>CM057387.1:72259292-73725542 GCA_030015415.1 Cynopterus sphinx
GGCTGAGAACAGGCAGTTACAGGTGAAGGGTGAGAAACAGATGTCTCTGTCTAGCTGATGAGGAGGTCTTGATCTGTGGTGCAAGAGTGGACAAACTGAGCAGTAGACCGAAGACCCTGGTTAGTAGACTTCCTTACTTTTTTTATAGATGTGAAGATGGAGGCTCAGAAAGATGAAGTAACTTGCCTTTATTCACTCAGTTTTTTGACAGGTCTGCCTACCTTCAGATCCTTTATTCTTCCTGAAGTGACATTTGTCTGGGTCAGTGGATTCTACAAAGCCACGTTTTGGGGAGGGAACATTGCTATATCATATACACTGCATATTTCATCTCATCCCCATTTCACTATAATTTTGACTTTTTTTTTTCCAGATTCATGTTCTCCACCTCAAGAATTCAGGGTTACCTGAATAAGGGTAATAGATCAAACCATATTTGCAAGGCTTAGCAAGACACTCCAGTCATGCTTACCAGAGCAACAAAACCCATAACTAAGAAAATACATTTCTTTAAACTAAACACTGAAATGCATTTTCCTTCTCTTTGGGTATACACATAGCTCTAGTTGTGTGTGTCCAGTAAGAGAAAGGGGGATGGTGAGAACTGTTTTACTGAGCCATGATTTGCTTATATTTGTATAAATATAAAGATGTGAGTAGTTTAGATAAAGCACAATAACAGATCATTGAGATTTTATTACAGGCCTGTTCAAGAAATGGTGAGGAAAACATTTTAATACTAACAATCCATTATAGGACCATGGATGCATAATAATAGCTTACATTTGCATAGCACTAAAAGGTTTGCAAAAGGCTTTCATGTGTGTTATTTAGTTTTATTCTCACAATACCCTGCACTAGGTAACGCAAGTTTCATAATCCCTATTTTACATATAGTAAAATTATATTCTTTCATAAACATAAAAGCTAAATAAAGTAAGTTAATGGAAATGCCATGCATTGTAAGAGACATATCAGAAACCTGGCATAAGAGGAACTCAGTTTCTGAAACTACTGTTCTGCCTGGAAACTTTTATTTTTTTTATAGTATTAATATTTTATATAATTACTAATACACTGGAGTCAGTGTTCCCCACTTGCAAAGAACACTCACTTAAATCTATAATTCGTTTTTGCTGCATTTTGCAGTCAGGATTTAATAAATAAAATAACACAAGCACTCAACATGAATCCTTTTCCTTTGACATTGATAAAAAATTTAAGTGGCTTTAAACCTTTTAGATTGCCATGAAATTAATTAAAAAGGAAGAGAAAAGAACCAAACTTAATAATTCTAAATCTGATCTATTTGGGAAGTGGGATAGGAAGGTGCTACTATTTTCCAGTTGAAATACTTCTCTAGAGGTTGTAATCTAAGTTGTGAGGAAACAGTTCTGTAGACAAAATTGCTTTTTAGCAAAGTAACTTCTTGGAGAGTTATTTCTTTCATATATGTGGTGGTTCTCTTTATCCCAAATAACACTTTTTTGCCTTCAGATCTCTTTTGTTTGGTATTAGTAGGATCACACAAGCTTTCTTTTGGTTAGTATTTGTTTAGTCTTATTTCTTATCTTTATGACTTAAATATATCTCATTCACATAGCATGTAGCTGGAGTTGGTTTAATAACAAATACAGAATCTGTATTTGAATTAAATCATTCATTTTGTTTATATACATTTGGACTTAACTTCTACAATCCTAATTTATGTCTTTCCTATATCATGCTCTTTTTTTTCTTGGCCCCCCCCTCTTATCCTTTCTTCTGTTGGATTAATGGAGTTTTTCTTTATTTCCTTCTATTTCTTTTAGTATATACTCTTAACTTTTTAACTCTTGCCACAGGTCACCCTCATTCTCCATTTACTCTCTGTCTTACATGTCTAGTATTTTAGTATTACATGTCTCTGTTTTTCTTGTCTAGTATTTTAGTTCCTTTTTCCAAACCCCTTTCCTCATTGTTATTTTTCCTATTGTCTTGTACAGGCAATGTTTATTCAGATTTACTCATGTTTTTACCACTTACCTTAGTTAAAAAATCCTCTTTGCAAACCACTTCTTCTTTCTGGGTTCAATTTCCTTCTTTCTTTAGTGGCTTTCAGACTTCATCTGAAAAACATCATTAGTTCACACTCAGTTTTCCATAATTCTTTAGTGGAAATTAAATCCTAGGTGGCCCACTATTTTACTTTAACACTTTGGTAATGGTATTCTATTCTCTACTGGTCTTTACCATTGTTGTGAAGTGTTATCAGTCTAAGTGATCTGTCTGTTCTCACCAGTTACCTTTAAGATTTATTCATCTCTAATACTTTATTGTATAATGTGTGTGTTGTAAAATTTTAATTGTTTGAAGCCATTGTAGTTCTCAAGTCAAAATATTCATGTCTTTCTTCAATTCTATAAAACTGTCATTTGTTTTTTTAAATAACATTATTTCCTTCTGTCCATTCTCTTGTCTTGCTTTCTGAAATTCTAATTAGAAACATGTTGAACCATCTCATTCACTTTCCCATATCTTTTAATTTCTCATATTTTCAGTCCCCTTTTTTTTTCTGCTATGGTCTAATGAATTTCTTTAGATACATCTTTCAGTTTATTAACTCTCTCTTTGATATTTTGAAATTTTTGTTTAAGGGATTCATTTAGTTTTTTTCAATGACAATATTTTATTTCTAGAAGTTCTTATTTGTTTGTTTATTTATTTATTTATTAACTAGAAGTTCTTTTTAGTTCTTTTTCCCTTTTAAAGTGTCTTATATTTTCAATTTCTTGCATAAACTGAACTCATTGAGATGGGAACAGAATATATATTTAATCTTCCCTCAACAACCTATTTAAACTTGATATATGATCTAGCCTTTATCCTTCCCTTTGGGTAAAATCTTAGCCAAGTTCTATAAATATTCTAGTTATTATTAGATAATTAAGCATCTTGTGATTTCTTTTAGACACAGGCACAGTTTTGTTTCAGTCAGTGTCATATCCTACCTGGTATAATAATTAAATTTCTGAATTTCATTTAAAGTTAAAATTTCTCTCTTTCTAAGACTTGAGTTTTTCTAGCTGGGAAACCTGAAGTAGGAGAGGGGAGGCTGGTTGATGATTTTCCTTTTCCTTTTTATGCCATTCTGCTCAGCTGTCTTAGTTTCTAACTTCACAGGATCTAGCCTAAGAGGATAGGGGAATAGAAGAAATGGCATACTCTTATATGGCTGGTACCACCTTGATTTAACTTTGGAACTGTCTGAATAGAAAATATTCAATAGTGGTCTCTTTGTCTCATGGAACACTTTTCTGAGTTTCTCAGAGATTACCGTCTCACTCCTTATCCCCCCACCCCCCAAACATCTTTAGGAAATTATAGGTGCAGCTACAGTAAGTGGGCAAATCCTCACTTGTACCAGGTCTTTTTCCTCCATTCTTGGCCTTGGGGCCCTCGTATTGATCCCCCTCGCAACCACAATAGATTACTTTGCTCCAAAGACACCTCTGCAGCAAAGGTCCCCTTCAAACCAGCCTTAGGCCAATGGCACACTATGTGGATCTTGTTTGATTCATGAAAACACTAGTAAATTCTGTGCTGTCATTTGTGTTCCCAGTGTGGCCCTTCTCCTTTCCGCCATCTCAGGGTGATTTTGGCATAGGTCCTCATTCCAGTCTTTATTCCCACCCAACTCCAGCACAGTGCCTCTCAAACTTTAATGTACATTCTTGTCACCTTGGGAATATTATTAAAATGCAGATCCTAGTTTAGTGAGTCTGGGTTGGGGACTAAGATTTTTAACAAATGCCTGAATGGTGTCCATGCTGCTGGTCCAGGGAGGTTCTAGGGCATATTTTTCAGGTTCATTCAATGGTGTTTTTATTTGCTTGAGATGATGGGAAAGCACCTTTCATATTTACCTGGGGCTAGGGTAGATAAAAATCTCAGTATTTCAGTAAAAATTTTTAAAAGAATCCCCTATTTGACCTCATCCATTCTCATCCTTTTGTAGGCTGGAGGGCACAGATTGTCAGTGCTAGAAGAAACGGTTTCATCATCAATTATCATATCTGGTACAAGTGAGGTCTAGCAGGTCATCTTAGAATCCTGGTACCTATTTTATTCTAGGCTTTTGAGGCTTCAGTTAAATCTGAAAAGGAGAGAAAACCATTCAAATAAGTTATTCAAAGCATTATTTTTTTATTAAATATTTTACTATAGAAATTAAAAAATATACCCAGAGTAGAGATAATCATATTAATACAGAATTTTAGTATAAAGATCAATGATATTTGAAAAAATCAAGATTTATTTTTATCACCCCCAGAAGTTCTCTTGGACACCTTTCCAGTAAATCTCTTACACTCTGATTTCTATCACCATACCTTAGTTTTATTTGTATTAGAGCTTCATATGAATAGAAGCATATACTATGACTGGCTTCTTTCATTTGACTTAATGCTTTTGCTAGTCATCTCAGTTATTGCTGGATTGATAGTTCTTTACTTTTTTATTGCTGAACATTATTCCATTGTTTAGGTATACAAAAATATATCCATTCATCTGTTGATGGACATTTGCGTTATTTCCAGTTTTTAGCTATTACAAATAAAGCTGCTCTGAATAATGCTATACAAGTCTTTTTTATGGACATATGTTCTCATTTCTCTTGAGTAAATAACTACAAGTGGAATTGCTAAGTCATAGAACAGGCCCACACTTAAATGTAAGAAAGAGCCAAATAGGTTTTCAAAATTGTTGTACTATTTTCTACTCCTATTTGCAACCAACTCCTAGTTGGTCTACTTTTTCCAACATTTGGTATTATTAGTTTTTTAAATTTTAGTCATTATAGTGTGTATGAAGTGATACCTAATGGCATATTTAATTTGTATTTCCTTAAAGACTTCTGATTATCTTTTCATGTGATTATTAGCCATTCATTTATATACTTTTGTAAAATATTTGTTCAAGTATTTTGCCCATTTTAAAATCAGGTTTTTAAAAAATTATTATTATTTATACGTAGGAGAACTTTGTATATTCCAGATACAAGACCTTTGTCAAATACATGTGGAACAAATATTTTTTCCCAGTCTATGAATTGCATTTTCTTTTTAAAATATATCTTTTGAGAAGCATAAGTTTATAATTTGGAATTTCAATTTATTAAGTTTTTTTATGTTAGTGCACTTTGTTTCCATGTAATAAATTTTGCCTATATAATTTGTCTCTTGTATTTTTTTTCTAGAAGTTTTATAATTTTAGCTTTTATTCACAGGTCTCTGATTTATTTCAAAATGATTTTTAGAATGAAATTCAGGTGGAGGTTCATTCTTTTAGATGTGAAAGCACTTTTTTATTAACTTATTTTTAATTATAATTGATATGTAGTATTATATTAGTTTCAAGTTTACAATATAGCCATTTAACATTTACATATCTTACAAAATAATCACCACAATAAGTCTAGTAACTGTCACCATACACAGTTATTTTAATGTTATTGGTTCTATTCCTTGTGCTATATGTTATATCCCCATGACTTACTTTTTTAAAATTCCGGCTTTCAAGTCTTATTATTTAAAAAACACATTCTGTAAGGCTATATCTGCCATAGGTAGTGGTTCCTCTGATGAATTGGGGCAAATTGAACTGAAAACCTTATGAAAAAGATCTATTTTTCTAGAAACTATTAAAAATATTCATGGTTCATGAAGAGATCAAAATAGCAACATCAACAAGAATTCGGAAGAAGTTGATTCTATCTCTCATAAAAGACTTTGAGGGGTTCAAGACTTCAGGGGAGGAAGTAATTGCAGTTGTGGTACAAAGAACTAGCACTGGAAGTAGAGCCTGAGCATGTGACTGAATTGCTCATGATAAAACTTTAACAGATGAGAAGTTGCTTCTTATGGATGGCAAAGGTAAGTGGTTTCTTGAAATGGAATCTACTCCTAAAGACTCTGTGAGGATTGCTGAGAATGTTCAAGTTTCCCCTGTGTGAACAGGTCACATCACCATACTTGATTCCCACAGGCCAGCTCCACACTCTAGCAGCTAAGATGTCACTGGCATGGTATATGGAGAGTGAGGCGGGAACGATGTCTTGTCAACCACTGTAGGAAAGGTGGTGAAAGACCGCCCGGTGGTGCTGCTACTGCAGCGGTGGCTGGCGCCCAGCCCAGGGAAGCAACTGGCAGTCAGCGCTCTCCACAGCTGCCACTGCCCCACCACCTTGATTTACTTTATAATTTTGTACTTCCTGATTCCCTTTTTTCCCCTTCCATATAGATATCTAGTTGTTCTGGTGCAATTTGTTGAAAGACTATGCTTTCTTCATTGAATTACCTTGGCTCCTTCATTGAAAATCAATTTACTGTATATGTGGAGGCCTATTTCCAGATTCTGAGCCATTGATCTACTGCATCAACATAACACTATCTTGATTACCATAATTTTATAGTTTTAAAATCAAGTAGTATAAGTTCTCCAATTTTGATCTTTTAAAAAAGTATTTTGGCAATTTTAGGTCCTTTGTTTTCTCATGTAAATTTAGAATCAGCTGATCAATTTATGTGTGTGTGTGTGTGTGTGTGTGTGTGTGTGTGTGCCTGGTACACACACACACACAAGCCTGGTAGGATTTTTTTTTGAGATGATAGCATGAATTATAGAGATCGAATTGAGGATAATTAAAATTTTAACAATGCATCAACATCGTATAGCTCTCCATTTTTTTTTTTGTCTAGATGGCTTTTTATTTTGTTTAATTGCCTTTTTGCACACTGAGAATTTCCTGTAGAATGTCAAATAAAAGTGAAAATGAACATCCTTGTTTTGTTCCTGATATCAGGGGTAAATTGCTCAATATTTTGCCACTAAGTATAATATTAGCAGTAGGTTTTTCATAGATGCCCATTATACATTAAGAAAATTTCTTTTATTTCTCGCTTGCAAAGAGATTATTAGATCATAAATGAGTATTAAATTTTGTTAAGTGCATTTCCTTCCTACTTTGTTAATTTGAATTACTTTGATTTTTCAAATGTTGAACCAACATTGCATTCATGAGATGGATCGCAGTTGGTCATAATGTTCTACTTGAATATGTTGTTAGATTTGGTTTGCTAATTTTTTGAGAATTTCTTTTATATGTTTAAGAATGATAGTAGACTGTACTTTTTTTCTTATAAACTTTTTGTCAGGTTTTTCTATTAAAGCTATTTGGGCTTCATAAAATAACAAGAAAATTTTTCCTTCTCCTCTATTTCCTCAAAAAAACTTCTGTAAGATGAATATTATTTTCTCTTTAAATATTTGATACACTGGAGTCCTTGCTGAGAGAATATTTTAAATTACGTATTCAATTTTTTTGATGAAGGTAGCACTAGTCAGACTTTCTACTGCTTTTTCTGTTAGTTTCGGTAAATAATTTTTTACAAGAAATTTGTTCTTTTTATGTAAGTTGTCAAATTTATTAGCATGCAGTTGTTCTAATATTATTTTATTATCTTTTTGATGTGTGCAGGATTGATAGTGATGGCCCTTTTTCTGTTCTTGAAATTTACAATTTGCGGGTTTTTTCCTCCTTATCTTGACCAATCTACATTGGGTTTAACCATTTTATTAATCTTTTCAACATATCAGCTTTTATTTTCCTTGATTTTCTCTATTTTCTATGTCATTGTTTTTCATCCTTATCATTATTCTTCCCTTTTCCTACTTACTTTAGATTTACTTTGCTTTTCTTTTTCTAGTTTTTTAAAGTAGTTTAGATCATTGCTTTTTAAACTTACTTTTTTTTCTAATATAAGTATTTAAAGTTATAAACATTCCTCTAAGTACTGCTTTGGCTGCAACCCATAAAATTTGATATATAATATTTTCACTATCATTCAGTTAAAATTTTTCTAAATTCTTGTAATTTTTTTTGACCCTATGTTAATTTTTATGTATGCTCTTTAATTTCAAAACATTTGAGGGTTCTCTAGATACTTTTTGTTATTGATTTCTAAGTTATTACCATTTGGCCAGAGAATAATTTCAGTTCTCTTAGATTTATTAAAACTTGTTGTATGATTTATAATATGGTCTATGGTGACTGTTACATATGCACTTAAAAATATTTGCTTTGTAGTTGATAGATATAATGGCTCATAAATACCAATTAAGTCTAGTTGGCTGATAGTATTGTTCAAATCATTTATAACCTAATTTTTTATCTACCTATTCTGTAAATTATGAGAAACAGATGTTAAAATCTCCAACTATGACTGTGGATTTGTCTATTTCTCTCTTTAGATCTGTTAAATTTTATTTCATATATTTTGAAGGTCTGTTATTTGATGAGTTGACTCTTCTGATTATAAAATAATCCTAGTTTCTTTTTTAATAAACTCATTTTAAAAATTACTGTAGTATACTATCTCTTTTTAACTTTTGCTGCATTTGGAAATTGGTACCTTTATTTCATTTATAGTGGTAGAGACTGAGTAAAACTGGCCAAGGTTGTATAATTAGTAAATATAGTAGAGTATACTAAAGTGTTTGAACTTGACACCAAGTCTTAGAAGTCATAGGTACTTTAATTCATACAATTATCTATCATATAGTTCTATCACTACACTGTTTTGAGAAGTAGCTTTCCCTCCTAATCATACTGGCCTCTTTTTGTTTTTATAACTTTTTACTTGTATGTTTATTTCTACATACATTGGTCATTATTCTTTTTACTAATACTCATCATACTCTCCCCCATTGTTATTTGCCTCCACAATACCTGTTCCCACCACAGCAACATACACAGTAAGCCTTGTCCCAGTAATTAAAAGAGAACTGAGATTTGAGCCTCCTAAAACATCTTCTATTATAGCAAAATAATTTATCATGACATGTTTTTTTACTTGTAAGTAAAATATATATTGTTTGCAAAGCCAAGTATAAAATTACGTGATGTAATTATTATAATATGCTTATTTTATAAAATTACAGAGTCCTATTTTATTTTCTATTATATTTTTGGTTTCAAACTTTAGTACACTAAAAAAAAGACTAAAAACTTCTCAGCTCTTTATCTTCCATTTTAAATGAATCAACCTTCTATTTTACATGGATTACAGGTTAACAGCTCAGATTGTTTTTATTGTTTTTCAAAATATAAAAACATTAAATATTAATCAGGCCAGGATCCATCAATTCCAATTGAAAAAGTCAATTCTAGAGATGAAAATGTTAGTGTCATATTACAGCTTTCTTTTGCAAAACAAGAAAAAAAAGTTTAGTGCACAGAATGCGAAAAATCCTAACAAGATTTATTTACAACTATTTCCTTTTTCTTTATTAGGTTTACCAGAATAAATATTTGTGCAGCTGTAAGTGTTGCAAGTAGCTGGTTCTTAGTGACTGCCTCAGGCAAGGCAAATATCTAGTCATAGCTGGAGCATCAGATTTGGGAGAAGTTAGCCTATTATATAAGGTGTTATCATTATCCACACATGGGGTCAGCTTTGCCTGAGTGGGTCCTCAGCACTCTACGTTGTTGACTACATACAACCTCTGTAAGACCCTCTTAAAATATCTTTTTATAGTAGGTACACATTTCTCAGGCCATACTTTGCAGGCAAACATATAACTATTTTTCTAAAAATGTATCTAAATTCTATCTTGACCTTCCCAGTTCTATCACTGACAGAGAATTTAATTGTGTTACTTTCTAGGTAAACACAGGCAAATTCAGCAGTATTGGTCATTGACATTTGTACTTAGGCTTCTGTTATTCATTCTTTCTCCCTGTTGTGAGATCTAAGTCTAAAAGGACTTTGTAGTGTTTAGGTGTTGGGGCGGGGTGGGTGGGTAATTCACACCTGGTTCACTACACTGTTTTGAGAAGTAGCTTTCCCTCCTAATCATACTGGCCTCTGTGTCTGCTGCTTCCACTGCTGATATTTCCTATTAGGCACTTTTCCACAAAGAACTGACTTGATGGGTGTTCTCATCACTCTGGAGCCCACAGAAAACTCAGGATTCAGTTCTTTCATGCCATATCACTGCTTTGATATTGTTCCCATGTCATGGTGGCATGGAACATGTATGCATGAATGTTTTCTATCCAAATCTCAGATGGTCAGCCAGGTATAGTACTTGTGGACAAAAAAAAAGAAGGGAGTTCTATGGAAAGTAACCTCACAGGGTGATCTGATCACAAATTCCTAAGGGGCAGGTCATGGTGGGTAGCCATGCCCCAGGCATATAACTTCTTAAATAAAAGGTTTGCCTTTGCCTTAAGTTAGGCGTCCATTGTTTCTGTGCATCTAGGTTAACACACCTTTGAAATGAGTCCTGACCACTCTCATGAGAGCACATAATCTTGTTAACCATTTTATAATCCAATCCCCACCACCACTAATCTTGCTTTCATTCTCTCTTTAATTTCAAAAGCATAAAAGAAGCTACTAAACTTTCTTTTCCAGAGCTTTTAAGATCTAGTGCTCCATTTGTTTTCTTCTAGTTGCTTGTTTATGGGAAAATAAAATTTATATCCAGCTTCTTTCCTCATTTAGCCCTTTGAAGCTCAAGAGAACTCACCTTTGGAAATCACAAACCTTGGTGAGATAATTTTTTTTTTCTGCTATGAGTTTAAGAAAATCTACTTAGTAACTTAAAAGCTGAGAACTGATTTTATTCTTTTGGGTTTTTTATCTTAAAGAATGGTTGATTGTTTTGTGTCTTCCTTTATTAAATGCTCCCAGAAACAATGAATGATGAGGGGTCAGGGGGAAAAATAAGGAAAGGTAGTAAAAGAAAACTTCGATTATCACCAAATGCAATTTTATCACAGTTGTAAAGGAAGTGAAATGATTACTAAAATAGAGCCTGCTTGGAGGAGGAGAGATTTAGGGCATTATTAACCTAGGTGAATATCATGCTTTACTAGATGGTGGTAGATTACCATTTACCATCCCATGATTGCCAAGACTCTTTGTAAAGGTTCTGTGTAAATCATTTACAATGCTACCTTCCTAACTTTTGCTTGGGACATTTCTTTTGAGAAATACGAATACTTGCCAGTGGTAACACACTAGCCAAGGTAACAGGTGTGAGAAATCAATATTCAAGTGAATCCATGTGAAAATGAGTCAAGCAGAAAATGAGGATAACTAAAAGCTAATCCTTTCCACCTGGATTCTGGTTTCTTGGACCACATAAAATTAAACACTCAAATCTCAATTTCATTGTATATATTTTTCTTTATCTGTAACTATTTACATTTGAAAAGTCATGTGATCTGAATGACTAGTCATAGCTCACTGTTTAAAATATTATTTTTGGAAAATTTGGGTTATAAATGTTATACATGTTTATTAAAAAAATTTTAAAAATATGAAAAAGTGTATAAAATCTATAGTTAACATATAGAGGTATTTATGTTATTTTCTATCATATAAACACATGTTTAAAAAAGGGAAACAGATTTAGTTATATAATTTTGTATTTTACTTTTGATAAAAATTTAATATGAAGTGATGAATATGTTTCTATGTCATCATACATTGAAAATATGATTGTTAAAGTTGCATAACATTCAATCCTATGGCTGCAGGACAACATTTGGTCATTTTCCTATTAGATTTTTAGGTTAGACTTATAGATTGTTTTAACATTTCAGTTGTTTAAATAATACTGAGATGTTGATATTTGTATTTAAAATCTATATGTACCTCTAACTTTCTAGATGTGAATTTACTGAGTCAAATGGTATGAACCTTTTTAAGGTTCTTGGTATATATTATAGTACATTATACCCAAGATCTCATAAATTGTAAGGTTTCATTATTATGTAACACTAAGAAAGAAAATGATGCAAATTAAACATAATGCTTTGTTTCAATAATGCCTTTTATTTCATAATTATTGAGTTTTCTAGATTTATTTAAGCATACAATCAGCTTATATTTTATTCTGTGTATCCATAAAAGCAAAACCCTGGCTAAGGTATTCACTCCTAAACTTCCTCATTCTTTGAAGTCCCTTTTTGATTGTGTGATCCTTGGCCTAAGTGGCACCAGAAGCATTTGAATGAATCATTTATTTAATTTAATTTTAATTTAACTTAATTTTTAATTTAAAAAAATGTTTAAATTTTTTTATAGTGACATTGGTTAACAAAATCCAATAAGTTTCAGCTGTACACTTTAACAGTAAGGCATATATATATTTACACTGTGTGTTCACCTCCTATCATTAGATTTCTTTCTGTCACCACATACTTGACCTCTTTAAGCAAACAATCAGCTAATATTTTATTCTTGTGTACCCGTAGGGGAAGCAAAACCCTGGCTAAGGTATTCACTCCTAAACTTCCTCATTCTTTGGAATCACTTTCTGATAGTGTGGTCCTTGGTCTGAGTGCCACCAGGAGCATTTGAATGCAGCATTTTTTAAAAAATGTGCAGTTCTTGCTCCAGGGTTTTCTTCTAACAGCCAACATCTGTTCTTCTAAATTTGATGCGTATGAACAGGCAATGGCTTCTAAATCACAACTGCTGCCTGGCTGACAGTGATTATAAAATACATCTCAATTTAGAGATATTAACATGTGAAAAAGCTATTTCTGAATACGAATGAAATGTGCTATATTTCAAAGTACCCATCGGAAAAGTTTAACCAATGTGTATTCTCACCTGCACTACATGAAGTTACCAATTTCCCTTAAACCTTGGTCAATTTGGAGAATTTCTATTATCAAAAACTGTCCAATTTGATAGGTGATAAGTAGTATCTCATTTTAATTTATACTTATTTTACTATTAGATCAGCTGAAATTTACTTTCATATATTTTGGGGCATTCGTATTTCTTCTTTTGCCAATTGTTCATATACTTGACTTATATTTATGTTTTGATGTTAATCTTTTAACTGTTAAGAGTTCTCTACATGCCTCTCAATAAGTGATGTAGGATGTTCATCTTTTATCTATAACATGTTGCAGTTTTCTCCCCTAGTTTTTAGTTTGATTTTTAAATTTAAATTTACAGGATTCTTTTTATTATGTGCAAAAGTATCTAATTTGCATGCAGTCAAGTTAATTAATATTTTTTTGTGATTTCTACCCTTCCCTTATGTTTAAAATGTCCATCCCAGACTTGAAATAAAATAAATATTAATCTTTATTTTTTCTAATTGTTTTATGTTTTTTCTCCTTTTTAAAAAATTAACTCTTTAATACATATGAAAATTACTTTGGTAAATATCTAAACTTATTTCTCCTCAAAAGTCAATGAATTGTATCAAGATTTCCCTTTCCTACTGGTTTAAGATGCCAGCTTCTTAAAATATAGACATTTTTATACTTACTATGATTTGTATATGGGATAGCTATTGTGGTCTGATATTTCGTCTCTCTAGTTGTGCACCAGTGTCATACAATTTTAATTATTAATTAAATTCACCATATAATTTATGAACCCAACTAAAATGTTTTGCAAGTGAATTATGCACAAATCTGGGTCCTAGGGTACCCTAGTTATTATGGTTTTATAATGAATTTTCATATATCCTAGAACAAGTGTGCCATTATGACTTATTTTCAAAATGGGTCACTCTTCTCAAGCACAAACATATGCAGAATTAAGTAGTGAGAGAATGAATATCTAAGTAGTATTTTTGAATGATTCACATACATCATTAATTGCTCAATTAAAAAAATTAAGTTAATTTTGATTTTGTTATTGTTATTTGTTAACTCTGTGACTATTGCTTTTCACTTGAAGTTACATGCAGTTGAGAGACACTCTGCAGGGCCATCACCTGGCTCATGCCATCTCTTTCTTTGGTTTCTAAAGAGTTAACCTTTTGCTTAATCATTCCTCAGAACCTTCTAGCTAACTGTTATTTCAGGTACCATTACATCTCTTAATAGCTGCCTTTCCACTTTCTTATCTTATTCACCTGCTGGAGGCATCCTCATTGCTAATTAGTACAGATGAACAATATGTAACAGAGATTCAGTTCAGACACTTCCCAAAGTTAAGAATACAAAATCTATGAATTCCTGCCCATATGATCAGAGGTCCAAGCCAACCTTGACAGAGGAATATGGGCCTCTTGCCATAAAACCAGAAAGAAAGAGATCTTGCCTGAAAGAGATCATTGCTTCTTGCTGTGGCAGGAGGCAGGCCTGTTTTAGTTTAATTTGTTTATTTATTTTGCAGCATTTATTCCCTGCAAAGTACAATGCTGGCTGACATAGGTTCTCCAAGGCCATCACAATTCCTTTCCATCAAGCACTGTGGAATGTCCCCTTTCACTCCTTATAGAAACAATGTTATAAATCTTGTGTCTCTACGAAGATAAAACACAACACTTTGTATACAGGAAGCGATTTGCAAATGATTGCTGAAACGTTTTAAATGGCTTTCCAGTCAGTGTCCTTTAAGGCAAAGTTTACCTTTTGGCTTTGTGTTTGCCATTTTTTATATTAATTTAATTTAATTTTTAATTTTTTTAAAATTTATTTTTTTATGCCTACAGCATCCTGTAGGTGGTCTCCCATCCACGCACTAACTAGGCCCAACCCTGCTTAGCTTCCGAAATCAGATGAAATCTGGCTTGGTCAGGGTGGCATGGTTATAGACCATATCTCTTTCCTAGATCACTTCCTTGCCTTCTACTCAGATCTAACCCATATTTTGATAAAAAGCATCTAGCTAGAATGTTTTTTTCTTTTTGCAACACAGCTCACCATATACCTTTCTCCTCTCTCTCTTTGAAATTCATGTTAAAAGTAATCACATCTGGCTTAACAGACTCCCTGTTCTACTTTGCAATGCTCAAGTTCAGGAAGTTCCCAAGTTACAACATAATATGTTTCCAAAGTTCTTTGCTAATAAGTTGTTTGGAACTTGGAACAAATTTTTCCAGCAAAAGATAGCTGTAACTGGTGTTTACAGTTCCTAGTCCAGCATACAACTTACTCATCGAACACACTATTATACATTTGCTGAGTCAAGCATTTGCTAAGTGCTGGTGGTTGAGAATTTTTGTGTTCATCAGATTGCCCTTCAGGCGCTGCTGTTTAGATTGAGCATGTTCACTCCCCTGACCTCCTTCTCATGTATCATCTGCAAGGTTTTTGCTTGTTCCCGTTAAAAAGATCTTTCTTTAGCACAAGCTTTGCACGTTGTAGCCCTCTCTACAGAGTTCATCTGTAATACATCACAGTAACTTTCTGAACACCCAGGTGAAGCAGCAATGATTTGTACCCATTGATCAAAATTTATCCACATCTCTGTGAAGATCAGAGGCATGCCATGGATTATGGGATGCGGTCCCTTGCATAAGAAATAAAACATGATCTTCGGAGACAGCAGAATTTCTTGGGTGGTAGGGGAGCAGGTTATCTTTCAGGTTGATTCCCGGAATATGGTTCCTGGTTGGCAAACAGAAAGAAGGGACCAATATCGACACTGAATGAACAATGAATGGATGAATAAATGAATGAATGAATGAACGAACGAACGAACGTACAAATGATTGGAAAGAAAAGGGCTACAGGCAGTCATCTGGGCAAATGCTCTCAGTGCTTCCTAAAGTTTTGAAGCATGAGTAGGAATCTCATATTACACTATTTCCGTCCTGTGTGGTCACCAGGAAGGCCCAACTTTTAGCACATCATCTGCGACCTCGTTTTGCTTTGTAGGGTTCAGAGAGAACAAAGTCTTCATGACGTTGTTTTACTTGGCATTTTTCTTTTTTACCAAAAGTGGATCAGTGGAGGCTTTGTATATCAGCTTTGAAAAACAAAGTAACCAGGACTATTTACCCCAGGAGGCTAAGAAGCCTCTCACAAGAACTTTAAATATATCTTGTTTCCTGTTTCGATAAAAACGTGCCTAGCGCGTGTGACCATCCTTGGACTCGGGCTGCCTGCACCCTTGGGTGGCTTTGGGGTTTGAGTTTTACAACAAGCGTTTGGCCTGACAGCGGGCCTGCTTCCCACGGCGGTGGGGGATGCGCCGGTGTGGGGTGCATGTCCCTGCAGCCTCTTCAAGCAAATCTCTCCCCACCGAGTGAGGGGCCCCGAGGGACAGAGGCCCAGCGCTCCGGAGTTGCTCCGCGGGACGACTCTGTGAGGCCGGTGCTTGCCTGCAGAGTCCCTCATTGGGCTCCCCCTTGTCCTGAGGGCCAGCCACTCCCCTGGAGACCAGCCCCAGGTACGAGAGCATCCGCAGAGGAGCCCGATCCGTGCCTCGCCGGTGGGGGGCGCTCTCCCGTGGGAACGGCCGGACGCCTGGGGCGGGGACGCGGCCCCTCCGCCCCCTCGGTGCCACCCCTCGCTCCGCCGAACTCTCCCCGGGCTCGGGGCGCGTCTCTGCTGCAGAGGAGGCGCACCCGGCCGCCGGCGTGTCCTCCGCTGCTCGTCGCGCCCGGCGGTAGCCCGGCCCCTGGGCGCCCCGTCGCGCGCGGCCCGAGGGCATGCGGCAGCCGCGGGGGTCCCCGCTCCCGGGCTCGGTGGCGCGGGCGAGCGCGAGCGGTGAGTGGGGCGCTGGGCGCTGGGCGCGGGCAGGGGTCCCGGGGCCGCCGCGCGGCCCGGCCTCTCCGGGCGGCCCAAAGCGACTCCGAACACCTGGGAGAGGACTCTCCGGGCGGCGGGTGGCGCACCTCGCCCTGCCCCCCTTCTTCCAGGGGATGCGGCAGCCGCGCGGCGTGCGCCCCTCTGCCGAGGCTGGGCACCGGCGCCGCGCGGGACGCGGGGAGCGAGGCTCCTCGGTGCAGGTGCTGCTCTCCCAGGCCTCGGCTGAGAGCCGTCGCTGCGGAGCCGAGGTCCTCCCGCGGAGCATCATCGCGTGTCACACTAGAGAAAGTTTCCAGCCTCCACGGACGCCTGGTGCGGCGCCGTGTCAGGGAACGAGCAGCGCGAACCACGCCGGGCATCTCTGTTCGGGAACTCGTTACCATCAGCCAGTAACACCGGTGGCGGTTGTGCCTTGGAGTCAGCGAAGGTCCTTGCAGCCGACAAAAAAGTGCTTTGTTCCGTCGCGGGGTTCCTTTATTGCTTTCCCTCAGCAAGTTGCGACTACCCAGAAAAGCTTAGAAATTTCTCAAGCGTGTAATTTGAGGAGGGACTGTTAATATTTGAAACAATTTAATCTTATTTGGGTCATAATGGAAACGGCCCTCGAAAGCATTTGTAGGTCAATTTGTAAGAAATTTCCATGAAATGTTTCTCCCGTAACTTGTTATTGCCATTGTAACACATTGTCCTCCTCCTTTGCTGCCCAGAGTAGTACCTGGGTTTGGAATGTTAATGTAGAAAGAAGTTAAGGGCTGCCTAGTTCCAGAGACAGAGAGACAGACAGAGGCAGAGAGAGACAGAGAGAGAGAGAGAGAGAGAGAGAGAGAGAGAGAGAGAGAGAGAGAGAGAGAGAGAGAGAGAGAGAGAATGTTTAAGTTGGAAAATAAAGTAAATGTCAGTTACAAACAGATAATACCTTTACAAATAGGTTATTATTCCGTGCACTGTAAGGCATTTCATCAATGCATAGACTTTTGTGTTGCTAAGGAGCGTTGTCGGGTTTTCTGGTGAAATATCTATCAATAGTTGCTAAAACTGCTTCCAGTGAGACACTGGATCCACTTTGGTGTGGTTTAAGCCCAGGCAGTAGAATTTTCCTTTTTTCCCCAACCAGAAGTGATACAGTTAAAAACATATAACCTTAGCTCTGTTAACACCTCGCTTGTCTAAACAATGTGGGAGACCAGGGAGCAGTCGCTGCCAGTGAAGCTTATGTGTTTGAGATAAGCTTCCAGAGCTGTCTTTTGTGCCTTGAGACTGACTGTATGGACCCGGTCAGTATCCACACCCAGTTACTGCACATCCAACTTTCTTAACATAACTTAGCTGCTTGTCACTCTCAGAAAATAGATCATTTGGCTACATATTTCTTGTTTTTTTTTTCCTTTGGTCTGTAAAATTTAAAACTTGTACCTTAACTACAAATGACACATCCTCTTTTCTAAATCTGACAGATGCATAAATCAAATATCAGACTCTATGAGATCAGATTTATTTTAGATATCTGGCTGTTTTATAAGACGTTTTACAGGACAGATCTGTATGTTTTCTATGAATGAAGACTGACATGAAAACATTAAAATGTGTGATTTTTTTCATGTATGTTCATCAGAACCTTTTGAAAGTCTACAAATGTTCATTCTCATTATTCCAAAACACACACACAGAGGAACAAATTGCATAGACAGCACTGTAGCCAGGCAGCAGCCAAGGCACATACTCTCAGAGTCAGGCACATGTGCCTGAGGCTGGCTGCTTCTCTCCCAGGTTTTCCATCTTCCTGCTGAGAAGCAGAAATTCACTGTAACTTAAACCCAACCTCTTATTTTTGGGGGGGCTGAGGCAAAGGGAATCACTATAACTCAAATGGGAATGACTATAACTCAAATTACCCATTAGCTATGTTTCTGGGAGTATACATTAGTTCAAAATGCTTTCTGGTCTGTGATTATACCCAACAAAGTGGTTAAGTCTGATTGCAGAGCCCAGGCCCAAGGCATTATGAATGTGGTATAGGAGAAAAGGAGGGCTTTACAGTCAGACCAGCCTTTGTTCTAGGCCAGGCTTCGTGACCTCGGATACATTGCTTTGCCTCCCTAAACCCTCATTTCCCTGTCTGCAAAAATGAAGATTATATCCACCTCCCAAGATTAAAAGAGAAAAGCGCTTAGCAAGGACTCTAATATACAGGAAGTACTCCTTAAACACCGGTTCCCTTCTCTTCTTCCTAGATAAACATTAAAGCACTGACATTTTTGGTAACATGGGCACCAATGTCCATTGTTCAGGAGAGAGTGGAAAGAGAGTCCCACCCAAGCTGTAGGTGACTTAGAGATGTTCTGCATACTTTTCTTACTTGTGTACCCCCTTCCTTGCCATGGCCCTTTTGCTCTTCCCTCCATCATCTCTCCTGCAGGTACTGAGCCACCTCCTCTCTGGCCTTGCTGGTCCTTGGTCCCTTTTCCTGGATTCTATTTGTATATGGAGGAATCCCCCGGAACATAGCCCTGCCATAGGTGGGAGAGGTACTGGTGAGGGGTGGAGAGGTGTCTTCAGAAGCCCCAGGAGTTTATACTTTTACAATGCTGGGTTAGAAAGGCAGTTGGAATACATAGGCCTGGGTTCTAATCCCAGTCCCACTTTAGTGAGTTCTTGTGATTTTGAATAAATCATTTGTCATCTTTGAATCAGTTTTCTTACTTGCACAATGGGGATAGTAATTTCTTTTCTACCAACCTGTGTGGGTTGTTGTTGGGTCCCATCAAGTCATGTTTGTGACATTTAATTCCATATATAAACATTGGAATTAAAGAAGCAGGGCCTCCAGATGTGGTACACCCAGGCATGGGGTGATTGGATCTCCATGTGGCTATTGGGTGTGCTAAGTGGACATTGCTGCAGTCCCTCCAACACCCCTTGCTCCTGTTCTCTGATGTAAAATGAGACTTCAAGGAGGAAATCCTGCCAAAGGTTGAGAAACTGCTTCTTGGGGAATAGGAGAGAAAGATATTTCAGTATGAGATTACCTAACCCTGCAGGATCGAAGGCACAGGGCAAAGTTCTAAAGAAGCTTTAATTCCCCCTTAGATTACCTGTACTGTCTGCTCATTCCAGTTCTTAGTGGACAAAAACAAAGAGCTAACCAGCCAATGTGTCGGAGGTGAGTGGTGATGGCAATCCCTAGACATGGAAGTTGGGTGCTCTGTGCCATCCTTGCTGCCCTGTGCCTTCTTGTTAACTTGGGTCTCTGTTTCACTCACAGAGCACTAAACTGACACAAAGCATCCCCTTCCCTTAAGCAAGTAAGCTAATTGTTTCGTTCAGTCTGAAAGATGTGTGTTGCTGTCTGCCTGACCTTCCTGGTGAGCCAGGTGAGTAGTACCCAATGAAAGGTAGGTTCTGACTTCCTGAGTTCTGTATCCAACCCCTCCTCACTCTCCAGGCTGATATTCTCCTTATTCCTCTTCATCTCCTGGCCTGACCTCTGCAGCACTTGACCCCTAGCCTTTTGTTCTATCTGCCTGCTGCCTTGAACTCCTCCCTTGCCTGTGACCCTGATATACCCTGCCCCCATGGACCTTGCCTCTCCTCAGATGTGAATCATTCGTATACCTCTGGCTGGGCCAGACTGAGTGTCACTCTGGAAAACAACCCACCTAGCACAGCCTGCCCTACCCCTTCTAAAGGATCTTCATCAGTGCCCCCCTAGTTACTCATCGGGTAGTCCTACGTCTTCATTGTTCCCTGCGACATTAGGCTGTAGGTTTTACTAGCCCTGGCCTTGACTCAGCCATCTGCAAACTCGGTGATATCATCAAGAGATGGTTTGGCAGGTGGCAGCTAGGTTAGAGGGCACTTAGGCCTTTCCATAAGCACCACCGATTTTCTCAAAGGCCCTCCATACAAACATACAGTCTAAATAAAAATAGTATGCTTGCTTTGTAAATGCAGCTTTAAGGCAAGCACCCTAAGGTCCCCTTTCACCTCAGCTGCCCCAAAGCCTCTCCTCTACAGAAATTCTGAAGCTGCCCCAAGATTAACTCAGACTAGGCAAGTCACAGGTGAACTATGGAGCCATTCAGGGACATTTATTCCCTAAGGAGAGCTAGGAATCCAAAGTTTAAGGCTCAGAGCCTTTGGATATAACTAATTATTGAGGACCAAAGCAAGGGATTTTTATCATTTTATCATTTGCCTCCTGCCCTGGTTGATTTTTCACAGGGCAGTCTTTTAAATGGGGCCTTTTGCCTGGACTAAATTGTCACAAGTATCTAGTAAAGAGAAGTATAATATTTTTGTATATCCCCATGGCATTTGGATCAGTCGGGTTCTCCAAAGAAACAGAACCAATAGGTTATGTATATATAGATATATTTGAGGAGGTTTGTTATAGGAATTGGCTCATGGGACCATAGAGGCCAAGAATTCTCACAGTTTGCAAGCTGGCAAACCAGGGAAGCTAGTAATGCAGTTTAGTCTGAGTCTGAAGGAATGAGAATCAGGAGTGCTGATGTCCAAGGGCAAAAGATGTTATGCCCCAACTCAAGCGACATAGCACATTCACCCTTCTTCTGCTCTTTTGTTCTATTCAAGTTCTCAGTATATCGTGTTTCCCATACACATTGGTGAGGGTGATCTTTACTCAGTCGCCTAATGCAGATGCTAATCTCATCTAGAAACACCCTCATAGACACACCCAGCTAATGTTTTACCAGCTATCTGGGCATCCCTTAACGCAGCCAAGCTGGCACATGAAATTAATCATTGCGCCACAAAACCAGGAAGCTGGCACTGGTACGACACTATGGTCTAATCCACAGAATCCATACATGTTTCCTCAGTTGTCCCCCAAATATCTTTTCTGTGTGATCTAGGATCCATGTTAAATTTATTTGCTTTCTCTTCTGGAATAGTTCCTCAGACTTACCCTGTTCCTAAAGTCCTTGTAGTTGTACAGGTCTTCCATTCTGTAGGATGACTCAACCGGAGTCTAGCAGGTATTTGTTTCTTTAGAACCAGACTCAGGTCATACAAACTCTGCTCTTCTAAGAGCATCATGATACAAAATGTCAATCTGTCCCATCACTGGAATAGTGAGTGGCCTATGTTGGTGTCTTCCAGATCTTCCCACCTTAAATTTACCATTTTTCCCTTTTAAATTTATTGGCATTTTGGGGAAAGTATTCTGAGGTTATGCTCGAAGCCTGTTTCTTATTAAACCTTCACCTCCAGCCTAAGTGTTTATTGATGACATCTGCCTGAATCAGCCACCTCTGTGAAAACTGCCAAATGGTGATTCTTTATTTCTGTCACTTGTACATTGATTAATTGGTGTTCTACTGTGACAAAGAATTTTTTTTCTGCCTCACAAATTTATTAATTTATATTAGGAGGCATTCATAGATTCCTTTTGTATTCAGTATGTTGGAATCTGTTACTATTGCTATTTTGCTGCTCAAATTGTCCTCAGTTTGGCCAGTGGGAGTTCCTTTGAGCTGGCTCCTGTGTCCTTTTGACTTTATTTCTGGCATCCAAGTTCTTTTTGTACTTTCCCCAACTTAGTTCTCCCTTTAGGTAGAGAATGGCATTTAGAAACCAATATGGAAGGTCGATGTACCCATTGTTATTGGGGTGTCGTTGCTTTAGATCTCTGAGAGGACAGAGCTAGGAAATATATGTATATATGTATATAAACATGTGCATTTATAAATTAGGCCATGTATTTTAAGTCCAGAACCCAGGGATCATTCTATTCTTTTCCCTTTATATCTTTATACATGTCTTCTCTGGCAGGTAGAAAATGACTCCTATTATTTTTAATATTTCTACTTATTTGCTCAAAGCCCATCCCCCAACCACAAAGGCTATCTTGTCTCTTCTGTTCCCATTTCCCTTCCCATTGCTTCTTGTCCTTGGCTGCCAGTTCTGTTGGCCCCTTTGTCTTTGCAGCTTCATTATCATCCTACAGTCCCTTTAGTGCACTACTTTGTGTGGCTTCCCAGCCACAGCCCACACCTCAATGTAAGTCCTCAAACTCCCTTTCATCATATTGCATTCTCAGCCACATGCATATCCCTCTGGGAAGGGAAGCAAAAAGAAGGTGGAGGAAGAGAGAAAATGGGAATGGAAAGAAAACAAAGAGAGACATAGTATAAGCATTTTCAAAGTTTTTAATACATATTGCCAAATTGCCCTCCCAAAGAGTTGTACCAATTAGCATTCTCACCAACATGTTATGAAGGTGACATTTTTCTCTATACCCTTGCCAACACTGAATTTTATCTACCTCTTTAAATGTTGTCAGTCTGTTAGCACTTCACTTTTGTTTCTATTATAGCTCATGCCATACTCAACCTTGTATTATACTTCTTTCTACATCTCATCTTACCCTTTAAATCAGGGTTTCTTGCCCTCAGCACCACTGACATTTGGGTGGGATAATTCTGTGTTGTGGGCCTGCCCTCTGTATGTACCATATAGCAGCATCCCTGGCCTCTACTCACTACACACCACTAGTTATGTGTACCACAAATATCTCCAGATGTTGGGAGATGTCCCTAGGGAGAGTGGAGGATTAATCCTGGCTGAGTACCAACTGCTCTATATTATGAGCTTCTCGAGTGCATTTTACGTCTTTATACATGTTTTTGTGCATCTTTTTCCTGCGTATAGTGAACAGTGGGGAAATGTTAACTGGACAGGGATGAGAGGCATCAGTGGTTGGATAGAATCCACTGTAATGGGACTAGTAGGACTTGCCCATTGCATGTATCTCACTCTCTGCATATGCAAATTTCATAAACACCCAATGGAGGGAGAAGAAAAAGAATGTCAGCAAGGTTAAATTTCCATGGATAGCAGCTAGGTCATTACTAGCATTTCTCAGTTAATTTCCAGTCTAATTTCTTATAGGAAGATAATTGAAGTCTATGGCCTAGTTTGATGGGTAGACTCTGTTTGATTTTGGGAAAAGTAAAATACCTTAGGAGAAGGTGTTTCTTAAGTTGCATCGTTTAATGCATTCGAAGTAAGTTGGGTTCTCTGAAACAGGCAAACTAAGTAGTCATTGCTATTTTCTATCATGTATTTCAAGTTTTATTCTGTCATTTTTATTTGATTATATGGGCTTTTCCCCATAAATTCTTGTCAAATTTTTATTGACACCATAATCATATGGTATTTCTTCTAGAACAATAAATGTTTGTAAAAGTCATTAATGTCATTATAGAGGACGAATCTGCATATTTCATCTCATGAGGGCATACAATTAACCCCTGAGAAAAGGCTCCAGTGGTCAGTGTTGTAACAGAGCCTGAGCCAGAATGATGAGAGCTTTTCAGAGTGAATCAGTCTCTCCCAGTTTTAGTTTTCTTCTCTATAAAACAGAGAATGCTACACTGTCCATCTCACCATGGGAACAAATGGAAAAAAGGATGTGAACTCACTTTGAAAACCATTCAGTGGTACATCGATGAATATATTTTGATGGATTACTCTAAGATCCAGGTAGAGTGAGTGGCCCAGATGAAGTATGGTAATAGAATTAGAAGGTTAAACATTACGTTTCAACCCGGCTGACTAAACTCCTCTTATACATATTCATCTGAGACTAAATGTGCTCAGCTCAGTGGTAGTGAGAAACATGAGCTAGTGACTCTGGACAGGGTGATAGAGGAGGAAAGACCTTGGCTTTGGGCTTGTTATATCAGGGATGCACTCCTGTGGTCTCCTCTCCCTGATAATCTCTTTTGGGACCCCTCCTCCCCACCTCCTACAAACAGCTTGCCCTATTTCTTATTGGACTTTTCTGACTCCTCTAGAGCAAGAAGTGGGTTGAGGACCTTATATTGGCTCTATCTTTCCCCTAGTCTCAATAACCTAACAAGTTAGTCTCCCTTTTACAACAGAAGAAGTCGAATCTCAGTGAAGTTAACTAACTTTCTGCAGGCCCCAACAACAATAACAGTAATGAAATTATCACTGTGTCAGAAGCTATTCTAAGCACCTTATTTAAATCTCCCATCAGCCTAGGGAAGATGGTACTGTTATTAGCCCCATTTTATAGATGAGGAAATTAAGGCACAGAGAGGTTAAATAACTTGATGGCAAGTAAGTCTTCGGACTCAGGCTAGCTATCTCCAGAGGCCAAGCTCTTTTGCATGTGGCATCCAGTTTCCCCAACACCATTCATCAAAGAGACTTTCTCTTCCCTACAGTATATTCTTGGCACCACTGCTGAAGATCAGTTGACTGCATATACATGGGTTTATTTCTGGGCTCTCTATTTTGTTCCATTGGTCTATATGTCTGTCTTTATGCCAATATTATACTGTTTTAATAACTGTAGCTTTGTAATGTGTTTTGAAATCAGGAAATGTGAGGCCTCCAAATTTGTTCTTCTTTCTCAAGATTCTTTTGGCTATTTGGGATCCTTGGAACCTTTACATGAATCTTAGAATTTTTTTTATTTTTATATTTCTGTAAAAAAACAATGCTATCGGGGTTTTGATAGAGATTGCTCTGAACTTGTAAACCACTTTGATGTTTTAACAATATTACGTCTCCCAATCTATGAACGCAGTATATCTTTTCATTTATTTGTATCTTTTAAAATTTATTTCATCAACGTTTTGTAGTTTTCAGTGTACAGTTTACTTCCTTGGTTAAGTTTATTTCTAGGTATTTTATTTGATACTATTGTATATGAGATTTTCTTAATCTCCTTTTCAGATTGTTGATAGTGTATAGAAATGCAACTGATTTTTACATATTAATTTTGTATCCTGAAACTTTTCTGAATTGAATAGAAGTATCTGGAGTATATATCCTTGCCTTGTGCCTGACCTTAGAGGAGAAGCTTTCACTGTTGAGTACAATCTTGTCATGCTCTTTGACTACTCTGCTCATCTGCTTTTCTGCTGGTGTTTGAACCCAGAACCAACACCTCTGTTCTACCATGCCATGCTGTCTCTCTGCTCTCCTCACCCCTTTCTCCACTTCTGCCTCCCTGCTTCATTTCAAGCGGCAGAGGAGGGAAGTGGCGTGTCTTAAGCTTAGTCCCTGTGTCACTGGGTCTGTACTCAGGCAGTGGGGAAATTAATCCTGGTTTGTAGTTATTTTGGTGTAGGTACAGGATGACTTTATCATCAGTTCTTGTTAAATTGAGATGTTAGAACATGAACAGTTACACTTCCCGAATGCTAGCTGTATATTCCACCAGTTTTTTAAAAAGACATTTTGAATTATTTAACTTTCTTGGGAAGTACTATCTACCATTTATTGAGTGCTTCCTAGGTGCTATGCATCTTGATAAGCACTTTATAAATGTAAATTTAACTTAATCCTTTCATCAGCCCTATATGGCAGTTGTGGTTATTATGCCCTTTTTAGAGAGGAAGAAAAAGACTCCAGCCGGATCAGCAGCATGCTAGGTTAGAATCATTGCTGAAGTGATGAACCTACATCTGACATAGGACCAGCTGCTGCAAAGTGTCTACCTAGTCCCTCCACAGCCCTCCATGCTTTTCTTGAAAGGGTTTAGTTTCCCAGAACTCCACAGGTCTGGCCTTTCCATCTCTAGCCTCTGTTTTTATTACCCATGCTAAAATGCTTCCTTCCTTCTTTGTTCTGACCAAGAAACATCCATTATACAATGGATCTTTTTTTTTCACTTCACTCTTGATTTTATTCCATGACACTAATTTGCTAAAAAAAACCCCTTTCCTGGCAAGGGGAAGGCAGTGGGTTTCCTTCTGGCAGAAGCAGATCTGGCCTCCCAGGAAGACTGGGTACTACTCTGCTCAGGTAAGCTCTGGCCAGACCTCAGCCTTCTATCCAGCTCCACTCTCTTCCCCTCTAAAACAAAAAACTACCATTCAGAAGAATGGGAGATGTGCGGTAGTTACAGGTGTGTACACAGGATGAAGCTCTGCTGAGTAGACATTGTTCAGACCTCCCCACCCTGGCTATGGAGTCAATTCTGCCATTGGTCCCTGCTTCTGCTCTCAGGGAGAGGCCTGACTTTGACTCTGTCCCCTGGTAAGTTCTTCCTTGCCCAGTACCCTCTGTGGCCATATCTGAGACACGTGTTGGAAAATGTGTGCTCCTTGAGGGGAGAATGAAAATGAGCCTTTCCAGGCTTCCATGGCAATATAATTTCTTAAAAAGTTCATAGGCTTCTTTCTGGTCTATTTGCTTCTAGTTCATTTCACTTGCCAGTTACCACATCCAAATTCTGTCTTGCACCGTGTCCTTGAGCATGTCTTATTTTCCACGTTCTGTGCTTGGCCCTCTCTTCCTATCTTTAAAGGTCTCTGCCTTCAGGTTCTCTAAAACATAGACTTGAGTGGAAAGATGCACCCTTATTCTGATCTTGACCATAGAACTGTCTTTGATCACTGTAACTTCTTATTGAGAAGCCTTTGAGAGGCTGTGAGCCTCTATTTTCTGCTTTTTGTGGTTACAGAAGCAGTTAACTTTTCTAATCATCCAAGGCACCCAGTTTCTGGATGCCACCTATTCCTTTCCACCTTTTATTACAAACAATTCTTGCCTGAGCCCATCTCTTTCTTGTAATGCCTCACTAAGAGCTGAAAGGAACAGCTAATACAAGCTCACGTTCTGTTTCTTTCCAGCATATTCACCTGGAGCTACCGGCTTCTTAGACAAAGAGGCCCCAAAAACAGTGACTTGAAGAAAACAAATTTATTTTTCTCTCGTTGACAATCTTGAAGTGAGTGGTTCAGGTTCAAAGAATTCCTTACATCTTGTTTCTCTGCCATCTGCAAGCACAGTGCTTCTCAAACTCTCATTGTCTAAAGACTGATTTTCTTTATTTCCAGTGTGCCAAAGACCCGTAGTTCTGGTTTATACTCCACTGATTATGCACACTTATATTTCACAGCAATGTCAAATTGCTGTAAACATGTCTAAGTGCTTATTCACAATTTCTGTACTTATCATTGATGGAAACTAGTTTGTGCACTACTTTGAGTCATACTTCTTAGGGCTTTACCTGGTCTGAATGATCAACACTGGATCATAGGCCTGTCTGTGTTCCAACTTGCTGTAAGATAAAAGAGCACAGAGGAGCACACACTTGGTGGTTAACCTGGAAGTAGCAAACTTCATTTAGGCTCACATTGCATTGGCAAGGACTTAGCCGTGTAGCCTTAGTCTATGGAGCTTCTTATCTCTATAAGAAAAGGAAAACACACTTTAGCAGCCTTTTCCATAGAACATAAAGCCAAATAATGATACAAAAAAATAATTACAGGAGAAGTTGCAGGGCAATATTTAATATACAATATACAGTTTTTAATGAGTTAGAAGAATGGCTGTGAGTTCAGTGTCACACCACACAGAACAGGACTTCTTAGAAAATGGAGTCTGGGGTCGTGCTGGACCTTTTTTGTCAGAGGCAGGAAGTGTGGTGAGGTGGACAAGGGGACGTTAACAGGAAAAGACCCTGAGAACTGTTCTCAGGGCTAGTCCAGATACCAAATACCCAGGTTTGGAGCTGAGTTGGCCTCTCCAAAGACCCAAAACACTACGACAGGCAGGCATCAGGGAAGGGGGCCCCAACAGTGTACCCTGAGCCCAAGCAAAGTACTGGGGAGATGGAGAACTAAAGGTCGTGGCCCATGTGAGTGGGATAAAGCCTCACTATCACACCTCTTTGCCGGTTTGTTAATGCTGTTCTGCAAACCATCAGTGGGGCCGACATCATTTTAGTCTCCTACATTAATTTCTTATCGTGGCTTCATCATCTCTAACAGCTGAACTGAGGGAGACTGAGCATTCCAAACTGCATACATGCTTCCCACAGGAGACTTTGTTCTTGTTGATCTTGAAGGCAGTGTAGGTGCTTAGCATGAGAGAGGGAGGACTTAGAGGTATCAGGGCTTATTCAGTCGTCATCCACACAGAGGAAATAAGTTAAGCAATAGCAGTTCCAGTGGAAGAAAGTTTAAAGAGAGAAAAAGAGAGGGCTGAGAACTGAGCCTAGGAGTGTGTACATTTCAAGACTGATAGAAAAATAGGAGACACAGGAGAGGCAAGAGGCTCAGTAGGGGAGTTTCAGGAAGGGTATAACTATTTGTCAGCTTTCAAAGAAAAAGGACTGGAATCAGGAATTGAGAATTGTTCAATCAAATTGGACATGTTTTTATTTTAAACCAGTTATAAGCAAGGGCCTGTGTTTGTGCTTCAAAGAACAGGGAGGCAGAAGGATACCAGCTCCGTGCCCAATAGGTTTAGCAGTGAGGTTAGGACAAATAAATGTTTAATAAAAAGTATGTTGAATACCATAGGAAAGGTTCTACGAATTTATCAGCCAAATTTCTTGAAGTAGTCTGTACTTCCTCTCTACTGCCAAATCACACAAGCATTATTCAATACAGTGTGATCAGGTTTCATCTCCTACTTCTAGCCAGCTAACTTCTAATCAGTCAGCCAACACATGAAGCAAACATTTGTTGTGCATCGACTGCATGGCTCTATATTGGGCACCAGGCACACAAACATGAGTAGGAAACTCTCCTAGCCCTTAGGAAGCTCCCAGTCTGGTGGCAAAGGCTGACACTGAAGCAGAGACTGCTTCTATTGTGCAAAATTAGGGCATTCCTCCTCTCTCCCACTGGCTAAAAGAGAGTCCAAATCTAACAAATAAAAATCCACTTTAGGACAATCATTGTATGCATGTGTGAAATTTCCATCTGTATAGATTTGTATAGGTGCCAGAGCAAGGACTGCCTCCATTCTCCCCAAGCATGTTTTTACACATATTGGAAGGAACAGATGGAAGAACAGAGGTGAAGAATGCTAGAATCAAATGAGGCTGTTGATGAAATAGGGATGAGCTTATTCCGGATGCCCCCCCACCCATGGCTAGCCCTGCCCCTGGAAATGGCTGCTGAGTGGGCTGGATTAGTGGTGCCCACTAGGACGCAGCCCTTGTAGCAATGCCAATGTTGCTTTTGCCTCATATCAGGCTGCAGTGCCCCCTTGACTCAGGCTGTCATTCTTCTTCCCCTTGCCCTTCTCATAGGCATCATAAGGAAGGGACTACTGCTTTCTTTTCTGCAGTATCTTGTTTCAAGCCTGGCTAATCTTTGGGCCCAAATTACTACTCAGACTCAAGTCATTTATTTCCATGGTACACAAGAATACAAACACATGGGAACTGACCCTGGATTACACTGGACATCTGAGGTAGAATTCCTCTTCATGGACCTGCTATAATCCAATGCAGTCATTTTCGTTTTATATAACCCCTATAACCTGTGAGTAAGTCACTCACTTTTTAAATAACTTACTATGTGTAGAGAAATATACTGGAGTTCTGGTATGAGTAAGGGAACATTGAGAGTATCAAAAGGATTGTGCTACTGGTCTGTGCCTTTAGGAATATGATTTATTTCCTTTTTCTTTTCCAAGAGTTGTTATATTTATAGCCAAAAAATTTTGACATGTACTAGATCTTAGTAAAAAATTTCAGGAAATTCATAGCATATTAAAACTTTGCAAATTATACTTTTTTGTTGTATTATAATATACTTTAATGGCATCTGTATTACGAGTTCCACAGGAAACATGTTTCAGTCAAACTGGTGATGGTGGGGATGGCAACTGGTTGAGGACAGAGTTCATGCAAATCAACAAGAGAAGGTGCAGCACCCCAGAGCTAGAAACAGCAAAGAGCAGTTAACACCCAGCAACCTGCAAGCAGACTGGCAAGGCCGTCTGTGGCAAGACTGTCTTCATGGAGAGGCTGCCTGACAGCAGCTGACCCAGCCAGCCCACGGCAGCCTGGCCAGGAAGGAGCAGGGAAAATCATTATCTCAGCCTCGGTCTTCTCCCTCTGCCAGATCTCTTGCTCTGCCTCCCACTGGCAGGTGCTAGAAAGTGAGGAAAGCTATGGATGATGCAGTCCTGTAGGGCATAGAGCACATGGAGGAGGTTGGCGAGGGGAGCTGGGGGGCCAACAGATGAGATCAGGCACAGCATCCAAAGGCCTCTACAAGCATTTCCATGACCTGGCTGTCTTCACACAGGTGTGCTATTTTACTGTCAGACTGGCCAGGGGTGGGAGAGCGAGGCAGGACGGGAAAGGCTATGAGCCTCCTGCTTTAGTGATGAACTTGGTTCCTGACCAAAGTGTAGAATTCCTGCCTGGGAGGGACTCTCTGACTTGTTTGTTTAGCAATAGCAGCACTCTCCTTTTCAAAACTCTGAAACTTCTATTAAAACTACTGTTTTCCACTACAGCCATATGTTCTGAAAACATGATTTTCGTTGCTATATAGAGTTTCGGGATTCAGTCAGGCACTAACCTGGGCTGGTGTGGTCTCCAGAAACATAGAGGGGTCTCAGCCAATCACAATTGACCTTTTGCTGGTAACAGTGGGGTATTATGTGGAACAAACCATGTAGAGCAAGAGACTCTTGAATATCCTTCTCAGGACAGGAGGCAGGAAGCAACGCCATGCAGTGCTACAGTTAGGTCAGGACAAACAGTTTGGACTAAGACTTTTTTCTGCTGTGGATTTTACACCATAAAGAGATCTAATTTTCTTCTCATGGGAAGTCATGTACTATGAGCAAGCACTTTACAATTTCTCAAAATACATTTTCACAGGGTGATAGCATTCTCTGTACAAGAAGAATACCTCTTCTAGTCATGAAGGGCTACACTTTAAATTTAATTTTGACATTCTCCTTTAAAGCTACTGATATGTGATTATACAGTGGTCTAAAGATTATTTGCAAGATAATGCAACATATGGAATTATATAAAGATATTATTTTAAGCATTTAGATTGGCATTTTTATCTTTAAGCTGGTCAAAGGATAAAATGTATCAGTCATCTTTCTATCCTAATAAATTAGATGAAATTAAAATTTGATCTAATGGAGAAAGCAAACACAATGAAAGATTTACATTACATTTTGATAAAATAAGCCAGGCAATTTGCTGATCATATAAAATCTGTGTCTCACCTTTTTTGTTTGGTTTAGTTCTGTATGTTTTCAAGTTTGCTTTCCTGTGTAATCAAGAAGTTTAAGAGTCTTCAGTCATCAGTGACATCTAGGGAACAATAAACTTGATTACAGTTGTTTATTAAACAAGTCCTAGGGGTAGAAGCTGTGTGTGTATACAGTGGCCTCCTGCAAATCCACCCACTCTGTGGAAAGAGAAAAAGCAGTAGCTGAACCAGCTGACATACAACAGATGGTCCTCCCTACCTGAAGGGCTCATAAACATCCACTGGCACAATAAATTGTTTATTCTGCTGAGCTCAAGCTGCAGTTTTCCTCTGTGTGTCACCACCTCTGAGCCTAAGATGACTTGAGGCACGAAGTTTCTTATTTCCCAATCGCACCCAGTGAATACCTGCCCCTCCTGTGTGTGGCTGCTGTCTTGGGACCTTTGCTACCAAGCAGTGGCACTTGGCGTATTGTGGAGACCTGTTTCTATGTAGGGAACAGAAGATGTAGATTAGAACAGTTTCGCATGCCTGAGTTTGCCATTTGTTCTTAAGAAACAGTAATGAAACTTTAGCAAAGTTGAATTTAGCTTTCTTAAGAGAAATGATCTGGTGTGTTAAGAGAGAGTAGTGGGTTTATAACAGCCCTTCTCTTAACAAGCACCTTTGAAATGAACATATTAAGTTTACCCAAGAAAATTAGAGATCCCTAATTACTCTATTATAAACACTATTCTCTTAAATTGAATCTCAGACAAACTGCTCCTCCTCTGTGTGTTTTACCATAGCAAAGTGTAAAGTAGCTGCATATGAAACATATGGACTTTACTTATTTTGAAATTACTGCAGTTTAAAGTTGATAACATCCTCTCTCCCAGGTTTAAAAATGTTTTACAAATTATTTATTTATAGAACCATTTTATATTTACAGAAAATTTGAGCAGATGGTATAGAGTTCCCATGTTGCACCCTGCTCCTGCATACAATTTCCTCTATTATTAATATCTTGCATTGATACGGTACATTGGTTACAATTAGTGAACCACTATAGACACATTATTAACTGACATCCATACTTCATTCAGATTTCTTTAGTTTTTACCTAATGTGTCTTTTGTATTCTAGGATCTAGTAGACACATTATATTTAGATGTATCTCCTTCATTTCTTCTTATCTGTGATGGTTTCTCAGATTTTCTTTTATTTTGATGACCTTGGCAGTTTTTGCAGCATCCTGGTCAAGAATTTTGTATGTCTCCAGTTGGGATTTGTCTGAGGTTTTTCTCATGAGTAGACTGGGGTAATGGATTTGAGGAGGAAGATAACAATAAAGTGCCATTCTTAACATATCCTATTAAGATTACAGACTAGCAATAGGACTTCTCACTGTTGATGTTGACCTTGATCATCTTGCCGAAGTCGTGTTTGCCAAGTTTCTCCACTGAAAAGTGACCCTCACCTCCCCCATCTTTTCAGACTGTTCTTTTTGGGAAGAAGTCACTGTGCACATCCCATACTTAAAGAGTGGGAGTTGTTCCCCTCCTTTAGGATGCAGTAGCCACATAACTTATTTGGAATTCTTCTGCATGGGAGATTTGCTTCTTTCTCATTTATTTTATTGAGTCATTTACTTATATTAGTATGGACTCATAGATGTTTATTTTAAACTTTGGGTTATAATTCAATACCACTTTATTTTGTTGAGCAAATTGTCCTAGCTTTGGCCATTTAGTCCCCCTCTCTTTTGAAGTTATGTTCCCAAAGGTGCCATAGGTTCTGATGTCTGTACTGACCAGGGGAAGGTTCTTTATTGTGGAACTGACCTTCAGACCACCCTGTCTTATCTACCCTGATGAAGCCACTGTTCAAGGGTGGCAAACTCTACTCCTCACACCTCTCAGCCAGCACTGCTTGGAGCCAAGTCTATAGAGGGAAATGAAAAAGTTGTGAGACCCAAATTAGAAAGTTTGCAGAAGAAGAAACTAGTAACTGCTCAGTGTGGATAAACAGTTGGGGTGCATGCAGGCACATGTAAGCTTGTATCCTGAGTGTCTGCCATGTGTTGAGCATTCAGGATGCACCATAACAACACAAAGCCTCTGACATCCTCAGTGCGTGAGGAGATGGACCATCACCCAAATAGACAGTGTAAGGTAGTAAGAAATGCCATGAGGAAAACTACATCATTAAATCATTAAAGGGCGAAAGTGAAGCTGGTTGAGGTGAGGTGCTCTTTTACAGAGTGTCATGGAAGGGATCTCTGATGACGTGACATTTGAGCAGGAACAAGGTATAGAAATGAGCCCTGCGGGTATCTGGGAAGAGGCTTCTGGAAAGAGGGAAGAACAAGTCCAAAGGCCCTGAAACTAATGGCTGAAATCCTCAGGGGAAATATGTGGATTTAAATCTCCCATGCCATCCTGATTTTTCCATTAACATACATTATTAAAAAGGAATTTAATGAACAAACGTGACTGCTTTTATGCAGGAGTGGTCCCTTTTCTGGCTGTCAGCGTACCAACTAACCTAGCTTCCAACTCCCATCTGGCTGGGATTTCCAGAGAAGTGAGGGCTGTTCTACATTTGTGGACAACAGGAAAAGAAAATATGCATAGCACCAAGTGACCTTGGTTTGGATACACCCTAATTCTTCCTAGGAAGAAGAGGAGTGTGTTACTGAAAGCCAGCTGAAAGGCCAGCAGCAACTTGTCTTGTAAGATATAGCTAGAAATAAAAGCTGCTTGAGTGGTTTTCAGATGTCTTAATTTTCATAATTGTTTCCACATTATGGGCTGGCTGGACTTTTTTTTTTTTTTTTTTTTTTTTGAGAATCAAGTTTGGAAGCATCTAAATGAAAGCTTTGCTCATGAAGTTTTCATTTGGGTTCCACATATAGAGTTTCTAAACCAACATTTTATGAAGTCTTAAATTACTGAAGTTTGAAGTTGTGGTGTAGCTCCAAAGTTTACCATCTTTTGTTTTGGGGTCAGAACTATTCAAGTTCTGTATACTTTTAGTATAAAATAAAAGAGAAGAAAAAAAGAGAAAAATAAACAGCTTGGGATTGGGTAGAATTAAAGTTTAGTAATGTTAAAGTGGTCTTGAAATTTACTGTATTGTGTGGCCTAGTACTATAAAATTTGAAAACCTATTTTTAGAAGTGTCTTTTCTATGCTTCTTAAGGCTATTGTACAAAAGAAACCAACCAACAAAAACCCCAAAGGGTTTTTAGAATGCTCATATTTTTTTTTTTGAATAATGCAAGACAGTCTTTGAATGTGATTTGATTGGGTCATTCTAGTTTGATAATTCTAGTTATTGTAAACATGACTCTTAGTCTGATGTTTTGTTTTTGGAGAGAGAGTGTCATGTTGTAAGTAAGCATTCTGTCTTCGGAGCATAGCTGCCTAAGTAGAATCCAAGATCTAATTTTGTGACCTTAGAGAAGGACATTCAGTTTCCTCCCCTGCAAAATGTCTATGATAATGATATTCACAGGGTTGCTGGGACGATTAAATCAGATGACCCTTGTAAAATGCTTAATCAAGCAGTAGGCACGAAGTAATCACTCAAAATTAGCAAATAAAAGTACAGTAGTAATAATGAATTGGAGATTGTAAGTAACCCAAGAACACATAGTTAAGTGAGGGAGTTCTCTAATTGGTGTATTGTGTGGGTGACCTGTTAAGTCAGACAAGACATTTAACTGAACCTTTTCATTTTAGTGGGCGAAGAGATAGTGTAGGATGAAAATTCATTCATTTGTTCCACAAATGCTGATGCTGTAGATGAGAGCATAAAAGGCAGAGTGCCTTCTCTGCTGGAGCAGATGAGTCTAGTGGTAGGGGATGGACTGTAAATACATAAACACAGAAGAAAATATGTAACAGATGATATGTTCTCTGATGAAGATCAACAGGGCTCTCTGATAGTGAGAGCTATGAAGTTACTTTCTTTTTCTTTTTTTTCTTTCCATCCTCACCCCGCTTCCCTTTGGCCACCATGAGCTTGTTATCTTTTACCTATGGATCTGTTTCTATTTTGTTTTGTTTATTCATTTGTTTTATTTGTTTTAGATTCTACATATAAGTGAAATCATATGGTATTTGTCATTTCTGTCTTATTCCACTTAGTACTGTATCCATCTATATCGTCACAAATGGTAAGATTTTTTTTTTCCATTGCTAAATAATATTTTCTTGTATACATAACACAGCTTCCTAATTCATTCATCTATCATGGGACATCTAGGTTGCTTCTTTATCTTGGCTATTACTAGCAATGTTACAATGAAAATAGGGATGCATTTGTCATTTTGAATTAGTGTTTTTGACTCCTTTGGATAAACACCCAGAAGTGGAGTTGCTGGGTTGTATGGCAGCTCAGTTTTTAATTTTTTTGAGGGATCTCCAAAGTGTTTTCCATAGTGGCTGCACAAATCTATAACCCTACCAAGAGTGTACGAGGGTTCCCTTTTCCCTACATCCTCGCCAGCATGTTTTATTTTTGATTTATTGATAGCAGCTGTTCTGACGGGTGTGAGGGGATATCTCATCATGATTTTAATTTGCATTTCCCTGATGATTAGTGATGTTAAGCATCTTTTCACATGTCTGTTGACATCTGTATATCCTCTTTGGAGAAATGTTTATTCAGGTCTTCTGCCCATTTTTAAATAGGATTGTTTGTTTGTTTGTTTATAGTGTTAAGTTGTGTGAGTTCTTTATATATTTTGGATATATCATATGCAAATATCTCCTCTCATTTTGTAGTTTGTCTTTTTATTTTATTGATGGCTTGCTTCACTGTACAAAAACCTTTTACTTTGATGTCATTGCGTTTGTTTATTTTTGTTGTTGTTGTTGCTCTCCCCCTAGGAGACATAGCCAAAAAGATATTGCTGAGAGCAGTGTTAGAGTTTACTGTCTATGTTGTCTTATAGGACTTTTATAGTTTCGAGTATGTGGGGTTACTTTGAATTAGTCATGAAAGGTATCTTAGTGGAGGGGATGTTTAAGGCTAGAATCACAGAATCTGTTTTAACGTTTGAGAGAGGTCAGGAGATGATTAACTGATCATTTGTTATAAGCTTGCCAAAGTTTTTGATAATTTCCAGCTGAGAAAATACAGTGATCTGTTGTTAATATGTATTGGGGACTGTCAACAAGTTTGGCAGTATATAGCAAAGGAAAAAAAACAAAAGTACTAATTCACAAAACTTCAAGATATTCATTTCTGGAGCTCTGGGGAGATTGCACTGGAAAATGTTCTGCAGGAGAGCTGGGGAAAATGGTGTCCTGACTTGGTTAGTTGTCAGCATATAAGGTTTTATGGTTACATGGAGTCTTAAGTAGAAACCATTTTATTTTCGTTATCACTGGAAAACTCTGAGGTGCACTTTGCTGGTTAGAATAGTAATAATGAAGATCTGCGAATCCGTGGTGCTTTTTCTTTGAACATTAATTTTGATTTTTCAGACCGTAGTTGTCAAAGACAGGTAGAATACATTAGTAGAATGTGTGCAAAGACAGAATTGTTAAACTAGATTTAAAAGTCTATTTGCTTATTACAGAAAATGTGGAACGTAGAAAAAAACTGCAATTTAAAAAAATGACCCACAATTCCACTATTCCTAATTTTACACTTTGAGATTTTTTAATCTTTTTTTTATCTTTTAAAAATAGACATGATATACACATACTTATTTATGTTTGCATGTATGTATAATATGTAAATGTATATATTACATTTATTTATATACAATTATATATACATATTTTGTATACAATTTATTTATTTATTTATATACAATCTATATACAATTATATATGTACATATATAATTGTATATAAATAAATGTATACAATTATATATATAATTTGTAATTAAAATAATGGTATGTACTTTTTCTCATATTATTACAACTTCATGGAAAATGTGATTTTCAATGTCTGCATAATATTTTATTCTGTGGATGCTTTTCACCAATGCCCTACATAAACTTTTTTGTTGTTATTGTTCTTATTGTCTATTTCAGTAGAATCTGAGATAGAGGTAGGTGGAAGTGCTTGATGGATGTTCTGGTTAATTATGGTTTTTCTATGGTTCCTCAACTTTGTAAGACAAAACTACTTCTCAGCCTTAGGACAATTTTTGTTAAAACATGTCTAAAAATGTGCCATTTAGTTTTTATGGGGGGAGGGATTTGAATTTGAAGGTTTTGAAGTAAAAATCATTGAGGTTTTAGGGTATGATATAATTACAAATTCAACCAAATTTATGAACCAAAACTAAAATGTTAAGAATCCTTCAAAAGGAAATCAGGAAAATTTAAAGTTTTTTCGGTAGTATTATAATTCCAACATCTTTCTGACATATTAATGTTGATACTGCTGATGAGTTAATCAAGGATAATGTAATTTAAATTGGAAATGTGTTTTTCTTAGCTATCTAGAGCATATGGCAAAATAAAATACACTATTTTTCATTAGCAAAAAGACACAATTGGATTATTAAAATTTCTCATGTGATTTTTAAATTGTTGGTCTTGAATTTCTAAATATTTTCAATGCTATTGAAAGCTGAATTTTCTCCTTAGATATTTAAATTGAGTTTCACTAGATTTGTATTTTCTATTCAACTCTCATATGCTGCTAGTAGGATTGGAAATACAATCTGTCTCAAGGGCAGTTTGACATTACGTATCAGAAACTTTTAAATAAATTAACATCTTTTACTTCATCAACTTGAAATCTTTGGATTTATCTTAAGGAAATAATTGGCCAAGAATGTAAAAATTATTGCAAAAGAATGTAGCCATGTTTAAAGAAGCAAAATATTGGAAGCAACCTAAATGTCCAGTATTTAGGGAATAGTTAGTAAAGTGGTATATTCATATACTGGAATATTATAACACTATTAAAATGATTGTATATATATCTATATTTTTAATTTGGTAAAATTATCATAATATAGTATAGACATATTGACCTGTTTTATGATGTTATCTGATATTGGTAATTAAATATTGGTGAATGTGTGTGAGAGTAATTTTTGTTTTGTCATTATTAAAATTGAGTCCCCTTTCTTGTAATTGAAAGGCACTAGAACCATTTGTCTCTTGAGACCACTCCCAGTTTATTTATTTTAAGCATATAAAGTGATATTCTTACCTTCCATTTGCTGTGTCAGTGAGGCATGTGTCTAATTCACTTAAAAATACTATTAAACCATTAAAATATAAATCAAAAAGGCTGTCTAAGATATATTTCTATTTTGTACGACTTCAAATTGATATCTGATCTGCTTATCCTTATTCTGGATGTGGTATTGGCTTGCCATATTGTAAGAACCTTAAAAAGGGGAGATCCTTTTCTGGGAGGTGTGGGGAGGAGATCCTTTTAAATGTTAACTGTTAGAGCCACTTCGTTTCCACCAGGGACTGCTCAGTTCCTGGGCTTATTGAGTCTCTGGTTCTCCAGCAGATAATTGTAGCCTTGTGAGGGAGCCCCTGATTATTCTCCTCAGAAGCTAGATTTCTTGGCTTCAATCCCAGTCTCTTTTGATTGGACCTTTCGTGGTTGTGGCCAAAACCCTGAGGCAGAACACCTGATCTTCCCCACAAGCACAGAGCCCCTGCTCAGCCCCTCTTGGCCACTGTCCCTTACTTTTGGGGTCCAAGAGATCTTATCCCGAGATTAGTGTCTTTCTTATCTGCTCGATACCCCTATTTGGGGCCTGCTTTCAGACATGTGTCCTGAGGACTTGCCTTCACTTGGCAGGTATGTTCTAATATCCTTGAACATCTGCCCAAACTCCAGATCTCAGTTTTGGCCGTAGCCGTGGAGGCCTGTCCTTCATGCACCTGCTGCATTGAAGAGAGCCCAGGGAAAGAAACTGACCTGAAGTAACTGAGTTAGGGAACCCAGTAAATAAATTCACACTGGGACAATTTGGATTAGGAGAGTACAGAAGCACAGGTAAGGAAGGAATATTGAGGCCAGTCTCCAGCCCTACACCACATGCTTAACAGTGAGTGTCATCATTGTAGCTTGAAACCAAAAGATGGCAAAGGGAGGATCAGGAATGCAGTCAGAGTAGTGGAAGATCGATCTCTTGAGGAAGCCATTTGGTCATGTGAAAAGAAACTCAAAACCCGTTATCTTGGCAAGAACGTGCCTGGTGTTAGACCAATCTGTCTTTGACTAATGAGCAGAACCCGTAAATAAGAAATAAGCTGGAAGCAACCAAGAGAAAGCATTTATGCAGAATGGATATTGCAGGGCTCAGAACATTGGAACTATTGCTGCCTCCATGATCATTCATTCATTCATTCAGCCAGCATTCAGCAAATAGCTGTCATGAGACAGCCAAAGAAAATGGGCCCTGGGGTTGTAATGGTGAACGACATAGACACATACTTTCACTTGCTGAGCTTATGCCTTGCCTGGGAAACAGCCAGGCAATTACTGATGTGAGATAAATGCTGTGATGGGAGGTCAGGGGCTAGGGTCCTTTAAAATAAGGGACATTTACTGAGACCTGAAGGATGGACAGGAGTTGTCCAGACAAGAAGCTTAGCAGTGGCAATTGGTTTAGTGATTGATTTTGCAAAGAGTGATATTTGTTTCTTCTTTAAATTTCTTCCTAGGATGTTCATTTCTTCTCCACAATGAATGAGTGTCACTACGATAAGCAGATGGACTTTTTTTATAATAGGAGCAACACCGACACTGCTGACACTGACTGGACGGGAACGAAGCTTGTGATCGTTTTATGTGTCGGAACATTTTTCTGCCTGTTTATTTTTTTTTCTAATTCTCTGGTCATCGCAGCAGTGATCAAAAACAGAAAATTTCATTTCCCTTTCTACTACCTGTTGGCTAACCTAGCTGCTGCAGATTTCTTTGCTGGAATTGCCTATGTATTCCTGATGTTTAACACGGGCCCTGTTTCAAAAACCTTGACTGTCAATCGCTGGTTTCTTCGTCAGGGGCTTCTGGACACGAGCTTGACCGCCTCCTTGACTAATTTGCTCGTTATTGCTGTGGAGAGGCACATGTCAATCATGAGGATGCGGGTCCACAGCAACCTGACCAAAAAGAGGGTGACGCTGCTCATTTTGTTCATCTGGGCCATCGCCATCTTCATGGGGGCAGTTCCCACACTGGGCTGGAATTGCCTCTGTGACATCTCTGCCTGCTCATCCCTGGCCCCCATTTACAGTAGGAGTTACCTCATTTTCTGGACCGTGTCCAACCTTGTGGCCTTCTTCATCATGGTTGTGGTGTACCTACGAATCTACATGTATGTCAAGAGGAAAACCAACGTCTTGTCCCCACACACGAGTGGGTCCATCAGCCGCCGGAGGACACCCATGAAGCTAATGAAGACAGTGATGACTGTCTTAGGTAAGAGGAACCAAGAGAGCCATTATTCCTGTTCATGTAGCAAATGTTTCCTGAGCACCTACTGTATACAAGGTACTTCCTAGGTAGTAGGAGTGCAGCAGGGAACACGAACAGACATAAATCCCCACTTGCCTGGAGCTTGCACTCTAGTAGGGAAAGACAAAATGAGTATTTTGACGGGGGATAAACAAAATAATTTCATAATAAATTTTATTATAAAATTTATAAAATAAGAGGTAGACTCTTATTGGAAAAAATAAAGCAGAGAAGGGAGATAAAGAGTGCTAAGCGGTACAGGTTGTGATTTTAAAAAGGGTTGTGTAGGATAGCTTCATCTAGAAGATGACTTTTGAGTATGGATATGAAGGTGATAAGGGTACGAAGCTTATGAGTGCTGAGGAAGGGGGTTCCAGACAGGAGATAGAGCAAGCACAGGCACCCTGAACAGAAGGAGGCCAATGTGGTTGGAGGAGAGCGAGCAAGGGGAGAGTATGAGGTGATGAGGTCAGAGCTGAGGGAGCAGGATGGGGTGACTCAGATTAGGCAGGGCTATGCAGTTATCCCGAGGACTTTGGTTTTTCCAAGTGAGATGAAAAGTCATTTAAGGTTCTGAATAAGAGAGTGACATGATTTGACTTCTGTTTTAATGGCATCTTTCTGGCTGCTGTTTTGAGAAAATAATATAGTGGGGCAAGGTTGAAAATGAGAGACTTGCTTACAAGGGCATTTCAGCACTCAGGAGAGAAGGTAATGGTGGGGACCAGAGGGAAGTTTGGAGGTGATGAGGTGTGGTTGGATTCTGAATGTTTCTTAAAGGTAGAGTCGATAGGATTTGTTGACTGGTAAGGCATGAAGGAAGGTGAGAGGAGGAGGGGAAAGTGGGGAGTGTCATTTACCAAGATGGGGAAGACAGAAGAGGAGGAGATTTGGTGGGAAGGTCCGGAGTTTGGTTTTGGACAAGCTAAGTTTAGGATCCTATTAGATATCCCAGTGGAGTTTCTGGGTAGGCAGTTGGATGTATGACTCAGTTCAGGATATAGGTCCAGGCTGGAGACCTATATTTGTATTTTTAACCACAATACTGGGTGAGCATGCCATGGAGGAGAAAAGAGAACCAAGGAATGAGCCTCAGAGCAAGCCAGTGTGAGGAGGTAAGGAAAGCAGGGAGTAGCAACTCATAGGAACCCCAGAAGGGATAGCCAGGAACCATGAATATGGTGGCCCAGAAGCCAAGAGAGGGGAGCCATTGAAGGTAACTGAGTGTCAGCAGTGGAGACCTCCTGAGAGATGGAGTCAGAAGAGCTTCCTGGGTTTAGCAGAGTGGTAGTTTTCTAGTACCTTGAGAAGAACAAATTTAGTGTAGCCAAGAGCCTGATCAGAATAAAATGAAGAAAGGAAAGAGAGGCAGTAGGACAGAGCTGGAAGAGCTCTCAGGAGTTTGCTTTGTACTGGGAGCCCCAAGAAGATATGTTTGTTGTGAAGAATTTTCCCTTTATTTTGTTTCCTCCGTGGTAAGTGGCCTGTTGTCCCCCAGCCTCAGTCCTGGGTTACAGTTAGAACTTGTGATGAGTGAGCAGACAAAAGCTTTTGTGTTTTCACAGGCTTTGTCCTCATGTTGGAGGCCTTTCTTCACCATGTGTGGTGGCTGAGGCAGTAGGGATTTTTATTGAGAGATCCAGGGGTATATTTCTATCAGGTCCCGTTGAAGGAATTATGAAATGAATTCTTGGAAAACAATTCATACTGGAAGGTACAGGGTGTATGCAGTGTAGTAGGAAAAGCAAATTGCCACCGGATTCTGAAACTGCTAGTAAGATTTGGAGGTCAGCAGACTCACAGTATTATTGTTAAAATCATTTCAAACTCGGTTTATTTTAGGTAACAAGTATTTATGTCAAGCATTGTCCTAAGACTCTTATATGTATTCACTTATTTAGTTATCATGACAACCCTGTGAGGTAGGTACTACTATTACTCTATCTGCCAGAAGAAGAAACTGAACAGACAATTTAAGCAGTATGCCCAGGGTCACTCAGGGTTGGTACAGCCAAGACTGACCCATGGGCCTTTGGGGTTCACATGTTTAACACCACACTCTGTAGCTAGTTTTGATTTGTTCGGACTTTTTACTGGTGTCTTTTTTGTCCTGTCTTCTTTAACAACCTCATTTTTCTTTGAGAGTCTTGACAAGAATATAGCTATAGCTAACGATAAGAAAAGGAAGAGTCACACTAATCAATTTTTCCACTCTTGAGCCTGAGAGGATATTTTCAGTAAATCGTAAAGTTTGATGTTTATTGGTAGTGTCAATGAACTCTGCTGCTTTCCCTGCTTAACTTGCAAACATAATCATTTGCTTGGATGATTGTCTTGAGAAATTATCTGCCCGATGAAGGAGAAACTTTTTTTTTCTTTTAGCATATTGTATTTCATATTCAATATGAGATAGAATAGGTTTCTGTAATCCTAGGTGGAGAGAACAGGACTCTATGAGAGATAGTCATGGTCATGAGCTTCAGTTTCAAGTAAAGGAGGGTTTAAAGCAAAGAAGCTGTGTGGTTTCAGCAAGTGTGGTCTGGGATAAGGGAAAAACTGGAATAAATAGTGAAGTTGCCAAGTCCGATAAGAGAAGTCGTGGCATTGAGATGGAACAACAATGGGGAATTGGTTGACGACAGGGAGACAGTTTGGTGCTGAGGACTTGGGGAAGTTCTTCAGTGGTGAGACAGAGGGGTCTGGCAGAAGACAGGAAGTTTGGGCATGGGGGAAATGAAACTGAAGAGCTAGGTGGGATGAGGTTTCTAGACTTCTAGCTCCTGATTTCTTTGGATAACAGAAGGTTTGGGTTTTAACCCCAACTCTGTCATTTTGTGCAAGGGTGATCAGAAGCACATTAGCTCATCTTTTCTTGATTAAAGTTCCTCATCTGAGGTGAATAGTTAATCTTTAAGTCCTTTCAAAGTTATAAAATTCAGTGGTCCTATTATAAAAAGTAACCAAAGCCAGCACAGAGTTCTGTGGATTGTGTGTCAATGCACAGGGTCTCTGTGAGAGCATCTACCACAGTGTCTTCTTAGGGAGGAAGCCCCTCAGTTGCTCTGATGCATGCAAAAATTCAGTTGCCTAAGACAAGTGTCTCCCATATGATAGAATATTATAAAAATCAACAATTCTGCCATCTGCCATCATTGTTGTCACTGGTTCTGAGTCTATGGAAACAAATAGCTTAATATTTATTTCTATAATGATTATCTGATTTAAATATCTTCATGATAAAATGCTAAAGCTTTCTATTTACTCCTTAATATATATGTTGTAGGAAAGGTTAATTTACACTTTAAGTTTCTTATAAACACACCTTGTAAACATTAGAAAGCCAATAAATAAATATACATTAACTCTCTGTTAAACAGCATCTAAGAGGTAAAAAGTTGCATCAATTCAGTGAGCTTTCCTCATTGCAGAGAGAGAAGAAAGAATGGACAGGGGCTTTAGCCTTTGGGGAAGGCTTCTTAGAAAGCTTGGGACGTGATTGGGAAGGATGGGTGTGTTTGTATAAATGGGCAAGAGGGGAGAACACTCTAAGTAGGAGAAGTAGTATAATCAAAAGTACAATGTTAGAAACATCGAAAGTTTTTTCCATACCACAAGGAAGGCCCTGGGGAGCACAGTTGTGGTCCACAAGGAAATAACTTAGCTCTGTCCTGGAAACATTTAGGTGGCCATCTTCTATGGAAGGAGCAAGGTAGACCAGATGTCGCTTGTATTTCTTTCCAGCTTCAAGATTTTGGTTGAGCATAAAAGCATATGGAGCTGGATGAAGAGCAAATTCTTTCCTCGTTGAGGGAAGTGGTGGTAGTGATGATAGTGGTATAAATTTTAAATCTGCGCATGATTGGAAAGGCATTTAGTCATCATGTTCCCATTTCAGCAGCCCGGAGGCAGAATGCTTGCTCACTTCTGGGTTATGATGTGCGGTGGGCCCTTTACCTGACGGAAGTTGCTTGTTGAATGTTCTTGTTGAAAAGACATTGGAGACATACGATCCTATTTTCTACACGGCACCAATGCCCTGCTTAAGGGAAAGTCCTGTATTTTGCAATTCGACTTGTCAACATGCCTAGTCGGCTGCAGCAACCAAGCACACAAGAAACCCTGCATAGAAACCTCTAATTTATTGTCAGACAACACACCATGTCAACTGTGCACACAGGGATATTTTGTTTCCCAGGAAACAGGCTGGACTTCTTTCTATTTTGCAAAGTCTTAAAATGCAAAAGAAAAGAAAGGTCATAAAGGGATTCATGAGCCATATTTTTGAAATTTTCTGTGAACCTTTCTGTTTCTTAGGATGTTTTAAAACTGCAGGTTGTGACTTGCTAGCAAGTAATGAAATCAATTAGGAGACTGTAACTTAAACACTTTTTTAATTATCAAAATACAAGAGATGTCTGAGTGCATTGTGTATAATAGGTATAAGCTTGTTTTAAGTATTGTTTCATAACACACGTGTGTGTACTGGATTGTGCTATAAAGGTATTTTTTATTAAGGGTTATGATTAAGAATGTTTGAAAAGCTATGGTCTTAGGGTCAAGGTTTCTTTTTTAGCTAATAACTGAACTCTTAAAATATGAGAAACATTACAGTTAAGGGACTTTGAAAAGAGTTGTAAATGAAACAAAGAGCTGAATGTTTTTCTTCCTCCCACCTCTCTACTTAGATCAATGCTAACTCCTCCTTGCCTTCTCTCAGGGGAGAGAGGTAGGAGGCAAAGTGGTGGTAAGAGAAGAAACAATACCTGGAGTTCTCATGCTAGGAATTGGGTGATAAATAAGTACTACTAATAATCATACGTGAAGTTTCTGCAACACTATGTCTTTTTCATTGTTTTAATACATTGTTCTCATTCAGTCTCACAGAAATCCTTTAAGGTAAGCAGGGAAGATATTGTTCTATTCTTCTGCCATTCCCCTAGATCCATTCTGTACTCAGTTATAATTAATTATTTATAGTTCCTCGTTTCGCATCCTTAAGCCTTTGCACTTGCTGGAATATCTTTCCTCTGGTTCTGCCTGGGAAACTCCCGTTCATCTTGGAAGACTCAAATCAAGGGCCTATTGTCTCTGAATCTTTTTTTCCTTGCCCTACCTAGGTAATTCTGATTACTGCCTCCTTGGGGCCACCTCTATCTTGTTCATGCTTCAGTCAATGTACCTAATTGTTTACATGCCTCTATTTTGAAATAGAATGTGCATTCTTTAAAGTCAGATGTTGTACCTTATCTCCCTCTGCACATCTAATGTGTAACGTGCTGTCTGGGACTCACTTGTCAAGATTACAATAGAATGAATAAATGAGGAAATTAAGGTTTGGGGAAGTTAAGTGGCTTTTCAAAAGCTGGAACTACAAGTATAACCCAGGTTTCCTGACTTCCAGCCTGGCCTTTGGCAGGCTCTGGTTGAGACATGCCTGTGGAGTTCCAATGGCGGGGGAATTTTATAATATGGAAGACTGAGGTCTCAGAAGGGTAAGTGATAGTGCTATCTTGAGAAGAAGAAAACAGATGAATATTTTTGAGTGCCTACTGTGAGGAGGTCTGTGTATCACATGCTTTTCGGATTTTATTTCACTCAACCCTCATAACATCACTCTACAGATCTGTTTTATAGATGAGGAAACTCAGGTAGACTTAAGCATCTTGCCCATAGATTCATACTGGTGAAAATAATGAGTTAATATTCATTGTGTAATATATGGTCCAGAGCATTTACATATTTTATTTCATTTAATCTTCATGACAGCTCTGGTTCTGTTATTATTACCAAATGAGGAAACTGAGGCCCAGAGGGGTTCAGAGTCTTGTCCATGATTAAAAGCAAAGCTGAGATTGGAGTCCAAGCAGATTGACTCCAGGACTCCACTTTTCAAGGTTAGTTTGCAGCCTCTTACAAGTGATGGGACCAGAACAGCATCGACCCAAATAATGATATTTATATCCTATATCTCTCTTGATTTCCATTTCCAGTTATTTCTGTAAAGTCACTTGATCTCTCAGTGCTTAGCTCACTCTTGATTGGTTTTAAAGATTTTGCAGCTTGATAGCAACAGTTATGACAATATCTCCCAGGGAACAACAGCTCCACACTGTTCAAACTTTATGTTCGTTAAAGTAAATGGAATAAATAGGGGCTTTGGAATAGGAAAAGAACCACATTTATATCCTGGCTTTGCTGCTTCTAAGTTCTGTGACCCTGAGCAACTTACCTAATCTTCTGTGACTTAGTTTCCCAATCTGTAAAATGGAGATAATATCAGTACCTCTGGCATGGTAAGGTTTTGAGGGTACAATGAGATAATGTTCATAAAGTACCTAGCATAGTACTTGGTACAGAGTAAGTACTAAACAGCTGACATAATAAATACTACGTACAAAGGAGAGTAAGCTACTCTTGTTAGGTCTTAATTTGACTCTTAAGAGCCTTGCCTTGTATTTAAGCAGAGGACCTATTTTTTCCTCAGTAATGTCACAGGTCTTGTAGAGATAGAGACTGGAGGCCTACTGTTGGCGCCATCATGATGGCAGGTTTTATCATGTGGACACACACACACACACAGAAACCAGGTGTCCAGAGAAGCTAACCAGAATCCCTGGGAATTCTGAAACATTGGTTTTCAGCTTTTGTAGCTTTTTAGTGGCTTCTGTATCAGGGTAGCTTGCTTTCAATGTTTGCTACCTTGCATGCCTTCATAATCAAATATCTGTTTTTTAAAAAGTTAAAGCTTTGCCTTAAGAAATGCTGAGTGAACTGATCAGATCATTGGCACGCAGGAGCTCTCTTGTTGCTGTGCGTATCAGAATGGCTAATTCTTTTCAGAGTCAAGCTGCCTAGGGACGAATACATAATATATTGAGTCCAGGGGTGTTCGTACTTTTGTCTTGAAACAGCTAATCAACAGAGGACCTTTGTGCAGACACTTTTCCTGTGTGCTTCAGGACATTGCAATAGGGGCCCTTGGGGAGAGAGGCATTTATTCCAGGGCAAACTAAATGACTGAAAATGATGGAGTGCAAAAATATAATCACCTCCAAGTTGCTGTCCCAACAATACTGTTTGACAGAACCCTCCATTGTGAGAGGCATGGTGGTGATTGAGAAAACCTCAATGTCTGATGTTAGAAAGAAGAAAGCTTCAAATTAACAAACAAACAAACAAACAAACAAACAAACAAACAAAAGCATTATTTCATGCTGCTCCCGTCCATCTTTTCAAATTGTCTCCGTTTCTTGACACCTTCCATCACAACCCTTTTAGGAATTCCTTCCCTACCCTTCTGTTTATGCTGTATGTAGCCCTTTGTTTTCTCAAGTTTGTCTCTTTTCTGCTTTCCTTTGCAAATGCCTCCCTTCAGTCAGTTCAAAGTCATTTTTTTCAAATCATTGTCCTTATTTCCAGTGTAACCATTGCTCTGCCTTCCTTCTGTTTCCTCCATGTATATCCCTTCAGTTCTGTTCACCTCAATCTGCTCAGCTTCTTTTACTCCCCTATCACACTCCCTGCTTCAGACCTTTTTTTGTAGAAACCTGAAATCTTTCTCTTCAGCTGGAACAAACAATTATTGAATGTTTCCTGAGTTCAAGGTACAGAAACACTTCTCAAACTCTACCTCTTCCTTCCACCAATGTTATTGAGAAGTAATTGACAAATGTAATTGTATATGCTGAAAGTGTACAATGTGTTAATTTGATATACATGTACATTGTGGAATGATTAACAAGATCAAAGTAATTAACATATCCATCACCTGGTTCATGTGTACGCACACTTGTATGTGTGTGGTGAGAACACATAAAACATACTCTCAGTGACTTTCATTATTTCAATGCCACATTATTAGCTGTGGTCTTCATGTCGTACATTAGATACTCAGTACTTATAACCAAAAATTGTACCCTTGACCTACATCTCCCCATTTTCCCTCCCCCTCCCCAACAACCATCATTTTATTTTCTGTTTTTTTGAAATTGGCTTTTTTTTTTTTTAGACTCTACATATAAGTGATAGCATACATTATTTGTCTTTCTCTGGCTTATTTCACTTAGCAGAGAAGTTCATTACCCAACTACATCCAACCCTCTAGCAACACCCAACCTCCTGGGAGGTTTAGAGTTCCAGAACTCAGTAATGCCCTCTCGTAGGGCCTTGACTTCTGCCATAGGAGAATATGATTATTACCTGTCACACTTCCAGGCTAACACCTGGAATAGCATGACCGATGTGTGGAATTTTATCAAATTTGTGTTAACATTGTACTTTTAAATTTCAGCTGGGAACACTGCATCTAGAATGTAGCTAAAGCAAACAGGTAGGGTGGGAATAGAGGAAAAAGGGTTTTTGCTGGAATCATAGCCTGTCACAGACCTAGGGATCAACATATGAGCTGGGGTGAAGGGCAGACGAACACATGGTACTGGCTGGGGTACACTACAGGCGAGCTGCCCTTCTGGGCCAGCAACCCACTCTCCCTCCCTACTAGATTATTATAACTTTGCAGAATGTGAGAAGATCCTTTTACCTTGAAGAATCAATATCCATTGAGGGATTTGTCCAAGTTCACCTTGTAAGTCACTGCTGATATTGTGGCCAGACCCCTGGTCTTCCTAGTTCCTACTTCTTCTAGTGGATCTCCCTTCTTGCCTTTGTAAATAATACCTGTACTTTGATGCCTGAGTGACAGTTATATAGACAAGGGTTTGTTTCCATCAAGTCATAGAGTTTACTACACAATAGTGGGCATGTTTTACCTTTATGTTTTCAGAACAAGAAGAGATTTCTGCTTTTTATACTTACTCATCATAAACATTTATTGAGTACCTACAAGGTTTAAGCAGCATACTAACTGTAAGACATGGCCTCTGCCACGAAGATATTATGAATTTGTGCTTGCTCTGATGTGTTGTGGTTGTTAGGAGACGACCAAGGTTTATGAGTCAGTGGTTGGCTTATGTGCAGGACAGATTACCCAGAGGCAGATTTGCTCTGTGTGGCTTTTCCTCTGTATAGCTTATAAGGAACCTTTTTTATAGGCTTATCTGAGGAAATATGAAACTTAAAAGACAAAGAAATATACACAAGGGCCAAGCAAGGGGGTCCAGGCAAAAATGTTGTGTATGCCCTGTACAGGCCTTGAAGAGACAGGATTTGAGCCAGACCTTAGTATGACAGGTGGAAAGGAGAGGGCTAGGCATTGCAGATAGGAGGAAAGGTAGAGTGTGTAATAGGCATACACATATCTAGGGAGACTAGCCAGGGCTGGGAATGGGAAGAGGAGACAGGACAGACCAATTTCTGGAATTAGAGGTTTGCATATCAATGACAATCTGGTTTGAGAGGCATTGTAGAGCCAGAGAATGGAAGGCTTTGAATCTTAAGATTGTGTGGACTTTATTGTCGAACATCTACAGAGAGCAGGTAGATATCTGTTTGTGTCCAGTTGTCAGCCCACAGCTAAATTGCCTTATCTGACAATGGAGAGCCCCTTTAGGATCCTGAGGGTACTTATGGGTTGAGAGACCATGAGAGTTGCTAAATGCAGAGCAGAGTTTTAGAAAGATGGGAGGTGGGTTGGAAAGGAAAGATCATAGAGGAGACTATTGGAATTGAAATTGCACTATGGTTCTGTGGGTTGTAGGTGGCTCAGATGCCAGAGCGAGGCAGAGCTAGCTTGTCACAGTAGGCACTGCAGGAAGGTACATCTGTCAGCAGCAGTTAGAGTCTACACAGGGAGGGAGGAGCACATAGGGAGGCCCAGCAGGGGCTGCAGGGGAGCAGAAGGGGAGCAGGCCAATGGACAGTGAGCTGCAGAAATCTGGCAGGATGCAGAGGTGGAATAAGCAGGTGGCTTAGGTCAGAGAAACCTGGAAGCAGGGAGCAGTGATCCATCCTGGAAACAGATTCCTGAAAGCCTTTGAGCATTGCCCTTTCTCACCTGCCCACTGACCTCACCTTCCTTGCTTCCTTCTGAGAAGATAGAAGTCATTTGGCATGAATACCCCTAATTTTTCTTCCTTTACCAGCTTAGTAAAAGCCCCTATCCCTACCTTCTTTCTACTAGAGCCTGCTGCTTCCAGAGTCCACAGGAGCCTACACTTTTTAATCTTGCTCTCCTGTATATTTGACCATTAAAAAATATAGCCCCTGACCTTCCCTTTTCTTTCCAACTATTGCTAGATCTCTCTCCTTTCTTTAATTATCCTGTTTCCTTCATACCTCAAACCATGCTGGGCTAGCTCTGCCCCTACCATTCTACTATGACTGCTGATGAAGCCTCCATGGCCCTCCTAGTTGCCGAATTGAGTCATCTGGCTTGACTTCTTTGTTGCAAGGCTGTCCGCTTCATGCTACAGTTTGATGGTTTCTTCTCCCTTCTGTTCCTTCTGTCGCCTGTCCAGTCTTTCCCATCTCTGACCATTCCTGAATGTCCTCTGCTCTTGTCCTCTTTGGCTTCCCAAGTTCTTTTGAAGTGATCTTACTCCTGTTGAGTGCACCAATGCCTCTATGTGAATGCCTCCCAGAGCAGTGTCTCCATCCTCAGTCTCCATCACAAGATCCAAATCCCTGTTTCCATTTGCCTGTTGCACATACACACCTGGATGTCCTGTGGGCACCACAAACTTCATCTTCCCCTGTAAACTTGCTCCATGTATTGCTGGATGTCTGCAGTGGAAGTCCCATCTACTTACCTTCCAAGCTAGAAAGCTTTGTGTAGCCATCTCTCTCACCACCTATGTCCAGTTAGTCACCAAATATACTTGAGTGATGTCTCAGATCCTACCATGTCCCTTGGACAAAGCCTTGCCATTCTGTTGTTTACCATTGTTTCTGTCTGGATTCCCTCCTCTTGGTTTTTGTTATTCCAGGCCTTCCTCCATACCAGAAGCTGAGGCTTTTCCCCTAAAAAGCACAGTTAACTCTGTCTAATCTTTTCTTGTGTCCTTTTGCTTACTAGATAAAGCCCAGATTCCTTAGCTGGGATTACAAGGCCCTTTTCACAGTTCTTTCTCAATGCTCTTTTCTAAACACTTCCCTTCCCATGTAGCCCAATCTTCTGTCATTTTTTGAAACATTTCATTTTATTTACTTTTTTAAGAATGCTTCATAAAAAGAAGAAAATAATCTTATATATATATATATATTTTAAATAACAACCTTTACATAATTTTCATGCATAAAGACCCAAGAGCGGCCATGTCATCTGTCTGTGACAGTCCTAATACTAGTTTTCTCAGGCTGTTTACCTGGGGCTCCCATAGCTGGCAGTTTAGCAAAGACCCTCTGCCTGACCAGAAGCCAAGCTCCTTGCCTGCCTCAACGATGGTTTTATCTTCTGGAATTGTAGATGGAGAGTGGGGGATGATTAGGGCTAGTATGAAGGGGACGGGGAGGGCTACCCAACTGCTATGTTTTATCGAAACTCTTCAGGGAAATCCAGACAGGAGGCCCAGTAAGATGACTAAAAACGATTCTAGGAGCTTCCCAGAGACATGGGGTCTGTGACCAAGGGCTCCTGCACATGGTAGTAGGGAAGCTTTGGTATTCACGAAACCTTCAAGGCAGGAACAAACAAGTCTTGAAGACTTGCCTCTCCTCATTATTCTGCAGGTGTACAGGGACTGCTTAATGCTCCTCTCATTTTTTTTTTTTTTTTAAGTATGGCAAACTGCTATCTGTCTTCAGGGTCCTTCTCTGGGACATTTCCTGACTCCTTTGGAGTCAGGAAATTATCCAGTACTTAATTATCCAGTACTTAATTATCCAGTACTTAATTATCCAGTACTTAATTATTCAGTACTTAATTATCTAGTACTTTTATAGCATACCATTTATAAGCATAAAAGTATTCAGCCCATTTTATTTTAATTTATTTACTAAATGCCTGTATGTCTTATTAGACTGTGAATTTGTCAGGGACAGGACTGTGTCTGTCTTCACCTCTGCAGTGCCTAGCATGCAGTGGGCACCCAACAGATGTTTACATAATAAGAGAACACATTCACTGGGTAGTACCTGGGACAGGAGCAGCTTCTCTGGCCTCCATCTCTGTTTCAGTCATAACCACAGGGATGGTCCCATGGCCATTCAGGACCCTCCTTATTAACCTGTGGTGTCATAACTTTATTTACTTCCTGGAATGTACGCCCATTATGTCCTGGTTCTCACCAGTGAGTTTGAGTTGAGGGGACTTTGAAGAGGGTACCAAGTAATTCTGGGACAGTAGTTGACTTGGTGAGTGACCCTAAGGCATAAAAGCTTTTTTGGTAGGCTTGGGACTAAAGGTTGAGGGATCTCCAGAGAGTACCTGGTGATTATTATGTCCTAATTCCCTTCTTCACAGGTTAGCTGGTTACTTGGAAGATAGTTACATCAGGGCTGATGACAGGACTGGCTACATAGTTTGTATGCCCTTTGTAATTTGTAAAAAAGGCAGGAAAAAAAAATGCCACTAAAGGTACTAAGATATAAAGCTTTTTTTTCTCTCCTCACACCCACGCTCCATTGTTCCATCGGACTTCCCTAACAAAAAAAATGTTCAAAAATAAAATTATTGAGGATTTCAAGATGGCCACAGCAGAGCTTGAAGCCGAGCTCAGGGCCTGTGAAAGTGCATAGGGAGTATGCATGCCTATGAGGCCAGCCCTGGCTGCTGACTTCAACCTTTTTGCCTTAATTAGCCCAGGACCAAGCTACTGTAATCCAGGGCACTTTGGGAGACTTAGGTCTCGTTGAATTAGCTCCTCTGTGATTGCAAGGACCAGCCAGGTGTACTGTCTTATGATTCCTCTCCTCCACTGTGAGAATTATATTCTTAGAGGCCTTCTTGTCTTTTCCAAGGCAAGTGCCTGTTTCCAGGATGAGGCTCCTTATCACCAGCTCAAGCGCTGGCAGGAGGTAGACTGAGGCTGTGGGCTGAGACAGTCCCAGGGCTCCCATTTACATTTTACATTAACTGAACTCACTGATGAGTCAGAGAACAGTCTGTTCCTGCTCCGTGTCTGTCCTGAGCCTGCCTGTCTTGGTCCAGGAAAGGCTTATGCGATAAGTGTTGTATTCAGAACAGTCTCTCTCCTGATTGGGCTCACCTCAAGAACCCCACAAATGGGCCTCATGTGAAAGATCAGGACTTTTTGTGCAACTTAAACAATTCCTCCTTCAGAAGCTCAGTCTTTTTCTCCCCAGGGCATGTTCCAAGTTCCCGGGTCCTGGGGTTCCTCATAATTTGTCCGGATAGTCTGTCGAAGGCTCTGGGCTCCAGAGGAGTTCTGCTGAGTTTATTTCTGAGGGTTCAGACACTAGAAAACATGTAGCAAGTTTCCTAGGGATTTGTATGGCCACTTGAATGTCCTGCTATTACATGACAACCTTACTAATGCTGTTTCGCAGGGGAGTTCAGGGCTCTCTGCTGGGGAACTGCTGAGGGTGCTGAGGTGACACAGCAGACCCCATTCATTTTGGGTGCACTAATTGAATCTCTATGCACCTCAGAAGGGAAAACTGTCTCTTCAGTAGCATAGAATGGACCATCAGAAGGACATTGATGTGGTCCTATGAGAGGTCAATGCTAATTTATGGGGTAATAACTGGACTCCCCTCCATCTGTCCTAACTTGGAAGAAGTGTATTTTTCCTCTGTGTTAAGGCAACTGGCAGTTCAGGGAGGATAGTGTTGGCGTGACCCTGTAGAACGTTTAGGCTTCCTGAGTCATCTTTGTGGCTCTGCATGAGGGATCATTCAACACTTCTGACTCAGGGAGTCTCTGAACATGGTCCCCAGACACTGGATTCCAGACATCTGTCATTTGGGAGGGACATTGGTCAGCCTGGGAACCCTGCAGGGACAGTCCAGAAGTTCTTATGTTGTGGCCTTTCTCGGGTTTCTTTAAACTCAGATTGAGGTAACAGGAGAGTTCTCTGCAGGAGGCAAGAGAACAGCCTGGGTCTGCCCCAGGTGGAAAAGCAATGGGTGGGCTCAGCCTGAGGGATCTCGGCGATTGTGGAGTGGAGGGGCCATGGCTTTTAGGATCTGGCAAAGAAGGATCTCTAAATTGAGGATTTCTCATGGACCTGGCTATGCAGCTCTCTGAAGTCCCTAGGGTTAGAGTCTGGGGATTTAAAGGAAAGCCTCAGTTAAAAGAGTCTTCAGGGCCTCAGGAGAGAGCAGCCTTCTTGGATCATTTAGAGGTTAGCTTAACTAGGCAATGGACATTCTGAGAACACAGCCGAGCCAGGACACATGGGGCTCATCAGCCAGGGGCATCCTCAGACAAGGGAAAAGACAGTAGACAGGTCTGAGGGTTTTGTAAGAGGGCCTCCTTCTCTTAAGTACCTCTAAAGTCTTGTTGAGAACACTGATGCATGTCCTGTGTTGTTTATCAGCCAGGGAGCATGCCGTAGCCTGAGATAGCTTTTCATACAGTGAGTGTGAAAGGTCAGATGCAGAGCTCTCAGCACTTATGTCTCCACAGGAGATATGTTTTCTAGCATCTCTGGGCACCTCTTGAGTTTCCTAGAGAGCTCTCTGAGCATTCCCTTGTCATGGGGGGACACATGGCCCTCTGGGGTCAGGTGGCTTTCCAGAGCAGAGTTTCTTCAATACTTCTAAATGAGGAGGAGGCATGAGGTGATGGCAGGACCTGCATTTAGGGTTAAGGAAGTAGTAGAGATAGTTGGGGGCTGGTCACATTCAGGTGGAAAGCACGCGTTCCTTTCAAGCTGCTGTTGTCTGAGCTCTGCAGGAGGCGAAAGGCTGGCAGGCGGGGGCCAATGTTATTGGAGAACACACTTCAAGGAACTAGCTGCGTCCGGGCAGGCTCCAAAGGCCTGTTCTGCTGTTTAAGGCAGTGCTGAGGGGATGACACAGACACATGGGTATAAAGTGGCAGGTCCTAGATGACAGCACAGAAGCATGGTCCCTGGCATAGTGCCCAAGAGCCACCAAGGAAGGGTTGGGATCCAGACAGGAGATCTGGGGACTACAGATGCCACTTCCTCCAACAACCCATGTGAAGGAGGCCACCTTGGGACCAGCAGGAAGTCAGGATTGCGGAGGCCTGGCTGTAGGTAATGAGAACCTGGTTACTGACCTGGGCCAGGCTAGGGATCAAGTTGGGTTTCTGAATCCTCTGGAAAGAAGTCCCTGAGAGACTGACAGGAGTCAGAGAGAGGCCCAGCCTCAGCAGAACTGGAGTGCCAGGCAGGTTACTATGGAAACCTAATTATCGGGGCAAAGATGAAGCAGACACCAGCATTAGGGCTAAACTGAGGCTCGGGGCTCCTCAGTTTTCTCCTAAACATCGGAGATGGGCTCTAACTGGCCCCAAGTGCTTGGTTTGGAGGGCTATGGGAAGAGAGCCCAGACAATTCATTATAGAAATGTGGTTTCTGGAGGTGGTATGCTTTGTGTCAAGATCCCCTGGGCAACATTTTCAACATATGCCTGAGTTCTCCCTCTCCTCCTATACACATAGATCAGTTTCTAATTCAATGGTCTGCTGGTGGAGCCCTAACATGCATATTTTGAAGAAACTACTAAGGTATCCTGAATGCCCTTATCTCATACAGAAAGCCTTGAAAGGCAAGATTTACTGTGATAACAGTAAGGGGGAAAAAAAGGAAAAATGGATTTAAAAGACATTGAAATGATAGCTGCCTCAGGAATTGGAGACATATTATGGATAAGGAGAGCAGCAAAAGGATGAATCCAGCTTCAGAGTTTTAAATTTGAAAGAACAAAGAAAATAGTGGTTTGGAAATTGGAGAAGTTCAATGAAATAGGCCCAAAGCAAAATCTCTGATATTCCTAGAGAACATAAGATCATTTCTTTTAAAATCTTTGAGAAATATTCTTCCCAGCCCCAATCCCTGGGAGGATGAACCACCAGGATAGCCCATCAAAAACTCTCAGCACATTGAAACTGAATAATTGCTCTGATAGGACCCATCTATTTAATACATTTCTTCTCTCCTGCCTGTATTTCAGAGATTTAACAAATTTTTATCATTGTCTTGTTCTTAGTTATTAGAAATAAACTATTTGGTTAGGTTTAAATCAGCCATTTTGAATTTGTTTCATGTCTCATTTGCTCTGACACAAATAACCTCTTTGTGGGTAATGAAAACAATTTAGTGGTGTGGTCTGAAGGAGAAAACAATATTACTCCAGCTATTAACACCAGGGGACTTCTCCCTGACCTTTCACAATGACTTGCAAACTGTGCTGCCAATATTATTGTGCTCTTGAGGAGGCGGGGAACGAAATCTTGCCCCAGAATATTTTAGAGACCGCTTTATGTGAAAAGGTCATAAAAAAGGAGGGTAGAGAAATAGAAGTAGCTATAAATGAGAGGGGAGAGGGACTTCTAGAATTAACCTGATGACAGTGTGCACTAGTCTTGAGCAGCATGTCTCCAACACCAGTATGTCCGAATTGGGCACAGGAGCCTGTTGTTATAGCATCTTGAAAATAAAAATTGATGGGGTTCTGCAGTATTGTGTTTGAAGATTCTCTAATAGGACTGGAACTTTCAAACAAGTGTAAATTGGGCATAGCATTTCTAACCTTAGTTCTCTGTGTTAGGTGAACTTTTTTTGAGGTGAATCTAGTACATCTCATTTATCTTCATATTGGACAATGTGCTGTACATGGTTAGGCTCAAGAAATGTTTGTTGAATTGAATTATTTAAGTAAAGAAGCCTTTAAGAAGACCGTCTTTAATTGCCATGAAACATCTCTGGATGATACCTCTAAGGAAGAGAGAATAATAATTATTACTTAAGAAATAGCTAAGAGCAGTGTAATTGGTAGTTGCCTGCTGGTTCAGTTCTACAACTGAAACATCTTTAAAATGCCTTTTTCAACTCTTAGGAATTTATCTAGAAAGTCTTTTTGACAGTCTTTTAAGATCAACACACTTACTGTCTTTAATTGGTTTATTATCTTACTAAACCTCTGATGTTAGAATATTGAAAGAACTTTGTGATATTGGGCTAAAATGCCTTTGCCTGAGGGAATTAGAACCTACCCACCTTATTTAGAATGAGCCCTCTTACCTGCAGCCTTGGTAAGAGTAATGACTTTTAGGATTATGGCTGCCTGGAACTGGTGGAACGGGTAGTCCTGCCCTCCTGTTTGTACACCTTGTTTGTATATAACGGTAGCATTGCCATGACAAGCAAACCTTGAGAAACTTCCTAGTGGATAAGGTCTCTCTTTCCGCAGCTTGGTGGAATCACTGCCTCTGCTTTCTTTCCAAGTAAAGACATGTTTGTTCTATCAACCTATATTTTTTCATCTTTTAAAAAACCTTAAATATTTATTCTAAAGAGGTTTTCTTAAACTGTTATGGTTTCTGGTTTTAGATGCATAAAAGCATTTATTTGACCATAATTAAAAGATAAACTGGCCTTGCTGATGATGGACCAACACACTTTGTAGGACAAGAAACATATATATTTTTTGTTGTGGTTTTATTTTGTTCATAGTTCCAAGGATGCTTATTACTGTTCCCAACTCTACCCCGTTCCTTTCATTATGGAGAGATTACAATTCACAGACCCTTGTTACCTACCTTTCCTCTGGATGGTGCATGGAATGGCATGAGGATTTAAAGTCTGAGCATTTGATTCTAATCCTGCTATCGGTTGGAGAAGGTTAATTCCTCTCCTTTCAAGCTTCACACTTATAAAACTCATAACACAAATGCTTCCTAAAGTGTATTCTTAGGAGTAAACGAACTATAATGCTAGCAAGAAGCTTGAACGATAACTTAATGGCTTCTTGGAACTTACTTAATGATTTTTAAATGTTTTCAAAACTTCTCCCATGAATTTGATTTAGCCACCCAATAACCCTGAGCAATACGCAGGACAAGAATTCCTAGCCTCATTATATGGGTCAGGAATAAAAAAAAATCCTAGAGAAGTGACAGAATTTGTTAATCTGATGTCGAGACTAGAGCTCAGAATGTAAATAGTTGTATAAATATTAAAATGCTTTGGCTCCAAAATTGAAATGATAAAAGTTTTAAATTTTTATTGTTTTTGTTGTTATGAATGTAGTACCTGCTTGTTGCTAAAATTTACACATTATAGAAATTTGTGGTTTAGAAAGTATGTCCCCTTTCGTCCCCTCTCTATAGAAATCAGAACTATGGTTAACGGTTTGATGCTCTGTCTTGCAGACCCTCTTCCTACAAATAATTAAAATGTGTATGTACTATTCACTCACACAATAGAATGATTTTTGTACAGAAATGTGTTCTTAATGTTCGTAATAGTTCTCCAGCTTCCTTTTTTTATTTGGCAATATATCTTGGATATTTTTTTTCAAGTCAGCATCAACATATCTAATTCTCTTCAGTGACTGTATAAGAATAATTGTATTCCATACTAGATTTTTGATATTTTATGGGCTACTTCTAATTTTTCACCATTACAAATAATGCTGCAGTGAGCATCTTTGTATATGCATCTCTGAGCATTCGTGAGACTATTTTTATAGACTATATTATTCAAGAATTAGTAGGTTAAGAAAACACCCATTTAAAATTTTTGTTAGATATATCTAAATTGTCCTCCAACAGATTATAATAATCTACACTCCCACAAGCAATGCAGTACTCTTTATGCTTTCCATCAATATCAGGTTTTTATAATTCACATACCTTTAAATGAAGCACTTCAGTTTAGCACAAGACATTTGAAAGAGTGAGAACTATCCAACTATCAACCCCTGTCAGCAAACCGAGGGCAGAAAGCATAGAGGAGTAAATTAAAGCTGACAGGGATGTGAGCACATGTTAAGCTAGAAATTGAGATATTTGGCTTCCATTCCTGTTCATTCATCAAATAGGATTTACTGTGGGCCAGACCCTATATAGGCCCTGGAAATAGAGTAATAAACAAAACTAAGTCCCTGCCTTCAGGAGCTTACATTCTAGTGTAGGCGAACCATAGACCAATAATTTAAAATATAATGACAGGTAATATTAAGATCTCTGATGAAAAATAAAGCAAAGAGGGGGTAAAGAGTGACTGAGCAGGAAAATAAAAGTGACAGGGCAGAGCTGGTGGGAGGGGAAGCTACTATAGATTGAGTGGTTCTGGGTGTTTTTCTGCTGATGTGATGCCTAAATAGGAACTCAAATGCAGTAAAGACTGAGCTCAGCAATGATCTGGAGAGAAAGTTTCACCTAGACAGAGCTGGCAATAGCAAGAACAAAAGCCCGGAGAAAGAAAGCAATTTTGCTGGGTGAGGGGAGTTCCAGGAACAGCCCTAAGGCTTTACTGACTTTTGAGCTGCCAGAAGAGGATAATCGAGCTGTTTACTTTATACAAAAGGCCATATTCAGGTTAATGAACTTGTGAAATGCTGATGTCTCTTTAGAAGAGCAGTGCTATTAGAGTGAACTAGGATTTCAACCACTAAAAGCCATCAATGAGTTTCTGCCAGCATCCAGCAAGTGTATGGAGTTTCACATGGTTTCTCTCCCTAGCATCATGACTGCTGATATTGAAACTTACAATGGTGCACAACAGACCCACCGCACCTTAGCCTGGAAAAGGTGAGACCAGCACACTCTTAGGACTGACGGGTCCTTCTTCCTGCTTCTTGGCTTCATAAAAACTCTGTTCATTATTAAATGTTTTAATATAACTGGAGAGAAGAAATCACAATTTAAAACAAGGTTTGTGGGAAGGTGATCTCAGAGAGAAGCTGCCACTATCCAGAGGGCCTGGAAAGATACTCCTGTGTCTGTAGATGGCTCACCACCCACCCTCCCATCAACACGGACTCCAGCACAGGCTGAGAACAGCAGCCAGAGATTGAGCTATAACTGTGTGGAGGGGAAAAGAGAATACAGTGAAAGGAAAAAGGCAGTCATAAATCTGAGGATGAAGACATGAGTTTGAATTTTCTGCAGGCCAGAGCTTTCTCAGGCACTGGACTTTGGCTGGGCAGCCCTGTCACTCACTCACACTTGGCTTCCTCTGAGTAGTATGAAGACCAAGACAGGCATTTACTTTCTCTTCAGCACTTGGTTCCCCCCTTTTAAACCTCATCTTTTAAGGAAAAGATGTCACTGGCTTGGTACAAAGCTTACAGAGGCTGAAGCACTGCTTACTTACTGGGTGGTTTACGTTTTCTGCACACTAATTCCTCCATGTCTCAACATGTAGTGATGAATCTTTTTTCTTTGCTCTCCTCCAAGAGACTTATGCAAGAGAGCTCAAACAAGAAAAACCTCCTTGTGAACAAAACAGCACCCCTGGAAGACTTTGAAATCCATGCCAAATGTGATATTGAACTTGAAATTCAAACATAGAACTGTTATTATTATCTTCTGCTTCGAAGAGGAACTCCCAGTGCTACCCTCATTTACCTACATAAAGAAAAATGTGCTTACTCATATGCATTTTTACAGATAACTTTTTTAAATGGCAATTTTTAAGGAGTGCTGTGAATAAACAGACTGATGAGGTCTATAATCTACACAAATACTCTTCATTTTAGCAAATGAAAACTAATCTGCTTAAGTGCATTTCTTTAACCCATTTCTTCAAAGCTCTAACTTATGGAGCTAATGGAAATGTAAAGAAAATGATTTTTGCTAGTTCATGCCATCATTGAAATCGCTTGCATAGCCATAGATTATGAGTGGTTCTTTTTTCTTTTTTTCTTTTTTCTTTTTTTAAACTTTGGAACTTTGGCTTTTGACTGAACTTTTTTTGTCTGAGACTCTCTAACAAATAATTGATCTGATGGTGGTTTTATAGTATCTGAAAGAAACTATAAATTTCAGTTTTTGTCCCTATACTTAAATTTAGAGTTCCATTCATGTATTAACTCCTTTTGATTGCAAAACCAGGAACCAATTCATGTTGCTTAAGTGAAAAAGAAGAGGAACAGGAGTGTCATAGAACCCAAGGGTGTGTACATCACCATGTCTAAGGAGTAGCCTGGAACCAGGAGTTGGAAAGCCCCGTGTTATCCAGGAAATTTTATTCACTTTTCATCTGAGCTTCCTCAATGCATTTATTTTCTTACCCCCTCTGCAAATTGCATTTGTTTTCCCCCTGCTACTGTAGTTTATATGGTACAAAACATGGCAGCCAGTAGTTCCTAAGTGTGTATATCAAGGCCTTTCTCTTTCTCCCATCTGCAAACTCTTCTGGGAAGGGACTCATCTGGCCCAGCCTAAATTTAGATGCCAGCTGTTAAGCCATTCGTGTCTGGCCAAAAGTTGAATCTAGGGAGAAGATTTTGATGGACCCATTCTGAGACAGGTGCTTTGAAGGAACCAATTTTGGTCAGGAGTGTGCCAGGAGCCTCACCTGTGTAAACATCTGGCTGGAGGGTGTGTGTGTGTGTATGTGTGTGTGCAGGTGTGTTAGAGACAAGGGTTGCAATTCTTAATTACTACAAGTATGAGATGGACAGAGAGATTAGTTGAGAGGGGTAAAAGCAGTCACCAGAGAAGAGAGAGTCTCTAACTTGCAGGCATGTCTATTTTACTTCCCAAATGTGAAGCAATACACTGACCTGAAAGATACAGAGGTGGAAGCTTTGAGAATGACAGAGGAGTCACTGAGAATTTTCTAGAATTTCCTGGAGGCTTTATCCATTATTCCTTTCTACTGAAGAACAAACTCCACTTTGGTAAAATCCAAGAACTCTCCAGCTTTTTTATTTTACTGGGGTTTTATTGTTTTAAATTTTTAAAATTAAATCAATGAGAGAGCATTGTTTGTCATAAGGTACCATTATTGCAAACCTCTTAGACAATAAAGATTTTCATGATTATGCTTTATTTTAAGTAGGATTTAATCTCTATCATAAAAAAGAGAAATGGAGTTTCAGGTTTACATTTTTGACCTGTGATCTAGAAAGAAAAGATATGAACCTCAGTGAATAAATTATTGTTTTCATTGCCAACCATGGCCAAATGATAGATCGCTGTTGAGAACTAAGGGATAACTTTTATAATAAAAGTTCTGTTTGCTGTTTCTTCACAAGGAAATTCCAGTGGGTATTTAAATGGGTCACAGACGTGAGGACGAAGGTTTTGGGTTGCCCCACAGAAGGTCAAATAAACTCTGAATAAAATGTTTCTATATTTCTATGTCTTCAGCCACTGTTTTCAGTAAATGGGGTTTCCATTCTGGTAATCTCTGAGCGAAGACAGTGTTCCTAACAAGGGAGATGCAGTACTTAATCCATAAAATCCTGGCATGGGCTTACTCTTTTGGTTATATCTTTTCTTAAACATAATTGTTTTAATAAGACATCTGCTTTGCTTTTAAGAGCATACAACTAAATCCCCTGCTGAGGTCTGAGGATGCAAGTTTTTTCACTCTCACTGAGTAAATTTCTACAGGAAAATTTCCCCATGAAATGGAACTTTTTTGGTCCTAAAGATTCTCATAAATTTGAGATAGTTCCATTAGTTTTAGGAAACTTTTTTTTTTTTTGTAATTTTCTTACAGATTTGGTACTCATGTGTAGGAGTTTATCCTTTACATAAGTAAGTAAGTTGTGTGCTCTGAAACTTCTGGATTATTTCCTCTTTGGATTTGGTGAGCATTCATCTGCTGTTTTGTTTTTGTTGTTTGTAAAAAAAAACAAAAAACAAAAAACAAAAAACTACTGCTAGGATATTGTACAAGGAACTATTAAGCTATTTCTTCAGTGCTTTGTAACATCTTTGGATTATGATATTTAATTCTAGGACCAGCATATATTAGAGGATTGTTGTTTTCTCTTAGTTCCTCTTGCCTGTAAAATTGAGCTAATGATATTCATTCCATTTTACAAGTGCTTTTTAGTTTCTTCATTAACATTATTGCTACTAATAGTGAACACATAGTCCTTAAATGTGCTAGGAATTCATCAAAACACTCTACAGATATTAACTTATTTAACTCATACGAATATGAATTATGTGTTATCATTATTCTCATTCTTGACAAAGAAGTTTAATAACTTGCTAAATGTCATACATTAGTAATTGGAAGAGGTGAGATTAGAATGCAAGCAGTTTGGTTCTTGAATGTGCTCCTAACCCTTAAACCATATACCTGAGCTTTGTTATCACTTATTAGTTTAACAAACATTTATTGACCTGCATCTAGAGACCCCCAAAACTCAGACATCTTTTCCTTTTGGGTCCTACAGTCTGTAGTAAGGAAAATTGGCAAAATAGATAACAGTGTTAATAACAAACACAGATGCTCTGGGAACTCTTAGAGGAGGTATATAAATTAACTTTGAGAGATCATGGAAGCTCATTTTATAAAAGGGGAAAATGATAATATCTACCTCACAGGGTTGATGTGAGGATGAAATAGCTAAATGCATAAAAATGCTGTGAATAAAACCCCTCACATTAAATTTAAGCTGCTACTACTACTACTACTACTATTATTATTATTATTATTATTATTATTATTATTAAAACAAGCACTGAGAGCTGTGGAATTGGGTGAGGAATTGGGTTGTGGATCTGTAAAGCGTGCTGAGGGCAGAGAGAGCTTTAGGAACAAACACCTGGAAATGAAAGATGGCCTGGCTGATTCAGGGCACTTCAAATGACACAGAAGATGGGAAGAAGAGGTCAGAGGAGCAAGGAGACTGGTAAGTCACTTGGGGTGAGGTCATAAAGGATCTGTATTTATGGCTGTGAACTTTGGGATGGTCCTGAAGGCTTTTAAGCAAGTTCATATTTTAGAATTGTCTTATACAGAGATTGTTGACCACACTAATAGAGAATGAATTAGAGAAAGTAGGATGGAAGGCAGGAAGGCCATCTGGAAGGCTATTAAATTAATCCAGGCTAGAGTTTCTGGTAATTTGGTCAAAAGAAAGGATGGGATGGTATGAAAGAAATAAATGGATTAGAGAGAGATTACAGAGGTAGAATCAACAGTACTTGATGATTGTTCCCATGTGAGGGTAGGAGAGAGAAAAGTCAAGGATGACACCTCAGTCTCTAGCCTGGATGACTGAGTGGAGAGGGATCCTTTTTCCTGTAACTCACAGAATGTCATTCATATGTAAATGTGTAGGTTTTGGAATCACTGAGAATGGAACCATGAAAGATGGTGGAAAATGTGATAAAAGAGAGTGTGATCTAAGAAGGAATCCACCATGGACCCAGCATCCATACTTGGTGGCACAGATTTCTTAGCATTCACCAATAACTGAACAATTAGCAGACAGGCTAATAACCCATCTGTTGGCAACAGTGAACCTCATCCTCAGATGCTTTATGCTCCAAGGACCCCTAAATTTGTCCCCTAGACTCCAGCACCTTCCCTGGCAGAAGGTGAATGCAACTTGTTTCTCCAGGAGTTAGCCTGACGCTTTTTATGCCCCAAATACATTCTAGAGCTCTGGTGTTCTAGGGAGATTTTTAAAAATCACACCACATTATACCAGTAGGGAAATTAGAAGCCATCTAGTTCCACCATTTCAGGAGGATATTTCAAAGTCAATGTGATAGTGCTAAATTATATGTATCATAAGAATATAATTTCTGAATCATATCATTTTTCTTCCAGCTACAAATAATATTATTTTTACTCTAGTTTCTGTGCAAATAAGAACATAAGTTTCCAAAGAAGGAAACCATATTTCCTTTGGTTTTACTGTGGTCCAGAAAAAAACATTTCCAGTAAGGGAAAATGCAGTTTGAAACAGCCCTCCTGTTTCTGGATCTCATTACCACCATTAGTATTTCAACCCTCCTTTTTAGTGGCAACAAACTGATAGGAATGTTATTTATATGTGTATAACATGTATGTAACAAAGGCTTTGCTAATGGACATTTTCATGTTTTATGATGAGAAACTCCTATCGAAGTTTGGCATTTCATATACCTTCTGTTGACTCCATCAGACTTGATGTCACTTTGGTTTCTTTCTGGAATCGGAAAGGACCCCAGATCCTTCTCACTGGCCCCAAACTGGCTACCTGCAGGGGAGTGCACCTGCTGAATGTCTGGAATCAGCCTAGAAGAATTTTCTGTTTTTTAAAGTATATCAAGCTTTTAATTTGTAGGATATGTCAACCTTAACTGTATTATTTGCTAATAAGATTCATTTAATCCTTCTGTGTCTCAGTTTCTTCATCTATGAGATGAGACAATTAGAAAGCACAGAAATGGCTATTCATTTTGAGATCTGTAGTTTTAAGATTTTGTTCTAATTTTCTAAATTGCATCCTAAACAAGTTATTATGGTTGATTGAAAAGGAAATGTTATTATTCTTCCTTGGGACACATATATGTTAGAAAAAAGGAATATAATAGTTTTGAACTTTAGAACTTTACATTTCATTTTCTGACCACCTTTAGACAATTTTTGAATATTTTACGAGTGGTTTTCTATGAAGTAAGAAAGTAAGTCATGAATTTATATTGCTTAACCAATTATTTTAATGTTTGATGAAAAACCTTGTGCTCAGCAAAATTGTAGAATGGCTTTTGAAGTAAACAAATAAGTGGTATTCATTAGACATCACAAAAATTAAATGACAAATTAATCACCAAATTTACATTTTGTGACCAGGTTGCTAGGCAAGTAGATAAAAGAGAATGCTATAGACAGTATATATTCGGATGCCAAGAAGTCCTTTGATAATTGGATGTAATATTCTGGTAATCAAGAAATATCATGGGCAGGGTGATAGAACAGTCAAGTCAGGAGATTCACCAATAACTGAACAATTACACCTGAAGGCTGGTGCTTACGGACAGGATTGATGTCAACTTAGGGAGAACCTCAAGGAATGCCTGAGACCTCTGTACTCGATCTATTTCCTCAGCAAAAGAGCAATGACTTGGAGAAGATGTAAGAAATGTTGCTTGTTGGTGGCAAAATGCATGGGGGCAAAAAGAGGGAAGAGGAGATAATGTTATAAAGGAGTTTCCAGATTCAAGTAGCTATTGACCAAGTAGAGTAATGTGCCAAAACAAGCAAGAGTCATATTTTATGAGAATAGATATAGTCATTAGGTTTAGCTAAGACACACACACACACACACACATGTGCACACTGCAACTACAAAGACAAGGAAGACCTTAAAAACAGTCCATATTTGGGGGGAAGAAAAAAGACCTAATGGTTTTTACTGACCAGAAGTACTGTAATATAGAGGACATCATGCTGTGGGATTGTTGGACCGGAGGCTGCAATCATTGGCCCATAAATCAATGTGAAGAATCCAGAGTTAGAGAAGAAATTGTCCTGCTTTCTCTAGACACAGATAAGTCCCCAGTAGCACTGTAGGCCATCTTGGGACATCTCATTTCGAGCAGATTATTGTCATTGTAGTATGTACCTACAGGAAGGTGATGGGGGTTTTGAAGGATTCAGAGAAAATGAAGGAATTAGTGAAGTGTCACCAAAGAAAAGAATAAGTGCGGACATAACAGTTACCTTAAAACAGTTTAAGAATTGTTACCTGGAAAAGAAATTTCATCTTCAAGGTTTGGAAGTTAAAGCTAAGATCAAAGTGTAGAAATAACAGAGAGGATATTTTAACTCATTATCAAAAGAGTTTTTCTGAAAATTAGAGCTATTCTTCAGTGGAGCTGGCTGCCTAGTGCGATAGGGTGATCTCCCCCTTGTTGGAGGCACAAAGTGTGTGTTAGATGATCATCATGTGTAGTGTTACAGGGTGAGAAAATAGACACTGTAAGAGTTATGGCAAGTCTCAGAGTCTGTACGTCTACAAAAAAATGTTTTATTAGATTTATTGATAAGTTTTTCTTACAAGCATGGGAAGATGACTTGATCTCATTTGAACTGGGCACAGGCATTAAATATTTTAATTGTATGGGTGTGTATCATCTACATAAAGCAGACTAGTCTTGCCAAAGGCCCTGTGCAATACATTAGCTCTGGCTAAGCTAATTAGAATTGCCAAAGCAAACAAGATGATTCATTCTAAAGCTCCATACGGTAAAAACTAAGAACCATGAAACTGAGGTTATGGGAACATCATTCCTATTTGTCTGTCTTTTCATTTGCTATTGACTTCTACCTGGTGACCCAAGAGTCAAATTTTGCTACATTGGCATTAAAAGGTCTTCTTGCACTTTGACAAATATCTACATAATCTTTAGACGATTCTTTTATTCATTTATTTGATCATTTGCTCATGAATAAATATTGATAAATGCCTGCCTTATGTCAAGCATTATGCTAAGAACTGGGAATGCAAAAGTAAATTGGCTGTGAATAGGCCAAGTCCTTGAGGTACATATGGTCTAGTAGAAAAAAACAGGCATGAAAATAATATATATTTGTAGCCTTGCTAGTGCTGTAATAGAGATGTGCTGAATGGAGAGGGCACAGCATGCTATTTCTGCCACTCAGGTCTTTTTCACTTAGTTCCATCTGTACGACTACGTCCTAAAAGACAAATTATTTTAAAAAATCATTATCCCTCTGTGATTACTTGGAAAACAATGGCTAGTTCCTGCATCTCAAATAACTTTGGTTTCTTAGTACTTTCCCACCCCTTCCCAGATTCTTGAATTTGATTCTGACCATTTTTAAAGCTGGAGAGCAGGGTCAGCAGAGAGGATGCCTAACACATTCTTACTTTCTACAGAGTTGCTCTAAGCATTTAATGCATCATCAATCATGTAGCACTTACAGCGACCCAAGGAGGTAGGTATTCTTATTATTTCCATGTTACAGATGAGGTAACTGAGGTGCAGTTGGCCTCAGTGGGTTAAATAAAAAGTGCCTAGGGTACCCAAAGGCAAATGGTAGATCTGGGATTTGAAGCCAGCACTGTGGCCTTAGAGGCCCAGCTGTTAAAACATATCTCTCCTTTGACCAATGCTATTATAAATTTTCCAAATATTGGATCACAAAAGGCCTTCCCTGGAGTAATAATAAGAGATCATGATCATGATGATGATACTGTGCTAAGTGCTGCCCTGAAGGGCCTTAGATCTGTCCTCTCACTCAGGCCTCACTGACCCCAGTAGGGGATTTTACTGTCTGTTGTACAGAAGGAAAAAGAAGGCTTAGAGCATTTAAGTAAATTATCCAAGTTTACCTAACAAGTGATCTCAGTATATGTATGTCATTAGGTAAAAATACCAAATCAGTCATTGTACACAGTAATAAATAAACACATTTGCTTTATAAATATAAAAAATTGGTATGTTGAAAGAACAAGTATTTTATGTTTTTTCCTATGGGTGAGGGGTTAATGGATAAGATGAGCTTTTTGTTATTTGAGTATCATGATATCTCTAGTTTCACAGTTTGAGTGAGATAGTATCCCAGACTCCATTTATTTGACTTTTATTAAATTTAGGGTTTTTGACTTGTCTAGTATACTGGACTAAGATAAACAGATGGCCTCCAATTCAAAAACAGACTCCTTTAAACTTTGAATGATCTTTCTCAGCATCTAAATGTATATGATTTAGATGTTTCTTCTTCACTGATTAACAATTTACAGATAATTTATTGTCATTTATACAAGTTACTTACTAATCTCATTTGATTACTAGGATAGTAAAAGTAACTTTTTAAACAGTGCATTCTTTCAAACTATGATATAATGTGGTTTAACTATGTTTGATTAACCCAAATGTGGACACACACAGACTGTAAGAAAAGCCTCAGATTCCTCTGTTTTGGGTTATAATAAACCATCCCAAATCAGAAGTCCTTGGCTTCCCAGATACCTGTGATAACATGGTTTACGGTTCTTTTGAATGAAATGTACACTGAATCCCAGCTTGCTGTTGTTACGGTACCACAGTACAGTGCCCAATCTCAAAAGTGTTTGGTATATTTATATGTTATGTGTTTGGCCAGTGGGTGCGGGAACAAATTGAGAATGCTCTTCCTCCTTAATAATTCAACCCCTGTGTTTTCTTCATGAACCCCTCTAATTCTATCTTCTCCATTAGGTCTTCTTCACTCACCCCAACTTGCAAAGATTTCTTCTCTGAGTTCCTTTATCATTCCTCATTCCATTCATTGGATGTATGCCACTTACTACCTTACAATAATTATTTTTATATATGTGCCCTTTTCCCCTTACTAGACAGCAAAGACTTTAAGGGGAGGAATTTTCTCTTAAACCATCTTGTTTTCCCAACACTTACTACAGAAATTAATAAACATTTAATACAGAGATTAGGCAAGGTAAGGCTTACAATTTGGGAGGAGACTTTTGGAAGTTATTGCAAATATTAACAAGGGTAAAAAGGGTCTAACAGGTGAAGAATAAATCTTTGCAGAAAATTCACTGCAAATCAAATTGCTGGGAGTCCAGAATTGCCTTAAAGTGATCTACTATATATAGTGAACAGGCTTTTATGAATGACTTAGAACCACACTTGTGCTCATGACAAAATGTAATTTAAATTTCAGTCAACCAGCTTGCAAAGTTTAGAAACAGAATTGGCTATTGAATTAATTCATAAGATTGGTCTCCTGTGGTGCCATAGTGGTGCTCTTACCTTGATGGCAGAGAAGAGTAATCGGGGCCTGCTGCTTGAGAAGTATTCTAACACCAGTGCACTGGAGTGAATTATTCTAAGTAAAAATCTAGCAGGAATCACGTTTAATTTTCTATTGTGTTACCTGTGTGTGTCCTGTCTGATGGCCAGCTTTCCATTTCTGCCTCCTTGAAAACCGAGTACCTACTAAGCACGCAGCTGTAGTTGGGTGTGAGGAATCCAAGGTGAATGTAGTGTGTTTCTCCCTGTAGGTGCTCTTAGCCCAGCTGCCAGACAGAGGGAGAATCCCTCTAACGGTGTCTGATTTGACAGTAAGTGTGTAAAGAGTGCCATGGAAACATGGAATGGGGAACATATGACTCAACCTGAGGGGAGTGACTGAGGAGAGCTTTGCAGAAACAGCAACAAATGAGCTGGCCTTCAAAGGAGGAAGAGATCATCAGGCAGTAAAGGTGCCAGAGGGAAGAACATGAACAAAGGGTGGGCATCAGAACTAATTTGCCACCTTCCTTCCTCTATTTGGTCTGCTCTTTTTGTGTGCATGCGTGTGTGTGTGCGTGCGTGCATGTGTGTCTGTCTAACTAGAATGCCAACATATTTCTTTGCACTGAGGAAATATAATTTTCAAGGGTTTCATACTCAATACCTGGCAAGTCCAGTTACCATCAGAAGCTGCCTTTTGAACTGAATCAGAATAGAGAGATATTCTAGCCATGAATGAAAACAGAACTTTTCTCCCTGGGAATTGCATAGGGTCCTTCTAGACATACAAGTTGTGGTGATAGCCTTTCTTCTAAGATGTTATGGCTGTCAGCCAGATTTCAGTAAAGAAGTTGTCGGTCTGGGGACTAGTATACGATCTTTTTCAGGTGATTTTGATTTAAGGCTTAACTCAAAGAGCAACTTTTTTTCTCTCATTTCCAGGGTCCTGTGGGATACCTTAACATCATCTCCTTGTATTGCTTGCAGTTTTTGTCTTCCCTCTCATTTCTCTCTCTCTCTCTCTCTCTCTCTCTCTCTCTCTCTCTCTCTCTATATATATATATATATATATATATATATATATATATATATATACATACACACACACACACACACACACACACACGTATGTATGTATGTATGTATGTATGTATGTATGTTTGTTTATATAAATTTATTTGTAATTTATTTTAATTAGTTTCAAGTATACAGTACATTGGTTAGACATCTATATAGTTCATAAAACAATCCCCCCAACTGCACCCTCCCTCCCCTGACTCTCCATCTAGCCAACATATTAATGCTAACTGCATCCCCCTATGCTGTGCTACATATCCCTGTGACCATCCATCAGCTATTAATTTGTACTTTAACCCTTCACCTCATTCTCCCAGTCCCTAAACCCCACTCCCCTCTGTCCATCACCACTATAATTGTCCACTATATTTGTGATTCTGTTTTTTATTATTTTTTTCTTTTTATTCCTTAAATTCTGCATATAAGTTAAATCATATAGTGTTTATCTTTCTCTGTCTGACTTAAATACTTTCTAGGTCCATCAAAGCAATATCTTTTTCCATCCCCTTCCTTTTAGTCTGTGTGTATCTTTTCATCTGAAGTGACTCTCTTACAGGAAACATGTAGGAGTCTAGTTTTCCTGTCTATTCATCCATTCTATCTTTTAGTTGGAGCTCTTAATTCTTTTCCATTTGAGGTACTTATTGATAGGAATGTAGTGTCCATTCTTTATTCCTGTTTTTGATACGTGTTTTTTCTTAAAGAAATGCCTCCAACATTTCCTGTAATATTGTGTTGGTGGTGATAAATTCCTTTAGCTTATTTTTGTCTGGGAAGCTCTTTATCTGTTCTTCAATTCTAAATGATAGCTTTGCTATCTAAAGTATTCTTGGTTGTAGATCCTGGGTATTCATCACGTCGAATATTTTGTGCCAACCCCTTTTGTCCTGCATAGTTTTTTTTTTTGAGAAATCTGCCAGTCTTATAGGTGTTCTCTTATAGGTAACTATCTGCTTTTTTCTTTCTGCTTTTAGTATTCTTTCTTTGTATTTAACCTTTGGCATTTTAATTATAATTTATCTTGATGCCAGCCTCTTTGAATTCCTGGTTTTGGGGATACTCTGAACTTCCTGGGGTTTTATGTCCATTTCTTTCACCAGGTTAGGGAAGTTTTCCATTATTATTTCTTCAAACAGCTGTTCAGCATCTTGTTTTCCTTCTGGTACACTTATAAGATGGATATTTTGACCCTTAATAGTGTCCCATATGCTCCTTAAATTATTTTTATAGTCTTGGCGTCTTTTTTCTTGCCATTCTGATTGAGTGTCCTTGTCTTCCCCATCATCTAGATAGAGCATTTTATCCTCTTCCTTATTCTCTTTGTTCATTCCTTTGTTTATTCCATTTACTATACTTCTCATCTCAGATAATGTGTTCTTCATTTCAGACTGGTTCCCTTTTATAATTTTCATTTCCATTTTTATGTTTTTTTTAATCTCTTTGTTGAAGTTCTCACTGAATTTATCTACACTTCCCACAAATTCGTTGAGCATCTTTATAACCAGTATTTTGAACTCTGCATCTGTTAGATTACTTGACTCCATTATATCTGGATCTCTGTTCTGTTCTGTTGTATGGTTTCTGCTTCTTTGTCTTCCCATTTTGGCTGCCTTTTTGTGTCTGTTTCTATGGACTAAGCAAAGTTCCTAAGTCTCCTGGTCTTATTAGTGTGGATTTGTGAAGCAGGTGTCCAGTGACAGTCCTGAGAGGGGTTCAGCTGCAGGCCAAATTTAGCCCAAGCCTCTGCCCCTCCATGGCCACCTGTTAAGAGTCAGCAAGCAATCCACAGATGCTGTGCTTATAGTTGCCTCAAAAGGCCATACCAGAAACCGAGGCCAGCTGCCTCCAGTGTGAGTCTCAGCACTGCTCAGCACGAATACCTGACTCGCTGAGGATACACCTGGATGTGGCTTGGATGGGGCCCAGGTTGGGGGAGGTAGAGTTTCAGGGACTCCTCTGGGCCGAGCGACCTCTGTTATCCAGTTTGATGATGTCAGGACTGTCAGAAGTGTCTGCCACTGATGCTGCCACAGCCTCTATGTCACTCAGCTGCTCCATACTGGGCAGCCCCGCGTCCTTCCCCCATCCTACTTTCTGCCACTGCAGCATGTTTTCTTGGATTTCTCCCTAGTTGTATGACTTATTTATCTAGATCTCAGGTGATATTTTTTTGTTGCATCTCCTTGTTTCTGTCACAACTTTGCCATTATTTTTTTCCTCTCTCATCATCATCTTTTACACATATTCTATTTATCTCCTCCAACCTTACTTTGCCTTCTTCTGTTTTCATCCTTACTATGTACTTAAGCCACCCATTCCTTTATATTCCATCCATCAAACTTTGAAACTTTGCTCAGTGCAAACTAAGAATGTTTCCAAATAATGTGTTATTTTTTTTTCCAATTGCATAGATTGTTCATTATAGTAAATTTTTAAACAGGTTGTATGCTACCAACAATTTCCTTTTTCCTTTTTTTTTTTTTTTTTTTTGAGTATGAGCCTAACTGATAACATTCAAATTCTTAGGTTTCCCTCCAGACTCCTGGGATCAGATCTCCCAGAAGGGGTCTAGAAAGCACTGTATACATGGAAGATGTCTATAGGTGAATTAAATGGGTAAAGTTCTCATTTATGTTATTTTCCAATTGGGACGTTGTATAATTAGTAAATTAACCAGCCAACCAATCAACCAATAAACAAGGTGAATGCAGATAGTGATACAAGGAAGTCAAGCAGAATGATGTTTTAGAGGATGGCTGGGCCGTTAAATGGCACAAAGGAAGACCTCTCCCAAGGATGCACTTGGGGCTGCAACTTAAACTCTGAGCTGGCAATGTCAGGAACTGAGAAAGAACATGTGTCTAAATTGTTTACCTCTGTTTCCTGAGTAATTAATACTATCATTGGCTCCTCATATGGGTTCAATAAATATGTGTTAGATGATGGATGAAATCCTGGGACAGCAATGTTTATACATAGGATCTGAATGATGGAATCAAATGAGTGCTGTTTAAGTTCTAAGGGGTCACTAAGTTAGGTGGGGTCATCGGTACAAATAGGGTACAAGCAGAATTCCTGAAGAAAATAAAGAAATTTGGATAAAGAAGAGCATCTTAGAATAATAGGACATAGTCAGGGCAGTTAAGGGATTGAGGAATAAAGAGAGTAAGAAAGTACATGTTTGTACATCTTGCATCACTGTACTTGTTAAAGGGTTAACTGGTAATTATTGCCATATTCTTGGGATTTGCGTAGTGTCCTCTTAATAGCATTGCTTTGTACATTACAAACTAAACCAAAAAAGTCTTTAGAAAACAAAGATGGTGTCACATTCCATTTCTTTAAAGCAAATTATGGTAAATACCAATTCCAACTAGCTTAGGGAAAAGTTACACATGATGAGAAGTAACAAGTGAAAGATATTTTGACAGTTTGAATGGTGCTCTGATTCATACTCCTGCCAAGTTAAAACTATCGATGTTTGTCACTTGGATTTTTTTTTCCCCTCTTGTCAGTAGAAACCATAAAAAATGCAAAATGAGTTATTGGAGAAGTAAGCTATTTGAAAATCAGGAGGGTGTACTCATAACAGAATATTAACACATCTGTGTGTGTGTCCAATGCTTGCTTAGCCTGCTTTCACTGTGAGAACTTGAAATGGGGCGGAGGGAAAGAAGTGAATTTGTGTTCCTGGGTCCTTGTACCAGTTTTGAGATTTGAGTTGAAACTTTGGAACTGAGGTATACACAACTGGTTTAATAACATTTTGTTTACTTGGTTTTTTTTTTTTTTTAAATTAATGGTGGTGAGGTAGGTTTCATGTTTCAGGAGAGAGAGTGAATTCTTAAAATTAGCCCATATAGACATGAATTGTGTTTTCATGGTTTTCCTGAATTTATTTAATCTGTAAAACAAACTCTGGCACCTACCCTCCTATCTTCTGAGCACAAATAGTTATTGCAAAGCCTTTTAATGTGCTTTACCTACAACCCCAGTGTCATTCTTCAAAGCTCTATAGCCTTTATTCAACTCCTGTTCTTACTGAACTTTCTATGTACACAGTACCTTAGAAGCAGCAAACTGGAGGGCAGAAGAACTTGTCAGAGGCACAGGGACTGACTGCTGGCTGTGGATAGCCAGTGGCCTCCATTGTGAGGGCCCAAGTGAAGGCAGCTGTCAAGTGATCCTCAGCCACTCTCCGGGTAATGGATGCTCACTGTAAGTGACAGTTATCAAGAAAAGGCAGAAGTGTGATCAGCAGGTTCTCCTTCATGAGAGAGGGAAGGCTTGTGTTTAAAAGGCTTTTAAGCTTCAGTTATCTGGAAAGTGAACTTATGTGGATCCTCATTCTATGATAATAAATAAATGAAAGAATCTAGCAAGCCTCACCCCCATAATATGTAGTCTGTGTGGTTTCCATCTCCCCTAGCCCTCGTTTTCAAATGGAGACCAGCCATAGTTCTGCTTTGAGGGAAGCATTTGATCATTTGGGACCTTTTGGCTCAGGTACAGCACAGTATATTTCCCTTTCTTTACCTGTATACTTTTTGTAATATACAACTAATGGGAAATTTTTAAAATTTATATTGCAGTAACTAATCTCACATTTTACACAATTGATTTTTATTGATCTCACCTTAAGGGTATGGTGTGGTTTTACCATTTAATTACTTTCTTATACTCTCGCTGTGCATTTTTCTATTTAGTAAACTACCTGTAGGTAAAATGGAGTGAAATTGCCATTAAGAGATTCATTGAGAAAGAAGGCAGTCCTGATCTTCTCATTGCTAAGCCATGTAGTATCAATCTTATGATGCTGCTTGCAGTAGAAATCTAGTGCATGCAAATATATTTGTTCCCCAAATGGAAACAGAAAGAACTTTAGTGAGAACTTACTATTTTTTTTAAAAAAAAGACATGCTCAAGGCAAAAAATTAAGATAACAATAAAAGATGTAAGGAAGAAGGAAAAAATCAGTTGGATCATGCTGCCTAGAGATTATATCTGCTAAGACATTTGGATATATATTTTGGGATCTTTTCTAGATATGCACATGTACACACATAAATGCATGCTTCATTTATTCTTTTTAATCAGAATGGAATCATATTATTTATAATATTTTGTAACCTTTTATGAACATCTTTTATATCAATATGGTTTTCAATAGCTGTTTAATAATGATTGTTTTTAATAATATTTTCAATCAATATTATTGATTTCTATGTTATTTTCAATCATTTCAATACTGTTTCAAAAATACTGTTTATATTGAAAATAATGTAATAGTAACTGATCTGCTATAGGTACTCTTAAAATTTCTAACCCCCTAAAAATTCAATCCATGGTGCCCCCATAGAGGACAGTAATTCTACCTCTCATTGAGACCGTTAGTCAGTGTGCCCTTACCGTGTCTTGTGTGTACCCTGTGTGGTGATCAGTGGCTCCTCTGTCTCCTTTGTCTTGTTATTCCCAGCAATTAGCACAGCACCAGACACTTAGCAAGTGCTCACTGTGTGTTAGCTGAGTAAATATTGAATATCTGAGAGCATTCTAGATGCCCCCATCTCCAGATACCAGTTTCTGCTGGAATCATGTGACATGCATCTTGAATTTACCACAAAATTTTCTCCCTTAGTTGGCCTTTATCCCTAGTTACTTAGACTATACATTGGCCATGAGTAAAGAAACTATGCGTGAAAGCCAGAATCATCAAATGTGAGAGCCAAAAGGAAACTTGCAGGTTATTCACTCCAAGCTAATCAATATATGGATGAAGAAACTGGGAGCAGAAACATAAAACAAACTTTTAAAAAGCATACTCTAGTTCAGTGGTCTGGATTTGAGTCCAGACCCCTTCTTCATTTAACAAGCTTTTTTTAAGTACCTTCTTTGTGTATGGCCCTTGGCTAATTAATGGGTATCCCAAGCTGGATAAGATAAAAATGGGATCTCCCCTGAGGATGTGAGTCTAACAGAGCAGCCAAATGCATACAAAAATAAGATATAGTATATTAAACTGTCCGAGTGTGCATGCGTGTGCATGCGTGCGTGTGTGTGTGTGCATGCACATATGGGCACACAACAGCAACTGAAGTACCCTACCACATGCATTTATAAATTGCCTAAGAACGTATGGCAGGGGAAGTAAGCAACATTGTCTGGGCATTCGGAACTAACATTTTCTGAGTGCTTTCTGTGTTGGGCACTCGTCACATATTATCTCATTAAATTCTCACTAAAATTCTGTTGGGTCAGTATCAACATGCTCATTCCATAGCTAAGAAAATGTTGGGAGCCCCAGGAAGATGCCCTAGTCTGTCCCATTGTCACGAACCAGGACTTCAACTCAGGGTATATTTGATCACAAGCCTCTGCTCTTTTTACTATACAGCGATGGGAAGTAGGTTTAAGTTGAAGAGCAAATTCCAGCTGATTGCTAGAGGCCGCTTGGAACAGTGTGCTGTGAAGGATTCTAGACCATATCTGGTCTGGGTTCAGAAGCAATTTGTGTGGTGGATTGATGATGGTGGCCATGGGCGTAGGATGGAAAGTGGTAACGGTTATATCAGGACTGTAAAGTTCCTGAGCCACACGGCGCTGTCACGCTTCCAGACCCAACTCTATCTAACTCAAGTTTCCCGGCTCTTACTACTTCCTGTTTCCTTATTCTGAGCTTGGAATGGTTTTATGCCATCTGAGTGTACAACAGATCTTGTCTCCTATGCAAGTCAGCATGCAGTGTCCCATGCTGTAACCCTTTTCAAAAATTTCAACCTCACCAAATATATTCCTTTTACATTGCCTCGGGCCCCTACTGTGTACTAACAGCACTTTATGTGATAAAATATTATAGACCTACACCTTAATACATTAATATTTTTAGGTAAGGGGTAACACAGTTTTTCCCAATTCAAAGGAGTGACTCCGCCAGGAAGAATGTCAGATCCTTGGGCAGGCCGGTGGGATCTGTTAGTCATTATGATTATACCAGGCAAGTAGCTGCTTCTCTGCCAACATGCAGCTGACCTCACACCTTTACTTAGATGCTAAGAGCTCTTGATGTAGTCGTTAGTGAGGTATTGAAGTATTGTCGGTCCCTGCCTGCGATGCTTAAAGAGGAATCTGAAGGTAGAGATGGTATTTTCTTACTTATGTAACCTTATGATTTCCAGCTGTTGCCCAGAGTTAAACACTAGAATTAGGTCTAGGCTGTGGTTCTAGCTGGTATGCTTCTGCTTTAGATTTTATCTCATAACCCCTTGGCACCAAGATTTTTAATTTTCCAAAGCTGGCCATAAATTTGAAACAAGTGTCTAAAATCAGTTGGCAGAGTAAAAAGATCCAGCAGTGATAACAATAGTGTTAAATGAATCGTTTGTGGAATGCTTAACTGCTCATTATCTATGTGAAGTATCTTAGTGTTTTCTTGTTTTCTGCAGTAAAAATAAGTCAGGTTTACTAAAAGTATATATTTTCATTCCTTTCACATATGTGACAACCTATTTTCTGAATTATTGGACTTCTAAAACACTGTGGGTAAATGAGTATGAATTTAAATGCAAACCACATCTGTAAGTGTTATTTTTAAATTATTTAGTGTGGTGAGAGCATTTTCATTTTAATGTTCTATTAATATGTAACTTAGATGTTATAAGGCTTCTAACAAAGAATAATCATTTACTTCTAAATTTTAGTTTTAAAATTCTTTCCAAATAGAAGAGAGCTTCCCTGAGATAAGGTTCACAACCTGACTCTTATGTAGAGTTGTAATTTTCTATTTTAGTAAATCAGACAGCCCTGTGGCTTACTAGGTTAGCATTACTGCTTGTGCCCTGCCACTTTTTCCTGGACTAAAAACAAAGAATAACAGAGTGAACATCCTTAAAATATATCCTCCTCTTTGATGAAATGACTAGTCCATGTGCCAAAGCGAAACATTCTGTGTGAGTGATTGCTTTTGTTATGAATGCCTCATTTGTGTTCTACTCACAGGTCAAGATTTCGTTTTAATTGCATGTGTGAATGTTTAAACAGATGAAAATATGGCTAACCCATTGGAATAGAAAAGTATGAGTCTTGAAGAACAGGCTTCATGAAGAACAGGTCTTAATCTTCTGCATATCCTGTCACTAAAATCTCCAGAATGCAGAGCTATCTTAAATACATTCCAGTGAGGGGCCCTTCTCCTAGATGGACTGGTATTCTCCTTTCTTATTACCTATAAGGTGGTGATAAGGTATTAACCAGAGTGTTGTTTGAGATATTTTGAAAACTTCCAAATAAAGGGGATGGTGGTTATAGATTATTTAAACACGATATTGCTTGGGGACTTTGAAGATCTTTTATTTCACTTGTCACCAACATTTTCATTTGTAATTTTATCTTCCAAAGTGTTAGACATTCCTTAATTTGATGTTTCTGACTAGCTTAAATTGCAGCCATTAAATATCATTTTAGTACTTAATTGAATATTCTAGTATATGATTCACTATACTCTAAAAATTAACATTGAACTCATGATATTGCTTTTTGAGTTTAGCACTAAAGCCATTTTATTTAATTACTAGAGGAAAGCTCATTTATAGTCTATTTGGACTATTAGTGAGTCTCTAAAACAGGAACCAAAAGAACTTAGAACATCATGAAAATAAAAAATGATTGCTTTTTATTAATATTACTCACCCATCATTTGGCAATAGAAGAAAATGAGAATTGTTATCCAAATGTAATCATCACGAAGACATTCACTCTTAGTAGCTGGCACATGGTAGGTAGTGCTTAGTAAATATTTATTAATGGAAGGACATACAGTTTCAGTACCCCTCCACTGCTGGTGACTCCCCAGTCAGCATTTCTATTTGGACCTCTCAGAGTTCTGACCCACATGCCTGGCTGCCTTCTCCATATCTCCACCTGGAGGAGTGAGAGAGCCTCTAAATGAACCATTGTCTCCTCCTGAACCAACCTTTTTCTCTCTCTCCCACTTAGTTTTCAGAACCACATGCTACCCAGTCTCTCTGGATTCTTTTCTCTCCCTTCCTCACTAGATCCAGTTCTTCATTAAGTGTTACTGTTTTTCCTCTCTTCTGACTCTCCAACCCAAGGATCCCCAAACCCCAGGCTGCAGACAAGGTACCAGTCTGTGGCCTGTTAGGAACCAGGCCGCACAGCAGGTGAGTGGTAGGCAAGTGAGTGAAGCTTCATCTGTTTTTGCAGCCACTCCCCAGCGTTAGCATCACTACCTCAGCTCCACTTCAGATCATCAGGCATTAGATTCTCATAGGAGCACCTGTCCCTGGTGCCAAAAAGGTTGAGGACCACTGCTCTAACCTATCCATGTCTCTCCATCTCAACCACCACTACTTTTTCAAATCCATAAAATTTCACCTGAATTTTAGCCAGTCTTTAGAGGAGATTCCCTGCCTAGGCCAGTGTTTCTCTCCAGAAATCTGGTTAGAACTGGAGATACCCACGTTAGACCTTCATCAGTTTCTCACTTGGTAGGTCTGGGTGAGGACCAGAACTCTAAGTTTTAAGCAGGCACCCAGATAGATGATTTTGATGCAGGTGGGAGCAGACTTAGAGCTTCACTTACCTCTAGTCCATCCTGAGCACTCAGACAAAGCTTTGCTCTAAAATATAAGACATCTGTGTCCCTGATTTAAAAATCTTCAAAGAACTATCATTCTATAGCAGTAGTTTTCAGGCTATGTATGCTCAGTGGGGTTCTCCAGAGGTGCTTCAGTGTATGAGTATGCGGGATGGTGGTTATAGTGTGACAATGAAAATGAATTCTGCTACAAAGGGCTTTCGTCGACTCCCCTCCCCACCCCACCCCCACACACACATTTCTTTCTTTCATCAGAGCAGCTCTGATTTTGAATTTTAACAAGAGATTTCCTTTGGGAAGTTTTCTTCTACTTTTTTAAAGAATTATTTGAAAAATCACTGATCCATAGAAGTGGATTTCAAACCCTTTAAATAAAGAACATGGGACCCACAATTAGTGTGTGTTTTATATCATATCCAGCTATATACACATATTTTTGTGTGTGACCAAAACAACTTGCATGAAACACACCCTTACAATACTTTGTGCACCCTGATGTTTTCTGCCCTGTTCTATTTTTTTTTTTTAGAAAATTGCTAGTTGCAATTTTGCAAAATTGATTTCACAACCTGCCAAGTTACAAACTAGTCTGAAAAACCTCTGATCTAGCCTTTCTCAGTGGAATTCCTTTATGGACCTGGAACATAGAAATATTTTCTTAATCCTCCCAAGGATGGTACATGACTCATACCATCCTAGATGGGAGAGAGGTTAATTCATTATATACAATGAATACCTGAGGGCATTCAGGCTTAATTCTCTTGATAAACTACTGATTGAAAGAGGCTTATGGGGGTCTACCCTATACAACAAATCCAAACTCCTTAGTATTGCTCACAGGGTCTTCCTAGATCTGACCCAGGTTCATCTCTCAGACTTCATCTTACTTCCTCAGTCACCTAAATGTATTAAACCCATCCTGAACTATCTGGAATTTCCCAAATGCAACATGTTGTTTCTCACCTTTGCGCAGTCATTATCTTCAGCACTTAGCTCATCTGAGTGTCATTTCACCTGAGATCTTCATTGACAGTAGTCAGAATCATCATATCCAGGTTCTGTGCCTGTCAATGCCCGAAAGGCAGGACAATACACTATATTTGCAGGTGCTACAGTTAGTACAGTACCTGACTCCGTGTAGGTACTTAATAAACTTCAGTTACCTTCAATAACTCATCTTCTCTAAGTGTGGGGCTTCATACTTAGTTATAAAAATGTGGACAGGTATGAAGCACAGCCTCCATGCTTAGGGGAGCTTAGTATATGACAGACAGAGCATCTATATTTAAAACTACCTCCCATATAGCACCATGCGCAAAAAGGTTGCCTGGGGGAATCAGGCCTAGGTTCAAATTATGACTGTTCTATTTATTGGTTTCTTGATCTAGGACAAATTCTTGAGTCACATTAAACTCCAAATCCAAGATATTTAAGCCTTGAATAATAACAAGTAGCAACCTCATAGGACGGAGTTTTAAATGATAGATGCATGTAAAGCCTTGAGCATGCTGCCTAGCCCAGAGCTCTTGGGAAATGTTAGAGTGGAATCAAGCAGGTAATGTACCCATTACCACGTAGATGTTGTAGGTGGAAAGTGCCACAGGAGTTGAGAAGAGGGACTGGTCACTTTGGGTTGGGCCGACGGAAGAGGTTTGTTGGAGGCAGAAAGTGAGTTAAGCTTAGAAAGAAAAGCAGATCTTAGATTAAGAGGCAGAAGGGCATTCATGGCAGCACAACCCAGAGAACCAGCAAAGGCCAGAGGAGGCCTGCATATGCCTTGTCAGTAGGATAGTTTCACTGCTAATGTTTGTACATTTATTTATGAGTATGATGTACTCAGACATTTGTCCAAATGGAAGTTACTTGAGATACTTGTTTTCTTATTTTAAAAAATTCTGCCTCTTCTCTGTTTCTCATGACTTTTCACTAAGTCTGCACAGTCTATAATTTTGCATCTAGGGTTAGTTTGATTAAACCATTTTGAGTCAGTGTAGAGAAATGGTTTACAAAACTGACTGGGCACTGTAATCACCCAGGGAACTTTTTACTCCTATAAATTTCCATGTCTCACCCTAGAGATTCTGACTATTGATCTGATGTGGGGCCAGGAAATCTGAATTATTAAAAAGCTCCCCTGGTCCTTCGAATGGCCAGCCAGGTTTGGGAACTGCTAGCTCAAAGAATTCATCTTAATCAGTTTTTAGCCATATTGTCTGACAATTGTGTCTGGAAAAAACAATCAAGTCCAATTGGTTTGAATTTTATGGGGAGTTGAAAACTTATAGTTTTGTAGAATTTAGCAATTTTCTACTTTGAGAAGAGTTAAGAAGACATTTAACCCTACATTTTTAAGGGAAATCTCTTCTCTTTGAACATTCTCAGGACAATTCAGGCAGACGAAATACTCTGCTTGTGAGGCTCTCTGCCCACTGAACAACCAATTTCTCTCCTAAATAACTTCATTTACTTAAAAAAACCTCTTACATCCAAATTCTTCCTCCTCGTACTTTTCCATTTGTTTCAGGTGACCTTCTGGAATGGCTCAGGATAAGTCTATGCCTCCTCTTTCTATATGGCCCTTCAGGTTTTGGAGACAGTTAACAATACATCATGTCTTTCCTTAGGCTTTTTTTCTTCAAGAGAAACATACTTGATATCTCCCACTGGTTCCCAGATAGACACCTTGGGTCCACTCCAATTTGTTAATGCCCAGTTTAAAAAACAATGTGGCATGAGCTCTACTTTTTCCCAGCTGTCATGGTCTGAGCATTGACTCTAAAAAATCAAAAATTCTTATTTGTTTTTCTTCTAAAATTTACTGGAAAAAGATGGGGGACTGACTGATACCTATTTCTCAAGATCCAGCATCTACTTCTCTTTTAAACAAATCATCCAGTTTCCCACTTGTTTGTTTCCGACATTTCACACATTCTCCAGGAATCCTCCAAGATTATAGTTTCTCAAGGCCAAACCATTCCTGACATATTCTTCTTAAAAAAAAAAAAAATTTAGAGGCCTCATATCTAGCTGCTGACATACTGTAAAACCCCCAAAAGAATGAACTGTCAGATAAACTGGGCAGCTACTCAGAGATGTGCCCGGAGGGGAGCTTTGCTGCCAGGTGGACGAGTCATGGGACTCGTGGTGTTTCCCGGGGTTACTGCCTGGAGTGTAGTCACTGCCTCAGACAACACCACTGAAGACCCTTTCTCTACTTTAGCAGTTATTGTATTTGGGCTGTTCTGATAAAAAAGACTTGCCTTTCGTTGTTCTCGGAAACAGTATAAAGACAAGGTCGGCAAATGTGTGTTTCTCTCCTTACTCCCATGGCCAGAATATATTTTTGGTGGAATTTTTCTCCCTCTCTCTCTCCCTTCCAGCCTTTCTTCCTTCCTTCACCAGAAAAAGTCTTTCTGTTGGCAAACCAAAAAATGACTTAATTGTGATATATGCTACGAATAAATCATTATATTCATACTACGAATTACATACTACTAATGAGATTTTAGAAGCTGTGCCTCTTCACTTCACTCACTTTAGTAAGATTCTTTATGGCCCACTGCTGAGCAGCCTAGTGTGTGGACAGGAGCACGGACTCTAGTGCCAGGGTTACTGGATTCAAATCCTGGCTCTTTCACTTAGTTGTTGTATGGCTTTGAGCATGTTATCTAACTTCTCTGTGCTTCAATTTCTTCACATTTAAAATGAGAGTAGTATCAGTACCTATTTTCAAGTGTTGCTATGAAGATTAAATGGTTAATTTGTATAAAATGCTTAGAACAGTGCCTGGCATATAATCATTACTCAATGAAAAAAAAGTTTGTCAGATGTTGATTGAATGAATTATTAATTAATTACAAAGGAAAAAACATATAGGAATTACCACATATGATGAATAGAACATCAATTTGAAGATTTATTTAGAGTGTTTCAGTCCCTCGACTAATCCAAAACAGAGTTTTATGCTGGGGTAAAAGGTTTCACGATTAAAAAAAATCTATTAAAAAAATTTTGGGGGGGGGGAAACATCTTAGCAACTTACTTTTATCCTTTTTTTAATGTGTATCTGTATATGTGTGAAATATATATCAAATGAAAGTAAATAAGATATATGTACAGATTAAAGAATTAACATTTAAAGAATAATTTTTTAAAAATAGTTATATACTTGTCACCCAATTTAATAGAACATTACCAGTGTCTTTACAACCTCCTATGTGTCCCATCCCCGTGGCCCCCCTCTCTGCTACAGAAATAACCATATCTTAAGTTTTGTGTGATCTTGTTTTCCTCATGGTTTTACCCCATATGGAAGCAATGTTAGCTGTCAAACTGTTTGGATTCATCAGCTTTTTAAAAACTATACCACGATTACCACTGAGTTTGGTTATTGGTATATTTAGTCTCATTTCCAGCATTTATTTTGTTATTTGTTCCACTTTTCTGTTTCATTCCCCCCTCCTTTCTTTTGATTTGAGATCTTTTTTTTCCCCTTTCCTTTAGTTTCATTCTTCCCCTACCATTGGTTTGAAAGTTACATACTCTATTAAATTTTGACACATATATTTAACAAAGTATAAAGTTAATATTTTCCCACCTCATTAACACAATGACCTTGATCAGAATTTCTTTGGAATTATGCAATTTCACACAGAAAGGACTCTGTACATCAAAAAAGTTGGTAGCTACAGCTCTATGTCTGGTTCATTTACTTCTTCCCTCTTGAAAACATAGTAGTCCTCTCTTGGGAATAACAGACAGAACAAAATTTTAACTTATGGGAAAAAGAAACCACTGGAATTGGATGGGGCCATTTTTCAAACTTTTTGACTTAGCCCAACAGTAAGAAATAATGTTTTACTTTACAACCAATACATACATTAATACAGTTTGTAAAACTGAAACAAAAGTTTTATGAAATAATACTTCCCTTAGTCGATGTAGTATGATCTAAGCCTTTCCATTCCATCTTTTCATTAAAGGGGTGGGGCAGGGGGAAACTTGTCTAAACCCATTAGATTGATTTTACTAAGGAGTCCAGACCCACAATTTCAAAAACCTAGAATTAGCCTGCAGTTCTCAGTTTATAGCTTAGGAAGCTGAAGCCCAGACCAATGACACGGATCTCCCAGATTTGAACAGTAAGTGAAGAGTTAGGACCCAAATCTCTAAACTCTTATTTCTAAGTTCACTTCTTTATTCATATATGTCAGCCCAATAAAAAATAATACAGGACGAAGAAGAAGAGCAGCCATTAGTAAGCTGTAATTATGAAACTGGAAATGAAACTATTCTAATACCTCCTAGACATCTACTTTTAACAGATATCTTTGACAAAGCAGTTCAACATAGTGAACCCAACTCAGTGTTGGGTACTACTTTCCATTATCTGTGACCCTCACGACCACCCCACACCTTCTGGATTATTATCCTTATTTTATAAATGAGGGAATGAAGGCTCAGAGAGGTGATTTTCCTGCTTCCTGTAGTTCATAGCTAAATTGCTGGGAATACCTATCTGATCCCAAAATTTATGTATGGCATTTGATGGCCTCACACTGCCTCTATAATTATTGATTTGACTTGCTTATTATTATACCTCTCAAAAGATAAAACAAGAGAAATACTACCCAAGACTAATTCTAACCAGTAAGAATAACTGGTTGGTGATGTGGTTTGCAGAGTAGGATGTTTATTTTGTCACCTTCATTAGCACTTTAGCTTCTGGAATTTGCAGTCTTCACTCATTCACTGTCTAGTACAGCTCCTGGCACACTGTAAGCTCACAATGAAGATTTATTGAATGAATAAACAAGGACGTTTAGAACTGATAAGGACTTTGTGAGAAAGCAACCTCATCACAGTATGGAGGCAGGTCATATTGTAACTAAGAGTACAGCCTAGGTTCAAAATTAAATGTCCCTTGCAAGTTATTTTATCATGAGCAAGTTACTCAACTTCTCTTGTGCCTCAGTTTCCTGGGGATGCTAATGATGCCTACCTAATTGTGTGGTTCTATGAGTTAGTAAAAGGAAGCATTTACACCAGAGCCTGGCTCATAGTAGGTACTGTATAGTCACTGTTATCTGAGGTTATGATGACTAAGTAGGGGGATATTTTAAGAAAAACATGTCAGATAGTTTAGAGATAAACTAAATTTGGTCATACGGCTAGGGACTCAGAGATACTACCTTCCATGTGCAATGGTGCTAAAATTTTGCTAAATGAATGTGCTAAAAAGCATATCTTCATCTCATCATGAAAGAGATTTATTTATGACACATCTCAATCCAGAGCAGATTATTAAGCAGATGGCCTGTGAATATGTCAAAAAGAGTTTAGAGCTTACCAAACATCAAATCTTTAAGCAGCTGACTTATTTAAAAGACTAGGAGAATGTCATAGACAATATTTGTCTTATTTTTAGGAAAGCATTTAGAAAATCTTGCTTAGGGAATAGTAGAGTTGATGGTTAAGTGTATGAGTCCTGCCCACACATGCCCCTGGATTTGGGCCTTAGTTTTCTCATCTGCAAAATGTGGACAATGACTGCAGCAGCCTCCTAGTGTGGTTCTGAAAACCAACAGAGATGAGGTGTTTAGTGCTTATTAATAAGCAGGAGATAAATGTAGGCCCCAAGATCTGAGTACGCAGATAAGGTGAAATAGAATGTGGCTAATAGTCAAAGAGTTTTCAGTTGTTTGCCTGTAACAAGCCCAGATCTTAAAACACTCAGATGAAAGGTGGAAGTTTGCTTTGCAGTCGTCAAAACAAATTCTTAAGGTCTTCATGCCATTGACGGAAAGCTGGGCCAGAAGAAACGAAACAGGGAGCCTGAGGTCTGAGTACCTGTCGCTTGCTTTTCTCTCTCTCCAGGGGCCTTCGTCGTGTGCTGGACCCCGGGCCTGGTGGTTCTGCTGCTTGACGGCCTGAATTGCACGCAGTGCGGCGTGCAGCATGTGAAAAGGTGGTTCCTGCTGCTGGCACTGCTCAACTCCCTCATGAACCCTGTCATCTACTCGTACAAGGATGAGGACATGTACAGCACCATGAAGAAGATGATCTGCTGCTTCTCTCAGGAGAAGAACCTGGAGCGGCGCCCCTCCCGCATCCTATCCGCCGTCCTCAGTAGGAGTGAGACCTGCAGTCAGTACACGGAGGATAGTATCAGCCAAAGCACAGTCTGCAACAAGAGCAGTTCCTAAGCCATAGATACCCTCCACCCACCCCAGCTTCCACTGGAAAAAGCTGTTGAGAATGGTTACCTATCTCTAACAAAGCCCGTGTTCAGTGTTATTTGAGGTCTGAATTAATCACTGTTAGATTAAAAAAAAAAAAAAAAGAATTGCTCTGCATAGTTTAAAAGCATGGGCAATAAAGGGAGGACACCGTGCATTGAGAGATAATGCACAGAAAGAGGGAAGACAGCACAGTGGATTCCTGCTTGCTGTCCTGAGAAGCGCTTGGAGCACCGTCGACCTGGCCATGCATTCTGGGCTCTGCTACCATCTTGCAGCCATTCCCTTTGTGTTTTAAAAGATGTTGGTAATAGGCTTAGGCCAAAATAAATAATAATATTACTTGAGCCACTTTACGTAGCTTCTTGGAAAGCCTATGTAGTTCTTTCTGCATGCATTTAAGTTTTTTAAAATGCTTCAGCAATAATATATTTTTTTTCCTCAAAGAAACCATGGCCAGTAGCTAGGTGTTCAATAGGAATCTGAGAATAACAATTCAGAAGGTCTTCAGATAAAACTTGATTTTTAACTGAAGGAACATCCCGAGGAAAAAGATTTCCTTTACAGGTAGGTATATGTTAAAAAGTTTCTCTTGAAGCAAAAAAAAAAAAAAAAAAAAAAAGGCCTTCATGTGGTCCTTTAGGCATGCATATGTGTGTAAACGCACCTGTATATTTATGCATTTCAAATTTGTATTTAAAGACATCAAGGATAGTGATGGTGAAATTAGTTCACTGGCTTTCTAGTCTATGGTTACAGCTGTAGAAATGACCTGTTGTGCTCTAAAGAAGAGAAAAGGGTGATTCATTTGAAAAGAGACATACAGCAAAGTAAAAGCTATATTGATAAGCAGGCTAAATTCCTTCATTACAGGATCAAATACGTGTTTGACCTGGGTCCTCATTTTCAGTTACCTCTACCACTGGTGGCTTGTCAGAGTTAGTATGTGAAATAATTTTCTCATATTCGCCCATGGTGATCAGCATGCTTCCAGTGCTTGTCTTACTTGTGGACTGAATTTTGATGTGGGTCCTTTTTAAAAGTATTCTCCTTCAAAGACCTAAGTGGGCAACAGGAAAGGCAAATCAGTAAGAAAAACATGTTCCATACACATAGGCTACTGACCAAAGTTTTCTGTGTAAAGCATTTAGAGTATATTCTGATTTTAAAAGTAAGAATAACTTCAAGGCAGATATTATAGTATTTATGTAGTTTGCAAAAGAAGTTTACATGTTTTTGTTTTGCTATTGTGATGTTACATTTATGTGCAAGAACTACTTGTAATAAAAGGATTTGTAAAGTCATGCTTTTAGATAGAATGGCCTAAAATAAAGAGTATTATGATTTGAAGGTTTAGATTTCACAAACTCTGTAGTAAGTGGGTCTATCTAAAGCTATATCTAAGCTACCTATAAAATAAATTTTAAAAATGAATCTTTTCTCTTGTTGAGGTGCATTATTGCTTTGTGTATTTTCTAAGTAAAAAAAATATATAGTTTGTGATTAGTCTAGCACACATTTTTATTACAAAAGAAAAATCACATTTGCCATGAAGTACATACTCTGTTTTATATAAGCATTTTGAATCTACAGCTGGCCAAAGGGTGGAGAATTGAAATTGAATTCCAGTCCCCAAATAGCTACTAAGGGATCTTTAAAGGTTTTATTTTGAGGAAAGCACCATTTTTAGTACCCTGCAGCAGAGTGTCATATTCAGACTGCTGTCTGGAGGGGATCCAAATGTGAAAACCCTTAGTGGAAATATATAGCTTTTGTTTTTATGCACACACATATCTCAGTGATGGTGCAAGAGGAGTAGAGAAGTCATGTGTATTTGTAAGTGACAAGTGGCAATGGGTCATAGGGTTCACCAAGAACATGCCAAACCCCTCTCTTAGTTGGAAAAAAATGAAGAATGTTTGTCATCAAATTCTAGGACCTAAACTTATCTGCAAGTCACTGAGATGATAGCTCTAAAATTGTGGTCTAGACCTTTTAGACCAGTCCTTGACTCAAAGCATGGGCCAAATCTCCCTAGCCAAAGGAGATTTAATTTTCTTAGATTTGTGGCACCATCCAAGATGTTCTGATAAGTATATTGGTGGGAGAATTTAGTCCTCCGTGAAGACTGACTTTTTGGGAAGAAAGATTTTTTTAGAAATAAATTGTTGATATTTCTTGGTGAAGTTCAGTTAAAAGTGGATGGTAGACTTGGGCTCATAATATGACCTTTAGAAGCCCCAATCACTGAAATAATTATGGCACCACCCTGCCCACATTTGTGTAATTCCAAATACGAACAATAAAGCATAGAATAAATGTAAATCTCTATCAGAACTCTAAATTCCCTCTCAGTCAGCTCTTGGATACTTTTTATGAATACCAAAAATCAAAATTTAGAAATTTCGGTGCCCCTGCTTTACTGGCACCCTGGGCATGTGCATAGCCTGTATTCGATGGCCCAGGGCCAACGACTCGGTGAGGTCAGCTGCATCAGCCTCTGGGGTGGGGGCAGTGGAGGTTCAATGGGTGGGAGTGGGGGACAGAGGTTGCAGTTCTGTTCATCAGCTTGTGCCCCCCACCACATAGACTACAGGGCATGACCTGCCCCGTGTTTGTAGGCTAATTTCCTCATGCAGTTAAAAGCATTTTGTATTTATTAGTTCTTAATCTTTTATCTTTCAGGGAAGGGGCAATAAGAATGCTTGCCCCTCTTTTTTAATTGATTGAGTAAGCATAATGAAAATAAACCCTGTAAAGACACCCTTGAAGGTGACTTAGCAACAAAACTAAGCCCTGTTAGTGCCTGATGTAAAAATAACCAAAGCATTATTCTACATAATGACACTTCTCACTTAAAACACACAAAAACAGATCTGACTTCTGCGATGTTTTCCAGAGAATTATATCCCCTTGGTGGACCACTAAATGTGATATTAAATGGCAAACCCTCAGGGCTCCTTCCAATATTACACATTGTCTTTCAGGTATAGGAGTTGGGCTTAGAATCACTTAAAGGCCTGAAAATTTTTTAAATGGAAGCTGCATTTTGTGTGAGGGTTGCTCTCCTGAACATAGCATATAATTTAAAATACCTGCAGTTGAAGACTAGTTTTCACACAGAAATAATGTTAGAATGGGCAATGCTGTTGCCGTGGGGATTTTTTGGGGGTGGTGGTGGTGGGGAAGGGCTATATTTTATTTTTACAGCATCATCACCAGTTCTTTTTAGAGTGTGCTGTCTCCTAAATTAGCAGATGGTGAACTGTTAATGGCAGTGGTTGCGGTTCAGAGTGCTTTATCATATATAACTTCTGAACTAAAAGGCTTATAATGCAAACAATTACACAATGGTCACCACAGTCACACACAGAGGTTCCAGTGCACATCAGTAAGTCTATGGGTCATGTCACACTATATATTGCGGCACCTCTGTATGGCAATCTGTGAATATGGTTTGCAATTCAATGGGTCAGCCGGTTTTGGAATTTGTGGTTCTTTTAGATAGTTGCAATTTTATGCAGCAAAACTTCATAAATTTGTTCCATATCAGCAACTTCAAGTTTGCATAACTTCAATTTTCATAAACAGCATCTGTATGGTATTTGTTATTGAGATTAGCGCCTGCACATTCTTTATTAATCATAAGGTTATATTGAAGAAAAGGGTGGGGGGACTGCCTGTCACGGATTCACATTACATCTTTGTGCATAGAAAGTGGTATTCCTTCCTCAAGACACTTTACTTGCATCGATTGGAAAATCATGTAGTACACTGATTTTGTTAGAATTTTACTGCTGCCTTTCAGAAGACTGCTAACACATATGCATGTCTCCTCAGTATGACTGGTCTACGTAGTTGCTCAGTTCACTACACACACAGTAGTACGTGACAACCAACTTAAAGAAAGCACTAGATGGAAATTCAGAATACCCATGTTCTGACTTTTGTTCTGCCCTAAACTGTCTATGTAACTCTAGATATGATTGCTGACTTTATTAATGAGGGTCTCATCATCAAATGATCTGTAAGGACCTTTCTGGCTCCAAAATTCTGTAATGCTATATGTCACCTCCCAGGTGTGAATACTAGAAAGAATTCTTAAGTCTTTAAATTCTTCGAATTTCACTCCTTGCATAATAAGTATTTCAAAGAAAAGGAGCTCTGTTTTCATTGATTGGTTCTCAGGCTTAAATACATTAGGATCACTTAGGGAGACCATCTAAAATCTAGGAGATTAAAGCAGGTGTGAAATGTGAAATTGTAAATCCATCATCAACATGGGGTGGGGGATGGGAGGGAAGAATTTCTGGAATGTCTGGAATGAAATGGAACTGTTAATTAAAATGGAGAACCTAAGAGGCTTGATGATCTGCTTATGTTTGCTAACTTGAACTTAAATGCTAAATGCATAAGCTGCTATTTACTCCTTCAGGGCAAATAGAAAACCACACACATTTTTTTTTTACCTATAATTTAATCAACATATTTGAACATGTCTTAAGTGCTAGGAAACAAAAATTTTCCGTCCTTAAAAATTTAGCAAAATCATAAACATATTCAAACAATTCAAGGGAAATAAAGTGAAAAGGAGCTAAAAATACTAAGAATAAACAGGTATGGTTGTAACCATTAAGGTATCACCTTGGTACATTGATGATATTGGTTTGCATTCCTCACCCCACTCCAGATCTGGTCTTTAGTATGTAGAATTCTCGAAAACCTAGGGGAAGAAAAGGAAGTCCCGCAAAGGGACTACTTTTGGAGTTAAAACCAGCTTATAATTTATGGGTTCGGCTCTGCTACCAATAATCTAAATTAGAGTTATGTTTTTCTTAGTTCAGTGAATGCATGACCACAGGTTTATATAAATTAGGAGATGGAACATATCAGTCAGTCTTCAGTTAGAAAAACAGAAATCATGCTGGGTACTTGAAGCAGGAAGATGTTTAAAGATAGGCAATTAGGTGTATATAAAACAGTCAGAAAAACTAGGGGGAAAAAACGGTAAGGGAAACTCAGGGTAAGCTCTCAGATTTGCAGCTAATTTTCAGGGAATTATTTGCCACACAGGTCAGGTTGGGCACTTCTGGAAACCGCCTCCTGAAGCAGGTGATTTGTGGAGGAATACCCATAGGCCATCGTAAAATCTTGTCTGTTACTACAGGAAGAATATATATGGTTTCTGCTACCTTTCTGCCTTTCTTATCGCTCATAATTGTCTGCCACAGGCAGAATTTAGACTGGGATATTTGCTGGCTTTGTATTCTAGGAAATACAGTTCCCAGGCTTCCAACCTTATAGATTCAGAAGAGAGCACAGAAAGGACCAGCAATACAGCTGACTGCCAACAGACAGTCCAGTGCATGGGGAAAGAACAAGAGGAGTGGCTTCTGAGACTTTCCGCTTTCTGAGATACAGGTCCTATTAGGTTTTTTTTGTTGTTGTTCTATGTTGTTTTATTGGTTTTATTTGTTTTGTTTTGTTTTGCCTGAGAGTAGATCATGTAACTACTTCTAGAGTAAGAGGTGAAGTTCTCGAAGAGATAAAGTGTTGGCACACATGATTTACAGGTTCCGTGTTATAGCACGTGGATCTTCTGAAGGCTGAATGGAAATAACACAAAAAAGAGCAAAAGAGCATAGGTTGCTTATTATTGGCTATTTATTATCCAAACCTGTGATGTCAAAGTTAAGCATAAGTTACGAGAAATAAAATATTTGTGCTCACAGTTGATATATGACCACGGCAAATATATTTAATCTTTCCTTCAAATTCAGATGATGGATAGAAGAGGATCTTGAAACAATAGTGAGTGAGCCAAAGTAGGTCAAATTCAGTTGTGCAAATAAATTTAAAAGTCAGAATTGAGTGTTTCATGATCTTAAAAGAATCAACACACCAATCTCTTTCTATTCTCTAGAAAAAGTTTCCTAATAACTACATTTAACTTCAGATTTCAAAGAGCCAATGTTTACTAATAATAGCTATTTTAGGGATTAAGAATGTTTATGCTCTTTGAGCAATTCGACTTCTGAGAACATATGCTAAAAAAATAATTGTAAATTCAGAAAAGGCTTTGCACACAAAGGCGGTCAAAACAACATGATTTATAATAATGGAAACTTCCAAACATTCTAAATATTCAAGCACATCATAAATGGAAAGCATTGTCATCAAGCACATGACTGCAGTCAAATTGCCTGGATTACCTCTCAGCTCTTACATTTGCTAGGTGTGTGACTTTGGGCAAGTTCATCTGTGCCTTAGTTTTTGCACTGGGAAAATGGGGATAGAATTCTACCTATCTCATAGGTTGTTATGGAGATTAAATGTTATATGCCAGGCACTTAGAACAGCGCTGGGCACTGTGTATGCACAGTTGTTGTTATTGACAGAATGCTATTGAGCAATTTAAAGTTATGGGTATGGATAATCTAATAATATTGAAAAATGTGTAGGATATAGAAATTCATGGATTGATATGATAGGAAGAGAGGTGTCTTATGGTGATTTCCAGGGTTTTGGACTGAAGTAGTAGAATAGTGAAATTTCTTTTTGCTACAATAGAGAAGGTAACAGCAGCAGCAGATGTGGGGGTGGTGGGAATGAGGAATTTTGTTTCAGTGTGACATTTGATGTTGCAGACACATGACCAAGTGGAGATGTCCAGAAGGCAGCCAGACAAACAAATTTGCTTTTCAGGGAGAAGGTCCAGGCTGAAGATATGAATTGTAGTGTCACCTGTATAGGAACGATATTACAGCCACAAGACTAGACTACATCACATGGACAGTAAGTGTCGATACAGAGGATGACATGTCTGAGAATTGACCCCTGGGCATTTGTAATGTTTGAGGCCAAAGAAATGAGGAGTCAGCTGAGGAGACAGAAAGAGCAGCCAGTAGTTTAGAATGAGAACCAAGGGCTGGTGGGGACCAGAGCTGTGCCAAGCACTATAACTTGAGGTTTGAGAATCAACTACTGATTTGGCCTTGAGGTTTTTTGGTGACTTTGATAAAGCTGTTTCAGTGCAGAAGCGGAGATGAACACCTGCCTGGAGGCGGTTCAAATGAGACTGGGAGGAGGACTAGCTATTTTCAAATTGTTATTTTCCTTTTCTAAAAAGGGACTCAAATAAAATAAGAATGATAACCCCTACTTTACAGGCAAATAAGCTAGACTCAGACTGAATTGCCCTTAGCTCCATCACTAACGAGTAGTAAAGTCAGGATTTAGATCCAGAACCAATTTACTTTAAAGTTTTTGCTGACGATTTTGTGAAAGATGTGACACTTGAGCTGTGTATGAAAGGAGGAGTTGAGTTTTCATTTTGGAGATTCAAGAGGGCTTCGCAGTTGGAGGAGTACTCTGAAAAGAAAAGGCATGGAAGCAAGAAAGAAAATAATGAATACAAGGAATATTTAGGAAGAAGGATGCCTCTCATGTCCAGGTGGGTTGAAGTGAATGAAGGAACAAAGGATTCCACCAGCCAACCGCCTGACCAACCAACCACTAAATGAATTAGAGGAACGCTGTCTTCAGTGCCCAAACAGCGGGCTGCTTGACAATACATTTGGGGTCCATGGAAGCAGCATTGCAGGACTGCTAAGCATTGTTTGTATAATTCACTACTTTTAAAAAAATGATAGCTCTTGGGCTCCATTGAGATAAAAGATGGCCTCTGAGTATAATCTCATTATCATCTGTCACCACTGCTGGGGAGCTTTATGTGTCCGCAGAATCTTAGAATCTATATTTCTCTAGCTTTAATCTCAGGGTCGATATCCCCACACAGCACTACTCATAATAAATAGCTAGCAGTAAATGATAAAGTAGGCTACTGTGTTTTATTTAGCTTCTGAGCCAATCAATTTTATAGCTGTCTCTCTAAAAAAAATTCTGGAGACGGCAGAGAATTATACAAAAAACTAAAACATGCTGACAAAATGCATTTTTATCTCCCCCCACAATATAGGGTCCTAAGGAGACTGTTGATTATGCATCTAATAAGGTGGCTGCTCCTGAGATGGTCCTTTTGATTGGTTTGCAAGTAACTATTGTATACCTCTTTGCCCTGTGATACAGTCTTTCATATGCACCTGTGTGATGTATTCAGAAATAATATTGGTTTGCTTGCCTTCTCATAAGATTTTTTTTTTTACTTTGAGAATATGGAAAATCATAAGTCTTGAAATGGTAGCAAAGAAAACAAGAGATATATGAAAAATAAAATAGCATCTGTTCTCAACATTACTGCTGATTAGAAAGCTGGGTCTCCCCTCTCTCTGACTAGTTATTCCTTTTAGAAATATATATGGTCCAAATAAGGCAGACAATACCTTGCCTGTTCTTGGGTGGAAAGCCTACACTTGTGAGATTTTTATGTTATAGAAAAAAAAGGAAGTATGAGTGATCCAGTCAAAAAGTATGCAATAAATTTAACATAAAAGGCAACTTCTGAGTATAATTATGTTTGTGTTTCAGTTTATGACCAAGAAAGTCTTTTTATTAAAGTCATTAAGTGAATCAGCATGCACTATTCATTCATTTATTCATTGAGTAAACTTTCATAGAGCATCTACTGTGAACCAGACAGTGTGCTGGGAACTGAGGAAAATAAGATGGACCCTGAGCTCAAAAAGAGTTTACACTAGTGACTAAGGTTCTTCTAGTAGGTATTCAAGGGACATGAAAGGGGATAATACTTAGTGGCTTCCCACATGATTCAAAATGCATGACCAGATTTATGACTATCCAAAAGTGCCATTTGGACCACCTTTGACGACTTGCAGAGTATAATGGAAAATTTACTATTGCAATGGGACCAACTGGAATTTTCCTAAGAATCAATGACTGCAAGGGCATTTGCATGTGATGTGCACATTTTATGTAGATTATGTAATTTAGTTATCAGCATACTTTCAAAAAATTGTTATTGCTATCCTGGGGTGTGTTTCTTGATTTTTTATTTCCTTTATTTTTTTTAATTATTAAAATCCATTTTATTCCCCTACATAAGTCTATGTAGAAAGGCAAAAGATGTTTAGCTAGAGAGGAAAAGTTAGGGCTATGAAAAGTGTCATCTAGACTGCTAATGAGCTCATTTTCATCACATGGAGGACAATACCAGAGTTAAATACAGACTCTAAGGCATGGAGAGTACGGCACCTTGGCTTACAGGGTACCACTTTCTCTTGGTTGTCCCTTCTCAGTCTCTTTTGTTAGTTTCATTCTTCTTTCTGGTGTCTTAATGCTGGAGGGCTCTGCCATTGGTCCAGATCTCTCTTCTATCTACCCTCACTCTCTTGGTTATCTCATCAAGTCACATGGGTCTAAATACCATCTGTATGCTGACCACTCCCAAATTTATGTCTGTAGACGAGAACTATCTCACTCTCAAACTCTAAATTCATATAGAAAGTTCCATTTATATATATGGATTCATTCCTTCCCACCCCAATCCTGCTCTACTCACAGCCCTGTCCATCTTGGTTGATGGTAACACAATCCTCCAGGTTGCTCAAGTACAAATATTAGTGTCTCCTTTCACTTCTCTTCCTCACATCCTACATGCAATTTGTTAACAAATTGTCTTAGCTCTTTTCAACATAAAAATAGAATTTGATCACTTCCTATCAGCTCTAGTGCTACCTCCAAATCTGAACTGCCTTTAACTTTTGCTTAGATTCCTGCATATATTCTGATTGGTCTCACTGTTTCCACCCTTCCCCTTTTATAGTCTAATCTCCAGGCTATAGGCAGAGTGAGCTTTTTAAAATCATGTCACCCCTTCGCTCTTAACCTTGTAATGGCCTTACATCTTATTAAAGTGATACCAGTGGCCTTCATGATCTACACTGTCACCTCTCTACTTCTTTCCCTTCTGTGTCCCTCTCACTCATATCACTCCAGTTACGTCACCCTCTTGCTCATCCTTGAACACATCAGGGATGCTTCCATCTTAGGACCTTTGCATCGTTGGTTCCTCTGCCTGAAATGCTGCATACAACTTACTCCCTCACTTCCTTCAAGTCACTACTCAAAATGTCTCCTTCTTCTTTTTATCTGCCCTGACCATCTTGTCTAAGTAGCAACTCACCCAACTCCTGGAACACTATAGTGGGTTGAATTGTGACCCCACAAAAGATATGCATGTTACCTTATTTGGAAAAGGGATCTTTGTAGATATAATAAAATTAAGAATCTTCAAATAAGATCATCCTGGCTGGATTACCCAAGTGAGCCTTAAATTCTAAAACAAGTGTTTTTGTAAGGGACAGAAGAATATTGAGGCAGAAATTGAAGTGATGTGGCCACAAGCCAAGGAAGCCAAGGAAAAGGAGGCTTTTCCTCTTGAGCCTCCAGAGGAAGCAGGGCCCTGCTGACACATTGATTTCAGACTTACAGCCTCCAGAACTGTGAGAGAATAAATTTCTATGCTTTTAAGCCATCTGGTTTGTAGTAGTTTGTTATGATAGCCCTAAGAAACCAATATAGTGGTTAAGCTTCACTCAACCCCAGGCTGGTTTAGATGTAAATATTGATGTGCTTAAGGAAATCAGCCTCTTGTATATTAATATTTTGTGTGAGCAAGAAACACATAATTGGTATTTCATGGGCTTGTACTGTTTAAGACAATTTGGCCTAATATTAAAATTAACAGATTTTTGAACTTCAATATGTAATGTGTGAATCATTGCTTTTAATTTTTAAGTTACAATTTTACTAAGTTTATAAACAGTCTTGAACTATTTATAAGAGGCTAAGATTAACCCTATTTATAAATTTGATTTTATTTTAGTGTTCAGTGTTATTTGAATACTTAGGAAATTATGTTAGTTCAATCAAAACATTGAATAAAAAAAGTAGAATACGTTGATTTATAAATAAAATTTAAAAAACTTGAAGGCATTAACTTCGAGAAGTTTGGAAATAGAATCACATATTATTCAAAGGATTTTAATATACTTTTAAAAATATGATAAGCTATACAGAATATATAAAGAACAATAATGTTTGATGCAGAACTTAAAAGCTTCAGGAAAGTTGGGTTTTATATTTTAATTTTAATTTTTAATTTAATTTAATTTTATTATTAGTTTTGAGTAAAAAAGTTGTTTAATTCTGTAACTTTAATAAATTAAATATTAATTTTAAAGGCAACATTAACCTCTGAATAGTTTTACAGTCTCAAAACCATTCTAGGGCACCAAAAATCTCACATTTAAAAGAAGCAACATAAAAGAAACTTTCTAACTACGCTGTCCTTCAGGAACAGGGCTAAGGCAGGCGGTCAGCAGAAGAGAATCAGTGTCTGAACAGTGCGAAAGTGGTCTGTGCCCTGGCGGGAACAGCAGAGGCCATGAACTTCACTGGTGGGTGCCTTTGTTCTGAGTCAAAGCGTTCCTTGGCACACGGAGGAACATTAGGTCCAAAGGCCTCTAGTGACTGAACAGATAACGTTTTGAGTTTCATCAAAGCTCAACTCCGCTCATCCCTGCCTCTCCTCTCCAAGACAGTGCAGTGAGTGTGGCATTCAGGCAAGCATTTGAATTTCTGTTTTTTCATTAGTTTAATTTGAGGAACCTATTCTGTCTCCAGAGAAAACCATAGAATAGCCATTTTTAAGTGGTGGCTATTTCTGGTTTTAGTGTTTTATTTCCTATTCATTTCTGCAATATCATTGGTTTCTTTATATGTGGCTTCTGGTCCTAAAATTTTCATTTGCTTCCAAGAAGGCCCATTGGCCAGGTCTAAGTGAGAGAGCCCTGGGCAGCTGCTGTCCTGACCTGCCATATATAGCATTGGTCTTAACTTACCATTATCAGTCCTCAAAAGAATCACAGCAAATGACGTAAGGCCTGTAACATGAAAACCATAAAGCAACTCTAAGAAGCAGTAATGATTTTGTATGAAGAAAAACCTAAAAGAAGACTTGGTAATGATCTTAAAAGGTATAACCAGTTTTAGTAATATTTTTACTTTTTTCCCACTTCTATCTTATATTCCTTTCAGAGCTCTTGGGGCACCACAGGGACTTGTAGTGGGGCAGTGAGAGAAACGAGAAGATGGGAAGGAGCAGTCGCTGGCACTACTGAGCTGCAACCCTCAGCAAGCCCAGCAGAGAGGGGAACCCTAGAGCCGGCTATTGTCCCAACTTGGACTGCAGGGACTTTAATGCCCTTTCTCTGCTCTACTTGCCAATTCCAGAAAAATAGAAAACATCTCACTTACTACTACCTCCCACTACCACATTAAAAGAACAAGGAGACTGGTTTTCACTGGATTGAATCAATAAGGTATTTTTGTTAGTATCTCCATGGAGATAATTCAGTAGGAAACCAAAGCACAGTAAACCACAATTTTTATTATTTCTTGTTGGAAATTGTTCCCGAAGTCTCTTTAAAGAGGTTCAGTGTGCAGCCATAGCTGAGGGACAAGGAAGAACATATATGTGCCTTCTCTGTGGAGTTGTCCTTATGTCTCCTCCTGGCTAACCCAGTGAGCTAATTATGCTACCATCTTTCTTCCATTTATCTGATAAACATCTGTTTGGCACCTGCTATACTGGAGACATAAAAATAATTGTTTCATCCTCTGACTTCGAGAATCTTTCAGTATAGTGAAGAGAGAGAAAAGTAAACAGATAATCACAATGTATTATTTTGAAAACTATGAGGAAATTGGCAGAGCTGCTGTGTATGGTTATACAAGTGGTTACACAACTGAGGGTGCCTTTCACTTAACAGTCAGGTGAATGCACAGCCACATGTGGCAGCCTTGGTAGCTCTGGAGGAAGACGGGCTGAACAGCTAATCTGGGCACATGAAGAAGAGCAAAGGGTGGTGGGCAGACACACTCAAAGGCAGTTCTTGTGCTTCCCATTGCCTGTATTCACATCTTCTGTAAACCCTTCCCCCTGGAGTGTGGCCAGTCCTGTGACTTTATTTTAACTAATATAACATGGTAAAGGTGATGGGATGTTCCTTCTAGATTATGTTACATAAGACTGTAATGCCTCTCTTGGTAGAAGTCCCTCTTCTTTGTAGACTTTGAAAGAAGGAGGCTGTTATGTTGTGAGCTTCCCTATGGACAGGGTGACATGGCAAGGAACTGAAGGTAGCCAACAACTGGTAGCAAGAAAGAAACTGAGGCCCTCAGTCTTACAGCCTGTCAGGAACTGAATGCTGTCAACAGCTATAGGAGCTTGGAAGCACATCCTTCCTCAGTCAAGCCTTCAGATGAGAACCCAGCCCTGGCCAATACCTTCAAGAGACCTTGAAGCAGAAGATCCTGCTAAATCATACCTGGACTCCTGATTCCACAAGTATTGTGAGAAAAATAAGTGTGTGTATTGTTTTCAGCTGCTAATTGAATAATAATATTGTTATGCAGCAGTAGATAACTAATACGGGTTAGGAACAACTTCTAAAGTCACATATACACTATGTTCTCATGGTACTTTGAAAAAATCCTCAAAATGGTGTATTTCAAATGTGTGTCTCCCCTCTTGAAGTCACTGACCACGTTCTGAGTTTCCTCATCTGTAAAACAGGGTAATAGTAGTATTTACTGCTTCAAGTTGCAAATTGGATAATTTAAGCAATGTGCTTAACACTGTGCCTGACTTAGTAAGTACCCATGAAATACTACCTTTAAATCTCCTGTGCTTAGTACAGTATCTGGCACATGCTTTATAAGTGTTTATTGAATTCATGGTTAAATGCAAGAATTGATGGAGAAGGCCAGTGTATCAGAGCTTTATGGAAAAAGGAAAAGCGTCAGAAGTTTGACCATCATCTCTCAAGGCCTCCCAGAAGGAACCAAAGATGTATAAAACAGTAGTACCTGAGTGACTGAGCAAACCTAGGCAGAAGAATGTCTAATTGAAGTGGTACTCGTTAGGAATACTGTTAGAAATATCTTTGAGGAATAGCTGCTTTCTTGGTTCTGCTTGCTCTGGACATGTAGGAGCGAGCAGCAGATTCTGATGGGGCTTTTTAATTCTTCCTTTTTAAGGATTTGATAATAACCCTTATTACTTTTTTCACTACTTCATTTCCTCATTATGCATTCATGCATTCCACCCACAAACATTTATTGAGGACAAGTCTATGCCAGCTACTAGCGCTGAGAATACAATATGAGCAAAACAGGGCTGCTAATAGTCCTGGGCTCGTTAATTACATATCTGGTCGGAATCTTCCCCGTATGTCTTGAGCAGTCCCCCATCCCCCACCCCATTTCTGGTTGTGCTACACTGCAATCTCCTAGTCTTGTTTTGGGGCCCTTTGTATTCTTTGAAAAGTCCTTAACCTCTGCTTATGCGCTGTTTCAAGAAGAGTCTTTAGATATTGAGCCTTCATCAATTAAATTTATGTAAGGCTTTTCTCCCTCTAGTAAGCTCCTTCCCATGGGACTAGGCAGATGATTTTGCAACTAATAGCCTTTTTAATCTGGATATTCTTTCTGATCTCCCTTCTGATGTTTTCTATGACAAGCTGGGGAGATAGGAGGGCTCTTTGATGGTTAAAAAATCTTTTACGGCTTGGAATACGAGTTTAAAGTGAATCCTGCATGACATAACATTCCCCAACTTCCAGACATTGTGAAAAGAAAATGGTGGGATAGTGTATTTAATTGATTCCAACAGCTGCTATTTAGTAGCAGGTGAGTGAAGTAATCACCAGCAGAAGCACAGAGGAAGCTCAGCCACAAGCAATTTGACACATGCCCTGGTGATCAGAGAGGAGCAGCACCTGACACCCCAGCCCAGTCTACAGCTACTACTGATTTTTAGCTTTGCATCTATCAAGTAGAACTATAAACAATGACAGATTTGCTTTAAAGTCTATTAGTTTTTAAAAAGTAAAACAATAAAATGAGCAGTCATACACCTACCAACCAACTTGAGAAGTAGAATGTTATAAATATCATATCCCTGTGAACAGGGTTAGATATTTAGCCCAAAACAAACAAGAACAATGAAAAAAGATTTTCAATGAACTTTACATTTTACAGAATAAGTTCTAGTATAAGTGTGCCCCATGTGATATCCATGACTTACGTATACTGAAAACTTTATTTGTACTTTAAATGCAAAGTTCTCTGGACCCCCTGTATTTTCTCTGGCAGCACAACCTGTGAGCTCCTTGCCAGTCATAGCCCTGTGGCCCTTCCTGATAAATAATCATTGCCTCCACATTTCGCTTTATCATCCTTTTGCCATTGTTTGTAATTTAACACATGTATGTATATTGCTAAACAAAATATTGCTTTTTTTGCTTGTTTTCCAAATTGTTAAGATATTATATTTATTATTCTTTTCCTCTCAATATTCTATTTTTGAGATTCAGTTGTACAGTTGATTCATTTTCGTTGTTATAGCCATTTTAGAAATATACTACAATTGATTTGTCTGTTCTGTTGGTGAACATTAGAGTTGTGTTCAGTTTTTAATACAAACAGTACTGCCTCAAACATAGCACCTGGTACTCACATGCAAGAGTTTTTCAAAGACACAATCCTGGAGGCATAGGAAATGTACAGTCTCAATGTATTAGATCACATCAAATTATTTTCCATATCATTAGTTACAGGTATTTAGGAGACCCCATTGTACTATGGCCTTGCCAACACTTAAAGTTGTTTGACTTTAAATACATACCAGTCTGGTAGGCATGAAAATATCTCTCACTATAATTTCATTTTGCTTTTCCTTGATTACTAGTGAAATTAAGCTACATTTTTTATATTGATTGGCCATTCATGTTTCCTCTTCATTCTTGTTGCTTATTTCCTATTTTTAAAATTTTCTTATACTGACTGTATACTAATCTTTTGTTCATTATATACATGGCAAACATGTCCTCTCAATTTTTGGCTTATCTCTATGATGTCTTTTAATAAAAATAAATTAGTAATTCAAATATGTCTCATTTATCTATCTTTTCCTTTATGGTTTATATTTTCTGGGTCTTGTTTAGAAAATACTTCCTTATCCGAAGTCATAAAATATTCTCCTATTTAGACACAAAAATTTAAAGTTTTTTTTCATGTTTAACTATTTCATTCAAATTTTATTTTATATATGGTATGAAGAAGGAATCCAATATAATTTTCCCCAATATAGATAAACTCTTGTTCGCACACCATTTATAGAACAGTTCATTCTGTCATTCCACATTTCCTACTCCACATATACACATAATGCTCTACAGTGCCAATGGATCAATCTTCATATTTTTATGAATTTAATTTTAGGCTCACTATTATTTCTTTGGTTTATTTTTTTATCCCTGTTTCAATACTACATTGTCTTATATACATAGATTTATCAATCTTACTATTTGTCAGGGCAAACCCCCTCCCTTCCATCATATACCCACCCTTTGTTCTTATTTCTCAAAAGTATCTTGACTATTTGTGGGCCTTTGCTCTCCCATGTAAAATTAAGAAATAGATTATTAAGGTCTATGATAAACTTTTGAGATTTTTAAAATTCGATTATTAAGGTCTATGATAAACTTTTGAAATATTGGTTGGATTTCATTGAATTTAGAGATAGTTAACATGTGATGGTATTGGGTCTACCTATGAATGTGGTATGTCTCATTTATTTTAGGTCTTTAACATTTTTCAATTCAATTTTTCTTTACCAAAGTTCATGTCCTTATATTATAGTTTTGTTTCTATTGTAATGGTATCTTTTAAAAATTATATTACTATATTTTTATGGCTTTTGTGCATCAAGGCAATTGGTTTTTGTATACTTGGCCATTTTGATAAATTCTCTTCTTAATTCTAATAATTTGCCTGTTGATTGTTTTGATATTCTTTATAGGCAATCATATCATCTGCTAATGATGATTATTTTATTTCTTCCTTTATGATTTATATACCTTTTATTATTTTTCTTTTTAAATTTTACTAATGAGAATAATGTTGAATAGAATTATGGTATTGGGTATTCTCAACTTGTTTCTGATTTTAAAGGGAATACTTATAAGTTTTACCATTTATAATGTTATCTGTCATAAGTTTTTGTTTTTTTGGCTTTTATTCTTTTAAAGAAGTTATCTTTATTATTTTTAGAGTTTCTATCACAAATTAGTTTGCTTTTCTCAAATGCTTTTTCTACAGCTATTGATATAACCAAATGGTTTGCCTTCTCTAATCTGTTAATGTAATAAAGTATATTAATTATTTTTATAATGTCAAGCTATCTTTGCATTTCTGGGATAAACTCGACAGTATGAGTAACTATCTTTTTCATATTCTGCTGGATTTGGTTGATAATGTTTTGAATAGCTTGTTTTTGTAATTTTGATTACAAGTAAGATAAACCTATAGTTTTCCTTTCTTATCTGATTTTATTTGATTTCAGGATCAATGTTATACTAATCTCATAGGTTGAATTGGAAGAATTTAAGATTGGTGTAAGATGGTTAATTAAGTTTCATTTGAAGCACCAAGATTCAAATGACAAACTTCTAAGGTGAGATGTTAGGTCAAGATATAGCCTTTTCAAAGGAAATATGCAGAAATTATCAACTCTTCATGTAATGTAATGGCTTGAGAGAGTGGAGTTTATTGGAAAATTTTCAAGATGTTTTGAAAAGTATTAATGTATGAATTGGGCTAGTTAAGGTGGGATTCAATAGTTCTCCTTGGAGAATTACACATGTATCCTCTGCAGCTAGGCAGGTCCGGTGAACTCATCTGCCTCCCATTTAGAACACAGAAGGCAAGAACAGGGCTGGCTGGCTGCTTTGGTGATAGGGTGAGAGAAAGGTGCTGCTGGGCGTGAATTGACTTGCATTCCCCAAATTGGCCTAGGCAAAGAATGCATAAATGTTTTCTTGGTGCACATATAGCCAGATATGTACAAAAGGGTTGGCACAGGGTCATCTTAAATAATCTCAAATAGAGTCAGGTCAGTTGGAGAGATGAACGGGTTTCATTAAAGGCGATCTGGAGGTTTGGGGCATTAAATGGAGGTTAATAAGCAACTTCCAGAATATAATGCCTTCATGCAGGTCAAAGGAAATCAGCAGTGGTGGGTAAGAAAATATGTTCACATGAAAGCACTCCATGAGAGAAAAAAGCAGCCTCAACTACCCAGCAGGTTCCTAGAGAGCAAAGCACTCTAATAATATTAACAGGTAAGTAAAGACTTTAGTTCGCTTTCCTTCCCCATTTCCCAAACCTGGAGAGGATCAAAAGCAATCAGAGATACCAGCACCAGCCCAGCATCACTTCCTTCTCAGCATCAGAATCCCTTGTCTAACCTCTGAAGTTTTAAGAATTTAAACCTCTTTTTCTTATTCCCTCGGCCCTGGGGATGGTTCTTGAAATTGCTATGTTTATGATACCTTAGAATTGTCTTCCTGTCTCCTCGGTTACCTGGTTAGTAACTTTACATTTAGTTAAAATTCTTTATATTAAATTCTTCCTTAAATATCTGGTGTATTTTCTGTCTCCCAACTGGCTCCTTTTTGATAGAAGGAAGAGATTGAAAGGTAGAAGAGAAAAAGAGAAGACGCTGTCTCAAGATTATTTGTACCTTCTCTCTCTCTCTCTCTCTGTCTCTCTCTCTGTCTCTGTCTCTCTCTCTATATATATATACACACATATATGTGTGTGTGTGTGTGTGTGTGTATACATATATATATATATATATAAAATCAAGGATGCGGTTGTCTTTTTTTCCTTATTCAGTTTTTCCAAGGGTTAGTCTTTTCAAATATCAATTTTTTTTACTTTGTCGATCACCTTTATTGTATCTATTATCTGTTTCTTTAATTTAAGATTATTTTCTCCTTTTGATTTTCTTTAGGAATATTCTGTTGTTTTATTTCTACCTTCTTATGCTTGATGCTCAGTTTGTTAACTTTAAGCCTTTCTCTTTTTTTCAAATAAACATTTGAAGCTATATATTTTCTTTCACGTGTACCTTGGAGAATTCATCATCCTGTCATGGCTGATTTCCTTTGATCTAAATGATTCACTATATGGCATACATTTTGATTTTAGTATCATGAGGTTCTTGTTTTTCATACTTTACAGTATGATTTTTTGACCTATGAGTTATTGATGTGTTTTTTTAATTTTAAACTTTTTATTGAAGTACAACAGAAAATATAATACATGCAATACAGAAAAGTGCTCACATCATAAGTGTAGAACCTGAAAAACTTTCACAAACTACATAGCCATGTACAGATTAAGATTTAAACACAGATGTATGAGCACTGTTTTGTGTAGTTGAGATGAAGTTCACATAACATGAAGTTAACCATATTGAAGTGTACAATTTAGTACACTCACAATAATGGACAACCACCACCTCTATCTTATTTCAACACATTTTCATTACCCGCCCCCCAAGAAAAACCCCATACCCATGAAGCAGTCACCTCACATTTCTCTCTACTGCCAGCCCCTAGAAACCACAATCTGCTTTCTGTTTCTGAATTTTTAAGTAATGTGTTTTAAATGTATAAAGGTATGGAGGTTTTAAGTTATAATTTTCACTGATTTCTAACTTGTGATGCCATCTCATACTAATTCTTTGAAATTTGTTGAGATTTGAGATTTGCTTTATGTCCTAATGCATCATCAGTTTTCATAAATACAATGTGTGATTTGGTTAAAAAAGAAAAAATGTGCATTCATCAATGGTTGAGGGCTGTGCTCTATATAAGTCCTGTACATCAAACTTGCCAATTATGTTGTTCCAAATCTTTATAACTTACCTGAGCATTTTTGGCTGTTTAATCCAACAATTACTAAAAAAAAATGTGATAAATCTTCCTCTCTGATCACAGATTTGTCAATTACTCCTTGAAGTTGTGTCAGTTTTTGCTTTAGTGGTAGACTTTCCAGGTAACTCAGAGAGGCACTAATCAAAGCGAAACTTCAAATGTGCTGCATGTGCAAAAAGACTTTCAGCTGCCTCAGTCTTTTCCACCATATTAACCCAGTTTGGTCAGTCTTCCCAGAGCAAGGTGGTCCTCACTCTTGCTCTGCCTCCCACTCTTCTCTTTTCCTTCCTCCAAGTCCAGAAATGTATATATTTAAAATAAGAAGATGTTGCATAATAATATTCTAGACCCTTGGAATTTCCTTATATCATTTTAGCAATAGAGCCAAAAATATCTCTAAATTATAATTTCACTAAATACCATACAACATCATTGTTTTCCATTTTCTACAAAGGTCATCGTGCATCAAGGATGCGGTTGGCATCTCACATCTGTGTGGTCTCTGTGGCTGTGCTGTCTCTTCATTAGGCAGCAAATGATGAATTGTGATTCAGTCCACATGGGGGGAGAAGCCCCTATCATCCCATAGCTGATTCACTCTGTGTTTTTATTTGCTACCTTAGCTAGAAGAGGAAAGATAAGTCTGTGTAGTAAATCATTGGTCTGGGTCCAGGATCTTTATTCCTCATTACCTTCTACATCTAATACAATTGCTAATTGAAATAATTACTGTCTTTCCCTGAGAGCAGAATTCTATTTTGCGTAGAAGACAGGGTGACTGATGTGCTTTGAAAAGGCAGCAAAACGTCTGTCACTGAGCTCAGGTTTATTTCCCTTAGCAGATGATTTTCGTAACTTCGCATCATTTTTCATCTGGCAAGTCAAGGGAAGCCAAATTTTGAGAGAAATAAAACTCGTTCGTTGGAGTGGAACAACGCCATGGAAGGTGAAACAACTTCATTTTCCATACAGACAAGTATGCCCTTCTCGTTTTTGCAGGGAAGGTGCCTGGATTTGCTCAAATTAACTTGCGGTGCTCATACTAATTGGCTCTTTGAAATAAGCTGCCCAGCTGGCAGCTGCTGGGCTGCTGGAATTGCCCTGGGGTTGCTGACTCATTTCTCTCTCCAAGACTGAATGGCCCATTATTTGAAAGGGCGGAGGACGGAGCCAACCCAGTTTGCCCCAACTTGCTGTGAATGGCCTGGGAAGGGGGCTGCCTCTCCAGTGCTTCTCTGAACTTTGAAGACGTACTTTGCACCTAAGCACAACAGGAAAACTGGTACGGTGCCTGTTTCCCTTGAGCCTGGAGGTCAGAGAAGGCCATGATGATAAGCTGGGGTACAGCATAGGTCAAACCACCAATGAGTTCATTACCCAACCTCAAGACCCTCATCCTGCTCATTTGCCTGAGGCCAGAAGTAGTGGCAAAGGAAAGAAATGGGGTGCAAATAATCATTTGCCAAGTGTTGTGGTGATTAACACTTTAGTATTCATTTATAGAGGCCTGTATGCAGCTAATTGGTCGAGATATATTTATTGAGCATCTATTGCTAACATTTTCTGTGGGCGAACCTCCATCCCCACCAGAGGCATGTCCTACTCTGAGGGTGGAGAGGAAGTGTAGACCTAGGCTCACATCCCTTTACACACTGGAGGAGGGTAAAAATGAAGTAGGTATTATCAAAGATGAGGATGGGGAAACAGGAAAGATGGAGGCTTAAGTCACAATCCAAGATGCTATGGCTGATTGTGTGATGACTCCTATAGCACTTATTGTCAGGAATCCCAGTGTGAAACCCTGGAGGGACAGAACCCCCTAAATCCTGTGGCCCACTATCTGCCAGTGGTTAACAATAACAGTCACAAGAAAGATAAACCCTTAGGGAGGGCTTCGCAGAGCGAGGCATTGTTCTGAGCACTTTATGTATTCACTTAATGAGAATAGCTGGGAGGAAGTATCTGTCCAGGTCCACGCATGGGGCCTTCTAAATCACGCTGACTTAGAGAGAAGAGGTAATTGGCATGGTTTAAGCACCTCTTCAGGGGAGATCAAGAGTAGAGCGAAGAGTGTGTATAACCGTGAGGTGGGCCTCGAAGAATTACAGATGCCACCAGCCAAGCCTCTGTTGGGGGCTTTTAAGGGTCTTGCTTCTTCTCTGCAGCCTTTTTTGCTGCACACCTTGACAAGCTTTAGGGGCAGCCCACTTTAACACAGCCCTGCTGAACCCTGGCCCCTGGGATCTGCCCTTTGTCAGGATTACACTCCTTGCTGGGAGGGTTATAAATATGGATGGAGATGGCATCTTTAAACAGAGTACAAGAGCACAGGGACAACCAGATGCAAATGATAATATTCTAAAAAGCCACAGGGAAGCTCTGTTGCTGTTTAGTTAGAATTTCTCCTCTTTCTTGTGATTAAAGAAGCCCTCCTGGGTTTTTCCCTTTTCCTTAGAGACTTACCAGAGTTTCTCCCCTTCTACTCGAGCACGGAATGGTTTTTAAGGTTTCTAAGTGCACTGCATTTACATTTGCTACTCATTCTCTAAATGAAAGGCAGGATGAAACACATTAATGAGCCTGATTACTGCAGCCCTTAAGAAATTAATTAAGGACAATGCAGCGTGCACTTAACATTCCTCCTGCTCTCCATGACTAGAGAGGCGAGGAGCTGTGTCTTCACTCGCACCCAGCCAAGAGCCACCCATGCGTGTTCAGCCAGGGAGTGGCTTTTCCTAGAGAATATCCTTCCCTGAATGTTTAAGTTATAGATTCCCTCTCATGGCCTGGAGTTGTTTTCTCCTACATTAGGTAGTTTTAGCTGGAAGATCCTTGAATTTGTCTTTTTCTTTTTTCTTTGTTCGTTGGTTGGTTTTTGTGTTTAGAGGCCAGTATCAAGCACCTTCCTTATAATGGTAGCCAATACAACTGCCGCTTAATTTGTTAGGGACGTGTGTGTGTGTGTGTGTGTGTGTGTGTGTACACATTTACTTAATCTCACAATACCCTGGGGTAGGTGCTATCATTAGCCACGTTACAAAGGGTGAAATAAAGGTACAGAAATGTCAATTAAGTCACTCAAGATCACGTAGCTAGTAAGTAAGTGGCAGAACTGTGATCTCAATGCAAAGGGATTGGCTTGGAATCCATACCTTAACCACTAATTACTTATATCTCCAGCCACCCGTACAGATATTTGTATTTTGGGTCAATCTGGATTTTTAAAATTCAAAATATGTTTCTTGAGATGATTTCCCAGTCATCTTTACTCAGGATGCTTTCTGTGCAACTCCTGCCTGAAGAGACATTCTTTAGTGACCTGGCGTTGCCTCCCAAAGACAGTAAAAGAGCCAACATACAAATCTATTGTTTGAACATGGATAACTCTCAGGGTGATTTTATAGTATCCAGGTAGTTCTCATCTAGGGACCGTGGAACTGGGCTCTATACCAGGTGTTTCGGCTGTGTTTCCTCTTCTCTTCTGGGGAGGGAGAAAGAGCGCCTTCACAAGTAGCATCTTCTCCTGGGGGTGTTGTCACTGCTGAAAAGGGTGGAAAAAAGTTGGCATGATTATTCCCATGTTTTAGATGAGGACTCTGAGGCTCGAGGATCACTGAGTCATCTGCTTAGAATCATGCAGTTTTGTTTGTGTGTTTGGTTTTGTCTGAATCTGCAAGACTGAAAACACTAATTCCAAATTGCTGGGGGTTTTGTTTGCTTGTTTGTTTTCTACCACACTGCACTGTGTCCATGTGGTTCTGCTGGGTGAAGCATTCGCCAAGATGGCTCTCCTTTGACAGTCATTTCCGATCTCAGTGCTGACATAAGAATGGAGTAACTTTACAAATGTTAGTCCTGTAAGCCAGGTTCTTGAAAAAGCTGTGCAACATTTTTTTGGCACCCCCACAAAGCCCTGAAACAAAGCTGAGGGGTCCAGAGTGGCATTCATGGGCATCCTGGTGGCAACAACATTCATCTCATGAAACAGTGATGCAACAAAGACTCGGGAAGAGACCCTGAGAGGCAGCTTTGGTTGGACAATGTTTCCAAGTGAAAGACAATCATCGAAGAAAGTGATTTGCAATGATAAGCAAAACATTTTCCAAGCAACGCTACTCCCTCAAAAGTATTCTTTCCTCCACACAAAGCCCTGTGGCCCTGGGAGTGTTCTCTGATAAAGCAACACAAAGCGCTTTATCTTAGAGGTTAGGGACATGGAGGCTTGGACTCAAACTAGGGGTAGGCTCAAGTCTCAGCTGTACCATGTCCCAACTATGGCACGTGAAGCAAACTAGGTCATCCGTCAGCCTCTGTTTCATCATCTGTAAAGTGGAAGAATAATCACTGTGTCACAGGACTGTTGTGACAATTAAAGGAGATGATGAATGTCAGGAGCACATAATGAGCCCCAAAATACATAGTAAGCCCTTTATAATAGTAGCTGTTTCTAGTGTCCAGAGTGCTCTTTTTCAGAGTCTTCCTTCTATTAAGCACCTGCTGTTCCCTCTGAAAGACTCGTCATTTGGAACTCTGCTCCAAGGTCAGCCCACCTGCAGACCTTCCCTCACTGTCCAGAGCAGCTTCTTATCCCTTCTACCTTGCTTTATGCTTTTCGTGGTGTGGATCGCTACCACATGCTGGGCTGTATATTTATTTCTGTGTTTATTTGTTTATTGTCTGTCTCCTTCCACAAGAATATTAGCCCCCGTGATGACAGTAACTCCGCTGGGTTCATTGCTGGATTTTTGGTGCCTAGAGTAGTGTCTGCCATATGGGGGTACCAGGTAAATACATATCGAAGGCGTGTGAGGACAAGGCATCTCCTAGGAGTAGGTTATGATTCCATTCAATGACATGGCCCAAGACTGGACATTGGGCACAGGAGCTGTTGTATATCTGGGACAAGCCTTGGGTTTCAGAGCTGCCAGCAGAGTGTCTGAGAAGGCCTGACTGACTGAGGCTCTGAGGTGTGCTCCAGTGAGCCCTACATCACCGAAGTACAAAGCAACCATTGCATCAGGCTGGAGGGGGATCCCCCTGGCTCCCTATTTTCTTTGCTCAAAAAGTTACAACCTGAAGGGACTATGTGTGAGCCCCTCTCCATGATGCGTTTCCCACCTTCCTTCTTCCCACTCTCTCTCCAGAACTCATTACTGGGGGGGGGGGGTGGCGTAGTGTAACTTCCTCAAGGACAAAAGGCGTGGCTTAAAAGTAACCTGTGGCAGTGTAGAGTTTGCTGCTCCTCAACTCAGGAATTATTTTTTAATGAGAACACATAGCTCGGATCATAATTTTCAGTAAGTAAAAGCAAAAGTGGGTGTTGCTCCTGACTCTACCTGGCTGCCACTGAGGTGCAGCTACCTGTGTTTTTCATGTCACGAATGACATCAGTGGGGAGCAGCATGGGGTCTAGGTGGACAGAACTGCCTCCTTCCCGCTGTCTTGCCAAGGCTCCTGGTTTCACACAGCCCACCAAGATTCAGAGAAGGCAAACTGGACACAGTGATGCCCCTCAGAGACACCAGTTTGAATGGATTTAGAGGCACCTCCAAAGGGCATGGATTGTCTCCAGAGTTCCAGGCTTGTAAGTTCCAAGCACTTTTAAAGATTGTAGTAAGCACATATGTGGTTTCTCAAAGCCTGCAAAGAGCAGAGAAATCCAGCAAAAGGAAACATAAGTGAAATGAAATAACAAATAGCCAAAATGAGAGAGTATGCTGCTTGACCTCTAGCAATTCCAGGAATTCATGTTAGAATTTAGTTTCTCTGTATCGATACTGAGCAGTGAGATTGGCAAGGAAGGAGCCGCCTTTGGTCCTGAGTTGTGAATTATTATCTGTGATGTAGATGGTGTTTCTGTGTGAACATGCATACTATCTAACATAGCTAGGACAGCAACTCTGCAGGATAGGGTGAATGGACGGATGCAATCATTAAGAGCTATAATACCCCAATCGTGGATTTGGGTGCTGGGAGCACCCAAACTGTCATGATAGTGTGGTGGAATAGGCCCAGAAGTGTGCAGTAAATATGTTTTTTCTTAGCCATTCCACTTAAAATCTTAAATCCATGGCTCACTAGCTGGATTTCTTGGGCAATATTCGAGTTTCTGGACATAGGTAAGTTGTTTCTTCTGTTTCTTTTACTTACTTTTCTCCCCATGTTGGAGTGTTTCTTAGACAAACACAGCTCTTACTAAAGAAAATCTCTATTTGGGATTTCCTGGGCAAGGCATCGCCAAAAGAGGAGTGGCCTCTCTCCAGACGGCTACAGGTTCTCTGTGGACAAGTAGGATACTGTCAACCTGTCGTCTTGACCCTCTCCTGGGAGCTTGAAGAACTTGTCGCACACTCCAAAAGCTGGTGCCCAACAGACAGGACGGAAAGGCAGTCAACAACCATCAGGACCAGAGCCTGGCAAGCAGATCTGAGAGTATATGGAAGAGCTCCCTGCTGTAACTTTCATCTCCAAAACAACTCCAGGTGGTGGGGAGCTTTCTGGCCCTCTCCCTTCCAAACCCTTCCCCACAGAAGAAATAATGGTCCCTACTGAACCAAATTAAGTCTTCCTATGTGGCACAGGAACATTCTGCGCTCTCTCTTTTTTCTCTCTCCCTCTCTCCCCCTCTCTCTCTCATATCTGAAAGCCTCTTGAAGACCTACGGGGATGCTGAGCCTGGCACAGTGCCTGGAATATAGTGGATACTCAGTCAATTCTTGTTCACTTATTTGTCGAGGACCCTTCCACTGAGGGTGGAAGGGGGTACATTTACACACAGAACAGCCCCTGCTAACAATAAAATGCAGGGAAACGCATGCTGGATCTGAACACAAAATGGGGCCAGGCGGATAAAGAAACATGATGACGTAGCCTGGGTCAGGCATACTTACAAAAATCTCCCTATTCCGTCCCAAGGCCAAGGACGGCTCAGTTCACTGGGATTCAGCTTACCCTGAACAATAGCATTTCCTCCTCTCCCGGCAGGGTCCTCCATGGAATCCTTGGAGACAGAAACTTAGCCCCACGGCTCAGCTGACTGCTAACGAACTTACCTTTGACAGTGAGTAATTCAAGGTCCCTCAGGACCCGAATCGTGTTTGGTTTCCGATCCTGTGGTGATAATCATGGTACAGAAATAAACACACGGGGCTTCTCAGGGTTTCCTTGATTGAGGAATGTGTGCTGATTGTGGCCACGAAAGGAATCACACTGCAGAAGAAGAGCAAGGCACCTAAGTGAGTTCATGAAAACTGGGTTTCTGTTATTATTCAACTTCCTGGCGGGTCCGCTTTGGGGCCTGTAAAGGCTGTCACTTTGTTAGATTGGAGTCTGGTGGGAGCTGGATGGGCCCTGAGTGAGAACAGATGAAGAGAGGATGGAGAGGCCTCACCCTGAGGCTCTTACTGGAAGGCGCACTGCTGGAGAAAGGAACAAGAGGTCTTTCCCCAACCTAAAGCCAGTATAGGATGCCTGCCTACGAAGGCAGGGGCGTGTGTCAGAGGAAGCCCATCTACACTCAGAGCCAGACCCCGCCTTCCCTGGAGAGGGGTCATGGCCCACAGAACTTGGGGTATTTCTCCCTAGCAGCATGTCAACTACATCCCCTTTACCTGGGATTTTGGCAACGTGAATGCTTTTTAAAAGGGAAGATTTTATTACATTGCAAACAAAACGGCATTCAGGCTCCAGGGCCCTGGATAGGGCCCAGAATCTCCCATACCCAGAGCGCAAGCTGCATTTTCCACCCAGGCAGCATCCTCCTTCCCAGGCCTGGTGACAGGCTGGCTCCCTGCACACACTCAGGATGGCTGTGCCACTTTCCAGATGAAGGAGGAGAAGATGGATGGACCGCCGCAGGCAAGCCTGCTCCAAGGGAACATAAAGCCCAGGCATCCGCTTGAGGCAGAAGCTCCGGGGTGCCCTGTGAGAAAGCCATCAGGGCCCTTGGTGTGCAGTCAAGGGCAGCCGATGGGCTGGGGGCTCGCTGCCAGCCAGGGAACACAGAATGTTCCTTCACAGTACAGCGAGTCCATCTGGGCGGGGAGCCCCTTCACAGCCGGCCTCGCTAGAACTGTGCCTTCACCATTTGAAAGGCCATGAGCCATCATTGATCATTCTCATGCCACTCTGTGGGGGCAAGAAGGCTGACCCTGTTGTCTCCCTGCCTTTCTCTCCCCTCCGTCCTTCCACCTACAGCCGAGGATACTCTCCTCCTGCTTTCACCTGTCAGTTGCAGAGGGCATATCTTTTAGAAGTCTCTCTTGGGACTGGCCAGGAAGAGAAAGGCATATTTTAATGAGGACATGAGTCTTTAGAGCATTCATTACAATCACCTGGTCAATCTCCTGGCAAGTATTAAAGCTTTCTGTCTCACAAAAGGAAGAAACACATCTGTGGGGTATATAAGAATTCTCAGACAGATAGGCAGAGAGCCTTCTGCCACAGCGCCATTAATTTAATCATCATCATCATCGTCGTCATTATCATCATCATCATCATTGAAAAGCATCTTCTAAGCATCCAATTGCCATGACACCCAACAAGAGGTAGACTTGGGTCAGAGGTAGCTAAACTTAAAAGGAGGAAGCCCAGATTCCCACCCTGCTCTGCTTCTAAGTAGCTCCTCTCAACTTCTCCACTGCTAATGTAGATATAGCCCTTACCTTCCAAATTTCCACAGCTCATGCTTACAGCAGACATGGATAATCGATCACTCTCCCAAAGAGCCTTAGAACATGGCCTCAGAAGTCCTAACACAGAGCTCCTGACAGTGATTTGAAGAACACTCAAGATGAAATCTGTGTGTCATCAATACCCTAATGGAATTTACAACCTAGGAGTGGAATCTTGTGCCAAAGAACAGGCCATGTGGCTTGGAAAAAAAAAAAAAAAAACAAAGAAAGAAAGAAATAAAAGAGGGAAAGAAAGAAGAAAGGAGGGAAGGAAGGAAAGGAAGAAGGAAGGAAAGAAGGAAGGAAGGAAGGAAGGAAGGAAGGAAGGAAGGAAGGAAGATCAAGGTTAAAAATGAATAAAGAAATAAACCCACCTGCACAATCTGGACTGGCCAAGTAAATGAGACTTAATTACTTAGCAAAGATATTCTCATTGAGTCACTATATTTGATAGTTCTTGGGTTACAGGTATTGAAACTGACAAGTCAGAAGTACCCTTTCCTTATACACAAAAAGTTCTAGAAGGCAAGGAACCTTAGTCTAGCCTCATCATTTCACAGATAAGGAAATGAAAGCCTCAATGGTTGTGCGTTCCTGCCCCCCACTCTGCCCCCCCCCAACTTTGGTGGTGACCACCGCATCAAAAAATAACCCATGCTTTCTGGTTACCAGCCCAGTGCTCCTCCTACCCACTGACTGCATTACCTTGCTTAGTAAGAAACAAAACAGCCTTTCAAAGCACAGGTAGTTAATGGTTTTCAATAGTGTATGTGGAAAAAATTAACTAACCAGTGGCCCCTCAATGAGGTCATAAAAACGATTTCCAAACACCCCATAGCTGAACAGGGAGTCAGAACTCTTTCATCCTATTGTAACTCAACCACTTCTTGTATGGAAACTTGGGGAGAGCTGCTTGGCCAGTTTTTGACCTTGGTTTTCTTGCCTGAGCAGCGGGCACCAATAATGTCTGTACTTGCCTCACCAGGATATGGGAACTAAAAGAGAAAGATGTGGAACTTCCTGCTTCAGGTAAATAGCAGTCATCATGACAGGGTGATGAGCAATCAAGTAGTGGCTGTCATCCTGGATGAGTGGTAACATTTGGCAAATGCCAGGGTGCATGAGATTCAAGGATGACTCAGGTGATTCAAACTGGGGGTCAGGCAGGCTTCAGGAGTGGTCTTTATTTAGATGGGAATGTTAGGGAAAGGAAAAGCCCAAAGGGACCTTCCAAATGATAAAGGATTGCTCCAAGGTCAGCAGGATCCCAAGGGGTCCTTCTTCCTGCTTTAGATGTCTGGAGAAGGATCTGACAGTAGGAGAAGGCACAGGATGAAAGTACTGTATGCATGCTTAAAGAGTGTTAACTGGGGAGTGGCTGAAAGCAGTAAGGACCATGATGTAACATTTTAGCATGCAGAGAGTAACCCAAACTTATCTCTTCCCTACTGTGTTTATCAGGGCACCACGCTGGGTGCTGCTGACGGCAGGAGCTTGGCTTTACGACCACATGCCCAGCACACCAAGGCCTTTGCTGTAGGAAGTGACAGTGTTCACAGAAACGTATTTCTAGGACATGAATTAAACATGCGTTTCTCCAAGGTCCGGCATTTTGCCACACTGCCACAAAGGAAGGCTGAGCTGGCTTTGTTCTCTTGCTTAAGTTGAGGCCAGACCTGTGAGCAGTCACTTTGAGGAGAAAAGACCTCTGAACTGGCCACCAGGTGGCAGAAGAGTTCCACTAATGGGACTGCAGCTAATCCAAGGCTCGTGTAGGGACATTCTGGAGAGGGATTTAAAGCTTTCAAGAATTTCAAACAAAGCAGAATAGGGCCTTAGAGATCATCTAGTCCAAACCTATCATTTTTAGGCCAGGTAAATGATGCTCAGAGAGAGGAAATATCTTTCCTGGTGTAAACAACTAGTAAGTGTAAAACTGGGATTAGAAACCAGGTCTCCAACTTCTGGATCAATCTCATTCAGCCAAGCCACCATGTCTCCCTTTCTCTGGTTATGTGTGTCTTAGATCCTAAGCCACTAGAGAAGCAGGAGGCAGGTTTCATGTTGAGGATTAACACAGAAAAACAGAAAGGAAGTGGAATTGTCAGGTCTCTTCCCCAGCAGTGTAAACCCGGCCTCACAGATAACCAAGGGGCTGGGCTACCAGGTAAGAATTCTCACATGGTCCTGCCTAGGCTTTGTCTCTGGCAATATTGTCACCCTACCCAGAGCTGTAATTGGTCAGATTATGAGGGTGACGGGCAGATGAGAACCTAGCCCTCGATGCAAGCTCTGCTCTGCTCACCACTTGCTGATGAGAGCTGCCCACATACCTAAGCTTTGGTTTCCTAGTTCACTAAAGCAACGTGGCAAAGGGAGTGTAAACTCTGCCTGTCAGATTTTCATCCAAGACCATGGGACTTCAGAAAGTGAACCTGTTACTGGTTTTATTTTTCTGTGCTATTATTTAACATATGCCCTATCATATTCCAGAAAGAAATTACAGTACAACTGAACAGTAGGGACAATTTACTAATAGGGATAGAGATCAAGGACTATTTAATGATAATAATGATTCATTCAACAGAATGGGTCCAAAACTATTTATTGGATGCCAAGTTTGTTTTCATACATGGGTATACTTTCTTTGGCTTTCCATCAACCAGAAATCACATATATCTGGCCCATTTGCACATTTTCTGCCAGGTAGTAATTCATATTTGCAGTAAATGAGGCATTCACATTAGTAGAGAAGGTCAGAGTACAGAATCTGCCATGGTCTGAACTTTTTTTGCCACTTCTGACTTGGGTAAACTCGGGCAATTCTGCAACCTTGCTAATCTCTATACTTCTTTACTCTAAAATCAGAATCATACCTTACAACCATATAGAATGCCACCTAGCATGCAGATCTGGTTTTCTAAATACCATTCTTTATTAAAAGAAACCAGAATTCTTTTGATCATAGGACAGGTATGAGATACAGTTCCAGGGTAAACCAAGGATAAATCTGGAGTCTTTTGCTATACCCCCCAAAAGACAATGGCATGTCAAGAAGGGCACAGGAGCCGATTGAAGAGAGTTCCCAATGGCTAATGTTGGAACACTTTGAGTAGCAAAATAAATAATGATATGACTGGGTTATAATTCACAGAATGAAAGAAATATCCCTGAGTCAATATTGATTTAAATAAATAGCTGTATATAAAAAAGTAGGAGGAAAGGACAAATCCTTACAGAAGAATTAGTAAATTAGGGACATGTGAAAATCACCTTTAGAACAATGCAAGATCCACAGACAGATGCTATAGCTGGTGGGCAGAAGTTTGAAGGGAAACAGGTTATTTAAAGAAGGTTAGTCACAGTGTATCTCTGCCAATATACAGATTAATTGCAAAGGGAAAAATAACTTTATAGGAGGAAAACGCAGCAGACACCACCTTAACCAAATGATCACGGTCAACATTACCAACAATAAGAGATACTGGCATCATGTACCATCAGATGATGGACTCGATAAGGGTGTATCACTTCTATGGCATGCTTGATAAAAATGCATCATTTCAATCTCATCATAAGAAAACGTCAAACAAACCCACTATGAGATATATTCTATAAAAATAAATGACCAGTACTCTCCAAAAGTATCAAGGACAGGAATGGCTTGGAAAGACCTAGGGGCTGCAGATTGGAAGAAACTAAAGACAAGAGGGTTAAATGGAATGTGGGATCCTGGCTTGGAGCCCAGAACAGAAAAAGAACATTAGTGTTTCTGGCACAGGGTACAGCAAGAGATGTGGACCTTTCAGCTTCTGGCAGGAAGGGCCTTGGTTTAGCCCCTCTTACCACTATGCTGTAAAAATATTATCTTTTTTCACATGTGCCACAATGGGAAAGAAGTTAGGCAGCACTGAGGTCAAAGACCAGACCAAAGGTGAACTTTCTACTGCCCCTCTCACTTTTATAATGCAGGTTGTCAAAGGGCCAAAAGCAAAGCAGTCTCTGAAATCAGTAACTCCTACAAGGCTTGGGCTGGTGTGTTCTGGGCATGGCCCCCCCGCCTCCCCCCCCCACACACACACATCTGTAGGTGTCAGCTTGGTCCTAATTTCATTATCAGGAGACACTGAAGAACTTACTAAAACATACAGTAGACTAGGAAAAGCTCTGAGATAAAACACACCTGAGTTTAAATGCTACTCACAGCTGTGCGAGCTTGGGTAACTTACTTAACCTCCCTGATCCTTGGTTTCCTCATCTATAAAATGATAATTAATAATGCCACTTACCCCTAGGCTATTGATAGGAAAGATTAAATGAGACATAGTAAAGGCTCTCGATTAACAAGTTGTTTGCCTCTTTCTATAACTGTGTCTTTGGCAAATTAACGGCAGGTTACCCTGGAGCCACTTAGCCTCTGTTTAAAGTGAGAGTGTAGCCTAGCTGGGTGAAGTTGCTCAATTTATTTAGGTTGAAGTGCATCACTAACACCACAAATGGCCTCTCTCCACAGAGAATAAGTAATAAACATTAAAAGCAAAACACTGATTTAAAGAAGAACCAAAATCCAAAAGATCAGAAGTCAGAACTTGGATGCTGGGGAGGATACGGGGGTGAAAGAAGACAAGGAGAGTAAAAATGGGGCAAGACATATACTGATTGTATTCAATATCCATTTTTCCCTACTTCCTTAGTGATAAACTCAAGTTTTATACCCAGCCAAGAGACTACATTTCCCAGCTTCCCTTGTAGACAGTTATGCCCATGTGACTAACTTCTGGCCAATGAAATATAAATGATGCTGTTAGGTGGAACTTCCAGGAAGGATCCTCATAAAGGGAAAACAGTTCCCTTCCTGTCTTCCTTTTGCTTCCTATCTGGAAAGGAGGCTTAATGGCTGGAGTTATGACCATATTTGAAATATGAAGCAGCCTTCAGGTAGAAACCACATGCTAAAATAGAGAGGAGAGCCTGGGGCCCCGATGATACCATGGAATCACTAAACGAGGCCTAGACCACCTACCTTCAAACTACATACTTATTACATGTTATTTCCAGTATGTTATTATAACCAATAGAAATTCTTAACTGAAAAAGGAGTATGGATAGACATAAGATAGAGTAAAATTTGATGATTGACACTGATCATCACAGTGTAATGGTGAAAAGAAATCCCTTTAATGGCTTTGACTTAAAAAAATTTCAGTTCAGAAGAAAGAAACCTTGGTGGTAAGAATAAACTGTGAGAGCGCGCATGCGCATGCACACACACACACACACACAGAGAGAGAGAGAGAGAGAGAGTCATTTGCATAGATGAGCTGGACAGGAGAAGAACAAGTGATATTGCCTGGACTAATGAGCAGAAGTATGTATGAGTATCTTGCATTATTCCTCAACTCTTGCTTTAACACCTATTCCAAATTTAGTAATCTCTTTAGCAAATGAGAGGATAACCACAGCCAATCAGACACCAGATTACCTTGGCTATTTAGAAGCCCCAACAGAAGCTGGTTATTGTGCACAACTTTATTATTATTATTATTATTTGGCTATGATTATAAAAACATTACTTTATCTTTGCAGTAAGCAATTTTTGAAATTTAAAAATCTTCTGTACAAGTCATCTCTTTTCTCTTGTATAGCACATTTAGATAATTCATCAAAGCAATAAACAGATCAGCTCATACTGGGCTGGAAGAATACTCAATTTTATTCTTAGTCCAGGTACACCAAGCCCTGGATAGACTGTAAAACATTATTAATTAGAGTTTTAAGATCTGGATTCTCATAAAAGTCTCATTTTTCATTTTAACATGTGTGTGTGTGTTTGTGTGTGTGTGTGTGTGTGTGTGTGTGTGTGTGTGTGTGTTATGCTGAACAAGAGACTACTAAACCTAGTGTCAAGTAAGAAGGGATTCTGCAAAGGCTCTGGGGTTAGTTCGCTTGTTCATCCTCTCATCCACCCACCCAAAAACATCACTCAGGGCACTCTATGTGCCAGGCATGGAGCTTACTGATGAGTAAGACACAGTGCCTTGCCTTGAGGAGCTCCTGTTTCAGGAGCCCAGATGAAGATATAAACTACTCAACAAATGTTGAGCCTGTGAGACTTCACTTCATTTCCCTCATTTTCTAGCATAAACATCAATTGGTGAGTTAGTGATATTGAAAAGCAGAAAGTTAAAAGGCAAATAATAACAGATCTTTATTTTCTCCAGATATTAACACTAATAATTATAAGTTGTCACTTACACCAGAAATGACAGCTTTGCGTCAGGCACTTGACATGCACTATCTCAGTTAACCTTTACAGCATCCCTCAAGATAAGAACTCATATCAGTTAGAATGCTTTAAATAGCAAAAATCTGAATATTCATTTGATAGTGGCCTAAACTGTAGTCATTTAATCATTTCACCTGAGGAATAGAGTGAAGAAATAAAATGGAGTCACTATAGTCAAGTTGCTAAATTACTAAAATCAAGTAGGTTGAGACATGATGAACTATTTTTAAACTCTAAAAAATTTTTAAATTATGTTCTACATACAATACTATGCTAGTTTCAGGTGTATACCATAGTGATTAACATGTATATACCTTACGAAGTGATCACCCCGATAAATTTACTACATACCTGGAATATAATCAATAATACTATAACATAGTTATTATAATATTATAATATAGTTATTATGATATTATTGATTATATTCCCTATGCTATAATTCACTTCCCCACGACTATTTTTACAAATGCCAATTTGTACTTCTTAATTCCTTTCACCCTTTTCACTCATCTCCTCACCTTTTTGTTCTCTGTATCTATGAGTCTGTTTCTGTTTTGTTTATATATTTTGTTTTTTAGATTTCACATTTAAGTGAAACCCTATGGTATTTGTCTTTCTCCATCTGACTTATTTCACTTTGTATAAAACCCTCAAGGTCCACCCTTCTTGCAAATGGCAAGATTATATTTTTTTATGACAAATATTTCCTCATATATATGTACCACATCTTCTTTATTCATTCATCCATCAGTGGACACTTAGGTTGCTTTCATATCTTGGCTATTGTAAATAATACTGCGATGAACTAGAGGCACATATATCTTTTTGAATTAGTGTCTTAGATTTCTTCAGATAAATAACCAGAGTGGAAACAATTCTATTCTTGTTTTAACTAGCCTAGGAATTTAGATGTTTAAACTTTCCAGTCCTGTGCCAATGCCTGGATATACATCAGACCTGCAGATAATCCTCCGAGTACCCCATGAAGGACTAAGGGAAGAATGTTTACATATCCAGACCATGCGTCATCTAGAGGATTGCCATCTTGGAATAATCCAGAGGCTAAGGACACAGGGCTTGTTCTTCTCAAAAACATACTTTTTACTGTAAGACGTTTTAGCATTTCTTTCTTTTTCAGGACACTCTGGGTATTGCCTAAATGCGTTTTCCAGTTTCCAAATCATAAGACCAATGAATAAATGTTTATAATTTATTTCTAGCCAAAGCCTCCAGACTCTTTTTGAGTTTATTCAACATTCCTAACAGAGAGGTGAGCAGTTCCAGGGTTCAATCAGCAGCTCACTGATGCCAGGGCACTGGGTGAGCACCTCCACATTCTTCTGGCCTTCCTTTTATGATCATGTGGTTATGGTGGTCCCCAAAATCACATTTTCAACATGCCAGCACCTAAAGCAGAAAGAGAGGAAAAAGGAACCTCCTCCCATGCCTTTTATTACAGAGGAAACTATTTCCCCAAGTACCCGTGCAGACTTCTATTTTTAGTCCATTGGCCAGAACTGTGTCACCTCTAGTTGCAAAGGAGAACAGGGAACCGTGTGTCTGTTATGCTCAACTTCTAGTTTGAGGCAGGAAAAGAGGACAGGGTTGGGTACATGCTATTGTTATCTACTCTTTACAGACAAAGAAGCTGAGACATGAGGAGTTACAGTTATACTTGCCCACGTCACACAGTTGGAAATGGCAGGATTTGGATTAAAAGTTCAGGAAAGTCTGATCTTGAGCCCAGACTCAAGCACCTCTGGATACTTGCCTCATCTCCTATACAAGACTGCCCATCTAACAAAGGTCTTGCTTTTCTCATTAACCTTTCGTTGAGGTCCAATGTTGTAAATTCTTCCTATAAGGCAAGGAGGCAGGCACAGTGTCTCCCCAGCATCCTGAGGGAACTGGAGCTACCATTGGAATAATAAAACTCCTTAGGAAGGGAGCAAATTAACAGAGTGATGGCGGAGGCATGTGTGTGGACTAGGTAGTGTAGTGACATGGTAAATTCAGCACAGTAGATGGAAAACTACCATTCAGAAAGGGACGGCTGATGAATGTTTGCTATTCAGCAGGATTTTTGCTACAGAAATGAAGTTTACATTGAAGGCCAGGTCTCAGCCACCCAACAAAACTTGTTTAACATGTAATGTACTTTGAGCATTATACAATTTCAGTGATTTCTCTCTACGATTTTTAATACCTCTTTCATTGTAAAATACATTTTAATTTCTGACAGGCTACCCGAGGACTCAAATGTCCCTTGTTGTCATGGTAATTCAAGAGCTTCTTGTAGCAAGTGGGTGAGGAAGAGTGGGCGGGGGAAATAACTTACTAACTCTAGATGTGTCAAGTCCCAGGTGAGGAGCCAAACTTGAGGCCTAGCAGAGCAGAATTATGCATTGGGGGCCTGAATTCTTGGGTATGACAGAGAGGGTCCAAGCTCCAGGTGAATTTGTCTACCCAGAAGGTAGCAGAAGTACCAGGCTGTCCCAGGGCTGCAGCTCAGAGGCACGGTGACAGCGAGCCAGATGGAACCAGTGGATCAAGTAGCTAGAGTAAAGAAAGGCTAGCCACACTATCTAACCGGCATAGAATGACAGCTCTGCCAGCCCCAAGTCTGCTCTGACTCACCGTCACCCTGGCTCCTGAGGTTGACTGTAGAGGAGTGTGGTAGGCAGAAAATGGCTCCCTGAAGATATCTAGTCCTAACCCCAGGAACCTTAACTTAAGGTTCTTCAACTTAAACTTCATTTCTGTGGCAAAAATGCCCTGAATATGTTATTCTACATGACAAAAGGGCTTGGCAGATGAGATTAAGAATTTTTAAATGGGGAGATGATCCTGGATTATGCAGGTGGTTCTGATGTAACCACTAGGGTCCTTATGAGGGAAAAGTGGGGAGCAGGAGTGTAGAGAGATGTTTGAAGATGCTGTACTGCTGACTTTGAAGACAGAGAAAGGGGCATGAGCCAAGGAATGGAGCAGCTTCTAGAAAAGAGAAGGAAATGGTTTCTTTCTTAGAGTCTCCAGAAGGAGCACAGCCCTGCAACACTTTGATTTTAGCCAGATAAGCCCGATTTTGGATTTCTGGTCTCCAGCACTGGTAAGAGAATAACTGTGTTTGGTTTTAAGCCTCTCAGTTTTGTAGTTTGTTACAGCAGCAAAAGGGCACTGATACAGGGCCAAAGGTGAAAGGAGGTGCGCAGTTGAACGCCCGCAGACAAGGGTGAAATGGTCCAGGTTGTGTGGACAGAGGTGGGGGGAGGGAAAGAAGGTCTGTGTGAAGACACAGCCCCAGCTGCCCTGGGCCCTCCATGCTCCCCCTACACTGCAGTCAACATGTAAAAACTATCCTCACCACCTCAGACCCCTTCCCAAAGCAGGTGGCAGACTTCTGTTTGGAGCGAATCACCTACTTCTAGTCTCTGCGCTAAAAATACATGAAAGAACTTTATCAGGGCTAAAAGGCTGCTTACTAGTCCTTGATTTCAGGGGCTCCTATCCATTTTCTGGGCCACACTCACAATATTTCTCTTCCCAAGTGTTTTAAATGATTTGGCCAATGGGACCTCTCTTCTCCCCTCCCCTCCCCTCTCCTCCCCTCCCCTCCCCTCCCCTCCCCTCTCCTCTCCTTCCTGGGAGTCCATTAACACTTGCCCATTTCTGCCCAGCAGGAAATTTTGAAAAGCATTAGTTCAGATGGCAGCTGCCTCTGTTGTCATCCTGGCTCTATTCTGGTTCTCTTTCATGTCCCTTGGCAGTAGAGATATCCCAGGTGGCCTCCCCGCATTGTGAGATGGGTTCTGGTTAGAGAAACATGGGTGCCCTTAGGCTTCATGAGGATTGCATTCCTTTGGGGTGGTTGTTCCTGATTGGGAAGATAATCACTTTCAGAGTCTACAAAGAAAGTGGGGGGAAACACACACACACACACACACACACACACACACACACACACACACTGAATAAAACCTGATTGCAGCCTTAGCTCAGGTGGCTTCCTTGTTTTACCTGAGTTGACTGTGATCACAGGGCACTAAGTGGACTCGGGTTAGAAACCTCATTAGGGAGCATCTGAACAAAGACAGGGAACCCGTCTCAAGCTTCAAACCAAATTTTCCCCACTGTGGGCAAGATAAGGATGGGAAGAGGTTTATCTGGTCTTTTACAAGAAACTTTTGCTTCCCTAATTGCTGGATGAAAATCAGACTGTGCTTCATTGTTAAGCACTGAGAAAACGTTGCTAATTGAATGTGGAAGGCAGTATTAGACAGGATTAGCTGTGCAGACAATCAGAAGTGGCTCAGAGCATTGAAAACCAAGATTGCATGTAATAATAATGCTTTAATAATTCCAAACATCACTGGAAGTTATTTAATCCAATTGCATTTTCTTTTAAAAGTCTTTTCCTCATGATTTAGCCAGAGCTATGAATCATAGGAACTTTTATTTAGGTGGAAGCTTTCGAGCATCTATGGGCCAAATGTAAACAGAGTCAACTGGAAGAGCAACAGCCAGCTGACAAATTGGTTTGTGACAACTGAAAATGTATATTAACAAAACAAGTAATTAACAACCAGGACTATAGTATATTAACAATGACAACAGTGTATGTGCCCTTTGGAAGCTTCTAGCAAAATAGCAAAAAATGACACGCATGCTGCCACCACCTTCCTGTGACAGTGGCAGACATCATTAACCAACCATCATACCTTTTTCCTGTTAGACCAAAACTTTGCATTAAAATCCTTCTCTGCATAGTCAGAGGACAGGGTTTGACATGCAAGATAAAACTCTAGTCTTCAAATTAGAGTCATCCATTAGCAATTTCATTCAAAATCCCTTCAAATTCAGAGGACTTAGCTCACTAGGATACCTTCATGCCTAGGGCACTGGGAGAAGCTAGATGCAATGGATGATTTGTTGAGCTAAATGGAAAAAACTTGTAAAATAGGGGAAATCATCACAAGAAAGACAGTATTTGAGGTGGCCCTTTAAGGAGAAGTAGGAGTAGAGACTGTTGGAAAGGGGCAAGAGCATGAACAGAGGGGACAAAAGTACATCCCTGGCACACTGCAGGAAATGTAAGGATGAGGTGCGGAATGAGATCAGAAAAAGAGCTGAAGGCATTCTATGAAGGGCCTCGAATGGCACCTAGGAGCTTCCTGTAGCAAAAGAAGAGCCAATGATGGTTTGTAAAAGGCTGTCCATGCTTTAGAGAGATGACTCTTTCAGCAAGATGCAAAAGGATTTGCACAGAATGAGCCCAAGAAAGGAATTGAATATCTTAAAGGAAAGAACGTGATCCCTTCACTCTCTTCCTTCTTGTTAGCATTATAGAGCCTTATGGTCAGCTCGTTTCTGGATTCCTGTCTCTTCCTGAATTGTAGGAGTCCCACTACTACTTCCATTCAGAAGCCTCCAGTGACCCATCCTGCTCCAGGCCTGACCACTAAATGCCAGCTCCCTGAGGGCAGAGACCGTGCAAAGCCCGTCATCCCAATGTCAGCCTATTCCTGGCCCAGAGCAGGCACCCCACAGATATTTGTTGAACAAATTCATTGTATTTTTATTAAATACACCCAACTGCATGTTCCGCCCCAGCTGAGCAGATCCTGATAGCTTCCACACAGGAAAACCTTTTCCTAGACTCCTTTCTCTAATCCCCTTCCACTTAGAGAAGCTTCTCTCCTCCATTCCCACAAACCTCAGTTCACACTCATTCCTTCCAAGAAGCATGAATAATATGCAGACTTGCGCCATCATTTTAGAACCTGGCCTTTAGAAATCGATGGTGCGCAAATTCGTTAGGCCCCTGCCTCTGGCTAAAACTTGGCTGCCCCCCCCTTTTTTTTTGTCCCCAAAGGCTTTGTTATCTCAGAGTCACAGAATGTTACAGCTAGACACAACCACACACCGCCAACTCTGTGGAGTTGCTGAGCTTCCATTGAGGAACGGATGCCCTGCTTTGTCCAGCTGTGAGTGGCAGTCAGAAGTAACTCTGCGCACCCAGCAGCCCCCTCCCCCCGCCCAACCTCTCCATGCACTTTCCTCAGATAGGAGTTCATGGAACTGACAAGCATAAACAGATTACTTTGGAAAAAAAAAAAACTTTTGATCTCAAACGTAATCCATTTTACACAACAATGGCACGAATCATAAATTGTCAGGGCGTGGCAATGCTGCAGGAGGCACTTGACAGTCTCATCTCATAGAGTTTGCATAAATCCCAGTTACTGTCACTACATTGGCAAATGGGATCAATATAGATTACCACTGGAAGGGCAGAGTGAGTAGAGAGACTGACTGAATGAGGTAACAGTCACAGAACACCTGCTGCTGCGCTGGCCTGTACTTAAGTCTCAAAATGGTTATTTTGCTGTTGCTGTGTTTCTAGATGCTGCAGCTCAGGCCTGAGATGCTAGTATTCTCCCTAAGGATCCAGGAGAGCCGTGGGGAACTGGTCTGATGGTGGAGGGCGAGAACTCTCACTTATTAAGTTCTAGTTCAGAGCCAGGCATAGTTCCAAAAGCTTTGATATCTCGTTTATTCCACTCAAACCCAAGGAGATAGGCATTGTCTCAGGGAAACGTCATTAGCTGCTAGTACCTCAGAGCCTAGTTGTCAGTTATATGGCAGTGTCAGACAATTGCTGAATTAATGTTATGTTCATTTGATTATTTTTACATTATGCACACTTTTTAAGAACATAAGTTATTTGCATTAATGGATTTTCCTTCTGTAATAGGGTTAATAATAGTTCCTACTTAATAGTGTGGTCATTAGAATTACATGAGGTAATACACGTAAGATATTCAGAGCAGTGTTTTAACACATGGCACCCACTCAGTTTCCTTTTAAATTGCAATTACTATAATGATGATGATTGCTATTGTTATTTAGTGTTACATGTTTTGTTTCCTGTTCAAAATGAAGCTAATTTTTTTTTCAAATAACAAAAGTAATACATGAAAAAAATAATGACTAGCAATAAATAATATTTCACACATTTAATACCTTGGATAGATTATTTTAGATTTCTTTTATGTACTTGTGCACATATCATGCACACACACACACACACACACACACACACACACAATGTGTTTCCAAAGCACATTTTTAAGCTATCAAAAATTCAATCCCAAAAAGCATTTATTTTACCACTCATTCACTTATCCAGTAAAAATTATTGAGAATTTATGATGTGCCCAGCGCTTCTAGGACTAGGTAAGACATTGAGCAAAGCTGTGCTGTCTTCTCTCAGATGCCTTTCACAGCTTGAAATGGGTGACTTTGAGAAGCATGTAGGATTTCTGCAAGAGAAATAAGCCTGTCTGGCAGAAGGCAGAACAGACCTGTAGGCTTCTTCATCTGACACTCCTTTCCCAGCAGACCTAAAAACATTCAGACCCTGGCCCCTCTCTCCTCCTGCCTGCACCCCTACCCAAGCCCACTCCTCCTCCAGCACACATGCTGGCCAAGGTGGTGGACACCTCCATTTTTCTGGCTGGCTTTGCTAGAAGTTTTTTGGGGTTGTGTGAAATCAAGATCTTAATTTTTATAGGGAAACATGATTATTTCAGCAAAAAAAATCATTCACTGATTACATATGAGCAAAGCAATAGGAGTACTATTTACTGCTGGCAATTAATCAGACTTAATTCGTCGGGTGGCCAAGGCCAGCACTTGTACCCAGCCATGATCAGGGAACAATTCGTGCATTCCGAGCCATCACAAGGACTGCCAGCAAGCTCTGCCCAGATTGCTGGGGAAGGAGTAATCGGTGTGTATTATTTATGTTCTCCTCTCAAAACAAACCCAACAAAAGAACAAAGCTTCCCTTCTGCTGGCAATTGTTAGCAGCTCCGACATATGGCGCTCGCGGTTCTTTCTGCTGAGGAGTGGGCGTCCAGGTTGCATGACGACATGGCCTGCAGCCATCTGCTGAGTGCCAGCTTCACTCCGAGCTGAATTCTAACTGTGAAACAGGGTCTCGGGAAGGAAGGAAGGAGAGAAGAAATGGGCTTGCATGCAGGAATGTGCCCATTTTGTGATGGCAGTAATGTGCCCATCCAAACTGCCACTCATTCCACACGTGCTCCGAGTCCACCCTCCCGAGAAGAATGAGATTGAATGTGTGAGGAAAAAAGAAGGTGGAGGGCAGGGGTGTAAAGAGAAGTGGAAAGGGGGAGCAGGAAACAGGAGAAAGTAGATACACACATGAAGCTGTTTGTAGTTTCCTGACCACTGTTTAAGTCTAAAAGGTATTTTTCTATTTCTGGCCTCTCTCACAGATGCTCCTGAAAACAGTCACAGTGAAAGCATCTATAATGGGTGAAAACTGTGTTTCGGGGAACATGCTTGGGTCACAAAATGAATGTTTGGTAAAATGTGATATAACCGTAATACTTCTGTGTTTAGGGGTCGTGAAATGAAAGACGTCAGAATCCCTACGAGGCGTGTGGCACTGGTTTGGACCTTCATGTGCAGGAAGCTTTGTTTCCATGCCCACATCATCTGACATGCAGTAGAGTGGGAGGCAGTAGCAAAAGCCACAGAACTATGAGCTGCTGTGTGTGTGTGTGTGTGAGTGCACACACACATATGCACACAATTACAAAAATTTTTGAAGCAATTAAAAATACTTAGGATGTGTGATTTTCAATGCGACATACTTGATGCTGCCATGCCCAGAATAACTTGCCATGTCTTGGCACACTGGTACTAGGAAACATATAGATGCACATTCTAAAAACAGACTCAAAACACGTATTTGTTCTTGGTGATTACGAAGTCCCCAAAGACTGTTCTCCTGGCTCAAACTCCAAGCAGTGATATTTATTGTCTTAAGCTAAGATTAATTGGGCTGTATCAGGGTTTCTCCCCTTTTGTTTCTCCTCCTCGAGGAGACCCAGGGATCATGCCAATGTTACCAAAGCCACCACCTCACACCTGTGATAGTCACAAGAGGAGCACCTTTCTTCTTGCTCCCAGCATGCCTGGAGACCAAAGCCTTTCAAGGGTTACTAATCCCTCCACAAAGGCAGAACAGATGGAGATGGCATTTCTCTAAGCTAAGATTATTTCCCCCCAGACTTGGGGAAAAAAAATGAAAAAAAAAAAAAAAGAAATTTGTACACTTTTATTTTCTTAAGGGTATTTCTCTTTTAGGGTAAAAATAACACGGCGGTCCCTACTTCTTGCCTCTACTACCTTTCCTGGAAGAACCCATACAGATGGTCCAGGGATCTCGGGTCTTATTTGTCAATGCCCTGGGAAATGTCCCATTGTCACTGACATAAGGGGAGACCTCAGTGCCTTTGACACATGCCCTGTGTCTGTTGTTTGCCTTGTGGAGCTCACTGAGATGTCTTTTTCCCCAGCCAATAAATAAAATCTGAAAGTGTAAAATTTAATTTGAAAGAGGAAAGAAGGAGGATATCTAGTGTTTGCATATCCTAACAGGCATTCCCTAATACTAGATGAAAGTTTGTTTCTGGAGACTGTCTCTGCTCCACAGAGAAACAATTTTGCTATTGAGTCACTTGGATTGAGGTCTCATCAGAAAATGCGGTGTGCTCCAGATCCCCGCACCTCAGAGCTGGGAAGCAGCAATCTCTTACAGGACACTTTCCCTGTAAAGGGCCAGACAGTAGATAATTTTGGCTTGCCAGGTCGAGAGGCAAAATTCAGCGACTGTTCTCACTGAAAAGCTAATAATAGACCTTTGGCATTATATGACTTACATTTAAAAATGTGAAAAACCTTAACTCTCAGGCTGTATAAAACGTGTGGTAGGTCGACATTTGAAGTCCCCTGGAAGCCTCCCCATAAGAGGCTGTCCAGACCTTGCTTAAACACCTCTAAACCACAGGACACTCACCGCCTCTCAAAACAGCCAAATCCATTTAGGGACAGCTAAAATTACTAGAAAACACTGCTGTGCATGCCTTCTGCATTTTATTACTGGAGAATTACTTCAAGAAGTGATTTAACACATTTTGAAAACTGATGTAAATTTCTGAAAATACTTGGTGGTGGAAATCATCATCTATTACCTACTCCCCTGCATGGTAGCCATGTTGTCCCCTTTCCTCAGTGTATTAGAGTCATTATGAAAGTAAATTATTGTATCGTGCTGTAATGCAAAGCATCCCTGAAGAGCTGCTGAAGTTTAGAGAGTTCTTTGCCCTTATACTAAATGTCACCGCACTGCGATGCTCTGTGAGTTCTTGTTTCTTTTCTCAGGTTTTTTCTGCTTAGCTCCTTAATATAGGAATGTCACGCATGTCCTTTCTCACCGTTGTCTGCAAGTCTACTGAAGTGGTTCACCCCCAACCCCCATTCTCTTCTAACTAAATGCTTCTAATATTCCAGTGGACTGAGAACCTCTTTGGGCTTTTGGTACTTGACTCAAATACTTTCCTCAATAAAGCATTTAAACCACACAGGTGGGCTTAATACCTGGTGGGCTGGCTTTGGAGTAAATTAAAAAAATTGCCAAAACTCATTATAACCATTTGTGTAATTTGTTGATGATAAACTCCTTGAGGGCAGTGACTTTCTTTCTCAACATCCTTGCAGCTTTAGATTCTAGTCCAGTGCTTCCGCGACAGCAGTTCGATAAATGTTTCTGAATGAGAATGAGAGGTTGGAGAATAACGCCGGGCTGACTTGCCTCAACCAATTTTAGCTTTTGGTCAAAGATTTTTGTTTGTTTGTTTTATTAACAGTGAGATTAGAACAATTATGTAATATGATTTAGAAACCAAAGGAAATCAACCCTTACGGGTAGAATTTGATATCAGTAGAGACAGCCAGCTTCTGGTATGCTGTCTGTTTCCACAGATGTGCCATTGACTGTCGTTAAACACAGATCTGTGAGATTTATGTAAATTAGAGCAGGCTGCATTGGTCCTGCTGGTAAGAATAAGTTCAGGGCTCTGAAGACTGGCTGTGTGGAAGTGGTCTGTTTGTAGTTCTGGATGCTGGGAGGTAAGAGTAAGCTTTAATTAATTATACCTTGCATCACCCCCAGGAGGTAGGTAATGATTATAGACATGCTCGGCTGAAGTAACTCAGAATGTCTTAATAATCACTTAATAGAATCTTATCATGAGAAGCAAATTGCATTAAATGGGCAAATGAAGTTAACTGTGAGAAGCAGTTAGGAAATAAAATGCTGTGGGGGGGGGTTATGTGGGAAAAATCCAATTAACACCTTTTTAAAAGAGTTGGCCCCATGGCTTTTCACATCCCTTACTGTGCCTATCAAGGCACTACTGTCTAAATCAATGTCAAATAAATTACAGGTAAAAAAAAAAAAAAGAACGTGAAAGGAAGCAGATGTAGTAGCCATTCAGTATGTATCATGATTGCACTTAGAAGCGAAATGCATAATGATTTGATTGTGGAGCTACTGTGACAAGCTTTACAATAAGGATATATATATATATATATATATATATATATATATATATGTTGTTGTTGTTGTTGTTGTTTTATAAAATATATATATATTTTTTTTCTCATGTTATTCTGTAGGGGTTCAGAACAAGTCAACTCAAGAAGTGACTCTGTGGTAAGTGGATTGTTTTGAGCTAAAGGCAACCAAGACCCTTTAGACTCAAGAGAAACTTCTGCCCCCTCTTAACGACCTAGAAGAATTTAAATTAGAGGTGTTGCTAACAGTAAGAGATTTTCAGAGATAACCTTCTTGACTAATCTATAAGGCAACACACACTACTGGTTACTGAACATCTGCTCTTCTTACCTTCTTGCAATGGCCTTCCTTTCCTCTCAAGCTCCAAGGCACCTTACCTCATATTTATCTCAGACTGTCATATAGACCTCATTTTAACTTCTGTCTCTGAACTTGTGTATGAGGGTTCTCTGACTCTCATATATGTGGGGTTCCCATATGTGTATGTCCATACATAATACAGTTTGGTTATTTTCTCTTGTCAATCTGTCTCATGTAGATTTAATTAGACCATCTGAAAGTATCTTGAAAGGTAGAGGAAAGTGTCTTCATCCCCCACAATTCTTAAGCAAAAACAGCTGTCATTCTGTAAAATGCCAACCAGATAGATTGTGTGCAGGATGGGCGTGCCTTCTATTTGTCCAAATGTGGGAAACCCTAGTGTTGAAAGAGCCAAAGCTGATGTTAAGGCATCAAGATAACAAGGTTGGTGGCAAGAGAGCTCAGATGGGTGCAGGGTCCATTAGACACCCTGCAGAAGATGGCCAGAATTTCGAGTCGCACCCAAAGATAATGGAAGCTGCTGGGGAACTCTGATGACATTGAAGGTAAAAGGGGCATTGGTTTACTCAGGTGAAATGATTCTGGGAAGCATGGTGGTCAGCACGGGAGCTGGGCTTTTAAAGAAAACCGGAAGGTGGCAGAAAGGCATAGGCAAAATACGGACTGCATGCCCAGGTTACACAGAATCAACATGCAAGGAGCAGGGACATGGTGTCTAGGGAGGTCAGCACGAAGGGGTGAGAAGGAATCAGACTCCAGAGATAGGAAAAAGCAGCACCAAGCCAAGGAGACTTGTGCATGAGACTCACACCAAACCAAAATTAAAGCAATGTCAAAAACTTCATTCTGGAAATAGCCCCAAAGGAGCCCCGAGCCCTAAAGTTTAACTGTACACCTAAATTATCTATGTACACACACACACACACACACACACACACACACACACACACACACGAAGCACACCAAGCTACGCCACAAGGACCCACTATGGAAAGATTAGTAGAAAGGGGGTAAAATGAGGGAACTTTGCTTTTTTCTGTATATAGTTCCATGTTGTTTGAATTCTTTTCCCTTTCTTTAATAAGGAATATGCATTTAAGTAAAACTACTCCCACATATTTATTATTTTAAAAATTAAAATAGAGAAACTATTTCTGTTCACTTAACAGAAAGGACGCTAAGGCTTTGAACTTTGCTGGGAGAAATTACCTCCTTTTTACTTGAAGGACAAGATGGACCCTAAAACTATTTTAATAATGTTTAAGAGGGTGCTGAGATCTATTTTCCTCACAATGTACAATAATTGTACCCTCACATTCCTCCTAGAAGCTCTTACAGAGCTATCAACGTTAGCAGCCTTTTTGTCACCTGCGTTTCCTTCCCTTGACACTTCCATTTGCCTACCGCCAGGATGCCTTCCTGCATTGCCCAGCCTCCCTAAATTAACCTCTTTTCCCGAGTCCAGAGCCTGAGGCAGGGCCCTGGCTCTCAACCACCTAATGGCATGTTCTGCTTGCAGTCACTCCACATCTGTGATGGACAGACCTCAGAGGTTTATTCTAGCGTGATTCTCCTTGAGTACGGAACATTCTGTTTTCCTGTCCTGGAAGGATGACTAATGAGAGAAAACAAGCAGAGGCGCTGGGCAGTCAGGGTCACATTTCTCGCCCTAGCACCAGCCGCCGCAGAGGACCGGGCGCTGATGGCTGGGAAGAGAAAAAGCAGGCGGCCTGCCGCAGCCTCCAGGGCAGTCTGACCTTCCGCGGCGGCTCAGCAGTAATCCCCTAAAGGGGTTTTTAAAACCTCGAAATGGGGACTCAGCTGGCGGTCACCGGCGCTTCCAGAGTGCAGTTTTCTCGCTCAGCTGCACGGATTCCTGCTGACTCCTTGCAGGAGGGGCGGCGGGAGTAATAACGTGTCATTTAATAACTTAGGAGGTGAAACGACGCGAATTAAATACAGTAAATCAAAGCTAAGCCTGAAAAAAACAAAGTAGAAGCAAGCAGACCTTTCAAAGCGTGCGGAGCTCACAATGGAAGGTTTCCAAATGCCTCGCAAAGAAAGGGAAAAGTCCCCCTAGCAGCTCCCCGAAGTCCGCCGAGCTAGCCAGCCCGCGCGTGCCGTCCAGCGTCCCGCCCGGCGGAAGGGGAGAGGTGGGCGAGGCTGGAGGGCAGCGTCTGAGTCTTAAGATAAAGGAAATAAATAAAGAAACACGCGTAGCGGATTGCGATTTTCCTTGAACTGCGAAGAGCAGCGCTTAATGCCGAGGTTTCGGGAGAGAAGCAGGTGCCTCGGGTCAGGGCGATGCCCGCGTGGTGACGCTGTTGCACCGCTGCTGGGCTCTGCGGCGGCCTTTCCCGTGCTGCTCCGGAGGCACCTGCCTTTGCAAGTAGGTGCTCCCTCTGTGAACCGCCATAGCACTTATTTATTCAAAAAAAAAAAAAAATACTTAGCGACTATCTACCACGTGCCAGAAAACCAGGTGAGGTTATGGAGATAAGCCGATGAGCAGAACAATTTGTGAAGCTCATATTCTGGCAAGAGAAGCAAATAAATGAAATAATGACACGCGATTAAGCCTGTGAAGAAAGAGAAAAGATCAGGTTCTTGTAAGGAAAGGTAATGATGGGCAACTGCCTTTATACAAGGTGGTCAGGGAAGACCGTTTTGGTGAGTTTTAGGCTGTACACCCCCCTTCCCCCAATCACCACCACCAAGGATGGAGGAAGAATGTACCAAGCAGTAGGACAGGAGGGGGATACCTCATCTAGGGCACAGCAAGGAATAAAGGAGTGTGCTGTGGGATAAGCAGGTAGGGGCCGGATGACGCAGAAACTTTGAGCCATGGTAAGACCTAGGTTCACAATTATTCTTAGAGAAAAGGTAAGTCTTGGAGAAATGTCTGCAATAATGTGAGGCTATTTAATGTAAAGAGTTTGCTTTTTGTTCTATATTTGAATTCCTGTTTTAGCATCTTTGCTTTAGATACATGCCAGCACTTTGAAAAAATGTGTTCAGTGTTATAAAAATTTTATATGGTTTTCATAATACAAACTATATGATCTAAAGCTTAAAATTTTTGCTGGTGGGGCAGGGTTTAAGAAGTTTGAGAGAAGCAGACAAACTATTTGGTGAGAGAGCACTGGATTATGATGTGAGTCAGGAAACTGCGTTAACTGGTCCTCTTCACAGCACTTCTCTGCTGTGTTATCATTGCCCTCTACTTTGTCTTCTGCCCCAACTGGGTTCTGGGATGCAGAGTCAAGGACTGTCTTACTCATCTCAGTAACCACAACGATTAGCAGACTTTCAGTAAGTGTTGGATGGATGGACAAAGGGATGGATAAATGGATGGATGGGTGGATGAATGGATGAATAGAAGATTGGATTGGTGGGTGGATGGATGGATAGATGGATGGATAGATGGGTGGAAGAATGGATGGATGAATGATGAATGAATGAATGGATGAATTGGTGGATGAATAGATGCTAGATAAGTGAGTTTTCTACAGAACCTTATCAACACTTTTTCAAAGATAAATCATTTTCAAATTCCAGATATAAGACAAAGCATTTTTCTGGCCTCCTTCTGTATGTACCAAATATTAATTGAGCACCTACTAAATGAAGGCACTGTCTTCCATCAAGGACAAAAAAATAAGTAAGACATCATAACAGTCTTCAACCTACTTCTAGTTAGTAGAGAAGTTAGTAAAGGAGATAAGGCCGGACCATTACTAATGCACAGTTCAGAAAGAGTTATATGCACAGAGTGAGGTGTGGATTAAGTGCTATAGGTGTTGTGAAGAGGAAAAGAGGACTTTCAACTGTAAGAGTTAAAGGAAGATTTTATGAAAATGACATTTGAGTTTAACTCAAAGAATGAGAGGTTTCCTTTGGGAATGACAGAGCTCTATGAGCCTCCACTAAAAGTGAGGAGTGGTGGCTCGTTCCTGAACATGCTGTGCTAACGGAGGAAGAATGAAAGGCCCTGTTCCATCTCCCCTCCCCATTTTGTGAGACAGAGATACTGCCACACCAGTGTGTCTAGACATCCCAGCTTCCAGACCAAGAGCCACCATTGATAAGTATGTTTTAAGGATGGATGTTCTGGACCACAACTTTCTTAAACCTCTGAAGCAGTCCTTGTAGATGCCTGCAAGGGTCTTCAGTTTGAGGACACTCTATTTTTCCACTGCAGTATTTTTCCAACCAACTATTACAGTTCATTAGTGGGTCAGGTAATCAATATAGTAGATGTGACCAGCATCAAAAAAAAAAAAATAGAATAGAATAAATAAAAACTATTAAAGTGCATTGCACTGTAACGGAAGTATTTTGTGAAAATTTTCTCAGTTAAATGTAACATGTGATGGGTGGCAGTTCTGTTAGGTTATCCTTCTCTTAGAGGTTCCAGGGGACAAACTTCCTTGCCAGAGTATTGGTACCCTACTTGCGTGGCAATTCCAACTTACTTAGAATTGAGGAGAGAGCTCACAATTTAAACTGAAATCTCCTCCAGGGCCTATGAATATGTAAATTCAAGTCATAATTTAGTGGAATCAGAATACAGTTTTGTACTACACATAAACATTTTTTGAAAACAGATGTCTTTTCTGGAGAGACTAAAATGGTCTCGATCCTCCGTCTTGTACATGTCCTCTCAAGGCTGGTCAAAAAAGTTTTTTTTCCTCTTACTGAGGTGACATCGGTTTATAGCAGTATATAAGGTTCAGGTGTGCAACATTATATAACTCCACATCTCTATATATTACATTGTGCTCTTTCAACCCTGAGCAATGTGCTTCATCGGGCAAGAAAACATAAGTCAAAATAACAGGTATTCAAGCCAAGGAATCAACCAGAGCCTCACAAAGCCATGGAGCCTTTTAAAGTACTTCCATTTTGTTAGAATTGTTTGCAAATACGTGGTTTCTGCCACTAACAGATTTTAGTCAGAGTCCATAAACTACTATTTTCTACTTCATTGATGTCTCATAGAAGCCTTTAACTGTATGTTGTGAAACCCTCAAAGCACAATTAAATTTAGATAGAACCAAGTAATGTATTGGGATATTCGTTGATTAATCCTTTGATTCTATTAACACTTACAAGGGCTCAGTAAGAGCAAAGCACTTTGGAGATCCGTTGATAGACAAGCACTGTCTCTGCCCTCAGCGAGGTCAGGTCACACTGAGAATTCAGCAAGTCACTGTGACACTTCCCCTTTTGGGGAGGGAATTATAGAGAGTAATTCATTTGGAACAAAGAATGAACCTCATCCTTTCCCATACAAATGAAGGCATTTTAGAGATTCTGTCACAGCATCGGCAGTGCAAGTACCATCATGTAACTCTTTTAAAGCGTTTGCCCTCTTTTATAGAAGATCCAAACCAACCTCAAGAATTAACAAGCAAAGCACATTACATGAAAGATGTTAGAGGAATTGAGAATGTAGATGAGCCTGGAGAAGGCAGGTTGAGCCTCAAGAACTCAGGCTGAGCCTCGGGCAAGTATGTGCAGAAATGGCTCCAGGTCCTTCCTCTCCCTATAGTTCTTACATTGTTCCCACAAATTGCAGGCAACTTGCAGCCAGTAAGAGCCTAGAGAGAAAGGATCAGGATTGTTCTTTATCAGTGTTGGCTGCCGTGGAGGGGCAACTAACAGGCTGGTGAAGTGGATTCAGATGTATTAGTCACTTCTTCACACTTTCAGATTTCCTAGAGACTTTATTAATTCCAGATATCTCAGCAATAATTTTCTGATGCTGCGACTCCCAGTGTTTGACGACCTTTCCTGGAGAAGGGGAGGGGCATGATCTGGTACAGCTGAAGGTACCGTGACCCACAAAGACTGGGTTGGAACCACTCACTGTGGGCCATACCCACGGTTAGAGGCCTAGGAAAAACTGTAAATGCCAGGACATGTCAACCTGTTTTGAAGACTGTGACATTCCCCTCCCCCACCCCCCAACACAAGCACATTAGCCAAGGTCACCTCAGTTTCAAGATTCCTGACTCTAGCAGATTCAAAGAACAGTTTAGTCCAAACCCTTGGATCTTAGCGAACTCTGGCACCACTGAGCTTGATTATAAAGAACACTCTAGCCCAACTGCCGTCTGCTCAGGAGCCCCAGAGTTCTCAGCAGTAGAGTTGACCTAGAGATGACCTATTCTTGAGTCATTGTCTCAAGTTTCCATCTGAATCAGTCCAGATGCATGTGCATGGTGTATGTTAGAAGCCCACTGGTCTCAGCAGATAAGGTGGCCTGACTCACTCATTCTACATCATCTTGCATCTAACCAAGAGGCTTGGAAAAGTGAGCCTGAGCGTTTGGGACGTTTGTGTTCTCTGGCCTCACGTAAGGAAATGTTTACTCATCCTGATGTGTAGGAGTGCCTATGAAAATATTCTGAAATGAAACCATAGATAACTAAGAAGAGCTGACCTGCGTGACACCAGCCTTGTCCCTGACTGTGACAAACTCACAAATTTCCAGTATATTCACGTCAGTAAAGTCAAAACATTTTTGTTACAAAATTTAAGCTGAGCGAATAAAAGCTGCATGAAAAGAAGCTGGATGAATATAAAACAACTGGGTGTTGGTAGTGTGTGGTGAGAGTTCACGTGTGGATTTCCACTGAACTCTTCTCTGTAATTTACCATTTAAATGTAAGATGTTAATACGGCATCACAGGACATGATAACTGTGGGGAAGGAGGAATTCGTGAAGGCCTGGTTTGCTGTTATTATTCGGTTGGAAGAGAAGAGTGTGCTTTGTCTGAACACACGCAAACACGCCCTCTCGTTTTTCCTCTCCCCATCATGTCGCCAATTCGGTATAGACATTGGTGCTGTGAACAACCTCAGACTTTGTTTTAGGGGCCCTAACTAAGAGTCTTTCCCCAGCGGGACTGCTTCTCAGGACAGCGTCTTGGCCTCCACCATGGGTGGGGCTGGGCGTCTCCAGATAGCAGCCACTGACAGTCTAGATCCCCAGTGCAGGCTGCAGGGGCCACATCAGGCTCCCTGGAGCTGCAGATTCAACCAGCAGATTCCCAGGCTCCTCTCAGACCTGCAGCCCCTGGAAGCCGTCACTCTTCACGCATAATGTGCATGATGGGGGATTTTTACTCCACCTGAACTTTGAAAACCATTCTCTGATGGGGAGCTCCACCCTGGCTGTACCTCATAATCACCTGGGGAGCTTTGAAAATACCAGTCCCAGGTCCTACCACAGACCAGTTGAAAAGAATTCTGCAAAAATTTGTTAATAGCCCTCCAGAAGATTCTAATTTACAGCAGGGCTGAGGACCAAGCATTCATGAAAACAAACAATAACAGTTCTCCAGGGACCTTAGGGGAGTAAGCCTGGGTGACACCCCAGAGTCCTAATTTGAATTCCTTTTCTGTGCCTTGAAGCAGGCGTGAGACAGGGCCCTGGGATCCTTTAGAGGCAAGCGGGGCCAAGCCAGAGGCTACAGGACAGAACCACAGGATTCCTTCTAGGAACATCTCGTTTGCTCCCTGGGGTCTAGATAGGGCTGTCCCAGCCACCAAGGGTTCTCTCTCGTGTGGAAGAAACACAGAAATACTCCTAGTTTCTTCAAAGGGCAAGGGACCAGAGAGAATAAAGTTCCTGGGGAAATGTATCAAATCAACTTTAACAATGAATCAGCATACAGGTTTAGCTTTCAATCAAGGTAATTTTTTTTCTTTTGTTTTTCCTGCCTGGAGTTAAAATATTAGAAATAAATCCTCCCCATATAGGAAAAATAAAAATAATCTAGTTTCAAAAGAAAGTAACTGAGTGTCAGTAGTAACATAAACTGTCAATCTCAACGAGACTCGTTTTCGGAATCGTTACCTTTGATATTTAAAACGCTGATATTCTGTTAAGAATTCACGGAATTCAACACTGATTGGCTTACATGTGGTGCTCCTGTAATATGATTCCTTCAATCTCTCCATAGTTATTACACAGCGAAGATTTTTTGAGCACTCACAAATGTCAGGCACTGTGCCAGGCTAGGAATACAGAATGAGCCAGACAAGATCTCAGCCCCGTGGAGAAGGGGAGTGTAGATAAATAAACAAATAAATACAGAGTAAAGTGATGTTAGCACTTATGAATAAATATTGGATGTTATTGGAGCTGAGGAAACTATTCACGAATGCCTGACTGAAACAGCCGATTTGAGCTGTGTTTTGAAGGGTACGTAGTTTTCCAAGTGGACATGATAGGGCACTTCAGGCAGAGAAAGTAGCCCAAGGAGAAGTGTGGATAAGCAGGTCATCTTCAGAAAACCATTTGTTTTTGTTCTCCATTCCTGCTATAAAATTTTACCATGCACTTAGCAGCATAAAACAACATGGATTTTTTCCCTTATAGTTCTGAAGGCCAGAAGTCCAACCTGAGCTGAAATGAAGGTGTTGCCAGGGCTGCATCCTTTTCTGGCTACTCTGGGGAGAATCTGTTTCTTTGCCATTTTCAGCTTTTACACACTGTCACATTCCTTAGTTCAAGGCTCCCTCCTCCATCTGCAAAACCAGCAATGACAGCTCAAGTCTTTCTCATACCCCACATCTCTCTGACCCTTCCCGCATCATCGTCTCACTCTCTGACCTCGGCTGGAAAAGGTTCTTTGGGTTTAATGACTCATGCGATTAGATTGGGCACCTGCATAATCCAGGATAATCTCCACATTTCAAGGTGTGTAACCTCAATCACACCTGCAAAGTCTCTTAGGCCATGTAAGGTCATACATTCACAAGTTCTGGGGATTAGGGCATGCACATTTTTTTAGGGGGGTCCTCTATTCTGCCTACTATGCTGTGCATCAATTTACTCAGTGATTTCTGTGGGCCAGTATGATTTAAAAGTATAAGGCGTAGCTAAATCCTTAAAGGCCTTATATGTCAGGTTAAGGAATATAAGCAATATCCTATAGGGAACCAAGAGCCGCCAAAGGTTTTAAGCAGGGGCTTTCCCTCTTAGATATTTCTTTGGCTATACTGGTTAATCATACAAATGAATGAAGAAGGACATGATCCTTGTTACTAAGATTCACACTCAGGCTTGGAGATTTTGACTTAGTAGGCTCAGGGTGAGCGTGTAGGAACACATTCATGACCAGTCAGGTTACCAGTACACCACTAGAGAAGTTAGTTGAGACTACAGAAGGGCTGGAGGGAGATCAATGAGAAGGCTGTGCCATTAGTTCTGGTAAGGACTAATAAATGCAAAACTAAGGTAGTCAACAGCACTGCAAATGAAGACAAGTAGGGGAATTTTAGTAATATTTAACAGGAAAACTTGACAGAACTGTTGATGATCTATTTGATGCAGCCCTGGGTAGTAGAAAATGCATGTGTTTTAGAATCAGATGGTTGTAGGGTCAGATCCTGGCCCCAACTGCCATTCACTAGCAAGTAAACTTTGCCTAAATAATGTTTCTGAACCTCAAGGTCTTTGACTGTTAAATGAGGATAATAATATAAAATTTTTAGGATTTACAAGGATTAGCAATAATGTATCTGATGTGCCTAAAATATAATAGGCACTCAAAATTGGCTAAAACTGTTGTCATTGTTATTATGGTAGTGGTTGATGTTGTCATGTGGATGTAAAGGGGAGTGGTGAGAGACAGGACGAAAAAGAGCAGAAGCCACACTCCTAAAATTCTAGACTTGATTGACAATTAAATGGAAGAGCCATTCACCCAGATAGAAAATATGAGGAGGACCACACTAGGAATGAAGGCGATAAATTTCAATTTTGAACAAGTTGAGATGGAGATGAGGGTGGGACTTCTGGGTGGACTGTCCAGAAAGCAGTAAGATATACAGGTTTGGGTTCATTAAAAAAAAAAAAAAAATCTGGGTAAGAGCTATAGCAGCTTTTCCATGAATCTGAAAGCTTTTGAAAAAGAAGTCTGCAAAACTGTAGGAATCAAAAGTACTACTAATTCATTAAAGCCTCTTAAATTACTGAGTATACTGTAACGCAAAAGTGATTACAATGTTCCTATTTAAACAGCTATGCCCTGACAATTGAAAGGCCTGCTTAGAGAAATACAAGGTCCTAAATTTTCATTTTTGAGTCTTCACAGGGCTGTTTGGTTTATGGTTTTAAACGTTTTCAGAAAGCAGTGTCTTGAGGAGGTTAACAGGCAAGGCTGTAATTCCTCTGGCATCATTGGCAGAAGCCCAAGTACAGGTCTCTGCTTCCTGCTCTATCGCTTCTTTCATTTTCTTCTTTTGTTAACCCAAGACCTGACCTCATGAAAGCATTCTCTGCATCTTTTGTGTGCCTCTTATCTCCATGTGACTCCTTCATGCTGGAGATCTAAGGTGTCCTCTTCCTTCTGTCTGTGGATCCCTAGATTAGGGAAGGGGCCAGTGTAGTATTTCTCACTGGCTCTGCTGACCTGAGGATGAAGCACTGCTGCCTCTGGGTCTACTGTCTCCCAGACACATTGATTCTTGATACTTGCCTTTCATATCCAGGCACTTCCTATCATGCTCAAAGTGCCCATTGGCCATGACAGGATCACCTAACCGATGGCCTCATCTACTACTCTTCCAATCCCTCAAGCCCAGGACTGGGAGCTGGATTCCCAGGGGACAGCCCCTGTCCTCCCACCTTCCAGATGGGTGACCTGGAATAAGACACTTAACCTCTTCTTGCATCAAGTCATGCTCATTCCATATTTTCATTTTATTATTTTAGGTACAAACCCCTTGTTCAAATGAAATCTGAAGTAAAAGCCCAGAATATAAACAGGGAACAAAGCAAAGTGCTCCAGAGGAGTGGAGACAGTAGTCCCAAGGCCTATTCACTTCCCTCACTCCACTGAGGCCCCGAGGTAGCCCTGGGCATCTTTGCAGAGTGCACTGTGAAAGGCCCCTTACACTCTCATGGTCTTCGCTCCTGAAATTCAGCTCATTACATCTCCATTCTGAAACCCCTCAAGGGCTCTCCAGTGATCCAAAGATCATGTCTAAGTTCATTAATCTCTCATTTAAGGCTGCCCAAAACATGACTGAAACAGGCCTTTCTGACTTTAAATGCTATCATATCCCCACAGCAACCCTCCGGTCCAATGACTGTCACGAAATCATACTTCCATTTTCCTATCTCTGCATGCCAACTCTGCTCCCTGATATATACCCTTGATTCGTTTTCTGCTGCTGCTGCAACAAATTTCTATAAACTTAGTGGCTTAAAAATATAAATTTGCTATCTTACAGTTTGGAGGTCAAGAGTTTGACACAGTTTTCATAGTGCTAAAATGTGTTGACAAGGGCTACTTCCCCTCCTACAGGCAGCTAGGCAGAATCCATTTCCTTGCGTGTTCCAGCTCCTGAAGTTGGCCCCCTTCCTTCATCTTCAAAGCCAGCACTGTCTCATATTTCTGCACCTTTCTTCAATAGTCACATTGCCATCTGACTCTCCTCCTCTGTCTCTGTCTTCCACTGTTAAGGATCCTTGTGATTACAGTAAACCCATGCAGATAATCTAGGATAATCTTCCCACCTTAAGCTCCTTAGTTTAGTTACATCTGTAGAGTCGACTATCATAAACACAGTTTCCAGGGATTAGGACAGATTTGGGGGCCATTATTCTGCCCCCCATATAGCCCAATACCCATTCAATTAAACTGAGTGTAAGAGTAGCAGACTTTACTGATGGTGAAGAATATTGCAGGAGAAGAATCATGCTTCATTGTAACCATGCAAACTACTTTATATTGACTCTCAGACCTCATCCTTTGGCCATTCTGCCACTAAGGGGGTGGTTCCTTGGCCGTTTCACCCCACATGGCATCCTAGCCTCCTTCAGTTCCTCCTTCTGAGAGTCATCTTCCTCAGAACATGATTATGTTTGTAAATCCCAACTTATTCCTCTATTGTGGTCACATGATAGCATGTTAACCTGCCCCTAAGCATGGTGCTGCTACCCACATCAGAACCATGTTTGTGCATTTGTTTTTCTTTAGATGGAGACACCCTAGGGAAATGACTCGGAAATTATTGCTAGCTGAGCAAAAGGACAGAAATTTAAATTGATGCTTTGACTTCTCATATTCTAAAAGAGACTAGTGCTGATGTGAGTGATGAATCTAAATAAAAATGTGTAATTTTAAATATTAGTTAAAGCCTTTAAGTCACATAACTCTGTAATAGTCAAGGACTAATGCTTTCTAGACTGTTAGAGCTTGAAGCTGGAGACCATACTTTATTCAATGTCATGTCCCCAGAAATCTAGTACAGTATCTGCATATCATAGATTCTTAAAACATTTTAATTGATAAAATTAATAGATACAGCAAAAAATCTATTATTTGTAAATATTTATATATAAATGTTTCTCCTGTAAATATAGTCCTCTTTTTCTAACTCAGTAGGGAGGTTACCTCCCCCCCGCCCTGCCTTATGATCTGGGATATTGGAGGGTGGACTGTGGTTCTTGTCATTAGGCGAGAATTAGTGTTTAGGGAGTTGAGTAATACAACAGACAAAATCCTCCACAGGAGACTAGCTGGAGTAGAATGCTGGCACAGTGGAAGAAGTGTTTTAAAGCCACACGTTAGTCTCCACATCTGTGCAAAACAAGCTTTCAAACTGTGAACCAACAGGATTTACAGCTCACTATTCATTCTGTTCCTGAGTGATGTTTATTCTCAACAATGAATCAGTCACAAACATGAGCTACAAAAAGCAACAATCTGCAGCGCCCCAAGAAACATAGGAGAGACAACTGAAAATTAATTCTTGCTTTTGTAGTTAAGGATAACATTTTATATTTTGTTTTGTATGGTTGGAAAACATAACCCTTTTCTCACAGTTTGTAAGCAAAATTTGAAGCTTTTCTTAATATAGTGGGGACCACCATGAGATGCCTTCATGTGGGAGTGTGAGGGCATTGATGCCTTCTCCAGGAAGATGTGTAACTATCAGGAAGGCCCTGCTCATTGCAGATAGGAAGGCTGTAACTTTGTGGAGAATGACAAAACTTCCACTGTTTGTGCTGTGAAACAGAAAGGGGAAAGTATGGTCAAATCTCCCAGCATTATAAAATACATTAGCTTCATACCTCTATCACTTGTGCCCACCTGAAGTAAAATAGACTAGTTTTGAGTATCGCCTTCATTCCTCAATAATTGGCTATTTATTACTCTATTTGGCAAGTACTCATTCTATACTTACTAGCATTGCAGTTGGTGCAAAGGTGGAGAGGAGTACTTGGCGATGTGACCACACAGAGGTGTGGTACTTTGTCCAGGCCCAGAGCGGCGTGGAGTAAGCATTGCCTTGAGGTGTGGCTATAGAGCTGTTTTGTTTTGTTTTGTTTTCCCAATTGCAGTTAACATTTGATATTATTTTTTATTCTTTTCAGGTGTACAGCATAGTGGTTAGACAATTATATAATTTATGAAGTGATCCCCCAATTTGTCCTACCTACATACCTCTACATAGTTATTACAATATCATTGACTATATTCTCTATGTTGTACTTTACATCCCAGTGACTATTTTGTATAGAGCTGGGTTTTAAGGGATGAGTAAAGAAGAGTTGTAAAGGTTATCTGTGGCACATGTGTAAGTGGAGTTGCTGGCTCATAGGACACGTGTATATTAAGCTTTAGAAGATTTGTACTGTCAGAGTTTTCTAAAGTGATTTCACAATTTTATACTCATAATCAATATGTGAGAGCTTTTATATCCTCAACCAACATTTAGAATTGGGAGACTTAAATTTTTGCTGATCAGGTGGCCATGTGCTTTTCACTGTGTTTTTAATTTTCATTTCCCATGTGAACTGAACACTTTTCATATGCTTATTGGCCATTAGGATTTGCCCAGTTTTCTAATTAATTTGAATGAATTCTTTATATATTTTAGTTGCTAGTCCTTTGTTTCATGTGTTGCAAATTTTTTCTCCCATTTTGTGGCTTTTAAAAAGCTCTTTACAGTGATTTTTAATAAACAAAATTTCTTGACTTTAATGTAGTCTAATTCAATACTTTTCAAACTATCTGTGGCAGACACATTTTTGGGTTTTTTGTGTGTTTGTTTGTTTATCTTAAATTTCCAGCCAGCCATAGACTGAGAATTTGGTGAAATACAATAAAAATCAACTTAAATAAAAATTATAAGGTAGAAAAGAAAAACATTAAAACATTTATTTATGAGAGGAATAAAGTGGAAGAAAGAGAATTAGAGATGTACATGTTCTAAAACAAAGTGAGTGGTTTCAAGCTCCCTCATAATTAATTACCTTGGTCTATACACAAATCCCAGGACCCATGGGCACACGCCTCTTTAACCCAGCAGCCACAGAGGCCTGGCCAATCACTGTCAGTCAGGAATAAAGCCAGTCCCTGAAGCTCTTGACACCTCCTGACCTGGTCTTCTCTTCTCCAGTAATACAGCATCACTTAAGCCTCCTTGCTAAGCCTCTCCTTTATTTGGGCTGAAAGAAATCATTAGGCCTTGAATCTCTTGATAGTTCATAGTAATTTGTGCCTGTGTGATGACAATCCAGTCTTAAGCAGGATAGTGCAAGATAGTGATTGTAAACAGACACCTTCAAGGTTTATAGCCATGCCACCCTGAATGTGCCGGATCTCATCTGATCTCAGAAACTAAGAAGGTTTGGGCCTGGTTAGTACTTGGATGGGAGGCCACCTAGGAAGCAGGCACTGTGAGTGTTAAAAACAAGCAAACAAACAAAACATACACCTTCCTCAGAGAAAGAAAAAGCAAGGAGGTCTTAACTGCCTCAGAGGATCCCACCTTTAAACCTTTCTCCTCTGTTTTTAATGCCTCCTGTGAGAGAGTGTATTTATTTCCCAGCCAGTTGTAAAGAGAAAATGGGAGTGCAGAGGCAATTATTGTCAAAATAAAGCCAGTCTTCTCCACTCTCCTAACACCCCAAACATGATTTAAGCACTGGCTTGGAGAACTATAATGTATGCAGTCATTTCCCATTACTGTGACAAATAACTACTATAAGGTCAACATTATTTAAGTTGTAAAGTAAAATTCCTGAGTGAGCATGAAGCTATATCTTCACAGCTCAGGCAAAGAAGCTAAGGCCCAAAAGGTTTAAATAATGTCATTCAACCGACAGTAGTTTCTCATAACTTTTAATTGTGAAATAAAATAGAAATGCAGAAAACCGCACAAAACAAATAGATAGCCTAGTGAAGTATTATCAGCCAAATGCCCTCTTAATCACCAGCCAGGTCAAGAAATAGAAGCTTGCCAGAACTCCAGAGATCCTTCCATGTGCTCTGACTTAAGCTAAATCATAATCTACATTTCTCCAAAAGTAACCACTCTCTTAATTTTGAACTAATAACTTCTTTATGTTTTTTTATGTTTTTTTTTCCACCCAAGTGCACAGTCTGAGACACTATGATTTAGTGTTTCTGGTTTTAAAAAATTTGATATATATGTTTTAATTTATAGGTCTCTCTTCCAATCTTTTTTTTTTTCCTCCCTTATATTTCTCTTCTATTGAAGAACCCTGGACATTTGACCTTTAGCAGATTATCTCAAACATCAGCCTGCATCGGAGTCACCTGGAAAGTTCATTAAAATACAGATTGCTGGACCTCACTTCTAGAGTTTCTGATTCAACAGGTGAGGATAGGAACCGAAAATTTGCAACCCTAGCAAGTTCCTAGGTAATATAAGTCTGCTGATATAGGACCACACTTGGAGAATAACTGACCTGCGAAGTTTTCTACGGTTATGATTTTGCCGATTGCATCTGTATAGTACATTCAATAAGTTCACTGTCCTCTGTGTTTCTTGCAGATTGAATGCTGGATCTGGAGACTTGACCAGCATCAGGTTCTATATCTTTGGCAAGAATATAGGTGTGTGTTCTTTCACTGGGAGGCACATAATGACTGTATGGCACTTTTTAATGATGTTAACAGCCATTGATGTTCATTTCCTAGTTAACTCATTAGTGACTGCAAATCAGTGATATTCGAATGATGAAATTTACTTTTTATTTATTAACTAGAATAATTTTATAAAGAGATGCTTTCCTTCTCTATGATTTAGTTACACATGGTAAACTTCACATAGGAAAGTTAAAATAAATGTTTGCTTCTTTCCATTTATATTCTAGTTTTTAAGATGACTAGTTTCAAAGATGATTATTTTTATATTTGAAAATATTATTATAAACTTATCAATTCAAACATATTTTCTGTGTTGCAGCCCATAGTATCACTTCTGAAGCTTAAATTACTCTCTGGCCAGCAGGAAACTCTTCAAATTGTTTTCAAGTCTTTCTGACAGTTTTCTTGCTATCTGGAATGACAGGATGTTTCATGCTCATTTTGTACATTTTCTGCCCAACATCTGAAATCAGCCAGTTCTCCAAAAATAAGAAGCCCTGGTTTTCTGAAATTGTATGTCAAACCACAATCCCGGCGCAGAGGGCGTTCATGGTACCAGAGTTGGTCCTTGTTTCTAGAGCTTTTCAGTGGATAGATATAGATATGGATACACACACATATTTGTTTTTTTAATGCTTCATATGTTCATACTGACATTTTCCATTTTAATGTCAAGACAATAAATTTCAGAGCTCTTTTATTTCATATGACAGTTCTGGTCCTCAAGAACACAGTAGATGATAACCTCATAATTATTCACTTGCTTTATCACATGTTAAATTTCAGAATAACAAAATTTCAGAATAACAATACCAACACTCTCATCACCAGTTATGATTACTGAAGACAGTTAAAATTTTTTCTCACAAATGTTTTTTCATTCTCCTTTTCTCCTTAAAAAAATAGTTGCTTTATATCTACATTATCAGACATGCAGCCATGACATATGATGCTCTCTCCTGTTTAGCCCTCATTTAGTCTTAAATCTATAGGCAGCTATATCTTCAGTACTCACCACCATCTACATGCCATTGCCTCTTGCAGTATTTTGGTGCCCAAGGAAGGGCTCAGGTGAACAATATTCTCTGGGTTTTTGTATGTTGATAACAGGTTGTGCCTTTTGTACTTGGAAAACATTTTGCTGAATATAAAATTCTTGACTCACATTTTCTTTCTCTTAGTATCCTAAATATGTTACTCAAAGTTCTTCTAGCATGAAGTAGTTGTTGAAAAATCTGAAGATAATCTAATTTTCATTTTTTTATAAGGCACTTACTATTTTTGCCTAGATGTCTGAAGGTCTTTAAAAATTTTTTTCACCCTTCTTAGTGGAGTAATTGTACATACCATGATTGTTATCATGGGTTGGTATTTTATGTTAAATGATGTGCTGTTTCAATAGATACTGTCAAATCATTTTTGTTTTAAGATTTTTTTTTTTTATAGTTTTTAGTATTCCTTCTCTTGCATTGTTCTTTTCCTTCAGTGGCTCCTATTAACTGTATAGATCTTTTCTGCGGGGGAGGTGCTATTTTCAGTATTTGTATTTTCTCTCCTTCGTATCTTTTAGATTTTTAACATTTTTTTTTTTATTTTCAACTTTTTTGAAGATATTATTTATTGTAGGGTTCTTTTTTTTTTTTTTTTTTTGCTTCTCTGTTCTTTCTGGTTTAGGCTTCATATCTAAAATTTTTATTTTTTATATTGTTTTTTTAGTTCTGTCTTCTCATTTTTGTGTTTTACTAATTGTAATTTTTGTTTTTCTGTCATGCCTTGTATTACTTCTTAATGTAGTTTAGCTTGTTTTGAAGTAATATGTTACAATTTTAATTTATTTTAAAGGCACTACCTTTCTTGTGTGCTTTATTGAGTGCAGGGTATGATTCTGTTTCTTATTGTCTTTGTGCTTATAATAACTTTGCATTTGATCTTGATTCCTTTCTGTAGGCTCATTTTTATTTAAAATTAGTTCAAGGTAGCTTTCTAGCTTCACAGAGATCCTTCTTCTGTTTGTTTGTTTGTTTCTTCATTTACTTGTTTTTTCATGTAAGGTTTATAAAATATGATTTATTTTCTGAGATCTCCTGGCTGTTTCCTTCCACTACTTTTATCTGTACCTCTTTATCTCATTGTCCTTGTCTTGCTCAACTTTGATTCCACTCCCAGTTTCTCCCTAATATGAGTCCCTGTGCTTCTATTCTAAGTAATCTGGGAAACCAGTGAAAAATTTTGAGCAAAGAACTGGGGAAATCTAACTTATGTTTTAAAAGAATCACTCTGGCTGTCTTGCCAAAGAGACTACAGGGGAGAATGCCCAGGTAAACAGGGAGACCAGTTAGGAAACAATTGCACCAGTGATGACAAACTTTATGAATGAGAAAACTGAAACACAGATGGTTATATAAACTTCTCTACTCACACAGCTGGTAAGTGGTGAACATGACATTCAAACCCAGGCATTTTTTTTTTTTACTTCAGAATCTGTAGTAAACATCTGCTATTTGAGGCTGTTCAACATATTTCAAAAATCTCCACATTATGATAGTTTTCCACATTATAAGTCCCAAGGCACAAGTTTCGAAATTCTCTTGCAGCTAAAGTACAGAGGAATGTGACTCAGCCTTCACCAAATTAAACCTTTTAAAGTGTACAATGCAATAGTTTCAGTATAATCACAAAGTTGTGTGACCATTACCACTATTTCATTCCAGAATCTTTTCATCACCTCTGAAAGAAACCCAATGCCCACTAGCAATCACTCTTCCTCTACCTCCAGCCCCTGGCAATAGTAATCTCCCTTCTGTCTTCATGAGCTTTCTTATTCTGGAACTTTTATATAAATCATATAATATGTGGCCTTTTGTGTCTGACTTCTTTCACCTTAGCATAACACTTTTAAGGTCGATTCATGTTATAGCGTGAGTCAGTACTTTATTTCTTTTTACGGCTGATAAAATTCCGGTGTATGGTTATGCCACATTTTGTTTACACATTCACCAGTTGATAGACATTTGAGTTGCTTCCACTGTTTGGTTAAGAATATGCTATTCTGAACCTTCCAGTATAAGTTTCTATGTGAGTATATGTTTTTAATACTCTTGAGTAAGTTAAATTTGAATTTCAGATAAAGGATGACTGATATTTTAATGTAAGTTTGGCTCTAATATTGCATAGGACAAATTTATATTTACAAACTGTTGTTTATCTAAAATTCAACCTGGCATTCTGTATTTTATCTGTCAGCCTTACTGAGGCAAAGCTTAGTTAAGAAATGAGAAGTATGAGGCAGTGCCTATAATGAATTACATCAAATATTTAAGAAAAAAATAATAATAACTCTACACAATCTCCACCAGAATATGGAAGAGGAAGAAATGCTTCCCAACTCGTTTAAGGCCAGCATCATTAAGACAAAGACATTACAAGCAAAAATGCTCAACAATTGAGGTCACAAGCATAATTTGCTTCTCTGAAAATATGTTCTCCTCAGTTTTTAATTTTTTTCCTTTCAAAAAGAGAAACAACTTCTCGTTCTTAAGAAAACATGAATAATGTTTGGATAAGGAGACTCATAGGATTGTATAGGTTAAACTAAAAGTTATTTTATTTTTTCAGTTTAGGTTAATTCTAGCAACATCAAGAAAGGAGGAGTTCAGACCTTCTTCCCCTGGCCATCTTGGCAACAGTCCATCATCGAGTTGGTCAGAGGTGTAGTATTTGCTCCAGACATTCTTGACTAAGCCTTTGAGTCACAATGGGGTAGGGGTGAAAGGGTTAGCACTGAGATAATAATGTGCCCTTGAATGCTAGAGATTATTCATTGAGAAAGAGTCATCTTGGCCTATGCAGTCCAAAATCTCACAGAAGAAGGAGGACAAAGGAAAGAAACCTAGTCATTGCCAAGGCACCATTGGCCAGGAAGAATGCTGGAGAGCATCCATCTGTGGCTCTGCCACGTTTCTTACCCATGAGGCCCAGCCATACCCATCTCGGCAAGAACAGCCTGGACAGTACTACCAAATGTGTCTGCTCTCTTCCTTCAACTCTTCCAGGTTTTATAATTGTGCTAGGGATGAATGTGTCCTCACTGTTCGTGTGCCCATAGAGGGAAATAATTTTCCACTCCAACATCCCGAAGAAAAGAATACAAATTTCCTTCTGCCCTTCACTACCTCTTCCTCAGAGAAGGAATATTTATGTAATCAGTGAATTTGGTGATGAAACTGAGCATACCTGACCCAACCTTTTTCTCTCTCTTTTCTTCTGACCTTCCAGCTTGTAAAGGGTGGGTCTTTCTGTCAATTCTCCCGTATGTTATAAGGTACAGGGCTTGTTCCTGTTGCAGAAGGCCAAGGCTGCATATTTGAGTTTGTAACTTGGTGGACATATCTTTTACAAAGCGAAGGATTTTTGGCAAGTCTGTTTTGCTACAAGTCTAAAGTCATTTTTGCATCTCTTGTATCTTATTTCTTAATTTATTTGAACTCTGGCAGGACCTAATGCAATGACAGGCATAGGGAAGGGAAGAACAGTAATTACACTACCCTCAGCCTCAGCAATGGATCAAGTTGGCTGACTCCATATCACTTAGCCCAGGCCATTCAAATTGGCTGGTACAAAAGAGACCAGGTGGCACTCTGTGGCATTTCAGCATGTGTGGAAGATAGGGGTATCTGATTACTTCCATATGGATGATGAGAAAAGAGTCTAGAGTAAACCTTCAAGTGGCCAAGACTTCTAATTCCAGCCACACAACGTGGCTTCCTGTGTATCACCCATCCTAAAGCAATATGAGAAAACCACCAACCAACTACACTGAGAAGATGTAGGAACTGCAGGTGATGAAGACACAAACAAGTAAGGCCATATTCATCACGAGGTTTCATATAAATGGGGATTTGGGGATTTTGGTGCTCCATCAGTTTACAAAGACGGGAAAAGATATTCATAGTGAATATATTTGAAAACTTTTTCTATGCTAGATTTTCTCTGGCCCTATAAACAGATTCGGTAGAAAGGAGAAAGGCTTAAAGTCTAATCCTTGTTCAGTTAAGCCTGGAAACCCTAAAAGAGGGATTTCCAGTTCTGAATTTAAACTCTCTAAGATCGCTTTCCTTAGCTGTTCATAGTTACGTGTCAAAAACGTGAGGAAAATAAATCTAGAGGCAGATTTACTGCTTTTTCAGGGAAAGAATAGCCAATTGCCCCAGATGGAAGAAAGCCATAGTAAGTCTGGGCATTGGGCTAATTGGAAAAACAGAAAACAAAATAATCTATTGCAATTTAATCAATGGATTGCAAGCTACAGTTATATCATAGTGTTTATTACCAACACTGTGTAGAGTCACCAAAGAATGACCTAGTCTGATCTGCATTGAAGCCCTGGGACTTTGTGGCAAGGTGCCTAATTTGAGGGAGAGAGAAAAACCCTGAGTCAGCAAACCCTCTTCTGTCTGTCGGAGGTCTGTGGTTCCATTGGTATGGCCGGGAACGTGTTTCCCCCAAGAACTTACACATGCCATAGAGAGGTGTTTTATGGCTTAGTCAAAGAAGCTGTTTCTTTTTTCATTTATACTGTTTCCTATGGAAATTTGCATATACATAGCTTTTGTCTCAAAAATGAGTTTGCATAGATGTTTCTGTAACATAAGGTGAGCTCTTATATAATAGTTTATGTATTTGAGAAAGGGTCTTTTTTCTTGTATATATGTATATAATGTTCAAAGTCACTAATCCCCAGAAGAAATTGCACCTGAATATTTACTTTGTTTAACTATTTAAAAAATGGCAGCAAGAAAAAAAAACTAGTAATTTCTATAAGAGGGTCTTTTAAAAAAACCAATGACTTGATTCAACTGGCCCCATAATTATCACTAATTCGTTGAAATTTAATGAAGTTCAACTTTTCGTATTAGTAGAGAAAATGCATGATGTGTAAGGAAAAAGTAACAGTTTCTTAACTTTCAGCGAGCTAGAAATTCTGGAAATGTGTGAAACTATGAAGTAAAGTGAATACATGACCTTTTGGTCCCTTAGTTGTTAGATTACAATTAGTGTTTTTCTCTTGGCCTTTAACTAGGCCTAAGAACTACAAGTTCAAAGAGATTTTTGTTTTGAGGAGGGAGTTTCTAATGAATCCAACTTGTAATCCAGTCTGCACATATGCTGGTTTAGAAAGTGCCTTGGCAGTGGCAACGTTTTCAGCTGCGGCAGCAGAATTTCTTTATCTTTGTTGCTCACCGGATTTGTGTTAGAATGATACTTTTAAAATTCATCAGACCAGTAATAACGCAGTGGCATTTAACCTGATACTCAGATGGCACAATGCACCCTCATCACCCTGCTCTATTCGAACAGTTACACACAAAGGGCCTTTTCATTTGATCCTCCACTTGCTTAGCTGAAAGCCATTTTTAATATATTTTTTTTCTTAGTCACACGTCCTTTAATTACACATTCCCTAGCCTATAATAACTAATGTTTCTGGCCAAAACCTGGTTTAATGGTCTTTTAAATTCAGACTCATAGACTAGTCAAGATGAATTAGGAAACAAAGCTGAAAGCATTGAAGAAGGACCAAACACCCTCACCTTTAGTTTTAACTGGGTTCCAAGCACAGTACCTGGCACATAGATACTCAGAAATATTTACTGAACGCATGACTGGATAAATAAATGAAGCCACCAGCATGACATGATTTCCAAATGTACAACGGAATGGGATGACTCAGAACTAAAAGCACAAAACTTAACTTACTAGCTTCTATTTTGTCTTTCAAAAACAAAGGCTTTCCTAAAACATGAATTTCTACCTAAAATTTGAAGTGTAGCAATTAAGGGATATTATGTAGCCACATTTCTCTTGATCCGAGCTTATTCACTTTTACCAATTCTATTGGCATCGACTTTATGTCTTTTTGGAAAATATGGAAGAGGGAAACTCCTTTGGTCCTCTGTAAGCACACATTGGAGAGTTTGGTCTTTTGGGAACTGGGTCAAGGCCAGAGACCTTCATTCTGGGTGTTCTGAAACATAGCCAAGGCTGTCTTAACTAATTATGGAAATTTGAAAGGTTAAGTAACTCAGCTGTGTACTTTTTCCATTCGTGCATTGTTGGAATGAAAGGAAAAATAACTGAAATACTTAGGGACATATTCCCCATCATTTCTTTTTCCCGTTTAGTCAGCTACTCTTTCTCTAATCATTGCCTCAGGAAGAAATATCTCAGAAGAAAGCAGAGAAAACGCCACCTTTTTCCAGCACTTGAATTTTAAAGGGGCACAAAAAATTAGGTGAGGGAATATAGCTGAGTAAGAACAAGAGCTCCCAGGCATGAAAGAGAAAGCAATTTCAAGGGAAAATGATAGATACACAGGAAATTGTTTTGGTGGATCACAAGGAAAGGAGGCCATGCACCAGCTCCTGGGCTCAGCCTGGACTGAGGAGCAGTGGAGGGGGATGAAGCTGGGCAAAAACCCCAACTAGGTCTGTGAGATACCAAAGATGTCAGAGTCTTTTCTCCCAGGCAGAGCTTCACAAAGTAGAAAAACCTCAGAGAAGAAATAACCTTGAAGAGTGTCATAGACGGCCCACTGTGATGGGAGCAGCAATATGAGCCCCAAGGGCCTGAGATTGACCTACAGGTTAGAGACCTACGGAACCCGAAGATGGGAAAAAAGAGAGAACATAAAGGTGAGGGGATCATATGAAATGATGGATGCCCCAGCAGGTGGTATATGTGAACAGAAGACATTGAGGATTAAATAGACCTTCCCCTGTTCCCCCAACTCCAACACCTAATCTCCAGATATCTCTGAAATTTAGATACAATTATAGGTAAAAGTTTGAGAGAATCTTAAAATTGACTGAGGATTTTTTCTACCACCCTAGTAGAAAATGGGATTGGAAAGGGATCATGTTCAGTTGTAGAAAAATAAAGTTCTGTTTCTTATACATTTGCATTTGTAGGCTAAGATTTAGATTCACTACAGTTAAGAAAATAACTGTTTTCAACATTTATTGAGCTCTTATGTAGTGTTTCCAATGCCGTTATGTGTATTAACATGCTTTATTATATTAGTTTACTTAGAAAAGAGCTTCTATGCTTATAAACTTTGATTTGACTTTTATAGTGCCCATATATAAAAACATTAGTACTGTAGTATATTTTTGACAAGAATAATTTGTTTATTATTCAGAGCCTGGTCATTAAAAAAACCTTTTTATTATAAATAAATTCTAACATACATACAAAAGTAGAGAGGATAGTATAAAGAATTCCCATGTACCTATCTTTCAATCTTAGTAATTATTAAACATGGAAAAATAATCAAATAATCATGTTTCATATTTTAAACCAAACCTTAGACATCATATCATTTTATTTATATATTCAGTACTTATCTCAAAAAAAAAATAAGCATCCATTTCATTAAATAGTCATTTTATTAAATAGTCAGTGTTCAAATATCCTCAATTATCTCAAAGGTTATTTTTTAACATTTGTTTACTTAAAACAAGATCCAAACAAGGTCCACACATTGCATTTGGATGATCTGTCTCTTATGTCTCTTATATTGTTTATATTTCCCTTTCCCCTTTTTATTATTTTTCCTTTATTTTATTTATTGGAAAAGCCATATCATTTGTCCTATAGATTTTCCCATGTTCTGGGTTTTGCTGTTCTTCATCTAATCATTTAGCATGTTCCCCTGAGCATTGTTGATTTCTGTAGTTGTTACTAATCTTTGGTCTCTTGACTCCATCGTTTCAGCTACAAATATACCTACAGTATAATAGAGCCCTGCTAAAAACAAAACAATGTTTGATGGTAGGAGGAAATCATCTTTATTTTCCATGATTCTAAAGCTTTTTCACCTGTGAAAGCTAACTCTCACTTCCTTCCACCCCCACACTGAGTCTAACCAAACATTTATTTACAGATGACTCTCCACTTGTCTCAAAAATCTGTATTTAAACAAAGATAAACATTACCACATGTAAAGCATTAATTTGTCTCAGCTTCTGTGTCCTGCACCTGTATTCCTTCCTAATTTCTCTTTGTTTACCAGACAATACCTGGTGCCCTGGGATCTGCGATATGCTAATCTGTTCTCCATTCACTGAGGGATTGAGGTCATCCTTCAGGGAACAGGCTTTCATCTGATTAGACATATTGGATGGCTGCTTTCTTTCCATTCAGGCCTCTGTAGCAAGGCAGACAGTGGACCCTCCCTTGGGAGAAGGTGAGCCTGATTCTAGACAGCATTTGATATACTCACAGCTGAGAACATTGGAAAACAAAGAGGGAGGGTGTTATGTTGTATTCAGAGCCGGTAGTTGCAGTTTTACAATCAGATAAGCTATCCACAGTCATTGTAGCTCCACATGTGAATGCTGGAAGATACTGTTATTATTTTAGATATGGCCTTCGGGTGATAGTAGCATTGACTTATTGTATTCATTCATTTAGCCTCAAAATTCTGTCATTTCTAATGCTCTTTAAAACCTCTCCAAAATCTGTTATGTGGGACATGTATATGCTAGTCAGCTAAATGCATTCTTAAACTGGCTTTGTTGTATAAATAATTTCCAGTTGCATGTAACTTCAAATCTATTTTATCTTTTTGGAGAGTACAGTTATTTTTATCGCATCTGAGTTCTAGTTTACAACAAATGAATTTGCAAGCAGAAAAAAAGTTTGGAGAAATGAAAATCCAGAACCATATTATCAGAGAAAGCACATTTTCTGTCTGAATGTCAGCTTTTGAAGGAAAATACTGATGTACTAAGAAATAGAAATTGGTGAACATTGCTGGATCCATTATGTAGACAAGGACATCAGAAGGTTGTCCTCAATCTAAAACCCTTACAAAAAGATGAGATTTGTTCTACAACAAAGGATAAACACGCCCCATGCCTTTACATTGAAGGGAAATGGAAAGTAGGCTGTTTGGGAGGAGGGGCATAATAATACTTAACTTTATAGCCTTAGCAGTTTACAAAATGCTCTACCTTGTTTTAACTTCAAGACAACTTTGTGGAGTGTGATATTTTTAAGAGAAATAAATGTAGTAAAGGGAGATTAAATGACTTGTTTAAAATCACATAGTCAATAAGTAATAGGATTTGAAAGAGTCTGCGAAGGCATTCCCCAAACCCAGCACCATAGTGGTTGGTCTAAATGAGAGGATGGAGGAGGTGGAGAAGACAAGGAGGAACAGCCCCAAGCATGCCAGGCATATAGCACTCACACACCTAGCATCCCACAGGGAAGAGGTACCGTCTCTTTCTCACACTCTCCACCCAAAATCCCACAAATGAATCTTATTGGGTTATATGTCTGTTCTTTAACCAATTACTGTGGCCAAAGGGATGCAGTAATTTCCTGGGTCATTACTGAGTCTCATGCCCACCTCCAGACTTAGGGTCAGAATCAAATCCACTTAACAGCTTCAAGGAAAGCTGGGGAGAGGTGCTTGCCTAAGAAAACCAGGATGTTGTAACCAGAAGGAGAAATAGTTGCTGGGCAGGCAAAAGCAGCATATATCTTCTCTCTTCCCCAATTGCTAAAGGTGGAGTTTCATGCACCAAGACTCTTGGATAAGGGAGATATTTTTGAAGTGGTTTTTTTTTGGGGTCCTTAGATAACATCATGTTACCACCAGCCTACTTAAAAAGCATTAAAGAGCCATCTGGTCTGGGTTTGATTATTCTACCCATATGCTTACAGTTCTAGCTTAAATCTTTTGGCTTGTAAAATCAGGTAGTAGCATTTAAATATGCTGAATTCTGAAAATGTTGAGATTATAAATAGTTCCTCATATTTTTTAAATGCTAACAGCAGTTCTAAGAACATTAGCACCTCAAAACCTCATGGATTTTCCTCTTTTATTGTGTTTGTTTGTTTTGCCTTGTTCTGTTTAGCTGAGAAAAGAAGATATTTTATTATTAACAATTATTCTTAGACTAAACACATGATATAACAAAACTTTCCATACAGATAAAACTTCAAATGCTTATTTTTGTTCCTTAAGTTTATGTTTGTTTGAATATTTTAGCATGTTTCTATTTCTTATACTAAATTTTCAGAAAGTATGTCAAATTGAAAGTGAGTTAAATTAAAGCTTTATTTCTTATGAAAATGAAAAGTTAAAGGGTATTAATCATATTTCTTTGATTAGATATGTATCTCACGTGTTGCTGATTTGCTACATTTAAATTATATTCCTTTTATATAAACCTAAAAGCAACAAATAAACAGGACAAACAAACAGTGACTCATGGATGTGGACTATAGACTAGTGGTTACCAGAGGGTAGGGCGTGGGGGGAGGAGGGAGGTAGATGGGGTAAAGGGGGTCAAATATGTGGTGACAGAAAGAAATCTAACTATGGGAGGTGAACACAGTGTAAATATATATATATGCCTTACTGTTAAAGTGTACAGATGAAACTTAGTAGATTTCATTAACCAATGTCACCATAAAAAATAAATAAATTTTAAAAAATAATAAAAATAAAATAAAATAAATTAGATTGCTTTTATCGTTTCCTAAATATTACTTTATATGGCCTTTGCTTAATTTAATTTTATAAAAATATTCTTTTATGTAGTTATATTTTTATTATTTTTAATGGTATATTTTGTGGTGATTAGATAAAGCATTGAAATCTATTTCACCAACTCCACTTTGGTTATGAAATAAATTATAATCTAAATATACTGCAATAATGTCTTCTACGACTTGTCTGCCATCCACATTTCTAGATTCCTGTTTATCAGAGGCATCTGTTGTTTTCATTTATCTTACATCTGTTTTTCTTTGGTAAGAGAACCGGCCTTTAACAGTTCCTCCTTTAATCCACATGGTTCTGGTGGGACTGCCAATTATGATAAAGCTGCCTATGACAGAGAATTTTGGTAGGTGATCCAGGCTGGGTTATTTGATTACTGGAGGTTGAGAAATGGAGAGGCCATGAGACTGGCTGGACCATTCGTGTAGACATTGAAATCACCAAGGATGAGGACAAAAGAATGGAGGAGGAAAAGACAGTAAAGCTGGTGTTGGAATTGTCAAGAAATCTGTGGGAGTGACAAGGAGGATAATGAAGAACCATGCAAGGAGGTCTGGAGGGAGGTGCAGTCTGATGGCATGAGCTTCAAATCAGCCAAAGGGGAGAGCGAGAAAGGGTCAATGATTTGGAAATCAAAGTATGGAACAAGAACACCTGTACCACCCTCCGGTCCAGTGGTACATGACACAGGAGAGAAACCAGCCACCACTCATGAGGGCAACAGGAAATACAGTTCTCAGGGGAAAGCCAGGTTTTCCTTAGAACTAGAAGGCGACAGGCGTATTTAGAGAAAAGTGTAGATGTAGAGGGTTCTTCTGATGACAGAGCAGTATGGGGATATAGATTTAGTGATGAAATTTGACCTGTGAAGCTTGGACATGTCTAGGTCACTGAAATAAACATCTAAATAAGACAAGATGGGGTGCCCAGGTGGCAGTTTAATACAGGGGATAATTCATTCTAATTATTCCCAGAACATAACTCAGGTGATTCTTAGGTGAGCAAGAAACAGAAATTAAATTCATCAGAATCAAATGGATCCAATAGTACTGTTCATCCTCTTCCTTAATCACTTGAGCTAATCCCCTTTCTCGTACCCACTGATTCTGTGTTGACTTAGGTCCTCATTAGTTTCCTCCTGGATTATTACAATTGCCTCCCAACTGGTCTCTGTCACTGATTGCTCCTCTCTCCAATCAATTCTCAACATTTCTGCCAGAGTGCTCTTTCCAAATCATTTATTTAATCAGATACTGAGTCTGCTCTAAATTCCCTGATGGCTGTCCTAATGGTTGAAGATAAGCCCCAGACTCCTTAGCATGGAAGTTCTCTCAAGGAGTTGACTCGTTCTGTCCTGCATGTCCATGCACCCCAACTTCTCCACAGGTTCAAGTTGTTCCCTTTGTTCTTCTCCTTCACTTGATTATTTTGTACTTGTTCTTTTAAGATCTAATTCAAATCTTTGGAAGAATATAAAAGAAGCTGGCAGTCCTACTTATCCAAGAGAAGAGAAACTGGGCAGACTGGGGGAGCTATGGGAGACAAGGGTAGAAGGGAAACTTTTGGTATATTTTGAATTGTATATTATATGAATGTATGACTTTGACTTTAAAAGTAATGAAAATTAAAAAAATTTTTAAAGCATCAAATGGACAAAAAAGGTGAATTTGTTTCCTCTTGAAGTGTTCCCTGACACTTCCCTCCATTGAGCCACCTCTATGCCTTCCTCATTTCTCTATACAACTTTTATCATTATATATTCGAATTATTTATTTTGACCTGCGTCTCTGAAATTTCTGAATTCCAGTAAACTTCCAGTTTAACCTCCAAAGGATACTTTCAGCTATCAGATCATGTGTCCCATACTTGAGTTTGGAAAATACCTAAATAGCTCATAGACCAGGTTTATATTGACAGAGAAACCATAGGAAAATCTTATGACAAGTTTATCTTAAAGCAGTGTTTTGTGTTATTGTTTTCCCGAAACACACGTAAGTATAGTAGACATAGCTATAGAGATGTCTTTCGAGATGAAGGAATAGCATAGGAGAAAGTGCCTTCCTGTATCAACTCCAACATTTATATTCAGTTCTCATTTTTTAGTGTTTGCCAAATATCCAGAACATACAGAGAAGTAACCAAAGGCATTTTATTTTACATGGCAGTCACATTTTCATATGTAAAATGGTACTGTTAATGATTGCCTGGACCAGATTGAAGTAGCTGGGGGACATCTATGGGCTTCAAGATCAGTGGTCTTTAAACTTTTGCTCACTTATCTCCCTGAAAGGATTTTGAAAAACTTGTCTTCCTCCCACATTTTTATGTTACTACCTGTAATTTTTCATCATAGGTTTGTAAAGGGTATAATTTCTAAATATTGCAATTCATTATATTTTAAAATAAAGCTGTTAGCTCACTCTTTTAAATTTAAAGAAAAACTCATAGACACAGACAACAGTATGGTTGTCACCTGAAGGAAAGGGGTTAGAGGGAGATAGACAAAGGTAAAGGAGTCAAATATATTGGTGATGAGAGGAGATTTGACTTTGAGTGAACACACAATGCAATATATAGATGATGTATTTCAGAATTATACACTTGAAACCTATATAATTTTTTAACTAGTCACCCCAATAAATTTAACAAATTTTAAAAAATATAAAAAAATATAAATCCCATATGTTTCTCAGCTATTCATTTTAAATATAGATGAACTAGTAGCTCATTGTTTTTTGTCTTGAACTCATATTTTCACTCCATTTTCCTCTAAGAATACTATCTTATTGCATATTTTCATGCTTGAAAAATGTTTATTGATCATTACATTGTTCTTTACAATAGACATCAATCATAGTTACATATTTACGTAACTGTGCCTCTAAGGTTCCAGGTGTTAAAAATGTCTTTGGATGCAGTTATCACTAAAATTAGTAGTAGTACACAATTGAACAGTGGCTATATTGCCAATTTATAACTCTATTTTTAAATATACAAATAAGATTTTACTGAAAATGTATTCATTATGAAATAGATGAAACTATTTCTTTTCCATTGGATTTGCAGATATTATTTATAGCTAGAATGAGATTGAGTTCTGTTCCAATTCCACTCATGCATTTGATGTGCATTTGTTCTTATAGATATAAATGCTAAGGCACTTTGTACACAGAAATAAGTAGAGGGGAATGGGACAAATTTGTTGCAGCAGTTTTACTTCATTCCTTGAACCCCTTTCAATTATATACCAAAATCATGTGATAATCTATCATTTGAATTATTTTTAAAGGTCCATCAGGTGAATTTTGTTCCCCAGTCATCATAGTTATTCCCTTTCTCAACACTAACACAGGCTTCTAATTTTCTGTATTTTGTGCACCCAGTGTCAAGGCACCATAATAGGATGTGGAATCCATAAGAATTACTTTCTTTGGTTAAGTGGTGGAAAAACAGCAATTGCGAAAAGAGGTGAAAAGCAGACCACAAGTGTGTTCTCAAGCAGATGTGTTTTAGGAAAGTGTAGGATGTGAAACTGATTCCTTTAAAATTATCCATGCTCTGTACCACTCAGAGACCCTTTAGGTACATGGGCAGAGAATTGGTATCCCAGCTTGAAGATGTCTCTTCACTAATCAGCAGATATTTGAACAAAAATGACAGGAGAGCAATAGAAATTGAGGCAGTCCTAAACAGATTGGTGATGACACTGTGATTAAGAGAAGAGCTCTGTAAGTCCTAGTTCTGAAATTTACCAGCTGAGTAACCTTGGGCAAATTATTTAACCTCTGACATCTTAATTTTCAATCAGAAATAAAGGCAATAATGATATCTACCTCATAGGGTTGTTGTGAGGACTAAATGAATTAATATGTAAACCACTTAGAATAGTGCTTGACAATTAGTAATCATTCAATAAATTATTAACATTAATATTTAGAAATGATTATATATGAAGATTAAAAATGAGGATAATAGTTCCTAAATAGATTAAATTTCCATATATAGTTTGCTTTGACTGAAGCTAACTGGTTTAATTTATAAATTAAATGAAAAGTACAGGTATCCATGGCAAGTATGGGGCAGAGCCATGATTCTTACCCAGAGTTTATACTCTCAATGATCTTGCTATGCTGACTCTCAAAAATTAAACACAAAAAAAATAAATGAAATAAAAGTTATATGAGTTATGAAGTTACTTTTTCTAGATCAAGGGGTAGACTATGTAAGGCAAGATTTATAATATGCTTTCAGAGTGGCAAGAAAAGTGTTTGATGTATTCTTTGCTCATCTATGACCACAGAAAGTTCCATTATTCCCATGTAAGGATACCTCCTCTCCCCCAACACATACATTTACTGCTAAATATATCATCCAACTTTTGGTGCTTAGAGGTTCGGGGGTTTTGCCTTGCTATTGTTACAGGGGCTTCAAACAGATCATGTTCTACAGTTTTATCTTTGTTAAATGAAAATTAGAGTTTTTAAATATAATCTTATTTTCCAGTATTTCTGATTGTCCCTACTTCATCTCATTCTAAATTTGGGCCTTATATTTCATAGCATGCATGCACCATAAGTTGAAAAATACAACAAGGACTTAAAAACCCTCACTTGAATAATGTCGACTTCAGGAACAGCTGTTAAGATAAAATAAATCCAAGAGAGCCCAGCAGCCGGAACCAAATTGCTTTTCTTTTTAAAGGGACAGGCAGATTCATATATGATTGTAAATCCTAAATTGTTACTTTAAATCAATGCCATATTTTAATTGATATTAAAGGTTTTCAAATCTGAATTTTTAGTGGGTATTTTACTCAGTACATAGAATGTACCCAGTACATTCTATTCTACTATATTTCAATTTGAACAGTCATTTAATGACATCATTGACAGAAGTTTGCGAAGTAGAAAATAAAATCCATCAAGAATTAAGCCTCCAGATTTCTTCTGTATTGAGAATGCAGAAAAAGAAACTTCATCTACCAAAATATAAATAATGAAATCAAATAGAAATGTTTAATTAAGATAAAATAGAATTGCCCGTTGCAGAATAAAAAGATTTGAACTATTTCTTAATTGCAAAATACCTCAGCCTTTTGTAGTGTAAATTCCTCATTAAAACAGTTGCACAAAAGTCTGAGTTTTAAATAATGACAGATAAAACTCTTTTAAAAAAATCTAATATTAAAATATAAACTTATAGAATGGATAAATGACAAAGAGTTTGTTCAAAAAAGATGTCATTCATCATGCAAAAAGATTTATCGTAATTCTTTTAAACATATAGTTTTACTAATACATTTAGAATATAATTTGAGTTCTAAATACATTACTTACATATGAATTTTGCTAGAAAATATCTATAACATAACACAAGTACTAGTAAGAAAACACAGTATTGTAGTCTGAAAAAATCTCAGAATAGAAAACCATTCTGTGAAAGGTAATATTTATTAGTTTATTTAAAATGTTCTGGCCTAGTTAAATTAGTTATATATTTCAGAAATATGTTAATATCCTAGATATATATTTATAATTCAAAGGATAGAAACAGTTCCACATTTTCACTTCTCATTTATTCTAGTCAATCAGTTTTTTGTAAATAACTTTTATACTTCATTGTCCACTGACTCTTTTGCTTACTTGGTTGTTTCCATTGTGACACTTGAGTATATTTGTACTAATAAAATGAAATATCACCCCCTCATGTCACCTTACGAGAATTCTTTTTTTGGTGTACTATCAGACAGGATGATTTTGACTTCAAGTAACAAACAACCTAACTAGTAGTCACTTAGACCACAAAGCATTTATTGTTTACTTAACAGAATGCCTAGAGGAATAAACCCCAGGTTAGTTTGGGTTCTCAGTGATGTCAGCATGGACCCAGGCAGCTGAGGAGTATTTTAGCCTAGGCAGTCTGACTCGAATGCCTATGGTACACTCTCCTTCTCCACAATACTTAGACTATCATTATTCTGTCTTCCTGGGAAACTCAGAGTTTCTGTGGTTATCAGGGACCTTATATCCCTCAATGGTTGGCACATGAAAATCATTCAATAAATATTCATTAAACCATTGAGGAAAATTTTAAATAAGAGGAGGGGAGATGAAGACTATGTGGAATAAAAGGGTGCTTTGGTGCAGAATGAAATTAGAACTATTCAAGTTGATGCTGAACTTTTGTGCTCTGTGGTTTTTAAATAGATTCCAGTATCACTGAGAAAACTTTTTGGGGAATTTATGGTCCCCTCTCTTCCTTGGAGGGTCTTTTGTTGGTTGATCAATGCTCTGGGTTTAAATTTGCAAGTTTAGAAAAGTAGACCGAGCTAAATTGCACTGTATGAGAAAGTTTTGGGGACACTGTAGTCAGCAAAGTTTGTGCATGTATGTATGTGTGTACTGGAAGGGAAGGGGGTATTGAGCAGCTGTAGGAGACACCTAAGGGAAGATATGTATGATTGTTGAGTTTTTAAAAAGTGAAATGTTACATGCTGTGTAATGAGATGTCATAAGTTTTTAGTATCAGTACATAAACCATTATACTAAGTATGATTGGATACTGAAGAAAATAAATTTGTGTCAAAGACTTGAGTTAACATGGTTTGTGTTATATCAGAATTCAGGACAGTCCTTCTGAATGCTTAATATGTTCAGAACGAATGTCTAATGTGTGCACGTGCACTCATTGCATATGCGTTCACTGCATTTACTAAAGGAGGTATGCTTTTCTCTTGGAAATACAGGATTTGAGAACTCCTGTGGTTGGTTCTTAACCATTGTTTTATAATAGCACCTCATAAACTGTTTGATTTATGCATAATCAAGATTTACATTGCTTATTTTAAAGTCAATAAATCAATCAGTTTGGGGGACAAATGGAGAGTTGGAAACCAAAGTATTAGAGCTTGATAAAATTCATCAGGTATTCTTGCACAGAAAGAACCCTTTCAAAAGAAATAATAAGGAAAGCACTAGGCAGACGAAAAATCTGAAGCACCAAGAATAGAACACCTAGATGATGATCAGCCGTTTGTCTGCTATTCTGCAAGTTTGTGCCTGGAGAGCTGAAGTAAGGTAGGATGGGGTAGGGCAGGGTGGGTAATGAGCTAAGATAATTTTCTTTTCTGGGAATTTTCACCTGGGTGGGGGTGGGAGGAGAAGAGAACAGTAGGGGTCTGTTTCTTCTGTAAATTCAGCCAGCACTTTGTAAAGTGGCACAGGACTGTCATTTTAAGCTGGACTACTGTTGGCCCAGATCCAAAGAGAATGGCCAGAAATGAATCATCTTTGGAAATTCAGCATGATGCAGAGATTTACTCAGATAGCCAGAGGAGCCAAACCCAGCTAAGTGTAAGGCTACTTTAGAAAACAGGAAGCAGAGCTGGTGGTCTTGTATTGGCAGGTTTACAGGGTGAAGATTGCCTCAAGGCTCTACTCCAATTCTTTCTCTTCCATGGAGTACTCTCTGGCTGCTTCAGCTCACATGTGAGACTTTAAAGTTTTGTAGCCCTTGGAAGCTGCCCTATACTATTTTGCAGTTAATTACCAACAGCCTTAAATCGATCCTGTAGATAAAATGAGGCCATTAATATGGACATTCCTAGCACAGTATCCAGCAAGACTTAGTTTATCTACCCTAATACCCCTGGAAAGATAGTCTTGGCCAGAACACAGAATTAATAAAAGTGGGACGATTAAGGAGAGATGACTCAGCCCATATTCTCATCTGTTATAGCATACAGGGCCTCACAAGAAGTGTTCTCCACTAGATCCAGAAGTTGTGGCTGTAATTTGTAAAAATTCATTATTTGAATATATGTGTTAGCAGAAGCTACATGGCCTGAATGTTTGCTGGGGTATTTGAAACACTAGTTTCTGAGGAATACATGTGAGTAAATAAAGGTAGATTATTACTATGCATTAAAGTCTGAACCTATTTATTTCAGAAAAATTAAAATACTTTAATTATAACAATACATACTTGTAAAAATCCATATATAACAGAGATTAATAAAATGTAAAGTTGATGTACCTTTCCTCCTATCTACCTACAACCCAGTCTCACTATTAACAGTTTGGTTAACGACTCTCCAGTGCAGGCATGGAGGGGCTGGGGCTATAGAGACAAACATGACCAACAAAGTCCCTGTCTTCATGGGGCTTACATTCTAGTAGGAAGAGACAGACCATAAGCAAAGAAGCAAACAAAACCAAGTCGGGAAGTTTGCTTTATATATGGGAGTGAGATCCAAATAAAGAAGAATCAGTTTTGAACCTTTTGGGAAGAGCCTTTCAGGCTGACTGACTAGTAGGCGCAAAGGGCCAGGGGGAAACAAGGGAGCTGCTATGGTTGGCACTTTGCATGTCAAAGTGAGTTTCAAGATGGGGAGAGGATTATGTGTGTACTACTGAATAGGAGGTTCAGTTTTATGCTAAATGCAATGAGAGGCCATTAAAAGTCCCTAATTGCAGGGGATTGCAAGAGAGAAGCGAAGAGGAATTGATTTTCATTTTTGTAGTAGTGGAGGCAATGAATGGAAGTTTGCAGACAGATTGGAAGAGGTTCATTCATGCATACAAACATATAGAATTTAAAATATATATATATATAGTATTATATACACATATAATACTATATATATAATATATAATACTATATATATAATATATAATACTATATATATAATACTATATATGTATGTATGTATGCATGTATGTATGTGTGTGTGTGTATACATATATACACACACATACATACTATTTATATATAGTATTCCTATATAGTATATATACTATTCCTACAACTTGTTACTGGTATACATTTTTAGAACTACTCTTTGTAATTATGTTCAGAGTCAGTTTACTATCTTAGAAAATCAAACATCTTGTTTTTTGACCTTTCCCTATCTACCCAAATGCAGTAACTTATTTGCCAAACACAAGTTTTGCATTTTAACATGGCTCCATAATGTGTTCATCAGATTTGGCTCTTAATAACCTTTGGATAGTCCCAAAAACCAGATTTATTCTGAAAGAAAGAATTCTTTTTAACAAATTCAGTAACTACTGATGTGTTAACTTTTGAGAAGCATCATTGGAATGTGTATACAGCATGCTGAGGTGATTGGAATAAAAAACAATTATTTGAAGTTACATTAACTTATTCATCAAATACTTATTGAGCACCAAAAACTAAGTACTAGGCGCTCTTTTAGGCACTGAGTATACGTCAATGAACAAACAAACAAAACCTCTGTCTTTGCTGGGCTTACATTCTAATAAAGAGAGATGGACCAAACAAACACACAAAATAAGTAAACTTTATATTATGGTTGAAGATTATATGAAAGCAAGGTAAGAAATTTGGAAAGCTGATGGAGGTTCCAATTTTAAATAATGTTGTCAGGCTGGGCCTCACAAAGAAGGTGACTTTGAGTAGACTAGAAAAGGGAGAAGTAATACAGATGTTAAGGGGAGAACATTTAAACAGGGAATAGCTAGTGCAAAGTTCCTGAGGCAGGAATATGCCTGGCAAGGTTGAGGAACAGTGAGGTGGCTAATAGTTGAGTAAGAATTGCAGAACATGAGATCAGAGAGGTAAGGAGATAAAGGGTAGGTCATAAGAACCTTCTAGCCATGGGAAGAATTTTTGCCTTAACGATGAGTGGGGGGGGGGCAAAGCAGAGATGTGACATGATATAAATTATATTTTTTAAAAATTACTCTAAGCCCTGTTATATAACCAGCACAGAAAAGAATAAGGAGGTTTTGATGTTTTTGAAAACAACAATCTGATACTGACATTCCCTTAATTTTGCTAAAAGAAGGTAGAATGGCGAAGAAAAGCATTAAAAAAATTCCAGATTGTATCTTTCTGCTTTATCTTTCCTTATCAGAGTGAAGTACTATCAAACACAATTCCTGTAGCCTTATGCTAAATGTGTCCTTAGACTGTTTTCATTCTGCTGTCAAATTCTTTATCTTGTCCTATATATTGGTAAGGATCTTCGTGGCTGCAAATAACTGAATACCTGTGTGGCTTAAGTAACTGAATAACTGTGTGGCTTAAGCAATAGGCCATTTACTAGCTCACGTGTGAACAGTCACGTGTGTACAGAAACAGGGTAGATTAATTTAGTCACTCAGTGACGACTGGGTTCTAGGTTGCCTTTCCTGTATTTCTTCTTTTTCTTTTCTCTCATTGTTTTGAGATGTGCCACCATAGATTTAAGGCAGGAAGTAAGGAAAAGACTTCTTAAGGGCTCTCAGGGATAAAACCATTTTCCTGAAGCCATCCCCTCACTTCTACTTCCAATTATGTACTCACCAGAATTAGGTCACCTACTCAGTTCTTAAAGCAGTCATCGACAAAGGGGAGAACACCTGGAGACAGGTTTACATCAGTGGTTTTTGAGGAACCCTGGGAGGAGGGATCCCCAAGACCATCTCAGGCAGTATGCAAAGTCAAAACTATTTTTATTATAATAGTAAAATATAATTTTTCACTCCCATTCTCTATGAGTGTACAGTGGGATTTTCCAAAGGCTACCTGAGATAGTACAACAGATTGCAGCAGATATAAAAATCCTACTGCCCTCCATTATGCCAACATTAAAGATACTTGCTCATTTTTTAAATACCACTTATTTCGTTATTTTGGAAATTATAGTTATTTTTCACTAAAATGTTCTATTTATGTTGATGTAATTTTTATTTATTTTTAAATTTCTCGTTTTTAATTTTTAGTGTGGTAAATATCGACAGTTATAACCCACATAAATGAAAGCTTTTAACTAAAAGGGAGTGAAATGGTCAAAATGAAGCCTCGGGTGTTATTTCAAAGAAAAAGCGTCACATTAGGTTGCTTCTTTAGATGGGAAGGGGTGTGGGTTGGGGGGGAGCTGTGGACAGTTGACATTTTAAAACCCCTCTAGGGAGTAGGAGTAATCCCCTCCCCACGCCACCAACCTTCATCAGAAGTCTAGGAATAAGGTAATCAATCATTGATAATAATTGATTTCTTCCGCCAGCCCTGTATTAATACCGTCCTTAACAGGTTATAAGTCTTGACGGGTTATGGTTGTCATTCATCTAAGCTCAACAGAATCCAGCAGGGCCTCCTGACTGCTTAGGCCAAGGGCAAAGAGGATGATTTCGTTGGACTCTGAAGTTGTCACCAGGGCGTGCTCATTTTCTCGCCTTGATCTTTTATTCAGGATTGGGGATATGTGCACGTAAATTGGGAGGAGGGCACTCCACCCTCCCTTGTCCTTCATTCCTAACATTTCTTGTTCTTGACTCATGCTATTGTGGTGTTTTGGTTTTAAAGTGCTCTCAGGAGTCTCCTTAAAATACCAAACTTGTTTTTCCCCTCTCGAGTAAATCTCTTGGCTTCACACAGCAGTAAAATAAAACAGTAAAATAAAATTAAGTAAAAAAAAATTATCAAAGTACATCTTCGTGTTTATAACAAGTCACATGGCTGCGTTTTCTCCATATTTCTCCGGCTGATATCTCTTCTTTCTCCCGCCTCCTGTCCTTCCCCGGAGAATTTTAGACCGACATAGAAAGGGAGAGGTGCATGCAGCTCTAACCCCGACTACGGGTGCAGCAGGAATACATTTTCTTTCCACGTATTTTACTGGCTGGGTGTGGAACATTTCTGCATACAGTTCTCGTGCCTGAGTGCCATTTCGAAGTCTCCCGGCTCTCTCCCGCCTAGGTCAAATTTTACACCTAACTCTCTCCCGGTTAGGTTGTTTGCATCCACGATTCCCGATGCTCGAACCTCCTTTCCCCTGGGCCTGAGCTAATTCTGGGTGACGGCTGTCGTTCGGTTTGTTTCTCCCCTTTTGCAAGCGCACGTGGCTCTTCGGGGAGCTTCAGTTTTGCTTCTAGGGAGAGCGCCGGGGTTCACAGGGGCTCGGAGCACGTACTTTGATGCAGCCACGACCCCCTTCCCCCACGGGGGCTGGGGCCCGGAGCGCTGCAACGTGAGGGGCGGGGAGCAGGGCCTGGCCGGGTGAATAACAGGGCGGAACAGGTGCCGGCGCCGCAGCTGCGCCCGCATCTCGGGATAAGGTTTTCGGTCCCTTCGGGGGTTTTGGGGAGGTGGAGAAGGGGACTCGAGGCCCCCGTCGGACCAATGCGGGCCGCGGTTGTTCGTCGCCTAGCAACCGGCGCAGCCAATGGGCGGCGGCCGTGCCTGCGGCGCTGGCGGGGCCGGGGCGGGGTGGGAACCTGCGGCCCGGCGGGAGGCGGGAGGCGGGAGGCGGGAGGCGGCCGCGAGGGGCGGGGCGGAGCCGGGCGGGGGACGGCGGAGGCGGGAGGTGGCCGCGAGGGGCGGGGCCTCAGGCCCGGGGCGCTGGGAGCCGCCGCGCCGCGCCTGTGCGGGCCCCCGGGGCTGCGCCCGCGCGACCGAGACGCCCCGCGGTGTCGGCTCAGCGCTCCCGGGACCCGTCATGGTGAGAACCTGGCCCCCTGCGGCGGCGATTGTGACGCGGCCGCCCGGGGAGGAGCGACGGCGCCCTTGGCGCGGGGGGCAGGCAGTCGGGGGGCGGGCGGGGGGGGCGCGGAGGTGAGCGCCGGCACCTGGCGCGGCGCCCCGCTTCTGTGCGGGGGGCGCGGCGCGGCCGTTGGGGCCGTTGGAGGAAGCGGCGGACGTTGGTGGACCCGCGGCCGAGCCGGCGGCGGGCGGCGGGAGGTGGGTGCCCGCTCGGGGACCGCTCCGCTGGCGGTCGCGGTGCTCTGGCCTCGGGAGGGCTCTGGCTCGGGGAGCCCCGAGTCCTCACCGGGATGCGGAGAGGGTGGCGCCCGGCGCGGGGTGCCGAGCGACGCGGGGCGGTGGGGGAGGAGCAGACGGCCAGCTCGGGGCTGCGGTGTCCCCGCACGGGCTGCGGGGCGTGCGGGCCCCGGGATTCGTTAGCGCGAGCCGCAAGAAGCAGTCCTTGGAATGAGTTCCTGGGGGGCCTGGGGCTGCTGCCGTGGAAGAGGACCCCGATGAGAGCTAAATGGCTAGGGGCAGAACTGACATCGTCTAAGGGGCAGGCATGTGCGAGAATATTGTGGGGTAGAATTTTACAGTGAAGTACAGTAAGTCGAATTACTAGCTCCCTGCTGCCTTTTGAGCCTGTGCTGATTGCCCAGATATGCAAGTCACTTGGGCCCAGGCTGTGGAATCTGCTGAAAAATGTGTCCTCAGCACGTGTCCAGCGGGAATCTTCAGACCATTCCCCCATTTCAGGGTCCAAGGTTATAACTGCCAAGTTATCATTCCTTGCTACGCTGATATATAGTTCTTGTTGAATCTGAGCGATTTGAGATATCTCATTTCTGGACTCCATAACGGCGTGAAGATTAGCAGAGGTACTCCTCTGAAGGTGGCATAGAACCGAATGAAAGGGGGCTTTCCTGGGATTTGAAATTGCTAGGCTCTCCTAACAGTTCAGGTTGGAGAATAAGTCTAGAGTTGGCTATGAGTGATGGGTGCCTTTGAAACCTTCACCACTCAAGAGGGATTGGTTTATTGTGTATATAGAAGAAAATTCTGGCAGTCTTGATGCTGCCTTGAAAGGTAGGTATGACTTAACACATTTAAAAGACTGACCAAAATTTGAAAAGAATTAAGAGATATGGAGAGAGAGAATGCCTTTAGAGTTAAGATTTTGGTCAAACTATCTTGACATTTAAAAGTAGTTTATGAATTTGAATTCAGTCAGCAAAACTTTATCCATCAAGTCCTAGAGCTATTAAAACCTGCAGGCCCAGGAAGCTTAGGTTATTCATTCAAACTAAATAAGTAAAAGCTAATAACTAATTGATTCTTTTCTGCCTGTGGTCAGTGAGTTTCTCTACATGGTTCTTTGAAAAGAGGTTGAAGGAACTGGTATTTTAAATGAAGTAAGTCTCTTAGTGACTTGCTGGGTCTTTTCAGCCAAGTCATTTTATACCCTTCCTTCTCTTTTTCCTTGTGTACAATGAAGATAATAAAGCCCCAGGATTAAGTAACATGAGTGAAGCAGTTTGAAGATAACTGCAAGGACATAGTTATTCTAGGATGAAATGTGAAGATCTCATAACACATTGTGCCTTGTGACAAGACTTGCTAAAACATAATACTTTACAAACCTGCTGAGGCGGTATATGAGAAAACTAAAATGTTAGCTGTTCAGATGATTTAGCAAAGGCCTCAAGGCCAACACAAAGTTAGATTATGTTCTTGACCTATCCATAAACCTGATGTAGCTGCTCTTTGACAAAGCTGGCTATAACACAGGTTTTATAAGAGATGCTTGAGTGCCTTCTATGTAATATACATAGAGATAAAAAGATGAAAAAGAAACTGCCCCAAAAATATGTGATTTTAATATAGTTCACATGCTTAAACTGGAGCAATTCTAAAGCTTTTTAAGTGATGTTTTCCCATGTCATTTACCAGAAGTTGTGACTCTGCCTTATTGATTTGACTGGGTCACAGAGAGACATCTGTGGATGTTTTGTGTCTTTGGTGATGGTGATCATGATCAGCTGGTAACGAAGGTACAAGTTATCTTGACATCACGAATTTATGGGTTGAGACAATAGTGTACCATTCATTATTGATAATGGAAAACTACCTACAATCTTCACTTTTGGTAGTGGGTTAGTATTATATAATAGTAGCAGATTTACTGAATTATGCTTAAATAATTTATCCTTTCAATAAATATTAAACACTAAGCCACTCCATGCCAGACATGAGGGTAAAAATGATGAATGTTGCCTTGTGGAGTTTGTTTTAGGAAATTTAAAATAGGCAAGAGAGAGCAAAAATAGAAGGAAAAAAAAAACCCGGAAAATATCAGCAGGCATTAGAAAAGAGAATTTTAGCTGTGTCCTGATAGAGAAGGAGGAAGAGGAAGAAGTGGAGGTGTTCACCTGGTGAACACATATTGACATGTTCTGTGCAATGTACCATTGAGGGAAGTGCAGGTGTTGGTAGTTAGAGCAAGGTGGAGTGTGTTAGTAATAAGGCTGGAGAATAAGACTATATATAACCAGTAGGTGATAGGGAATCTTTAAAAGGTTTTATGCAGGAGAATTTATTCGATTTTTACTTTAGAAGGGTATTTCCCCCAAAATCAGAAATTTGAGTGATCCAGAAGTATTCTGAACATAGACAATCTCAGTAATAATTGAGATACAACAGCCCTGAACAGCACTTAAAAACTTTAAAACTATTTTATTGAAGCCGTTAGGAACTTTTGAAAAGTAAATATCATTATTCATCTAACCAACTTTTATTGAGTTTTTTGTTCTATTTTATTTTATTTTTTATTTTGAGGTATGGTCGACATATAACATTAGTTTCTGGTTTATAACATAATGACTTGATATTTGTATATATTGTGAAATGATCACCGCAATAACTGTAGTATCTTCTACTTTTAAGATTGGGGGAATAGTGATGCAAAGATAAATAAGATACAGCTCCATTTTCAAGCAACTTGCAGCTCAGGGGAAGAGAGAACAGTTTTAATGCAGTGCAGAATCAGAGTGTCGTAAGAGGTGTTAAAATGGCAGTCCTAGCAACGTAGGATTCTGAGATGAGAGAAGACAGAAATTGAAATTAAAAACAGTTCTTAAATAGAAATTAAACTGTGGCCAGTTAAAGAATCAGTGCTATCTTAACCTTTATCGTTCTCATCTATTAACCCTTACTTCAGAATTGCCTCCCTCCCTCTTACTCTTTTGAGTGAAATTTTTGGTTTGACTATCATACTACTAAATGTGAGACCTTGGACAAGTTATTTCTTGCCCATATCTTCTCTGGGTTTTTGTCGTCTCATGTGTACATTAGAGATAGTACCTACTTTACACGGTTGTGATTACATAAGAAAACAGGTTAATATCCAGAGCCGTGCCTGGAAAAATGGCTTATATTTAATTTATTAAGCACTTAATATTTCTATTTAACGTATGCTATAATTTAATAAGAACTAACTTAAGGAGAGGATTTCTTATTGTGAATCTGTCAGCATCTGACAAGGCCTCTACATTCAGAGAAGCCAGATACGTTCTCTTAAATGAAGCTTCCGAATAAATAATCTTATTATCTTTTCTTGTTTGCTGATTACTTTTCTGAACGTGATTTCCATTTTTGCCCCTCAGTTTTGTCATAAAGTCAGTAATCACCAAACCCAACATTTTTTTTTTTTTTTTTTTTTTTTTAGATCTTGCCCTTTCTATAGCATTTGCTGCTCTTCACCACTCCCTCTTTGAAACTATTTTCTCTTGGCTCTCCTCACCCACCTCATCCCCTCTGTTTTTACCTCTTACATGTAGGTCACCTTCATTCACCTGTGTCCTTTAGTGTTCTTTCTGCTTACCTGGTTTTCTGTATGGATGTAACTACTTCATATATGTTGATGACACCTAGGTCTGCCTTGACGTCTTTTGATATCCAGGCCCTAGAGATTATCCGCATTTGAATGTCTCATGATAGCATCTCTAAACCAAGTGGGTTAAAAAGTGAGTTCATTATCTCCACACACTTAACCAAACCCATTTTTATTAACCTTATTCTTCTGTTCTCTTTATCTAAGTGACACCATTATCTGTCTAGTATAAAAGACAGATTTTTATGAGAGAACCCATCTCATAACACAACTGATGATGGTTTATGGTTATTGGTGATTTCTAAGATGTCTTCTTATTTTTATATGCTAGATCCTATGAAGGATATTTCTAAACCTTGGGTACAGGCTAGAAAGACTAATGCTGAAGGTGCTTTTAGGTAGGAAAGCACAGACAACCAGATTACAATCAACTGGCAAGAGACAACTCTGGGACCTTTATGGCCTAGACCACGGGGCCTCAGCCCCTGGGCCATGGACCGGAACCTGTCCATGGCCTGTTACGCATTGGGCCACACAGCAGGAGGTGAGCGGTGGGCGGGGGAGCAAAGCTTCATCTGTATTTGCAGTCATTTCCCAGCGCTAGCATCACTGCTTCAGTTCCACTTCAGATCATCAGGCATTAGATCCTCATAGGAGCACTGATCCCTGATGCCGAAATGGTTGGGGACTGCTGGCCTAGATCACTAACTCTCAGGTAAGAAGTATATGTAATGGCTGGCACCCATCTTAGATTATAGAATCTGCTGGCTACTCAGTACATATGAGTGCTGCAGTTCTTTTTGAACAGTATTCTTCAAGCAATCTCCTCCATCCTTAATGTTTCCAAAATTGGGTTTCATTTTTCAGCAGCCCTGGCAAAAAAATATAGCAAACTGGACAGTTAATAGTCAGGGACTGGCTGACTGACTTAGCTAGTGACAATGAAATGAAGGTAGTGAAGGACAGATAAGAAGTATTTCAGAAGTTGAAGTAACAAACAAACATGAAGGCAAGTATACAAAAGCACCCTTAGGAAAGAATTTTTTTTTAGTATTCTGTAGTCTAAACTGCATAAATAGAACACTAATTTATACTGAACAACATTCTGTGCAGCAGTCCTCAATCTTTTTGGCACCAGGGACCAGTGCTTTTATGAAAGTCTAATGCTTGATGATCTGAGGTGGGCCTGATGCTGTGATGTTAGTGCTGGGGAGTGGCTGCAAATACAGATCAAGCTTTTCTCACTGCCTGCCTCTCACCTCCTGCTGCGTGGCCCAGTTCCTAACAGGTCATGGACTGGTTCGTACCAGTCCACAGCGCAGGGGTTAGACACCCCTGCTTTAGAGTACAGCTGTGTTCTTAAGTTTCTTGCATCAGAATCAGATGGGAGGTGGGTCTCTTAAAACACTGATTTCTGGTCCCTCTCCCAGAGTTTCTGAATCTGTAGGTCTGAGGTGGGATTTGAGAATTTGCATTTTTAACAGATTTCTGAGTGCTAGTGATGCTGCTGGTCCTGGGACCACAATTTGAGAACTATAACCAATGATTGAATTTGGGCTAAATCATTGAACAAACTACTGCAGATACAGGATTATATTATTATAGAACAGATTTATGAATTAGGTTTAATTCCTTTGTTATTTCCATTGCCCTTAGTAAATTTTGTTTCCTGTTACTTATTTGAGGAAAGAAATACCAATAAATGGTAATTGTTTTTTTTATTAAGTCTGCTTCTTAGCTGACTTTTATAAAGTCAGCTTCTTAGCTGACTTCCAGAGTATGATAGATTTAAAAACAAAAGTGCTGCTTTTGTTCTTTTTCTTAGTAATCCTCATGTAAGAATATGATTGTTGCTATTCCTACCTCTGTACTAGAAGAATTTGAAATTGGCATATTGTCTCTAAATTGTCATGCTCTTTTGATTCATAAATATATACTAAATCACCTTGCTGCTTCTCTTAGCTGGCACTAGTCAAGGTTTGATTGAAAGCTCTTCTAAATTACATCATGGCTAAAGTGTAGGTTCTTATTCATCATAGTATTAACAGCATGCCTCACCCTAATATATCATTGAACTTCGTTGACATTCATTCAGCACACTTTTTTGGGTTCCTACCATGGGTCAATTATGACATCTTATACTAAAGTAGCGTACAAACAGTACAATGACAGGCCTGCTGACCAGGAACTCAATTTAACTGGTGAGAGAAGTTTTATTACAGTTAGATTTGTACTGTAATAGGGTTAATACAAAGTGTTCTGGAAGCACAAAGAGAAGGGAATAACAGTTTGGAGAAAGCCTGGAAATTTGGGCTCTATGTTCACTAGATTTTTCAAAAATATTTTTTCAAGTTGCTATAACATTTAATATTTTCCTGCTTTTATATAGTTATTCAGTTGGAATAGTTACTGTCTAATTGTAATTTAGTCTCAAGGTGAGGTGGTGGAGAAGCGAGTACCTGTGTATATTCAGTTTGAAACAGCAGCTCACATTGTTTATTCCCTCCTCTCCTACCATAAAGACAGTAAGATATAATAGGTAAATGTGCTGGACTGCTGTGGTTTGAATCTTGGCTTTGTCACATTTTATTTATGTCACCTTGGGAGAGAAAGCTCTCTAGGCCTCAGTTTCCTCATCTGTAGTAGGGAGGAAATAACTATTTGAGTTAGTTTTAGATTGACGTTTAAAATACTTTAAATTTATTTGTTGCAAGTAAATGGTTTATGTGTGATAAATTTTATTTTATTGTTAAAATTAGGTAGAATCTCATTTGCTAAATGTGGTTGTGAAGACAGTGTGTTGCATATTGTGTTACAAAGTGTGAAGAAATTTTGATAAAAATAGCTACTTGATTGCATTTTAAGTTCCCGGAGAAATGTAAAAATTATAGATAATAGAACTGAAAATTCTTCAAAGGTCATCTAGTTCAACCTAATATTATAGATATGGAAACCAAAAACCAAGGAAATTATGGCCAGATCAGGGTTGCTCAGTAAATGATAGAAGTGGCACTGAGGACCACAGCCAATGACATTCCATCTGGTGCTCATTCAGTACCCTCTGTAGCTTCCTTACAGTGACAGTACCTTGGAAAAAAACAAAACAAAACAAAAAACCTAAGTTTAATTGAAGAGACAAGACAAAGACATATGAAAACAGCAATGAAGAGTCATCGCACAATGAGATACCGGATGATGGGGCACAGACTCTTAAGTACATAGCTGTATAACTTCATGAGCTGTTCTCTTGAAGCAGAGAACACATCTTATTAGTTGTTTGAGTCATAGAAGGTTGATCGATTAAGAACATTCTTTTTTAAAAAGAATCTAAATAGTTATAAATCATAGTCATTTTTCCCCCTTTTCTTCTACCACGTTTAGATTATAATTGAGCCAGAGGGAGAGTCCACCTTTGCTATGTTGCCGATACTCTGAGACTTTGCTCTTTACAAGATGGGGGGCAGTCTGCTTCCCTGATGGTCTAGATCCCCACAGACACACTCTGACGTAGCAGGGCATCAATGTGAAGACTGCATCATCCTCACTCACTTGTATGTGTAAATGTGTGCAATAGGGGCTAGACATGTAATTGATTGGTGGAAAGAGTTTATCATTTGTCTAAATTGATTTTTCCACTGAAGGGCAGGGGAGCAACTATATTGAACTGTGGTGGGAATGCTTCCACACATTATCTCATTAACTATGCATGAATCCTCTGCCTCTAAATATTTTACAAAATATTAAATGCCCCTAAAACATTTCAGCTGTATATAAAGGTATGCTATGGAAGAAGTGAAAGCAGCACTGGCCCACCCCTCACTATACCCACCCATCCTATTCCCCAGAAATGCCATTAGTAACCGTTTGTAACTTTTCACACCTTTCTCCTAAACCTATTTAGATAATTTGATTTAGCCAAAAATGGTGATCATACTTTTCTCATTATCCATAACTTTTTTTTATGCTATATACATCCAGTTCTACTTCACTTTAACAATCCCAGAGTACCCCTTCTTCTGGTTGTACCATATGTATTGATGTTTAACTGTATCTCTCAATAGATATTTAGATTGTCTCCAGTTTCTTGCTATTACAAATAATGCTACCGTCAATAACTTTCTTGTAATGTCATGCTTGCTAACTTGTGTGATTGAATATATGGTAATCGATGCCTAGAAATAGTTGATCAGTGGAAAGATTTATACATTTCAAGTTTTTTGTAGACTGGGAGATTCCCATCTAAAACTACAAACTACTGACCGCTGGTAATGTTCTATTTCCTTTATGTAGTTATCTCAGTAACTGTGGGACATATGTTTTGCCCAACAGGGCTGCTTGTGCTAAAATACTGTAGATTGACTGACTAATCTGGAAATAAATGTCTTATTTTTTATCACTCATGCCATTCCAGCATTAGTTTTGGTGTTTGAGAGTGGTGCTATTCATCTCCATTGCCTCTGCTTATCACTGTAATTTCCTTTAAAAACATGGATTCTTTTTCATTATATGAAGCACATATTCACTTACAGAAAATTTAGAAAACACAAAAAATTAAAGATTACCCATAATGTCTTTGTGTGTGTGAAAATGCTTAAAGAAAGGGGTACAAGTCCTGCTCTTGCCTGTTCCCTTTTCTGTTCCCAGGTTGATCTTCCAGTTTTTTATGTTCTTATGCAAACTTCTGTCTTTATAGAGCAGGATTTATACCTGTACATATATATTTGAATATAATTTTTCAAAGACCAAATAATATCATTTTAGATAGTGTTCAGCCATTTTTTTTTTTTTTTTGGTTACTAAATCAAATAATCATGGAAATCTTTTCAAATCAATAAAATAGCTAATAACAGCTGCCTAACATTTATTGAGCACTTAACGTGTACCTAAGACTTGTTTTAAGCCCCTTACAGCGATAAACTTATTTAATAAAATTATTAAATAAATAAATTTAAATAAATTTTAAAGCTAAATTTATTGTTTAACCACATTTTAATCCTTTGAGGTAAAGAATGTTTTCACTCTCCTTTTGCAGATGAGGAAAATGAAATCCAGAGATTTCTGTTCTTGTAAGTGCTGGAACTGGGGTTTGAAACCAGGTGGTCTGACTCTGGATCCTGTGCTTTTAGCCATTGTAGCATACTGTTTCTCATACTGCAGCAATACTTGGTTCAGAGATATGTAGAAGGAATTCAACATAGCTTTCCACTCCCTGAGATACTAAGAGGGTAGTTTTCGGTAATTCTGGCTTGGGGCTTCACTGAGATTGTACCTCTCAACTCAAAAAAAAAGGATAAACGTGAAATATTTTACCGTAATTTGTGTCTTCACACTATTTTGTGCAATCTTTGCCCACTTGAGAGATTTGATTTAATGAGTGCTGGTAAGAGATACTGTTTCCTGAGCCTCTCATCCTCTGAAGCTGCAACCCATGATAGTTAAAGAGAGTGGTCTCTGGAGTCTAGGGTAGGGAGGATCCCCTGGTTCTGCCTTTTGCCAGCTATAGGACTTTGGGCAAAAATTACCTAACATTCTGTTATTCAATTTCCTCATCCGTAAAAAGGAAATCATATAATACATGGGGTTGTTGTGAGCATTGACTTAATAAAATACATAAAGCATTTAGAACAGTGCCTGGCACTTGTTTGTTAAATCAGCTCCCATACTCTAGGTTTACTGTACCTAGTGTTTCACCTGTTACCTCATTAAATACTTACAACCATCCTGTGAAGTAAATAGTACCACCCTATTTTCCAAGTGAAGAAACAAGCCCAGAAAGAGATTTGGTCAGGATATGACTCCAGTCTGTCTGACCCAGGGCTGTGATGCTTGCATTGTTTGCACTGGATTCCCTAACTATTAATCCTCCTTCTAGCCACAAACTCAGAAAGGGGGCAGGTGATGAAGGGAACTGAATTTTTAGTTTCAGCCATACAGATATATGTATGTGTGTGTGTGTGTGTGTGTGTGTGTGTGTATAATTTAATTTTAATTTTAAAGATATATATATATATATATATTTAATTTTTGAAGAATTTATTTCTGTGGAAAATACCTTTACCATTAAATTATGCCACTCAAATGAAATCATTTAGATTTTAAATTTGTAAAATGTAGATTTTCAAAGAGGGCGAATTTAGTGTGTTTCTATACCAATATGCATATCTGAATCGAGATTTTGTTTAATGGTTTTGTTTAAGGTAGCAGAGGCATTTATTGTGGAATTAAAAGCTGTAGTCTCCTATATAGTAGAAAGCGGCATTAATTTTTTAAATCATAATATATTTGTTTTTTGAGAGTAATATCTGTTAAAGTATGTTGATAACTAAATTCTTAAGTTTTATGACTGAATTTGTAAGATAAGACTAATGTTTAGACTCAAACAGTTTATCTTCTTAACCCAGCAATTTGGTAGTTCTAACTTTGAGAGATTTTAGCAAAGACTTTGGTTAGCCATCTGTGAAAAATCCTGCACAATATTTAGAAGCCCAGGTGGTGTAATGTAATCACATTCCTGTATAATGAAAAACTATTACTTTCTGACACTTTATTGAAATCTGTTTTAGAATTCTGATTAGGTAGGCAATTGCACCTTCTCAGGTTTAAATTCCAAGTGAACCTAAAAAGAACACTTAAAGTAATGTGCTGTGTGAAGGAAATCTTGTAATCACAATACTACTTATCTTTCTGCTGTGCTCTTTCAGTGGGTAGATGTGGCAGGAGAGATTTGGAGTGAAGAATAATGTTTTTCTTTAAAGGACTTTTATCTTTTGCATCTTTTCCATTGCCATTTTCCTTTATACACTTTTGCTTGCTGGAATGAATGTTAATTTATCATCAGTTATTTCCTTGAGTGTTCATTGATTATTCATTCAATCAAGATTAGTTGGGGGTGGGATACAGAAATGTGAAATGTGTGATATTTAAGGAATCTAGCTGGGAAAGATGAAACAAACTAATAAGTATATGGAAGGCCTAGCAAAGTTTTATGGGCTGGGTGGAGGGGATGATGGTGGTTGAGCTGAACTTTGAAGAAGCGTTAGTTTGGGGTAGATGAAAGAAGAAAGCATAGATGGAGCACACAGGCTGGAGTGAATGTGCCATATGTGGGACTCAGTTTATTTACAGTTTATAAACATTTACTGAGCACCTGCTGTTTCAGGAACTGTTGGATACAAAGATGAATACATTCTTTACGCTGTAGAAGTTCATAAACTAGAGAGGAAGGCATCCAGCTATAATAATATGAAGTGATTAATTATAATACTGGATGATATCATAAATCTAACTAGTTGCTTTTGTAGTGTATGTTGTCACTTGAGTTATATTTCAGTAAGAGACATGTAAATTATGGAAGGAATTCAGAGATTTGTATGTTTATATGCTGATATTAGTTATCTATTCCTGCATAACAAATTACTCTAAAATTTAGCAGCTTAAAACAAACATTTATCTTCCAATTTCTGTTGATAAGGAATCTGGATGTGATTTAGCTTGGTGCGTCTGGCTCATGGTCCCTTCACTAGGCTGCTTTCAAGGTATTGGCAGTCATCTCAGGGCTTGACTTGGGCGGAGTCGCAGTCATCTCAGGGCTTGACTTGGGCGGAGTGTACTTCCAAACTCACTCATAAGGCTCTTGGCAGACCTCCGGTCCTCACTACTGTTGACTAAAGATATCAGCTCCTTGCCACATTGTCCTCTCATGAGGCTGTTTACAACATGGCAACTTGCTTTCCACAGAGAGAGGGATCCAAGTGAAAGAGAACCAACCCCAAATGGAAGCCACTCTTTTTATAATTAAATTTGGACATGAAAGCACATCACTTCTGCTGTATTCTATTTGTTAGAAGGTAGTCACTAAATTCAATCTACATTCAAAGAGCAGAGTAACTCAAAGGTATGTACAGCAGGAATAATTGAGAACTAACTTAGAGGCTGCCTCTCTCAGAATTCTGTAAGTGATTGATGTATATAGAGTAGAAAGAATGGGAAGAACCGGCAGAGGAAGTCTGATGGATCTTGTACCTGCTGTTTTCTTTACCTGGGCTGTTCTGGTTATTGATCATCTTGTGGCTGACCTGGTATCATTTAGGTCTCAGTTCAGATGTTAGCATCCCAGTATAGCATTCCTTGACTAATATAGATACCCCACCCCAATACTTTCTCATGTTATTGTGTTTTATTTTCTTTATAGTTCTCATCACCCTCTGAGTATTACATTAATAAAATGTGATTTATTTATTCTTTACATACCTATTTCTGCCCCCACAAAAATGTGAATTTGAGAGCAGAGCCTCCCTTGTGCCTAGAGTAGTGTACCTGGCTCATAGCACAATTAAAAATTTATTGAATGAAAATTTTTATCTCACTTTAATATTATGTCGTAAATATTTCCTGAGTCTTAAATATTCATGCACATGTAAACTCTTCATGCATAGTCCAGATATGGCCTAAAGACACATTTTATTTGGCTTATTACAAAGCGTTGTCGTTTGAGGTATAACTTATATCCAGTCAAGTGCATCAATCTTAAGTGTACAATTTGGCGATTTGTACTAATGTGTATATGTTTGTAGCCACCTTTCATATCAAGATATAGAAGGCTCTCTCACCTCTCCCACTCAGCCACTCCCCCTTCCCACAGGATATTTGCATAGTTAATCTTTTAAATTAGCTTCTAACTTTAAAAATTGGGAGATACCACATAAAAATCCAGAATTTCACATTTCTTAAAAAGTGGAAATGCAGCAACATAGGACCTTTTTTCTCTTTTGGCCACCGTTTATTGCAGCTGAAAAGCAGCTGTCCAAAGTGTTGGCATGTGTTCTCCAGTTTGCCTGCAGTCTTTACCTCTCTTCCTTCTATCCCTGACCTTGAAATAAATTTCCAGTTGCCATTTATTTCATTTGCATTTATTTCATTTATTTCATTTGTATTTTTTATGGTACAGAAATACTACAAAAATGTGAATACATGAATGGTAGACTAAAAAGGTTATGTTTCTTATACTTAGTCTGCTTCATTCATATGCATTTCTTGCCTTTTTTATATTTATATTTTATATTTGTTAGCCACCTTAATTCTACTTGGTTGTGCTTAAAGGTTCCACAGTATCCTATTGTATAAATGTATCATTTACACAACTAGTCTCCTATTGTGGAGCATATAAGTTATTTCTGGTTTTTTGATATTGTGAAGAACAATTTATACATGAATCTTTGTACAAATCATCGCTTTATGAGGACATTTTATAAATGGAATTTCAATCGAAATATTTAAAAAAAAAAAATTTGACCACATTGCCAAATTGCTTGCCAGTAGAATAAATTGATCAAAGCTCTCTGGAGAGCAATGAGTGGGAGTATTCCTTTCTCTACATCTATGCCAACACTGGGACTTATGATTAAAAAGAAAGTTTTGCTAATATAGTCTATAAAAACACAAAAATGGGAATGTTGGCCAAGAATCTTTTTATCTCATCTATGTAAATAAGAAATGTACTTTATTTTAAAGTATATATTATAGGAACATTTATTACTTACTATAGCGCTATATACTTTAGATTTATATTGAGTCAAATCATGTACCATGTACTTCATATGTGAAGTAATGTGAATACTTTAGTATAACTGGAGAAGCCTTTAATTTTGATCCTTATACATCCATATGGACAAACACACTGAAATTATTGAGTTCTACCATGTTCTATATGGGTATACATGAGAAATAATGCAAACTCCTGTTTCAAAGCACATTTAACTAATTTTCACACATTGGTTTTATATTTGCTTTTATATTTTAAATTAGATACTGTTGTTATTTGCTTTTTAAGGAGACACTTACATAGAAGAGTGACAGAAGCTGGACCAAATGTTTCACTGCTGAACTGGTTCCTCAGGTATCCTGTCTCGGGTGATTGCTATGGGAGATTGGTTGACTGTTACAGATCCAGGTCTGTCTTCAGGTAACTGAATTTAAAATAATTGTAAGTCCATGCAGTAATTGTAAAGGTGAAATTTTCAATGAAACTGTAAAATAATTGCAACAAATGTTGAAGATGTGAGTAGAGACATAAATAGTTGTAAACCATGTTCGGTAAGTTATCAGGGAGAACTAAGAATTGTACCGTAATTAAGGGTAAATGCTTTGGATGGATAATAGATTACTTGATTGTTGCTATTTTTGAGGAAATTTTTATGCACCTGAAATAAATTCATCGGCTACTTTAGTATATTTCTCTGATTTATTCCTTTAATCACATACATTTTGAATGCAGAGACAACTGATTTTTGTCTGGTACGCTTATAAATCTAAAGCACTGTAAAATAAGGTAGCATATCGTAGCTTAACGTGCCTACTAATAGCACCACTTTATAGTTGTATCTTTTTGGAAAAAAAGTATATAGTTTTCATACAAAAACCAGCTTTGCCTTAATTTGAACATATTTAAAATATTTATACAAGTCAAAATCTTTTGTAATAGATTGTTACCTTTACATGCATTTTTATAAGTTATTTACATAAAACCTTTTATTGATTCTTTCAGAAAGCAAAAATATATCTCAGTATACCTCAGAAACAAAGATGTCTCCATCAAGTTTATACTCACAGCAAGTGCTATGTTCTTCAATACCTTTATCAAAAAATGTGCACAGTTTTTTCAGTGCCTTCTGCACAGAAGAGAACATTGAACAGAGTATTTCATATCTTGATCAGGTAACATGTTTTTTCTTTTGTAAGGAGCAATAGCATAAATTATGTTATATAGTAACGCATGTTAAAATTATGAGACAATGCCTGTCAGGCACAAGTATATTGTTGCATATCGGTCCAGGACTCAGATTGGCAGAGAACCTTAGTGACCACCTATGTAAATACAAGGTAACAGTTTTTGACTGGAGCAGGCTGACCTCCTGTCACCCCAGGGGCTCCTCCACTGGAAGTCTCACCCTTATTTTACTGATATAGAAACGCAAGTTTTTTTCTGTGAGTGATTGCAGAGCAGTGGTGAAAAGAGCCGAGTTCTCTCAATTCTTTGTCTTTTAGGATATTTGCTATTTTCATAACTATCTTAGCGTAGTTTCTTTCTCAGAAAAGATTTCTATCTGTTGTTTCTTTACTAATTTGTTTGGTAACCAACTTTTAGGAAAATGTTTTTTCCTACCAGGAATTGACTACTTTCGGGTTTCCTTCATTATATGAAGAATCCAAAGGTAAAGAGACAAAGAGAAAATTAAATATAGTTGCTGTTTTAAATTGTATGAATGAACTACTTGTACTTCAGCGGAAGAACCTTCTAGCTCAGGAGAATGTGGAAACACAGAATCTGAAACTGGGAAGTGATATGGACCATCTACAGAACTGCTATGCAAAACTTAAGGTAGAAACTACATGTCAATCTGTATTTCAGTGCAATTATTGTATAATTTGATACCGTAAATTTTTAGTGGCTTTATCAAGTTTGGGGGTTAATTTTTTTTTAAGTTTTAGGGTTTTTTAAAACAAGTAAAAGTGAACTTAAAGTAGTTTGTGCAATTTGTCATACTCCTTCCTAATATCTATATTGATGACATTGATTTTATGAACTGTTTAGTGACTTGCTGAATCTATAGAAAGTTATGTTAGGAAATACTTATATCTGAGGAAAATACATAAGGATTTCCTTGTCCCATTCAAACTTTCTTAATAAAGTAGATGCTTAAGTTAAAGAAGTCTTATTGTGAGAGACTGTATCAGTTAATTCCAAGAAAAACTATTCTTGAGGGCATCTTTGTAAGGGTTAAAACTTCCCAGTGAACCAGCCACAAGGAGATGATATCTCCAGGCAGTAAATCAGTCACAGGAGGAGCACGAGGAGAGAAAAGCGCAACATTCCAGGGTACAGATAACAAGAACATCTGCAAGGCCATGTTTAAAACTAGCAAATTCCCGGCTACATTTATCTTTGTAATGGCTAACTCCTGCTAGCTTTGTGAAGAACTAACTTCTGTTTTTTAACTTACTTTGTTCCAGAATACAGTAGGGGGGAGGCTTTATAAACTGCCTCCCCTTAGAACCCGGCACTGGTCCCTTCTAACCCTGCGTGGTAGAGGGTCAGTCCCCGGCCGGCTAATAAAGGCTCATAATTAATCTCTCAGTTTGTTTCGTGGGTTTTAGTCGCGCCACAACAATCTATGCCAAAATTTGTTGAAGCTTGAGAATGAAAGCAGGCTAGATAACTTTTAACTCTTAGAAGTCCCTGGGGCTCTAGAGAAAACTGTAGAAGGAAGAATGCTTTTTCAAAACTGCTGATTTCTCTGAATAAAGGAAGTATTTTTCACAGGGCCATTAACCTGCCACCTTAAAATATAGAACATTTGTCGCTGGCTTCTGCTTTGCTTTTATTCTTCTCTTATATGTTTTGTTTGAGAAGGAGAGGGAAGGAGGTATTCAAAATCACCATATAGTAGGGACTTATATTATGATTGTATATTATGAAGGATGTAATTCAATCAGTCCAAGGTAAATATTTTTCTAAAGATACTGTTCTATTTTGGGTTTTCTTATTTGTGAAAAGAAAAGCTTTTGAATATGAATATTCCTGGAAGATCAGCTTCCTTTTAGTTTTTTATTTCTTGGTCCATGCCTCTCTACTTATTTTTCTTCCTCTATATCCCCTCCCCACCCACACCCTTCAAGAACAGATAACAATAATTAGAAAAAGAAACTACTCAGTATCTTGAATCTCTGAGCTCCATTGGAGAATAATAGAATCTCTGCACGTAATATTTGAAAATTGGTTAGTAGGGAGTATATAATAACGAATGGCCTGGAGTTGGTTTATATGAACACTGAAAATGGGAATTGATTTAGAGAAGCATCTTAGCTCTTCAGCAGCACCTGTCCATACCAGCCCATCATTGCCTAATGCTATTTTCTGTTGTCTTCTTAGCTTGTATACAGTGATAACAGTATGTTTTAACTTTAATAATATTTTTAGTTTTTTATACATCTTATATGCCTAAGAGATAGAGATTATCCAAATATATCTTGTCAGACTAGGGAACTGTGGTGGGTTGGAGGTGGTAGATGGTACCCTCCAGGCTTATTAAAAGGCTATGAGTAGTGAATACTACTTTAATCTTAATCAGAGACTTATAGAAGGTCTTATGAATTAGACTGACCCAGAGTCGTAAACCCTAAAGTTTAACTTTTTATATCTGGGCACCCTTAGCCAAGTGTCTTCTTGTAAGTAGCTAGTGAGTAATTACATAATGATACTGGTAGTTTAGGGTTGTTGAGCTTTTCCTCTAAGAAATGATCATTTATTAGGATAACCCAGGACATGAAAGTATTTTCCAGAATACCTTCTAGTTTGGGACTTGACCTCAGTCAAAATTAGGTATTTTGGGTCAGCTTTTGGCAGAGATGTGTATGCAATGAGAAAAGTTGCTGATCCATCCTTGAAGAGTTTGTAGATCTAGCATGTGATTCATTTAATTTGTTGAGCAAAATGTATTGAGTATTTAGGTAGTAGGCATTGGGTTTCAAAGATGAGTGAAAGCCAGTCCTGCTTGCCAAGGAGCTTGTAGTACAGTGGAAACGAGACACCTGAACTATAATTATTGGCTTCACTAGTTGTTTTTGATGTGGGTGGTAAGAAAAATCTTCACAAACAGGTAACACTCAATGATCTGAGATGGGAGGAATGTATAGAAATTTGCTAGTGTTTGGAAAAGATATTGTAGGTGGAGTATATAACTTGTAGAAAAGCATAGAGATAGGAGAGAGCATTTTACTTTCAGGGAACAGCAAATAGTTCTGTAGGGACTGAAGAGTGGAAAGTGGTGAGACTGGGACCTGGGACCCCAGCCCAAGATAATGTGAAATGTATTCTGCAAAAACCCAGAGGCACTGAGGAACATAAACGAGAGGAAAGCATTATGTAAATATCAATCTGGCAATAAAATGAAGAAATTTGGGAGGAGTTGCAGATTTGTATTTGGGGTAAAGGTAGGGAACTCAGAAAGCCTGGCGAAAAGAATAGCTGTTAGCAGGCCCTAGTGGTCACCAGGGCAAGGGAGGTTTTGCATTTTACCTCAGTGGAGGGTAGAAGGAGTAAGATAGGACAAAAACAAATGGGTAGAATTTTATGAACAACTGAATTTGGGGAATAAGAGAAAGTTATAAATTTAAGGTACTATTTAGGTCTCTGATTACTGAGGATGGTGGCATGATTCACTGAGATAAGAAATGTAGGAGGGAGATGTACAGATTTTCAGGGACGATGCATTCAAGTTAAGTGTTGATAATGACCCAGTGAATCTCTGATAGTATATAGGACATATCAGCTGGCTCCAGTGCCTTTTAGTTCAGCCATGTGAAATGGTCTGGCATGATAGGAAGTTTTAAACACTCAAAGGAAGAGGGAGCCAAAAGTTCTTGACAACCTTAAAGTCATGCAAGTTATATTACTAAATTTCTGTGTCTTGAGATCTATTGTTAATAGAGATTGTGTAAGTTGTTTGTGGTCACCTAACGCATAACTTGAGTGACTTTTACATTTTATAAAGATAAAGAGGATTTTAAAAATTACTCCAGTGGCTTCATGCATAACTTGGTACAGTTCCTCTGGAAATTGAAAGCTAGCATCTTATCCCATACGGATTTCAGCAATGCTGACATTCCTCTCTGGGAAATGTTTTCAGAGAGTTTACCACCTGTAAGGGAGAACTGGTGTCTTGCTGTGTGTAGTCCCATCTTTTCTGACCTGAAGTGTTCTAGTTTGCTTGGTCGGCAGTCTTCTTCAGATTTAGCTTTGAATCACTTTTGGCTCTTTCTCAAAGAGTGTGCTAGGATTAAAAAGAAAAATTTTTTAATGTTTGGTGGCAACATCACTGGAATAAGTGAAGACCTCTTCAAGGATCCAGTTTGAAGCTCTTTGATATAAACATAAAAATTTGGCTATGTAAATTAAATAAAATTTAATATTTAAATTTAAATAAATTGTGTAATTTATAGTATAGAGCTTTATAAGTGCTTTAAGAAAATTTTGTGTACCTCTAAACTTTAATTTTAGCTAACAAACCCTACTATGTGTAACTTGTTTTTACCAGTCTTTTAAGAAATCATTTGCTCTGAATCCTATGTTATCTCTAATCAAAATTGCATATGAATGTTTTAGGAGCAACTGGAAACCTCCAGGAGAGAAATGATTGGCCTTCAGGAAAGAGACAGACAGTTACAGTGCAAGAACAGGAATTTGCATCAGTTACTGAAAAATGAGAAAGATGAGGTAAGGTGTCAGTTATTGCAAATAAAGTATAAGAGAATTTAAAAAAATAATTTGAGGTGACCGTGAGAGCCACTTAAAAGCAGCCAAGAACAGTTTATTCATCCTGTGTCAAATTAGCATGGCGGACCTCTTAGTACAATATTGTATCATACTGAATTGAGCGGTCAGGAACTCTTCATACAATCCTGTTTCGCAGGGGTATCCATTTGACTTAGTATTTTAGTCTATAGCTTGTGACAGCTAGTGTCCTATACCATCTACCTCAGATGCACATTCACAGGGATGCTTTAAATGTGGATCTTTTATTTTCTGCCATACCTATACTTAATATCTGGCATGCCTCTTCTTGCTGTCTTAAATATTGACATTGTTTATTCATGCAAACAATTTAATTGACTAAAGGGGCACAAGTTATTGTTAAAAAAACAATTCGTATTAAAAATCTCACTTCTGTGGCTAAGAACAATTCTAATCTCATTTCTGCATTAGTGGTTACTTAGTATTTGGGCTGATAAAGTTAATGCGTTTGAAATTATTATTATGTAATTTATGTGAGAAGAAACCATTTTATTGCACTGCGGTTTGATTCTTGACCACATGATAACTAAAAAATATAATACTTTCAGTGTTATATATGTTGTTTTAGCTACCATTAAAGACTTTTAAGGGAGTATATTTCTTTAAGGACCACGTAGTGATTTAGACATTTGTTTTACCATATTTGGTTATTTAGTAGTATATTTAGTAAGTGGTTAGTATTTTAACTAAACCGCAATGTTACTTATACGTTTCCTTGAGTTATTTCTCAGAATATTTTGACTTGCTCTGTTGATTACACTTAAATGCTCTGAAAATAGTTGATCTGTAATAAGGATTAAGTTTAACATGGTCATGTCTAGCAGATATTAAGAATGTCTGTATAGAATATAGCATACTTCTTATCAAGGGCTGCCTGAGAAGCCACAGTAGAAATAAACATCAACAAATACGAGGAAGTTACTATAAATAGTCATAAGAATTCTCCTTGTTTCAAATGAAGATTTAATCACCTTACTTTCATAAGTTTCTGGCTTCTAAATGACCAAGAGTCTGTAAGTAGGGCAAAAAATGTAGACAATAATTTTGAAAATTAGCAACACTGAAGATTACAGAATTAAAAAATAAAAACCTGATGTGATTCATTTAAATTATATGTTAAAGGATGATTTCTAGTGGTTATAGAGAAGAAAGAATAATCCTAGAATTTTAAAGCTATTACATGGAGAAGTGAATACTAGGACTTTTCTCTTTTGAATTTGTGAAAAATAACTGAGTTTATCAATCCTAAAGGGATCCGTTTGATAGGAATTCTTTTTTCAGGTACAAAAATTACAAAATATCATTGCAAGTCGAGCTACTCAGTATAATCATGATATGAAGAGAAAAGAACGTGAATATAATAAACTAAAGGAACGTCTACATCAACTTGTTATGAACAAGAAGGATAAAAAAATAGGTAAGAAGCTGGCTAAGATAGAGCAAAAGGAATATAACTAATATTATGCTAAGCAATAAATATAAAAGATTTGAGCACAATAATGCCAGAAGTGTTATTTTCATGCTTTATACAGTTGTTTTTAGATGGTATGTATCGATATAAACTAGGAATTAAAACAACTGGTTGGTAAAAAATAGTAATTTTGCTTTGCTTATTAGTTGTATATAAAATTTGTTGTATTTTTTTTCTTAACATGACAGGTGTAAGATTAATCCATAGAGAGAAACTAAGCTAGAGGACATGCTAATTTTCCACAGCAAAGAACTGATAATGTTAAAAATCAGGACCAGAATTTTAGAGTTAATTTCAGAAAATTGTTCATCAGACCAATCATTTATGTCAATTTCAGTTCCTTTAGTAACATTAGCTGTGTATTGAAGCAGGTGGTCGAAAGGATAGACTCTATAAGTTAAGTTTATGTTTGTCTCTAAGGTGTACTTTTATAGTATTCTTTTGAAAATTAATTTACAACTTCATTCAAGTCCATGTGTAATTTCAAGTAAATAGCATAGATTTAGGTTAAGAAGTAGAACTACCCACACACCAAAGTAGAGCTATACTGATAGTTTTCCTGGCCTGATAAAATTGAGAGAACATGGGAAATCTGTGCATTTATTTATTGAAGCATGGTTTCCAAGTGGACGATAGGCTGTCCTATAACCTACTTTATACAGTCATACCCCTAAACTGCCTTTCCTGAACTCCACTTGGACTTGCATGCAACAGCTGATGAGCAGATGTTTCAGGCTGTCACATGGTGGGCTCTTGTCTGCTACCAGCAAGCAATTCAGTGTTGGCTACATCACTGTCATTCTGTACAGCAGAGATGTTGCAGTTATTCACATATTTTACTTTAAAAGTTATTGGAAAATAGAAGTAATAAGCAATTAAGACAAGGTGCAAATCTTTAGGTATTGAGGTAATAAGTCTTAAATTGCAGTTGGACACTCATTGGTTTTTAAGGTTGCTTAACCTTATATTCATTCATGAAGGAAGTAAAAGGTTGAAATGCTTGAAGTGTAAAATATGTCACCTAATTAGAGAAGTTTATCAAAAATTTTACTCTGGTAACAGAGCCCTTGTTTTATGGGGGGTGGGGGGGTGGGCGTCGGCAGGTCTGGCTGTTGTTTTCTGGTCCAAACTCCAGTTGAAAGTGACAGTTTAATAATGGTTTTATCAGCTCTAAAATTACAACAACTTACTCTGAATTTATATTCTTCTGATGCCAACTGCTTCCTTCTCCACCTGGGGCAAAAGATGCAATAATACTGTCAGGGGCCTTGACTTATTTACTGATGGTGACAATACAGGGCTTGGCCAACTTTTTCTGTAAAGATCTAAATATTTTCAGGTTTGTGGGGGTCTATGGTCTCTTGCCAGAACTATTCATCTCTGCCATTGTAGTGCAAAAGTAGCTGTTGACAATGTATAAACAAATAAATGGTGTGGCTGTGTTCTAGCAAGACTTTATTTACAAAATCAGGTATCTTGCCACTGGCCTTAGTTTGCCATCCCCTGGTAATAAAATTAATAATAACAACAAAATAACATTGGGTACTTACTATGTTAATAAGTGCTTTAACATTTCTTTTGTTCTTCACAATCCTTTGGTATATACTTTATTATAATTGTATCAATGAAGAAACGGGCTTAGAAGTTAAATAACTTGCTAAGATCTCAGTTCTTATAAATGACAACTCTATAATTTAAAATCTGGGCTGTTTGAGCTTAAATCCTAATCTATATACTAGATTAATTTATGTCCCTGATATGTTAGAGAGTATTAGGGTTTTAAACACTTGAACATGTATGGTAACAATTGGTTTTATTTTGTGTGTTCATGTTTGCAGCCATGGACATTTTAAATTATGTGGGGAGAGCTGATGGAAAAAGAGGCTCTTGGAGAACCGGTAAAAGTGAAGCCAGGTGGGGTTCAATTTAAATCATTGAATTTAATCTGAATTTTCTTTGTAGACTGTATTTTCATACTGACAGTTTCTTTCTCAGGAATGAAGATGAAATGTATAAAATTCTCTTGAATGATTATGAATATCGTCAGAAACAAATCCTAATGGAAAATGCTGAACTTAAGAAGGTTCTGCAGCAAATGAAAAAGGAAATGATTTCTCTTCTTTCTCCCCAAAAGCAGAAACCTAGAGAAAGAGCAGATGATAGTACAGGAACTGTAAGTGGCTCTTTCCTCTTTTATACAGTCTTCAGATTGCTAATTAGAACAGTTCAAACACTCGATAGGTATTCTCAATGGGGACAGTATTGGTATTTTGGATAGGACACTCACTGCTATGCTGCTCCCAGTCACTGAGACCACCAGACATGCCCTGGGAAAGGGAGGAGATTTTCTGAGGACTTTATCTGTGCCAGACACTGTGATAAGCACTTTTTATAAAGTGTTGTGTCATTTCATTCTTAATATAATTTGATGCTTTTGGTACTGTAATTATCCCCATTTTAAAAATTAACGCATCTGAGGCACAGTAGTTAGCCCAGTATCACATGACAGAACTAGAATTGGAGTCCAAGTCAGTCTTACTCCAGAGTTCACGCTTTTAACCACTGTGTCGAATATTCTTTAAATATTTTAAGTATTGTGTACTTAAGCAGGCCCTTGAAACTTTTGTTAACTTTAGGACCCAAACAGTCATGCAGCCCATAAATTTATTAAGTGTACATCATGTTCTATTCCCCAGAAAGAGCTAAAAAGATTTTGACTTTTTTCCTTGTCGTTGTTCAGTCTGCTATGGCAAAATGCTGTCAACCACATGGTTTATAAACAATAGGAATTTATTTCTCTCAGTTTTTGGATTCTGGAAGTCAAAAATCAGGGTGTCAGTAGATTCGATGTCCAGTGCAGGGCCTCTTCTTGGTTACAGCTTGCTGACTTTTTGTTGTATTCTCACAGGGAGGAAAGAGGGCCAGAGAGCTCGCTGTATAGGGGCACTCATCCCGTTCATGAGGGCTCCACTCATGACCTAATCACCTCCCAAAGGCCCCACATCCTAATATCATCACATGAGGGATTAGGATTTCAATATAGAATTTTGAAGGAATATAACATTCAGTTCACTGCATCCCCCAAGAAGCTGTTTTGGGGAATAGAGAAGTAATAATTACTCCTGTAATTATTATAGAGCTACAATAGGATGATACAATGTATAAAATAAAACTATTATGGCAATCAAAGAAGGCATCATACAACATTTGAGTTCTTAAAAAATAAGTAGGTGCTTTTGGGGTTGAAAGCATGGGGAAAGCACTTGACAGAGGAAATAATAGGTGCAGTTCTGAGAAAAGTTACATAATGGTGAAAAGTTCTTCTAACTTAATTTCTTTACATAGAAGTTTAAATTCTGGGTTCAAGCAAGTTCACATTTGTGACTAAAACCCAAACATAACAGAGTTGGTGGAAAATGCTAATTACCAGCAAGCCACCAGAACTTGTTTTCAACCTGTATTCAGGGATTACAGGTATTCCCCCCTTTTTGAAAGTTCATGTTATACTGCTTCACTTTTATGAAATACATACATTAGTACCTGTTTTCACTAACAAAAATCCAAAGAGGATTTTCATTTGGTAATTGCTGCTTTCACATTAAGCCTCTCAGCTTATGAAAGGTTCTATAGGAATGCTCTACATTCAGTTAGTGGGGAAAATGTGTTTATTTTGTGATATCAGAGATCAGTCCAACTGAGAAGCCTATCTGACTGCTTACCATTATTTTCCTCTTCTTTAAAAAAAAAATTACTTGACTGTTCTTTTGAATTCTACAATTTGGGGCCTGCTTGATGTCTTACATTTAGCTATGCTTTTCTCTCTAAGTCTGTCACTTCTGGTCAGTCCTTAACATTCACTAATGCCTCTACAGGGCTAGCATGGTTTCTCTTACTCTTGTGGTTTCTTCCGTTTTGGTCCAACCTTTACTAACCTCATACCAGCTTGTAGTCAGCAAAAATAGGTAGAATTGAGGAGCTTGTTCTCAGATAATTAAACTCCCTTTTTCCTCCATCACTTGGCGAGTGGTTTCCTGTATAATTCTTCATAATTCAAGTGTTAAGGTTTGAGGAACAATCTCTTACGTGTATTTTCTGTTTTTAAGAGCTCTTTTTCTAATTTTTTTTTTTAAGTAATTTAACTTTATTTTAAGAAAAAATTTGGGAACGTTATAGCAGCAAGAAGAATAGGATGTAATCTTGGAATGCCTGGTTAGCATCCAAGTTTCATTTATTATTTTGCTTACTTAATTGTAGCGAAAACATAGACTCAAAATTCAAGTTAAGTGGATATTTTAATTTCAATTTTTGTGGTTTTAGAGTTTCATTCAGTCTGGAAATGTGCAGTAGTTTTCTTCATTTTAAAAAAATAATGGATTGGTGGTATTTTTAAAACAGGAGAAGCTGTAGCTCCTTGGAAGAGTTACTGGCAAATAGTTCTAGAAGATTGGTTGGCAAAGAACCATGATCACAATGAGTCATACCCTGGGCTTTTCCCCCTCTCACTCAGCCTGGGAGACCCTTGACCTCTACCAGCCCATCGCTGACCTGTTTATTGATATAGTTTTTTAGATGCAGGACCATTTTATGTAGATGCAGATTATGATGACATTAGTTTCAGTATTGTTTTCATCTGTTCTTTATATGGCTTTGATTCTTTATGCTGATGTTTACTACATTTTCCTATGATTTAATGTCTTGGTAGAATACAAAGAAAAATAATCTCCAGTTTTAGTTTAAAAAATTATATGAGAAAAGTAGGATTCACAGTTGTTTTTACTTTGGAGATTATTTCATAGATTTATTTAAGCAGCATAAGATTGGAGAAGAGTTGCTCTTCATTTTAATTTTTCCTCTTGGCTGTGTGACATTAGGCAAGTTACTCTAATACTCAAAGCCTCAGTTTCTCTATATCATAACATGATTTGAAGATTAACATATGAAAGCATTAACATATTAGACAGGTATGAGTAACAACTCCTTATGCAGTTTCATAACTCTTGTCAGTATCTATATTTGGATTCAAATTCAGGTTTGAAGAGACCTGAATTATGGAATTTCTACCTTCAATATTACTTTTTCTGAAGATATTTATGTTAAGTACTGGGTCATATATGTTTAAGATACAGCACAGAAATTATTTTGATAAATATTTGACAGTCTGATTACTACCACTTAAGGATCTAAAGCCATTTTAAGATACTGGTCTTTCTTATTATTCTCTCATAGATTATCTCTGATGTTGAAGAAGATGCTGGGGAACTGAGCAGAGAGAGTATGTGGGACCTTTCCTGTGAAACTGTGAGGGAGCAGCTTACAAACAGCATCAGAAAACAGTGGAGAATTTTGAAAAGTCATGTAGAAAAACTTGATAACCAAGGTAACTACTGCCTAAATGTGTGCAGACTTGAGTTGTAACACTAAGTAAATTAATTTTTAGTTACTTAAAAAGCCACATTATGACCTAAAGCACTTTAGGTTTGGTGGTTTGAAAAGCAAGACTCTGCCTACTTCTAGACATGATTTGTGAACCTTACTAAGAGAGTGCACTTGATTCTCAGAGTGAATCTTTCTCTGAAAAGAGGACATCATGATCCAACTGCTCTGAGTGCAGTATACAACTGGAGTGAACTGAGTCACTTTCTAAGTCTAGTAAATCAACAACTTCTAATTGTAATGTATACATATGAACCTTCTACTTGATATTTCTATACATGCATTTTGCTAGGTTCCTAATAATCCATTTTTAAATTATTTTCAAAATAATAGATGTTTAATGTTTTTATATCATTTAGGTAGATAAAAGTAGAATATTCTGAACTCTATTTCTTGTATGTAATACTTAACAGTTGGTGCATACCTTTCTAGATTTTTCCCTTTGCATTTTTTAAGTATTTAAAAAATATAAAATAACAAAAATTGAATATTACGTATTTTTTTCTGCACTGTACTTTTTTCGATTAGCAGTGTATTTTTTAGACACATTTTTCTGTCATAAATAGGATTGATAGATCTACATTGATGAATATATCCTTAATATTTTGTATTTGTTAAGTTTATGTGCTTTTAAATCAAGAAAATTAAGTTTCTGCTCTATAAGTGATGTCTATTTTTTAAAAAATTATACTGAATTGTCAAAAATGATAATCTCGGTATCAGTTGTCTTCAGTAGTTAAAGAGTGATCAGCAAAACTATTACAGTACCAAAATTAATTTACATAAGATTTTATTGATTTCAGTCATCTGTCTATTAGAAATAGCAAGTATGTTTGGACTTTATATTATTTGAATATACTACCAGAGAGCAAGAATGTAGCACTGCACTGATCTTTGAAGAAGTGTGAGAAGAACATAGTTTATGAATGTTAATTATTCTTCTGTGAATATAGGTTGTTCATTTTATATTAGGACATAATATTGAATAAATACGGATTTACAAATTAAATGTTGGCAATAGAGCTCTGTTTGGAAAGATACCATTTAGTCCAAAATGGTATAGTTGTCATGAGCTCTGCTTTTAAAATTTTTTCAAGTGTTAAAATATTATAAATTTAATTTTATAGCTTATAAATTCTTAAGGGGCTAAGGAAATAACTACCTTTTAGAAAATCTATGATATTTCAGAAAGAGGAAAGTTCTGAAAGCCTTGATTTTTAAACATATGTCCAAAAAAAACACCATAAACTAGATGATGACTGTAAAACTTATGCCAAAATACTGGTTTTGTGTTAGTTTCAAAGGTACACACAGAAGGTTTTAATGATGAAGATGTAATCTCACGACAAGACCATGAACAGGAAACTGAAAAACTTGAGTTAGAAATTCAGCAGTGTAAAGAAATGATTAAAACTCAGCAGCAGCTTTTACAGGTAAATGTGAGTTACCTTTTAAAACTGTTGTCCCCTGAGAAAGACCAGAAAGTTACTGAATCTTACTAGATTTTTATTCTTTTTTTCTTTTTCACAAAATCTACAGTATTTGAAATTTTTCTGATCTAAACTATTCATTCCTTAGTCAGTACTTTGCCTGTTGGAGTAGAAGCATTTGGGAAAGGAGTCTCCTCAGTTGACTTTCTGATTCTTCATAATTTTTGTCCATCCCCTAAAGTTTGACCCCACTTCCCTTGTTTTCTTTTCAATTTGTTGGAGTGTTGAAGGGTACCTTGGAACTTACTATATTTTAAAATCTGATAGCAGCAGCTTGCTACTGCATGTGATGATGATACCACTTCACTGCTACGAGACTGTTATTTGTTGGAAGAAAAGGAACGTCTCAAAGAAGAGTGGTCCCTATTTAAAGAGCAAAAAAAGAATTTTGAGAAAGAAAGACGAAGCTTTACGGAAGCTGCCATTCGCCTAGGATTGGAGGTATTTTAAACAATTAGCTTTCCCTGTAGAGCTTTTTGAAAGTTGTGGGAAGGCCTCAATAGAATGCATCTAAGTTCTCTTTCTTTGCTGTCCATTTCTGCACCCCCCCAAGCACTTTACCATGATCTCATAAATAAATTAAAGGGATGCTGAATTAAGTATGTGAACTATAGAATGATATCTTTTGCCTTTACCAAATTTGGGGATTGGAAAATAAAAACAAAAACTAAGTATTTATTATCTTTTAGACTTGCTTTCTACTCTTAAGTGTTTAGCTTCACGTGAGAGATCTCTTGAGCATCTGTCGTCTATCTATTCATTGTCAGTATGTGTAGAGTTGGCTTGTTTTTTAAAAGAGAAATACAGTTTAAAAATACAGTTCTTCCTCTCTTCAACCCCTCACTCAAGAATATGTATGCCTTAACAGTTAAGTTGGATTGTTGTCTATGCACATGCACAGCTTTCTATTTTTTTACTTAGCAATGTATTACCTAAATATTTCCTTTTCAAAAATTAGAGAAATTATGTCAAAACATAGTTAAAAAAAAAAAAAACTCAGCCCATACAAAAAGTGACAAAGGGAGACAATATCCTCCTTTCTTATTGCCAGTTTCATTCCTCAGAAGTAATCCTTATACGTTTCTGTTTGTAATTCTTTTGGTATTTTAGCTTTAATATACTTCAACCTTTTATTCTTCATACCATTCTATCGATTTTCTATTCAGAAAGATAAGACTTTTAATGTCCTTATACTACCATCTACAATGTCCCTCATCTACATTTAATTTCTTGATAATATTGTTACTTTTTCAAACTATTTTAAGTTGTTTCTTCTGGTTGACCTTTTTACTTTAAGTAAAATGTTTAATGCTTCTACTTCATTTTTGCTCAACATTAGACAGTATCAGTTTATCCCTGCCATGAAAGATGAGGACATTCTCCTGGTTACATTTGTTCTATTTCTCTTGCCCCTACACCTCCCGGTTTTTGTCTGCAATATTATATTTCACTGTCAACTGTTATCACATTTATATTCTGTCCTGTAATATAATCCAGGTATAAGTACTTTGTGCAAGGTTGAGACTTAAAAATTGAGAATCAGGAAAGAACAGTAATAACATCATGATTATGTAAATATTCATTTTATAACCAAGTGACATGTTTGGACACATAGAAAATATTCCATGTTAATTAGGACTTTGACACCTGGAAGAGAATCTCCCATGTATCACTATGCAGTGAATTCTTTGACTTTGTAGCTTTCCTGTGTGATTTCCTGAATCAGATTCAGCTGCCATGTTTCTTATATCTCACGTTATTCTCTTTCTTGGGTTCCTTTTTTAATGTCATACTATCTTATTAATTTTCTCAAAAGTAGTGTGTGAGTGAAAAGTCTTTTGCATTCTGGAATATCCAAAAATATATTCATACTTGCTGCTTGGTGTGGCCGAATATAGAATTGAGGTTCTACCTTTTTCTCTTGGAACTTTCAAAGAGTTATTCTGTTTCTTCTGGCTTTTGATTTTGCTAATGAGAGTATCTACGACCAACATTGTAGATACTCTGTGTTTTGTTTTTCCCCTCTCTCTGGAAGCTTTTGGAATTTTATACTTTTAAAGCTATACAGTTGTACCAGAACAAGACTAGGTAAACTTCTTTTAGCCTGAAGATACTAAATATCCAGTTTAGGGATATTTTCTTCTGTTCTGTATTTTTTTCTCCTTTGACTTCTCTCGCATTCCGGAACTATTGGACGAATGACCTTTTGACTATATCTGCCTATAGATTGCCTTTATGTTCTGAATTCAGGAATATTCGCTCACTTTGATTTTGTATATCACCAACCTAACATTCAGCAAGTTCAGTTTTATTATTTACTTCATCTACTGAGTTTTTATTTCAGACTTTACCTTTTAAGTTTTCTAATGTCCTTATTTTTTACTTTTCTTAGCATTATAATTATGGATGTTCATAAATCTGTTTGATAATACATTATAATTTTTTTAAAAGATTTTGTTTCTATGTTAAACTGTTACCTATGGTCAGTTCTCTTTATTTTGCCTTTTTTCTCTTAAGCTGTTTTCTTCAAATGCCTGGAATTGCATGATTTTATATTAATTATGAGTGAAAGACTATATGTTGGTTATTTGAAATAGCTGATGTAGACTTTATCCACAGTCATGAAAGCCTGTTTCATCAATAGCTATTTTTCTCAGGAAACAAAAACAATAATAAGCTGCCATTAGCATTTTCTCTCTTATGGGATCACCTCTGTTTCTGAGCCCGAATCTCCCACGCTACCTCAAGAGATACTCTTGCTACTTTGCATACCACTCCCAGTTCTCTGCATGAGAACTTGTCTGCCTCTAGTCACTGGAGACAGCAGGGCCAGTGAAGGATGGAAAGGAAGAAAGAGAAACCTGAGCAATAGAGAGAATTTAGTTTAGGATTCATCAGCTGTTTGGGAGGGGGAGGTTTGACATGTGTCCTCTTGTGGGTTAGTAGTGGCTGCTAATACTGGTAGATGTTTGGAGGATGACAGCAATGTTTGATGAAGCCATATCTTTTTTTTTTTTCCAAGTGATTAATTTACAGTGAAGTATTTTTCTGTTGTTTAGTGATTTTTATTTTTATAATCTATGCGTTCAAAACTCATGCTAATATCTGTATATTTAAAAGTTATGCTGATATTTTTCACTGCCCATTTGAAATTATTCATACTGGGTATGAAAAAACAGTGATTAGTTGGTTTATTAGGTGAAATGGGTGAATTTTTTCTAAAAAACATGATTTTCTTAAATGAAGTTTTTTTTACTTTTTTAAGTTAATTTGTTTGACTTAAGAAATATATGTGATAGCCAGGAGGCAAGCACAAATAGTTAGAGAAATCATGTGAAATGGCACCTATTGTAAGTGTTGAAATATTGATCAGTATTTCTTTGGTTTGCTTTTTCTGGCAGAGAAAGGCATTTGAAGAAGAAAGAGCCAGTTGGTTGAAGCAACAGTTTTTAAACATGACTTCCTTTGATCACCAGAACTCAGAAAATGTGAGATTTTTCAGTGCCTTTTCAGGAAGTGAGTACTTCATACTCTTTAATCTTAAAATGCATGTAAAATACTGTAAATTATTAATATAAAACTTTGGACAGCACCACTAAGAACTTTCTAATGGAAACTACAAAACCAACTTAATATTTTATTTACTGTAGTCAGAATGGAAATTATAGGACTGTGCGTACCAAAGACAACTTTTGTCATGAGTGTAGTAATGTTGAGTTTTTGAAAATTCACAAAACAAAGATTTTTAAAATTAGATCCTTCTATATGTTCGTGAAATCTGTGTAACAAAGATTGTAGGATGAGCTAGACTAGAGGCATAGGGGTAGGGTGGTTATTTAAATTAACTTGTTCTGTCTCATACCTCATTCAGAACTGCAAATGTTTCATCCTGGTTAACTACCTTTACTACACTTTATAACTCACCATATGTCCCCCCGCTTTTTTAAACAGGTTCTGATCGGGACAATCTTACAGTGCACTCGAGGCCACGACAAAAGAAGCCCCACAGTGTGTCTAACGGGTCTCCAGTTTGCACCTCTAAACTTACTAAATCTCTTCCTGCTTCTCCTTCAACTTCAGACTTTTGCCAGACACGTTCCTGTGTATCTGAACATAGGTACTGGTCATAGATCATCTTCTCATATATCTGTAACATTGCTAGAATTGCATTGCTAAAGAAAAGTTGGCATGTCTATAGTATTAGCAACAGTAGAGACTTTCGAGAGGTTAGTAGATTGATTCATTCATTCTGTAAATATTTATTGGGTGTCCATTAAATATAGGCAGCCATTAGGTGCTGGGAGTACAGTAGTGAACAAGGTAGATCTGGTCCCTATCTTCTGAGAGCTAAATGATAAAATGATTCTTTTTCTTTTATATCTAAAATATAATCTAAAATATAGCTTTATGTAATCAGTTAATATTTTAAGTACCTTTTATTAAATAGAAGGATATTGTTTTGACAGTTTTCATAGAGTATATATTTTAGTTTCTTTTGGTGTGCCCATTTGATTGGTGGTGTTGGGTAAAGAACTGAGAAAAGCCTGCTACCTTGACTATGAAAGAGGATCTATGCCCAAAGGTGACTCCTCACCCCAAGAAACTCGTATATTACTATTAACTACTGTATTTTCATATTTTGCTCAGTCTCAAGTTGTTAAATCATTTTCTAAGGTATAATATCAATTCTCTACCTCAGAGCCTATTCCAAGATTAACTTTTGAACTGATCAGATAGAACATTCCTAGTGAGATACAAAAGAATCTAAAAGAACATTCCTAGTGAGATACAGAAGAATCTAAAAGAGCAAAGCAATACGTTGGAAAGTGTACTGGTGATCTCTTTCCTCTTAATGAAAGTAGGAGACAGTGACATGAGGGCCTGCCAATTTGCCAGCGCCTTAGAAAGCAGGAGTCAGGCCTGCAGCACACTTGGCCTGTGGTAGTGAGAAACTAGTGTGGAGTGAAGTACTGGAAGAAGCCAGCTAGCCCTTGGATCAATAATTGTTGAACAGATAAATCTTAAAACAAAAATAAAAAGCTTTTAAAAAGGATAAGACACTCTGATTTATAGTTGATTATAGATGTAAGTATCGTTACTTAGGATGCTAAGTTAACACTGGGAGCAAAGCACCAGCTGGGGGAAGAGCCCTCTAGGCAAGTGTAGGGACCCTGAATGTGGCACACTGGTGTGTTATGTGGATGGCAAGTGTAGTCAGCAAGACCCAGAGGTGTGAGGTGAGGGTGGGAGATGGGAGTGGGTCACATCCTTTAAGGCCCTGGGTGAGTAGATTGGGGTTAAAATTTTGTTATGTAAAAGTTGAAATACATACAAATGTGGAGGGAATAAGGTCAGGAACGCTTGTTTACCTATCACCCAGCTTCAGCAATTATCAACTCATGACAATATTATTAATATATAACTGCACTCTGCCCCCCCCCCCCACAACACTTGAGAGTACATTTGTAAAATATTTTAGTCTGTTTGTAGGTCAGATTCTTTTCAGAGTAATGGGAAAATATCAGAGACTTTTAAACAAGAGAGTGAATAAAAACCTAAGATTACTTTGCTTTATTATGTGGGGAACAGATTGTAGCAGTCTGTAATATAAGACAGGAGATCCAGTTAGGAGGTGTTGAAGTGAGAGATGATGGTAGTTTGGATGAGGGTCATAACACGAAGATAGAAATGCTCAGATTTAGGTATATATTGGAAGTTAGAGCCAATAGGTTGACTGATGGGTTGAGTATGGGAAATGAAAGGTTATTTAATTTATAATAAAAAATAATAATATAAGCTCAGTGGTTCTTACATAGAATGTTACTGAAACACCTAAATTTGACCAGTCAGAATTATGTATATAAATTCTAGCTACCATTTACAAGTAATGCATTTTGCATCTAAAAGGTAGTTTTTACATATTTAAAATTTTTACCTTTTTGCCTAATTATTTTTAGTTATGAAATATCTGATATAAATATTTCTTGAAGACATTATGTTGTGTTTAATAAAAAATCCTAACAGTACCTACATCATAGGGTGTTGTGAAATTAAATGTCAATATATGTAAAGCATTTAAAACAGTACTTGGTCTACTGTAAATCTTTAGTAATAGATTATAAAAATAAAAACATTTAAACATAAATGGATTATAAAAATGCTTTTGTTTCTTGTATTCTAGGGGCTATACTATGTATCAGTGGCATAGAAACAATTTTGGAGCTTACATGAATTCAGGGATACTGGCCTCCGAAGATAAACTAGGAAAGAGTCATATAACTAGTTAGGAGAGGAGCTGTGCAGCTTGACACAGTTCTTGAAATTTTATATTATTTGGTAAATTTGGGTTTCTGCTTCTGAAGCACCTTAAATCAGTGTTTGTAATAAGATCGTAGCAAAATAATTAAGAGTGTTTGTAGCTAATTTTTACAACATACTCATTGTTCCTTCATTATAGAATGGAATTTTACATAAAGACTGTGTCTGGATTCCATGCAAAGTAACTGTATACTAAGTTAGAGAATTTAGTTGATCATTAATCTTATCTGAGATGGCAGGGATTTTGAGGGATGAACTATAAGCAAGTTTCTTTTTATTTTTTAATACAAATTTTTAATTATGGTTTTGGTTTAGATTTTTAGAATTAAAGCAACTTATTTTTTTTTAGGATTGTCATAAGATTGTGTTTGAAATCCAAAGTCACAGAATATCAACATTTAGAAAAAAGTTCACCTAAGATACATTCGGTTGATAAAAATGTATTTATTCACTGGCTCAGACCCAAAGATTTAATAGTAATCATTTAACTAGATTTCTTTGTTTGAGGCTGGTTGCAGAGCAGACCTCTCAGATTTTCTCTCTGAAGGTAGGATCTGTGTCTGTGTTCTGAGATTGTTACTGTCTGATACAATTGAGCACTGTCGTGCTTCCAGTTGTTAACTCATTTAGTTCCCACCTCAATGCTATGAGGTAGGTATTGTTATTATTGCTGGTTTACAACTGAAGAAGCTGAAGAATAGGGAGGTTTAACTTAACCAAAAGTGACATAGTATGTGGTCCAGTTGAGGTATGGATAATAAACTATCTGACTCTTAACCACTTTTGTAGCCACTCATTAAATATCTGTGTGGGTAAATGGATGGGTAGATGAAAGCATGCACGAACAAATGGATGAGTACTGAAAGAAGAAACCATAAAGATATTAGAAAATAGTGACAGAAAGATGGGAATATGGGAAGCATTAGCTTTCAAAACCCACATGTTCTCTATCTGCCTTGGGCTTTAGTTGAGCAGCATGCTTTAGTGTACACTAAAGAGATAAATAAAATAGATGGCTAGATAAAAATTATGTCATTTTGAAACACTTTTTTATTCTTAATCAGTGTGTCCTCAAAATTTATTTAGCATGGGACAAGAGAGCAGTCAGCCTTTAGACATTGAAGCATATCTAAAGTATAAAAGGAAGAAGAGATAATATTAAGATCTACCTTTCTTTCCCCAACAGTTCAATCAGTGTGCTGAATATAACTCCTGAAGAGACTAAACCAAATCAGTTTGGGAGAGAATGTGCAAATCAGAAATGGAGTGTGGCATCAAGACCTGGATCACAGGAAGGTTGCTATAGCAGATGCTCCTTGACCTACACAAATGCTCATGTAGAAAAAGATGACTTACCTTAGATGTGTGGACTAGAATTTTTTTCATTAACATTTTCATCAGATTTCACATCTGAATTGAAACAGGGTGTGTCATAAAGTCAATCATTTCTGATCTTTAAGATGGTCTGTGTTGTTTGTTTGGACTTCCTGTTCCTCCCCCAAAGAGCTAAAATGTTAAATCTATTTAAAAGTATATAAAAGCTTTGGATATGTATTTTTAGTAACAGAAGCATCTGGTTCTGTGAACAAAGGAATGTATCAATGTTTGGATGGAGACAAAAGCACTAGAATGAGTTTCCTCGTATAGGTTTTAAAATAGCACTTTTAGGAAACTGATTATTGTAAATGTTTTAATTTTGTCCCATATATAGTCAGCATTGAAAGTTTAGCCTTTACTTGAATGTATACTGTAGATTTTTAACAAAGCAAGTTCTATATTTATTATGTTTAATGTGATTTGAAATTTCCTCTTTCATATATGTTTTAAATAAAGTGAAATTTATGTATGTTTTGTACATAGATATACATGATTATGTTAAGAGGCTTTAAGATTTAAAAATTTTACACATCCATAATTATAGTATTTCATGCCAATAAAATTTTTATTAGTCGTATTCTGTTTACAAATGTATTAGAGCCATTGCCACATTACGTTTAAGAGTTTATTGAACCCATCTGAGCAATAAATACTCAAAAGCTATTCCATGAAGCTGAATTCTTTAGGTAGTTAACATTACTAACATTACATTTTTGAGATTTCTACAGGATTAGATTTTTTTATATATGGAGGATGTAATTTTTCAAAGGACTATTGATTATAGAGTAATAGAGGTAAAACAACAAAAGTACCCTTGAATAAAACATTTTAAGAATATTAGCTTAAGACATTTAGATAATAGAAGATATTAAGATATTTAAGATATTTGGATGGTGTTATGTTCTTTATCAGATGGGTACCAGTACCGTAACAGCTGTACCAGCTAAGTCTTTGTATAGTCGCCAATAATTCTTTAATAATTTTTCAATGAGATATTTGTCACTAATGTTAAGGAAATCTGACAGTTTAAAAGCATTGGGTTTTATAATCCAGATACTCTCTGCACAAACCTATGTCATTTCATTTTCAGGATTGATTGCATGTTTCTTAATGTGTATTGTTATTGATAGTAATAATATGTGTAGACCCAGGCTCTTTCCAGGATTTTCATCAAAAAGCTCTAAGTGCCTAACCATATTGTCTTTGTACATAGAAGCCTGCACAAATCCAGTCCTTGCTAGATATTATAGTTTAGGCCCATCTGCCTTCCCATTTTCTAGCAGTTCAAACGTTTAATATATTTACCCTATTGTGGCTATTCTATTTATATTTGTCATGTTTTTAAAAAAGTATTTTTGTCATTCATTCACTATATATAGTATAACTTTTTGGAGTTATGTAGCAGCAGCCATTTTTCAGGCCTAATAGAATATCATTAAGTCTCTTATAAGACGTTAATATAACTACTCATGACAAAGTAACCATATTTGTAGTCTAAAATATCTGACTCTTGAACAAAAGCCAGACACTCACTTATTACTTTGGCTTGATGCATGGTCGTCACTTTTATGAAAATATTATAAGTGATACATTTCAGAGACAAATACCATATTCCAAAGGAAGAAACAGCTGGGTTATAATTCTTTTGTTATTAAGCAATAATATCACAGAGAAAAGGGGTCAGAAATTTTTAAGTAGCTAATGATACATTTGGCAAGAATTTTTTTTTTAGGCGTTTCCATGAAACAAGCATTGCCAGAAACAAGCATTCTAGTTTTTAAAGTAAATCTCTTAGGTTAAGGAATATTTTGTTCATGATCATGGAATTCTACAAAGCACCATCTGTTCTTTCTTGTGTTCCCATTTCAGAATTGGTTGACTTCTCATTCAGAAAGAAAACTTGAGACTTTAAAATCTAAGGTGTGAAAGAAATAGTAAAATAAGAGCCAGGTTCATAGATCTGCTAGAAGTTGTATGTTTTACCTTACAGAGTCAACTTTGCTTTACTCCAAAATGATTCCCAGTCACACTGAAATTCCCAGGATGTGGAAATGGATTCTGTGCTGGAAAACTTCTGACTCCATACATAAAACTCCTAGGATTTTGTTTTCTTTGCCTTTCTAGGTAATTGCAGTGTACTAATAATATAGCTGTGCTACAGTCTGATACTTAGCCATCATTACATGATGGTACCACAGAGGACTTCGGCTTGAATACCCTCCTGATAATCTTAAATGTTTTCTTGTTTATCAGTATGTATATGTGAACTACTTTGTACCTCAAGTTTGTTTTTATGTGACATATCCATTTTGAATTTCAAAACATAAAAGTGGCAAAGAAAATTTAAGAGAAACTTTTATTTCCTACTCTTAAATTTTTGTTATCTTCAATTTATGAAAAATTTTTAAGAGAATAATCATGCCAGAAAATTAAGATTAAAATTTAACTTAATAAATAGGTATATTCTTGTAGAAGCAATGTTTTAAATGTTTAGATTCACAAAACAGTCCACAGCAAATTATTTTTCTCATGGTGTAATTAAAGTACTATTGTTGCTTAGTGAGAGTTTTTGCTTAGAGAGGTTTTGCTGTATGTACTCCCGGAATACTGTGAGCTAGCAAGCCCCTCATGTGATTGCTCTGTTGTAAAAATCTTTGACGTATGTTGCCTAATGTAGATTATGCCCTTATTTCTAGATTGGATTTAAAGTAAGTGTGGATCTGCTCCTTAGGAACTTTCAATCCAGTCGAAAAAAAAAAATTAGGATATTGGTCATGGAAATCAAGTAAAAATACTTTTTCCTGTGTTTGCACTTAATTTTTTTTTTCAATCGTTTGGTAAGCATTTATAAAGTACATGCTGTATGTCGGGAACTATTTCTACATTCTCATCAGTAGTTTAAAAGACAGCTGAGCACACTCCCTGCCACTGAGTTTCCCTAAGGTGAGTGGAAGACCAGCTTTGTAAACCTCATTTGTAATAACAGTGGTAAATGCTATTCAGTCGTTCAGTCTGTTAATACAACTTGGACTGATGGTCCTGCTCCAGGACCACATAACCACAATGACCCAACGAGGCTTCCATTCAGTTCAGTCTTTGCATTGTTTCTAAAGGAAGTAACATGTAATTAAATGTATTTTTATTTTGTTTTGCTGGGTTTCGTTTTTATTTTCTATCAAAATATTGACTTGCAAAACAGTATAAGATATTCTACCCACAAAAACATGCATTATTATCTAATAGAAAAAAAGCATTTACAAAGCTTTGGCCTACATAGATAAGGACAACGAAATAGGCTATTCTCATCCTTTTCGAAATATGTTTTTTAGGCTGGGTCTAAAAGTGGTGGACTATTGATTATTTTATTTATACAGAAACTTCCACTGGACTGATTAAGGTTTTTTTACAATTTTGAACATTTGCATAAACATTTCAGAGGTCTCATGAGTTGTGTAATACCAGTGACACTTAAAATCAATATTCATATATTTTAGATTCAGGAATATTTATACCTAGTATGATGCTTAACACAATGTAAGTAAGTAAACAATATTTGGTAATGAGAAATATAAAATAATAAATAGCACATCACTTTGTTGGTATGAATGGACTATAAATTTCAGTTCGAAATTCTGAGATTTTTTTCTCAGGAGGGTAGGAACTTTTGGGGTATAGTTCCAACCCTATCTAGCTTGGAATAGGTCATGCAACAAAAATCACTTAATTGGTGTAGCCCAATACAAACGTTTAATTTTTGCCTGTGAAATGTCCAGTGTCGGTCTGTCACCATCTTTATGCCATCTGGAGCACGAGCCCTCCAAGGTTGTCAAATCTGGGAAAGCAGACTGGCAGATGATGTTGGATATTAAGAACCAGACCTGAAAGAGATGATTTCTACTTTCATTGCTTTCCCAAGAATTTAGGCCTCCAGCCCCAGCCTAACTACAAAGAAGACTGGGACACATACAAACCATGACTATGTAGTGAGCACTGACAATCTGCTGGTGCTTGATATTTTATCCATTCAGTTATAAAAATGAGCAAAACAATACTTTTTGCAAGGGATTTGTTGCTGATTATTAAAGGCTTCAAATATTCTTAACTTTCAGAAGAAATGTATTTAAGGCTTCTGTAACTTTTTCATATTACGAAGTTTTAAAATATTCAAATGGAGGTTTTACACAATAAGATATAGTGCACAGAACACACATTTTTTGATTCAACCCTGAGAATATTAATCCTGTTTTTAGAGTTGGTAAAAGACTGTGACATAACTAGAAAGTTAAGTGTTAAAACTTAAAAACCCAGATCTCCTGACTCCTAAATTTCTAATGTATTCCAAACTGCCATAGTGCCATTTGGTGTGGCTTTTTAAGTGAGCTTGTTCAATTCTTAACCTATAATCTGCAATCCTACAACCTATACCAGAGATATTTGGTTCACATGCAAGGCTCACCCTTGTTTTGTGGATGGTTACTATGTCAGTCCCATTCAGCTGGACCTCTACCTTTTCAAGACTAGGGCAGTAAGGCTATAACTGAAATAGTTTTTAATAGCAAATATACTCTAGAGGCCACAGAATAAATCCCAAAATAAACCTAGGAGGCCTTTTTCTGCCTTGTCTTGTTCACTCTTGGCAATGTTAGTGTGTGTGTACCCTGTCTGAACACTTAGTTTTGTCTAGTAACCTTTGTAGGTAGTTCATCATGAAAATAAATATTAAAGTAGTGGAAGTAAGTAATGTGTATGGATATATTTACTCAGTTTAAAAAGGAGAACAGCTGCTTGCAGGGCAGCTGAGATTTTCTAGTTTTCCCAATGCATCTGCATTTAGATTTGTTTCTAGTGTGTTAAGATAGTTTTCTTCTTGGTCACAGGGCCCCTTAATTAAAGCAAACCATGCCCCAGCCTAGTGTATTGATTAGAAAAAAGTGGACTTTGCATATTTCTGAAAGCACTTAGACTGATGTCTTAGAAACTGCCCTCTATCCCAATCCTTTCGCTCCAATTCTGTATTATATTTGAAGTTCTAAATTGAGGTGAAAATTGTCCATCCCAGCCAGGTTTGGGGTCAGATGCTACTAGTTCTTAGCCCTGACACCCCTGAATGTTATTACTTGTAATTAATGTATTTACTCTGAATACCATTGGATTTTTTTTCTTTGGTAATTCTCAGTCTGGAACTGATTCTTTCTGAACAACCTTTTTCTCTCTCTTTTTTTTTTTAATTAGTGGAGGTTTAATCAAATGCAATTCACAAGAGTTGCCCATAAGTGTGATGCTTTTGCAAGATGTCACCTTAAAATTTTTTAGCTTTTAACCTTTACCAATTGCTTTTTCCTTGAAAAGTAACTAATTGATTGTTTTTGGTAGTTTCAGATCTTCTTAAGCAAAAAGTTTTTAATAATGAAATCTCTAAATTATTTGATCCCAGAGAAACCAAACTCCTCCCCCCGCCAAAAAAAAAGAAAAAAAAAAAAACAACAAAACACTAAAAACCACACATGCACACAGTTATTTGTTCTAGGTTTAGTGCCCTAAAGAAAAATAGAAATCCATCAACAACTAGCCACACGAGCTTTGGCATATGTCAGTTCTAAGAGAAATGATTTTGATCTTTAAAATGCCATGGAAATTTTAAACTGGAATTTGAAAATTCATCTTTTATCCTTTATTTCTAAAACATTATTTGCTCATTTTTATTAAAGGCAAAGATATCTAAGGAAAGACTGATAAATGCTTTAATTTAAAAATCTATAAATTACTATCCAAACCAAGAAATTTTAGACAATGAAAGGGGGAGCCATTCATAATGAGGCCTGTACCGTCAGTGTAAAGTGGATGAACAGTCACCCTATGCATGACTGCAAGCCTCCAATTAACCAGAACTCTGATGTGAATTGGTTGAAGAACCCTAATCCACCCAAACAACTTTAATTCGTGCCTCAGATATGGTTTCCAAAAGATAGTCAAGTTATATGAAGTCTGTCCTAATGTGTAGTCAATTCTCCTATAACACTTGTTTTAGAAACATAAAAACTCCCCACAAATTTGTTCCAGTGTAATTAATACATTAAGAAACAATTTGAGCATAATGCAAGATTTGCATTTGCTTATGCACAATTCCACATGTGAAGAAAACTAAGTGTACTACACTCAGCTTCAGATATAATCAGAAAACTACACCCATATACAAAACCATATGCAAAACACATTCACTCACACATCTCAAATGTCTACCAGCTATCTCAGCTTACGTGTTCCCTGCCTTTCCTTTCGATTTCCAACAGCACCCCTTCCACAACTTCACAATAACTCACAAGCGACAACCTTCCAACATTCACTTCCACAATCTTCCATATTTATTGCAGTGTTTATGTGTTCCTAAACTATCATGTATGAAACTAAGCTACTGGTTTATTTACAGTCCTAGTTTCTTTTTTTAAGTCACTGATGAAATTTTTGAATGTAGTGCCTCCGACTCTGTTTTCTCTCTACATCTTGTGTGTTTTATTGTGTAATTTTGCATAACATGATGATCTGTAAGAATAATATATTGTATGAAAGCTGAGCAACATTTTGTCTCTCCATTTATAACATTCTGACTGCTGGATAGCCTCTCAGAAATCCATGCCAACTTTCCTCAATCTACACAAAGTGTTGAAAGTTACCAAATTTCAAATAACTATCTAAAATGTGTTGAGCAGCTCTTCTTATCATCCTGCAATGGCCCTTCGAAGCCTTTGAGGCACCTTACCTCTTCCCTAGCTCAGAATGTCTTATATACGGGATGTTTTCTATCTATGAATCTCTTGTGCATGTGGAGTCTCTGACCCTCATGCATGCATGCATGTATGTACATATGTATGTGTGTGTTACATATGTATGTATGTATATATGTATGTACATCTTTTGGTTATTTTCTCTTGAAAAAAAAAAATTCAAAAATGCAATGAGCCAGGCACCACACTTAAGCCTTAATGAGTAATTTCTTTTACTTCTTTCAACAACTCTGTAGGTAGAAACTATGGTTGTCCTCACTTTACAGTTGAGGCAATTGAAGCAAGGAAAGTCTCAAATACATGTGATTTTGAATTTACCCTGAAGGCTTGGCTATGCAACTAAATAATTCACAAATGTGACACAAGAAGACTGTTTCCTTACTCTCTCTGCATAACATCATGAGTGTGCCTCTATTAAAGCATGTATTACAAATGCCTTGATTGTGTATATTTCTGTCATAGCATTTGTCACAATTCTAATTTCCAGATGGAAGCTATATGGGGAATTTCCGGAAGGAAAGTCAAATTGAGATGAGACCAGGTTGCAGTAATTCAAGTGAGAAGTGATTGCAAGGAGGGATGGATTTACAGGGAGAATCCGATTGGATGTTAGGGTTACATACAACAATCAAGGCTGATTTCTGGCTCAGGTAATGGTAGATGATAGAGTATAAGGGAGAACAACTTTGGGGGACTGTGCAGGAGAGCTAACTAAACAGACCTGGGTTGCCTGCACATTACTGACATGAAAGTTCTGTCTTTAGGACTTGTCTTTGGCTGGTCTCTGGGAAATAACCTCTGAACCTTGGAATATTCTTCCTAAAAAGAGTGTTTTTGTATGCCTGAAGCCTTAGGCCATGCTGGACCATTGTGACCAAGTTAAGTTTATCTTTGCAATATTATTTATTATGAAAGCCTGTTTTGCCCTGTTGGGCTGGCACCTGAATAACAGGTCTGTCACATGAGTGCTTCATACCTATGTGACTAACTCCCAATAAAAACCCCAGATTCCAAGTCTTGCATGAGCTTCCCTGGTTGGCAACATTGCACATATCATCTCACACTGTTGTGACTTCGTTAGGAGAGGAGACCTGGAAGCCTGAGCTTGGTTTCTCCTGTGCCTTTGGGCTTTACCCATGTGCCTTTTCCCTTTACTGATTTTAATCCATGTCCTTTTGCTGTAATAAATCATGAACATGAATATAACAGCTTTTCTGTACCTGTCCTAGTGAATCATCAAGCCTAAGAATGGTCTTGGGGACCCAGAGAGGTCTGGGCTGGATACTGAGTTCTGGGTATCAACACATAAACAGCTATCATGGGCATACATGAGGTCAAAAAGAGATGATAGATTAAGAATTAGAAGGTAGAGACTTAGATACTACCGGCATTTAAAAGGCAGGTGTGGAAGCAGATGAGACAAAATTTTGAGAGAGAATATCAAGTAATTGTCATTAACCATCTTTAGGCAGGAAAGAATTTCAAGGAATTTCAGGCAAAAGGGTTGAATTCGTTAAGAAATATTAAGTCTACAGCAAAAGCTAATTCCTCAAACCATTCAGTATTCAGTAATCGAGTGAGGGTGATTCCTCCAGCTTAGAAAATTTCATTCTTCGCCCTGAGCTCAAATAATCCCTGTAAGACTTTACCCCTGCTAAGCCATCAAACTGCTACGTGGCTGAGAAAGTTGGGATATTCAGCACCTATTTCCGACAAACATTCACAGAATTGACAATGGTTAAATGCATAAGAACGAAGTAAATGCACCATTGGAACTAGTGGTTCAATAACACAGCATAATAAATCATAATAGATTCAAAAAGATTCAAATTTTTCTATACAGTACCTGCTGCTGCACACATTTTTGTTTACCATCATCAGATTGTTCTGAATTAGTTTTCTCAATGTGTTTGAAAATATTCTTACCTGTAGTTTTCCAAGCCAGCTATTCATAGAAGCTAATTCTTTTGTCACTTCAAACTTGTCATTGATTTCTCAAATAAAGAAAAACTAGACAATATCAGTAATAGTTGTTGACTCATCAAAGACCAAGAAAACCACTCAAAATCATTTACCTTGGTTGTTCAAATTTACTTCTGATGTTGCTCTCAATATTCTCAATTCTTTAAGTAGCTGTTCTTGCCAAAAAGCTAATAGTCTAAAAAGGTTCATTTTGTCTGGACACATTTCATCAGCCACAGCAATCAAAATCTTTAACTCGCCATTGGTAAACAGTTTTCCTTGCCTGGCTAACAAATGAATGCCTTAAAAACTTAGTTTGGTTGCAGTCTTATTTTCATTTTTTTTTTTATGAAGGAATTCTACTATAGGATATCCATTTTAAATTTTCAATTTTTTTTTGACCACTGCTTTCCCCTGAGTTGGAAATATTGTGATGAGTGCTTATCTAATAATAATGACATTATTAGATTATTAGGAACTCAATGTCATTGTATTCTTTCAACACAGCTATAGTGTCATTGCATAATAACACCATGCTTTGATATCTAACGATAACAAAATTCCACTGTACCTCAAGAGTACAGTATTCAAAGTTCACTTTTCTTGTTTATGACCCATCATGACAAAATGGAAATACATAGATGATAAAAAGAATTTTAAAATGTTATTGTAGGGTGAAAGCTCTGGCACTTGAAATGTTAAGTTACAACTGCAGTTTGTAGTTCACAGTTATAACTGAGCAGTAGCACAAAGCGTCTCACACTGTTCCTGTCACAACTACTGAACTCTGTCATTAGCATGAAAGCAGTCGTATACAGTCAGTGAATGAATGAAAAGGGTTGTGTTAGTGCAAAACTTTAGTTATGTTCTCTGAAATAGAGTTTCATGTAATTTTTACTGGCCTTGAAATATTCTTCTTGTGAAGGAGGCAGTAGTGGACTGGACCAGGCATGGGGTCACCATCCCAGCTGCTAGGCTAATCTTCAAGTGGTATAACTAGCAGTCCCAGTCCCAAACTTATGTTTGATCCTGTGTGTCAAATATAGAAATCCAAGTTGGAAGTAATGTATGCAAAAAGAGAATTTGGCAACTTGTGTACCAAACCACTGAAAGAGCATTATCAATGTGCCCCAAGAAAATGGAATGCCAATCTTTATTTGGAAATTCAGGCCAAAGGATCCATGCCACTGAGAGAAAGAGTTGGCAAGGTCTTTGGAGATGGTCAGGACTGAAAGTCCATGGGCAGACTGCAGCCCCCACAGCATCTGAGCAGAAACCTAACCCCATGGACCAAACCAATGTGTCCCGCCGACAGTTATGGGGCAAGAAATTGGTTACAGTAAAGTATAAATGCTTGTGAACAAATTTCTTTTAAAAGTGTTATGTAGAGGAAAATCGAGCTTTTCCATATTGTCATTCCCATAGACTTGTATTTCATTAGATTTCTTGATAGCAAGAGAACGGAGTAGACTAACCACTAACATGCTTGTGAAGGTCACCAGGTGGGGCCTGGTAGAAAAAACACCAGACTGGGCAGCAGGATCACTATCAAGAGAAGACCCACTGCAGTAGTCCTAAACGAGCCTAGAGCTCCCCATCCCAGGGACTGTGGTGACTGCAATGTGAGAAGCTCTTGACCCCATATACCGATGGGCTCACAGGCTACAAGCAAACTGCTGCCATTGGTCAGGTTGGCTCCAGAACTAGATGGTTCTAAACTTATAGGTTGAAGTGTTTTACTCCTGCTTCAAGGTCACAGATTAGTCCTCCATAGAGATTTGAAAGGAGTGGTTTAAAAGTTTTCTCCTGGCCTGCATTTTCTCCTGGAGTTCCTCGGAAAATGGGCAGAAGTGAGGTCCCTAAAGCCAAGATACTGGGAATATATTGAGTACAGTTGGCCCTCCATATCTGCGACCTTGGTATCCATAGGGTCAATTGACCACAGATGTGGAGAGCTGACTGCGTCATTCTATGCTGTTTTATATAAGGGACTTGAGCATCCATGGATTTTGGTCTCCTGTAACCAATTCCCTGTGGATACTGAGGGAAAACATTATTTACTTTCTGAAGGCTTCCTGGGTGTGTTGTCCTTTCAGAAGACTCTTCTGATGTGGTGTGGAAGTCCGTGAGCAGAATCGGGGCAGTGGTGCTGATGGCAGTGTTGTCAGAAAAAGCCCTAACAATTCTGCCTCCAAACCTGAAATCTTGCTCTGCCCACTTGTAGAGAGAAGAGGGCCATCTCCTCAAACAATCTCCTGTGCAGAATTCAAATCCCCAAAGCCAAGTGACTTTTCAGAAGCTGTATCACTGTGTTCTAGAATTAGTTTAATTTAACATCTGGAGAACTAGAGGAAGCTAGGCTCAGTTTGGTGGGCTTGTTCTGGGAGGCTTATTTTCTTCTCTCCCAAAGTGCAGGACAGTACTTCATGATGTCTTTGTGCCAGCAGAGTTCTCTCTCCAAACTGTTACCTACTGGCTAGAGAGGTAGCTCTGATGGGGAGTTCTCGGAAGAGCCCACAGTGGAAGAACTGTCTCCTGGGGATCCTGTAGGGTGGTTCTGGCTCCACTCCTAGTGTCTGGGTGTTAGAACTAATCCTCAAGCTTGTGGTCATGAGGACAGGAGCCACAGCCTGCACAGTTCACCCCTGAACACAATGGAGGACTTGTCCAGGGAATAAGAATACTGTTTATCCTTCTCTGCACCCAGAAACTTACTTACATTCCTCTTTCATAGACACAACTGAATCCTTATGTGAAAACTCTCCCTTTAGGTGAACTATTGAAATAAATAAGCAAAAATAAAATCCCTAACAGGTTTCCAAAAGAACTGTCAGTGGTAGTCTAGTTTTGCTCCCAGGGCAGTGCGTTTTCACCTTGTTCTGTCCCCCAACAGTCATCTCTAAATGTTTCTGGTCCTTGTTTTCAAGTTTGGAGGGCTTATCTCCCCCTGCCATGTGGTCTCCAGGAGAAATTTGGATGTGGGGGGAGGGAGCAGTGGGCAGTTGCCCTGCCAGTCCAGTTTGACTTGTAAAAGGGATCAATTTGCCCTTTTAGGATATTACAATCAAATTATGCTAACAGAAGGGATGAGATTCTCTTATGTTTGAGGGTATACTGTATGGACAGCCACAACATGTACACAAATAAGAATAAGGCAAGTCACAAACTATGTGACTTAATGGGAAAATTTTTAATGATTGCCTAGCCACGTCAAAATTAGATGATCATCTACTGTGGGTTCAAGTATAAAAATATGAGTTTTATGAATTGTTTCTGTGTCTTAACCCAGCTCAGGGTTTAGTCCCTGAAACTAGTCAAGAAAGCTGCAGTCTGCAGACCAGAGAATGTTTAGTGTCAAACTGGTCATTCAATATTTATAAAGGTTCAGGTCAGAGCATCTCTACAAACAGTCCCTGAGAGAGAGATAATCATCCCATCAGTTCTGAGAAATGTGGAGAGAATCTTAATTTCAAGTGACTCATTTAACATAGAAGCCGCCCATTAAATTCTCTACTTTAAAATTCCAATGTATAAAATTTTGAGTGGATTCTAAATGCCTGTTAAGCTCTGTTATCACATGTGAAGAGGATTATTACAAAGATTCTAAATGCTTAAAGAATAATGGGCTCATCCTCCCACTTGTGAACGTTTAGAGCAGAGTCCAAGACCCTCCTGCTTGTGAATAAGTAGAGTGAACAAGTAAAATGGAGTCGCTATAGTCAAGCTGCCAAATTACTAAAAAGCAAGTACGTTGAGGTATAGGAAAACGATTCTGTTCTTGTTTTAACTAGCCTGGGAAATTAAGCTTTTGAACTTTTCAGTCTTGTGTCAATGCCTGGATACACACCATACCTCCAGATAACCCTCTTGTTAGCCCCTGAAGGAAAGAGGAAAGAATGTTCACATATCCAAATCACCAGATTATCATCTAGATGATAGTCTCAGAACAATCCAGAGGCCAAGAATGTAAGACTCATTCTTCTCAAGAATGCACTCTTTACTACAAAGAATCTTAGCTTTTTCTTCTTCAGAACCTATCCACATAGCTATCAAGGAGATGTCTGTAAAACATATCTCGCTTTTTAATCTCCCTCCTGATTAAACCTATGTGATGGGTCCTCACTGCCAGTATGAATAAGTTCAAACTACTTGACATGTCACATCAAGTCCTTCTCCATCTGGCTCCCATTCATCCCAGTGTCCTTCTGAGACACTTTCTGCCATGCATCCTGTGGGAGAGGCCGCACCATTACCCAATTTATGTTCTGTCTTTTCCAATTAAGATAACAAGTTTTAATTACATTTCCTTGTCTTTCTTAGTTGTCTGTGGTCAGGAGACAACTATAGAAGTTAGACTGTAGAATGTAGTTATAGAATAAGAAATATAAAACTATTGTTCAAATCTGTAGAATGTAAATAGAAGTATCATGTAAGAGTTCCCAAGAATTTTTGCAGGATACAGCTGGCATACGTTCTTTTCGTTTGCTCCCTTCTCCATCCTACAGCCTGGGACACAGATATGATGGTTCCACTGGGACAATGAAGATGAGGGGCACACCAAAGGGACGGAGGAGCAGCAAGCTGAACCGTGCCATGGAGTGGAACTGTCATGGTTCTAACTACTTATGTCTGTAACTTTTTGTGAGAAATGAACCTCTCACTTGGTAAGCCACTGCTGCTCTGAATCTCTCTCCCTTACTGTTGGGCCTAAAACTGACTGACATAGAATTCCCAGATAGGGAATGTTGCAGGTGACTTCATGCTTGTCCTTTCTTCTTTATGCTCCATTGAGACTCAAGAAGTCAGCCAACCTCATGGTCTGATTTCTTCACTCTTGCCATTAAAGGTTCATTACCATAGCCACTTGGTTTCCATAGATACTTTCCTCCCATTGACCACAAGTGATAACTTAAATGAATGACTGTTCTGCCACTGCATACTGCAGACTGCTGGGTTATGCAAAGGATATCTGGAAGAATCATATCCAGAACCATAGCTTCAAGCATCCTGGAAACATAGCTTTATTTCCAGTTCTGCAGAACAGGTAAGCATACTGGGAATGAATGAGGAGTAAGTCCTGAGTGTCCGGTTTCCATGTCTCAATCTAGCCTCAAGAAGCAACTCATTCTTTTGCAGACTTGCCAAGACATTCATGCCTGCTTTACTTTCTGCCTTTACTTCTGCCTTGAGTCTTGTCTCTCTCCCTCCCTCACTTCTCTGCCAGTGAGTTTATGCTGATCTTTTGAGATCCAAATGCCACCCCTGGCAGGGCAGATCCCTCCTGCCTGCTGCTGGATCTCAGTAGCTCATTGACTATTCCTCAGCAAGGGAGTGAATCACACTTATTGGTTTGCAGATCTCTCTTCTCTGCTAAAATGTGAGTTCCTCGCTGGCAGTATTATAAGTGTTTATAGTATCTGTGTCCTCTTCAGCGTCCTATTTGTATTCTCAGTCTGGCATGGAGCAGGAGCTAAGGAAATGTTTGTTGAACTAGTGAATCTTGATACTGACTCCAAACAGAACTACCTCATCTCTCAGACTGTAGGGTTAAGGACAGAGACTCATGGACATGGACAATAGACTAGTGGTTACCAGAGGGTAAGGGGTGAGGAGGGAAGGAGGGAGGTAGGTGGGGTAAAAGGGGTCAAATACATGGTGACAGAAAGAAATCTAACTATGGGCGGGTAACACACAATACACACACACACACACACACACACACACACACACACACATATGTATGTATATAAATGCCCTACTGTTAAATTGTATACCTCAAACTTACTGGATTTTGTTAACCAATGTCACTAAAAAAATAAAATAAAAATAAATAATAAATTAATAATAATAATAATAATAGTAATAATAATCAATTAAAAAAATTTTTTTAAATAATAAAAGGAGTATTGGTTCCAGAGTAGAACTGTCTTGTGGTGACCTCGGTTCTACCATGGACCAGCTGGGGGTGTCTCAGGCATATTATGTAACCTTTCTGTGCCTTGTTTCTGGCTCTGTTAAATGAGCACAATAACACCTACAGGTCTCTTTTTCTCTGTTCTCTGTACTTGGCTTTTCAATATCATTTTAACTCAACAAACATTTCCCAAGCCCTAGCACTGTGCCAGGATAAACAGTTGCTGCCTTGCGAAGCTTGCTGGCTTTTGGAAAGGCGGATACATAAACCATGAGCTGCAAGGAAGTGTGCATATGAATAATAGAAGTTCTCACCGGTTTCCATGGAAGCCCAGGAGAGAGATGGCTGGTCAGGAATGATTTACAGAGGGGTGACCCTTGAGCTGGCTCTTAAAAGGAGACTGGTGGGGGGCAGGAGACTTCTGGGAAGAGAGGCCAGTGTGTGTAAAGGCATGGAGGTCTCCAACGCACAGCTGGCTTGGGGAGCAGCCAGTGGTTCAGTAAACTAGACAGATGGTCTTCACTCTTGAGCATGCATCCTAATCCCTTTAATGCCTAGGTATGCCCTCATTAAATCTGGGATACCGCCTGAGAGTCCGCATTTTTAACAAGTTCCAGTTGGTATTCCTGTGGCAGGTCGGGCACCACTCTCTGAGAGCACTGGAAGACCAGGGCACAGGGGGAAGGAGTAGGGAGCAGGGAATGGCAGGAGGTAGAGCTGGGCTTCACAAGCTAGCACAGGAGTTTAGATTTTATAAACAACGATGGCAACAAAAACCATAGACGTGTTTTAAGGTGGAGAGTATACAATCAGATCTCGGTAGCACGAGTGGATTTTTGAGGGCTCACGACTCGGAAGAGGAATTGAATAGGCGGGTAAGTGGGTGGTCTGTCACTAGCTGGGCGCAATCCTGACCCGTGCCAAGTTCCCAGCCTCTCAATTCAAGCCTCTTTCTCTCCTAGCTGCTTCTTTCTCCTGATCACAGAAAAAGAGGTGTATCTTTCATTTTCAGGGTTAAAACTTCTGCTCCTGCCCTTCATTCCATCAGGCCACCGGCTTGGCATTTACCTCTTCCGAGCATCATCAGCCTTTCTCTGTGCCCCGCCTGGTTCTTCCTGTTGGGCATTGTGTAGGCCAAACCTTCAAACACATGTAAGCTCCCAGAATCACAGCACCCAATTACTCCTTTTAGCTGCTATTATTAATAACTTTTTAAAACCAAAAACTTCTCAATGAATGGTCATTGCCTGCTCATTTCCTTACACCCAGTGTCAACCCCTCAGTCTTATTCTGCTCCTGTCTAAACAATGAGGTAGCAACTTGGCTTAGTTACTTTAACTGCATCACCCCTATGGCCTCCAAAATGTCTTAAGAGAATCCTACATGCAGAACTTTGGTAAAAATAACCTTGAAAATGTCACTACGGAATTGAATTTTTAAGCCTCCAAGACTTTATTAACCTATTTTAAAACTTCTTACAGGAAATTCATATATAACAGAATACGTTATGGTTCCTAAGTTAGCCAACAAAAGCCAAAACGTTTAAACTGATGAAATTAAAATAAAACTGAGACTTATGTAAAGTATAATTTCATCGAGGTATATGTTTTATATTCTCTTCATCTGTCTACTCCTTTGAAACTGAATTTATCCACCTTTGTATTAATTCCTTTAATAAAGTTTTCATAAATTGCCTATCATTTGTTTCTAAACTTTTTAATTTTTTAAAAGCTTAAGATAAAAATGGGGTTTATTTGACACTTGGCACATTAGCAAAGCCTACTCTTAAAGGCTATTTATTCAAATGTAACCAAACATAGAATACCCATCAAATCCAGCTCAAGCTCTTGAATGTATAACAGGGATTGGTTTATTTCCTGAATAGGCAGTTTTCTGAGTGTTGCTTATAGCTAGAGCCTTCACACTTTGGTTTTGAACTTTTCCCTTTCTTCTGGACCATTTATATTTCTGTCGTAAATCTTTGATGCTATATATAGTCTTTCACAGATGCTTTCCAACTGTGAGGGAGCTGGAATATCTCCAAAATAAATTTTTGACTCAAGCAAGTGCCTTTTCTAATGTCAGTGAGTCAGAAGAGCTAAGTTACAGAAACCAGACAGAAAAGCCCTTTTGTTATTAGTAAGTTTGCTCCTTTTAAATGTTTTTCTTCTACTTTCTTTCTGCTGTAACTTTGCAAAAATCAACAGTTTTCTCAACTGCTCATATTTTTCCCTGGAAGTAAAAGTAATGATTTTATTTTTTAATCAGTGAGAACTGAGAACACCAAACATTTTTTTCCCCATTATTATCACAATCTTCTAGGGTTAAGCCCTTCTCTCTTTTTAAAGCAAGAAACATACTTTTTATTTATTTACTTTATTTGATTAGGGGGCACAGGACAGAAAATCTGTAATCTTACCTCCCATGCTTATTTTTTCCTGGACCGCCCCAGAGAGCTCACACTGGGGAGATTCACCCCGCAATGTGCAGGCAGAGTTGGGGTTATGCAGCATTCCTGAAGGGAGCCCTGAGAAGTCCAGAGAGATAGAGCTGGAGAGGAGCAGGGAAAAAAGGCTGACTTTCTCTGTCCCCTTCCAACTCTAGTGACCACCCCCAAATTGAAAAAGAAAATCGGCCACATTATTTTACACTTGCAGCACTCCTGCAAAATCCAAGTGTTGATCTTATTGGTTTAGTTGCTCTGGCAAGTGCAAAATACTTTACAGGTCATTTAAAAACAGTCCAAGTATTTTCTCCTCTTTCCTCCCAACTCAATTTGAAATTGACATTCTCAGTTTTTCTTTTCTCATCTGGGAGGAACCCAGACGATTTCTGTTTGCAGACAATAAAACCCTGCCCCATGCTCACACTAGATCTGCCTCTTCTAGTCTGGGTCAGGGAGCTGACTCAAAATGACAATGGTGACATTGGGTCACTGGAGATTCTCCCAAAGGGCAATCAGACTGCATCTGGTGGCTTTCCTGAAGGTTTAAAGTATCCCAAAAATGTGAAGAGGTAGGGAATTGGGAAGCAATTATAGTAAGTGAACATCTAGCACGCCTAGAATGTCTCCAGGTGTGACATCACGGAAATATTCACTGGCTCTTTGAATGTTATCCCAAAGTTTAGACCATGGCAGGAGCTAACACCAGGCAGATATTTTATGAATGAATAAACTGTGAGAATGAACTAAACATATACTCCACAAATACTAGGAACAGTCTTAGTTATTTTCTTTCAAATATTTGATTTGAAAATGTCTTAGGCATTTTCCACAATTTTGTTTTCAGATTCCATCTCTCCAGTTGACAACATAATGGTTATCGGCCTAAAGACACCTTCATACCATCAGCAAGGCTGACTGCTATGATGGCATTTCATCTCTTGGTCCCTGTTAACTTTGAGCACACCAGTGGGAAAGTTGAAAATAATTATGCCCCTGAAAATATGTCAAATGTGATCATGTTCTGAGAACTCTACATGCTGTGTGTGACCATGAATAAAACCATTAGTCTATTAGTTTCAGAGGTGGATATGAGTGAATGCCCTGCATTTGCTGACATTCCTCTTGGCTGCCAGGTGGAGATAATCAAATGACAATAAGATTGTTCTCTCTCCTTTTCTGTAGTCAGCATTTTTGGAGTTTGCCCACCGGATGTGCCATTCAAGAAGACCAAAAGTACAACTAGATGATTGTAGGCAAGATCAAGGACTTCAGCCCTGGCCGAGAGAAGGTTACGAAGACTAGTAGAATCGTGCATGATGGCCTCCCAGTCTACATGCAGGTGGGTCCTTAGACTAGAGTGCCCCAGCACCTTCCCTGAATTAGTGTCCTGGGGAACGTGGACCCCAGTGCACTCTCTCCTGAATCAAGGCTGGACCGATCTGATCAGAGATTTTCAACCTGTGTCCTACACAATCTGATATGATCTGCTTGGAAGCCCTGGTGGCCGGTGAGTCTTCTTGTGGGGCTGATACGGGAAGATGGTCTGCAAGCCTTCCCCTGCACCCTTATTTTTGCTGCAGGTGACGAACCCCCTTTCCTCTTCACTAGGAACAGATATAGCAATGGGTCTGGCCACATCCTAGGTGATACACACACTTTAAGCAGAACAAAGAAGTACAAATGCAACCCAGAACAGGAAAGGTTATCGCAAACAAGGCAATAAGCCAAGCACAGGCTCTGAAAGGTTCCTTATCTTTATGTGAGAGAATATTTCAGGCCCATGGCACATTTTCCAGCAAATTCAATAAGGAATGCAAAGGAAAAAAGAAACTACCTAACAGGTATGTAGCCAAGAGGGTGAAAGCTGCTCCTGTGCAGTGCTATTATGCACAGAACCAAATGAGAAAAAAGGAATTCTCTGGCATCTTCGCCAAAACAAAGGACTACAGTTAGCAATAATTATGCCATCAGATTCAAGCATCAGGCTTCAGAAATCTATTTGGAACATATTAATAGATGCGAAGATCTCAATCCATGATTACTCACCAGACATGTTTTAATGAGATAATATATATTCAGGTGTTTTGTAAAAAGCAACATAACAATTAAAAATAATTATTTACGTTATTGCTGTTAATGATATAATAATGGTCACAAATAATAGTATTAGTAATTAAAAGTGTCAATTTTTTTTTATTCATACCCAAGACGCTTTTCGGTCAATTGGCTATTATTAATTCTATGTGTAATTAAATAAGCCCTATTTCCTGTCTTTTTAATTCTGTAGATAATTGCCATATGATAAGGTACTTAGGTTGCAAGGATGACTAACTGAGCTTTTAATTACTAATAATATTATTTGTGAGCATTATTACATCATTAACAGCAATAACATAATTATTTTTAGTCATTATGTTGCTGGGCTAAATGAGGCTAATCATTCTGTATTGATTTATTTTTCCCCGTTCTGGTGCTTTTCAAAATGGGTCAGTCTGTCTTCAGAATTCTTCAAATCATCGTTTTAATTTTGTCCCATTACACCCTACTTTACTTTTTTGTTAGTCGGCATTTAATGAGGCTTCAGTTTTGATTATAAAGTGGATATTATTTTTAAATCTTACTTGATCTGTGATAACTTGGGCCCTGTCTCTCCACCTAAAATGACAGCAGTATAGAGTTCTATTTCATCAAAAAGTATTATTAGTTTATTTCTTTTCGGTCAAGCACACTAGAGACCTATCAATTAAAATTCAAGTCATCCCCAAAATAAAAGGTAGGTCTTATATCCTCAGGTAAATTCTAATTTTACAAGGAACACATCCTCATAGTTGAAGAATGCAAGCCCAGCTAGGATCACCCAGGCAAGAGAGAAGGGGTTTGAGAATGTACAATTAGAGCCATTACTGTCTAGTCTCCTTCTTGCCAGAGCAACCCATGGTACTTTTTGCTTACACTGGAAAGAAATATGAGAGAGAGAAAAACTACAAGCCAGAATAAGACAACTTATTATTTTATTCACAATTTTCCAGTATAAAAATAAAAACTTTAAAAATGATTTTGAAACAAAAACAGTATGACAGTGTCAAACAGTTTTATTACCTAGTAAAGGAAAACCATACATTATAAATAAACTATTTTATAAAGGTTTGACATTATTTCCAATTATTTTTAAGTGTGTCTTCTATGAAAATAAAAGATAACACTCTGAAAGCTTTAAAAAAAGCCCCACCCTGACATGTACACATAAACCGAGAAACACTTGCAGACAGAGGCATTTCTGTAAATTTTATGAAAAGGTTTTGTGTCCTTTTGTGTTTCAGAATTTATTCTGATTGTTTTAGAATTCAATGGAAGATGTGGAGAGCAAGGGGAGTGGCAAAAGCAGTAGAATCAGTAGCAGCCAAAGCAGCAGCAGCCACAATGACAACTTGAGCTTCAATGCAGACAGGAGCAGAGGCCAGGACAACAGTAGCACCCACAGCCATGGACACACACCCAGCCCAGTAGCAGCCAAACCGCCCCAACAGCAGCAGGAAAAGCGTGTTCTTCCAGGGGCAGCAAAGTAGGAAGAGCTCAGGATGTACCTTTGTCCAACATATGGATGCAGGTGGTGTTAGAGAGGAAAAACCAAATAACAAAACCAAGAGATATAAGGTGGTTGGTTAAGGTAGAGAGGCCCAGTCACCCTGTAATATTTAAAAAAAAAATTTTAAGCAGTGAGAGGATTTTATAATACCTAATATTTCTTAACATAATATAGACACAAAAAGGAGTATTAGAATCCAACTTTTCTATTTGAACTTTTTTCTTCATATAGAGCCTAATGTGCCAGGTGAGCATGAGAAAAACAATCTCATTCAAACAGCTTATGCTTATGAGACTGAACATTTTTATTATGGAAACACATGCGAGTTAATCCTTTCTTTACTATTTCCATTAAGATTGTGATTACATATTATCATTATTGTGGCTATCTGCTTATTACAAATACATAATTATATTTTTTTCTCTTTCCTCTATTTTAAAAACAAAGATCCAACATTCTTTTGAGATGATGGGAAAAAAATCAATGAAATATGTGAAAAGTCTGATGCTGAAAATAAATTGAAATTTCAGTGCCCAATATTTATTGACCTAAGGTGCAGTGACCATTGCTCAGTCTTGATATTAGCAGGCAGCACCTGTCATTCAGGTACAAAGGGAAATGTAGTACTCTTGTTGAGACTTGAGGTACCGATACCCCAAATGGCTACTTTTATATTAAGAGAATAGTAACTTATCCTGAGACACATCAGTTTATCTAATATAAAAGGACCCTTCACTAGTTCATGACTGTGAATTGATACAACACAACTCACATGCTGACAGGACGTGTCCAGCATAACTCAGTGAAGGAGAAGCTCACCAGGTTGGAGGAAAAAAAAAAAAAAAAACACAGGTACATCCCCATGGTGGAGATGTGTGCAGTGGGCCATCTTAAGTCTTGCTATCTATCTTGAAAAATCCCATTGGAGACTTAGGTTCAATGTCAACAAGAAAGACCTGCCTCTGGAAATGGCTGATGAACAATCTAGCATGCCAATTTCTCTCTATCTTTTTACCTTTCATGAACCAATGAAGTCAAAACAATATCACTGGGGCTAGAATTCAGGTCTTTTAATTCTGTCCAATTCTGAAAGTTCAGAAAAAGGCAGCACAGATACTAGTGGAATCATGGCGATGATCAGGATCAGTTTGCTAAGAACCAGGAGTGTTATAAGCAGGACAGGTTAGCAACTTATGAAATTAAGCCTGATCAGTGCATCCTGCCCCTGATTTATGGGGATGTATGATTCTGGTCATGAAACTCTGTGGAGCATGTTAAGCATGACGGTTCCTTGATGTCACCAGAATACTGTTGTGTGCGTGTTTTTGAAAGGCAGTTTTACCCACCACTACGACCATCGGTCACCATCATCATTAACTTCACCGTCGTCATAGTCTGTATAAACATTAAAGCGATTTCTAATATGTTTAAATCAACCAGAATGCTGAAGAGTCCTGTTCTGTATCTTGGGCTCCGTGGAAGAAAGACACTGCAGAGCAGCTGGTACATCGATGCTGTTGTGGGTTGTGGAGAAATTTGAAAGGCAGGCAGAGGAATTTGGATTCGATGCAGGAGTTCCTGCTGCGCTGGAGCAGGAAAATGACAGGTGGGTGCCAGGTACTAGAAAGTTCAGTCTGGGTGAATTTAAGGAGGAAGAGACGGGAATGGAGGCTGCAGCAGGAGGCAGCAAGACGTGACTGTAAGAGCTGGCTGCAGGCAGGTGGTCAGATAGCCAGGGGTTGAATCCTGGCTTCACTTCTCATAGGAACTTGCTTCTTGGGAAAGTCAACCTGTGTGCCTTAGCTTTGTTCAAATGAGGCTGAGAATCTTCCTTGGCTCAGTGGCCATTACTAAGATCTAAGAGCAAGGATTTGGATTAGGACAGTAGTTGGTAAGGAGAGGAAATGTTAAAAAATCAAAACAAACTCCTTTCAAAGTTTTGAGCCTGAGAGAATGAAAGAATGGTGGTACCAAGAATCACAAAGGGCACTTTAAGATGAGGAAAATAACCTGCTTCTTGCAGAAACAATATTTCAAACTAAGCGTCTTAAATCCACAAAAGTATATCTATATTTTGTTTCTAGTTAAAGCATTTTCTGATTTTCCAGCATTTTAAATATTATTGGTGTCTATTAGGTTTGAAATAAATTTAAACTCATATCCTGTAAGTAATACTGTAATTGCTATTATTTCATGAGGTTGATAGTATTCATTACCTTTTATAATCATGAAAAGAATTATGTCTATAGATGTTGAAACAAGAGAATCCCTAAAGATAAAGATAGCTTTCAAATGTTCTTCTAGAATCCACTGGTGTTGATGAGCAGAGGAACATTTACTTTAATCTACTTTTTGAATTAAACATATTAAAATTTCATGTATTAAATACAACTTAACTTTTAAATATACAACCAACTACACTTTATTTGTACTTCGAAGAGAACACAAATTATGTGAAAAATCTTGATTATTACAGCATAATTAGAGATGTTGCTGAATAAACATGTGAAAAATAAATTTTATGAAATAAGTAAAAAGAGAAAACTCAAACTGTGAACATCTATGTAATAATAATTAAATTAGCAGTTCATTGATTTTCAGTCAAAGAAACGATTGGTCTATGTAAACACACACTCATATAGATATATTTAGTTAGTTAAATGATATATATTTTTCAGGGTAGAGGAGTTTGTTGGCTTTGTTATGTAACTGCACACAGATTTCACTTAAGATAAGCTTTTTCTCTGAGTCAAGTAGGCTTTGCCTAGTATAATGTTTTGCCTAGTATTATGGCATTGTGACTCACTCCCCCTCTACCCCCTTATTCTTCCACCTTTGTATGCCTATTTCTTTAATCATTAAGCTTTAGGATATAAAGTCCAGACAGCCTAAAACCTTTTAAGAATAAAGCCTCAGGTCTGTCATCTTGAGAACAATAAGTTTTGGTTAAATTAAAGATAACATCAGCCCCAGGCCCATTCAAGCGAAACAGAAACAGTCTCACTGACCACTTTCCCTTGGGACCAGACAATGACGCCACAGCTGACTCAAGAACCAGACAATGATCAATCACCCCAGCCCTGTCCAATGAGTAGCACCCATGATCCCAACTCTCTTAGTTTCCATGACTAATGATTTTTCCCCTGTATCATCTATCCCCTCGAGATATCTGAGAGGCCTGGTCTTTGAGCAGTAGCTCATCTGTGTTTCTGGGACTTGCAACCATCTAAAATAAACCTTTACTTTCTTGACTTAGATGCGCATAGGCTGACGACAGACCCCTTTGCTGTGGTAACATAACTTTAAAATATTTAGCTTTCAGGTGTGTGGAATTCCATTTGTGCCCTTCCCCTGGGGTCCGCGAATGTTAGGACAGGCTCTGGAGATGTCAGGAAGCCTGGGGCTGTTGGCAACCATTTTTCTAGTCTAAGGGGGAAGGAAGCCTGCCTGAGAATGCAGCCAATCCAGAGAAAAGCAGAGCCAAGAAATGAAGAATAAGACAGTGAACCAGTGATACTATTATAATCTCTAGGTCTTGAAGATTTACCCATGAACTTTTAGTTTCTTAAACTAATAAATCACCCTCCTTTTTTTCTGCTTACGCTAAATTGAGTTTTCTGTCATCTGTATCAAGTGTTATTTCTCATATGAAATCCTGATTTTTGGTTCAGGAAAATGTGATACCTTTACATGTTAGCAGTATGGAGTGATGAGATAGCAGTTGGTAAAGAGAATGGGAAGGAGGTGAACCTAGGTAGTTTTGGAAAAATGGGGCATAAGTAAATATTATTAATTCCATTTGAGGACTATACGTGTGACTAATCATTTTTTATATACCTAAGATCAAGTACCCTAGTGGTCCATAGATGAAAACTGTTCACAAAAAGTTGCCTGAATATGTACATGCACTTTTCTAGAGAGAGTTCATAGCTATTTCTAGATCCTCAGAAGGAACTGTGAGCTCCCATATGTTTAAGAAACTCTGCCATACTAAATAGGGAAAGATGTTGAAAAGGTGGTGATATCTAAAATCTAACAATAAAATGTACTTTAGAAAAATTATGAAGTGCAAATTATGGCATTGTTTCTGCACTTATAAGTCACAACCACCTGCTCTTGTTTCAAATTCACATTCATGGGCTCCATCCACACCCAGTGAATCAGTCTCTGCATTTTGAGTTTTGCAGATGATTCTTATCAAGGCTGAGGTTTAAAAACCATAGAATTATTGGATGGATTAAAGGAGAGAAAAGAACTAGAAAATAATTAGAATAGACTACATGAAGCAATCTGAGCATTCTTATCATCTGAATGTGTTTTGTATATAACTATTGGTAACTAGGCTATTTACAAGTTTCAAAACAATTTTATTGGAAGGATTCAAGTCTCCCCCCCCCACACACACATACTACTTAAAGACTACAGAAAACACTGCTTGGGGCTTGAATGTCAAACTTCTCTAGCTGCAAGTTCCAGACAGAACTGTATATGCCCTTAGAAGAGAAAGAGTTTTCAGTAAGTCAGTGTATTTTGTTCTGTTCACATTTAGATGAGAAGCAACAAAAATTAAATTAAGTAGTTAAAGTTGCCTAACATAAAGTTATTCTCTTTAAATCTTGCTCTGATGATGCATATATATGTTTCAAAAGGGTAAACAGGAGATGTGTGTGTGTGTGTGTGTGTGTATGTGTGTTTGTGTGTACACATACATACACATATACACATATATCCTATGCATATACAAATATATTACAAATATATAAGAATCCTTCATTTGGGTAGTGTGTAGAAAAGAGTTAACATCAGAGGCCTCAGAGTTCCACCCTTTGAAAGGCCTGCTTGCAAGGTTCGCCCTTGGCTGGTCTTTGGGAACTTGGATTTCAGCTGTTTCCTACTGTTTCCTGGTCTCTGGTGAGTTTCCATGGTAGCCAACACTTCACAGGCATTGCACCAATTTGATGCTGGAGTACATAAGCATATCCTATGTTATTCCATGGGGAGAGAACTTTTGGCCGCTTGTGCTCCGTTTCCTCCAGACTGCTCCACGCACTTTTTCCCTTTGCTAATTTCTCTCTGTATCCTTCTGCTGTACTAAATCTTAGCTGTGAGCACAAGTATTTGCTGAGTCCTGTGAGTTCTTCTAGTGAATTACTGGATGCAGGAGAGATCTAGGGAACCCCCAACACAGGTAGATATATGTTTTCTTCTGTATTACAGAATAGTCTGATTCTATGGGGATCAGAAAGCTCTTGACTTATTGGTTAAAAGATAACTGGATTCAGTGAAAATATTCATATTAAGATATACTACTTTATTGAGTTTATTAATCGGTCTCAGCCCTATACCACCATTATTATGTATCTCATCAATAAAAATTAAAAAAAAAAAATGTTTTCCCTGACTTTCAACTTGACTCTGGAGAAAAGCTGACTACTTACTGACTAGTGGCTTTGCACGTCACTTATAAATTCTCCAATACGTTCCACTCTGGACTTGATGTTGTTCTCTGATGCTCAGCAGTTCTTGTGGGATCCACCTATCTTTTGGGGTGGGGGAAAGGATATCTATCTTCTTGCTCCTGTTGTAGATCTCCTATTTCTTGTATTCTTTTTATTTCTCTTTTATTTTTATTTCTTTGTTTTGGTGAAATACATTCTCTAGTAGTTTCTTGAGAGAGAGTGTATGATAGGTAAACACTTTGAAAGTGTGCATGACTTTCTCACTTGACTGATAATATGGCGGAATTTTAAGTGGAAATCATTCTTTTTAGAATTTCAAATGCATTGCTTCATTGTCTGATGATATTCTGATTCTCCATTTTTGGAACTTTTTTTCTCCTCTGGAAACTTTTGGATCTACTTTCTGCTCTTTCATTCTGAAAACTCATGCCCTTCAGTCTTGGAATTTTTTTTTTTAATTACTTAATTGATTTCTTCCCCTCCGGATTTTTCCAATGTCCTTATTTTTCTTTTTGAAGAGTATTTTTGCTGTATTTTTCTCAAATCTTCCATGAGTTTCTCCCCATTTCTATTATCTCTAATATCCAATACTCTATCTACACTCCCTCCCTCCCCCCCCTTTTTAGTGCATCCCGTTTCAGCTTAGTCTTCTTTTACCCTTCTGGGAACATTCCTGGGAATATCTACCTGTGTTGGGGGTTCCCTAGACCTCTCCTGCGTTCAGTAATTCACTATAAGAGCTCACAGGACTCAGCAAATACTGTACTCACAGCTAGGATTCATTACAGCAGGACACAAAGAGAAATTAGCAAAGGGAAAAAAGCACATGGAGTGGAGTCTGGAGGACACCAGGCACCCCATCTTCTAATTCCCGAAGCACCGCTTGCAGCTCAGAACCTTTCAAGGAGGGTACAGCTTAAATGGGGTTGTTTCTCAGCTTTCCCCACTGTCAGGACTTGGGACGCTTACCTCTCATATTTGTGCTTTTCAGTTTCAAAGATTGTGCTGCTGCCACCTCCTTGTCCGTGGGCTTAGGTTTTTAGAGGGTTAAAGCATGGGAAGAGTGAAATTAGATGATTCTAGTCAAAGCACCACGTTGTCTTCAAAGTCTTTGGGCCATTTCAACCGCGTGGGTCAGTCACCCCTTCCAAGGCCCCCGACTTCAACATTTTGGCAGCACCTGCGGCCTTCACAAGGATCTCACCCACGACTAACACAGCAAGCCACAGGGAGCCGCAGCGTCGGGAGGGCGGGCGGGACAGACAGCACACGCGATACCCACTGGAGAACGGGTCGGCTGTGGCCCAAGGCACTGTCTCCCTGGGGTTCTCAGCTGACTTTCCGCGTCCATCCGGGTGGCAGTTCCCAAGCCGCCGCCCCCGGCCCCGGAGCCCCGCCCGCCGCGGAGGTGCAGGCCGCGCCCCGCCGGGGCTGCGGACCCCGCTGGCCGCCGCCGTCCCTGCGGCATGTCCGGGCCGAGGCTCGTGTTCCCGCGCCGCCTCGCCGGCCCCCGGAGCGGCGCCCCGGGGATCGCGCCGCCGCCGCTGCTGCTGCTGCTGCTGCTGCTGCCGCCAGCCCCGGCCGCGGCCACCTGCCCGTGCCGGGAGCCGGCGCTGTGCCAGCCCGTCCACCACCGCCCGGACTTCGAGGTGAGCCCCGCTCGCCTGCCCCCCGGGCCTGCCTCTCAGGCCCGCCTGCTGGCGGATTTCTTCCCCTCCCCGCCGAGGGCCGAGGGCCCGGACAGGCTGAGCAACTCGTCCCGCCGCGCCCCACAGGGGCCCGCCCGCAAGAGGCAGGCCCGTATTCCACCTGCAGGCGCGCCCCTTCACCCCCGCTGTGTCTCTGCAGCTCGGTCTGGCCTCGCGAGCCGGGGGCTGGGACGCGGGGCTCCCCCCGAGGGCCCAGACCCGCTGGCTTCCACGAGCACGAGGAGCCCAGAGAAGCGGTCCCCGCGCCCAGCAGCACACTGCGGGGCGCGGTGTTTGGACACCTTTGCTTCCCTCACTCACAGCCCCTGCGGTCAGGCACCCCAGAGCCACCCGGAAGGCTGGCAGAAGCAAGTCTTTTGCTGACTTCTCCTTTTCCTCGCCTAACAATTTCTACGGCCTTTTTTTTAGCAACTTTGAGCAAACCTTTTTGGAGGCAACATGACAACCAGCTGTAGAGATTGGTGACTGCGGCAGGAATCGGACACCAGGGAGGTCTAAAGGCTGAGTCCAAAGAGCAAAGCTTTTGTAAAGCTAGGGACACCTGCCAGTTCTTAACCTGGCATATTAAGGACGGAGTTCGAGGAAAGGACATGTCAATGCCAATACAACGCACACACCGATGAGGAGACTAAATAAAAGGGGGGAAAGTGCTTATGGAGACCTGCCTGGTGTGGACACCTAACATCCCTAAAACTTATTGTAGCACCAATACCTCTCAGTGGTGAAGACCGTTTCTGGGAGCATATGGAAAACGAGTCATGCAAAGAAGCAAATTGTGTCCATGTGTATGTTCGTGGTAAATAGTCTATTCCTCCACTGACCTCTCCTATCTTTTTCAAACAGGGACCAGACTACAAGCTTTTCCCTTTATATTTTCAGTTGGTTCATCCAGTTGTTTTTCGGGATTCCTGTTAAATCAAGAGCTCTCAGTATTTCTTTTGAACAAATCTGATTTTAACTATCAATTAAGATAGGCGATAAGGTTTGTGATGTAAATGAGTCTAAAAACAATGAGCTGTTCAATATCACATTTTGTAAGTTTTATTATTTCAGTGGGCAGTGCTTAGCAGAAAAAAAAGGAGTTATGCAGTTAATTCTAAAAAACCTAAAAAGGGATTGAGAAAACTAAGAAACTTAGAATTTAACTTTTATAGCTAGCTCTCCCCACCAACCTTCTCCATCTATTCTACTCACAGTGGCCCAATGATATATCTCTCCCTCACTTTCTCTCCCTCCCTCATCTCTCCATCCTTCCCTATTTTTTTTCTTTTCTCTTAATGCAAATCTCTGTTTAGGCTCCACCCCTGCCTAAAATACTCTAATGGCTTCCCATCCATCTCAGGGTAAAATACAAAATTCTTGTCTACAAAGCTTTACTTCATCTTGCTACAACCCCCCTTATTAGTTTTATCTGATTCCACATACTCACAGGATCTTGTGCTCCAGCCAGATTGGGTTCCACTAATTCAGAATTCTTCTGAAGTATTGAAACGTTTGTCCTTTTTTGTTCCCTCTGCTGAGGGAGCTCTTTTTTGTCCATACATACCCCTCCTCCATTCTGTCCAGGTCATTCCTCCGATTTCAGTCCTCTCCTAAAAGTTTGTTGTCCGTGGAAGTTTTCCTGCTCAACTAGGGTAGCAGGTACCCTTTATGTGCTGTCATGGCCCCTGCATTACATTGCAGCCCATAATACTATTGTAATTAAATAACTAATGGACCTGGTTTCTCTTTTTAACCTGTCACTAATGCTTAGTACTATACTCTGCCTATGCCTTGTTGGAATTCAGTAAGTATTTGCTGAATCAATGATGTAACACCTTATTTGGGATAAAATAAAAATGATCAGTGAGATTTCTGTGCCTCTAAAATTATCTGCGAGGAAAAATTCAGGAGAAACATAACATCAGCTGCTTTAGAACTTGAAAACTATTCTAAGAAGTCAGGCTCACCAACAATCACCCATAGAAATGCAAAACCTCTGGTCAACCTGTAGCAGCCAAAAACCTGAATGTTATCAACCTCCTCTCTTTCTCTTGCTTTACTCATTCAAATAGTCACAAAACCCTGGCAATTTTGCCTCCTTTTGATCTTCCAGATCTGTTCATTTATCTCCCTTGTCTGATGCTCCACAGCTTCAGTTGAGGTCACCATCATCTCTTGCTCAGATTCTTGCAACGGCTTCCCTATTAGATATCCTGCCACCAGTTATAGCTTCTCTGGGATCCATTTCCACTTCGCTAAAGGGATTTTTCTAAAATGCATACATGAATGCATACCTAACATGCAAATGTGTAAATTCTCCTTTAAAACCATTTCCTTCAGGATGAAATACATTTTCTCAAGAGGGCTTTAATGCCTTTATGATTCAACCCTGCCTACCACTTCCTTCTTCTTCCCTGATGTTGCAATCCACATTTTAGGCCTCAACCATGTCCTGCATTAGTTATACAACCACCATGCTCTCTCTGCCTCCAGGCCTCAGCACTTACCACTATTTGTTCCTAGCCTACCCTTCCGAACTTTCCAGGTTGGCTAATTTCTCCTGCCACCAATTATATTGGGACGCCCACTCCGTGTCTTATTCACTCTTATACTCTCAGAGCCCACCTGTGCCAGATACATGGTCAGTGTTTAGTTAATATTATATTGGGTGGTTTGCATGATATTCTTGGTTCAAGTGATGGTGCTTACCTCTGTTGTCTGGCAGGTTTTTGCATTTGATGTTGGTGGAAAAACTTGGAAATCTTATGATTGGTCACAGATTACAACTGTGGCAGTTTTTGGAAAATATGACTCAGAACTTATGTGCTATGCTCATTCCAAAGGAGCCAGAGTAGTGCTAAAAGGTGAGTGACAGTTTTTACCTGATGTGTCCAGACAATTGATAAGTTTGCTTGCATCATTTGCTATCCAGACTAGCCATAAACTTCCCCTTTCATGTTCATGTAGTATATTATTTAGCATCCTAAAATTAGTCTTGGATACCATTTAATTCATTTCATAGAAACAGATATTGTTAAAAACAAATAAACCACTGCATGGTTTTGAGCAAAACATGACTCCTAATTAGCATGATGACCTTTAGCTACTCATAGTCCACCATTTCTGCTTCTAATTTGAGAATGATTTTACTAATTATAATGGTTATTTTGGAAGAATGAGTAATGACTTTTTATTATTTTGTTACATTATTTCTGCATTTGGAAAACTTAAGTTGGGAGCTTAGTACACCAAAGTCATGAGATATTTTAAGTACATTTTGATCTCTTTGTAATGGGTTTGTGAACTCTTTGAACTCTTAAAAGCATTTTTTGCACCAAAAAAGTGTATATTTCTTTCACAGGAGATGTATCCTTAAAGGATATCATTGATCCTACTTTCAGAGCATCCTGGATAGCTCAAAAACTGATGGTGGCCAAAACACAATATATGGATGGAATTAATATAGACATAGAACAAGAAGTTAATTGTTCGTCACCTGAATATAATGCATTAACTGCTTTAGTCGAAGAAACTACCGAGTCTTTCCATCGTGAAATTGAGGGATCACAGGTAAAAATTCATTTGATATTTTTTGGAAACCCCTTAATATCTCTATCTAAATGTATTCATGAAGGCAAGAGTAATAGAATTTTGGTTTTATAGAAACCAAGTAGAAAGAATTTCAACACATATATCTTTAAAAATTTTCTGGAAATTTGGAGGTTGCATTAAAGAAGTTTTACAGAGTTTCAAAGAGTTAGATTTGTTCTCTATGGACATCAAGATACAACATGGATTTTCCATCTTCTTGCCTCACAGCAGGGTTAGTGTTATTAGATAGGCAAAGGGATCAGCAAGAGTCAGGAAAGGAATCCCCAATTCCCAGTTTCTCCCTGAGGAGCAAAGGCTTTAGAATGCACATTTAGTGCCCCAACTTTTAAGGCTCCTGAATGACAAATGGGCCCCCAAAACACCTAGCTCTGAAAGCCAACAAGGTTTGTATTCATGAATCTTACAGGACTGTAGCAAACGAGGAAGAGGTTCCCAAGGTACCTGAGCACTCGAAATGGATACTCCTCCCCAGGTCTCAGCTCTGAAGATACAGACAGAAACACCCATTTCCTATTCTTTTTCTGGAAGAGTCTGTGTATTTCACAAGCTGCTGACTGAGGGTCTGGCTTCTAATTAACACACATCTAAGTAGTGACCACAATCCTCCCCAGGCCCCAGAAAAGCCAGTGGGCACTTCCCCTGCCTTCTCCCTATGGCTCACTCCAACAGTAAATTCAAGTCACCAGTATGTCCCTGGAAGAAGCACGTCCACACACCTAGCACTCCAACTTTCTGGCTGCCATTCAAGTGACAGGCTTCCAAATCACCTAGTTCTGTTAGCCAGCAGGTTTTGCATTTATGGCTCCCAAAGGATTATAGCAAACAAAGAAGCAGTTTTTAAATGGGGACAGGATCTCCCATTGTTATACACTTGGGCTTAGCATAGAGGGAACAGGCAAAAACATTTCTCTCTCAGGAAGGTGTTTAACTGTATACCTTCTCAGTGGCCTGAATGTCCAGCCTCTAATTAGCTTGCATTTAGGTACTCACTGTGATTCTCCTCTTTTGGAATCTGGAGGGTCTTGGCGCACCCTCAACTATTGGGTGTGCTAAGAACAAAGACACCATTTTGGACAATCACAAAGGTTTGAGTGGGATCCAGGAGCTCAGGCCAGAGTGGCTGACAAGTTTCATCTCTTGTACAAGAATAGTCTATCAAGACTAAAATAGGTGGCTGTTTTGTCTAATGTCCAGAAATCAACACAGAGAGTCAACGAAAATGAAGAAACAAAGGAATATGTCTTAAATAAAACAACAAGTTGAGACATTACAAAAAGACCTTAATAAAACAGAAATAAATGATTTGATAGTGAATTCAAAATAACGGTCATAAAGTGGCTCACTTTGGTCAAGAGAGCAATTTCAACAAAGATATAGAAAACATTAAAAAGCACTCAACAGAAATCATAGAAATGAAGAAAAACAATAATACAACTAAAAGTTTCAACAGAGGGGTTCAATAGCAGGAGGGGTTCAGCATGTATTAAGCAGAAGAAAGGATCCACAAAGTCAAAGGCAGTGAAATTCATCTAATCAGAGCAGTTAAAAGAAAAAAGAATGAAAAAGAGTGAGGATAGCTTAAGGGACTTAAGAGATACACAAAGAGGAACAGTATATATCTTTTCCCAGAAGGAGAAGGGAGGAGTGGGTAGAAAGCTTATTCAGAGAAGTCAGGCAAGAAGTTCCCAAACCAGGGAAAAGAAATCTACATCCAGATTCAGTAAGACCAGAGACACCCACATCAAGACACATAATTAAATTGTCAAAAACTAAAGACAAAGATTCTTAAAAACAGCAAGTGAAAGGCAACTTATTAGGTGTATGGGAACCTTATCCCCACTACCACCATTAGACAATCAGTGGGTTTTTCAGTATAAACTTTGCAAGCCAGAGGGAGTGGGATGAGATATTTAAAGTGCTAAAAAGAAGAAATGGCCAAGTAAGAATATTCCTACCTGGCAAAGCTGTCCTTGAGAATTGAAGGAGAGAGTTTTCCAGACAAACAGAAGTGGAAGGTATTCATCACCATTAGACCAGCCTTACAAGAAATGTTAAAGGGACTTCTTCAATCTGAAGTGGAAGATGCTAATTAATAGCATGAAAACATATGAAAGCACGAAATTCATGGCTAAGGGCAAATTATAACTAAATTTATTTATGTTATAATATTATGATGTGGATAAACCACTTATAACTCTACTATAAGGTTAAAAGACAAAAGTATTAGGAATAAGTATAACTATAATAATTTACTATCAGATACACAATTTTAAAAAGATATATAAAGACATCAAAAACATAAAACATGAGAGAGCTTTTGTATGCATTTTAAGTTGTTGTTATAAACAAAACAGTCTATAAGACTTTTTCAAATTTTAAAATTATTTTTATTGATGTATAATTGACATATAACATTAGTTACAACATAACATTTGTATATATTGTTAAATGATCATCATAGTAAGTCTAGTTAACATCCATCACTATATATATAGTTAGAAAAGTTTTTAATGCAGTTTTTAATGTAGTTTTTATAACTACAAGGCAAAAACCTATAACAGATACACAAAAGATAAAGGGAAAGGAATCAAATATGTCACTACAAGAAATCATCAGATACAAAGGAAGGGAGCAAGAGAAGAAAGGAAAAAAGGAATAACAAAATAGTCAAAAAGCAATTATCAAAATGGCCTTAGTCAATTGCTGTCAACTACTACTATCAACAATTGCTTTATTAATAATTATTTAAATATGAATAGGTTAATTCTCTAATCAAGAGACACAGAGTGGCTGAATGGTTTTATGAAAAACAAAATCCAATTATATCCTGCCTATAAGGGTATCACTTCAGTTTTAAGGACACATATTGACTAAATTAAAGGGAATAAAAAACAGATTGCATGCAAGTGGAAACCAAAGAAAGGAGGTATAGCCATATTTGTATCAGGCAAAATAGACTTTAAGTCACAATTGGTAGACTTTTTTTGTCTAGACTTTAGACAAAAAATGGTCATTATACAATGATTAAGGGGTCTGTTCATCAAGAAGATATGACCATTTTAAATATTTATGCTTGCAACATCAGAGCACCCAAATATATTAAGCAAGTGCTAACATATCTGAAGGATGAAATAGACAGCAATACAATAATAGTAGGGGTCTTCAATACTCCACATACAGCAATGGATATGTATCATGCTGACAGATAAGCAACAGGGAAACATCAATAAGGAAACTACATGTTAGATCCATGGGACCTAACACATTAATAGAACATTTCATTCAACAGCAGCAGAATACACATTCTTTTCAAGCATACATGCAACATTTTCTAAGATAGAGCATATGCTAGCCCACAAAATAAGTCTCAATAAGTTTAAGAATATTGAAATCATGTTATCGAACATCTTTTGTGACCACATTGGTATAAAATTAGAAATCAATGACAAGAAGGAAATCCTGTTATTTGTGACTATGTGGCTGACTTGTAGGTCATTAGGCTCAGTGAAATAATCCAAAGGCAGATACTGTATGATATTACTTACATGTGGAATCTAAAAAATTTTAAGCTCATAGAAAAGAAAGTAGGTGGTTATCAGGGTTTGTGGAAATTAAGAAGAGGCTGGTAAAGGGTATAAACTTTCCATTAAAAGATGATGAACGTCTGAGGATTTAATATATAACATGGCAACTATGGTTTACAATACTGTGCTGTATCATCGAAATATAATAAAGAACTTAAATGTTATCAATAAAAAAAGTAAATATGTGAGGTGATGGATGTTAATTAACTCGATGATGAGAATTCTTTCACAATATATACACATATCACATCATCATGTTGTACATTATATATATAATTTTAATTGTCAATTATACTTCACTAAGACAAAAAAAAAAAGAAACTACTAGGCTAAACAGTGGGTTTTTTGATGATAGAGACAAGCTCCTTGATGTCTAATAAGATGGTTAAAAATTGTTTAGGTTAATGAATGTTACATGTCTTTCAAAGATTTAAAATCAAGTTAAATAGTAAATAAATGTCTATATAAAATATATATAAGTAGTATTAACCAGTGATGCTTAACCAATCTCAGGATATCCTACGGAGTGCTTGTTAAAAGTATCCCCAGTGCTTGATTCAGTAGGTCTGGGATAGAGCCTAGGAACTGTTATTATCAAGTTGTGCCAGGTGATTCTGGTAAGTTGGTTAACATGAATTTGAGGATCATTGGAAAAATAACAAGTGATAGAAAGACTGGCATCTGTGTGGCTTTATGCAAGTAGAAGTTTGTCAGTATGAAATTCAGCTTTTCAGATAAGTACAATTTCTATCAAGAATAGTAAATATTTGTTATGTGAACTCTGAGAAAATCCTTACAAGAGTTACAGTAGAATAAACTGGCCAAAGTGTAAAAGTTTTAAAGTATCTCAGTTGTTTGTAATAATTAATCAATGGGTTTATTGAGAGCCTAATTATGAAAAAAGAAAACACTTTTAATTAAGTCTTAGAACATTTTCATATATATAAAATAAGGCTAATTAATGTTTGGTTAAGGCAATAAGTATTTTAAAGGAACTTATGCCTTTGGAAGATTGGCTCACCATTCAAAATGAAAGATAACCTATCACTTAAATTTTATTGGAGTATTTCCATAAAATAAGATCATTTAAATGACTTGTTCAACACTTTGAGTTGATTATCTAGACATGTAGCTACAAAACACCACTATTGTTTAAATGTAATGTTGGGCTGAACCTAACATATAAGGTAATTGGAAATCAAGGCTCAATCTTCCAGCACAGGCCAGTTGGCTTGTGCCAAAAAATGACCAAGTTAGCCAGCACGTATTTTAAAAACTGTTGTATCTGAATTCTTAGCTTTTATTCTCCAGTTGCTTAGAGGCCCCTTCACACACTATTATCATTACACCTGTTTTCTTTCAGTTTAATTGAGTTAGCAGTCTCACCTCTGAAAACAATTGAGTGTAAAATTCCTCTTCTACACAGTGCTCTGCTCTTGGTCATTGTATATGTCCATATATGACTGGGTCCAAATATATATCCCCTATCCAAACATATATCTAAAACACTGACCAAGTATATGTCTGGCTCAGTCTCCACAAGAAAAAAGTATATTTCCTAGATTTGTTCCAGTTCTATATGTGTCAAACCCTACATTCATATGTGAAAGCAATTGTTTTCTTGGATAGTATGAGGCAAGAGAATATATATTCATAAAAACATCTGATATAATATACAAATTTGATGTTACATAAAATCATATGTGATTTTCCTCAGGTAACCTTTGATGTAGCTTGGTCTTCAAAGTGCATAGACAAGAGATGCTATAATTATACTGGAATTGCAGATGCTTGTGACTTTCTCTTCGTGATGTCTTATGATGAACAAAGTCAGGTCTGGTCAGAATGTATTGCAGCAGCCAATGCTCCCTATAATCAGACACTAGCTGGTAAGGATACATCAAATGATCATTAGTCATTAATTCCATAATCTTAAACATTAAGATATATTTTAGTATTTCTAAGTCATTCGTATACCTTTTCCATTTTTAAAGCTTTCTTGAAAAATGAAAAGCACTTAATTTAGAGAGATTTCAAGTGTAAAAAAGTTTTAAAATTTTGAAGTTTTCACTTAATTCTAAAAATCTTGTGGGATAGGTATATTGTTGTTAACCCTTAATTACAGATGAGATGAAGGGTGTTAAGCTCTCCTGATTGTACAGCTATTAAGTTTTGTATAGTTTTGACTGCAGAAGGTGTTCTAACCTCAAGTCAATATTTTTCTCTCAAAATTACACAAAGAAGATATTTGCTTATCTAGAATTTGGCAAAATATTTTTTGTTGAAATAACCGATGTTAAATAATTTAAAAGCAAAGACAGTTATGATGTGAGTACTTTCTGTACATGATTGTTGGGATCAGTTTTTATCTAATTTAGCATTTATGTTAGTACCCATGCTATATTCAAAGTTATATAATTAGAATTAAGAGTACTTCTGATCTGTCATTCAGATGAAGTGGCCTTTGCATTATTATCCTTTCCAAAGTTTGGACTGATTTGTATCTCATTAGCCAAGTGAATAAAAAGTTGCTTGCTATCTTTAGGACTCCAGTGAAATTTTCTGGGATAGCTGGTATTAAGTGTGAACTGGTTAATAATTTTTGGACAGAATAGTCTGATTGCAAACACTGGTATGTGTTTGTAACTTTGAAAAAATAATTTAATTTTGTTACAATTAAAAATTATTTAATCCAGTGTTCTCAAGCTGTGTTTCAAGGAAGAGATAATAATTGTGTTCTATCAATAAAAGTTTCATTATTAAATGTTTGGAAAATGATGCATACCCCACCCTTCACTTGGAATATAATGGTACACAATGAAAAGGCTCTAAAAGTAGCAAATTTACTTAACTCAAGTTATATTCAATATAGTCTTGGAACTTCCCTTGGCGGGAACACACATTTTGCAGCATTGGGCAAGAAAGAGATAAATAGTATCAGGAATTTGTTAAATTTTTGTTTCCTGTAACTATAGATTATAGTAAGGAGTACCTTATCCCTCGCTGTAATTCATACTTATAGGATATTTGGTAAACATAAAAACATATGTTCTTTCTATAAGAAGTTGTAAGGTCATTCCAGACAGAAAGTTTAAGCCTTATAGAACCTTTTTGAAACTTTAGAATCTAGAATAGCAAATATTTCTTAGTAATTAATAGACACAATTAGCATGCTTTTCTGAAATGTGTCATTCTTCTTAAATTTTGTAATTTTTTGCATCAATTTACTCTTAATTGATTTGAATGTTTTCATTTTTAAAAGAAATGATTTAGAGTTATTTATTTATATTTATTTTATTTATTTTTTATTTTTATCATCTATTTATTTATTTATTTATTTATAATTATTTATTTATTTATATTTATTTATTTATTTTATGGTGACATCAGTTAATGAAATCTAGTAAGTTTCAGGTGTACAATTTATCAATAAAGTCATAAATATACTGCATTGTGTGTTCACCTCCCATAGTTAGATTTCTTTCTGTACCAGGAATTTACAGTTCTTAAGAAATGATTTTCATAATATCATACTAGAGTAACAGAGTGTGTTTTGCATAAATGTACCTATTTTTACAAACTTAGATTCTGAATGGTTGCATTTCTTGTATAAACACATTAGTAGACATACAAAGAGAAAAAATATGCTTTTTCTATCCCTATTTCATTAGCATATGATGAATACATCGAGATGGGCATTACTCCTAAGAAACTTGTAATGGGTGTTCCCTGGTATGGCTATGACTATACCTGCCTGACTCTATCAGAGGTAAGAACAGCTCATTTCTTATGTAAGATTTTTCTTTCTTTGTATTTTTAGAGCTTGTTTTGATTCACATATATAAACTCTATTTAACATACATAAGTTCTACTTAGAATTTATAAACCTCTATTTATAGAATATGTAAACTTTAGAATTTCTGAAATACAGTTTGAAACTAAAAAGTAGATCTTATTTTTAATTATTTAATCCTATTAACATTTCTGAATGTTATATATTTTCATTTAATAATGAAATTTAATTTTCATACTATATGCTCAAGACATCTATTTATAGTATATATTTTACCTAATAGTTTTAATTATACTTTCTGATTTAACTCTTAACATGTGCTTAGTTGACAATCTATAATAAGAACATTTTTGGATTTTTAGGATGACATTTGTACCATTGCAAAAGTCCCTTTCCGGGGGGCCCCTTGTAGTGATGCTGCAGGACATCAGGTGCCCTATAAAATGATTATGAAGCAAGTAAACAGTTCTATTTCTGGAATCCAGTGGAATAAAGATCAGCAGGCTCCCTATTATAACTATAAAGTAAGATTTTCACAAGTTATAAACATTTATTCTATCAGATTTTGTAACTGCATATTTTTGTAATTGCATATTTGATATAGAGAATTTCTATTAGTTCTCTTTTAGGTTACAGCATACAAGCTCTGTTTACGTGAGTAAACTTCTCTTTGGATCTGTGTTATCAGGAGCGTTACTTCCATGGTGGGCAACTCAAGTGATGTTCACAGTGGAACTGCTCTGCATGAGTCACTGTTACTGTAAATGATGTAATAAAAATGTGCATCTCACAAACAGCATTTCCTGAATAGTTGACAATTGTGTATAATGATTGTGGCTTCTAGAAGAGCTCTGGGCCAACATAGGTTGCTAGCTCTGAAAGCCTCTATCTCTAGATAAAGACTTATATAGGGGCTCTTATCTAGAGTGGAATGAGGCTCTTACATAGAGAGGAATGAGGCTTAGAAAAAGAGATGTGCCATCATGGGCTTTACAATGGAAAATGGCATCATTTCAGATTTATTTCAAATTCAGTCAAACTACATGATATTAGACAAATTATAAACAATATGAAACTTAGAGATGAAAAATGTTACAAACAGAGACTTGAAGAAATGGAGTGAATAATTAGCAATTCTGTCAGGTAGTATTTGAAAAATATGAGTTGCCATACCGAAGAGCCAAATAAAAGAGGTAAGATTCATAATTTACTTTTAACATACGAAACTTTATACACCTTGAAATTCTAAGTATAAACCATCTTTGAATTTTATAGTAACCACAGGATGGTGTTACTATAAAAGTAGCCCTAAAATGATATAATGCAAGTTATTACCAGTAAGCATTTATATTTTTCATTAATGGTCTGGTACTTCTTTATATAAAACGTGAGTGCAAACACACATATTTAACAAATTATAATTGACAAACATCTATACATGCCTGTATGTCAATTATATAGAAAGCTTTACTGCAGAGCTTTCTAAACATTAGAATCTAGTGTACATTCCCATTAAATAAGGGCATAATGTAACCATGTCTTTGCCAAACATTATCTATAGATCTCCATTCTGGAAACTGTCAATATTACACACACACACACACAAATGCACATATATCATGGCCAAAAATATTTGGAAAACAATGCATACTGTGTGAGGGTCTTAGAGATTTATAATGTATAACATTATGTTAAAGGAATAGGGAACTACTGCAGTACATAAGCTGTTTAACTGTTTAACACAAGAGTCTGTTTCTCAGAGGTCTTAGAAACATGTAGGGGGAAGAGTGTTTTCATGGATATCAGTTTGGTAATGAGTGTATGTAACCAACTACACATAATTTAGAAATGTGGAATACAGAATAACAGTTTACACTGTGATGTAGTGCTCTTTGAATCACCAAATCCTAGGGCCACAGACCAGTACAGGTCAGTGGCCTGTTAAGAACTGGGCCACACAGCAGGAGGTGAGCAGCAAGCAAGAAAGCAAGCGAAGCTTTATTTGTATTTGCGGCTCCTTTCTAGCACTAGCATCTCCACCTCAGCTCCAACTCAGACCATCAGGCATTAGATTCTCATAGGAGCACTGGTCCCTGGTGCCCAAAAGGTTGGGGACTGCTCTTTTACGGTCTTAGAATTCATAGAACATTTTGATGAGCCTTGAAGGCTACTGATTCCATGGCACTTTAGACAGCAATCTAGTTATAACCCTTTGCTCCTCTTTTTATTCACTGTAAAATTCTTAGAAACCAAAATGAAGTTTTGGGTGTGAATGAGCAGAATGTCTTACGCTGTCTCAGCAATAGCAGCTTCATCTTGTACCTGATATTCTTAAAAGCATTTATGCCTTCATCATGTATATGTCAATCTACACATACACAGGTTTTTGTCCTTTGATCCTTCATTATTTTGAGGCATCTGGAATTTCTTAACAGTATCATAAAGCTCAAAGTACTAACTAATACAATGGCAAAACTGAAGAGCATACGCATTTGGATTTGCTCCTAAATCTTCAAAAATAAATATTTTTATTTTATATTTATATACAGGTTCTTTAAGTTGCCTTGTAATAGAGAATCACAATTGTTACTAGAGCATGCATGGCTTTTTTGAGTTCTAAATATTTTAAAGAATGGAATGTAAGATAAGCTTGTACATAATAAGTCTATTGTAGTTAAATACGCCACAGCTTATCCATTTACCAAGTGACTACTGTCCTTCAAATTAGCTACTGTAGGAGACTATTCTAATTCCAGCGCTGCGACCATAAAAAAAAAAGATGTTACTGGCATTTGTTGAGAACTACCTTTAAAAAGTTTCCCAGATTTCTATAAACAGGAATAAATTATTTTTAAGTATAGGTCATTCTGGTTTTTATCTCCTACTTTTCCCCCTTTCCTCTATCCATTTGCCTAGGTCTGCTCCTTTCTTCTTTCCTTTATCCCTTATCCAATAGCTTATTTACCTTGTAACTGAGACTGTTATTACTAGATAGCGGCAGGTGTTGCTGGGGAGAAGGACCTTACAGAGTGGAAGAACCATTTTCTAGTTCACAGTTCTTTGCTGTGTGCATAAGGCACCCAAGGAGTCCAGATCAGACAGGCTCTTAGAATCAATTCTGTAAGACGTAGAAAAGAGTTTTCCTCATCTATTGCTGTTACCTTTTGACTGACTGATTCATATTAAGAAAGCAGGTACTGAGCTCCCAACTAGGGACTTTTCCAGGCACTGTAGAGAACACAAAAAAGCATCTAAGCTGGTATCAGAGGACAGACAGTGATCCTCCTTAACCCTGGCTGAATATCAGAATTATCTAATGGAACATAAAATGCAAACAAACAAGTATATGTCCAAGCACCAGCCCTGGAAGGTTCTGATTCAGTAGGTTTCATGTGGTCTGGGCCCCTGACATCTGTCTTTTTAAAAATCCCCAAGGGACTCAGATGTACTTCTTGGATGATAATCATCAGGTCAGAGCAAGGAAGGAATCTTAGGGCATGAGAAGGACCTTAAATGGAATGTAGTAGGAGGCTCATTTGTGTAATTTTTGCTGTTGTAAAAGTGCCACAAGCAGTTATGTCTGGAAAGTATCAATATTGAACCATGGAATAAGAGCTGCGTAGTGCTCTCTAAAACTTTTATTTCATTGTATCCTTTTTGAATCCTTGAATTTAAGAAATGTTTTCCCTCTTCTCGTACTGAATACTTAAAATTTCCATTTTGACTTATTTTATAGGATTCTGCTGGCCGTTTTCATCAAGTGTGGTATGATGACCCGCAGAGCATTTCTTTAAAGGCTGCATTTATACCAGCCCGGGGCTTAAGAGGCATTGGCATGTGGAATGCAAACTGTCTTGACTACTCTGGAGACCCTGTAGCCAAACAGCAAACTGAAGAAATGTGGAAAGCGTTAAAACTGAAATTGTGACAGACATGAACATCCACTGTCAAACTATGAAGATTTAAAAAATGATGTGTATAAATAGATGTAGTTTCTTGAATAGGTAAAAGAAAAATGTAAACATTGTTTGTCAAGTTGCTATATGTTTTACTTATTACTATAATCAAAAACATAAAAAATAAAGAGATGCTTTGATTGTTGAATTTGAAAGATCCATATATATTGATATCTTCAATGTCCAGAAATATAAAGAAAGAATTCACTTAGTATCTTAAATATTACTCTATAAGATGTTTTAATACTAGAATTAGGAACAACTGCTTTCAAAATTTAATTAGGCTAATTTTCCCCCATGATATTAAAATATATGCTTACAAATCAATTCTAATTTTTAAAATATTTGTAATTCAAAGTAGACATTGTTTATTGCTTAGAATAGATTTCTATAAACCTAGTCTTTCATAAGCAGTTTGCTCTGTACTACTTTGTTTTTCAGTAAATCTAAATTTAAAATCTGTGATTTATTCTGCTCTTTAGGTCCATCAAACTCCTGGAAATAATTTTCCTGCTCCAGGAATCTACATAGTCTTAAGTTCTCTGAGGCATTTGAATTAAACTCAAACATCCAGAGGATAAAAATAATACAAAGTATTAAAATACAAAATAAAGAATATACTTTAGTAATATTTTGAATTAATATGTTAGACCTATGTAATATTTTCCAAATTATTTATGTGGTTATATCTGATATTTTACAATAGAAAAAACTTGCAAACAGCCAGTTTTTTGAATCTATCCTGTCATCTACCCCTCCAATTATTAATGTCCCTTTACTGTGGATATCTATACTTTATTTCTTGGCTAGTTTTCTTTTCAATGGTTAATTCTTTTCTTTTTTTATATCTATGTTTTACTTTTAATTATTGAAAGACATTGGTTTCTCAAGTTGTTTCTCTTTCTAAAGAGAAATTTTGTACAAAGAACTTCTCTAAATATACAGAGGTCTCTTTTCTCTTTCTCAAGTCAATTAAGAATATTGTGTTGCACTTCTTAGTTCCTATAAATACTCAAATTAAAAATTGGCACCCTGGAACTCTGGATTTACATAAATATTGCTTTCTTTGTACATGTATTCCCTCTGAATGGAAATAAATAATGATTTGATTATCTATTACAAGAATAATTCATTTCCTACTTTCACAATTGTTTATGGCAGTGTAAAGTCAACCTTTTTCCTTATTATTTGCTTCATTTCTAATATCTTGTATTTCTAAAATAAATTACTAAAAATAAATTACTAATAAATTCTTAGACACTAATCTCTATCATAGCTCTGTATACATGTTCAATGTCCCTTTTCTTTTATATTTCCAGACTGCTTTTAATTAAAATATAATGAATAAATTAAACAGTCTATTTATATGTGAACATGTTCATATTTACTAAACTGTGATTTTTTAATAGTTACATTATACAGTAAAATTAGCTATTAAATTTTAAGACTTTAAAATAAAAAGTATAAAATATAGTACTGTTAAATATGTAATAGACTTGAAACCATGAAAATAACCCAATACAACCATTTTGCTTTTATACATCTAATATTTCCTGATACTCTTTGTAACATCTATATGAAAAATAAACCTTATGATTTACATAAAACATTGCCAAGAACAACAAAGGTAGTCTATGTCTATGCTACCCTGAACAAACCCAGTCCCGGCTGATCTCAGAAGCTAAGCAGGGCTGGGCCTGGTTAGTACTTGGATGGGAGACCACCTAGGAAAACAGGTGCTGTACACATAAAGAATAAGGGATTGTAAACTGACAAGGTCCTTGCAATCTGTGAGGTCAACCAAAGGTTGCCTTGCCTAAAAGAAAGGAAGGAGGAGGGGGTGGGTAGAGAGAGAGAGAGGAAGAGAGAGAAAGAAAGAACAAAGGTTAAACAAATTTTCAAATATTTAATTGTTTGGACAAAAGTTTTAAATTAACGTACCTACTTGAGGCCGTAAAGATGTATTAATTTTATTCTGTGCCAGTTCAGCTTTCAATGTGCGTATATTGGATATTGCTTGTTTTCTCATCTATAAAAAGAATTACCTTTAAAAAATAAACTTTATTTTGCCCCTCTAAAATAATATTATTGCCATGTAAATAAGGGTTTTTATAGCTTAACTGTCTTGTCATTTTCCTTCAATGCTTTTAACCCCACTGGATTAGTATGGTAAATGAATATATAGGTCATAAGTCCTGTTGAATAAGCAAGCATGCTATTTACTGCTAGATAAACTATCATAATTTCATTTATTAGTATACAATCATAATAGAACTAAAATATCATAAAAAATAGATTGGAAATAAATTTTATCTTTTGCATAAGTTTCAAAATATGTTCTAAAGTGTAAAAAATTTGTAAAAAAAAAAAAACCCAGTAATTCTGGAAAAAACAGAATTACTTAATTCCCAATCCTCAGAAACCCAACAGGTACTTACATAATAAAACAGTGTTACTCTGTGGCAAGCACTCTTCTAAGTGGATTAACCTCTTCGATTCTTTCAAAAATTTTATTGAGGCAGATACTATTACTTAACCTATTTTACAGCTGAGGAAACCGAAATGCCTAGTAGTTAAGTAACCTACTCCAGGTATAAAACTGGTATGTGGCACAGCCAGGATTCAAACTCAAACCATATGGTGCCAGTGCCCTTACTATTTCATATACCATCTTTAGACCAGCAGCATTCATATCACCTGGAGCTTCTTAGGAATGAAGAATCTCAGGCTTTACCCCAGACCACTGAGGCTTCACCCCAGATCCTACTTCCAAAGGATTCATTCCCCAGTGATGTCATTATTAAACTTAAAGAAGCACTGCTTACACTAGACTCATTTAAATATGGTTGCAACAGACTCAGGCTAGGTTTTCTGCCCCTTAGTTCTGAATCTTACAAGTAAGTTTGGGGTTAACAATTCAGAAATCAATAATGCATACTATTAATGTGTACTATATGTCAGTTAGGCACTATGGTTAAATGTAGAATTTTTTTCCCCAGTGTAAGTTGAAAATTTGGTTCTCAACTACCTATTAGTCTATCCTGTTTTTGTACTAGATTCTAATATGGATTTCAACCATTCATAAGAGATATTTATAATGATAAAATAAACAAAGATGGTGAGACCTAATGTGTACACTTTCAAAAAGAAATGTTTCTGTTACTCCCTTTTACCCACCCAACATCCTTAAGTGTAGTTTCCACTATGGCTTTCTCTCCATTTATTGAATACACAGTTTTTAATCAATTAACAAATTATTTTTTTTAGTACCTACCACATAAGACTACTAAATATTCATATATTGTTTAAAATTGCCCCTTGCTCTTCTTCCTTTTTGTGCCTTAAGTTTTAAGTTTCTCAGTGCCCAGCCAGGGCTTAGCCTTGAGAATGTTGCTAGTGAAGAGTCTAAGCTGTGCTGTGCAATACAGTAGTCATTTGCCACATAAGGCTATTTAAATTTAAATGAACTATAATTAAATACAATCTAAAATTCAATCCTTAGTTACCCACCCAATATCCTTCTGTGTCTAGTGGCTACCATATCACACAGTGCAGGTATGAATCACTCCCATCATCACAGAAAGTTCTCTTGGACAGTGCCTATCTAGAAAGGGGTTGTTATTCTGTGTCATAAAGCCATTTCTGATAAAGAGGTGAATTGAGAGCATTCATGTTAGTATACATATGAAAATGACTGGAGAAAGCGAGATAATTACCCAAGAGAAGGAAAACCAAATGGGATCTCAGAGAGCTCAATGGTTTGTGAGACTTATTTATGAATGACCCTAGTACATGAAAACTACCCCTTTTAAATGTTTTATTGAGGCTTTATACATATTGACAGGGTACTTTTAAAAAAATTCTCACTAGAATTTTCCTAAATTTTACTCTGGCCTTGTTGTAACATACATCTTTTCAAGAGTTAGTGTTGTTACCACATTTTTTCCACTTGTGCTGTTTGTTGTTAAGGCAACAATTTTAAGACTTTCGATCCTTCCTGCCCTTATACTATTGACACCCAAAGTTAAAACATCAAAATATTTTATTCAACATAAATTTTATAATCTCATTAGGAGAGATGTAAATTACCTTAAGTTCTATGATGAGGTTCATTTTGTCAGTATCCAATTTTCTCTTAAGTTGGTCAATTGCATGTTGTACTTCAGTGATCTGAATTATAAGGTAATTCTGTGTGAGATATACAAAGACATCTTTATTAAGGATAACATCAACAGCTATTCATATTTATTTTTAACTGACTTGCTGACAGAAACTACAATGTGATTACAAATATCAAAAGAGCAAATCATGAAAATAACCTATTCCATAAAATAAACTCGTTGCTTTGGAGTAAATTACTATGACCTGATTTCCTACATTTGAGGGAATAGTTTCTCTTTGTTCTACCACCATAATTCATGTATTATAAAAATAGATATTTGTCAAAGTTACCAGTAAATTAGTACCCATAAATGTCAACAACTATTACTATGAAAGAAATATGTATTTTAAGATATTAGCAATGTCTTTTGAAATTAGCAAGCTTTATTAGCTGAATAAAATTATAATTAGTTTAACATATTTAATAATGAGATAGTTTATATAAGAAAACTTATATACCACAAGAAAATCTATTGAACATAAGAAGCCTTTCAGTTACTTTTGTTCAAAAAGTTTTTGAGATATCATATCAGCAAAGAAATTATTTAAAATATTAAGCTGACTCAGTGAAAACATTATCGTATATTGAATTTGATAAAACAGTAAGACAAAAAGTATCATCTAAGCTAAAAATATCAACTAATATGAACAGAGCATTACTTGAGCTTGTTTAGACTTTACATTAAATTCATCTAAAATAGTAAACTTTTACTCATAGAAATAGAGAACAGATTGGTGGTTGCTAGGTTGTAGGGAGGTGGGGGAAATATGTGAAGGGGTACAAATTTCTAGTTATAAATAAGTTTTGGTGATGTAATATACAGTATGATAACTATAGTTAACAACATTATTTGAAAGTTGTTAAGAGAGTATATCTTACAAGTTCTCATTACAAGAAATAAGATTTTGAGATGATAGATGTTAACTAAATTTATTGTGGTAATCATTTCACAATATAAACATTTATCAAATCATTGTGTTATACACTTTAATACAATATTATGTCAATTATATCTCAATAAAACTGGAAAAACATAAACAAAGAAACTTAATATTTCATTATGTCTAAAGTTAAAGCTGTACTCTTAATCATGATTAACATATTATAAAATCTTTTTTGGATAAGTGGGATAAAGCAACAAAAATTAAACTGATAAATAAAATGGCCTCTGGAATTTGTTATTTAATTATAGGGTAAAATTACTCAATTAAAAAATAAACTTTAGTCTCTGATCTTTCATGATTCAAGACAATCTTAAGAAAAAAATGGATTGACAAAATATAATTTAATAATTTCTTTGGACATCGATACCTTTAGATTCCATGGATGCAATTAACATTCCCCCTTCCTTTGCACTAAAAAAGAGGAATGTAGTAAACACTGTTCATCCCCCCACTGTATTTCATCATGTGTTGATCTCCTTCTCATAGAATCAGAGAAAGTGACCCTGTCCTCAGGTACAGAGGTACATCTAGTTGGTGAAAGAAAGTGCATAGCATTCCCTGATAACTATCAGTCTGCTGTAGGCCCGGTTGATGCTCCCACCAGGAAAAAGGGAAAGTTTTGTATATTCCATGCACCTCAGAGAAGTTCTCTCTTAGGTTGGAGGCATACAGCTCAACTTGCCATTGTGATCTCTATTGCTACAATGAAGGACAGCAGTCTTATAATGAAACCAACACTTGAAAATAATAGGGAGGAGATATTAGAAGCAACGAGGCTCTTAAAAGACCATTAAGCTGTTGCTTGTATCTCCTCAGTACCCACTGTATGAGACCCATAAATTTTCTTATTGTTTAAGCCAGGTTAAGTCACAGTTTTTTAACCGGTAACCCAAAACATACTAAATATGATAATACAATTATAAATCATATATTTTGAATATAACTTCAATATAAAGTGAACACATTTAGAAGCACCTTAGAGTCTGTTATGCTTGCCAAATTCTTTGGTCTCATTGTGATCTCCCTCGCTTCAAGTTGCATGAGCAATTTTTTATAGTAAAGTTCCAAATCTTCTCGAAGTTTTGTTAAAACCTCTTCCAGTGATGCTGTGACTTTCTTTGTTTCAAAATGCTTTTTCTTCCAACCATCACAGGCTATACGAAAGCAAAGGTCATAGTTTGAGTCTGACTAAAGAATTTAACTTTTCAACTTGGAAAGGACCCTAGATTTAATTTAAACCTTTTTACTCTTCCTCCCTTACATGCTGAAAAAGTTAGAGCTAAGAACAAAAATGTTTATTGGGTAATAAAAGTACTTTTCTACAAATATAGTAAAATAGTGATAAATTCAGAACCATAACAAGTTCTGCTTCAAGTCTGTAATTATTTTGGAAAAACCTTTATTAAAAAGGTTTCCAATTGCCAAATTGTATATTTTTTATTACTTTTCTATAATCTGATTTCATTATGGTAAAGTTATTTACATAATTATAACTATGAAAAAGAGGCATAATTTTTTCATGTTTTTCTTTAATTTTGATGTATGTTTTGTGATATAAGCTGATTCTGATTCATTATTTATCAAAATTATTACAACTACATCCCCCAAATTGTGTGGGGTAGAATTTCTCAAACCTGAGATTCTTAATTACAAATTCAACATTGGCAAATAGGGAATCAGTGTGGTGCCAATGAGATTCTAAGTACAAACTTAACAGCAACACAAACTACATGCTAGCATACCAGAATGCTTTCTTTTTTTAAGATTATCAAAGAAAAGCAAACCCCATACTAAATTCTATATGATGATTTGATTAAAATTATATAACTATATGGAACTTAATTTAAAAATTTAACTATTGCCCTATATCTAATCCTCATGCCCTATATGTTATGCATTATCTTTCTAACTGGTCTCTGCTTCCATTCTTGCCCCTGTACAGCATATTCCATATAGCAGTCATTCTGATTTTTCTAAAATATTTTTTTAAATCATGTAAATCCCTAGCTTAAAAATTCTCCAATGGCTTCCCATCTTATTTAGAAAGAAGTCCAAATTCCTTGAATTGGCTTGTTTCTTGCTCAGTTTTTGATTTAATCGCCTTCTAAATTTTCTCCTTACATATCACACTCCAGCCACACTGGTCTTGTTTTGGGTCCTAAGATTGCAAGCTCATTCCTTTCTCTGGACCTTGACATTTAGTGTTTCTTCTGTTTAGACTGTTTTTCCCTATTTCTTCACATTCTGTCTCCTTATTAATCAAATCTTAATGATATCTCCACAGAAATGCCATCCTTGGAAACCCTACTTAGAGAATCTTTCCTGCCCCATCATTTTATATTATGTTCTTCTAAGTAATATCTTCTCAACTCTAATCAATAGCTGATATTATCTTACTATTTGTTTCTGTTCCCCACACCCGCCAACCCCTTTAGAATCAAGATCCTTAATAGCAAAGCAATTTGTCTTATTTACTACTGTGTTCTCATCATTTAAAATAATTTTGAGAATTGAGGCACATAGTAGGCTCAATAAATATTTGATGGCTGATACATGCCTTCAACTTGAAACATTCCTTGTTTAAGTAGAAAGTGATTGATCATTCTCATTTTATAAAGAGAAAGAGTGATGCACAAAATACCTTGCCTAAGTAAAAGACTGACCTGGTATTAGACACCTGGTCCTGTGATTTCCAGTTCATTGCTCCAATTTGTTTGATATAATTTCTTGTTAAATATTATAACAAGACTAAGCCACCATTCCCAGGATACATTTAATATTAGGAGACAGAACCTTCAGAAATATCTCCTGACATTGTCAGTTCTAGTATTGAAGCAATAATTTTGCTGTAAGTTTAGAATCCTAAAACCAGTTAATTTCCGTATATACTTTTTATCCATATAATCTCTAAATACAATCCAACATGCAGGCCTCTCAAATCACTTAACATCTCTCAAACCATTATCCTACACTTTATCCACTCTGACTCATTTTTCTATTTCCACCAGTCCTAACAACATTTCTTATTGCAAGAAAATGATCTATTTTTCCTATCTAATGTCTTTTATTCATTCATTTTAGCCAAGTAGACTGACATACATATGAAAAATTAAGCATCTACGGGAGACTAAAAGACTCAAAGAAGCTTTCTAGAGTGATGTCTAATCTGAAATTGAATGATTAGTAGAAAATAGCCAGGTGAACTGAGAAGGGGACAAAAGGAGAAGATAGGACAAGCAGGTGAGATGGCAGAGGGAAAACCATGCCTGGAGGCCTGCAGCAAGAGGAGGCATGCCTCAGATTCTTGCATACCTAACACTTTTCCTGGAACCCTTTCTTGATCTCTTCCACCTCATCTAGTGTTTCTCTTCTGTTTACCTAAGCATAGAGTTCTGTCATTCCTTTATCACAGTATTCACCAGGAGGTATCATTACTGCCTAACTTGATTATTGTTTTCCCACTGGGCTGTAATCTCTTTGAGGGCAGTGACAAGTTTGTGTCTGCATATTAGTATCTCCTCAGCCCCTAGAACAGTGGCTAAATTCAGCAGGCAATTAATAAATAGTTATTTAGTAAATGAATAGAAGAATGAAGGAAAAAATAAATGTTACTTACGAGAAATACTTGAATTAAAAAAAAAATCAGCCTATGTGAACCATGTTGTGTTTATTGTATAAAACAGCTGAACAATAATTTCCTGTTTTCTATATTGACCTTATATCAATAGTATATCTGTACCACTTAAACCATAACAGTAAAATAGTAAATATTAAAAAGTATAAGTTCTGTAAAGCTAGTTTTCTTTACAGTGACAAAAGATAGGTAATAAACTTTACCATGACATCGCTTCAATTTGCTTTCTTCATACAGCTTTTCCACTTTTCTTATTAGTTCTTCTCTAATTCTTTCCAAATGTCTTCTTTCTTCCTTTACTTGTTTCACTTGTTCTATAATCTTCTCTCCTAAAATATTATAACCCATAATCATTAATGTCTAAGAGATGGTTTATTTCCTAAAATATAGTATGTAAAACTTAAAAAGTGCTTAAAACAGAAGAATAAATTTTACTCAAATTCTGTTTTTCTTCATGCAATATAGCATTTGCCCCTTTGGAAAACATTAAGGAGTCATTTCAGGTTCTAGGAGTGATACATAGAGGGATTTACATATATGTAAAAAATATAATATGTCTCATCTATGTTTACATATATTTGTAAAATTGGGTAAAGTTCAAGTAATTATATTTTTTGGTGTAATTCTTTTGGTTAATTTATCTTGGACCCAAAGTTATTATATTTAAATTTTACATGGAGAATGTAAATTTTAGAATATATTTTTAAAGCAGAAATATTACTAACTAAACATAGGCAACAATCAAGATAAAATTCTATACTTTAAAATAATTTAAGTTTTCTGTGGTAAAATATACATAATAAAATAACCAGTTTAAACATTTTCAAATGTATAGTTCAATGGCATTACATACATTTACAATGTCATATAACCATCATCACCATCCATCTCCACAATTTTTTTTAACCTCCCAAACTTAAAGTCTGTACTCATCATACAATAATTTGTCATTAACATCATTTAACTTTACCTCAGAGAATTATCTGTACTTACAATATTATCATACTTACTCTCCATCTGTAATAAAGAAATTTCAGTTATTCCTGGAGAAAAAACAGGCTGACAAGAAAGTAGAGGAAAATCAATATGACTTGGTAGGGTGATACTCTTCTTTTTACTCATCTGTAAAAAAAAAAAAAAAAATGAAAATCAATAAGATTTGGCAGGGTGACACTATTTTTCACCCATATGTAAGCATTTGGTAATATACAACAGCAATACTTTTTTTTTTTTTAACTTAAGTGGTGATGAACTCCCAGATCAGTATTTATACCTATAGACTCTTGTGCTCAGGTTTCTCCATTCCCCTATTACATGGACAGTATACACGGGGACTTCAAACTTAAAAATTGTTTTTAAAAGAATCCATTATTACTTTGTAAACATGATTTCCTTCCAACATTTTCAATCTTAGTTACTTCTTACAGTAACATTTAAATTTTTCTAAGATGACTATTGAATTTTTTCATCTTGAGCCAACTTTGATCATAGGTATTTGCTTAGAAAATTGGGACTTTCTATTACATTTTAACATTTTAATATACATTTTATTTCATATATTTTATCTACTCTGTATTCGTGTTTACATCACTTTCATCTTTCCTAATTTTTGTGTTTCTGCCCTTTTTTTTGATAAACTACCTCAAGTCTTACCAATGATGATGTTTTTCCCACTACCACTTTATAGATCTTAAATTGTTACAATTCTGCTAGACTGTTTTACTTCTGTCTAACTTACCAGTTTCTACTGTTATCTCTATTAAGCCCTTACTACTACGTTGTTTTATTCTTCCTTTTTGAGTTTGTTATCTTATTTTCTTAACTTACAAAGTCAGGTACTCACAGGATAATGGCAACCATCTAAATTAGAATCTCTCTATACATCCTCCCAACTACTATAAAAGGAAAGCAAATCAAGTCACCCATAATTCATGTCTACAGCATAAGTAGGACACAGAATCCTTTAATTTACACATGGCTTAATTTACATGTAAGTGGGGAAATAAACACCCTAGACCAGCAGAGTGTGTTCAGAAGCCAACGACTGAAAAGTCAGATGTAACTGACTATGCATTAGAGAAAACTATGAACAGACAACACAATAAACATTAACCTTAGTTAGTATGGAAGAATAGGCTCCACCCATGCAGTGCAGAAATACTGAGGGTAAAAATAAGATCTGGTAAATCAGAGTACTTTCTATGAGAAATCCAAAAGAAAGGGGCTGGTATAACATTGACAGTCAGAGATGATAATGATGGAGGATATAACTTCTGAGACAGAAGGAAATGCTCTAGAAGTAAGAGCCATTCTTTTGGGGCTTGATGGTAATAAACAATAAGAAAGTGGTCAAGATAAAAGCTCAGCTGAATTAAATTAGTAGGGAAAAAAAAATCAAAGAAAATAGACCCCTTCTCCAAGGCCCCTTTTATTCATAAATAAACAAACAACTGCATTTCACTATACCAACAGAAGAGAGGGTGCTTAACCCAAGAAGCAGAAAAGCCACTAAACACTACTCCTTGTTCCTCTATAAGAACACCTGTTATGAGGATTCCGAAAAACATGGCAGAGTGAGAGACATCCCTAGATCTCTCTCCTTGAAACAACACTAAGCTGAACATCTAAAGCTGAACAAAAAACACCCAAAATGCACACCAGCACGTCTGAGCATGGGATCAGCACTTAAGAACTACCACAGGTCAGAACTCTGAGTGTCAGATGGTTGACTGGTAGAAAAAAAGAAGCTGCCTCTAGCAGCTGATGGAGTTCCCTGCAGGAGGAAGGAGAAGGGAGAAGGTGCAGCAACTTCCCTAATCAGCCCTGCCTGTAAGTATCAGGACTTCTACGCAACCGACAGCAGGGCCAGTCATCAGAACAGAAAGCAGAGAAGCGGGATGGGACCTCAAAGAAACAACAATTGATTTTTATCAGCTGTGATTGCAAAACTGAAGCTGAGCCGCAACCCTCAACTCTCAATCCAGAGGGTCCCTCCCCCATGCCCTCCGAGACCAATCACCACAGAGCCCCAGGGGAATCTGAGCAAACATTACCAAAACTGTTTGCTAACACTGACAGGGATTGAAACCGAGAATAGAGAGTGAGATTAAATTAAAAAAATTTTTTTAAACCACATTTTTTAGGCTTTATATAAAGCAAGGATCCAAGAGGCTTAGATGCCACCTATTGCAGACCAAAAGAAAAGCACCTTCTTTAAAGCAGGCTAAAGAAAGACCTATATATAATAAATCTTCTTTCTGGAAAAACAGCAGAATACACTTCCATTAATGACCAGGTGGAGATAAAGCCCATTAAACACCATGAACAACCAAGGTGACAAGGCACCTCAGAAAGAGAAAAATCTCCAGAAAATAAGCTTACACAGACATAGATACATGTGACTTAAATGACAGAGACTTCAGGATAGTACTTCTGAAAAAACTCAATGAGATAAAAAATCATATCAATAATTTCTGGAACTGAAAAAACAACTAGATGAGCAGAGCAAGGAGACTGAAACCCTTACAAAGAACCAAATAGAACTGGAGATGAAGAACACACTGCAGTTGTTGAAAAATGAAATACCAAGCTTGGAAAATAGAGTCGACCAAATGGAGGAAAGGATCAGTGATACTGAAGACAGAAATCTAGAAATGCATCAGAAGGAAGAAGAAACCAAAGAATGAAAAATAATGAAAGAGAAATACAAGCACTAGCAGATACTATCAGGAGAGGAAACATAAGAATGGGCATTATCGAAGGCAAGGAAAAGGAAAAGGGACTAAAAAGCATTTTCAGACAAATAGTGGATGAGAATTTCCCAAATCTAAGGAATGAACTGGAGCTTGGAATTCAAGAAGTCAACAGAACACCCAATTGTCTCAACCCAAAAAGGCCTTCACCAAGATACATTGTATTAAAGTTATAAAAAATCAATGACAAAGATAGAATTCTCAAGGCAGCCAGGGAGAAGAAAATGGTAACATATAAAGGTAAACCCATTAGATTACCATTGGACTTCTCAGTACAAACTTTACAAACCAAAAAGAAAATTCAAATATTTAAACTATTAAGTGAAAGGAACTACCAGTTTAGAATAATGCATCCAGCTAAACTCTCAATGAGATAAGAAGAAGAAATTTAAGGCCTTTCCTAACATACAAAAATTGAGGGAATTCTCCACTACAAGGCCTGTACTACAGGAAATACTGAAAGGGGTCAGTTCACCTAAAATAAAATGACAAAAAACAAACAAACAAAAACCATAATTAGGAGTAAAGTGACTATCAGGCAAATAGAAGCAGAGGAGTGCAACCCTAACTAAGAACAGGGTATAATAAGATTAAATAATAAGAAGAGAATTGCTATAGCAAGATAGTAATGAACATTTGGCATACATAGGAACAAAATGAGATAACAATGGCTGAAAAGAGGAGGATTCAAAGATCCAAATTTGCAAACTGGAATGGAGATAAGGCACACAAAGAAGAAAATGGATCACTATATATATATAACTATCCTTTTCATATTTGTAATGGTAACCACACAAAAGATTCAGAACTGAAGTATATAACATAAAACAAAAAGAACCAGAGGGAAAACCCACAATAGCCAACCAAAACAAAAAATAAGCAATGGAAACACCAAGCTACCAGAAAGCAAAAGATAAAATGTCAATAAGAAGACCCCATATTTCAATAGTCACCCTAAATGTAAATGAACTGAACTCACCAATAAAAAGGCACAGAGTTGCAGAATAGATCAAAAAACCAAACCCAACTATATACTGCCTCCAGGAAACACATCTCAGCTCCAAAGACAAATATAGACTCAAAGTGAAAGGGGGGAAAAATGAAGTTTCAAGCAAATGGCATTCAGAGAAAAGCGGGACTAGTGGTACTAATATTGGACAAACCAGACTTCAAAACAAAAGAGGTAAAGAAAGATTCTGAGGGACACTTCATAATGATAAAAGGAATCATGCACCAAGAAGACATAATACTTATTAATATCTATGCTCCCATTCAGGGATCCCTGAGATATGTAAAGCAATTACTAACAAACCAAAACACTAGCATAGTAGAGAATCTAAATATCCCACTGTTGGATATGGATAGATCATTGAAACAGAACATCAATAAGAAAATAACATTCTTAAATGACACATTAGACAAACTGGACATAACTGACATATACAGAGCCTTCTATCCCAAAGCAGCTGCTTATACATTCTTTTCTAGTGCACACGGAACATTCTCAAGAATCGACCACATACTGGAATGCAGAAATAGCCTCAACAAATACAAGAGGGTTGAAATCATACCAATCATATTCTCTGATTGTAATGCTATAAAACTAGAGATCAAATGCAAAAAGAAATCAGGAAGAACCACAAATACATGGAGATTAAACAACATGCTACTGAAGAATAACTGCATCAGAGAAAAATGAAAAGAGAGATCAAGAGATACATAGAAACAAATGATAATGATAATACAACATACCAAAACTTTTGGGACATGGCAAAAGAGGTCATAAGAAGAAAGTTCATATCATTACAGGCCTATCTCCCAAAACAAGAACGAGCCCAAATAAACGATCTAATGATTCATCTTAAAAAACTAGAAAAGGAAGAACAAATGAAGTCTAAAGTAAGCAGAAGGAAATATATCATTAAAATTAGAACGGAAATAAATGAAATTGAAAACAAACAAAAAACCTATAGAAAAAATAAATGCAACAAAGAGCTGGTTCTTTGAGAAAGTTAATAAAATTGAGAAACATCTGGCTAGCCTCACTAAAGAAAAAAGAGAAAGGACACAAATAAACAAATTACAACTGACATTACAGAAATACAAAGGATTTTACAAGAATACTATGAAAAAGCATATAACGCCAAATTTAATAACCTATAAGAAATGGACCCGTACTTAGAAAAATACAATCTTCCTAAACTGAATCAAGAAGATCTGGAAAATCTAAATAGACCAATCAGCAGTATGAAAATTGACACAATCACCAAAAATCTACCAAAAAGTAAAATTCTAGGACCAGATGGCTTCATCAGTGAATTCTACCAAATATTCAATGAAGATTTAATACCTATTCTCTTCAAACTCTTCCAAAAAATCGAAGAGGAGGTACTACTGCCCAACAATTTTTATGATTCTGATATCAAAACCTGGTAAAAATAACACACACAAAAAAACTACAGACCAATATCTCTCATGATAACAGACCCCAAAATCCTAAATAAGATACTAGCAAACCAAATATAGCAACATATTAAAAAATATTATACACCATGATCAAGTGGGCTTCATCCCAGGGGCACAGGGATGGTTCAACATATGCAAATCGAACAATGTGATACACCACACAAACAAATTAAAAAATAAGCATCATATGACCATATCACTATATGCAGAAAAAACTTTTGACGAGATATAGCATCCATTTATGATCAAAACACTTAATAAAATCAGTATAGAAGGAAAGTACCTTAACATAATAAAGGCAACTATGATAAACCCTCAGCCAACATTATACTTAATGGTGAAAAACTAAAAACCTTCCATCTATCAGGAACAAGGCAAGCTGTCCACTATCACTACTGCTATTCAATATAACATTGGAGAACCTAGAGAGTGGAATCAGACAAGAGAAAGAAATAAAAGACATCCAAGTAGGAAACGAAAAAGTCAAACAGTTACTATTTGCAGATGACGTGATTCTCTATATAGAAAACCCTAAGACTCCACAAGAACATACTAGAAACAATAAGCAAATATAGTAAAGTCTTTGGATACAAAATTAACGTTCAAAAATCCATAGCATTCCTATACTCTAATAATAAAGCATCAGAAAAAAATGTAGGAAAAATAATTCCTTTTGCTATTGCAACAAAAAGGATAAAATACCTAGGAATAAATTTAACAAAACATGTGAAAGATCTATATAATGAAAACTATAAGATCCTATTAAAAGAATTCAAAGAAGATACAAAAAAATGGAAAGATATTCTGTGTTCTTGGATTGGAAGAATTAATATAGTTAAAATGACCATATTACCTAAAGCATAATACAGTTTTAATGCAATCCCATCAAAATACCATCAGCATTTTTAAAAATATAGAATAAAAAATCATCAAATTTGTATGGAAGCACAAGAGACCCCAAATTGCCAAAACCACCCTGAGAATAAAGAATGAGGCTGGAGGCATCACTCCGCCTAACTTCAAATTATACTACAAAGCTATAGTAATCAAAATGGCATGGTATTAGCAGCAAAATAGACACATGGACCAGTGGAACAGAATCCAGAGTCTAGAAGTAAACCCTATTTATATGGGCAAATAATTTTCAACAAAAAAGCCAAAAACATACAGTGGAGAAAGGAAAGCCTTTTCAATAAATGGTCCTGAGAAAATTGGAAGGCTGCCTGCAAAAGAATGAAACTAGACTGTTGTCTATGACCACACATCAAAATTAACTCAATATGGATTAAGTACCTGAATATAACCAGAATCAATAAAATGCATAGAAGAAAACATAGGAACTAAATGCAAGGACCTTGGACTTTAAAAAAGATTTGATGAATTTAACCGCAAAGGCAAGGGAGGTAAAAGCAAAAATAAATGAACGGAACTACATCAAACTAAAATGCTTCTGCTCAGCAAAAGAAATCATCAACAAGGTAAAGAGACAACCATCCAAATGGGAAAATATATTTGCAAGCAACGCTTTCAATAAAAGCCTAATATCCAAAATATACAAAGAACTCATATGACTCAGTAGCAACAAAAAAAGAAACGATCCAATCAAAAATGGGCAGAGGCCCTGAATAGATACTTCTCCCTAGAGGACATACAAATGGCCAAAAAATATTTGAAAAGATGCTCAACATCGCTAGCTATTAAGGAAATGCAAATCAAAACCACAATGAGATACCATCTCACACCTGTTAGAACAGCTATAATCAACAGGACAAGTAATAACAAATGTTGGAGAGGATATGGAGAAAAAAAGAACCCTCATACACTGCTGGTGGGACTGCAAATTGGTGCAGTCACTATGGAAAACAGTATGGAGGTTCCTCAAAAAACTAATCTACCATATGATCCAGCAATCCTTCTACTGGGTATTTACCCTAAAGACTTGAAAACCCATATCTGAAAAGATACTTGATACTGATGTTCATAGCAGCATTATTCACTGTGGCCAGGACATGGAAACAACTGAAATGTCCAATGATAAATGATTGGCTAAAGAAGCTATGGTACATATATACAATGGAATATTACTTAGCCATGAGAAGAAATGAAATACTGCCATTTGCGACATGGATGGAACTCGAGATAATCATGCTAAGCGAAATAAGCCAGACAGAAAAAGTTGAAAATCACATATCATTTATATGTAGGATATAAACCTAAAAGCAACAAATGAATAGGACAAAGAAACAGAGACTCATGGACATGGACAATGGACCCTTAGTGGTTACCAGAGGGTACGGGGTAGGAGAGGAAAGGAGAGGTAGACAGGGTAAGGGAGTCAAATGTAGGGGGTGAGGGAATAGGTGAAGTGAATAAAGGGGATCAAATACGTGGTAGCTGAAGAAAACTGGACTTTGGGTTGTAATCACACAATAGAATATATAGATGTGAAATTATAATGTACACCTGAAAATTATATAATTGTATCGACCAATGTTACCCCAATAAACAATTAAAAAGCAAGAAAAAGAACACCTGTTATTACTTATACAGAAAAATCCAATACAAATGAACACTACAAATGAATACAAACAACATCTACAAAATAATCCAGCATTCACCGTTACTTTTTAAAAACCCTGAAAATTAAGACCAAAAACAATCAAAACAGGCAGCTAAAAGCAGAGAAAAACCTAAAAATACTCTCAACCTAGATTAGATATTATTAAGCAAGATTTTGCATGTGAACACCATAAAAACTTTAATAGCTCAGAATAAAATGTAAAAATAGAAAGATATGAAATGGAAGTTGGCCAAACTGAAGAAAGAAATTAAAGAAAAAAAAAGTCTCAGAGATAAATAAATGTGCAGGTATTCGAGGAATAGATATGACCAAATGTGCAGTAAGGAAAATGGAGAATAAAGATAAAAGGGCCAAAGAAAATGAAACAGAAAAGATAAAATAGGTCATAGAGAAAGTAACATATAAAAGGTAATAAAAGTCTAAGATAAGCCTAATCGTGGTCCCTAAGAAAAAACAAACAAAAAATGATGAAATGGCTGCTATTCAAATGTTTTTAAAAATTAATTATTTTAGAAAATTAATTTAATTTTTAGAAAACATTCTTAAAACAAATGAAATTCTTATTTTCATACTGAAAGTGCCCACATACACCCAGAAAAACCTGACCTAGAATTCTCAATTGAGTACCCTGGTAAAATTATTACACATTAAAGGAATCCTCTGGCCTTCCAGATAAAAATGCCCAGTTTATGAGGAAAATAAAAAGAGGGTAGCCTCACACTTTTTAATAGTAACATATAAAACAAGATATCAGTAGAGAAATATTTTAAAGAAATTCAAAGGGAAAAAGTATAAGCTGAGGATGTTATTGCCAGGGAGAGATGTAGAGCACTTTACTGGTAAAGGACAAGAAAATTAATAATTTAGGCTTTGTGGGCCACATATGATCTCTGTCAAAATTATTTTTTCCTCAATTCTTTACAAATGTAAAAAACATTAGTAGGTTGAAGGCCCCACAAAACAGTCTGTAGTCCTTAGTTTGCTCACCCTTACTCTAGATAAAGTTTAAATGGGGAAGAAGTAAGGGGATATTGTACCTAGAATTTTTTTCTATTATATTTTGAGCTTAATCCAAACAAAAGATGACTGAAATATCTTCTGCAAGAAAACTGGCAGTTAAGTGTTGAGTATATTTAATTATAGACCTGAGGCTAAAACAGAAGTGGAGGGGATAAGATGAGAAGCATAGGATGTAATGTTATATTCTTTGACAAAGTAGAAATAACACAACTGCAAATACATGCAAGTAGAAAGGAGAAGAAAAGGTGATTTTGTTTATTGCCCTGAATGGAACAGGTAGGACAATCAAAAGCAGAAGCATTAATTTTTTTTTAAAAAAGGAGGACTAAGAATACTAGCATAAATGTATTAGTAAAAAGGTAAACACCAGAATAAAAATACAAGGAGGGAAAATGAAAATAAGCCGCATAGTAGTAGCATGTACTAACTATAACAAAATAAAACAACAAATCTGATTATATCAAAATATCAGTCCCATCAATAACATAAATGGACATAACACATATACTAAATAAAAATGATTTTCAGACTGGCTCGTTAAGCAAAACCCAACTCTAGGCTGTACATAAACGACATACCTGAAACAAAGCAATTTAGGAAAGCTGGAAAAAATGAGAAAGAAAGATGGGGAAGTATAAGAAAATATAAACAAAAAGAAAGCAGAAAGTAACATTTAACAAGGGATAATTTACATCAAAAAAGCATTAAATGAGTCCAAGAAGAATATTTCAGAATGCAAAAATGATAATATTAATATTCACTTAAAAACTTTGTGCCAAATAACACACAGAAATCTAAATCAGAAACCATAGGTGATATAAGGATAAAAAGTAATGCACTAATAATAAGAGATTCTAAGGTAATATTTTCAGTCTAACACATAGCAGGAGAATGTGGAAAAAAATAAGGATATGGAATACTTAATGTATTCAGCAAGGTACACTATAAACATGGCTTAGAATAGAGGAAGATATTTGCAACATACATAAGCACCAAAGAACTATCTATCATCTTTCAGAGTATGTCAGAAACTCTCACTAAGCTGAAATCTATGGCAGACAACCCAATAGAAATACCTGAAAAGGTACTTCCAAAACAAAGTTATCAAAATGGAGTCTATAAAATATAAAATTGTCATCAACTTTATGGGTAATCTGAGAAATTAAAATTCAAACCAGTGAAATAGCATTAAGCAAGCACGAGACTGACAAAAATTTGAAAACATCAAGTTAGCATTTTTTTTTAATATCCAGCAATACTAGACCAATTATTGGTGGACAGTGGCATGCCATTGCTCCAAAATGTATTAAATTAAAGATCTGTGGCGGCTCTGAGCTGTGATTCTCCTACCAGGGCGTGTCTCAGATGCCATTCAGCATTACAATCCATGACAACATCAAGCATCATTGGATCAGCAGGACATTAAAACACAAGTGGCAGCACTACCTGCAATGCCTTTTAGATCACCTTGTGAGCCTTCTTTTGCTTTGGGCCCTCTCAAAGTTGGCAGCCTTTTAGAGTACTTAATTAAAATAATAATAATAAAAAAAATTGAAGCAGTACACCCAAATGTGGTAAATCTCTCTCCAAATTCCAAAGAGGTCACAAAGTGACTCACCCTCAGTGGGAGCTGGAGTAAGATACAGAAGCCTGGCTTTCACTGTAAAGGGCACACCACAACATGTCCCAGATCACAGAACTCCCAGAGAGTTCACTGAATTGGTAGGTTCCCAATTTTCTTGAGGCTTATCTCTCACCTTCTAACCTCTAAGGTCAGAAAATTTAGACATTTTAATCTTCAGTTTCATTTGAATTTCAGTATAAATATTAGGTTTCAATACAACATTCAATCATCTTAAAGTCATACCTGACCACAATCTCTTCTACTGATATTAATTCTATCTTCATTTTTCCAAAGAAACTGACTTAAAGGAAATGAAAGATTTGAAAGTCATATTAAAAAATGATTCCGTAAATATTAGCTTTTCATATTTTATATATTTTATTTCATCTTCTATAAATATATTTATAACATTAAAAGTTTGAAAAGCCTGAGACCATTATCATATTATCTATCAATCTCATTAACAATTAATGTAAACTGCTTTTAGTATTAGTAATAAAATCGTATTTCATTATATTATAGCTAAATTCAAATCATAGTCCAATGTCTTTTGCAAGGTAAAATAACTGGAAATTTTGTAAACATATTTGTTTGTAGTTCTTTTGTGAATAATTGATTATAAAATTCCCTATCTTAGTTTAAAAAGACTAGTATATGCAGAACTGTTTAAGTATTATAATTTTAAATGAAATGATACCAATGTGAAATGAGAGAAAAATTAGTTCTAAGAAATACAAATGAAGACAAATTTGTCTGTCGTTAGGTTGCCCCTGATGACAAAATGATTGCAACAGAAATAAATTTAATCAATAAATTATCCTTAATTTTTTGGAGAAGAATGCTAGTATATAACAGTAAAGATTAGAATCATGATAATTTTAATTATAAAATATCTCTAATTTCATTCATATCTTTTTCTAGTTAGAAATCCTTATAACAGTACCCTGGATATCTCATTTTTCCTATAGTTTAGATTATGACGTGTGGAATGACTATTTATACTAATTACCTTTTTTTGTTGCTAAAATAATCATTATTTGAACTTTCCAATGTTCCTAGCCATTTAGAATTTCTGAATTGATATTTTCCAGTTTGGTTTCCTTTTCGAGTGTCTTTTCTCCCAGCTGATGTTGATGTTTATCCATGGCAAAAAGAGGTCAAGAAAATATTAAAATAAAATTTTGTTTTTATATATACATATTATTATCTTATCCTGTAGTTCAGAATATCCATGAACTTTATCATACATGATACAAAGCAACTATTTCCAAAATGAATTTATAAACACACACACACACACGCCCCTATTGCAAAATTTGTTTCTATGTACAATGTGAACCTGTAAGAGGTGGGTAAGTTGGATTTTACTCAGACTTAATTGCTTCCAGCTTTTATTTCAGCTTTTGCCCAAATAATTTTTTCAAGTAGTATTCTGAGGGACCCGGTGTAAATATAGGGCATATAATGTCATTTTTATTTCACATTCATTTCTACTTATTACATCTCTCTCCATTTTAGCAGAATTTTTCCATATAGGAAAACAACATGACCTGTCTTTAAAACACTATTAACACCAATATTCTACATGATCTAATATCTACATGATCAATATGAATAAAAGACCCATGGACTTGACAGTAATAAGATAGATTCCCCCCCTTTGAGAAATCAATTATTTAATTTAAAAAAATTAATGAGTCATATTAATATTTTAAAAGTCATTTTACAAAATTGCCACAATATTTTGCAACCTAAAGGCCATATTGGTTTAATTTAGTCTAGCTGCTACCATTTATTTCCCACCTGGAACTGAAATAATCATTTAAGGACAACAAACAGAAATTTTCTAAGATATATTCAATGCAAAATAAACAAACAAGAATAGACATGCCAGCTGTGTAAAAGCTAATTATAAAATACCACTCCCCCAAACCACCTCATAAAAAATGCAAAACTCAGTTGATTCTGAGTTACATTTTGATAAGTACATAGGACATGTATTTCTTATTCCTAGTAACAGTTTGGAACATGATAAACTGCACCTTTCAACAAAAAAAAATGAGAGTGATAACTGTGAAACTATGTTCTGAACTATGAGATGTTTGCCTGGCAAAGAAGAGTGAAGAATTTAAGCAAAGAAAATGGCATTTGCAGGACACAGTGTTTTAATGTATATAGCATTTTTGGCAATAAAGAAAAGTTCAGTTTGACTCTAGCACAGTCAAACAACAAAAGTTTTAGTCAAACAACAAGTTCAAGTCACAACAGGTGTGACCCTAGGTAAGTTATTTCTCTAACTTCAGTTTCCTTATCTCTAAAATGGCATAGTGCATATAAAGCACTCAGCACAGTACCTAATCCTTAGAAGTCTCTTCAAATTCTGATTTCCATTCCATTGCATTTCCTATTTCAGCTCTTTATTACCTTGGTCTCCTCTTCATATGGTCACCTAAGTTGTTTTTCTGGAACTTAAATCTATTTCATGCCACTCCTGCTAAAAACTCCAGATGGAATCCCATTGCCTACATAATTCCTTAGCTTTGTGAGCAAGGCTCTTGCAGTTCAAGTCCCTACCTACACCTCACCAGTTAAACTTCATGGTACTTGTTCCTCCCCTTCCTACCCCCAAACTATAATAATAATAGTACTACTACTAGTAATAGCTAAAAATTATCGAACAAACTATCATATTAAGCAAATCCCGAAAGCTCCATTCATATCATGATCTATGTGATAGAAGCCTTCTGGAGTTAGGCACTGAACGATTTGCACAGCCAAACATTTGCAACTCTGGGTTTGAAGTTAGAGTATGAAAGGTTCTTTATGCCATCTTCAAGAACTTGGGCAATTAGTAGTAATCAGTAAGTCTTCAAAAAGTTTTAAGCAGGGAGATAAATAATCCAACATGGAACAAGAAGAATGATGCATTCTAGAGGATAAACTGGAGAAACTATTTTTAAAAATATCTAAATTAAATTGTGGCTTTCCTTTTATACTGCCCATATTTGTAAGGCCAGATTTGCTCAGAATTTGCTTACAGACCTGACTGCTAAAATATAATATAATAACCTATTTGTCTTTCCCATTTCAGTTGCAATCACCTTCCTGATTCTTGTTAAGAAGCTCTTTCAAAGTATTTTCTAAAAAACTGGGACTTGTTCCAGGTTCTTCCTTTGACAAAGTGACACTAACTGGTCTGTGGATTATTCCATCAGCCTCAGCAACACCATTTTTAGTTTGCCGCGCATCTAAAGAAACTGTTGTAGCTGAATAAAAATTTCCTAAATGATCCATTATAGGAAGCAAATATAATTCTGGTTGAGGAGCCTAAAACATAGAGAAAAATTTAAATAGTTAGTTTGCAATTAAAAAACAGTAAGTTAAAAATTAGCATTAATTTAAAATGTCACATTACATACATATGGAGGGGCAAAGGATTTGAGTTTCAGTTCTGATTCTTGCTTTGCCTTCACCTAGAAAAAAAGAAATGAGAAAAAAAATGGAAGCTTTTGTAATGTTTTTCAATTATTTTTATCCCTTACTCTTTTTGCAGAAGGTATATATCTGCAACACAGAAATCAAATCTAAAAGCTGGTAACTAAGGCAAGATTCTAGAAAATGTAGAATTTAATTGTATCTCTATTTGTTGTACTAAACTTAGTAGAAATTCTCTATTATTTAATAATAATCAGTATGACTATCACTTGCATGAACTTGCTATGTGCCAGGCACTATTCTAATTGCTTTACATATATTATCTGAGTTAATACTTACAATTCCATGTGATAGGTACACATATTATCTGTAGTTCACAGAAAAGACTAAAGTAAAAAGAAGTACCTTCCCAAGATTTTATAACTAAGAAGTTTCCAAGTTGGGATTTAAAACCAGCTACTCACACTCCAGAGTCCAACCTTGTACACTTTATTTCCTAAATATTCAATCCATAGAGTTCATTTGTCATTCATTCATTCACCAGATACTGACAGCATACTATGTGTCAGGCTGTGTTCTATATGGTGGGGAAACAACAGTAAACAGGCAAAAGTTCCTGCTGTCATGCAGCTTCCACTCTACTTGGAAGACCAGATGTTAAATAAACATGATTTAGGATAGGAATATGTGATTTATGAAAATAAAACAGAATGGTATAACAGAGTAACTCAGAGAAAGTTAAAAGAGTCAGAAATAGCCCTTTTAAAAGATAATACTTGAGCCTCATGAGACCTGAATCATGAAACAAAGAAGCTATCCCAAAACATAGGGTTATATTTAGGCAAGTATAAAGACCATAAATCAAAAGTGAGTCTGCTGGTGAGAACAAAAGGATGATTTTCATGTCTGAAGTTGAGAACCATGGGAAAAATTACAGTAGATGAAATCTGAGAAGCAGCCTATTCCTTAGGACCTGTTTACCTCTTGCCTAACTGCTACAAAATTTTCCTGGTTACAATCTCTGCCTCTAGTCTCTTAAGGCTCTCATCATGTCATTTTTTTGCTCAAAAACTCCAAGACTTTAGAAAAAAAATCTAAACTCATTAATTTGGCACTCAAGACCTTCAACAAACTACTTTCACAACTTGTTCCCTTTCACACAATCAATGCTCTAGGAAGAAATGAACCACTTGCTCTTGCTTAGCTGCCTGCTTTTCCACTCCTGTGCTTATTCTATTATCTCTGCTCAGCTTTTCCCACCTAACATCTTTGCAAGTTCAAATATTTATCTTTCAAGCTCCAAACTAATATTGCTTCTTCCTCAAAGTTCTCCATCTTCCCTCTTCTCCTGCTGGAAGTAATCTCTTTTTCTTCTGAATATATATAATAGGATATTTTAATTAAGTATTTTATCTTCACTGCTACACTGAATAAACTTTAAGGGCAGAATCCATTCTTTTTTTTTTCTCATTTTGTACATAAAAAATCAATAAATATTTGTTGAAACTAACAAAATATTAGAATTTTAGAAGTTAAAATATTTTTAAGGTCCCTTCCAAACATGTATTCTGTAATTGATATTTTGTAATTTTATATACCATCAAAAAAAAAAAAAACCTAGAAAGTTATGAAAATTCTTCCTTTTCTTTCCCATTTGAGGAAAACTAACCTAAAGATCAATATTCTGGCATACTAAATAGAACTCTAGTGACAAAAACTTCAAATCTAGCTGCTGATTCCAAGAATTCCACATAGCAAATTCCTCTCTATAGTACTACTTTGGGGCGAAATTTTTTTCTATTATCATTCATTATTTAATTTGTTCAATAAACATTTAAGTGCCCCTTGTTAGACACTGGTTATAAATGCAATAGTGAATAAAATAAAGTCCCTGCTTACAAGGAGCTATAGTCTAATGGCAGAGTTAAATGTTAAATGAATAATCACATAAATATGTAATAATTATATAGTACGTAATAATTATAAAGAGTGGAATAGGAATATACTGCATTTTTAAAGAGTTTACATATGAAAAAATCTTGATTAAAGAAATGAACTTAATATAGATATGAGAAACCAGAAATTTTGAGATCTGATGACTTACTGCATTAAGAATTTCTGCTAGAGAACTCTCTACTTAGAAAATCCTGCCACTAAATCAAAGAAACTACAAATAGGAGTGTTCAATACATGACAGCTGATACAAAAAAAAATTTGTTGGTCATATCATTTCACACCAAACAAGAAGAGTTGTGGCCCAACCTATGAGAAATTATTTTTCTTCAGAACGCAAATACTTGTTTAAAAAACTTTCAACACTGTCATTTAAATTTAAAAATATGTTACTTATATGATCATATTTTAAATTGTTTTCTTTTACTTACCAAGTAAATTTACACGCAAAAATATACCCATTGTTTTAATGCCTGATAACACGCCAATAAACCCCATCTTTTCTTGATGATCTGTGTGCTTAGTGATATTTCCATTTCGTTATGATTGAGGTTACATATCTTATAGTACATTAAGGAGCTGAGTTGATAAGCACTTAAAAAAAACCCGATAATTTGTTAAGGTATGCTTTTCTTCCATCAAAACAAAACAAAACAAAACAAAACAAAAACTTACCACAGCTAAATTATTTCCAATGCATTTCAGATATAAAAATTTTTCTGCAACAGCATCTTCACCAAGGAACTCACCAAGATGCTCCCTCAGGGCTTGCAAAGTAAGGTGAGGAGATACTCTGAAATATCATGACATTGCCTTATAATGTAAAGCAAAATAAGTTTCAGCTATACTAAAGAACAGAAACCTACTCAGCTATCTCAAACATAATTACTAATTTAATTTATCACATATAGCTTAATATATTGTGTTTCTACATTGCTTGGTACTTTGTAGGCTTTCATAAGTATTTTAAAAATAAGTGATTAAAAGTCTGCCTTATAAAAATTATGTAAATGAACACCATTTATAAAAATCCTTTTTGTACTGAAAAGGAAAATGCTTGTGTTCTTATTCACCTCCAAATTTTATTATTAAAACAAAATTTGCTATGGAATTTATATACTTTTAAACATATATTAAAGAATGACTGAGGCATAGATATTCATTTTGGAAATCTGGCAGAATTAGCTAGTGCTTAAAAACTTCTTTGATGATTAAATGTTATCAGATTCCACATCTTTGCTTATTAGGGATACTTCATTCCTCAACATCTAAAATTTAAAGCCATCACTTATGCTATTTTTCTGAATTCTTGTTTTTCCAGATCTTACGGGAAACATTATCAATGAATATTTACTGAGCATCTATTTTGTGTCAGGCATTGTTTTAATGGATGGGAATACAAAGGAGTGTTCAATACATAATAATCCACAAAACAGACAAAAATCTATATCCTTATACACCTTAAAATCTAGTGATAGGATAGAAAAATTAACAAACTAAGAAAAAATATAATTTGTAAGACACTGCTAAGTATTATAGAGAAATAGAAAGCAGAGGAGAGAGGGTAGCTGGAATTTAAAATACAGTGATCAGAGAAGATCTAAACATGAAGTAATATTTGAGTAAAAATCTGAAAGAGAAGAGATACATATGTAAAGGCAGAAAGGACATTTTAGACAAAAAGAAAAGTGTAAGGATCCTGAGGTAGGGCCATGTCTGATGTGTTCCAGAACAGAAAGGAAGCTAGTTTGGAGAAAGTGATGAGGAAGATTAGGAAGATTCAGCAACACACGAGAAAAATAACAACAGTCAGTTAGATCGCAGAGTGTCATAAGTGTTTCTGTGACTGTGAGAATACATGTGTACATACATATAAGTGTACATACACATATACATATATTCTGATTCTATTTTTAAACAGCTCAGTGAAAAAGTAATTGTGGATATACTGGGTTTAACCACTATTCACAGGTCTTCAATAGGTTTCTGATTTCAGATAACTTCTCTCAATTTTCTTCATGTATAACCATTGCAATGTATATTATGCCCTGTTTTCTGGGTAGCAGTACTATGGCTAAGTGACACCTGTTCCTACAGCACTTTTTAACTGTTATATAGCACTATTTATTGATAGTGTATTCATTAAGTTATGAACTGGATACATCACAAGGACGAGATATTTTTCACATAACATTTTTAAATTTACAGAAGGCATTTTCCTCTGCAGAAAACAAAGATTGCTTTTTCAGGCATGTTGTAACATGACCACAAAAATACTTGCCTTATAAATCCAGCTGAAATGAATTTGTTAACAATGTCTATTGAAATGGTATTTAACTTATAGTTCCACGATCCTTCAGGGACATAAAAAACATGAAGTTCCACCAACTGAATAAATTGAGAAGAACATCAGTTAAAATATTTTTAAAGTGGAGAAAAATCAATTGATGTCCTCTAAAGTTTTAAGTTTAATAAACATAATTGAAATAAACATGGAATACATGCATCCTTTTGAACAAACACAAAAAAATAAAGAGCCAAAACTTCATTAAGTTGCCTACTTAGCATTTGGAGCAAATTTTCCCTTAGAAACAATGTCAGAGATGTGGTCCTAGATGAGGCTAACATCTCTTGCATAATGTGTTCTATCTGTGGCTTGTGGTTTAAATACTAGACCACCAAGATCAGTTTTCTTATTACCAACCTTTTCCCCTTCCTATCTACTCAGTTCCATCAGGGTGACTTTGTAGATTCCTTATCCTTTATGTATTGTCTCCCTAACACAGTTGTGAAGATTGCTAGTTCTAAGCACCAGCAAAAGTGTGAATACTGTGGTTTGGAGACTATTTTTGTTCTCAAGAATTCTAGGAAGACCTATTCCTGACCAGTGATAGGGAAAGAAATGGTTGTCCTTAAATAAGTCATGTCTGTAAGCTTAGCTTGTCTGTGCTAATATATACTATCTTCTTTTCTACTAATGTTTTGTTATGACCTCAATTAGAATCCTCCTATTTAGAAGAATACTTAGATTACAACAAAAGAAACAGAACAATTACAGAAATAGTCTTATAATCTAATTAAGCTTGATATTCACTGCATATTAAGAGTCAAAGCATTTAAATTATACTCTACAATATTAAATATCTGAAATTTTGAATTAAATATGTCCTACAATTAATATTAGTAATTTTTATAGGAGATAAAAATGGCTCTTGAACTGAACGTTTTGAGCTGGTTGTTTTCACAGGCTAAGTAAATTACTTCTATGCTTTTGATGACAGAAATATTAACTCAAATTGACAGTGAAGCATGCCACATGCTACATAGTATTTTGAACGCCAGAACATTTAAAGGATTATTCTCTAGCTATACTATATTATTGAGCTAATATTATATTATACTATCAATAACATATTTACTATCAATAACATATATTTAACAACTACACCATTAAATATTTGCAAAACCTTCAAAAGTCTGAAGTAAATATGACCTTACTCTTTATATAAATGTATTTTTTATAGAAAAAAATATTTCTTGAAACAAGCATTTTACTCTATTTGTTTTTACAAGCCAAGTAAATTACTTCAATATTGTTATAAAATTCATAAATTAAAATTCAAGTGTTTGTACTGATTTTAATTCCATAATTGAGTAGGCAATACAAACAAAATATAGTTAATAAAACATTTCTTGACCTTTGAAACATTTTGTGATGTAAATTAAATTTTTGTAAATTTATATTTATTCATTCATTCATTTGACAAATATTTGCTAAGTGCCTACTATGTGTCAGCACAGTTATAGACTCTAGGGTTATGTGGTAAATAAAACAAAGATTCTTGCCTATATCATAGCTGACATTCTCATGAGGTATCAGAACTAGAAAAAGGGTGAGGCAAGTGAGGTATAAAATTTAAGAGGGCACCAAAAAATTCAATAATTAATATAAATATTTTAATACAAGTTTTTAGATAAAACATTTAAATTTTGCATCCAAGGCAAATGACTCACTTGCCTTAGACTAATCACTACCCTATGAGGGACATAGACAATAAATAATAAATATAAAACACTGATAAGTTATAGAGTACATTAGAAAGTATGAAGTACTTGGGGGAAGAAGAAAGAATAAGTATAGCAGGGTAAGGAAAACTGGGATAAGAAATGAGGTTTCAGTTTTAAACAGAATAGTCTAGGTTGTTCTGATGGAAAAGGTGAGATCTGAGTAAAAACTTGCATGTGAAGAAGGAATTAGCCAAGTGAAGATGTAGAGGGAAAGAGCTCCAGGAAGAGCTAAAGCAAAGGTCTCAAGGTGAGAGAGTGCTAGTATGACTGGAGTAGAGAGAACAGTAAAGAGAGTAGGAGGAAATAAGAAAATAGGGGAGGATGAGAAACAAATTAAATAGGGCCGTCCAGACCATTGTAAGGTCTTTATCTTACAAAATGGGAAGCCAACACAGGATTTTAATAGAAGCATAATGACATCTGACTTTTATATTTTTATTGTATTAATATGAAGAAAAACCTAAACATACACGTAAATAAAATGAATACTATGAATGTCCAAATACCTACTATTTAGATTAAAAAATTAACATTGTGCTACATTTACTTTATCTTTTTCTTTCTAAACCAAAGTAAATCAGACATCATGACAATATACTCTTACTTTTGCATCCATTTCCTAAAAATAAGGTTTTCTAGAACATAATCACAATACCATTTTCACATCTAAGAAAATTAACAATTACTTAATGTCAACTAATATCTAGTCCATATTCAAATTTCCTCAATTGTCCAGTTGTCCTCAGAATTTTTTTGATCTAGAATTCAATCACAGAGAACACACTGCATTTGTCTGTCAAGTCTTAAAACCCTTAATCTGAAAGAGTTTTCCAGAACTGCTTTTTTTTTTCTCTTCATAGCACTGTCTTTTGAAAGAGACTGGGCCTGCTGTCCTATAAAATGTTCTGCATTCTGAATTGACCTTAAAAACTGCTTATGGTGTCATTTAACTTATTTCTCCATCTCCTGTAAACAGTTAACTGCATAGATTTCAACGGACACAAGTTAATCATCTGGGTCAAGAATACTTTATAAATGGTGCCCAAAATTTTATATTGCTTCACTTCAGGACACACATAATGCTCTATTTCCAAATCTTGCTATATTTAATAGCTGCTAAAGGAATAACAGAACATGCTTTAAGGGACAAAAAAATGGAACCTGTTATGAAGCTATGTGAATAATTGAAGTGTGAGATGATGGTGGCTCAGACCAATATGCTAGCAGTAGAGGTGATGAGAAGTGGTCAGATTTTATATGTAATTTGAAGTTAGAAGTTAATCTACTAGAAGTGAAGTTTGACAAAAGTCAAGTATGACTCCAAGGTGTTTGGTCTCAGATACTGAAAAGATGGATTAGTCATCCTGAGATGAGGGAAGGTTATGGGTAGCAGAGGCTTTGGGAGTGTGGAAAAGATCCATAGGTCAGTTTCATACATGTTAAGTTTGAGCTGTCTATTGGCCATCCAAATGGTCGTGTAAGTAGGCAGTTGAAAATATGAATCTGGAATTTGGGAAAGAAGATTGGGATGCAGAGATAAATTTGGGAATCCTTAGCATAAAGTTGGTATTTAAAGCTATTAGATTGGATGAGATCACCAATGAATGAGTGCAGATAAAGAACAAAGAGCCAACCTCTGAAATTCTCCTATATTAGGAGATGAAGAAGAAGACATAGCCAAGAAGATTAAGAATGGATAACAAGAAAGGTAGGAGGAAGACCAAGATGTGTATACTAAAAGCCAAGTAAAGGAATTCTGTCAAGGGAGAAAGAACGATCAACAGTGTCAACTGCTGTGCACAGAACAGATCAAGTTTGTATGCGGTTAAGAATTTAGCAATAGATTTAGTAATTAGAGATGAATTTAACAACAGGTTTTGGTGAAGTAGTGGAATAAAAGCTTGATTAGAGTTAGTTTAAAGAGAAAATGGGGAGAAGGTATGAAAAAGTTGTCTAGAACGATGGAAGAGTAAATGAGTGGAAGACAGTCTGATTGCCTACCAGCAAAAGACTCCACTGGAGATTCATGGTCACAAATTTAAAGTCAGAATAGTCCTTATGCTCATATATTTTTCTCCGATCATGTTCTGCTGTAGGTACAGATGTAAAATAGGGGAAGAACAGGATTACCCAGGGTTTTTGTTTTGCCAAAAAGTACAATACATTGAGAGAGAGGCAATAAATCGAGAGAAAGTATGTGGAAAAGAGTGATTAAGACTGCCCTATGATGTTTAAGCCAGTTATGGGGGGCATCATGAAGTGAGGAATGAAAAAAAGTGATAGGATCAATGTACTTGACGTCCCAGGACAATCAGGATACTGAGAGGAAGTGAACTAGGGATACAAAAACAATGATCAGACAATGGAATACATGAAGTTGGATTCAAAGTGAAGTTAATGTCTAATACTTTATATAATTCATATTTTTCCTTTATCAAAACTATTCAAAAACAATGTAGATTTTTCTTTTATCATACTTTAAAAATATTTCTTACCTTTGATGAGGAAAGTTGACTTGGATTGAGGGACATATTCACTAATGTCTCTGAATGGGGTAATTATCAGTTGGAATTTTGTGGGTTCTTTTTTAAATCTATCTTCATTTAAGTCGTATAAAGGTTATAACAGATTTTTGACTTGTTTAAGAGAGAAATCCACTCATTTTTGGTTTCTGATTGATTCAAAAGATGTAAAAAACATAAAAGCCTTTAAAAGACTCAAAATTACAACTTAGTATACAATCTTCTTACAGTAATTTAATAGACATATTATTAGTAAATGGGGATGGTAAAAGCAACGAAATGAACATACATCCTATGCAACTAAGTGGTAAATTATATTATAATATATTTCTGACCAGGACATATTTTAAATAATTCATTTTCTCTTGATCAAAATTAAGATAAAATATACTTAGTATTTTAGATAAAGTACAAATATACTTTTAGAAGTGAGAAGATTAAATTTATACAAATGGCTGTAGAATGATTAAAAAATGTTTTACCATGTACATTTCTTCCTGGGCTTAGATATATCAATAATAAATGAGAACGATCATTCCAGATGAAAATGCCAATCTCTAAATATATCAGGCTACATTTGTGTATTACTTCCTCTTTTTTTATCAGAGAATTTATAACAGTTTACAAGAATACACAATAAAACTTAAGGTGTGTATATATAAATATTGAAAGATAGGTAGTTGAATTATTACTCTAAAAAGAAATTATTAAAGTTGTACCATCTTTAAGAATACACTGTCATACCAACAGCAGAGCAGAAGCTTTCTCAAGATTTCAAAGTATTGCTCCACTTTCATTTATATTAAAATATGCTTTAAATAAAACAAAACTTAAAATTCCCATCACCTGGTACTTATTACAGCTCTGTGAAGTCTTCCTACCAGACACCACTAATTTTGTAATGGTAACTTGAATAAGTCTTTGGTTTCTAAACCAAAATAAGCTTCATTTAACCTCTTTAGGCATGCTCAGAATTTGTAGTTGATCCTAACCAAATCACATCACAGTAACTCCTAACATATAATCTTTGGTATTTTCAATTTTCTTATCTATTATAACTTAATGAACAAAGTTATGGCAATTCAAACAAAGGAAGATTGATAGCTTCATAGCCAAAGATAAAGAGACTGTAGAGTTCTAATCTCTCATTTATTGCATAATTTTGCTTCAAGGATACATCAGGACTGAGGAGGAGTACAGAAATAGATTATCATAGTTCACCATGGGTTTGGGAGGGGTAACTATTGGTAGATGTATCACCTATCTGCCTTCTCTGATCTACCGTCTTACTTATAAGGAGAATTAGCTACCATGCTTTCTCTGCACTTTTCCAGAATGCTTTTGGAAGTCAGTAGTAGAGCTGAAAGTCAAAGTTAAGAATTTCTGATACTCTGTTCAGTGACTAGAAATAAGAATTCTGGGGATTTTTATATTCTGATTTGATAATACAGTATATCGAGATGCTCATTAGAAAACACTAAAATTTGAAACCTGAAATGAGCTATATTTAAACATACCAATATAGTAGAATCTTGCACAAAGTAATTAAGTGAATTGTGTGTCAGAGAAACAGGTTCTGAGTCTAATATAATCTATAAGGTCATTCATTCACTTTAAGCCTCAGCTTTTTAGTCTGTAAATGAAGTAGCTCTAAAACAGATCTAAAATTCTTGACATAATTCCTGATTCTTAAATCACCAAGACACAAGGCCTGATTAGGATAAATTCACGTTACATATATGTCTTGAGACACATATATACATATATATCTAGTTCATGGTTAATCTGTAAATAAATAAATAAATCCATTTAAAGGATTACTTGTTCTAGGCAAACAGATTAAAATGTCTGAGAGCACTCCTGAACTCCTAAGCATTTCATAGACTTTGGACTTTTAGGACCAATAGAGGAATGAAGTTTGTTTTCCAAATCGGTCCTAGTATAGACAAAATAGCATATTTGTCTTGGTTTGGGATATTCTCAATAAATGGGGGCATTTTAGGGTAAGGATAACAGAATGATATGGAATTATACTATGTGTGAAAAGAATTATAGACTTTTCTATTCATATGTTTTTTCAGGTCTTTCAAGCAAGTGTAGTTTTCATAATCATAAAATAACAACAAAATGTTTAAACAATTTTCTGTTCTGTTAAAAAATTCTTATAAAATTTTCAGAGACAGAGATACCTTCTTGCCCAGCATAAAACTTGATTTAAGATGCACATTACAATGATATTTCTCTTGGTATACATTATTTGAATGTCTGGTTACAGAGTATCTCAAAGTTAAAATTCCAAAAATAGAAAAAGAGTTCAAGATTAAAATGACTGAGCTTCTAATATATTTAGAGTTGAACACAGAAAACAAAACCTTGCCTCATTAATGGTTTCATTAACACAAAATGAAAGCCCAGCATGGGTTTATAGGAAGAGGTAGAAAGAATACATGCCCCTATATCCTTCTTTCCCTAGAAAGAATATAGCTTCTCAAAAAATGCAGATGCCCAGTTATGAAAGTAAGACTACTCTTTCAGTTTTCCATGCACCTTCTGGGAGACTTTCCAAAAGGGGACAAAGCAGAGATAAAATTGCTTCTGTCATTTTTTGGATCAGAATTATAACTACTGAGATGAAGGGTAACACAAGGTAATAAAAAATGTAAAATTTAAAATGAAAGAGTAATGATACTTTCAAACACCTATAGACACTGAATTAAAAATGCAATAAAACCTTACAACACTTCTAGTGGGTACCTTAGGTCTTTTTGTTGTTTCTTATAACCAAATTTCCTTACAGTTCCATGCCCAATTATGAAACTAATTATTACTCCAATATATGATAAGCTCCATGGAAAAAATATATTACCTACGTACAATGGGATAAAAATCAGGAGATCTAAGTTCTAGTCTTGTCTCTGCCACAAATTTGCTGTATAATGGTGGGCAAGTCACCCTTCTCCAATCCTCATCTGTTTATTGACAACAAAAACAGAGTAATGTAAACTAACTGTTTGAGAAAGAAGTCATAATTAATTGTGAGTCTCCCCTTAAAAATATATTCAACTTTTAAGCTACAAAGCAAGGCGCTTGAAACTTAAAAGTATATTTTTGGTATTCAAATACTGAATATAGACTTAGTGAACTAAAGAACTTACAGTGTTAATCAAATAAGGTGAAGTTCCCAGGTAAATTTAAATTGACTATGCTCTACTGACAAAATAAAAAAAGAGATTTCTAGGCTGTGTTTTCTTGTCATTCATTGTTATAAGGATTCTCTTGGTGACAAGTTGTTTGTACAAAAGGGCCTGTCTTTATCTGAAGTGTGAATTCTACATTTGCAAAGTTGGTAAGGTCTTTGTTTAAAATCACTGTGGAGGGTCAAAGAACATGGCTTTTTTAGGAGATATTGACAGTTCATAAACTAACTGTATTTATTGCTAATCCCTTCAGATGCAACTGAATTTAAAATGAACTGGTTTCCCCGTCCGCCCCTCTTCTTTCCTATTCTAAATTGAACCCTCTATTAGATGTACACTACAAAAACTAAGATGATATCTTGAGACAGCAATCGCAACTCTGTGGTCAGTCTCTGAAGAAATTTAAAAAATACAGGCCTTGCTTATTCCTCACCCCTCTTTCTCATAGGAGAGTAAACTATATTATATATTTCCTAAAATACCTTTTGGCACTACTGTTTTACAGTTCTTACCTTAGAGTTTAGGGGCATATTCTACAACTTCTGTGAAATAAAAGATTCTTTGACTAAAGATATTTATGTTCAATCTTTCAAATCTGTAATGTGTGGATAAGATTAGTCGACAAGGTATCAAAGGTGAAATAATTTAAAATACTTTTAGGGAACAGAAAGAACTGACATTTATTGAGATACCTGTCATTTTTTACGTATACAGTTTCATTTCACTCTCAAAAGTAAGTTTCATTATTTCATTTTGAATTGAGGAAACAGGCTCAGCAAAATTTATGTGGCTTGCCTAGGGATCCCAAAGGCAGAGGGAGCAAGAATTCAAACCCTTATTTATAACCCTAGTCATTACTTCCACTGTTTGTGAAGTAAAATACTAAATAAAGTACACTGTACATTTTTGTAAGCTAATTTAAATTTAGTAAATAAGAGTTTGTTGACATGGAGCAAATTACACATGGAATTTTTCACTATACAAAAAATGGAATGCACTAATGATGAAATCATTCATAATTACAGAAAATATTCGCGGACAGACTATCTCAGCACAACAGAAAACCTAACACGTTTCCAGGAGTGAAACACGCACTGACTGAGCCTATTTTGCTTGGCTAGATCCTACTGTCCCTCTCCAGAAAACCCTTTTGAAGATCAATTTCAAGAAGCAGGTATTAAGTTACACGAGAAATACAAAACGATAAACTTTCCCGAAACACGAGAAGACGTTTTACTTTTTAAAGGAAAGCGTCAAGTTCCCAGATTAAATGGATGAAACGGATGTAATCTTCAGCTGCCACCTTAGCTTCCTCAGAACCTCTAAAAACTAACCGGTAAGAGGCGACAGAGCCAACCCCTGAGAAGCTCATCTTTTCTCTGAGGAAGCGGCGCCCCTGCCCCCCGCCCCTCTCGGTCGCGTCCTGGGACCTCCGCGCCCTCTTTCGGGCTCGGGGCCTGACCGCAGGGAAGCGGGCTGAGGATGGACGGACTTGGGTCTCTACGGGGATGGGGTGCCACCGACACACGCCTGAACCTCTGCCGCCCACCCCGTTTGGGGACGGGACCCCCCGTGTCGCCCCGCCGCCAGGCCTCCTAGAAACGCCGTCCGACGGCTCACTTTCCCCAATCGGCGCTCGTCAGAGTCCGAGTCTCGGCGGCCGCAGACGAGCGCTTCCCTGGCCTCTCCCCAGTCCGCCTCTCCGCAGACGGCCGGCGGGAGGGCGGCAGGAGAGGCGGAGCCTCGCTCGCGTCGCGCTCACCCCCGCAGCCGCCGCGCCCGTCGTCCGCCCCGCCCCTTCTCGCGCCTGCCTCCGCCGGCCCCCGGCTCGAGCTGCGCCCCCGCGGGGAGGGGAGGCGACCCCGCCGGCGGCCGCGCATGCGCTCCACGAGGGCGGGGCCGCAGGGCGGAGAGCCGGAAACTTAGACACAAAGTTCGGAGCCCCGCCCCTGCCCGCGCCGCGCCGCCACCCCGCCCCGCGCACCGACGACCCAGCGCCCCCACCCGCCGCACACCGGCCCGGCTCCCGCTTGCGCCATGTCTGGCTCTTCCAGCGTCACCGCCATGAAGAAGGTGGTTCAGCAGCTCCGGCTGGAAGCTGGGCTCAACCGCGTGAAGGTGAGCGGGGGCGGGCGGCCGCGGGGAGGGGGCGGCGGGGGTTGGGATCCGGCCCTGAGCTGGCCGGGCCCGGCGCGGCGCGATGCTCCCGGGGAGGACGCGCGCTCGGCGCCGGCGACCGGCGGGCGCCCGCTTTAGGGGCGAAGCGGCGCGGGAGGGCGCTGAGTGGTTTGCGGGGCCCGTCGGGGCGCCCTTCCGCCCCGAAGCCTTCCACAGCGGCTTTCCGCGTTCCGGCCCCGCCGCCCTCGTTCCCTCCCTCCGCGGGGACGCCAGGGCCGGCCCGGCCGACGACGGCCGCCCCTCCGCGCGCCGTCTGCCCCTTCCCTCCCTCTCCGCCAGCCGCCAGCGCTCCTCGTCCCCGGACCAGGGTTCTAGCCGACTTTCGATTCAGAACGAATGTTTTTTTTTCCCCACGTCAACTTTCCAGACCTACTCCTTTTAGTAGCAGATTTTTATCTCCAGCCCCTTTCATCCACCGAGCACGCACTTCTGAACGAATTCTTGCGTAACTCAAACTGTGGGTTAAAGAAGCATGTTTGTTCTCGAAGCGTCCCCGGTGTTGAGGGGGTACGGTCTCGGACGAAGCGTGCATTTCACACCTATGTGGCAGTTGCCCAGATCAGACCTTGGGGTTATCTACTTACTGGTCCGCACACCCGAGAACGTCATTAGATTAGGGTGGACCAGTCTTTTTTATTTTGGCGTCTGGTTGACATTGACATTTTCCTGGATTATTTACTTTGGGGGGAAAAGCCTTCCGTGTGTGCTGATAAAACAACCTGACATTCTAGTGCTATTCCATATCTAAGTGAATTGGCTTCTTTCAGGGGCAGGTCAGCTCAGCTCTCGTGCTAAACACTCACATTAAGAAGAACCAGAGGAGAATAAATATCACGTACTCGGTTGGAAGGAGCAGCTAGTTTGTGAGATAATTTGATTCTGTACTCATCAGAATAGTCTTCACTTCTCCCTGAAATGTTTTGTGGAGTCAGATGGTCTCGTTTACCTACTTCCTTAAATAGAAACGTCAGGCACCTAACTTAGTTGTCTTCACCTCAGGAGAAGGGAAATTCCCGTCAGTCTTGATGTGGGATTCCCCTCCTTTCCTGTCCTTCAAGATGTCCTGTAGACTTTATTGCTGTTTGGAATCCATTTCTCTAATCTCCAGATTCTTATCCTCATTCCAGTAGTTTATGGTTCGTTTTGGCTAGATTTAATGATGAAATCTGAAATCATATATTGCTTTACCAACCATTACATTATCAGGTGTGCCTTTATCATAGATTGGAGTGGCCCAGGAAAGAAAAAATTGCTTGTTGAAAGTCGTAAGTGTTAGCTAGGGGGTACTTGGCCTACTCTCCAAAGAAAATGAGATAATGTCTCAGTTTAAAGTACTTTGAGGGCTTTATTACGAAAATCATAGCCCCTCCAATAACTATGCAACATGAGGTGTGCTTCCTATACTGAATTCTTTAGGAGAGACTTCTGGTTGAGATTATTAAAGCCACCGTTAGTTATTTGGATTTAAGAGTTTTTAATGTGATGTTCAGGCTGTATGTAGCTCCGAGTGTGGGGGTGGGAATCTCACCTTGCAACGTTAAATGAGCTTTTATTTAGATGAGTTGCAAAATGTGGTTAATTCAGTTTCATTTTGTGTATCTATTTTATCCATGACTGCTTTTTTAGGGGTGATATTTTGAAACTAGCTCACGTTTACTGTTTGAGTACAACTGATAGGGTGACCATTCACCTATTGCCAACCAGGACACTTTTGAGAGTAAATGAAGGCACCAATAATTATGCCAGGATTATAGGGGTTTCAGTCTCCTGGATAATTATTACAAGCTACCTTATAGATTAGCAGCTTGTTTAGTTTGAGCCTTGGTCTATTTTCCGCACTGCTCAGAATTCTCATTGATCGGTTTCTCATGGAAGGTTATTTGGCTGAATTTCGTATCACCAAGATGTTTAAATGTCACCTGAGAGACCCTTCTCAGAGGTCACGATCTCAGAAGTCACTCTTTTTTTTTCTGCAGAGGACCTTGTCTCTTTTCCTCTGAATTGTCAGCTCCCTAACAGCAGGGACCTGGGCTGCTGTTGGTATTCTCAGTGTCCAGAAGTATATTTGGCACATAGTGGTGATTGAGCAGTTTGTGAAAGGGAGTTAAGTTGGAGCTTACTTATACTTTAGGCAGAAAATTAACAGATACTGTATTTTTACTGTTGGTTAATGTGAACAGAATCAAGTTATAAGATTGTGAAACATGATACCCCTCATTCCCTTACTTTAGGTCTGTGCCTTTTGGGGGAGGAGGGAGCAGGGTGATCATTTGTCATAGTACTTAGTACCAGGTATTTTAAAACTACTTTTTTACAAAGTTGCTAAATAAACCTGTGGAAATCATTGCCCTGGACTGTTGTATAAGCCAAACATACATATAGATTGAGAGCAGAGTTTAGCTTAATTTCAGAATGATGGAGCATTTTATCAGGTAATGTCTGGGGTACAGCTGTAAATTGCAGGATTTCTTGATAATAGAGAGCATCTGTGATGCTCTTAAGCCCCTTTCAAAGGCCAAGTACCCAAGCTGGACTGGACAGTTGCTGTCACCCACCGTAATTATTTTCAACATCTTCTTAAAACCTCAGTTCAAGTTTTAAGATATTTTATTCATTTGGGGCATCTTTTAGTCATTCATGTTCTACATCTGAACCATTCACTTCATTGTTTTGTGTCCCGCATCACCTTACCCAGGATATACATAAATAGATATTTAAATAATACAGGATATAAGCAAAATATAAAGCCATAGAAATTCCTTAAGTCCTGTTGGAATGACATTGCATATACATAAAAATTAATAAATCACATTAAAGACAAATAATAGTTTCTTAAAGGCAGGCTGCTTAGTAAAGTTTTAAGTTACTGAAGTTTGCTGTCAGCCTTTCTGATACTCATTTTGTAACATTAAATAGCTGATGATGGTACATAATACCAAACAATGAACTGAATGGTTCAGATTTAGAATGGTCATTAACAGCATTTTCCCAGAAAATACTGCTTTCAAGACAAAGTAATAGTTTGCTACAATTTTAACACTTTTTTACTTAACCTCTAATATTGTGTGTACTACAAGACGATGCACACAAGATTTAGTACAGATTTAGTACAAGATGTTGGGTAGTACCCTCAAGGGTGCTCTTGAACAGCCTGTTAATAAACTGGCAAGATGTGCTGTGCTTTGCAGATAAATGAAACTGCTGTTTGTAATGAATCATTTGATGCTTCTAATAAGCAAAGTAATTCTTATTTACATGTAGTGTTTCAAGTGTTTGACTGTTGACCTTCAATTAGTATGTATCTTTTGAGTTAAGAGAAGAATACCTGTTTATTGAAGGTGTTTTGAAAGATTTGAGAAAACCTTCCTTAAAATATTCTCATGACCTCCCACTCCTCCCTCACCTTTGTTATTTATAGGTTTCCCAGGCTGCTGCAGATTTGAAACAATTCTGTCTGCAGAATGCTCAACATGACCCCCTGCTGACTGGAGTCTCTTCAAGTACAAATCCCTTCAGACCCCAGAAAGTCTGTTCCTTTTTGTAGTGAAACTAATCTTTGGAGGTAAGTTTCCTTATATTAAAATAACAAAACCCCACACAGCAGGAATAACTGGTAAAGTCTGTCTTTGTAGCAATTGTGTAAAATTATCCCAGCAGTATTGTTTGGCACTTCTAGTTTCCAGTCTTTTTGTTTTGTGAGGAAGTGAGGACTGATGAAATTTACTGATTGAGTAGTCACAAAGGTTGTTTTTCTTTTACCTAAAGGAGGGTTAAACAGTATTTAATAACCATTAAGAAGATATTAGTTACTAGAAAATTCCATTTTTGTGACAAGCCATGATACTTTTTATAACGTTGGCCTAATGGTGTGTTTGGGGTTCCCTAAATGGTAGTTTTATTTTTGTGTACCTACCTAGCAAATATTTAGTTTTTCAAAAATCTGCAATGTTTATGGAGATGACTTCTAAAGTACTGCCAGTTGATTTGGACTAATTCTGATGTTATTGCTCTAATAGAACCCAGCTATAGGGGAGCATAGGAAAGAATTAGAAGAGTCTTGAATGTAAAAGAAAATGAAATAGTTGAATAAGGTGACTTCTATATTCTGTACTGTCCAGATCAAACGTCAGTGTGTGCAAAAACCTGTTAGCCCAAAAGAGATGTAACGAAAACTATGCTATCAATAATTTAAAATGTAATCCAAAGGTGCTATCCTTTAAAAATCCATAGTACTGTAGCCAGGGTGCTCCCTAGAGACCTAGGAAACAACCTTTAATAGTGCTTTAAACAACAACAACAACAACAAAGACTGCTATGGCACACAACCTTTACAAACATTCTAACTCCTCAAAGTCCAGGAAGCTGCTTCCCAAAATAACAGTGTTACACATTTGTGCCCTCCCTAATTAAGCTTTGTAGATTTGGGAGTATCCAGGAAGTCTGTATAAGTACAGCATGTTTCCAGTAAATACAGTAATTGGTTAAGATTTTGAAGCACCAGAGGGAAAAAAACACTACCTTTGAGTAACAGAGTCTTCATAAGGAAGTAATTTTTTTTAACATTCTAGCTCCTTCATATTTAAGTTAATAAGTTCCTTGCTTCCGGCAATATTCTACATGGCAGTTTTTGTATTATGGTTTAAAGATCCTCTTAAATCTCTGTTCCAGTTGTATTCACTTTACAAAATCGTTTTATTTGATAATAGAATACTGATAAGCCTGGTTTCTTAACTGGCTGTTAATAGGAGTCTACATTTCACAGAAGTCTACAGATAAGTATTTAAATGGCTTAATGTTATAAATATGGCTGGAATAACAACCTAGATTTCAAGGTGAAATAATGGCTATTAAACCTGGCAGTATAATAAAAGCTTTGTGGATATTAAGATTTGAAACACTTTGGGCTAGGGAAATATTTTGATGTAAAAGCATTTCTTCTCAAATTTGAATGTATCTACAAATCACACTTTGTTAAAATGCAAATTAATTCAGTAGTTCTGAAGTACTCGCTGCATTTCTTGCAGCCAAGTTAACTGCTGCTGTTGGTTGTAGGCCCACATGAGTGGCATGGATGCAAAGAATCTACATTGTCTTTAAACTCATAGTTTAAAAAAACATACGGTTTTTATATATTTTTAGAAAGCACGGGTAATTTTGCAATATAGTTCAAGGAAAACAAAAATTACTATGATCAACATACCTAGAAATAACCATTGTTAACAGGTATTTTAAGAGAAAATTCATTTTTAAAAATAAGCATCATAGTATGTAGTTTTTCATTGTTTTTAAAAATATCTAAGAATTTTCTTAAATATTATTTGTCAGAGATGTTCATGGTTTCCAAATTTGAGGCTATACTGAAGCAAATACCTTGGTACCTATATGTATACTTTACCTAATTCTTTAAGACCCATCTCTAAAAGCAGAAGTAAAATTATTCAAGAGTTAATGACATTTAAAATTCAACAGCATTAGTCTTAAACTGTTGTTCTACTTGGGAGCTTGAGTGCTTCTTTGCTGAGCCTTTGCCAAACAAACCTCAGCCAATTTGCTGTTTTCTGTGTTTATGACTCTTGAATGTTTTTGTTATGGACTATCTCAGAAGTCTAAAGAACCCTGTGTCTACCATCCTGAATTAAATGGTTTACCTTGTTAAATTTAAAAATACAATACACTTTTTCTACTTTTTCCACATAGCTTATTCTGAAGTTGGTATGCTCATGTTTTTGTTACTAATTTTTATAGTTTTAGAACATAGCTGTTTATTGCATTTTTGAAATTTGTGTTGATGTGGAGATTTAGTAATTTTTAATGGTTTATAGTATTCCATCATGTATAAACCTTGGGTTTTTTTTTTTACTCTGTTCCTCTGCTGATTTGCATTTAGGCTATTCTAGTTCTTTTCTTTTAAAACATCATTATAGTCAATATCCATGTACACATTTTACTTTGTGAATAGGTTTATTTAGGTAAATAGAAGTGTGATTGCACCTTCTACCTTACTAGATATTGCTAAATTGCTCTCCCCAATACTATTGTTCATTTACTAGGGGTCTTCTGATTTTTCTCAGCCTCAAGATTTTTATAGTAACCTTTTTTTTAAATTAGAGTGTACTTTGGCAGTCTTGGCAAATTAATCTTTAAATCTGTTTATAAACCATAAACAATAGAGTGGTTGTGAAAATTAAAAGTTACATTTTACACCATAGTCTTTTCCCATTTTCTCATTTTTTTCTAGAAACCTTATGACGTGTCTTTTTTTAAATATAGGTTTAGTTTAATTGAAAGTATTTTATAAACTGACATTTAGATAAAGGCCCTAAAAAGTAATGCAAGATATACTGCTATTTAGAAAAACTATTGTTCTTTGACACTTTACCCTAATTCACTTTTTTTTTCCATTTCAGGTTTTCTAAACCACTTTTCATGAACCAGTGAATATTCAAAGGAGAGCTAAATTTGAAGCCTGTACAAAAAGCTTAATGCCTATAACATGTGCCATACTATATACAAACTTCTGCTTTTGTCAGTCCTTAACATCTACCTCTCTGAATTTTCATGAATTTCTATTTCACAAGGGTAATTATTTTATACACACTGGCAGCAACATACAATAAAATACTTAGTATTAAAATTTTTTTGCTTAATTATTACCATTAAATACAGTGTATTTATTTGTTTTGAGCTCCTAAGATAAATGAGTTTTCTCATTGTCATTACGGGTTAAGTTTTTAGTGTTTGTTCCACCAACTTTTCTCACAACTTTATGGCATATATTTGCAAGACTGCTAGAGAAATAAAGGTAAGTTGCTAACTTTTGTTATTTTAAGGGTCAGAAGGTAGCTGCTGCTAATACTAGTTTCTATTCATGAATATTTTTAGGGTTAACTTTGTTTTAATAGATATTTCTAATAAATTCCTTTGTAGTGGTATTACCAGTATACCTAAAATTTACTTACTTTATAACAGATGGCTCTCCTAATAAGGAGTAGAGAAAAACTGGATATAAGAATTCCATTGTAAGACATGAGGAAAACTTCAGAATTTGAGACCATTCTTGAATAGAGTACTTACAGTACAATATAATGAGGTACAAAGTAGCAAAAACAGGAACCAAAGATTAGCTTCAATAATTTGCAGCCCTGCTTTAAGTTCTTGGTAAACCATTTTGCTTTAAATTTTTTGCCTTTCTGAAAGGGTTAAGGGAATGTTAAAATATCCCACCACAAACCTGTCTTCTAGTCATTCAGGAAATGGGAGTTTAAAACTCTGCCAGATCCAAGATTAATCTGGTAGAAAACCATTGAGTTGGTTACACAATAATCTACCAAGCATTGTATTTTTCTCTAGCCCACATGTTCCATGAAAGTGCAAATGGGAAAGTTAGTTTGAATCTTGATTCTAAATTGTTATTCCGTTACCCAAAAAATAAAATAAATTTTAAGAAACCTATATTGCAGCTTCTAAACTTTTACCAAAATGACTTTTATTTGTATTTTCTACAACAATGGTAAGTGGCAAATTCATGGCACTTGATAATTTGTCCAGACATAAACAAGGTTTAAAAATCAGTAAATGCCATTTTGAAAAGGGTCTTCTGTCACATTCTGTCACAATTTCAAGGTAGGCCCGTTCAGCAAAATCCAGTGCTATTCCCTCAGTAGTTCATAAATGGAATTTCCTTCTACTTGTATCCATTTCCCGGGGCTGAAAATTAGAGGGGAAAAAAGTTAGTAAACAATCCATGCATAGCTGCTAAAAAACAGTTTCTGAAGATAGAATAGTCTAATATGAAAGGTACCTAAAGTTACGGATCCAATATATGTAATGTGTATATATATATAAAATTTTAAAAGTCACACTTAAGTGGGTAACTTCTAGAAAAGAATGTTTTAAAATAATATAGTTTTCATTTATGACTTAAGATAATGATCTCCAAACTTCTACAAAAATTGTACACAGTAGTTCTAGCATGCATTAACAGTTCAGGGTAATGGAGGCTTAAAAACAGATTTCTGGGGCCTACTCTGTAAGTTGCAGATTCAATAAGTCATTGCCCAGCAAGTTCCTAAGTGATGCTGCTGGCCCCACTTTGAGAACTACTTGATTATTAGGATACTTAAGAAGAACCAGATCCAAACACTACATCAGAGAATGGTTCTTCCTAGTTCGTGCGGAAGAAATTCAGAATTATAACTTACTAAGGTATAAACACTCAAAAAGTATACATGCTTTCTTATTCCATACTTTTAAAATCATCTTAAATGGCTTCTCAAAGAGTAAGCACATACCTTATGGACCCATTCATATTCTCCATATTTAGAATCAAAGGTTCCTTTCTGAAGAGATCTTAATTTTAAGGTAAAACGTGGTCCAAGTTCCTGAATTCCCACTTTCTTTTCACTCTTGAATATGTATCTTCAAAATTAAAAAAAAAAAAGTTAAGGAAATTAGTCTGCATAAACCCAACTGTTATTTATAATTAATGACAGGGTCCAAAAGATAATTTACTTTTCATCTATAATACCTGTCACAATACATTAGAAATGAAACTTACATTAAAAATGTATTTCACAACTGAAGTCGAAGTCCAAGAAGTTATCTTCCTCACCTGTGAAATCTGAAGAAGATATAATCCCGTTGGTTGTGAAACGTGGCAACCTGCCTTCCAATAAATTGAGGATTATGGGGAAAGAGAGATGCAAACATCCTTCCAATAGAATGGCCCAGCCGTGTTGTAAAATTATTCAGAATTATTTCAGGTATGTGTTCTGTGGGGTCTTTGCCTCTTCTCTACAAAAATTATGAAAAATGTTATTTGGCAAAACTATTTTTAAGCCTTTTAATATATGTGACAAATATGAAAAATTTTAGATAATTTTAGTGACCAGGTGGCTTATCAAAAGTCACGAAATTAGTATTTTAACATGCTATGGATGTACCAAAAAGAAAGTAATGAAGGGCTATTGCCTGTTCACCATAATTCAATTACAACAGTCTCAAGAAAACTCAGTATATAAAACTTGCTTTAATGAGGAAAGCAAATGCCATTATTAAAATCAATCAGGAACAGCATCTATTTAAGCAAATACTGTGAGACCAGTGCCAATCAAGGAAAGCATAAAACTTACCTTAATTTCTTTACGCAGACGAACACTGCTCATTTTAAAATGAGCAGTTGGGCCATTTGGCAAGTGACTCAGAATTAATCCATCTGTTCATAAAGCTAAGATCACACATAACTCTGTAATCTAAATCTTAAACTGTTTAAATAATTGGTCCTCGTATGCCCACAGGTTAGGTGAACTCGTGGATACAGGTATTCCTCTGGGGGAGTGGAAATCTATCAGAAAAATAGATTTTAATTTACTGTCCTTTTCTCTTTTCACAGTCTATAATAGCTCATCATCACAACACAGTGGGCATTCAACTAAAGTAGATGAAAGAACTACTTAATGTCTACTACAACAGGAATGATAGGATAGGATTCTACAGCAACTGTACCATTGTAAACAATATGTTTACCTCAAGTCAGAGGCCTTATAACCCTAAAAAAATGCACACTTTTATAGATTTATGTACATATATAAGATTAGGATATGCTATCATCTTTGATTACCATTCTACAATACCAGAGACTCCTAAGCTCTTTCTTGGAATCAAGGTTATTAGCATTTCTCAAGAGACAAACTCTTACTCTTGGGACTACTGTACTACAAATTAAAATCAACTAATTAACCACTTACTGTCTACTCTGAACAGAATAGTGCTAGAGTGTCTAAACTACAAATAAAATATGACTTGCCTATGCAGCAGGGTGGTAGCAGCCCAGGGATTTGAAGTCCAGGATGCTGCAAACTAAGATTACGATCTATATAACATTCCTCAAGTCTTTGTAGATCAACTCAATTCTTTCAGATACTTTGAAAAACCTTAAAAGGAGATCAAACTCAGACTTTTCAAGTTATAAAACATATTGGGAATTCAGTCCCATTCATCTAATAGAAGCTTTGGTTATCTTCAATTTCTTCCTCTCCCACCAAATCCTATTTTTTATAAGTTCCTCACTTGTACACCACCTCCCTTACTATTACTGTCTTAGTTGAGGTCTTTGAGATTTTATACTTAGATTATTAAAATAGTATCCTGGTTGGTCTCACCTCATCACCATTTCAACTACATCTATATACAGACTAATCAAATCTGGATTTAGGCCTTGGTTCTATGTAAGTAAGGAGCTATGGGACTTGGCTGTCATTGTATCTACCACAGTTTTTCCTGCTGGATGAGCACAAACTAGACACCTTGAGTTTTGATAACTGTAACATTTCAAGCCACTCACCACAGACTCACCTACAGAATAAAGACATCAGTATGGCACTCATAACGTGGCTCCAAACTACCTTTCTAACCTGGCTTCCCTTAATGTTCCCTAACTGGTAGGCACTGATAATCTCTCATATACCACATGCATTAATCCTATTGTGTATTTTTTGCTCATGTTATTTCAAATACTTGGAATATTTTATCCATTAAGGCCCACTTCAAATGCCACTTCTTTTTAGTCAAAATTAAGCTTTAAATCTTAGTTATTGTTACTTTAACACTTGTCACTTATTTGAGTTGTAGTCATGTAAATGCTGTTAATTATTTCCAACTAATCTTAGCTCTTGGAAGACAGATCTGTTTTAACAGCGTGCCTACCACATAGCAGATTATCATTAAACATTTGAATTCTTTTTTTCCCCCTCAAAGAATTTACCATAGGTTTAACTTCTTGAGGTACAGCCAGAAGTATTCCTGCATCTTATATACATTGGAAAAAATCAAAATTGTTAAGGGGTTAAGAGAGGTGAAGGTCATTTCTTATGACCTAAATCAAGGTTTAATCCTTTCTAGAATATTCCCACTAAATTGTGGTTTGTGTCAAAAGCAAACCACAAAATCCAAAGATCAGTTCCTAAGTACCTGCACTGTATAAAAAAGTTTTGTTATTGCTAATTTTTAACAAGAAACATACAAAATAGGAGTCCTTAAAAAAACAAAGGATACTTGGTGTTTTACGATCTTCATTAATAACAATCAGATCTGTGAAATCCCTGGAGATACACTGTGGAATAATTTTTTTCAGAGCCAGTCCTCTTCTATAATAAACATGTGAGTTTGGTATAACTGTAGATAGCTGTTCACAGAGCCGTACTGTTCTCTGTAAAACAAAAATAAAAATCCTCAAAAGTAAAAAATGAAAATCTTAGGTAATATATATTTAAAAGGAAAGGTATAATGATGTTATTAATAGCAAGGCTAAGGAAAGAAAATCTGAACAGTGTTTCATCCTGTACCTAGGCCGATCATCTTAAAAGTAGTGGTTCTCAAGTAGGGGTGATTATGATCCACCAGCAGACCTTTGGCAATGTCTGAAACATTTTTGGTGATATCTGGGGTTCAGGGATGGCTGGTACTGGTATTCTAGTGGGTAGAGGCCAGGGATACTGCTGAACATCCTATAATGAACAGGACAATGCCATAGCAAAAAATTATCCAGCCAAAAATGTTAATAGTGTTGAGGATAAAAACCATATACTGAAGAATAATGCTTAGTGAACCTACATTGCTTCACCAGTATAACATTTTATTTAGCCTATTCACAGTATTATCTAAGGGAATTATAATAATTTAACTCCTATGAACTGAGTTCCTTTAAATAGACTAAGTAATAAAATTAGGAATAAGAACTATACTAATTAATATATTTATTACCCCATGAGGTCTATCTGATGTTGTGATGAGAATCTTGGGAGAAGTTTGTCTGTTGAAGTAAGAAGCAAATTCATCCGTAGCTTCATCAAAAGCAACCTGAGAACCGAAAGAGAAAATTTTATAACAAATATGCTACTGGGCCAGAATTAAATTTTAAAAGTTCTAGAGAGATTCTATGACAGTGATTACCTAACTGATAAGGTTAAGGAAGGCCTAGAAAGGAATTACATTAATGTCAACACAAAGAAGTGGGTGATTTCCTTTATATAAAACTACAAGTATAAAATCGGAAAAAACGTAAAAGCAATTTCAGGATACAGACTGAGGTATTTATTCTTGAAAAAAAGAAAAAAAAAAAGGTACAGCTATAGCCAAGAGTATCAGGAATCTTGCCTGGAGCTACTTCATTTCCCCCATCAACCTAATTGGCAAAAACAGTACCTTTACCAACTTCAGGTCTGACGTTTAGCAAGAACCAATGATCCTGAATCCAGAGGTGGTGGACTCAATTCAGATTGGAAGCATGGGTGGTATGTGTGTAAACTCCAATCAGAGGTTACAAGACCATTTTAGGGTAAGTGTGGAAATTTAAAGGAGCCAGAAATTTAAGAGTTCTGGAAGGAGCCATAGAGAAGCAACATATACTTTCCACAAATCCTTAGCTGACAGCTAAACTACACATGGGACACCTGAAAATCCAGAGCACACGAGCAGAAGGGAGACCTAAGCACTGGCTACAACTTTAAATACACTCATCAACCCACACACAGCTTGTCAGAAGCTATGTATGTCTTAGTGGTTCAAGGTTTCTCAACACAACGTCTATCCAAATCACTAACTGAATATTAAGTGCCACAAACCCAGGGGAAATCCCTAGGGGAGTTACATTAAAAAGAACAAAAAATACCTAGAGACATAGTGCTATTAAGGAGAAAGAGTCCACAGTTTAGTTCTAGGCAAGGTACTAAAACAAAAAACTGCCAATAACCCTTAAAAAATTATTTTTAATATATATATAGTTAGTGCAATATGTTGTCTAAAATGTCCGGTTTTCAAAACAGATAAGCAAAGAAACAATGACCTATACTAAGAAAAAAAAGGTCAATAAAAATTGACTGAGTAGGCCTATATGTTGAATTTAGTGAAAATTTCAAAGTAGCTATAATAAAAATACTCAAGGAATTGAAAATATGGACATAAAATATCTGAAATGGCAGAAAAGGCAATGAACTAGAAAAAAGACTAATAAATTATATCCAGTCTGCAGACAGAGCAATCAATCACAGAAAAAGTAGCAGAGCTGGAGAAATATGGAAGACAATGTTAACTATTTGAACAGTGTGTGAAAGGGAGTCCCAAAATGAAGTTTGAAAAGAGCAGAAAAAAAATAGTTGAAGAAATAATTGCTAAAAACTCTCCAGATTTGATGAAAAACTTGGCTCTCCAAGCTCAACAAAACCCAAGTCAGATAAAATGAAAGAACACTAAAATACATCAGACTCAAACTGCTGAAAACCAAAATCAGATGAAAAATATTAGAAAAAATAAATTGTGTACAGGGGAAATAACAACAGTCACAATACAATGGAATATATTCAAAATACTAAGAGAAAAAGCGAAGGATTCTACACCCTACAAAATTACCTTTCAAATTTTAAGGCAAAATAAGCACATTTTCACATAAAAACAGAAAAATGCTATTTAGACCTCATATAAAGACAAAGACTTAAGGAAATCCTACAAGTTAAAAGAAAGTGACACGAGATGATAACTTGAATCCAGAGGAAGGAAAGAAAAACGGTAAATAGGAAGATAAACATTTAAGACTGTGTTTGTATAGACTCTTAATGTCTTTAAAAAACAAAAGATTGTTTAAAGCAGTAATTACAACACTGGATCTGCAACATAAACAAAAGTAGTATATATGACAACAGCATGAGCAATAGTGGAAGAAATGTGAACTTGCTATGTTTTACCAGAATTGTGTATTTACTTGAAGTAGATTGTATTAAAGGTGCATGATGTAAGTCCTATAGAAACTAATATCTCTCTATATATATAACTTTAAAGAATTAAAACAGCATATTAAAAATATTTAATAAAAAGAAATAGTCAAGGAGGAACAAAAAAATGTAAAGACGTAAGTTTTGATAAGAAGGAAATGGCAGGGTTAAGATGGCTTAGTATGTAGATGCTATCCTTGCCTCCTCTCACAACTACATCAAAATTACAATTAAACTATGGAACAACCATTATTGACAGTTGTCTGGGGTCTGGCTGAACAGAGGTCCTACAACTGGAGACATACATAAGAGACCATGTTGAGACTGGTAGGAGGGGTAGAGATGTGAAATCTGCTGGTCCAATCAGGAGGGATATCTGGGCTGTGGAGGTCCCCCTGAGGAGCAAAGGGTCCTAGCCCCACACTGAGCTCCCCAGGCCAGGGTTCCAATACCAAGAAAAAAAGTCCCCATAATCTCAGCTGATATAGTCTTATGGGAGCTCCCTTGTAGGACTGAATCTCAACGATTTAGAAGATAAGGTAGCAGAAGACACCCAATCAGAACAGCAACAACAAAAAAAGAATCCAAAAAACATGAGAATTCAGTTTAAGGGGCCTCTGGGACAACATCAAATATACCAACATTCACATCATAGGGGTACCAGAAGGAGAGAGCGAGCAAGGGACTGAAAACCTATTTAAAGAAATAATAATGGAAAACTTCCCTAATCTGGTGAAGGAAACAAACATATACAAGCCCAGGGAGCACAGAGTCTCCTAAACCAGATGAACCCAAAGAGGCCAACACCAAGACTCATCATAATTGAATGCTAAAGCTTAAAGACAGAGAATCTTAAAAGCAGCAAGAGAAAGACCATTACAAGGGAGTTCCCATAAGACTGTCAGTTGATCTCTCAACAGAAACTTTACAGGCCAGAAGGGACTGGTACAAAATATTCAAAGTGATGAAGACCTACAACCAAGATTATTCAGCAAAGCTATCATTTAGAATCAAAGGACAGATGAATGGCTTCCCAGACAAGAAAAAGCTAATGGAGTTCATTACCACCAAACCAGTATTATAAGAATGCTGGAGGGATTTCTCAAGGAAAAAGAAAAAAAGATTAAAAATGTGAATTAAAAAATGGCAATTAACTACATATCAACAATTATTTCAAATTAGGATTAAATGCTCCAATCAAAAGACAGGGTGGCTGATTGGATAAGAAGACAAGACCCTTACATATGCTACCTACTGGAGACTCACTTCAGATTGAAAGACACACACAGACTGAAAGTAAAGGGAAAAAGATATTTCATGAAAATGGAATTTATATGAAGAAATGTAAAATACTACTTTGAAGGGACATGTGCATCCATATGTTAATTGCAGTATTATTTACAATAGCCTAGTACGGAGGTAACCTGAATGTCCATCAATGGACAAATGAATAAAGAGGATGGTACACATATATAATTAAATTATTACTCAGCCATAAAATAATCATGCCATCTGCAAAAACATGGATGAACCTAGAGGGTATTGTACTGAGTGGAGTAAGTCAGACAGTAAAGGATAAATGCCATGTGATTTTTCTTACATGTAGAATCAAAAGAGCAAAATAAAACAGAAATAAACTCACAGATACAAAGAACATTTTGAAGGTTGCCAGACGGAAGTGGCGTTGCAGAGTGAGTTAAAAAGGGGAAGGGATTAAGAAATACAAATTGACATTTACAAAACAGTCATGGGGCTGTAAAGTATTATATAAGGAATACAACAAATAATACTGTAATGACTATGGTGTCAGATAAGTACTAGATTTATCAGGGCGATCACTTCTTAATATAAATGTCTAATCATTATGTTGTACACGTGAAACTAACAGAATATTGTATGCCAAATATAATTGAAAAAAATTTTTAAAAAACGGCAAATGCATATCTCTATCAAAATTTATTTTAATTGTTAGACTGAATAAAAAAGCAACATCCAATCATATGCTTTCTGTATTTGACACTTTAAACTCAAACACACAAACTGGTTGAAAATAAAAGCATGGAGAAAAAATTACACCAGGAAGATATAATCATTATAAATGTATATCACCTAACATAAGAACTCCCCAAAAGACAGGAAGCAAAACTGAAAGGAATGGAAGAAATGAACAATTCAACAATTATAGCCAGAGATTTCAATACTCCTCTCTCAGTAACTGATATTGGCTAGAAAGATATTCATCAATATAGAAAACGTGAATAACAATCAACTTGAAACAACTCTTATAACAGCACAATACATATGTTTTTCAAGGGCACATGGAGAACATTCTTCAAAATAAGTCATATGCTAGCACATAAAACAGTCTCCTTAATTGAAAAAGACTAAAAGTACATTCCACACCACAATAAAAAAAATTAGAAATCAACAGCAGAAAGAAATCTGGGAAATCCTAAAATATTAGGAAATTAAACAACACACATTTTAAAAATCAATAAGATGAAGAAATCAAGGGAAATTAGAAAATATTTTGAGCAGAATAGAAATGAAAACAAGATAAAATTTATGTGATATTGCTAAAGCAGTACTCAGGAAAAAAAACAGCTTAAATGCTTGTATTAGACAGAAAGAAGTATAAAATCAACAATCTTTCATCTTAAGAAGATAGGAAAAAAGCAAATGAAACCCTAGATAAGTGGAAGAAAAGAAATAGGGATTAGGGGGGAAACGAATTTTAAAAAATACATCAAGCAAAAAACTAATGAAATTATAAGATACCATCAACTCTTCTATTAAGAGAGATACTAAGATTTGAACAATAATGATAGAAACACATCTTAAGAGTTGTGGGATATACCAAAAAAAGTACTTGGAGGGAATTTTGTGGCCTTAACTGCTCTTATATTAAAAAAGATGAAAAAATCAATCAAATAAATAAAAGCAGAATAAACTCAAGAGTGCAGAAACAAAGAAAGAATAAAACTAAAGGAAGCTATAAATGAATTCGAAAACAAAGATTCAATGGGTAAGATCAAAGAAAAAAGCAGTCTGAAAAGAATAACAAAATAGAGATATATCTTTGGTGAAAAGCTCAAAGATTAGGAATGAAAAGGGGACATTACTACAATCTCACTATGAACACAGGTGTATATTTCTTAGCAAAGTATTAAACAAAAACAATGTATAAAAGACATAACATAACTAAACTGGATTTAGCACAAGAACTCAAAGAGGTTTAATATTAGAAAATCTATTCCATTTAGTACTTTAGTGTAAGAAAGAAAACCTGTTTACTCATCTTACTACTGGCAGAAAAAGTGCATAATTACCTCAATGTTTGCAGAAAAAGCATCGATAACATTCTACATTTATGATAAAACAAATAAAATCAGCAAGAAAAATGGAATTTCTGTAATAATAAGACTATATCATTAATGTACCACAAATATTAATGATGACACATAAGAAATATTCTCTTTAAATCAGGATGCTACCAGTGCTTTTTCTATTTATTTGACATGCTGGAGGTTCTAGTCAGCATAAAAATGAGAAAGAAGAAAAAAAAATAGATTGAAAGTAAAAAACAAAAGATTTACTTAAACATGAAAACAATATTTAGATAAATTATTAGAAGTGAATTTGATAAACTATTGGTTAGAAGATCACTATCTAAAAATCAATTGCATTTTTATAAATCAGCAAATAAAACAATTTTGAAAGAGATGTAATTTACACTGATAAGAAAAAAGATAAGCAGGAATAGCTCTAACAATATGTGTAAAACATGAAAATTATGAAATTCACTGAAATGCATTTTAAGATTTAAAGACCTAAGAAAGCAACATATACAGACCCACAAACTGATCTGCTTTAGTGCAATATATAATTTTATATGGAAGACCAAAAGTCCAGGAAGAGAACACACCTGAAGAGAGGGATTTAAGGATGGGGTTGAGGAGGGACATCTTACCCTAACAGGTATCAAAACTTATCATGAAGCTAAATAATTAAAAATGTAAAGAAGTGATAATAGTGACAAACTGACCTAGCAAATAGCACAGAAAAGGGACAAGCATGTATGGATACTTGATGTATGATACAGCATTACAATTCACTTTGGGGCAAAGATTGCACTACTCTAAAAATGGTGCTGGGGAAAGTGGTTATATATGGTGGGGAGCAAGAGCTGGCTGGGGAATAAAGAAATTGTTTTTTTTTTTTCTCACAACAAACAGAAAAATCAATTCCTGATGAATAAGTATGTAAATGTGAAAGGCAACTCTTCAATTATTTTAGGAAAAAAAAATACATGAGAACTTATGATCACAGGAAAATTTCTCAAATATTACAAAAAAAAAAAAGTTTAAAATCTAACTATATTAAGGACTTTTGTTCATCAAAAGGCATACAAAGTAAAAAGAACCACAAATTGGAAGATACTTATATATAAAGGATTAGCATCCAAATTATAAAGAGAAGTTTTACCAATCAGTAAAATACACTACAGGATAGAAAATTTGGGCAAAAGACATAAGCTTGGCATATCTTTACCAAAAACACAGCACGTATATAAAAAGATGCTCAATCATGTTGAAAATCAGGGAAATGCAAACTCAAACCACAATGAGTTAGCCCTTTATCAGTAGTATGAATATAACAAACATTGGTCAGAATGTGGATGACAAAGAATGTTGATCTTATGAGAGTGCAAATGATACCACCACTACTTTGCAAAAACATTTTGGCACTATCATGGAAAGTTGAACATTTACACACTCCATAATTCAACGAATTTTCCCCTAGAAATATATTTAGGGAATCTTTTACATATTGTAGTCCCTATATGTCTATGATCCCCAATCTATCTCCAGTCATATCTCATCAATGACAATTCCATCCTTCTAATTGATCAGGCTAAAAAACTCAATACCATCTTTGAATCCTCTGTCACATCCCATATCCAATCAATCAAGAAATTCAAGTAGCTCTAATTTCAAAATATACCCAGAAAACAAAACAAAACAGCTCAGAATCAGATCAATTCTCAACACTCAAGTTGTGATCATCATTGTCATCTCTTTCCTGGATTACTTCAGTAGCTTCCTAAACTAAGTTGTCTACCCGGGCTTCTTTACTGTTCCTCAAAAACATGCTAAACATACTTCTCCCTTAGAGCTTTTGCACTGGTTGTTGCCCCATCCTGGAGTACTTTTCACCAAAAGATGGCCAATTTCTTTATATCCTTCAAGTCTTTGCTAAAAGATCATCTTCTCAATGATGTGTACCCTGACCACTGTGTATGAAATTGCAACCCTAACCCACAGGAAAATGGGCAAGAGACATGAACAAATACATGATTAAAGAGAAAAAAAGATGTTCAACCCCATTCATAACAAGAGAACATCAAATTAAAACTACACTAAGATAAATTTATCACCTATCAGACTAGAAAAAATTATTTGTAATTGCAAAATTCTGGATGAGTTTGAAGGGTAACATACATTTACATAATCGTAAAGTATCTCCTTCCTCAAATAGTTATTAATTACAAAGGGGAAAAAAGTAACTGCAATGGAGAAACCTGTCAGATACTTTAACCAAGTGATGGAAGTTAACACAACCAGTAATAGGAAAATCAACAATGTGACAGCTAGTAAGAGGAACTGAAAATAACATTACATCTATAGTCAAAAGTACACAAACTGAATATAATCATGAGCAACATTAAACTCATGTTTAGTGACATTATACAAGAGTACCTCATCTGTACTCTTCAAAAATGTCAATATCATTAAGAGCAAAGACCATCTGAGGATCTGATACAAATTAAAGGAGGTTAGTCATAACAGAGTGAAACGCATGGGCTTGGATTTTTCTTTTGCTAAAAATGACATCATTGGGAAACTGGTGACATCTGTATAACCTATATGGATTAGATAATACTGTATATATCAATGTTAACTGTCCGATTCTAATAACAACATTGTGCTTATTTAAAGAACACTTTTATAGGTAAGATATACTAAAATATATAGGAGTAAAAGGGCTTCATGTCTGCCACTTACTCTCAAGCATTTCAAAGAGAATATAAATGAAAGTCAAATGTGGTACAATTTAACATTTAGGTAATCTGGGTGAAGGGTAATATATAAATTTCTATTTTTCTATTAAGCCTGAAATTATGTCAAAATAAATAAAATGTATACACAATAAACTCATATATATATATACATACACACACACACATAAAATTGCAAGCTCTCTATTCCAGGTAGCCCTGAATCTCTTTCATCCTATTTGTTAATTCTAGTAACCTACCACCTGCTAACATATAATTTATTTATTATGTTCATTGTTTCTCTCTCTTCCTAGAATGTAAACTGGGTGGGCAGAAATTCTGTGTGTATACGTGTAAGTGCTGTGCATTGATAGACCCCATGTGCACTGATGGATCCCAAGTCCCTAAAAAGATCTCAATAGATAGCAGGCAATCAATAACCACTTGGTGGAAGACTAACTGAATGAGTGAATGAGCATACCAAGAGATATGTGAAAGAATATTGACAAAAGCATTGTTTGAAAGCAAACAACAAAACCAAGTTTCCTGTACAAAATTTAAAAATTATATACAAAGTTTTAAAAACTTCAATTCTCTCACTGTACTGTTGTAAACTAAAAAGAAAATGTGAAAAGCAGGTTATTTTGAAACCAAGAGTTTTATAAGGACACAAAAAAAACGCCACCAAATAGTTATCAAAATGTCTAACAAATACTATAAAATTCTATAGTATGTGAAATACTTATCAAATGATATAAAAAGTACTATAAAGATATTAAATAACAAAAAAGTTTACATAGGCATAATATATAATACATTTCTAGAAAATAAATCACTTTTTCCATAGCACTGTTGAGAAATTTAAGTATTAAATAATCTATAGCGAACATGATATTATGCCAACATTATAGCTCAACCAGTCCATTATACAATTCACAAGCCAGTATGTCAACATGTGAAGATAATTTATCAAGTGTGCTCATCTAAATTTACTTAAGACTTCTAAAATTACCTCTTCATCATTAGGGTCTACTGTGGTTTCATCATACACTCGCTGGTTGTCAATGGTCTTGGGTATAGGCTTTGGTGGAGCCTAAGTAAAAGATAAAAGATTAGGTTGTAAAAGCATTTTACATACGTAATTTTGCATTATGGTTATGGAAGAATAACAAAAATCTGCAAATCCCAAAACTCTATCTGTTCACTTCAATGTACTGCTACATCAATCCTAACAATATTGATTAAAAGTCTTTTAAACTCTCTAAACAGAAACATATACATACTGAAAGAATTGCTAACATTGAATGAAATGGCTTAAAATCAGACAGAAGTAGCAGAGAGAAGAAAGTGAGATCAAAATAACTATCTGCTAAGAAGAAAAATAACAAACAGAATGGAAAAAATTACAAAAGTACATATACATGTAGCTTTGTTCTTATACTTCCAGAAAACTACTCAGAAATATATAATAAAAGCTACAAATCTGTTTCTATCTGCTGAACCAGTAATTCTAGTTTGGGAGATTTATGGTAAGGAATGAAAGGGGTGAGCAATTTACACAAAGGAATATGTAATATTACTATTGTTAATAGAAATGAATAGAAAAGAGGGCAAATGTCCAACAACATGGTAATGACTAGGCATTTCAATACAATGGAGTACTGTGAGAACCACCAATCATGCATACTCAGCTTAAATATATTAAATAAGTAAATAAATAAACAAATAAATAAGCTGTAAATGAAATGGTAAAGAGCAGGAACATAGAATTGTAAGCATATACTAACTAAAACAAATTCAAAATAAATGCACACTAGCAGAGATATGAAGAAATACAAGCTGATGAACTATTTAGAATTTTATTTTTTATTACTCTATGAAATAAATACTAAGTTTTAAATAATTTTAAGTAGTTCAGTCCAAAAAATAAGAACAGTGATATTTTCAAATGATGATCTGCATATTAATTTGCTGTAATTGACTAATCGCTGAGAGTTAAAAGATTAACATTGCTTGATAGAATTTTGCAAGTCCAAATAATCTAATATTGGCAATGTCATGTTATTTAAATACTATTGAGAGACTGCATGAAAAAGCAGTGTTTCTTTGTATAAAATCTTTATATTTTTCCTTTCTTCAAAAACATCCTTACTAGGTACCTCATCTTGAGAGACAGAAGGAGAGTTGCATGTTTTTAAAATTTTGCAAATATAAATCATAACCTTGAACTAACTATAAATACAATGAAACTAAATGAAAATAAATTAGCTGTGCAATAGTGTGGAAGTATTCATTAGTTCTTTTAAAATGTTTCGATAGATTTCACCACTGATCAATACCACAAAAATAGCCAAATCCTTTCTCAATGCATAATCTTTGCTCTCTTCTTTGCCATAATCTATCCAGGCATCTTACCTTCTTTCTACTCCCCATTCTTACTCTTCACAGATTCATATCCTCTGTGTCAGTTCTCATTTTACATACTCAACCCTACAACAGACGAGGCCCTGTGCTGCCATACCCCAGCTTTGCCTTTGCTTCAAGTCACAAGAACTCCAGCTAGAGGCTTAAATTAGGGAGCTTCCCCATTCCCAAAGTCAGGGGGATATGTTTCTGCCTCTTAAACTCATAAAGTTAAGTAGAATAAGCAAGTTGAAGTACACATACCATTTATGTGAAACTTTAAAAACATGCAAAAGATCACCATTGTGTTTATTGTTTAGATACATAAACATGTATAGTAAATGTATTAAAGAAGTGCATGGCAAAAATAAAGGGCAATTTCATGCATTGTTGGTGATCAATCAGGAAGCACAAAAGGGGCTTTAAAAGTTATTTGCTAATGCATTATTTCTTAAATTAGGTAAAGGGTAGAGAGAAGCTTGTCATACTATTTTTGTACATCTGAAATATTTCATAATAAATTCTAAAAGAAAGTCATTCCACGTAAATATCAGGGAACATTCCTTAATATGAGATAGAAAGAAGATGGCTAAAAATTTTATTTACCTTATCACCAAGAGCCTCTCTCTCTTTTTTAAGTTTTTTCTTAGCTGCCAACTTTTCCTAAAAAAAAAATGAGAAACCACCAGTTATATCACAAACATATACTGAAACCACAAGTTACTAAAACTATGGACACTTACACTAAGCAATCTTTGTATTAAAATAAACATGCTGGCATAGATTTTCATACCTAAGTTATTATAAAACAAATAGGCTGACCAATCAATAACATTTAACAAAGATCTTGCTCCTTAAAAAAAAAAAATCTAAATTGGCAAGTTTGAATATTTTACAATTTCACAAACATTATCTCTTGCTGTGAAACTTCAAATTAAGTCATAGTGCAAAATGTATATCTAAATGAGTTTTTGTGGTTTTGTTTTACATTCATAACAAGTTGTATCCTAAAGAAAACCATGGCTATGCTGGTTGCTTCACTTGGAGAGTACTAAAAATAAATGGGAATGAGAGATGAGTTTTCAGGTTGTTTCCAATAAAACCATAGCTATTTACCCATATATTTTATAATCAAATATGCTTTTAAAATTATTGAGAACTTACAAGGTGAGTTAGAATAATTTTTCTGTAAATGTGTACCCTCTGGAGATTTTTGAACAGAAGGCTTGATACACATCAGAAAATACCCCCTATGCCTCCCCATCCTCCCCGTGCTTATAAAACCCTTAATCTGTCAGGTATCAGATGAGAAATTAATAGTCTCAAAAAGTCTTCTCGGACATCATTACCCCATATTCGCACACTAGACAGAGTTAGATGCTCCTTCTACGTATTCCAAAAGCACTTTGGCACTTCAGATGGGCCTCAAAAAGTCTAACGAGAGAAGGCAGGCACAGAAAGTATTATGTGTATGAACTTTTGCTATGTGCCAGAAACAGCAAATGTTTGTTTTCAACTACAATTTAACCACAAATGAGCACTGTGACCTTGGGCTTTATTTGTTCATCTCCTCCTACTTATCTCCCAGAATTACATGAGGATAACGCTGTAAATACAATTACTAGAAACTTTACAGTATTAATTTCGGTAAGAGTTGAATTAACCAATGCCAAGTGGACGGAACGAAACAGGGACGGTGGCTTTGGCCTCCTAGCTCAGAAGGGAGTCGTTTTCACTACTTTTAAAGCTCAGGCAAAGAGGGCGGGGATCGGAACCTAAGAGCCTCCAGGCCACCCTCCAGGATTAGTCGCCGCCGCCGGGGACCCCAGGGAGGGGTGATCACGCATGCGCACACCCCCACCTCCCGCAAACTACGGCCCGTGGCGCATGCGCCCTGCCGCTTCCAGCGCTCGTACCTTCCGCTGCTGCTGTTTCCACCGCGTGAACATCAAGTGTCGCCGCTGCTTGTTCTTAATCTCTGAGATGCTGAAGCCTGGAGGAAAAGCAGCCGCTTCCGGGGCTTGTCCTCCGCTTTCCGTCGCCCCATCCTCAGCACCTGCGGCCTCCTGAAGTTCTTCGGTAGCGGCGTTGCGTTTCAGGCCTTTCTTTCTGCTGCCGCCGCGCTTCTCCCCCACCTTCTCCATGGCGTTCGCGCCTGGACTGTGCGGAAACGGAAGTGGCCTCCTCGTCTGACCTGCTTTCTCGGGCTTTTACTTCCGGGGGCGGGAGGGCTTAAAGAGACATGTAGGATGCCACGTGAGCTGTATCCGTTTCACAGGGTCCTGAAGCTTAACGTTGGAGGGAAGTTGAGGGGATTGCTCAGCCGCGTGGATGTTAACATGGCGAATTCGTGGAATTCTTTTTTTGAGCGTTTTCTGTGTGCCGAGCCCGCAAAACATTGGAACAAAACGATCTTTGCCATCGAGTTTACATTCTACTAGAAAGACCTAAAATGGGCTCACAAATAATAGTGTGGTGTGCAATATAGTAATACACGCTATAGAAAAACAGGGTAAAAGAAGATGGAAGGGTAGAGGAGCATGTTGTAGCTTTTAAACGTTACGTTGAGCAAAGATGTGAAGGATAGGCAGTGATCTAGGGGAAGATATGCTAATCTAAGGAAAACAGTCTGGGCAAAGGAACCCTACACCTCGCAGGTTCCTAGGCAGTAGCAAGCCTGGCATGTTTGGGAAACACTGAAGGCCGGGAGTCAGATGAGAAAGGAGGAGAGTAAGAGAGGAAAGAGAAATGGTTAGGAGTAGCAGATTATGTAGGGTTTTGTAAGGACTTTGGTGCTTATTTTATGTGAGATGTGTATGTCTTGGAGGATTTGAGAAGAGGAATGACATGACCTGGCTTATTTTAAAAGCATCACTTAGGTGTGCGGCCATGCCGCCATGAACAAGCCTGATTCGCGTTGGATCTCGGAAGCTAAGCAGGGTCAGGCCTGCTCTGAGTACTTGCATGGGAGACCACCTAGGAAGACCAAGTGCTGTAGGCTTAAAAAGTAAGGATTGTAAGATAACAAAGTCCTTCCAATCAACCAAGGGTTGCCTCACCTTAAAAACAAAACACAAAAAACAATGTTAGCCCAATAAACTAAAAATAAAAGCATTACTCAGAATTTTTTTGAGAATAGATTTTAGGAGAGGCAAAATGAAAGGAGGGAAGAAATGACAATGTCTTGACCCAGTGGCTCGGGTAGAAGTGGTGAGAAGTGATCTGATTCTTTTGCAAGTTCCTGATGATTGAATGAAAGGTACGAGAGAAGGAGAAGAATCAAGGATGATTCCAGGACTTTTGAACTGAGGGACTGGAAAGATGGAGTTACCAATCACTTGAGATGAGAGAGACTTCAGGTGGAGCAAATTTGAAGAATAAGATCAAAATTTCAGTTACAGATGTGTTAAGTTTGAGATACTATTAGTCATCTGATGGTTATTTTCAAGTAGTCAGTTGGAATATGTGATTCTGCAGCTGGAGAGAGGTGTGGTCTAGAAATCAAAATTTGGGAGTCATCAGCATATACTTTTTCACACCACTATAGTAAATGTAGCTAGTGAACTGGAAAAAAGAGAAAGATGAAGGAGCAGTACCACATGAAGAGAAAAGGAGAATCCAATGAAGGAGAATGAGAAGCCAAGAGAAGAAAGTATTACCCCAGTGGTTAAATTTATTATATTTTTCATTTTAATTTTATGAAAATAGTGTTGAGCTTAAAAATCACTGACATATGGGTTTGACAGCAATAAATTATAAAATTTTATATAATTTAAAGAGAAGTAATTAGATCAAACACAACAAGGAGGAGGAGGGTTAGAGGAAGAGAGCAGGAGGAGACAAACCAACCTTTATCTAAAAAATATAGACAAAAAATATTTTGGAAGCCTTTTCTAACCTTAATATTTTATCTCTCTACATATAATAAATACATCCTTTTCTCATAAGAACACAAAGCAGTACTGAAATGTGTTTAGATAATTGTCTTAAATTTATTCAGAAGTGCCATACAAATGAGACTGTAAACTGTTTAACACAAAGACTTCCTTTTTTTTCTTCATGGCTTATTTGTAATAGTTGTGTGAGTGGAATAAAAGCATTTCTATGGTCAGAATTCACAAAAGCATCAATCAAGCCAGCGAATATATATTTAATGCTATCCAATAAATGAATAGAGTAATGAATATAATGTAAACAGTAGCCTCTGTTCAGATCTGTGTTCAAATTTTGACTCAGTCCATTAGAAATCTCAAATCACATAATCTGAGTCTCAATTTTTTCACCTCTAAATGGGCTAATTATAATGCCTCATAGGTTGTTGAAATAACATATATTTAAAAAAAACACTCAATAACTAGCTATTTTTATTACTTCTAGGTGTATGAGACTGGTAAACATTGTGCAGAAAAAAAAAGATGTCATGTTTACCCTCAAATAGCTTACAGTTTAGAAGATAAAACACAATTCTAGTGTAAGTATTGAATAATGGTCAGTGTAGAGTGCTCCTTAACTTGAGGTCCATTTCATCCATTTGCTTTTTCTCACTAATTGCTTCATCATACATTATTTTCAAGGCCCCCATTATTGGAAAGCCAAACAAATGTATGGCCAAGATTCCATTTAGAAAATTTGATCCATTGTTTTACAATATGACTTAAACTCTTTACATCATAAAAATTATTCCAAAGGCACAAAATATTAATTTGTTACGTGAGAATATGGGATACCTGTTTTTTATTTATGATATAACCCTTTGACAAACACGGAGCAAATTGATGGTTTCTGAGCAGGAACTATACCATACAGTAAAAACAGGTAAGAACTGTTAAAGAAAAACCAAAATGGAGGCCACAGTTTGAATATACATGTAGACCAAAGCTCATAGTTATATAACCAAAACAAACTGACCTGATTTCCCCAAATGCTCTGACCTTAAACAAAACTTAAGCTCTCTTTGAAAAACAAATACCCCATGATTTTACTTACATGTGGAATCTAAAGAGCAAAATGTGTCAACTAATGAAATCATAATTTAAAAAATGAAAAAAATAACATAAAACAAAATCATAAATATAGTGAACATTTTGAGGGTTACCAGATGGGAGAGGGGTGAGAGGATTAGAAAGAGGAAAATATTAAAAAGTACAAATTGTTACAAAATAGTCATGGGGATGTGAAGTATAGTATAAGGAATATAGTCAATAACATTGTAATAACTATGTATTGTGTCAGATGGGTACTAGATTTATCAGGGCAATAATAGGTTATACAAATGTGTACTCACTATGTCATATACCTGAAACTAATATAATATTGTATGCCAACTATAATTGAAAAATCAAAAATATTTTAAAAAGTTAAGCTCTCTTATTAGTGTCACCTTATAGCTGGCCAATCAGCTATACATGATTAAGCTTCTGGCACTCTTACCCTAAAAACTTTGTTTCTAGTAACAAGTCACAATAACAAAAACAATGTACTCACTTATTAATACCTTATAAACCTATAGCTGCTAAAAGCCAAGCTTCTGATTACTTTTAGTGTTAAGTCTCCCTGTTCATGAGCATTTTGTTACTTGCTCAGTAAAAGATTCATATCAACTAAAGCTCTTTGAATTTCTTTTGACAGAATGATAAAACTATTATAATTAGCTTCTTATTTCTGGATATTTCACTGGTAACCAAGAATGTTTTAGACACATAAACTACTTATCACACGAAATTTTGAAAGTCCTCTTCTTTGTTTATTCTATACCTTAGGTTATCTTAGTGATTAATGAGCTTTATTTCCAGGCTTTAGTGACTCAGGAAGTTGGTTGAAAAGTTATTACAGTGATTCATAGTGGACTCTCACAGTGTCAATTCTCCTTCCAAAGAACTTGAAGTCAATAAGAATAGAAGTAATAGAATTTTGTGAAGAGATATTAGAGCCGCAAACCCTCCTTCCTGAAACTGAATTAGAATGACTGAAATTTGGAGACTTTTCAGATATTAGAAATCTGGAGAGTAATCATGTGATGACTGTTTCATCATCTCTATATGCTTCACATTATGAAATATACATAATGCATTTAATGACCTTTCCAGAAACCGGAAATATATTAGGAAATCAAAAACTTTCTCCCAGAAGTAAGTCTTCAGATTGTGTTTTTGAAATAATCTCTAATAATTTCTTTGAGGCATTAAAATTTTTTAGACATGCTCTAAACTTGGCCATGCTGGGATAGGATGCAAGGACAGTCCTCACTATATTTTTCAATGATCCTGAATAATAAGTGAACTGTTTGGTAAATAGAAATTTTTTCTGCCTGTTAATAGTTCCAGAAAGTGTAGATCCACATGTGCCTTCTCCAATAATACACATTTCTGATTCTTACTTGACCAGGGAAAGCAATACCACAATCAAATTGCAGTTTCGCTAAAATACCATCTCTTGAATTGATTTCTGGTTGTTTGAATTCATGAAAGGAGTTTTTATTTAAATCTTTGGAAGATAAATTATGCCTCTGGTTGGTGTTTCTGAGTCTGGAGGAACCATAAATAAAATTTAAATACCAGTTTCAATGATTTTCATGTATTTTTATTTTGATTGAGTCATTCAACAAACAATTTAAGTCATACTTCGTACTAGATCCTCTGGTTCTTGCAATCAAAAAGAAACTACTCAAAGGACTCCAATAGGAAACACAAAAGCAAAACCCAAAATTGTGAGAGGTGCTATGACCACCACCTTGTATAATCAAGACAGAATTTAGAATTACATCTTCCATATCTTCTTCAAAAATTTAGAGTAGGTATATTTGTAAGTTACCTGTTGGTAGCTCAGAATATGTTTTCCATGGAAATTAACCCAAAAGTGGTGATTATATCACCCAGGCCAGAGACACAGATATTTATTTATTTGTTTTCAGCAAATACTGTTATTTTTTTCATTATATTTGTTTCTTAATTTTCTATAATCATAGAATTGCTATATAAAATAAAATATTTTTATATTATCTCACAAACATAAAATATAGCAAATCTTCTGTTCCATTATCAAAGACACAATATTTAAAATGAAAGGTAATGAAACATAGCTAGCTAGCAGTTATCAAACTTTTTTTCTTAGAACACCATACACTCTTAAAAATTATTGAGGACTTCAAAGAGCTTTTGTTTATATGAATTATACCTATCAATATTTACCATGCACAAATTAAAAACAGAACAGATTAAATATGTTTATTTAAAATTAATAACAAACCCATTATATAAAATACATACTTTATGAAAACAACTATAGTTTCCAAGACAAAATTAGTGCAAAGTGTGATATTATTTTACTTGCCTGGCTTAATAGAAGATAATTGGATTTAAATCTACTGCATTTAACTTGTGATGTACTGTTTTGGTTGAAGTAGAAAGTGCACGAAGAAAATCTGGCCTCAGACTGTTATGTAGTTGGAAAAGGGAGGAGTACTTAAGAACTTTTCTAGATAACTATGAATATTTTTCTTTGCTGTTATACAAAACTTGAAAAGTTGTAAGTTTCTTAAAGGTTAGTTGTAATGTGTAATTCGAAGTCATCAATGAGTTCTTCATAGTCTATTACATTATAAACTATTGGTCTATCTTGCATTTTGAATGGATCTTTTACCCACAGATGGTTTTGTAGCATCATGTATTTATTGGCTATTTGGAAAATATTCGTTCATTGAGCTATGCATATCTTCACAAAGTTGACACATTTCATTATATATTATCAAAAAATTTCATTGTTAAAGTCACTGCAGATTTCTGATGATCAATAATCTCATCAGAAAAGTCTTCAAGTACTGATAAGCTGCCAAACTGACAGTGGTATATACAAGTCTTATGAAATTCTGATTTTCACTTTAATAGATGCTTCTTTGGCTGCAGGTCACTGGTGTCAGTGCCCATAATGCAACAAAGGAGTGAAGGCAGGGGTTTAGGAGAGTGAGGAGTTATGGATGACAAGAGGCTCTTTTTGTTGTACTCTTCCCAGGGTTGTTTCTCAGGCTAAGCCATCTCTCTGTTACTTTTTTCATTTGTGGACCCCTAATGATTGTCTTAATTTTCCACTGCCGCCATTAGTTAGTAAGAGTAACCTTATCTTAAAGCTTGAATATATCCTGGGAGTCTGCTTGAAGAAGCAATTCAAGAGGAATTTTGTGGGAGTCCTTCTATTCTACTCATTTGTGCAGGATGTAAGCCACCATCCATTATATGACAGATCTGAAGGCATCTTGGGGAGGCAAAGTTATACTATTTGGTGATTCTGATTAAGATTTTTCTTCTTTTCTAACACACTATAGAAAATAATGTGTTCTCACAGCTTTTCCTTTTCTCCTTGAAGCAATCAAAAAGCATTTCAATTTTTCTGAAGTTTCTTTTTTCCCCCCATAGCAACAAGATGAAATATAGATAACAGGCCTTTATACTCTAATAGAGATTATAACGTCTTATATAATGTTTGTCTTTGGCGCCACAAAAATGGAAGTAAAGCTTAGCTTTCTTTAAGAGGAATAATAAGTCAGTAGCTCTCCTAGAATTTTCATCACAAGAGCCAGAGGGCTTTTAGGAGAGGTAAAGAGATGGAAGAACAGTCTGAAGAACTGAAGATGTGTTCATGTGTTCATGTGATAAGCATTAACAGTAGTGATATGAGCAGAAACTACAGAATTGGATTACACTTTTGTCCTCTGTATATTTTTCCTATGTCATTCCTACCTACTAGATTGACAGTAGGGGAAAGAAGTGGAGATTAGGAATAACGTACCCCTTGTAAGTGATCAGGTTCCGAAAGTTTCCACTGCATTCCAGTAGACTCCAGGGAGATTTTGTTTGTTTAGGCTCCCTCCAGTTATTCTTTTTGTATTCTAAAGCCAAGAGTTCAGGATACAGATTAGTATCTTCTAAAACTTGCCTTAGTTACAGGCACTGTTTCTGTGATGGAGTGCTAGGAAGTTCCAGTGTCTCCCAGGGGTCCCAAGACACTAGAACATCTTATATTTGCTAAAACCTTGTAAGAGGCCTGTAGAGCTACTTGTAGTATGATCAGCAGACCAACAACAATATTATCATTTGGAAGCTTGATAGAAATGCAGAGTCTCAGGGTTCATCCCCAGATCAACTGAAAGACTCTAGGTGGTTCATAAAACATTAAAATTTGAGAAACACTTCTGAAAAAGATATATGTTACATTCCTTACCCCTGTTTCTTTCTATTGATCAATCAGAGGGCTTGCATCAGGCCAAAAATTTATAGTTAGTTTATAATGACATTTTATTATCGTTAAAAACAATATTTTACTATTTTGAAAATGTTTGCATTTTTCAAAGGGTACACTAGTAAGAGTTATTTTGGAAAACTAATATATTTGTTTTATTTTCTAACTAAGTCATTACACAGACTTAAAATGAAACTAAATAGATCCTTTATCTGACTGGTGGTCAACATATCAATCCAGAGACCTGTGATTATACCTCATGAGAACAAAATGTCTACTTTTTTCTTTCAAGCAACTATCAACAAAAGTGATTTTCAAAGTGTTGTACCAGGACCAGCCGCAGATGCCTGTTTCAGAAAGTCTGAATCAGAGACTCTGGAGATGAGACTCAGAAATCTGTGTTTTAACAAATCCTCCAGGTAATTCTGATGCACACCCAAGTTGGAGACCCACTGATTTTGATCTATTAATTTCTGATATATACAAGCAGACTATCTAAGGTTTCATTTCTCTAATGTCTTTGGTTTTCTTCCCTAACTGGGAACCAAAATTTTGATGCCCACACTAGGTGATACTAAAAGCACATTATAGCAAAGATTTTTATAAATATAAAAAAATACTCTAGCAATGATGATAGAGCTCGTATTGCTATAATCATCATCTTTAGGAAAATAAAAGAGAGATTAATGACTGACTTTAAGACCATGTTTACTTTTGATAAAAGTTAAGAGTCTGACACTATGGTATCCCCAGGTGCCTCTGGGACATTCAATTCATTTTTATTACTGCTCATGTTATTTTGACAGTGATTGTTTTTATTGCCCAGAAATAGCTGATTTTCAAATATCAGCAATAAGGCATTAAAGTCTCTTCTTGCTAAATGCAATGTGGTATAGAATTGAATCCTGTAACAGAAAAAAGACATTAGTTGAAAACAAGTGAAATCTGAATAATGTCCAAAGTTTAGTTAATACTTATGCACCAATGTTGGTTCTTAGTTTTAACAAATGTGCTATGGTGATGTAAAATTTTAACATTAAGGGAAACTGGATGAGCATTTATAGGAATTTTGTATTATTTTGCAACATTTCCACAAATTTAAAATTATTCCAAAAATTTTTTTCTGAAAAAAATTTTTCTCTGACCCATTGATTAACAAAGCTGTTGCAGTATTGCCAGGTAAAAGAAATTAAAGAACTGCTCTACAACTGCCCATTTGTAGTTAGACCAACATTTTTAAATTTGTTGGGTTGCCAGCAAAGCTATTAATAGTCACAAAACACATTTGCTAAATATCTAGAACAAGCAATTAAAGCAGGAAAGGTGTTTCCTTTACTCTGCATTCCTTGAACTTCGATGTGTAGATTTTCCACCTGAGTACTTTGCACTTGGTGATATGTTGTTTTAATAATAATCCTCAAATCATTTCATGGATGACTGTTCCCATCCACCTCCGCCCTCCTCCAGAGCACTTAATGCAGTGCGCTGCAAGAAGCAGGCATTCAGAGCTCAGATTTCTCTGACTAACCAACTGACTCAATGTGCTATCTGTAATTATATTTTAAATTTAATCAGGGCAGTTCTAGGAACTCAAGGAGATAAAGTCAAAACCAACCATTCAAGTTAGGTGTGCATAAATTGTCTAGAGTGAATAGACTTCATCAAAACTTGTCAAAATGCAGAATTTGTCAGTAGAAACCAGAATATTAAAAATTTTAATCATCCATATGAAATACACTCAAAACTGAAGGTGAATAGTTCGTGGTGAAGTTAACATTTCTAAAATAAATTTGGGGCTGAACAGAAAGTTACCAGTTTTACTTCTTTCTTGTTTTTTGTTTTATTGTATTTTGTTTTTTAAAGTAATCAAGTATCACAAATATTACCTTGCCCTAACTGTTGATATGTGTTGAGAAATTCTGAGAAAAGCCTGTATTGGAAGAAATCATTTATCTCTCTGATCTTCCTTGGTAATATCTATGTAAACTAAAGCCAAAGCTACTTAAAAATGCCAAGAATTGTGATACAGATAACATTAGAGATTCTCAAAGTGTTTTCAATGTATCATCTCAATTCTTCTAAAATTCCTACAAATAGATGCAAGGCAGGATGATGATAACCATCTTTCCAGTAGGAAAATGAAAATTCAAAGAGATTAAAAACAGCACCCAGATTGAACTACAAATTGTAATTCTTAGGCCATTGCTTTCATCTAATCGTGTGTCATGACCTTAGATCCATGTTACTTAGAGTAAATTGTTAAATGGACATAACCCCATACATCTGCATATACTCATTTTCTTTTCTTGACTGCAGTGTATGTTCAGGAACAAAGCACTTGATGAAGTGCAATGTGGACCTTTTAAAAGAGACAGATGCATGAAATTTAGAGCAGTAAATGTAAGAGCAGTATTTGTTTTTCATTTAACTATTTCAATTCATGTTTTCAGAGATGGTAGAGGTTGATTACAATTTTTGGAAAATTTTGTTTAAGCAAAAAAATATGTACATTTGAGGCATTGTTTTCTATATCTATATTTAAACTAAGGAGACTTACTTCAGAGGTTTCTAATTATAGAGAGTGTGAAAGAGTTATCTTTATTATTTCCTGAGCTGAGGTAATAAATTAAAAATTATTTGATAGACACAATCATAAAATTGTTGGTCAGAGGCCAGGAGAATTACTGATTTTTTTTCCAGATTTCATTCCCAGGAATAAAAAAGTTTTCAAATACCTGAATTAGATTTTACATTGTAACCATTCTTAAGGAGGTTTAATATTTTAGCTGCTATCAACAAGTTTACCATTTGAACTGCTAGGAGACTGTGTCTCTGGTCTTATAAAATGAAGATGTACATAATGTACTTTACATAGCTGATACCATCTATTTCATATTTTATCTTGAATTAGCATAAACATTTCAGAATTTGTGGTGAAACTAACATCTATCATAGAGCAGTCAGGGTTTGATGTTCTAGATATGGAAATATAGTGTGTTATCTTTTCTGAGAGAACATTGTCTTGTCATATTACACTTTTAAATAGAAATCATGATATTGATCCATAGGCATCTTCATTAAAAATGGAAGTCTCTTTAAATTTGGAATTGTATTTAATGACTATAGCACATTTAGTTCACATAAACTATTAAGTAAGGTGCTTCCAGTACTAATTTATTGATTCACTCTATAAACATTTCTTAATGCTCACAACCAAGCATGGCCTTGTGAAGAAAACAAAGAAATAAAACACAACATAAGGCTCTCCTCTGCAAGAAACTTAACATATAATGAAGAATCAAAACCTACAGCATGATATCTTATACCTCAATCCAGGTATTAAATAGCACTGGAAAAGAGCAGCACTGTAGAGATTAGAAGATTATATTGATTAGTAAGTGCTGTGATATTAAATAAAAGAAGAGCCCTGTGTTTTGGAAGCAACGTATTATAATGGTTAGAAACACATTTTTATTTTTAATTATTTTATCGTGCATTATTATTGTCTATATTCATTATACTGTGCTTAGACGTCTATGGCTTATTTACTACTTGTTGTACCTTAAACAATATTACTCTTCTCTTCTCCCTCCTACCTCAATCCTCTAGTCACCACAATTTTACTCTCCGTTTTTTACAGGCATAACGTTTTTAGATTCCAAACATATGTGATATCATATAGTACCTCTCTTTCTCTGACTGGCTTATCTCGCTTAGCATAATGTGCTCAATGTCCAACAATGTTGTCACAAATGGGAGAATATCCTTCTTTCTCAAGGCTGAATAAAATTCCATTGTGTATATGTACAGTAGCTTTCCATTCACCCACTGATGGGCATGTAGATTGTTTCCATATCTTGACTATTGAGAAATACAGGTTTCAGAGTCAGCCAGATCTGCATTCAGACCCAGCTTACCCATATTAGCTGTTTGATTTTGGGCAAGATCCTAGCTTCTCTAAGCCTCTGTTTCTTTTTCCTTTTTAAACGTAGACAATTAAAGGACCTAGCCCATGGAAGAGTTGTGATGATTAGATGAGATTGATGATGCATGAAAAAATTATAGCACAATTTTTCTGTCACTCAGTATGCTCTAACTTAGTAACTCCTATTATTAATAGTTGATAATAGTGTCTTATCACATTAAGGTGGACCTGCTCAGTGTTTGAATTGAGTGCAAGCCCTACTTCATCACTGATACTGAGGAAAAGAGACCATAATTGATTCTTCAGTTGGAAATTTACTCAATGGCTTTAGGTAAATGCATGAAAATTCATTTATTCACTCATTTATTAATTCATTTATTTATCAAATATTTCCTGTATGCCTTCTGTTGCTGACTACTGTGCTAGGTGCCAAGAATACAAAGGTAAGTAAAAACAATCAGACCCTTCTTTCATTGAATAAATATTTGCATAAATGTATATGTATGTGTATATGTATGTGATATATGTGATATCATATAATTATATATATTTACATATATATACATATAATTATTCCAGTGAGTGTTATGAAGATGTATTTTGTGCTTTGGAGTGTGTAGCAAGGGGATATCTGCCTAGTTCAGGGAAGGCTTTCTTGAGGCAGTGATGTATGAGTTGAACTCTAAAGAAGTGGGAAGGATTGAATAGGGAAGGGCATTTGGACAGAGGGAATGGTATATGTGAAGGCTGAACTTGGTGTGCCTGAGGCCTAGAGAGACCAGTGTGGATGGAGTGCATAGAGGGTAGGCAGGTCAAGTGAGACTGGAGGTAGGGCTTTGGGGGCAGTAAAGATTTCAATCACTAGTCTAAGTGTATTAATGATAAGTGATGAAGAAGTTTAAACAGGATCATGGTATAATCAGATCTGTGTTTTGCAAGAACACTATGGCTGCAGTGTGGGAGGGCCAGTAGTGCTAGAAGTAGAGAAGAGTCTCTGTGATTGATTAGATAACCAGGTGATTGAAGGGACTGAATTCAGTTGGGGGCATAAACATGAAAAGATTCTACTGTTGTTGCTAACTACTGATTTCAAAAGTGCTGATACTATTTCCCTTAAAATTTCTTAATATTTCTAGCAGATTATCATAGCTTTTAGATTATTTTCTATTATTAAAAAATCCTATCTGGCCTAGTCCAATCTAAGACCCAGTTTAAACCTTTTTCTGCCTAGTCCCACCTGCAACAACCTTCAGGGCCAGTCATAACCCAAGGACTGAAGAACATTCCTGAAAGTGAGGTTAGCATGTGGTCTCTCTTCTTACTTTATCTATTATCAGTTTTCCTTTGTTCTCTGACCAATGAAACCTGATGCAGGACTTGGAAAAGCTTCAAATGTCTCCCACTTAATTGGCACCACTGCCGACATGCTCTGTTTGGTAGGTATCCACATGCTGCCTCTGTCTGCTGAGGTATTCTTCATAAGGTCCTGCAAAGGTCTCTGCAAAGTTCTCAGATGTAGAAGAGGATACTTCTTTTGACACCTTACCTCAGCAATGTACCCCATAGCCTCTTGGTGTTGGGATTTGGCCCTCTTGGGCAGGTAACAGCAATTCATTTGAAGTTTAACTTTCTTCAGTGTCTTATAAGAAATTGAAGCATCTTGCCACCCTCAGTGGAATCACTTCTCTTTGTACCCCAATTTTTGTTTTTTTTCTGCTGCTCAGCGTGGTGCTAAGAGGACATTAGCAAGTCCACTTGCTGAGTAGATGTTCAACCCCTCAATGAGTAGTCTGTATGTTCTTCTTGGAGGCATTTCTTGTCTTTACAAGCAATTGATTGGGTTTCTTAACTTAGCTCGTGGGGAAGAGAAAAAGCATGCATTTACCCTCTGGGACTCCTTTCATGTTCCCCTAGCATGCTGGAGGGAAGAGAAAAAGAAGGGAGACTGATGTTTAGAGGATCAAAGCCAGGTCTGCTGCCTTTCATTAACCCACTGGTTTTTATTAGATGATGGTGGTTCTTTGATGCCTGTTGTCTTCAGCTTTGGAGCTTTGGTGGCAATTCTGAGAAAACAGGGAGCGAGATATTTACCATCCTGAAATATTGAACCTGGGATGTAAGAGAGAAGAGATTAAAAAACGATCCCCCATTTCTGAGCTAGAAAGTAGATGGATGGTGAGATAGGTAATGGTCAAGAAAGAACCAAGTAATCAGAGGGGAGACCCTGAGTTTGAGTTTGCACATTTCAAATGTGAGGTGACTTTTGAGCATCTAACTGGAGTTATTAAGTAGACTGATGGACCTATGGCCTGGACTTCAAAGAAGTCTGAGCTAGAGGTATAAGTTTAGGAGTCATTGCTGTATAGATAATAATCGAAGGCATCAATATGCATGTAACCAAATAGGGAGGAGATAACATAAGAACAGTACTTCTAGGACTGATCTTTGAGGAACTCTAAAAGTTAAAGGGGGAATAGAGGAGAACAAGTTGGCAAAAGATACTGAGAAAAGATAGTAAAAGGAAAACAAGGAGTGTGTGGTAGAATATAAACCAAGATAAGGTGGTAGTGAGTGGAGGAAGTGGGGTTGAGGGAGTATGTTTTAGAGGTTAAGAGACTGAGTATGTTTGGAAGCTAATGGGAAGGATCCAGTACAGAGGGGTGTTAGGAGCTGAACATACAAAAGAGAAGAAAGTTGGAGATGGGATCCAGAGCTCAGGAAGAGGAACCAGCCTTGGAGAAAGAAACAAGTAAGATCACGGGGGGAGATTTTAGCTGAACTGAAAACCACGGTATTCATTATTACTGCTTTACCATCATCTGTCAAAGCCTTTAGATTCCAAATTTCATTTGACTGAAGACCTTTTCCAAGCTAACACGTATCTCTTACCCTCCAAAGCATCTTCACTTATTGTCCCAAACATGCTGAAATAGCACAGTTGTTTTTTTTTCATAGCCAGTTATTTCATTTTACTCATTAATATATACCCCAACAAAAGCTAAACCTTAAGAGATTAGAGAGGAAGAAAATATATTTCAGTAGTCTTAAGCTTAATTATCACTAAGATTGCTTGGCTTTGGCACTGGACTTTAAGGCCAGTGCTTACTTTTATGACTCCCCAAAATGCAATGTCCTTACATATGCTGCTGGCACTTCAGATTAAAATACACACACAGACTAAAAATAAAGGGATGGAAAAGATATGATAAAACTAAAGGGTATTGTGCTGAGTGGAGTAAGTCAGTTAGAGAAAGACAAATGCCATATGATTTTAGGTACATGTGGATTCTAAAGAATAAAATAAACACACACACACAGAAACAAATGCATAGATACAGAGAACATTTTGAGGGTTACCAATGGGAGGGGGATTTGGGCTAAGTGAAAAAGGAGGAAGGTATTAAGAAGTACAAAATGGTAATTATAAAATAGTCATGGAGATATAAAGAACAGCATAAAGAATATAGTCAATAATATTATAATAATTATGTACAACATCAGAAGGGCATTAGATTTATTGGGGTGATCACACTGTGAGATATATAGATGTCTGATCAAAATATTGTACATCTGAAACTACTGTAATATTGTATGCCAATTATAATTGAAAAATAGAAAAATATTATTAAAACAACATAATGTCCTTAGTCAATTATCATAATAACTACAGACTTAAGTTTGGATTTTTAAGCTTCTTCTCATATGAACAAAGTGACAATTTGGAAACCCTTCAGCAAGCTTATAATATATCTCATCTAATTTTTACTGAGTGACCAACATGCTCAGAAAATCAGGAAAAACAGTTTTATATGGTACCAACTTCAACTGGATTTATAGACTTAGGTGAGTGGATTAGTTATTTAAATTTTCTTTTTAAAAAGTCAATTTTGGAATAAACGACTAGGAATTCTGATACATGACTGATTAGTAAACCTAGTAGCTTTGATTCCAGAAAATAAGACTGAAAATATGAAAACTAACTCATTAATCAACTGGATTCATCAGTTAGTTCTCATCCCCCATGCTAAGTGGGGCAAGATTGTTTTTGTTTGTTTGTTTGTTTATTTTACAAAATTCAAGATGACTCTTGTCTCCCTCCCAAACTGAAAAGCAGAGCCCTTCCTTTCTCAAACACCTCAAATTAGGTAACTCCTTTGGACTCATATATGATTATCTTCCAATTCCTAAGCTCTTGTGTGAGAAACTATATTAAACAGATGCTGGGTGGATATGAATTTGTATATATCCGGTTTGTTCTATTTATTTATCAGTTTCTTAAGGGTCATTCTCAGTTGCAATGGTTTTGAATGATTTCTTAAGCTCTAACACATTGCCAAATAACCTGAATCCTGGAAACAAATTCATGTTTCCATGTATTCTATTATTATACTTCTCATTCATTATATTGTTTTAGTAACCAAAAAATTTTTTGTAACGCGGTAGGAAGTATATTTTATTGCAATGATAATGGCAACTAACATTTATTTAGCGTTTTTTACACATCAAACAATGCTCTAAGTGCTTTACCATATGACTCATTTAATCCCCTCAACAGTCCCATGCATTGGGTACAATAGGTATCTGAGACATAGAGAGATCATAAATCTTGCCCAGAGACATCTGAGAAGAACCAGGATCCAAATCCAGGCAATCTGCCTTCTACGCTCATATTCTTAGGGCCTATACTATAAAATGATCCACCATTTAAAACCAAGTGTTTTATTAATAATCAAAAATATAATATTTAAGAATCTAAACTTTACCACTACAGATCTGAAATTAGGAAAATAAAAATTTGCAAAAGTAATATCAGCAAATAAAGTAGGCAGAAAATATTGTAAGTAGCCACGGTAATTAAGAAAGAATGAATATTTGGAAATTTTAATGAAAACCTTATGTCCTACCTAGACTACTATTCCTTCCCTCCTTCCTTCCTTCCTTCCTTCCTTCCTTCCTTCCTTCCTTCCTTCCTTCCTTCCTTCCTTCCTTCTTTCCAATGGTCTGCATATCCTTAGCAGGAAATTACTCCTTTAGTAAACATTCTGCATGACTCCCTGCTATGCCTTCTGCATAGGATGATTCCAAGTAGAGTGGGCCTTCAATGAATATCACTGTCAGATTGGAAAGTTCATTAGTCTATGCAACCATTTATTCAAAACCTACCTCCCAAAAGCTTATAGAGTTGTAGGGGAGACAAACATATAAAAAATTATTACAACACAGTAAAATAAGTTAAAAAAAAATAAAGACACATGCAGGGTACACAGTGGCGATACTGTGATGAAGAGAAGCAGTGGAGGAAATGATGATTGGAAGAAGAGAGTATCTGAGAGGCATCCCTAAAAAGAAAGTGTTTGAGTTGTGTGAGTGAGTTCTCCAGGCAGACAGGGAATAGGAAAGACCATCCAAGCAGGGGGTGTGGCATGTATGAAGAGTCATAGATGTGAGATAGCATAATGTTTTCAAGGAACTATAAGTCTCATGTGATTATAGGGACATGAGGTGCCAGGAAGGAAGGGCATTGAAGATTTAGTTGGAGGGATAGGCAAAGACTAGATGAATATGAAGAAACTTGGAGCTTTATTGGAGAGAGTGGGGTATTAATGAATAGCTGCAAGAAGGGGAGGGCCACGATGAATTTAACGCTCAAATTTAACTCCAACTTCTTCCAATTGATTGTCACACATAATAATGTATTAAAAAATAAGCAAGCATATTAGATTGTTACATGTCTAAAGTGGCCATCTATAGTGGAAGTATACTGTTTATGTTTGTCCAGGATCTATTTATTCTTTCATTTTTTTTTTTTTGTATTAGCATCTCGATTTTCCTTTGGAGGTTAACCCTCCTGCAAAGGCTACAGTCTCCTACAATTATCAGACAAGTTATCCTACTCTCCTTAGCTGAAAGTCGAGCAAAGGATCTGAGCAAGTTTCCTCCAATTCTTCCAGGAATTTAAATTTTATAAGTACTGACTCAAGAATGGGAAAAGATTATAGTTGATCTACTTGGTGTCAGTGCCCTGAAGGAAGCCCATATTTCCTATTACTCAGGTCACCAAAATGCCCAGAATTACATCAGTCTTCCCCCTAGGTTCTTCCTTGAGGTTTCCCACATCTTCCAATAAATTTATTTTGTACAGCTTTTGTTGCTCAAACCAGGTTTGGTTTGCTTCCACTCTAAGAACCTTAATTTATACATCACCCATGGGGATCATCTGCTTAACTACTGACATTAGGTGGAAATTTTGTACTAAGGTTGGTATACTCTGCCAGTTTAGATGCAGCAGGCAGCCCTTTACTCTCTGGGTCTTGCTGCTGCACTGGAATGCTGGCAAGAAATGGGCTCAGGTTTGTTTTGCTCTCAGAATCTGCAGATCTCCCTCTCTCTCTTTCTCCTCTTCCCTCAGCCACCAACCCGAAACAGAGGGAAATCTCTACTTGTGAAAGTCTTCTTCCCTTTATATTTCTGGCCAAGACACTTTTCTATGTTTACCATGGAAACTTTCATCCCTTTCATAAACCACTATATTTACCAAAGGTCTTGGAAGAGCAATGAAAGCCTTGTAGGCTTTTTTTACTTTCCACCTTGCCCCAAAGCTACTTGGAGCCAATAAACACACATTTCCTATGTGCTTGAATTAGGAAGCAGGTTGAAGGCAGAAGAAAAATGACAAGACACAACAGAGGAACAGAAAAGAAGTTAGCACTTCAAAATACTCCAGTAGTTTAATTAAAAAAAAAAAAAAAAACCTTTCAGATATTTTTATATATTTATTATCTTTTATTGTATTTTTTGTATATTTTGTGTTATTTTACATTTTTCTTAAGGATAGAGAATGCACATTTATTATTAGATGTATTGGGTCATTTTTCTGGGTACATAGTGGCTCTTTTTAGTTACTATAATGCCAAGAATGATTATGTCTATGTTCAAAGATGAGCAATCTTTATACATTTTCCAGACTGTCTGAAAGAACTCTCAGAAAACACACTTTCCATCAAAATATTTAGGATACAGCCCATCTATCATAAACACTGGCTTTTGGGTCGCTGGCAAGGTATTGTCCTTAGTCATCTTCTTCATGCACACCTTCTGACATAATATATATAGGAAGTATTCAAAACTCCCTGTATGCTTTGATGTAATATCAAATGCCAGTGGTGGAATGTGTGAGGTGCAATAGGGACTGTGAGAGCTTTTACATGTTTCATAACTGGAATTCATAATGGTGTGGTGGACTTCCTTTCCTAAGTTTCCACCTCTGCCACATTCTGTGATAAGTTTCACCAGGTTATATAGATATTCTGATAGAACCAGTGTTCAAGGGAAGATGATTGATTCCTCCTTTAATCCTGATCACACTCTCATTCTCCCTTCTCATTTTATTCCTTTTTTTTTCCCCCACAGAAACTTGGAGTTTTATAGTACAAGAAGATGGAGGCAAAGAGAAAGAGAAAAGGCAACAAAGGGACAAAAAGACAGTAAAGGAAGCCGGAGAGAAGAATGAAAATTTGAAAGAGAAGGAAGAACAAATATTCATAAAATATTTTGAAAGTATTAAAAAGCAGGAGATTATAATTAGTCAAAAAAAAAAAAAAAGACAACACTAAAATACTGTCACTTAACCATCCTTTCCTCCTATTTCACCCACAGTACCCCACTACCATCCATGTCTCCCTCTTCAAGCCTTTTTGATACAAGACATTTCACTAAAGTCACAGTGGTTTTGAAAATGTTCTTTGGATATATGTTTTGGAGCTATTGCTTGTTGCTACTTGGGTTCATCCAATTAAACAGAGAACTTCTAATTGCTTTATCATTAGTAGTAAAGTCATCCTTGTCAGAGACTGCCTGAGAGGATGATCCAAGAAAGAAATTAAGATTTATTTCTCATCTCTTACTACATTCTTAGGACGGAGGTAGCTTGGATTCTGGGCCTCTTAAGCCATTTTCTATTTTTGTTCATGTTTATATTTTATTGTTTAGAAATTTTTTACCTCCGTATTACTGGTATTATTTGAAAACTTTTGTTTGGCTTCAGCTGTTTTCTTGGATATGAATGTAGCTGATAATAATACCAAAGGCACTTTGCTCGAGAGTGATGGCAAAGAAAGCTTAGTTCATCCTTTTATTATAGGTTTGCCTTTTAAGGAGAGGCCACACTGAGAAGACAGTAGCATCATTTAAGCTAGCAAATGTTCTATGCTTGTGGTGTTCTGGTATTCTTTTCTTTCTTCCTTTCTATTTTTTTAATTTCCTGATGTAAAAATAAATCTCTTTTTTCTTTCATCCAGTCATCTTAGAAGGGGAGGGTGAGAGGTAGCTTCATCCAATGATGGGCACTCTTTCTTTGGAGATTTGGTTTAATAATTACCCAGGCTTTGATGTGTGCGTTTCCATATTTGTTGCCATTCCTTAATGCGAGAGGTGATTTCCATCCTATCCTTTTATCCTCATAACCTTAATTCCCAGAGGCAAAAGACATGCTCCGTGCCTGACAGCATTATGATACACCTGGGTTTGTCTGACCCACCCCTCCACAGGCTACACCACCCAGGACACTATGAAAATGAAGTTGCGCTGACAGGAGGTCAGTAGTACTCTGTTGGATTCAGATGAAATTAAACCAACATGGAACCTCAAAGGCCAGGCTGTAGAAGGTCATCTCTGAACCTCCTGAAAGTAAGTTTTCAGCCAGATTATTACTCATTTCAGTATTGGTTTTTAAGATGCTACTTCATTGGGATTTTAAAAGTTGATGCTCAGCATAGAAGCATGAGGTCACTAAATACAGGACTTCACTAAGGGAGAATGATCCTCTCTTCTTTTCTTTTTCTAAGAGCCTCTTTTTCCTTTGTTGATATTTTACACTCAGTGCCTTGGGAGAAATACTTTCTAGAAATTACCTCTATTTTATTTTGTAGTAGTCTAGTCAGAAAAAACAAAAGAATTGAAAGGGAATGGAAATGAAATTCAAAAATTGATTTATAAAATATATATATATATTATCTTATGTTTTATATGGCTCACAGCCTATCTTTATACTATAATTCATCTGATTCTCGCATAGTATCCCTGATATTATTATTTATCATTCATTCATTCATTCATTCAACAAATGTCTATTAAACTGAACACTTTGAAAACAATGAGAGAGAGGTTTCAACTAGAATTTAAGCTCCATGAGCACAGGATTTTACCCTATTTCATTCACTGTTATATCTCTAGCACTCAGAACAGTGCCTAGCACATAGGAGTCACTCAAAAAATATTTGTTGATGAATAAATATTAATATGATTTTAAAAATCATTTTAGAGTAAGAGATATACTAAGTATATTAGGCCCGAAATTATGAATATCTTAAAAACTGTCATTTTGAAAAAGACTCTGAGAAAGACTTGAAGTACCCAAGTGTCAGAAGAGGTATGCTCCTTTGTGTTCAGAGTAGGTGGCTATTTTACATTCCAGATTTTATTTTTTTGCCTTGAAGGAGGCATATAGTTAATTACATTTTCATTTTCAATCTCGTTTAGAAGGTAAAAAGATTCTGATATATAAAAACAACGAGTTGGTTTTATTAATTAATCTCGTCTGTGTTCACTTATTGCTCCTCTCTAAGGAATACCAAGGCATCACCAGGTGGTTGTATTAAACTTCACTGCTCAGCACAGAGGTTGTAAGCAGAGCACACAGCTCCTTAAGGCACTGCCATCAGAGCCAAGCCGATTTCACTAGACTGAGTGTTCATTTTTAAATTTTGTATTTGCTATTCCTCTATTTCTGTATCCTCCTTAGGGCCAGAAGGAAAGAGAAGGGGAATTGAAGATAGGAACCTGAGATTTTGGTGGAAGACTTACTTGGCTGGTCTCCTCTGTCACCCACCTTTTTTCCTGTCTACTTAGCTCAGAACTTTTTTTGTTTTGCTTCTCCAACAGCAAAGTCAAAGTGGGAATCAAATACAGACTTGGCCGAGGGCACTCCCCAACTAGGAGGGCACTATTACCTCCTTTTTGTAGTCTTGGGAGCTGAGAATTCAGAGTGACTTTTCTGAGGTTAATGTTGTGTCTGCAGTGGTGAGACCAGAAGTTCTGTTTGAGGCTTTAGCCATTATTCTGTGCTATAAAAAGTACATAACACAGTCTAATACTTTTATGTAGCAGCTGATGTGTTGTGGGATTTCATTTTATAAGAACCTTCAGTCCAACACATAAATCTCTTTCAGGTTAGTGAGGCTGTGTGTGTGTGTGTGTGTGTGTGTGTGTGTGTGTGTGTGCGCGCGCGTCTTGTAATTCACTCTGAGTTCATCCAAGGCAAATGTTTCTAAACTATCAAATTAAAACACAAAATTGAGAATTAGGATCTCAGTTCTAGATTGGACTTGGTTGTTAATCAACTGTTTACCTGAAATGAACCCTGTGCCTCATATTTCTGGGAATTGCATGAAATGAACTGCAACAGCACTTGTAGCTCTAATGTTTTGTTTGGGCTCAAGACCTTTTGTCTTTCATTTCTACTGTTTTAAATAATAAAATATAAAGTGTTGGAAAGAACCCTAACATCAGCTCAGTAAATGTTACTTAAGTTTGAGCTAAATTGATCTAGACAACCTACTTAGTTTATAGAGAAGAGAACTAAGTGAGCACAGAAAAGTTAAGCCACTTGTCAAATTAATAGCAGCAACCTGGGATTTTTAATCAAGATGATTCTTTTCTCAGAGAAAAGTTTCTTATTATCTTTTGTTGGTGGTGCTGTTGGGGGTGATGGGTAGAGAAAAAAAACAGAAGTTTTTACAAAAAGGTGAAACTACTATTTCTGCTCTGATGGCAGCGCCTATTATGATAGTCCCTGTAGATTTTAATTCAAACTATCAGTGACTGTTGTACAGAGGCATGTGTCGGTTGCTTTAAACACAGGTTAATTACTCCTGGAGAAAAAATATCCATCCTGTTCTTTAAAAAATTATACCTTTCTTTAATTTTTCCTTCTGACTTCACTTTTAAAACCATGTTCATTGTAAATAGTAAACGAGTTTAGAAAAATGCATTCAGACAGGCAAGAACCAAGAGTTTCAGTCTGGTCTTTGCACAGGTTTTGAAAAATCTGATGGATTAGTAATATCTCCTAATATGAAAATGGTAACTCTGTTCTACACACCATTTTTCTGCTCTGGAGTGAGTGCTATCTAAGTATGAACTCGTTCTCTCAGAAGCTGGCTCTTCCTAACTTATCTCTTTGAACAGTGTCAAGATTCTCCATGATCTTCTCACTTCAAATGTTTGTCATCTTTGATTTATCCCTTTTCTTCAACACATTGAATTAGTTGTGGTTAGCACTGATGTAATGGCTAGGTAGAGAGCCAGAGGGAAGAAAGAGCAATCAGGGGGATCGTTTTATAAACTATAAAAATGTCTAATCAATGTACTGTATACTTGAAACTAATAGAATGAAATTTAAAAAAATATATATATAATCACACAAAAAAGGAAATAGTTGCTAAACTCCATGAATTTCTTCTTTTCGGTATGTCTTACATCAATTTTATTTCTTCACATATGTCCTACTGTTTTTCAAATATGTGAGCCGTGAAGAACACAAGTTTGGAGTCAGGCAGAACAGAGTTTGAGTCCTAGCTCTGCCACTTAGTACCTATGCGTCAGTGCTTCTTCTCCCCGACCCTTAGTAGCCTTATCTATAAAATGGGGACAAAATTGTATTGGCCTCACATAGTTCTGAGAATTAAATGTCAGAGTGTATGTAAAATACTCAGTTGAGTGCCCAGCACATAATCAGTGTTCAACAGATAATAGAAATCACAGTAGCCTCCCTTATCCTCCGTTTCACTGTTTCAGTTACTCACAGTCAACCATGGCAAAAAGATTAAGTAAAATATTCCAAAAATAATTTCTCAGTTTTAAATTACATGTTGTTCTGAGTAGCATCATGAAATCTTTCGCTGTTCTGCTCCATCCTGCCCAGGATATGACTCATCCCTTTGTCCAGCGTATCCACGCTACATCCACTGCCTGCCCATTAGTCACTTAGTAGCAGTGTATGTTATCAAATAGACTGTCAAAGTATCACAGTAAATCTTGTGTTCAAGTAACCCTTATTTTACCTAATAACGGCCCCAAAGCTCAAGAGTAGTGATGCTGACAATTCAAATGTGCCAAAAAGAAGCCATAAAGTGCTCCTTTTAAGTAAAGATGTGAAAATTCTTGACTTAATAAGGAAAGGAAAATGCTGAGGTTGCTAATATCTACAGTAAGAACAAATCTTCAATCTGTGAAATGTAAAGAAGGAAAAAGAAATTTGTGCTAGCTTTGCTGTCTCACCTCAAATTATAAAGTTACAGCTACAGTGCATGATAAGTGGTTAGTTAAGATGGAAAAGGCATAAGCTTGTGGGTTGAAGACATAAACAAAAAACATGTTCCAATTGATGGCAACATATTGCACCAGAAAGAATGGAGCCTGTATGAAGACTTCAGCAAGGGATCCTCTGAAACAAGTGACACCAAGTTATTTACTGTGGTTACATAGATTCAGGAATAAATTTGAACTGAAAAATATAAAATACAAAATATAAAATTTACTGGAGAGAGAGATCACATTCACATAACTTTTATTACAATATTTGTTATAATTTTTCTATTTTATTATTAGTTGTTAATCTCTGACTGGGTCTAATTTATAAATTAAATTCTATCATAGGTATGTATGTATAGAAAAAAGCGTGGTATATATAGGGCTCAGTACTATCTGAGGATTCCTTGTGGATAAGGGTGATGGCTGTATTATTGTTCATTCTTTCTTGTTCATCATACTTCCTGCTAGCAAGTTAATCCCTCTAAACCCAGTTCTGACATTCTCTTTTCCAAACTTCTGAAGAGTGCCTCATCTCTGGGTTGTTAAAAACTGTCTTCTGCGGCTGGACTGCTTGTGTTACCATTTACTAGCTGTGTGATCTTGAGCAAGTTTCTTAATTTCTCTCTGCCTCAGTTTCCTTAACTGTGAATTAGAGAGAATGGTATCTACTTCAAAGGGTTATTATAAAGTTTATATTATTTAATATTAATAGTTAATGTTTTAAAGAGCCTGACACACAAAAAAGCCAATATTAATTTTTGATAAATAAAAACCTATGCTGTCTTCTTATATTTTCTCTTTCATAAACATGCTCTGTTGTTTCTTTGGTCTTGTTTTTTCCAATTGAAATTTAGGGTGGTTTAATGGAAAGGGTATTTGTGGCTCAGTGAGAGTAGTAGGTTCTATTGTATATGCCAGCTTTGACTTAGTAGCAGGAGCAACCTGGATTACTTGCAAAACATTCTGAGGCTTTATATGATTTCAGTGGGAAATCAGCTTAGGTGTCCCTCCAATGAGCCCTGGAGGGAGAAGTAAAGACACATCCTTGTATTTTGCCACAGTAATGCATGTCATGGTCATTTATAAGAATCACAGTGTTTTTATAATAAAACCATACAGTTAAGAGTGAGAGATAAATTTTCTTAATTGAAAAGAAATTTAACGAAAAGAATCTTCCATGGCTTTTCATAAATAACATAAATAATTGCTTTATATACTTGAATTCATTTATTCCTCACAGCATTCTCTGAGGTAGGTGCTATTATTATCCTCATCTCCTTACAGATGAAGAAGAAAGGCAAAGGAGGTCAAGTAACTTGCATGAGATAATGCAATGAATATAATAATAGGACTGGGATTTGAAATCTGGGAAGTCTAGCTCCAAAGTCTACACTTTTGGCTACTAAACTATGCTAAACATGACTCTAGGTCTTGGGTTACTTTTTAAGTAAATCTAATGTAATTTTAAAACAAGGTACCTCAATGCAATTTAAGTAAGTTTGAATCAGTACTTTCAGGCAAATCATTTTATAAAGGCCCAAATCATTTTCAAATGCGTATTTTTCTGGTGATTTGGTTTGATCCAGCAATAATAGTAAGAATATGTTGAGCAATATATTTAAACCACTCTTTGCAGGACTCTTGGGTTGTACAGAGGTTTTTCTAGGCTCTGAGGGCTGGTGGTGGTAGGTGCAAAAGAGGCTCTGAGCCTATACTCCTGTTTCAACAGGAGTAGTCTTGTTTAATCTATTTGAAAATTGGAATTCTAAATAGGATATGTTTTCAAAAAAAAAAAAAAGATCTTTGCTTTTAAAGAGTGAAAACTCACTGATCTAGATAAATAAATGAAGAGCATATTTTGGGGGCAACTCATTAAGTATTTTTTCTGATCAGTGAGCTGCCGATGTGAGTTTGGCAGCAGTGTGTGCAAAATTATATTTCCAGAAAGAATGTCACAATAATAGTCAGATACATTTTCATTGATGATCATTGACACAAAGGACAATGGTCGTATTCTCTAATTAAAACTGGAGCACCTACATAATAGACACTAAGATATTCCTATACTCAATGGCTTATTTCTTAAATTGAGCAATTTATATGTTGAAACAGTGTTATTTCTCCTTGTAAACTCCCCAGTTTTTGTTAGTTAAGAACACACATGTAAGCTTCTTAATCAGGCATAGTAGAAAAAAATATTATATTTGGTGGCCTCGATAGATTTTGCAGTATCTTGAGTGTTCAAATTTTTTAAAATTCCTGCTTTTTTAAATAATAAGGCATGCCCAGGTTATTTTGAGATTGGAAACATTTTGTGTCAGCTACTTTTTGTCAAATTAAAACACATCAATCTTTATTTGGAAAAGAAGGGAAACTGAACAGGAGGAGACAAATAACAATTGGAAGAATGCTCCCAGCATTTGTGCTCTAAGACACTTGGATAAAGTTTTCTAAAAACCCAGGAAGGAATTAATAAATGAATGAATGAATGAATATCCAGTTAAGTCTCTAAATAGACCAGTTTTTCTTCAGAACCAACTTGTCAAAATCCAAGTTATTGGGTCACTCAGGGTCCTGGATTAGGCTTTAAGGTATATTCCTAGAAAATTATCTGGCTTCAAAACACAGTATGATCTTATTAGCAGTCAGTTTTTCAGTATCACAGGAAATAGGATGTTTTATTTAAAACTTGGAGTAAATAGCTTGTTTAGCCTTGGGATGGTTATTTCACTGTTCTGTAGTGGATTTCCCCTCCTGATTATGATTTGCTTTAGGCCGAGGGCATTTAAAATGATGACTTTGGGAAGCACCTACCAGCTGAGATGGACCCAGTGGCTTTGGGAGAATGCTGATAACTGGGAAAGCCAGGCTGATATTAACATTCCATGTGGAAACTCTACTAAATAGTAATCCACACAGGGAATAATTGAGAGTTGATTTTACAAGCAAAACCCATTACTCAAGTTGATTTGTGACTTTGTTCAGCTGTAACTCTAATCTCCAAGGCATAGCTCCTCAATACCTTTATCTCTTAAGAGTGAATTAACAAAATACAGATAGAGCAGAGAAGGGAATTCCTCAGTCCTCACCACAGGCACCGCCAGCAAAGTCCTGGATACTTGAAGACTTAATTTAAATGATTTAAGACTTGAATTCCTGCTGAAACAAGTTTAATACTTAAGAAGTTGTATAATTTAAATGGCTGTTGTTTTCATTTAAAGTTACCCTTTTAAATGTGTTCCTGAAAGAAAATTCTATAGAAGGTTATGGAAGGCAAAATCCCGATCTGAAGGTTATATTGAGTGAATATTCAAACAGAGCACCTTCCCGCGGGGCTTTATAAATGCATTTGTGTTGGATTTTTTGCAACAGCAATTTTCGTCCCGAAGGTAAAGAGTTTTGGAGAAGTTGGACCAGTAGTCATATGGATAATTATGCTGTTTTTTCTGTAATGGTTTTGGGTGTATGTTGATGATTCATATTCGTGACTTAGCTAGGAAGTAGAATCTTTAGTTTTTCTGAGCAACACTGCCTCTTTGTGTAGTGAGAATTACCTTCTAGTTCATTAGTCTACATAATTTTTTAAAAAGTATTTTCATTTGAATTTGGTGATTTATACTACTCAAATCTTATTGAATATAGTTTCTTTGTTCCCACATTTAATAATTTCCGTGGATGATTAACCATCTCCTCACCTCTCCCCTCCATGCCCCCACTATCAGGTACTGTTCTCCCAGTTTAACATATTTTTTGTTCTTCTTCCTAATCCCTCTCATTATGCCTTGAAAGTTGCGGAAAGAGAAAGTGGATGAAATATAAAGCAATAATTTTGTTACTCATCACATAATTTTTGGAAGCTTTTCTGGGAAAGAAGAGAAATCTTTGGATGAATGAAAAATGTTTTAACTTTATCAAAAGCAGTTGATCCAAAGTAATAAAACCTAATGAATATAATTAATATATTTTCTCATCTTTTTCCTACTTATTCTTGGTTTAGGGAATTGTTTTATTGGGAGTCATAAAAGTCATTCAACAAATATCTATGTGTATCAGTTAGGTACCAGGCACCCTTTGGGATGCTGGAGATACCACAGGGAACAAAACAGAGAGGAATACCCCTGCCTTCATAAAGTTTCTATATTCTAGTTAGAGGACAAGTCAGAAAGATACCAAAGTAAAATATATATGTTATTTTAGATGGTGATAAGTCCTGGGTAGAAAAAAAAACAGAACAAAGAAAGGGGGTAGGGAATGTCCAGAGTGAGGAATAATATGACAGTTAAATGAGGTGGCAGGGAAGACCTTACTGAAGAGGTCATATTTGGGTGAAGATATAGAAGAGCAGGGAGAGCAAACTACAAGGTGTTTTGAAGAAGAATGGTCCATGTACAGGTAACAAGTGCAAAGCTCTTGAGCAGAAAGTGTATGCCTTGATCATCTGAGTGACATCAAGAAGGTTAGTGTGGCTGAAGCAGAGTGAGCAAGTGGATGAGTCATAGAAGATGAGGCCAGATAGTTCTTACAGACTTTGTAAAGATTTGGGGTTTTAGGCAATTGTGGCATTTTGAGCAGAGGAATGAGATATTCTGACTTCTTTTTAAACAAAAAAGAATGAAAGAAGATAAAGGTGATAATAAAGTGGATGGCTATAAGACTATATTTTAATTTTATAATCATCTCATCATCTATTCTGGAATATGCATACCCTTATGCACCAAGAATTTATTAGTAATGTACAGGAGTAATTGTTATGATTAAGATTTGTCATTAATTTTGAGTTATCATGTAATAAAAAAGTTGAACACTAAGCAGGGAATGATTTTTTAGAATATTTAACAGTAATCATCAAGGAGAGATTTATTAAAACAATTATTAGATTTGAGAATTAGAAATGCAAATATATAACTCTATTTAATAGTTCATGTTTGTAGAAACTTACTCTATTGTACAAAATTGTGACTTATGGAGAAAGAAATTTAGGACATTTAGGAATTTTTATTCATCCTCCAAGAGAGCAGCCCCTTCCTGACTGAATAATCTAGTCTAAACATCTTAATTAGGAAGATCATTTAAGAATAAATAGAATAAAACTTGCTTTCTTTTTTCTTTTTCTTTTCTTTTATATATAGAAACTCAACCTTTGCACTAGTTCTACTTTACAGCAAAGTCTTCATTTACATTGCAATTGTTTGTGTTTTTCTAGGATTACTTTAAATGCCATTGTATTCATTCATTTCATTTTGTAATTAATGCTTGGAAAACATAAACATTATTACCCCAAAAGCTAGTCCCTGAAAGCAAACTGTGGTCTTTTTATATACTGATAGTACTATGGGGCTTAGTACATTTTTAGATCTGCTGAGATTCTTTACATCATCCTTTCACAAAGGTATAAATTTGAGTATTAAAGTCGATAATAGTGTTGATGGTGTTCATCTAACACTGATGTGGGGACTCTCCAGGACGTACGTCAGGACCCCAGAAGAATTTATCAGTTACCCGAGGTAAGAAAAGCCTCCAATGTCCCCATGACTTAATACTCACAAAAATCTTACATTATTTGTTCATTCAACATATACTTATTGAATATCTGCTACATACAAGCATCAAAAGAAATAGCTTGGTAAATGCCTGGATTGTCTTCAGTTTATATTGTTCTGTTAATAACAACTTTATTCCTGTCCTTAAGCATTACTATTTGTAAACTAAACATGAGTCCTAAACACATAAGATGTTACAAATATAGAACATTACCGTTTTTATATCGACCCTAGAATTTGAGAACTACTGTCTTCTCTCCTCCTAAATCTTAGAATAGATAAGGATCTGTTGTTCTCATCTTTTCATTTCCCATCCATGCCCACAGTTCTTAAATATTTATTTCACCCTGTCTGATCATAGTTGCTAATTCCCTCTGATTAGCCAAACTTGTTTTTTTGACACCAACCGAGAATTCAAGCCTTCGTGGGATTTCTCTGTCAAGTCTAGGAGGAAATTACTACCTGTGTCCCCTTAATTTTGTTTCCTTGGATACCAGAAAAAAAGTCAAGCCTTGCCTAAGCTGAGTTTAGTATCACTCTTACCTAAAGCGTGGAATTTCCCTAGGTGCTCATGGCCGTCTCCAAGGTTCTTTTCCCTTGCAGGTGCTCAGGGAAGCTGTGATGCTCCCTTAGGCTCCTGTGCTCCCCAGGATCACTTGATAGGTCCCCTTCTTTCCCAGAGCAAGCTGAACCTCTCCTAACCATCTTTCCTCCGTCAGTCCTCTATCTGGACTTTTGAGCAAACAAATCCTTGTGGGTCTGCTCAAATCACAGCAAATCACAGTGTTTCATCTTTGGGGTAGTTACTCCATAGATTTATACCTGTAGCATATTTTTAGAACTAGAAAGAACCTTAAAGCTTTTCTGGTTTTGTTTTCTATTAGCATGATCTTTACTTAAAAGAAACCTTATTTGGAAATCCAGTATATAAAACAAGTAGGAGTACAGCTGTGTTCGGGGCAGGGGCAGTGGATCCCCACCATCCTCCAACAGCTCACCTTCCACAGAGTAGTCCGGAGACACTATAAAAACACTCTTGCACAGAGACCTTTGAAAACTGCCTGATTTGCTGGGTGTGGATTGCCCAAGAACTTCATTTTGTACTCCCTTTCAAGACTGTTATTTACCTACCCCCAACCTATTTAGAGGGTGAAGTGCCAGCCCCCTGGCAGTCACAGGCTTAACAACACTCTGCTATAGTGAGTGTCATGAGGCCATGCCTGATGAATAAGGGTCCTTTAAACTATTTCAAGAGTCTGCACAGAAGTGCTAAGTTTTCTCTTATTACAGCATTACACTCTTAAAAATATTTACCCAAAATAGAGACTTGTGAAAATGTTCTCCTTTATGCGTCGTGGTGAGAAAGCAGTACACTGTGAGTTTGCAAAGACACAAAACATTTTTCATTCTCACTTCAACTTTTGGCCAGCACACTCTAGCTGAATTCCCCTTCATATTAATTGTCTCTTTCCTTAGAGGAATCTAAACTCATTTTCATTACCTTAATAGAAGTGGAGGGAAGATTGGCACGAAGTTGACAGTAGTGATCACTTTTGGAAAGATTGGTGTTAGAAAAGAACAGATTGTTTTATTTATATGGTCCTCATGACAATTTAGGAGAGAAAGATAATCAGGAAGGCTTGATGTAGGAGACAATTTAGTTTAGGCTCTGATATAAAAACAAAACTCTATGGTCAATGGTGAGGGAAAAGGAGGGGAGTAATTGAGGAGTTTCTTTGTCTTCAATTCTGGTAGTTAGATTTTACCATCTATTAGACCACACCCTTTTGGGAAGGTGATGGGGGATAGAGGAAAGCACATGGACTTTCAAGTCTTTTTTTTTTGTCATTAATTTATACTTCTTCCTTCCTTCCTTCCTTCCTTCATTTTTTTTTTTTTTTTTTTTTTTTTTGGCTCCTAAAAGGTGTTTGGAGTTGCTAACTGCTAGGGACACAAGTGAGTTATATAGTATGGTGCTTATGGCAGGGGAAGATTCACATTCCATCTTTTGCCATTTACTATCTGAGGGACCTTGAGCAAATCACTTAATTTCTCTGAGCTTCAGTTTTATCTTTTGTATAATGGGTGAAATAATAACTCCACAGAGTCGCAACAATTAAAAGAGAATTAAGTGAGGTAACATGTACAAATCACCTCCACAGAGTGCCTGGCGTACAGTAGGGGTTTAAAAACTGGGGATCTGTTATAGAGACCCACCTTTATAGTCATTATAACTTGATTTTCAGGTTCATCTTCGTACAATGTGTGAGGAATTCTCAGAGGGTTTTGGCATCTGGCTCTTTAGAGAGCCTTGTGAACATTTCCCTTCAGCAACACTTAGACCAAGAATTGATCCATGCCAGAGATCCTGACTTCTCAAAACCTCTTACAGACTCCTGCGTCTGTCCTCCACCTCTTTCTCCAAGTTCGCTCTCCCACTAAATGGCTTTTTCAGTCCCTTTACTATGGCTGGTCTCTGGATATCACCTTAGTTTACCAGACTGTCAGCCACACCCCTCCACTCCCCACCCCCGTTTCTTCTTCTCTCCATGCCAATTTCATTTCCTTTCATGTTTAGCACACCACTGTTAATCTATCCATTGCCAAAATCTCACCAGGACATTGCTTTTTTGTCCATTCCATCGGCCATGGCAACCTATAACTCCAAATCAGCCCAATTCTTTGTTTTTGTCTTCTCATGACTTTGGTTTAACTGTTAGTGATGGAGAAAAACAGTCAGCCATGCTGATATTCATCTTCTTCAGCTTATATTCCAACCTCACTGTCCCCTCAATACTTCCCAGAGAATCTCTTACAAATCTTTAGTTGGTTTGATTTTTTTTCTTTCCTCTATAACAATTGCTTTAGCATAAAACCTTTACCAACCTCCTTAAACCCTCATGTCAATGTTTTTCTCCTGAAATCACTACCCTCCACCACTGTTCAAAAGTCATCGTACATCCTTTCCTAATGTCCAGCTGTCCTAGAAGAAAATGTGCTCTTGCCCTTTTCAAAGACTCCACCTGTGCTTTTTCTACTGCCAACTTCTCTCAAGCCTGTCTGAAGCAATTGTTCTTCTTTTGTCTGTCTCAAACTCTTCATTGGCTCTTCCTCATTAACCTTAAAATATGTACTAGTCAGCTGGTGTTAGGATAATTTCTCCCATCACACTCTTTCATCTGGGCACCACTCTTTTTCACCCATTTATTTCATTGCCAAATTTCTCAATAGTATTATTTATCCTCTTTCCTTTTTATTTCTCATTTCTCACTTATACTGTCACTAAAATTGGGCTTTCATTTCTGCCACTATGCTGAAACTCTCTTGGGGTCACCAGGCACCTCCTAAATAGCAAAGCCAATGGACTAAGTTTTCGTTCTTCTTGGCTTCTCTTTGGTTTTTGGCACTATTGACTTTTCTTTCTTGAATTTTTCTTCTTTGGTTAATCTGATAATAATTTCTCTTAGTTTCCTCCAAAATCTGAGGTTTCTGTCTGTTTCCACTAATGACTTCTCTTCTCCCTATTCTTTAAATATCAGATGTTTCCCAAGTTTTCATGCTCAACCCTCTCCTCTTCATTTTCTTTATTTCCCCTTTCAGATGATCTCACCCACACCTATGATTTCAACTCAGACATATAGGTTGATGATTTTTAAATCTATAACTCCATTTCCCAACCCCTCTTCTAAATTCTACTCCCTCTGATAATAGCTAACTGGATAGGTTGTAGTTGCTTCAAATTCAGTGGGGTTTACCTGTCCCTACATAATCTGACCCCTCCATCCCTACCACTTCTTAGCCCTAATGTTAGATGCTTTCAGTAATTTTCATGATGAAAGAAACTATGGCCTTTGTGGAATTCTTTCTCCCTCTTCTCTATCACAGGTAACTAGTGATTTTTGCTTGTCAATATTATAAACAGTTTTCTGTCCCAGACCTTCTCAAAAATTTAAATGGCATACAAAGAACTTAATAATTTGTATTCAGGTGAGAATGGTCTTAACTGCTAGGCTCACCCTGAGTTAAAAGAGAGAAAACAAAGAAATAGTCCAATCAATGAAGAACCTGGTCAGAATTTGCCTCATAGCAGGAAAAGACATCTGTAGTGTCATTTAAGTACATTTCATATATCCTTGGAATACAATTTTGCAGGTAAAGTTCAAAGCTGTATACTAAGAACATTTAATTGCCTATTTGTTTTGTTTTAAATTGAAAAACAAAACAAAACAAAACAAAATAACCTGGGCTTCTTGGTCAGCAGGGGGAGCACTACTACTTTGCTCCAGGAAGATTTTCACCAAGGCAGCAACTATCTTTAGTATAGACCACATCCTAGCAACAAGGAGGAAAAAAAACAATGAACGATCGATAGGTTTGCTCCCTTGTGGCTGCAATTTTTTAAAATAGCTTTTTTTCGCTTTTGTAATTCAATAGTGTTTGCTTAGAAAGGGGTCGTCTGATGTCTTTTCATATTCTCTGTCCCATCTTTCACCATATTCTAATTAGAGAGAGGTCTTTATTTAATCCGGGAGATGGAGTTTAAAATGGGTCACAGAGGTTGGTGTTACAGCTACTGGTCAGTATTTAGACTGTATATGTGACACAGAAACAAAGATACTGATTTGCTCATTTTATTTAAACCGGGCAACACGGTGAAAGGAATCAGTCAAACCAGATTTCTGTCTAACAATGACCTTTTGTTTGAGTGAATTGATTCAAGGAGATCGAAATAGGGACTTGGTGTCCTTCCCAGGTTTAGCTGGAGTGAAGCCTATCAAGCAAGGGTGGCAGCATTGTAGAAAGGAAGAGTAGGGAGACCAGGATCTCATTTGGATTCTGCTTTGTGATTATGGACAAAACATTTAAATTAACTATTTGTAACATTTCTTTTTTTATGAATGTAACAAACTTGTATAAAGAAGAAGTTATATATATATGCATACACATACACACATATATAATAGATTTATTTTAAAAACCTTTTGAAAGATCAAGAAATAACTACACAATAATTTAAACAAAAAACCTAGTTCGACACATGCATGTCTAGACATATACAGGTTATAGATGCATATATAGTGTATATACCCTATATGTATATATGTACATACATATATAGAATATATATATGTGAATTTATATATAGCTAAGTACATATGTCTGTGTAAGATATATATGAAATCTATATTTATAGATCTAACTCTATATGTAATCTATATGTATAAAGAGGTAAACAGGTAATACTTTCTTTCTGAAAAAATTATACTGTTTTTAATAATTATTCTGCTCACTCATTAAGAATAACAATAGCTTACAGGCAGAAACAATAGAGAATCCAGGGGTCTATTTATATTATTTACTTCTTAAATTTCTCATTTTGTGAGGGGAAGTTTTTATTTCTTATTTTCTATGCATGTTTAATAAGGAAAGAATCAGAGATGATGTTTTAACTAAAGCTTATAACACACACCCATTTTTATCTAATAATATAACTGATAAACATTTTACCAGTTCCCTTTTCCCTTGTCTCATTTGTACCCTGAATGGAAGCATGGTATCAATAGATATTTTAAAACATGTAAGAAAATAAATCATAAAAATATACATGATTCTGAATAAAAAGAAATCTAGTTCAGCATGACAAAAAGTGTGCATTTTATTCACTTAGTTTCTAAAATGGCTGATTTTTTTTCCAGTAAATCTTTTTCTTTTTTCAAATGACCACAAATATTTAACATGTAACATTACAAATTTTTTTTTAAAGTAGAGAATCTTAAATGAATGGAATAGCTTTCATTCTTACCAATACAAAGTGCTATTTAATCTATTTGATATGTGGCTGGTTAACTCAAAAGTTCAAAATGAGGTGCTAATAAAGTCGAAGTAATTAATTTAATTCCCATGAGGTTTAGGTTTGCTCATTACTCTGGTCACAGATGCATCACTAACTCTGTCTAATCATTTGTCCTACAAATTATGATTACTGTCCAGATCTGAGCCCAGACAATGAAATGTCATCTAAATAAGGTGAAGCTATCACCATCAGTAAGAGGTAACCAACTCAAATCCTTTTTGAAGTGTTTTCAGTTTTGTGACATCTCATTCATAACTATATTTTATATTCATGTAGTTCTTAAGAAGTTTATAGATTGAAGAAGTTCAGCGATTTTAGTTGAACCCTATACAAAAATGAATATTGTACCAGACAGAAAGCTGAAGTGCAATGAAAAATATCCTGGACTGGGAACTAGAAATGCTGGATTCAAATCTCAACTTCCATGTACCACCTTTGATCACTTAGACAAGCCACTTAACATTTTCCAGGCTCAATTTCCTCATGGAAGTTGGGAGAGGAGTATCTATTTACCAGCCTATTGTAGGGATTAAATAAGGTAATGTTTGTAAAATACTTAGCATTGGGTTTAGTACAGAGTAAGTAAATAGTGGCTATCTTTATCCTCCTTATCATTATTATAACTCCTGCCAAAGATATATTGTAAGAATTGAGTATGGAATATGAACCACATTTGTTCTTGAACTGAAAATATCTCATATACCAGTAAACATTAAATTCATGTAAAATTTTACTATCTTACTAGGAGAAAAGGATGTTAAGAAAAGTTATACCAGAGGGTAAGTGGGAGGAGGGAGGGAGGTAGATGGGTTAAAAAAGGTCAAATATGTGGTGACAGAAAATTATCCATGGGTGGTGAACACACAGTGCAATATCTATATATGCCTTACTGTTGAATTGTACACCTGAAACTTACTGTATTTCGTTAACCCATGTTGCCATAAAAAACAAATAAACAAATAACCTAAAAATTGAAGCCCAATATCTACCAAAAAGCCCAACATTAGCACCTATCAAATGTGCAAATAAAACCATATATTATAAAAAAGAAAATAAGAAAAGTTAAATAATGTTTTTATTCATTAATTATAAAGTCGCTTGGCAAGTTATCATGTATTATGCACAAAATAGTGAGATAGTTATCAAAAAGTCTTATATGAGACTTTCCTGGGTTAGATGTAGTATAACAACTAGAATAACCTAGATAAATAACAAAAATCATACTTTAAAGGCATCAAGTTTCTGTGGAAGTAATGAGTATTATATGAACTAAAATTCCAGAAAGTAGAATCCTTTCCAAATTGAGCTGATACTATCTGATAGCTTTTTCCCTAGGAAGTTTGCTGATTCTGACCATGGGTTGAAGGTTTTGCTTAGGCAGAGAACTTCTGTTGGGGCAAAAACAGCATCAGCAGCAGCAGCAGCAACAACAAATGAACAGTAGATTTCTTAACAGTTCTTAAGGGATGACATGACAAATAAGAAGGAGGAGACTCAAATACATGGCTGATATTCTGAATAACATATTTGCTGAATTGTGGTACTGCACAGGAGGCTACAGAACTAGGGTAAATGCTTCTAAAAGACAGAGTGAAGTCTACCTCTCAAAGTCTTGAAATATTAGGAAATGAAACCCTCTGGGGAGGATCTTCTAAGGAGCAGAGCAGGATCTCCTGTAGTCTTTTAGGGCTGAAGACATGAAGGCCTTTAGGCTCACCATCACAAAGTCAGGGGAGCTGTGCCGTGGGAAGAGGGGCACATCAGAGGCAGAGCAAGTCTTGGTATAACTGCAATACAGGTCCTATGTTTCTCGATTTTGCATGTAATTGAAGTGACCAACCCCTTACCCTTCCTGCCGAAGCAAAAAAAAGGTAAACCCTCTCTAATAAAAGGTAACATTTATAATCTTTATGTTTTTATGCCTAATGTCTGGCATGTGCTATAGAGCTAATAGACATATGATGAGACAATAAAATGTAGCTAATAATCAAGAGTAAAAGGCAGATAATAGAAGCAATCCTATTGATGATCTAGATATTGAAATCAGCAGTCAAAGATTATCAAATAATTCATAGCATAAAATGGAGGCCAACAAAGGGACCAACAATTCCAAAACAGTAATAATTACTTATGATTGAGCTACAGTTTGTGGGGGAGAGTCTTCAATCAAAAGAAATTGTCTTGTTTCTCTCCGTCTTATGGGAGGGTGATAAGAATGAGGGAAGAATGGTCTTTGGATTAGATGCCAGGAGCAAGGCCTCATGTCCTGAATTGTGAGTAAGAATAAATCCAGATTACTGAATCCAAAATTCCAAAGAAGAGCCAAGAAATACAAGCACAAAGTTCAGAAATCAAGAACTGAAATGTGAAGGTGAGGGCTGAAGATATGCTTTGATACGACATGCAGGTAAAGCAGCACACAGGAGACAAGCAAGAGGGATGATTTGAGAGATATTAAGAAAGCAAAATTCAAGTAGAGGTGACACTTGTGAAGGAAAGGGAAGAACCTGTGGTGTCTCCAAAATTGGGTTATTGGCTGAGTGCTTCTCAGACAGGGAAAAACCAAAGAGGAGCAAGTCTGAGGAGCAAGAAAGAGGCATGAATATGGGACATTTTCAATGCCATCCAGATGCAGATTTCACTATACTGTTTTACACACTCATGCACATATCCATATACAAATGAGAACTTTGTCAGAAATATAGATATGACTGTCATCACAGCAATCGTGGATAAGATTGCCCACAGAGAATGTTTCAAGTGGCAAGAGATCCAGAGATAGAGCCTTGAGAAAAACTGACATTGAGGGTTCAGAAAGAGGAAAGGGAAACTTGAAAGAAGACCCCAGTCAGACAGAAGTAGGAAGAAAATAAAGCAGAACAGTATCAGAGGGACTTGGAGGAAAGCAAGGCTTAGGAAGAGGGGCACTCTCAATTGCACAAATGCAAATGTGGAAAAGGTAATATTAAAAGTTAAGAAAGCATTGGAAATTAGCAAGAGAAGATTTCTTGGAGAAGTGGACGCAAGGTTTGGAGCTTTTTCCTATAAGTTTAACTGTGAAAGGCATAGGTTAGTGCTGAGAGAGGGTCAGGTTTTGTGAGACTCAAGCAGGTTTTTGATTGTTCACTTTGTTTTCCAGGTGAGAGGAACCTGAATGTATTTATATGCTAAAGAGAAATATCTAGTAGAAAGCAGGTGGCTGAAGATATGGAAGGAGATAAATAATGGCATCAGGTCCTGGAAGAGGTAGTAAGATATAGAATTTGATTTAAAAATAGGTATATACATGTGTATATATATTTACATATTGGTAAGGCTATACAGATAAAAATCAATTCTCATCAGATGGGATTTTAAAGATAATAACTTTAAATATAAATATTTTAAGTGGAAGTACTATAGATAGCCAATATAACATAACCCAAACTTGAATGCCAATTTAAAAATTTTATTTTGGAAAGTGATTTTTCCAAAATGCTTTACTTTTCCTGTTTAAACAAAATGTTCTGAATATAATTTGACCTTTCCTTGATGACTCACTTTGAGCATCAATCATTGTCCAATGCCATAATCCTGCAGTGCCCTCAGGAGCATTTGAGGTCCACAGGGCTGTGAGCCCAGTGCTAAATGGCTCCAGATAGCTGTGCACTTAGAGTTCTGTCTTCCCACTCTGTCATTTGTCACTTTTCTGCTGTTGTCAGTATGTCCTGACACCCTGCTTCTCATGTGCTGCCTTCACTTAATACATATCTGCTGGGCCCGAGAGTAGCTCCAGTCATCTCCAAAGAGCAGGTATAGATGCAGGGATAGCATCTTCAGCCACTCAGTTGCTTTTATGCAGAGTCCTGGTCCAAACAAATTCAAGCCTTCCTGCCTCCTGGTCCCTGCCTGGGCTTCAGGAAGGAGTTGAGGGAGCTGCAAGTCTGACTTGGATGTAGAGATGCAACTGGCAGGCCCTACAGCTTACTGGGACCCTCCTTAGTCACCAAAAACTCTTCCTTCTTCTGGAGATGTGTAGACCTGAGTGGTTCTGCATATGGTCCTGAGCTATTTGGCACTGCTATACATGAATCATGAAATCTGTCCTGTGTATTTTTGTTTTTATTTTTTGGTCATGAGCCAAATTATTTTGTCCCTGGTAAATGCAGATGGATTTTTATGGCTACCTTTCCTGATCCCTAGGAACCAGACATCATAGGGGCAGACTGCCCTGTAGTTAGCATTTTTGTTTAAATTCCCCAGTAGAAGGTATGCCTCTCTCTTTGGCTGAATAGCCAACCTGCATGCACATGCACATAACTCACAAGAACAGAGACAGAAATTAGGTGCTAACTGGTGGTGCTTTTCCTAGTATCGGGCCTTTATGCCAACATCTATAGTTGCTGCAGAGACGGTTTTGACTTTATATCCTCTGACTCCTTTATTACTCCTGAGGTTTTGCATAGATAAGATAGATCTCAGGCATTCAGAAAATAAAAGAAGCCAGTATATGTAACCCCAAAATATGCCACTTTGGCTTACAAATTATTTTGGGCTAAAGGCACTTAAAAAAACAGCTGGTACAAGAAAGGTGCTCTGACTTACCCTTTTCTTTCTAAAAGAGAAGATAAAATTCTCTTGTGAAAGATGTCCTCCCTATATCAAGAGGAAAGAAAACATTCTTGGGGAATTGAGGTTCAGAGAATTCTGTACAAACAGACTTTATTAAAATAACTCTTTTCTTCCTGTAGCCTCCCCGTATATATTAGTTATTTTCCCACAGTTGCTTCTTTTTGTTAACTTTAGCATGAAAGCATTTAGGTTTTGCTACTTCTTTGGGTCTTCATTTATTTATGGAGGCTCCTTGTCATGTAAAACCTATATTAAGTAAAGCCTGTATAATTTTCTCCTGTTAATTTGTCTTATATAAGTTTAATACTTAGGCCCAGCTGGACATTCTAAGAGGGTAGAGGTAAAGTTTTGTCTCCCTACAGATAAATACTTCTGGAAAGTGATAGTTTTGCCTCTAATAGAAGGGGTCAGAATTTTCGGTGGTTTTCTCCTTTAAAATGTCTAGTAAAACTCTAGGTGCAAAGGGTACTATAGTTGTACATCAAGCGCAACATGGAGATAGAATCACATTTGCAGAGGCAGATGTAATGTAGTGAAGGGTATTGGCAGCTGCTGCCAGTGGCTTTCTCAGTAGTCGGTTGCCATTAAATTTTGATGGCAAATGTTGCTATCCAACATTTATATAGCAAGGCTCTGCCTAGTGAGTATGCAATGGTTGTTAAATTGTCAATAACAAGATCCTGGAGGCTGTAAAATAAAAATAACTTCCTGTTTCTCTTCAAAGCAATTTTTCCCCTTGGGTGTTATGTAATAAGCTTTGTGAGAACAGTTGGTTATAGTGGTAAAATCTACTTCCAGGTAAGAGAGTAAGAAGTAGAAATCAATAAAAACCCATTATGTTTGATCAAAAATGACATCATATTTTTGTGTAAACAAATATGTATACACAAAGATACATAGAAAATCATTTGAAAAAATGCACATAAGAGTATTAACAATAGTTTTGTTTGGGTGTTGACAGAAGTACTCTGTAAAGTATTAATCAACTTTATAGAGGTAAAATTTACATACAATGAAATACCTATCATACATCCATTTAAGATACAGTTCTATGAATTTTGACAATATACATATTTTTAATCATTACCTCCAAGACAAAATGTTTGCATCTGCTCCCTAAATTTTCTTTATGCCCCTTTTAATCAGTTCCCTCCCTAGTCTCCAGCTCCAAGCAGTCACTGATCTGTTTTTGCATAAATACTTTTAATATTCTTCATATTCTTTATCTGTATTTTGTAATATTCTCCAGTGAACAGTTTTTTTAAATAAAGGAAATTCTATTTAAAAAAACTTAAACATAATTTTAAAACTACGTTAAAACTAGGAAAGAAATACAAAACATTAATCCATGAGATAGTTATTTCAACAATGATTTGCATCAAAGAGTGGGATTTCTATTTTCTTGCTTTGCTCCTGACTCTAAAGGACACCCCCAACCACCTACCTACACTCCAGTCGTTTTACTGACCCAAAGTCACTCAGGCCAGTCCTGCCCCCAAAAGCCAGCAGCTCCTCACCCCCTCATGAATCAGTGGCCTCTTGGGGGTTATAAAAATCTTCATACACAAAATCGAAAAAAGGGGAGATAGCCCCCTTTTCAGAAGGTTGTAGATAGGTGACATTGATAACTTATTGTTTAGGTCACTCATTTAAATTACTCCTCTTTAATTCTGTTGGAAATACCTCTCAGGCATAGAGTAATAGTTAAATGGAGTTGAAGCTTAACATGGTCAAAAAAAAAAAAAAAAGAAAGAAAGAAAGAAAGAAAGAAAGAAAGAAAGAAAGAAAGAAAGAAAGAAAGAAAGAAAGAAAGATTGCCTTTGATGAACAGCTCTCCTGCCCAACTGCTGGAAACTTTATAAGGTGAATGAAAAAGACGGGATCTTGGGATTAGGTTAGGATGCTGCAGATTTAGGAAGCCAGTAGCTTCCCTGCCTACAAAGGTTATGAGAAAGATAGACTAGGTATTTGGTACACAAGGTACTTACTTCTATTAAAGCCAAAACAAATTATCAAATATTTATTGAACATCTGCTTGCCCACTCTTCAGATACAAAGTCCTCCTTTGTATCAAAGCACCATGTATACGTCAGATGATGCAGCCTGGAAACCCTGATCAGAATACACAGTTTTATTTAGGTAACACTTGCCCTATTGGAGGAGGGATACAGTATGCACTGCCTGCTTACCAGTGTAAGAACTTTACATACATTATTTTTCTCCATTTTATAAATGAGGAAATCAAGTCTTTGAGGGTTTGGGTAAATTGCCTGAGGCCTCACAGAAAGTAGTAGAACTGGAATTTAAACGTCCAAAGCCCTGCTCTCATGAAGGGCCTCAGTCCTGTTTGCTCTACAAATAATGGCGGCAGCGCCCTTTAGTCGCTTGTTAAGGTTGTACTGAAAGCATGTGCAGAAATCTCTCATAATGTTTGTAAGGCTCGATGCCTGTACCTTCCTTTTCTCTTGAGAATACTTCTTTCATTCATTTCCTCTTGATTTCTCAAGTATAAGATAAAGTAAAAAATGACTGGCTTTTATTCATTTGTCTATTTGTTATTGAGGAAGCACTGTCACCATGGAGAAAGGGAACGATTCAAATAAAAAGCACTCTTGGTTCCTTTATTTACACCAATCTGTTAGATTTAATTCTTCACAGAATTGAGTAGTTGTTAGAATGTGATGCAGATAGAACGTTTACTTTTTCCTCAACGTCTCAGTTAATAAGATTAATTAATTAATATGGTTAATATTTATTGTTGTTCTGATAGTTTAAAATGAAAGATAAAAGAACATTTTAATGTGCTAGGCGCTAAGTGTTTTACACAGATTATTTTATTCCTATTATTAACATTCTTGTTTTTCAGCTTAGACAGTGGTTCAGAGAGGTTAAATAATTTGTACAAGGTCATACAGTTCATAGTTGCTCGAGGTCGACAGAGCCAGGTTTCAAACCCTGGCTGTGTGATTACAGAGCTGTTGCATTGTATTATGTGCCTCCCAAAATTCAACTGAGCTCTCATGGTGTGGCAGACTAAATTCATTTAAGTAACACTAATATAGTAAACATTTCCTTTAAAGAGATTTGCAAGAAAATGTGAGAAAACAACAACAAAAATCAAGATATATTAGAAATCAATAAGTCAAGCTGAAAGAGAAGAAAAGAGAGGCCATTTAATAAGGAAGAGGGAATAAAACAGGTTTAGGGGTAGCTAGGAACTAGATCTCTAACCATCACTGCCTAACACAGGGAGTTTTGTTCATACTTTAAAGCAATTTGGCAGAGCTACATGGCACGGGCCACTGCCTACAGTGATGAGACCTTTTAATTGTTTGGCTGGTATGTGGCTTCTGAAAGTCTTTTTAAGGAGAAGCGTAGGGTAGGAAGTATGTGACTAAGCAATAGGCTTTCCAAGCGATTATTTGAAAAGAATTGCATCCATTGAATGTATAAGTGCTGGAAAGATGGATAAGAAATTTTAATCTTTTTATAGTCCCACTGCCTCATATAGATCTGGTCTGGTCACATAAAGTTGTTAATAAGGTCACAGCCATACAGGTCATGGAGGCCATCTATTCCCAACAGAGGACATCTTTTCAACCTAACCAAAATCAGCCAACTACCTGCAAGACCCTCGTGACTACAGAATCTGAGTGACAGAGTACATGTAAATCTATTGCCATTCTTACACAAAGGCTTGTGAATATCTTGCCAATGTTCAATAATAGGATCTTTTTATGGTATGTAAACAAATATCTATTAAACATCTACTGTATATCAGGTTCCCATTATAGAAATAACTATAATTATTATTAATTTAAGCATGAAATTCTGACAGATATTTTAAAACTGTCTCTCACATATACTTTTTTCCTGTTTTACTTGTTACAATCTTAGGCCAGGGCCTCATATCTCACAACAGGAACCTCCTAAAATGGAATAGAACAGAAAAAAGAATAAATTGTTTTAGAGCTGAAGGGTCATCACTTAGTTTAAATTCTTACAAGGCTCCGACCCTATTAGAGTCTAACTTCCCTTAACTCATTGCCTTTATCATGGTGTTCATCTGTCTGCTCAAGTATACTCAGGGTTTGCCCAGTGAGTTTAACTCATAGCATGGCTTTAAGGTCCCACCTTGCATTGTGGCTCTACTCTACATGTCCAATCTCATTTTTTTCTTTTTTTTGGTTCTCAAAGCACCTCTTGTTTTTTCTCACGCCTCATTCCTTTCAGTTGTCTCCTCATTTAGTGCTCAGGTCTGCCTCTGAGACTTTGTTCATGGCATTACTTTCTTCTAGAATGTCTTTCCTCCCAATGCAACTGTCTAAACCCTTGAAGAGTCCTGGATTTCTACTTCTCCAGTGAAGACTTCTGACTGTTCCAGTCTTCATTAACCCTGCTTCTCTGAACCAATAGTGTAATTATAATGCATCCTGTAATTTAGTGCACAATTATAGAACTTCAGTGTTACAAAGGACTTTAAGATCACCCAATTCTATCTCTCAATCTGTATGTGAATCCTCTCTACAACAGCCCTTCCAATGAGCTTTTGCTCTTCACTCAAACATGTACCTAGGCAGATCTTGCCATCTCTTATATTCCTTCATTCATTCAGCCAATATTTACTGGTTATGTTATATTCCAGGCATTCCACTGGGGACTGAGAATTTGACAGTGAACAGAACACAAAATCCACATTACATCACACACACACAAATCATATAGTGATTGGTAAGTGCTAAAGGAAAATTAAATAAGGTGTTGTTTTAGAGAGTGCCTGGAAATGCTAATTTAGATAGGGTGACCAGGAAAGGCCTCTTGTAAGAAATTACTTTAATGCTGAGGGCCTTAATGATGAGAAGAGGCCAGTCATGTGCATATCTGGGAAAAGACTTTTTCAGACTGCAGGAACAATCAAGTAAGTGCATGACTTTGAGGTGAGGTTGGGTTTGGTGAGTTTAAGGAATAGAAAGAATGTTAGTGGGTGAATTATAATAAATGAGAAAGAACTGAGAGAATAGCTGGAGGGGAAGCCCAGGGTATAACCTGTAGAGCTCATAGGCCATGGCAGGAGGTTTGGACAACACAGTTTGTAGTTGGTTTGGACTAAATATGGATGGATCATTCTATTCATTCTCTTGTCTTAGTTCTCCCTTTAGGTATCATATAGAACATGTGTAGACCCTCATCCACAAATAGTCTTTTATATATTTGAAGATATCTATCCTATCCCCTGTGAGTCCTTTCAAAAAAGAGATATTTTCTTCCTTCCTCTCTCTCTCTCTCTCTCTCTCTCTCTCTCTCTCTCTCTCTCTCTTTCCTTCTTTCTTTCTTTCTTTCTTTCTTTCTTTCTTTCTTTCTTTCTTTCTTTCTTTCTTTCTATTTGTTTAATAGTAAGGCATGCGTGTGTGCACACACACACACACCCGTTTTCACCTCCCATAGTTAATTTCTTTCTGTCACCACATATTTGACCCCCTTTGCCCTGTCTACCTCCCCGCACCTCCCTGACCCTCTACCCTGTTGTAACTACTAGTCCGTAGTCCATGTCCATGAGTCTCTGTTTGTCCTGTTCATTTGTTGCTTTTAGGTTTATATCCCACATATAAGTGATATCATGTGATTTTCAACTTTTTCTGTCTAGCTTTTGTCGCTTAGCATGATTATCTCGAGGTCCATCCATGTTGTTGCAAGAGACATTTTTATTTCTTTCTACTTTTCCTTCTACTGTCTTAGAAACCATCACTATTCTAGCCAGTTTCTTCTATATACCCTCTGTTCTTTCTGTGTTCCTCATAAAGTTAGTACATACGTCACAAGACAGAATATATCTATTTTCTTACTTTGTAATATATGTTGTAGTCATACATCTAAGGATTATAATATCTTATACTTCTTTCTTTTTTCTTTTTCCAACCAATCACATTTAACCGTATTAAGTTTTCTGCCAAAAACCCTGGATCATTTTATATATCATCTATTTGCTATACTGTATTTCTCTTCACCCTCTACTTCTGTGAAGATCATTGTGGGTTTTCGCTATTGTTTTGTATTCAAGGGCAGAGTTTTAGATTTATTCTTATTATATTTAGTATTATTTGGTTTAACCCATGACATTAGCCTTTCAAATTTCTTTAGGACACAATTTCAGCATCTGCTAGATCTGCTATTCCTCTTACCTACTTGTCATATACAAATTTAATAAATATATTTTCTGAATACTCACCAAAGTCACCTAAAAATGTTTATAGAATAGGGCTGTGAACAGACTCATATATAAGATCTATAAGGACAGAGATCATCTGTCTTGTTTATTGCTGTTTCTTTTGCTTACCAGAATGTCTAGTACAGAGTGTGTTTGATGGTTAAATTGAAAAAATGCTTGGGCTCTTTGGTATGACTCTAAGGCCCTCCTTTCAAATTGACAAAGATCCAATATTACTATCTCTTTGAATAATGCATATATCCATTAGACTGTACTCAAATTCACCCATGTTATTATCTTGGGGTATTATCTAAGGATATCAAGAGAGACCTTTGTTTTATTGTGACCTAGATATACTATAGCTACTACAAGTTTATGATCCACCAGTCTTATAACTCTTGTCAGATGCCTGACTCATAGAGAACCTGGTTCATACTGACACCTGCAGATTGTCTAGTTTATCATTTTATAAATGTTTACAATCTGGCCCTTTAATGATCCACTGAAGACTTATGCTGGGGATTATATTTGAGACCATATCTTTCACCCAGTTTTGACAATTAAAATGATATTTATCTGACTTCCATGTGTCCTCAAAGATCTCTGGCCTTTCAATAATTTTTACTGTCCTTGATCAGGCCTGGAGACATGAACTCATTGTAGGGAATTGTGAACTCTTTTAAAATTGTGCTGCAGAGGCCTTGATTTAGTTCTCTCCAACAATTTTTTTTTTCTACCTTCTTAGTTTGAATACCATTCATCTTTACTGAAAAGACAGAGATAAAAGAAACAAAATTTTTTCTTTGGCTTTCACAAACTACTATTAGTTCTAATTTAATTCTGATCCAAATATGAGTATAATGAGTATAAAACATGTTAATGTTGCCTTCACAGTTTTTTTGAAATGAGTAACCATTGTGGTTTCCTATAATTCTGTATATAGGTTGGTACCTTTTTTTTACTCTTCTTTGTTCATTGGCTTTTTTCTCCCATGCTTTGTATGCATCTAAGTTATATATGAGCTTGTAAGAAATTTATATAACATATAAATTTATGTAACTATTTATATTGCTTTCTCTAGACCCTTCTTCCCTTTATTACTTATAGAGAAATCACATAGTTGGAATTTCATTTTCAATAATTTTTTAACCTCTTGAGCTGCATCCCCTTTAAGAGTCTTCTGCCATGGAATCATATTTTCTTCTATATCTCAATCTCAAACTTTCTAAACATGGACTATATTAAACTTTTCTTTCCCTGATGATCATCCAGGGATATTTTTCTTGTGGGGCTCCATTACTTTTATTTCACCAACAAACTCCTCATTGTTTTCATCTACGCTTTGAGAGATGAAATTATGTGTTAAGTGAAAGATTAATCAAGAATTATTTTAGAACAAGGACCTACAACTGAGATTACTCTATCTAGCAAAGATATCATTTAGAATCAAAGGACAGATGAAGAGCTTTTCAAACAAGAAAAAGCTAAAGGAGTTCATTGCTACTAAACCAGTATTATGAGAAATGTTAGAGGAACTTCTTTAAGAAAAAGAATTTAAAAAGATAAAAATGTGGATAAGAAAATGGCAATAAGTACATATCTATCAATAATTACTTTAAATGTGAATGGATTAAATACTCCAATCAAATGATAGGGTGGCTGAATGGATAAGAAAACAAGACCATTACATATGCTGCTTACAAGATGCACTTCAGATTGAAAGACATACACAGGTTGAAAGTAAAGATATGAAAAAAATATTTCATGGAAATGGAAATGAAAAAAATCTGGGGTAGCAATACTTATACCAGATAAAATAAAATTCAAAACAAAGTCTATAATAAGCGATGAAGGACCCAGTTATCCCACTTCTGGATATTTACCTGAAGAAACCTAAACCACAACTTCAAGGTGACCTGTGAATCCATATGTTCATCGCAGCATTATTTACAATAGCTAAGATATGGAGTCAGCCTGGATGTCCATCAATAGATGAATGTAGAAAGAAGAGGTGATACATATATACTATAGAATATTATTCAATCATAAAAAAGGATGAAATCCTGCCATCTGCAACAACATGGATAGACCTAGAAAGTATTGTGCTGAGTGAAGTAGAATATTATTCAATCATAAAAAAGGATGAAATCCTGCCATCTGCAACAACATGGATAGACCTAAAAAGTATTGTGCTGAGTGAAGTAGGTCAGACAAAGAAAGACAATGTTGTATAATTTCACTCACATGTAGAACATAAAAAGCAAATAAACAAATGAACAAAATAAAAACAAACTTAGAGATACAGAGAACATTTTGATGTTTTCAGATGGGAAAAGGGTTGGGGGTGGGTAAAAAAGGTAAGTGATTAAGAAGTACAAATTAATAGTTGCGAAATAGTTATGGGGAGGTTTGGATAAACATCGGGGAGTGAGAGACTTCCCCAGATCTCTCCCCTTGAAACAACAATAAGCTGAACATCTAAAACTAAACAAAAAACACCCAAACTGCACACCAGCATGTCTGAGTATCAGATCTGCGCATAAAAGTTACCACAGGTCAGAACCCTGGGTGTCAGGTGATGGACTGGGATGAATAAAGAAGCTGCGTCTTGCAGCTGCTGGAGGGACCTGCAGGAAGAGGGGGAGGGGAGAAAGTGCAGCAGCTTCCCAGAACAGCCCTGCCTGGGAGAGTTGTGAGTTCCACACAGCTGTCAGCAGGGTCATCAGGCAGAAAGCAGAGAAGTGGATGGCAGAAAAATAGCAGTTGATAAAACTGACAAACATCTGGCTAGACTAAAGAAAAAGAGAAAGGACACAAATAAACAAAATCAAAGATGAAAGGGGAAATTACAACTGACAAAGGATCATATAAGAATACTATGAAAAACAATGTAACACCAAATTTGATAACCTAGAAGAAATGGACCAACCAGTACTTAAGAAAATACAATCTTCCTAGACTGAATCAAGAAGAACTGGAAAATCTAAACAGACCAATCAGCAGTATGGAAATTGAAACAATCATCAAAAACCTACCGAAAAGTAAAAGTCCAGGACCAGATGGCTTCACCAGTGAATTCTACCAAACGTTCAAAGAAGATTTAATACCTATTCTCTTCAAACTCTTCCAAAAAGTCAAGAAGAGGCAATATTTTTCAACTCATTTTATGTGGCCAATATTACTCTGATACCAAAATCTGGTAAAGATAAAACAAAAAAGAAGTACAGACCAATATCTCTCATGAACACAGACTCAAAAATCCTAAATAAGATACTAGTGAACCGAATATAGCAACATATTAAAAAGATTATAAACCATGATCGAGTGGGCTTCATCCCAGAGGCACAGCAATGGTTCAACATACACAAATTGATTAATGTGATATGCCACATAAACAAATTAAAAAATAAGAATCACATGATAGATGCAGAAAAAGCCTTCGTCAAGATACAGCACCCACTTATGATCAAAATACTTAACAAAATCAGTATAGAAGGAAAGTACCTTAACATTATAAAGGCCATATATGACAAGCCTCAGCCAACATTATATTTAATGGTGAAAAGTTAAATATCTTTCCTCTAAGATCAGGAGCAAAGCAAGGCTGTCCACTATTGCCACTCTTATTCAGCATAACATTGGAGGTCCTAGCAAGTGCAATCAGATAAGAGAAAGATATAAAAGGTATCTAAATAGTAAATGAAGAAGTCAAACTGTCACTATTTGCAGATGACATGATTTTCTATATAGAAAATCCTAAAAACTCCACAAGAACACTACTAGAAATAATAAGCAAATATAGTAATGTTTCTGGATACAAAATCACTATCTAAAAAATCTATAACATTCCTAAACTACAGTAATAAAGTGTCAGAAAAAGAAGTAAAAAAATAATTTCTTTTGTAATTGCAGCAAAAAGAATAAAATATCTATGAGTAAATTTAACAAAACATTTGAAGGACCTATATAATGCAAACTACAAGACTCTATTAAAAGAAATCAAAGAAGATACAAACACATGAAAAGATATTCTATGTTGTTGGATTGGAAGAATCAGTATAGTTAAAATGACTATATTACCTAAAGCATTATACAGTTTTAATACAATCGCATCAAAATTCCATTAGCATATTTTAAAGAAGCAGAATAAAATATCATCAAATTTGTATGGAACCACTAAAGACCCTGATTTGACAAAGCCATCTGAGAAGAGAACAAGCCTGGAAGCATCACTCTACCTGACTTCAAATTATACTACAAAGCTACAGTAATCAAAGATGCATGGTATTGGCAGAAAAAAAACAGACACATGGACCAGTGGAACAAAATCAAGTGTCCAGAAATAAACCCATATTTATATGGGAAAATCATTTCTACAAAAAAGCCTAAAACATACAATGGGGAAAGGAAAGCCTCTTCAAAAAATGATGCTGGGAAAACTAAAAAGCCATCTGCAAAAGAATGAAACTAGACTGTTGTCTATCACCACACACCAAAATTAACAAAATGGATTAAGTACCTGAATATAACCAGAATCAATAAAATGCATAGAAGAAAACATAGGAACTAAACTCAAGGACCTTGGACTTAAAGAGGATTTTATGAATTTGACCTCAAAGGCAAGGAAAGTAAAAGCTAATATAAATGAATGGGACTACATCAAACTAAAAAGCTTCTGCTCAGCAAAAGAAATCATCAACAAGATATAGAGACAACCATATGGATGGGAAAATATATTTGCAAGCAATGCCTCTAATAAGGGCCTAATATCTAAAATATACAAAGAACTCATATGACTCAATAACAATAAAAAATCAAATGATCTAATCAAAAAATGTGCAGAGGACCTGAACAGACACTTCTCCCTAGAGGACATACAAATGGCCAACAAATATTTAAAAAGATGTCCAACATCACTAGCTATTAGGAAAATGCAAATCAAAACCACAATGAGATACCACCTCACACATGTTAGAATAGCTATAAATCAACAGGGCAAGTAATAACAAATGTTGGAGAGGATGTGGAGAAATAGGAACTCCTATACACTGCTTGTGGGACTACAAATTGGTGCAGCCATTATGGACAACAATATGGAGGTTCCTCAAAAAAACTAGGAATTGATCTATCATATGATCCAGCAATCCCTCTACTGGATATTTACCCCCAAAGACTTGAAAATTCATATCTGAAAAGATATTTGCACACTAATGTTCATAGCAGCATTATTCACAGTGGCCAGAATATGGAAGCAACTGAAATGTCCTACGACAGATGATTGGTGAAAGAAGCTTGGGACATATATACAACAGAATATTACTCAACCTTAAAAAGAGATGAAATACTGCTATTTGCAACAACGAGGTTAGACCTCAAGATAATTATACTGAGTGAAATAAGCCAGACAGAAAAGGCTGGAAACCACATGAAATCACTTATATGAGAAATATATACCTAAAAGCAACAAACGAACAGGACAAAGAAACAGAGACTCATGGACTTGGACTATAGACTAGTGGTTACTAGAGGGTAGCAAGTGGGGGAGGTGTGGGGAAGTAGAAGGGTTAAGGAAGATTAAATATAGGAAAGGGGAAGGATGAAGTGAGCAAAGGGAGATCAGATATGGTAGCTGAAGGAAACCAGACTTGGGGTAGTAAACACACAATAAAATATACAGATGTTAAATTATAGTGTACATCTAAAAATTATATAATTGTATTAACCAATGTTACCCCAATAAACTTAATTTTAAAAAAGTAAAAAAAATAGTTATGAGTATGTATAGTGTATGAAATGTAGTCAATAATATTGTAATAATGTATGGTGTGAGAGGGGTATTAGATTTATTGTGGTGATCAATTTGCAAATTATATAAATGTCTAATCACTATTCGTAAGCCTGAACTTAATATAATATTATGTGTCAACTGTAATTAAAAAATAAAACAATTTTTTTAAAAACAATTTTTTAGTTGAATGAAACCCTTAGTAAATGTGTAGATATTTTAATTTAAATGTCTGAATATTTTAGCTTCTATCATTACTCTTTCATATTCCGTTCTACCAAATCCTTTCTATTGCTTCCTATGAAGCATATTTATTATGCCATTCTACAATCTCAAGTATATTTCTCTTATAACCCATATTTTATATTGGAACATAAAACACTTGAGATTGTGAAGCTGTGGAATTGCTTATGACTTATTCCTCAATTATTATTTCTGTTAAAATGATTTGCATCACACTCACACTGTTCTTGTTTCTATATGATTTAGACATGAATCGTTTGCTTAACTAACTTAAGCTACAAATGGGGCATTTAATGAAAGACTATAGGGGTATGTCATAGAATATGCGACCAAGCAGAATAGCCCGGCTCCACAAGGAACTCAGTTGACATCAGAACAGTTAGGAATTGATATCACTCTCTCAGTGCTCCTTGATTTTGTGGTATGTTTGTACCATTCTTCAATTTCAGCAGCCCAGCATTCTCTACTTCACTATGCACAAGACAGAAAATGTTGATGTTATCTCCAATGAGCATTTCCAGCCCCCAGCCTCAAAATTCAGTCTTGGTATCCCTGCTTTAAACTGTCTCCCAAATAAGATTGCCTTGGCTTGACCTGTGGCTTATTTTCTTTGGTGTCACAAGTCTATTCTTGGCCCAGTTATCTGGAGCTGGAGAGGAAAGGGGCATTTTATACCAAGAGATTAAAATAGCATTTGTAAGAAGGGTGTGAGGGCACAGCAGATGTGATTTGGAATTTTCATGTTAGAACTACCATCCATTATTTATGTTTATTTCTGTTTTCAATATCTTTTCTCCATAATTACTATAAGTAATTTCCATTCATACACACCTTATTCTCCTTTGTAAGATAACACCCCCATCTTAGATGTCTTTCATTCCAGTACTTATTTAAAACCATGGTTTAGAACTTAAATTTCATTCAATAATTTCTCCCATATCCTTGCCATTCACCCAAAGAAAATGGACAAAAATAGCCCTTACATTTTCAAATGTTTCAGTTTCCTTCCAATGACATGATTTCCCTAAAGATATATCCCAGTTATTCTATAAGGATCAATACTGCTGGATGCTCCTGGACATATGCTTGAACAAGACAGCAGTACTAGCTCTCTTTGATTCATCATGGCCACTTCCTAGGGAACTTCCAATACCAGTTGACTTAAAATTTTTTTGAAACATATTACTCATTTCTAAATTTTCTTTTGTCTTTTCTTGCTGGGTGGGAGCATTCAGGTTCAATTTCCACTAGGTTTTTTAGGCATCAACTCTGTGTCAGATTCTGTGCTAGGTCCTCAAATATACCCAGATACTATCTCCATTTCAGGGATAAAAGAACCAAGGCTCAGAGAGTTCAAGTGAATGGCCTAAGTTCATATAGTTAGTAAGATGTAGCTATAAGAATGACATTACTTAACTATAAGCCAGTGAGAAAGAAATTTAAGAGGACTATGCCTAAATAGTATGAAGTACAAAGAGAGATTTTTTTTTTCTTTCAAAAGTGGGTGAAAGAGAAGAGTTAGGGAAGTTTTTGTGAGGGAGATGAAATTTAATATTTGAGATGGCCAGTCAATCCATGAACAATCGAGTAGACTAATCTGAAGCAAATATTTTCTTTTTATTTCTTATATTCTATTTTAGTTATATATAATAGTTTATGTTTAGGGAATATAAATGCAAAGTAGACTCATTGCCACTAATTGGAAAATAAAACGGTAAACATGGGAGAAAAGTGTTTTACTGGATGATATGTGGACTAAAGTACATTCACAGGCTTTTAACATATAAAAAAAGATCTAATGGAAGAAGACCCATTGTCAATGTTAAAAATGATGGTATATATATCTTTTTACCAAGTTTAGTTACAGTTCTCATAATACAAAACTAATCCTTGAAATGCTTGGTAAATATGCTGATTCTGGGTACAAATGAATCCTCCACTTCTAGAAGTTTGGTATGGGCTTCGATTTAAGTCTCCAATACATGTCCAGCAATTTTTGGTGCCCTTTTGTGAAATACACCATTTGGCATGATCCTGATAAGAACTGAAATAAGAACGTCCAGATATTTTAATTGCTTTGACATTGTAGACATGGTAAGGAAGAGAGCAGTTTGAAGGAAGCTCTTGTCTCTTCCGCTGCCAGGTTTCTGCTAGCAAGTGCGTCTTCAAATGTTGAGCCATCCAGGCTGCAAAAATGTCTAGAATTGATAAGGAGAAAGATAATGGGATTAGTATTTATACTTAGATAAGTCTCTGAAAATATATTCAAGAATGGAAATCATCATTCACTCCTGACATGTCAATGTCACAAGCACAATAATAACATAATTGAGATAGTGAATGGCAGAATATTTTATAAATGATAAAGTAACATGTAAATAAAAGTTATTATTATTACTATGATGATATTGGTGTCTGAAAATGTTCTTTTTCCTCCCTTCTTTTCTACTTTTCTCCACTGAAAAGTCAGAATATTTCTTCTACACAATCCAGAGTGAGTTCAACAACAGAGTTATATAGCATATTGTTTGATGATAGTCTTTCCTACCATCAAGAAAAGAATCAGATTTTGCAAAATGGAGGAAGTTTTGTCCCCGGGCTGACTGAAGTGTGACAAGGTGCCGGCCAGGGATCTCTGATGAGCTGGAGCTGTCACAGAGCTTGGGCATGTGAACGAGCTCCTGGTAAAAGGTAGATGGGATGGAACAGCTATAAATCTTTGGGTTGCAGACCAAGAGTTGAGAATCTGAAACAAGAAACAATAAAGAAAAATTGAGAATTAAAATACAAGTGGAAATTTTGTTGATATTATAGATATTTTGTGAATTAAAAAATGAAATAAAGCTATTTCCTTTTTTAAGCCAATAACCTGCAAATAACTTTTAATTAAAACAATTGACCCTTATTGAGGATTTCTTACTTTCTAGGTATTTTTCTACAAGTTTTACATAGATTTACTAGTTAATCCTCATAGCAGCTTTATTATTAGGTAAGTTCTTTTATCACTATCTTCATTTTATAGGTGAATTAACAGAGAATTCATGTCATGCCAAAAGTTGTAAAGCTTGTAACTGATAAAGTTAACATTCAAACCCAGGCCTTGGAGATCATATGTTTTGTTTTGTTTTGTCTTATATGTACATACACAAAAGTAGAGCGCTTCCATGTACCAATCATATACCTCCAAGAATGACCAGCTCATCAATATGCACACCTAATCTCTATGCTAGTCAGCTGTCTATCATTACATGAACTACATTAGTTAGCTTGAGGCTTGACTTGGCTCACAAATCCTTGCCATAAGATGAAAATTGTATGAAAAACATTTCTAAACCTCTTATATCTAGAGGCAAGTCACTCTTTGCCAAAGTTTAGTAACCACCTCAGTAAAAACATGATTGGTAAACAGTGTTTCTTATTCTCCTCCTCCCTCATCATAGTTTTCCAAAGTCAAGAATTTTGGTCATTTGAGCTTGAGATCTTAAAGGAAGATCATCTGGGGGCTCAGAGGGGTCAGGCTGGCAGCCTACAGGCAACATGAGATTTACACAATTTTTCAAAAAAATAAAAATCGAGACTGTTTAAAAAGCAGAAGATTCTCTCTCTCTCTCTCTCTCTCTCTCTCTCTCTCTCACACACACACACACACACACACACACACACACCCTAGATTTCTGGTTACTAACCATTAGGTCTACATTCTCTCAGAGCTACAATATGATAGAGCTAAAGTTTTTGAGGGAAACTGAGGAAGAGTCAAGATTCCAGGTTGTCACTGTCCTGACTGCCATGCAACATCCACTTGTTTTACTCATTTCTATTACCTGCCTGGCCTCTGCGGACATTTTAAACTACTACCCCAATCAACTTCTTAGAATTCTTTGAAGGACCAGGATACCAAGATCCAGTAAGTGAGCCTGCTCTAGGTCTAATCGTGGTAAAGCCAATATTAGATTTTAAGTATTAGAGTGTCAGTGAATATAGAGAAATAAATCAAGTGACAAATTTATTAATATATCCCAAATCCCTTCTTAAACATCGCTATCTTCCTTAAACTGCTTTAAAGTTACCTATTGCTTTATACTGATTGTACTTGAAAGTTATGCAGATGCCAGTTTGTCCATTTCGTCTCCCTGTGGGTGGATAATCATAGCCTTCTTCAGGAATTGGAGGAAACTGGGGAATAGAATGAATCAGCCAGAGCCCCTGGACTTTGTTCCACAGCAGTATTCCTATGAAAGATAGTTAATACATATAAATTGGAAAAACAAAATGCCTTTTAAAAATAGCATTCAAAGTTGCAGCATTTAAGTTCATTTCTACTTTAGGCTAATATTTTATTAGGCTGATAATCACAAGAATCGTGCTTATTTTTTTCAAAGATTTCAAAACCAATTACATTGTCCCATTATGGATATTAACCCACCACAAAAGAGGATCCAGGGCAGCCACCCTGTGTTGAGTTAAGAGAAATTTCATTGAAACCATAAGGAAAATTTGTTTGGGCAGAATGTAAATTTGCTAAGTTGAAATTTGACCTTGTTAAACTATACAGTCATCTGGCAAGCTTCAGATACCTCTTCACTGCTAAACAGCTAAGCTAGTTTCAAAAACCAATAAAAAAAAAACAAAGTTGAAAGAGAAAATATCAAATGAAGAAATGTACTTGCAGTAATTTGTTGTAAGAAATGGATGCTCAGTTGTTTGCAGAAGAGTCACCTACGTCCCCAAGTCCGGAAAAAAGAGTCAAAGAGAAAAAAGAGAAGCCATGCTAAACCATTTCAGTTAATTGTGTTTAGTAAAAATGTCTAGGGCAAAAACAATAACATGAAAGCCAGAAGAGAGAAAAACAAAGATTTTCATCATTTTCTGACCTGGCAAAAAGAACCCTGCCCAGCAGGCATCTATGACTATTTCTGTTTATAACTACATTAGAGTAGTTTTGGTATACTACCTAGATTTTTCCATTTACATATGACTATGCAAACATAAAACATTCATGTTTGCCTATGGTCAAGTGGACACTAAATGCCTGCTAGTTATTTCTTCAAAAACACACTTTAAGAAGATACTCTTTTGCTCTCTCAGTGCATATATAATCAATACCTGTGTGTGTGTGTGTGTAGGAAATAATCAAAGTTCTGTTGCCTAAATGAGCTGGATGACTTTCAGGGTCTCTCTTCTGCCCAGATTAGTGTACTGTTTGGCTGTAATCCTAACCTCCTGGTATAAATGCCACAGGATGTCAGGGCACCTGTTGGCAAAGAGAATTCTCCCACTTGATATCGGGCCCAACTCCCTTTTTAGTCTTTTTAAAAAACCCTTGAACAACAAGCAGGATGGAATTGTGGTGAAAGGTTATTGAAGAAGTTGGAGACTGTGGCACATTATAAAAATTATTAGGTTCCATGAAAATAGGACCTTCAGGAGGGAAACTTGGCTAAATCAAAAGCTTTCAATGTTGTAACTTTTAACCTCCATTACAAATTTTATTCTTTATCAGAGGTTGCAAACTGGCAGCACACAGGACAAATCTAGCCTACAAATACATATTATGTTTGCAAAGTGGTTTTGAAATGTTGAATTCATTGCCAACATTTAAAATGGGGGAGATTTCCCCCAATCACTAATTTTCAACATCCTCTGAAAAATTGCATTCCTATAAGGCATGTTGAGTAGTAACTGTTTCTTTAGACTAAGTATTTGCTCTCCTCTTTTCCAATTATCTGCTAGTTTAGCCCTCTTTGCTTGCTGACATCACTTGCTTGTTCCTAAAGACATTTGGGTTTGGAAGCTTCTGAATATGTGTTGCCATGAAAAATTATTCATAATATACCAAGTTGAAAAAGGTTGAAAAAGTCATAATGATGATTTTATAAAAATATTCTAAAATATGGATTATAGAAAAAGTAGAAAGGATTAAATGTGATCATTTAGTGGGTTTTAATAGTACAGATTTATTTTTGTTTATTACATTTTCATTTTTCTAAAATTCATATACATGCATACATAGTTTATAAGTAGAAAAATGCCAAGAATTGCTATAATAAAATTACTATATCATATAATAATATGTAACAAAATATGTAACAAAATTACTATACTGTAAAAATTATTTGAAAATAAAATTTCAAAAATGTTTATTACAGTACAAAGAGTAAATTTTACTCTGTGTAAATTATGTCTCAATAAATCTGACTAAAATGTGTGTGTGTGTATAGCTGGTATTTCCATTTGTCAGTACATAGATTTCTGTTATAAAGCATTATTTAAAAATATGTTAAGAAAATGAGGTTTGTAGAAAGCAGATTGCTAAGTCACATTATGTACTTATAACTTGTGGTCTAGAAATCATGTGTTTTGATAACTCGAAAAAATCATTAAAAAGAAAAAGTATCTTTTTAATATAGAATATATGAACATTCAAGATGAAATATTTAAGAAAATATTGATTTCCAGTAGGAAAGAAGCACTAAAAGCTTTCGTCATACCTTTGGTGTGTCCATACTTTCTGCTGTAATTCACGGATTTAGGGACTCCATCATTGTATATTAGGTAGGCAGTGTTGTTATTCTGCAGGAACACATTAGTGTATAAAGGTATAAATCTTCCACTCACAAATGCTCACAATATTTCTACCAGCTACCTAATCCTCAATACAGAGCTTTCATTCATATACATGAAAAGTCATTCATTTCCCTAAGAGGCAATTTCTCCATCAATGTGAATTCTTTGACATGCAAGACAAGGGACAGGAAGTCCGTTCTCAACCATGCATGGATCTGTCTTGTGTGACAGAAGCCGTGCTGATGTGGGCAATATTCCCATTTCTCTTTGTTGCTTTGAACCCATGTTTATGATTTGGCAGCTAGTGTATAATAAAGAAATACTTAAATATTTGTTCAGGAAATGAAGAAGGAACAACCAGCCAAGGATTACATCTGTGTTTTTTTTTTTTTTTTTTTTTTTTCCATTGATATTATAGGCACAATACAGACTGGTTGTCAGGATCTGATTTCCTCTGCCTACTTTGTGCTTCGCAGCTTGGTCATAGCTTTGTATTTAATCACATTCTTCATTCTCTGATTCTCCTAGCTCCCTGATAAGAGAGGATTTTTCCTCACTCTCTTTTTGTGTCACTTCACCTTTCTAACTTGGTGTTTCCCTGCTTAGAAAAAATGGTGAAACTGAATGTGTGATACTGAATTTCCTCTCATACGACAAAATGCTAGTCAATTCTCCAAACAGTTGGCCAGATCTCTGAGTCAAAATGAAGCTATTATTTTGATAGTATTTCTTTGTCATGTTTTGGAAAGTGCTTATATTTGTTTTGTGCAGTTTCATTTCATTTGAGTGTGATGCAGGGACTTTTATTGAAGCCAATAATGTCAATATTAAAAAATCTCAATGACAATGATATAATTAAAAACAGGAAAGGGCAAGTCATGTCCTTAAAAAAGGCCTTTGCTTTTCTCTCAGAACAAAAAGTCAATAAATGAGTCTATTATAGTTGCTTAATTATTTGATGTAATCTAAAAATACTTGTAAAAAATGTACAACATAATCTGTCTAGCATTCTTGGCTACTGTGTTTAGGAATATCCAGGAAATTAAGCTGTTTTCTTACCCTTGTTCTCCATAATTGACCATAGCTACATTGGCATTCATATCCTCCTCTGGAGAACTCTGATAGTTATTCTATAAGCCTGAAGCAAATGTGGCAATGAGGCCATTCTGTGCCTTTGGAGTGCAATGTGGAGGGCCTCTGGAAAGATTCAATGAGGAACTTTTTTTTTTTTTTTTTACAATAAATGAAGTTCATTATTCCAACCAGGTGTGGAACAACCAGCTAGGGTTATATGGGTTGTAGCCCTAGTGGGGAGAGAGGCTCTCTGATATAGGAAGAAAAATCATGAATTTAAGAATGGACAGATATAAGTGTGTGCCTTTTCACATCTTTATTCCTTTAACACATATGTTAGGTATTATTTTGACTACTGGTTGTTGAACAAGAGGGGTATATACGGTCCCTGCTCCCAGTCTAGCAGAGAATATACTCAGGCATGTACAAACAATTGTAGCATAGATCAATAAGTGTTATTATGAAGATGTCTGGAAGGTTCTTAGTTACAAAGGCAAAAGAAGAAAAACAATTTAAAAGGTAACCCAGTTATTGGCCTAGGTCACCTTGACATTTGAGATTTAAACCGGTTGGTCTGATCTTGTATTTTACTCTGTTAGAAGTTCAGATCCAGGTCAGGAGGTGGGGATTTATGTTCTAAAGGTCACTATGGCACGTGTTTCTAGTTTCCAAAAAGCACCCAGTCTCCCCTAGATATTGTTGCTCTTCTTTTTGGTCCATACCCATCAAACATGGAAATTAGCTCTTTACTGTTATTTTCTTCATAGAATCTATCATTCAAGGCATTGTGTGTTAACAGGTTTTACTGAAGTTCTGAACACTGAACAGTTTTACATTATCATGCTGACCTGCTCCTGATTTCCCTCCACATTTATTATACTCTTTAATTCCTACCTCCCATCTACCTCTTTTTTATATTGCAAAGCAGTTTAGCTCGCTTGCCCTCGTAGGCTCCAGGGCTACTTTTGAGCCTCCAAAGATCATTATTATCATATTATATTCTGTAAAACTAAGAACCATCTGCCCCGAGTAAGGTAATTGACAGAGGCTTTACAATGTTACTGCCCACTCCTCCTGCCCTCACCCAGTCTCTCAGATGAGGAAGGGAACAATATAACTTTATTTTCTCACTGCTGGTCTGTGCTGGGAGTCTTTACCCCCAACTTCGGAAAACAGAAGCAGCTGCAGGCAGTTTTAATTTTACATAACAATCTATTAATTCAAAACAGAGTTGTTGTTGAGATTAAATAATTTTCGAAAGCAGTTAGAACAGTGCTTGACATGTTACAGGTAATCAAACAGCATACAAGTATGTTTTGACTTTGTAACTTGGCTCTGAAGGCTGGTGTTAATGGTGAATGCATAAAGTGAATATTAGCAGACACAGTGACAGCTTCCTGCACATTCTGAGTAAATACTCAAATACACATATTTGACACAGTATTGTTGGGATTTAATTAGTTAGCATATGTAAAGGCCTAGCAAATTGTAAGTCATTTTACTTATTTACTTCTCTATAAGTTGTTAGGAAATGCATACATGAGTGCAATTGGATATTAATTATTGCTCGATTTTACTTGTTACCCCTAGTAGGAAAGCATATTTTGTCACTGAACAACAGATGGTGCCTGGAACATTGGGAGACTGCCCACACTGAGCCAGCAGGCCTACTTACCTATGTCTCTGGCTGGTTAGTTCACTGCTTGATGGAGTCCAGAGAGCAGGTTTAATCTCCATTCAGGCAATATAGATGTAGGGTCTTAGACTAGAGGCCTAGCTCTCAACCTACCATTTTGAGAAAGATTAATTAAAAGGAAGACTGAGTGAGAACTTTATGTCACCACCACTCATCACTGCCATGGTATAAACAACCCATGACTCATGGCATATGGATCATAGATCTGTATTTCAATGTAAATATTTTCATGAGAGGGATAAGATAGCAAGTACTGAGCAAATTAGGAGAATTTGGCGCCTGGACACTTCAATATGTAATTAGTTCACATCTCCCCCAGTGATACTGTTGAACATGGTGCCAAATGTAGAAATAAACTGGCTTTGCTGTAGAGTCTGATGACATTTCTCAGGGTCTCGTTCAGATTGGTTCAGATTCTGAGCTAGCTTACTTTACGTATCTCAACTGCCAATAAAAGGATTGGGAGGTTGAGTAGGTGAGTGGTTAAAATCTTTTGGGAGCTTTGGATTCTATTTTATGCATTTTATATGATTCAATTAATAATTAACTATCACATACCTTGGAGGTATATACTTCATACAGCTGTTGTAAGGTCCTTCCCAAAACACTCTTGGTGGTATTCATTAATTGCTTACTCCTCCTCCAGCTTCTGGTTGTAGAGTCAAGGTATAGGTACTCTAACCCAGTCTTTCTACTTTCCTTGTCTTGCCTTTTAGGTAACTTATAAAAGGTAAACCTAACAGAAGAGATAATTATGAATTCCCGGTGGCAGTCACAGTGTTAAGCACTTAAATATATCGATTCATTTAAGTTTCACAAAAGGCCTCTACATTTAATGAAAGAGATGAGGTTAAACTCTTTGACTGTTTTCCCCCACCTTTATTATTGCTCATTTCCAGATAAGGAAATGCAAATCCGATTAGATTTATTGTAAGACATTAACTGGCCTGGTGGGTGGGGTCCCTGTAGTGGAAGTCTATGTACATGGAGAGTGCCTCATTCTGTTGTTTCCACAGTCCATCCGGCTAAAGTGGGGAGAAGGCCAAAGCCAAGGCCTGGACTGGAGAGAGGTGTTCAATGCATTTATCTCTTCTGCCCTAAGTGTTTGGCACGTTCATATTAGCAACTAGCTGGCTGGGTCTGAGATTTGGGGTGGGGTTTCCAGGTAGGTGGAAGATTCCTTGAACCTCTGGCCTAAGCCACATTCTTCAGCTCAGTTTATCAGAATGCTCTACTTTGAAGATCAGGGCCAAGGCCTACTAGTTATGTAGATACTTTGCTTTCCTTCACTATTGTCTCCTGTTTCTATATCTCCTTTTGGTATCACACAGGGAGGAGAGGTGGAGGGCCCATACAGTACTCAGGCATTTTTGGATCATTTATCTGGGGGATTCTCCAGGTACCCTATTCACATTTTGGGGCAGACCATTTTTTGTTGTGGGGGACTATCCTGTGCATTGTAACATCCATGGCCTCCACTTATTAAATGCTAGTAGTACTTCCTAATTGTGCCAATCAAAAATGTCTCCAAACATTGCTTAAAGTTCCCTGAGTGCAAAATTCAGATCCCCAAGCTTCTGCGTGAGAGTACTTGTCTAGCCAAGTACTCTCTAACAACACGCATTCCACAATTAACCCTCAAAGCATTCACAGTGAAGCAAACATTAAAATGCATTCACTATTACCACATAACAGTGTCTCAACTGCCAATAAAAGCTTCTCACTCTTTACTTGGTTCTCTTTAACCTAATGCTTCTATTTAAGTAAACTCTTTCCTGCCTTTCCCATGCTTTCTCACTCTAAGGGCAAGGTTCCTACATGCCCCAGGAAGCAAGAAATTATTCTTTTGGTGCTGACGTGATGTTACTCTGCCCTTTAAGTCTCACAATAAATTGTAGCAGTTTGAGGATGTGTCTCACTGCCTGATCAGCTGATCCTCTGATGGATATTGCTAGGTAACATGTCTATTCAGTTGTGGCAAAAATACATTTTTTTATACTTATCCCTATTTGGTGACTCACCAGTGAAGGTGTGTGAACTTTCAGTGTGCCGTAGCACACCAGTTAAGAATTAATGCTTTTAAATATTTTTCCTGGGTGACTATTTCCAATTATACACTGAAGATTCTCAAGTTGATTTTTAATCGAGATCTCTATGCTCAAGCCAAAGACCTTTAACTTCATATTTTTGCAACCAATTTTGTGATATTTTGTTCCGAAATTCCTCATCCCCTACTGTTAGAGAACACATCCACACAGTCACAGAAGCCAACAACTTGAGTCTTTCTTAACTTCTCCCTCGCCCCTACAATCTTCAGCCCATCCATTACCAAGTCTTCTTAGAGTGTTCCTTCCTCTGTGTTTCCACTACCACTTCTCTAACTTGGGTTCACACCTCTTCTCACCTGTAATGCTGCAAAAGTACTATTGGTCTCCACTACTCTAGACTGGTCCCCAGCTAGCCAGCCTTCACAGTAATGCCAAGATGCTTTCCAAAATGCAAATCTGACCACAATACATCCCTGCCTGAAGTCCTTCATTAGTTCCCTTCAGAAGGCCTTCATGACCTGACCCTCATCTATCTCTCTAAGCTCCTCTCTTGCCATTTCCTCACATTCTCTTGAGGAGCCAGTAATAATGAACTGCTTCAAACTCTCTCCATTACTTCTTGCCTCTGGATCTCCTCATCTCTCCTTCAGTGGCCTGAGGTGCCTTTGCATCTCTGATGGTTTTCTAACTAACTCATATTCATTCTTGAAAATTGGCTAGAAACTTTCTCAGAGAAACTTTTTGGGCTCTATGCTCCCTAATGCCCCATCTTTGCCCTTACTGCATAACTATGAGCTTCTTAAGGAATAAAAACTATGTTCTTTTCATATTTATATTTTTAAAACTCAGCACAGGGCCTGATATAAGCTCAGTAACTGTTTACTGAGAGGCTGAATGAGTATGCCTGTGTTCTCTAGTTTATGCAAAGCTTGACGCCAACCATAATGGCAAATCAAAATACCCTAATTAAAGAGTGAAAAAATGATCAAAGCTTTAGGAGAATCTATGACTCTGATGCAATGCACTGTTTAGACTCTTTAACACTGTGCAAGAGGCCAGTGACCACCCCGTACTCCAAGAGCTGCCTAATAAACGAGTTTGACCAAACAGTGCTGTGTATGATCACCCTTTTTCTCATTGTCCTATGGAGAAACGTAAGCTCCAGTATCAGAAATACAGTAATCTGCCTTTTCTCCTTTGTCAGTCTCTCAAAAAATGTTGGAAGGGTTCTGTTAGGAAAGACACAATGCAATGAAAGAAAACTGTCAACTGAGAGAAGTTATCAGTTCTACCCACATCTATAGCCACCGGTCTTGCCCCACTGAGAGCAGTGCATCATGCCTACAGGGGCTGCTCAGCTCTTTCTCAAGAAGAAGCTCCCTCATGCAGAAGCCCCATCTGGATATGTGGCCCACTTACACACTCTAATTTCCGTTCATTTTAAGAAGAGAGTTAAGGTGGAAGTCTCCTTTGGAACTTCACAGTAAATGAATTTGCCTCTGACACTCTGGCTTTCTATTTGCATGCACCAATCTTTACATTTCATTTACCTACCAATCCACAGCTTCACCTTCTTCATTTCTGCAAGATATCAGTGCCTCCAGGACCCCAAAGAGGCCAAGGAAAAGCAAAGCAAGGGCCGTTCTTTGAAGTCTTGCTGTCATTTTCTATGTTACCTTTATTTCATGCCACAGCAGGAAATTTTCCCCGTAGATTGGTGGAGTCTGAGTTTCAAGCCTCTCTCAGGCTGTGCTGGCTCTGACATTTGATTCCATTTTCCTCTGATGTTCGGGGTTCAGGCATTTTCAGAATGGAACCAATCCCATGTGATCCTGTGATTCTGTCACAGCATGTCAGCGTGACTCTGATGCCTTTGTGCTGAACTGTTGCCTGGTTTGCAAAGTCATCAAAAAGTTTTAGAGAGAAAAAAGTGATATACAGTTAACCCTTTGGAGTGACTATTATGTAGTATGAAGTTCAGTAGATGGGAATGTCATGTTGGTAAGTAGAGGCTGAATTAAATATTTTTCATGGTTTTTTTTCCTCATGATCATTTTTCCATGATTGAGAGCAAATGCTTTTGATTCACACATTAAACAGAAATGATAAAGCCTTATGGCTTAGTAATAATTAGGATCTATCACTTGTGATAATCTCTACCTTAATGAAACAGTCCCGAAAGGGTGCTTCGAAAGGTTGCTTCCAAAGAAGAGTAAATTCAGTTGTATTTTACTAATGATGTTTACATATCCTCTCCACCTCCTACTTTTAGCCACTCAACATGGTGCTTTACTTTAAAGAGGTCTCGATGTCCAGTTGGCTGTGGGGAAATCAGGTAAACATATTGACCGCTCACTCTTCAGGCTAAGTAAAAAATGTTACAACATCAGTTTTGCCGAAACTATTCCTTCTCATTCTTGAAAGTGAATCTGAATTGAAAGACCAAGAGAAAATGGCCCATTACCATAATGACTACAAAAAGGTGAGGCCATTCTCTTTTTAGAGGAGGGGAGGGATAGGTAGGCGTATGAAAAGAATTTAAATGCATGATGCTTTTGAATCAACTATTAAAGATGCTATTATAATAAATAGAAGTTTACTTCATGCCTAGAAATCATGGCTCTGATCCATCCCTATAATTATGGATTCAGGTCAGAGTCGCATAGGAATTCAGACCAGACTGGACCCTTGCAAATCGTATCAATGTTATGGGTAAGCAGGAATTGTTCAGGATTCTCAGGGTTCACAGGAAAGGGAGGGCTTGGGGTTCTGTTTCTCTTAGGACAGAATTTTGTGAGGATGTCTGTCCACGTTTTCCTGTGGTACCTATGGAAAGGGCTGAATTCTGGGCCTCAGCCCGAACTGGCTAATTTCAGAACCCTTCCAATTGCGCTCAGGAATCTACATTTTTTACAAGGTTTTTGATGACACTGGCGCATCCTAAACTTTGAGACTTGTTGCCTTGAGGCCAACCTACCAAACTAGTAAACCAAACTAGTAAACCAGGAAAGATTTTTCTGGCTGTTTCTCTTTGGGTATTGTTTTGGTTTACATATGTTTTTACTGTATTCAGAGCAAAGGATTCCAGAAACCCTAAAGATTTCATCAATTTAAAAAAATTTTATAGCATGAAGTTTACTTTTCTAAGTGAAATAAAATTAATTTTATTTATCATGTGACGCCTTTTGGTATTACAATGGTAATAGCTGAGTGCACTAGGTTTAGGATTCATTGATGCATTTAGAGAATATAGGCACCTTGTTTTCAATTATGTAGGCTGAACAACATTTGTTGAATAAGATACAAAATAATTTTCTCATTATGTGCTTAGCACAGTGCCTGGCAAATAGCAAATGATCCACAAATGTTAGCTAAGATTATTTTTTCTACAACCTGAGCCCTTCCTGTGGTTGGACTGGCAGACGTCTATATTAAGATGGATTTTGCTAAATCCAATTTTATTTCAAGGTCTGGAAAAAACGCTGTTAGGTTACTCTCTTTCACATGTCATTTTCAATAAGCTTTCTAATCTCCCATTATTGTTGACATAATCGTGCTGATTGTCAGTCAGTAACCTTCCTTATGCAATTACTAAGTGTTTAACCCTGGACTGGACGTTGAGGAGCTCAAGGGATTTCAACATCACCCTAAAGCTTAGATTCCAATGTGTCCCAGTTTTTAGTACAAGCAGCAAAGTAATGTTGTGGAAAGAAACAGGTGAATTTGGTGAATGGAAAAAAATGCAAACTGGGCAGAATGTTTTTCATAATATTACTTATTTTGAAACCCAAACAGTAGATAGAATATTGTGAAAATACCATCTCTGCCTCACAACACAATCACCTCTAAAAATAGTAGAAAATCTCTTTACTGTAACTTTCCCAAGTATAGTGAACAGGGAAGAGTTAGTTCACTGGGTAATGGGTTTCTTATTTTACAGATGAAAATAAATTTGCTTTTATTCATTCAATCATTCTAGAAAATCTTGGTTTTGCTGTCTTGGAATTGTGCCCCTTCCACATTTGCCCTATCACATCTTTTTAGTACATTTTATGTCTCTATCATATATTCTACCTCCTGTGTGTCTTAATCCTTGATTAATCCTTAATCAATCCTTGATTCTTTATTTAGACCTATCTTCCAGTTCTCTAAGTCTCTCTTGGCAAAATTAACTTAATCTGTATCTCCAAATTACAAATCCTTTCTTTAGTTGCATTTAATCTGTTTTTTAGTCATTTGTTAATGAGTATCTAGAAGTTCCACTGGGTTCTTTTTCAAATTTACTTCGTCTCTTTTATGGTCCCTTGTTTCTCAAGACAAGATATACCCTATCTTAAGAAGAAGATAGGCTCAATCTTTTCTTTTATTTCTGTAAAAATATTAAGTATATGATTTTATATTTTGTTTGATAATTTCAATATCTGAAGTCTTTGCAGGTGACACTTTGCTATTTGCTGGTTCTACAACTCTCTCTCATGATACCTTCTTCCCATGTGTACTTTTGATTTTGGGCTGTGATTTCATGTCCCTTGAAGCTTTATCTGTGAGAAATTTTTGGGATTGAGATAAAGTTGAACTTCCTCAGATCCTGGTCTATGCTGGCTTCAACAAAGTTCAGATATCCTGTGAGAACTTCTGGTAGTCAGCCCGTTGGCTTTATTTATTTTCAGTAGCGTTTTGTTTAACTTCCATACCATAAAATTTATCTAAATTTGACTTTACTTTTGTTCAGACTTTTATAAGACTGTTGATGTATGGAGTAAAATCACTTAGAATATGACAGGGGAAGGGACTTGAATTATTTTGATGAAAAGGTCTAAGACAGGCAAAATGACTTAGGTATTTGTAAAATAAAGAATTGTTCACTAGAAATGTAGTTAAATAAAAACATGAGTAAAATAAGTAGAAAAAGGCTGGAAAATATTATTTGGTTAATTCCCACTCATCATTCAGGTGGCTTTGTAAATGCCACTCTTAAAGATCTCTCTCAGTCTGGCTTGGGTGTCCCTGCAATATAGTTCCAGGGCTTACTGTAGTTTTTTAACTAGAGTAATGATCACAATGTGTTCTAATTACTTGATTACTTTTCCAAGGCCTATGTGAGAGGGCAGAGGTCAGCAAACTCCTATGAGCAAAATCTGGCTCAGTTTCTATAAGTAAAGTTTTATTGGAACACAGCCACATCCATTCATTTATGTTTTATTTGTAGCTATTTTAAGCTATAATTGCAAAGCTGAGTAGTTGTAGCAGATCATACAGCCTGCAAAGCCTAAAATGCTAAAAATTTTGATTCTGTACTGAAAAAGTTGGTTGTGATATATCATCTTTATCAGGGCAGAACAGTGTCTATGCTGTTGTATCTCCAGTATTTACCATGGTGCTTGTCACATAGGAGCTAAATAAATATAGATGAATGCAGGGCTAGAATTTAAAAAAGACTTCAGAGATTTCTGTTTTGGGGTTATGCAGAATTTAGAAAGAATTAAATCTAATCAGAGAAATAAAAAGTGGTTTTGTAGGTAAAATCCCATTATAAAGAACTTTATTATGTTATGTCAGGGAGGCAGGTGGATATAGTGAAAATTATCAGGCAGGCCTGGGTTCCGTGTGTAAGGTAAACGCCTGACACACCGAGAGAAGTTTTAAAAGCAAGCATTTTTGGGGAGAGCGCTCCTGGGAGAGGTTCTCTAGTCCTGAGAGGAGAGGGGCCAGAGAAGTCCCACCCTGGGGTGGGAGGGCGTGGCTTTTATGGGTTATGTGGGGTCGGGGTGTAGAGTGGGAACCGTTAATCAAATGCTAATTGAGCCTGCGGATTAGGGTGGTGGCGCCTAGGGCTTTAGGGTGGGCCCCATTCAGGTCTGGATTCCTGGTATCAAGCTGGGGAGCCTCCAGGCAGGCATCTGGCTGGCCCTTCCCCCGCAAACCTAACACCTTGCCTGCCCCTGCCTCTCATTAGTCATGAGGTTTCGATCAAACTTTTAACATCATGAGCATCAGCATCTTCTTCTAAAGGTGGGATTCATCATCTACTCCTTCATAGAGGGCTATCAGGATTCAATGAGATGCTATGTGCATAGCTTCTGGCATATAACTGGCCCTCATTAAATGCTGGTTCCTTCTCAACTTCTTTCCTTTTATTCCATGATGTACTTACTTCTTTTTCTTTACAGGTGGACTAAAACAGTCCTTTGGTAATATGGTTCTAATAACCACAAGTAAGCCTACATCACTTATCCGGATAAAAGTCAATGTCCAATTCAGTGGCTTGTTGTCAAAGGCACGAAACTTAATTTTCATCTCACCCCAAAGGGCAATCACCTTTTGACTCTCCCCTTACTCCACAGTTTAAACATCCTCTGATAAACACAATTCATCTGAACTTAGAATTTCCCTGTAATTTAAAACAATGATGGAAGTGCTAGAAAAAGAGATGGTTTAGGCGGGGGGCATCTCTCAGTGTTGAGTAAGTTCTGCCTAGTATAATGTAAGTAGAATAAGACTGTTCAGTTTCAGCAGGGCTCTTTCCACTGCATCATTCTGCCTATCAGCTCTGTGACTTTAGGCAGCTCACTGAATGTCTTTGAAATAGTTGATTTAAAAATAGGTAGTTTTTCCATGAAATCACAGGGTTATGTGAGGAATAGATAAGATAATGTAGATTTTAATGGGTGAAAAATTTTTAAATGGTGTAGAAATAAAGTTTCTGCAACATCATGGCCATTTCCTGATGGTTTTGGAATGCTTTTATCTTCCTAGTGAGTGGAGGGGCTGGCTGTCAGGAGGATGTAGGGACTCTGATGTAGTGGGGAAGAAAGAGAATGTCACTTGAGGGCAAATGAGCTGGGTTCTCCTCCTGCCTCTGTCACCTAGTAACTAAGTGACCTTGGCAGGTTACCTAACCCTAGTCTCTTCCTTTGTCAAGCTTGAATAATATACCTACCTCACAGGGTTTTTGTAAAGGATTAGAGGAAATATATGCAAATTTCCTGATGCATATCAAATGGTTGCTACTGTTATTTTTATTTTCAAGACTATACATTAGGAAAAGGATCTTTTAGCATATGCATTTCAGCAAAATTTTCTTCTAACTGCATTTTTGGAGGTCTTCATCAATTCTTTGCTGTAGGGTTTCCTGTCAACAATCCTAGAGGCTCCTGGGGGCCTTATTCTAGTTCCCTACCCTAGAGCTGTTAGTGCTGTGGAGAGGCTGGCAAGAAAATTAGCATTTCTCCTGGCATTTAGTGATGACTCTTCCTTTGTAACAGTCAGAAGTATGAAAATAACTGAGCACCTGTAAATGGATTAACTAAGAAAGGGGTCACCCTTTCTTTCTACCATATTATGCACGGAAGTTGTTACACTGTTCTTGAAACATTTGCTTGACAAATCCTGTTAGAGTCACATTTTGAACATCACTCAGGGCACATTCCCCTTCAATAGCCACTTTAAAAATAAGCCACTTTACAGCCTAAAACAACATGACATTTTATATTAGATATCAATATTTTCCCATCTGACATTTAGTAGATCCTAGGCAACCGAAAAAACACCAGCTGCCTCTAAGGTTATTATTCATCATTAATGTTCTTATCATTACATATTGTTAAAACCCACCAAAGTGATAGTAATGTTGTTCATTTGAGTGCTCCTTTTTAAATATTATTAGTTCAGCATTTTTCTCTGAAGTCTTTTTGTTCACAAATGTGCAAGAAAATAGGCAGGCAAGGCAAAAAAACTGGGTGGAGAATTGGAAGAATTTCTCCAGCACATCGCAAGGACCAAGGGAGAACCTGTCTCCACACATAGTTCTTACATTTATCATGGCACACTGTGACCGAATTGATATTTATACTTGTGTGATGGGTCCTAAATAGCTAGCACTTTTGTATTTCTCTCTGTTATAGAGGGTAGAGATGAGGCTTACAGAAGCAATTCTAAGACTGGAGAAAAAAATTATTTTAAATTTTAAATTTATAAAAGGTTTTTCTATCTTTTCTAATATTTTTCTGCCTCAAATTCACCCACTGGGACTTGTACAAAGTTAACAGACTCCAGGCTAAGAATCCGTAGACCTGAAGTGACAACCTACATCACTTTCAGTATAACCTGGAAATAAGAGAACGCTCACTGTCTCATTGCAGAAATGAAACTTCGTAAGATTCATTTAAAATCTCTGAGAGTTCTCTCCAACATTACCTGTGGACACATAACGATTCTTCATCCCTTTATATTTTAAGACATGTCTAAGGATTTTTTTTTTCTGTGTAGAGTCAGGTAAAGATTTACTCCTGTTGACGTTTTGTCCAGAGTATTAGTCTGGGAAATAGAATGTTCTTCAGTAACTGCATCCTCAAGCCATACAGCCTGGAGATGGACAACAAAAGTCTGAAGGCAGAAGCCGGCCTCATCAGAGCAGCAGTCTTTGACTTTAGCCACCCTGACTCTGAATTGATATGCAATCTGAGCACATATCTCTAATAGTAACCAGAAGGACCTTATGATTCAAAATTTTACATACACTTATTATTTATCGATGATAATTATAGCTAACATTTATCCAATACTCACTATTTGCCAGACCCTTTTCTAAGTGCTTTATGTTTTTTCTCATGTAATCCTCATAGCAATCCTGAGAGATGGACACTATTATTATTCCCATTTTATAGGTAGATAAATTTGTCTCTATTTTCAGAGCGAATAGGTGGCAAAGTAAAGATTTACACTTGGCCTGACTGACTCCAGAGCCCAGAGCTCATTCTCTCAGCCACCTGTCCATCTCTGGATGGGAGTGACCTTCGTATTTTACTGTACTGTTATCTTGGACATGGATCTCCACACCATACTGTGCATTATACACAACAGGATTCTGCCACCTAATTTGGATTTCTCTGACTACCAAAATGAGGGAAGCCCTATTGACAAGAATAACTTCTGTTTGTGGTCCGGACCATTATCTGTTTTGTCAAGTCCTGCTGAGAGACTCTTGGGTGTTCCACACTGTTCCTGTTCCATTCTGTTCCAGCATCAGATGGTTATGTTCTTTTTATTCTGACTCATTGCTCAGTAAACTTGATTATGCAAGCTTTGCTCCAGGGCCAAGGCCTAGTCAGGAGCTTGCTAAAGAGTGCTGATGGCTCTCCTTCCTGTGTGTCACACCTAAACTCCTTGGTGGCTGTGCTGTGCTGGAGCACTCTGTCTTTGTAGCAATGTGAATACATTGTCCTGCATTACTGACTCTATCTACACTAGATTCTGACCTTCGTGGGCCTTTGTTCTCTGGCCAACTGTGCCTGTGATCTCTAGGCTACACTGATCAGAAGAAAGAACGTGCCTCCTCACTTTCCCAGGAAGAGAAATTGCCTGATTGGGGTGTAACTTGAAGCAGCTCTTCCTGCATTGAAATCTTTTAGGTATTTTCATTAACTCTTTTGTGTCATTACACAAGGTGTGGAGGTGGTGGTGCATTTTTTCACGATACGTTTATTAAGTGCCTATTTATGTTCTAGGCACTGTGCTGAGCATGTTACGACTAAGGTAAAAATTGTTTCTGCTTACATAGTTTACCATTTCTAAGCAAATCAGACACATAATGAAGCAATTCCAATACAATCTGATAAAGATTCTAATACACAATGACAGTATTTTGAGAGCACATAGAAGGGGCACCTACCCCTGACCAGAAGTAGCATTTAAGACCTAAAGGATGGCTAGAAAAAGTTAGGCAGATGAAGAGGTTGGCAGATGGGTAGTGACTAAGATGGAGAGTGTTCAGGAAAGAAGAGATGGCCAATTCCAAGGCTTACACGTAGAGAAGCATGCAGAGCCTGAGCAACCACAATTAGCTCAGTTCAGCTTAAGCAGTTTGAAATAGGTTATGGCAATGTATGCAGCTGGAGAGTTGAGTAGGGGTGGGGATAGAGAAGGTGGATTTCGTTTAACCTTTGCATATATCACATAGGGACAACTCACTTTCACAGACTAACCTATTGTACCTTGAGTATTTAATGGCAGGGGATGGGACTGAGGCATAAAATTTGTTGGGTTCTGCTGAGTACTGGGGATGATGGATGATCTCAGAAAACTTTGGTCCTGGATCCTAGCCCATACCATCCAGGGCCCCCAAGCCAGTCAAGTGCTTCACTCCCTCAGGTAGACTCTCTTGTTGCTCGAGATACACCAGAGTCTTCCTCTTGCTGCTGTCATAGTGCTCTCCACTCTCAAAAATGGTGCCCTTACTCAAGGTCCCTCTGCTATTTCTGCTGCTGCATCCACAGCCAGGCCAGACATGGCCACTATTGCTAGGGTTGACCTTCACCACTAGGTACTAAGAACTGAGCCAGGGTTTTCACACTCACCAGCAACCCTACAGGAAGGGATGGTATCTCCATCTGTAAAAATGGGGAAACCGAGGCTCAGAAACATCAAATTATTTGTTACAAGCCGTGAAGCTATAAGTAGCAAAGCAGACTTTGGGCCTGGTCTGATTCCAAAGTCATTCTAACCACACAACAGTGCCCCCTTCCTATTTTATTCTTGTTAGGATCCTTTAAGTCTGCTCTTTTGCTTTCCTTATTGACTCGTTTCTTAAAGAAGAGTCCTCCAAAGATTAGGTCAGATGCTTTTGAGGGGCCTTTCCAAGAGCTGTCCCTTAAATGTGACCCTCTCACAGAGAAAGGAGCGAATTCAGACACCACAAATCTTTAGGATATGTTCACTCACCAACAAGAGCATGCCCTACCAAGCTCTATCCACAAGATTTAAGATTGCCTTCCAACCCTCACTTTGATTAAGAACATGAAAATAATTTCTGATGTTGGCTAGTATCTTAGAATTTCTCCTGAGATATCTGGTGATTTTTCACGCAAACAGATTTGTAGGCAGCCCTTGGCATATCTGAGCACGTCGCCTATGTGTGATTAGCAGGTGAGTTTTCTTCTTCGTACCTGTCCCCAGACTTTCACTGAGAGTTGTTTCTGATTTACTTAAATTTTTGTCTCCTTATTTCATTACCATTTTAATGTTCGATTTCGATATTAAACAAAATAAGTTTTGTGTTCCTCTGCTCCCTCCTTCCTCCTCTCTCAAACACCAATAAAGCCCAAGGCCAAGTCTTGTGGATCCTATAATAGAGATGGACATATTTGCTAATGAGGGCTCCAACTTTAGACAAGGGTACCAAGGAATCAATCACTAGGTGTTTATTGTCTCTTTGCTAAAAACATAGCTTTCTCTGCCATCAGATGTCCCTGTTTCTGCACTCCTGAAGGTAATCTGGACTCTGTCACTAATTACTCTTCTTCTTGGCAGTAAGTAGAAGAAATTTTCAAATTATTTTAATTGATCTCAAGGCATTTTATCCAGAATATCACTCTCTATAGAAAAGGGGATATAATTATTTCCAGTTAACATAGTCAAAAAATTTTATACAAGAAAGGCAGTTTACATAGTGGTTGAGAGTACACAATTCAGAGTCAACAGACCTGCGTGTGAATCCTTGGTTCAGTTTGCTACTAGCTATGTGAAATAGAACAAGTTATTTAAACTCATTGAACCTCAGTTCCTCCCTCTGCAAAATGGGAATAATATTAATTTACAGAACTGTTATCAGTATAAATTAACAGGAATTAATAAAACAGTAGTTTGGCCCACAAGATACAGTTATTACTATTATTTATGATGATCAAGAAAACCATTTACCTGTCTACAGGGTGATCTGATATAATTTTATATGTTACTCGTGGTTCCCTTTTCTCCATACAAGTTCTCATTCTTTTTCAAAAGCAGGACCTCATCTTGCTTTTATGAATACTCTAATTCTCACCTTGTATGACTGTGTTTTCATTGCAGAATGATGAGGTAGAGTTTGTCCGGACTGGCTATGGGAAGGATATGGTAAAAGTTCTCCGTATTCAGCGAGATGGAAAATATCACACCATTAAAGAGGTGGCAACTTCGGTGCAACTTACTCTGAGCTCCAAAAAAGATTATCTGGTTGGAGATAATTCAGATATCATCCCTACAGACACCATCAAGAACACAGTTCAGGTCTTGGCAAAGTTGAAAGGAGTACGTGTCATTTTTCTTAGATGCTATAGCTATCACTTTTCTACAACGTGAGGATATTACTTGCTTATTTCAAGTTACCTTTGCTTTTTAACTCAGTTTTTACATTTAAGCCATTTAAAAATTTTTCTTTTCTATTATGAAATTCTTAACCTTTCAGAAAAGCTTTTGTTGTTGTTGTTGTTGTTCGTTTGTTTGTTATTAACTCACCTTTTATTCTCTTTTCTTGGATTTCAACTCTCTACATCTTGTAGGTAGAGAACCCTACTCAGCAACTTCACATGTTCTCTCTTGATTAGGATCATTGGCAAATCAAGGCCTTGAGAGTATTCCAGAAAAGAATTTTATACATTTTTGTCATGTATTTCTTTGAATCTTATTGCTTATTTCTTTTCTTTTAGAATGGCATGCATTTATTTATTTATCTTGGTGTTACTATAGAAGAAAATCTTGAGTGTGAAATACCTTTTGAAATTTATTTGTCTAACTTTTATTGCCTTCCTAATTTTCCAACTGCATGTCACTTAGTATTCATATATGTTGGTAACTATACTTTTCAAAAGGGCCTTGAAACTGACAGAATTGGATATTTTAGTACTTTACTTTGGATTTCTTTAAGTTTGAGTGAAGTTGTGATAGCTCACCAGCAGATTTCTGGGCAATTCAACATCATTTTGTTAACTCTAGGGCTTAGGCCATTTGATTATGTCACCACTTCCAAAGGGGGTTTGAGGGCTGAAAAAGTGAAGAGATTACGAAGTAAAAGTTGGTATTTATAAAATAGTTGCAAGGATGTAAAGTACAGCATAGGGAATATAGTCAATAATATTGTAATCACTGTGTGTAGTGCCAGGTAGGTACTAGACGATTCAGGGAGATCACTTTGTAAATCCTATAAATATCTAACCCCTATGCTCTACCCCTGAAACTAATATAAAATAATATTGAGTGTCAATTATAGTAAAAAAAATAATAATAATAAATGAAATTGATGTATAGTAAAAAGTAAAAAGAATTTTAAAAGTGTAAAAAGATGAGAAACATAAACTGGCAAGTATCTTTTTCATGCTTTTGCATAAAACCCACACTGATAATGCATGAAATGAACAAACTATTTGAAATATAAATTCTGTGAGGCCTATCTCCACAATGAACCTTTCTCTCACTAATCAGAATGGCTCAGCAGGCACAGACAGGGCTATGGAAAAAGATACTGCTCTGCTAAAAAAATAAATTGAAAATAGGCTTTTGTATTGTGCTAAAGAAGAGGGCTGGGTAGCGCAGATTTCTACATTTTCTGTACTGTGTAAGAAGTGCAGAAAAGTGAAGGAATGGATCTGGATATTAAAAACAATTTAAATTCATTCATTATAGATAGAATGACCAAATAGTTTTTTATCCAAAGCAGGACAAATTTTTTCTTATTTTTTTAAATTGAGTTATAATTAACAGACAACATTATTTTAGTTTCATATGAACAACACACACACACACCACATTTTCTTTATCTATTAATCTGTCAATGGACACTTACGTTGTTTCCATATCTTGGTTACTATGATAATGCTGCAATGAACATGGAGGGACGTATATCTTTTTGAGTTAGCGTTTTCATTTCCTGAACCAGGACACTTTTGATAGTGAAATAGGATGCTATTAATAATTAGTTTAGGACAACAGGTATAAAATGTCTCATGAATGTCAAAACTGTCCTGGAGAAACCTGTACAAATAGTCCATCTTAATTATAGAAGAAGCCATACATAATCAGTAGATTGTGCTAGGACCATAAAACACTATGTAAAGATAAAAAAGGAAGAATTTGTGTATAAGTAGAGAGCTGCTTTATGGGGATGGAGAGCTGGGGATGGTCAATAGAAAGCCTGTTTGCAAGGCAAGGAAGCTGAAGTGGCCCTTCATTAACTTTTTTTCTTGAGAAACTGAGAGTTCTATTTGCCTTTGTCATAAAGAGACTAGACTGTTTTGGACTGCAGTGTCGCACTGTAGTTGGCATAGGTGATGACTGAGTTCACCTGTGAGGAGCAGCTGGATGTTCAGTTACTTTTTGCTCAGCCACTAGTTGACACATTCTCTCCTGAAAAACAGGTTTCTTTTAAAAATGGAATAGTCTCACTTGGTGATATTGATCTATTATTAACTACACTCGGGAGCCCTTGTGAAAAATGAAATAACGGCCAATTAATCTCTCAAGATTCTTTCTAATTCTGTGTTGCTCTGATTCTAAAAAGCACATGATCAAGAAAGAGAGCTTCACGGCATTTCTGATGACTAGCATTTTGTTTCTTTTTGCAGATCAAAAGCATAGAAACTTTTTCTATGAATATCTGTGAACATTTCCTTTCTTCATTTAACCATGTCATCAGAGCTCAAGTCTACATGGAAGAAGTCCCTTGGAAGCGGTTTGAAAAGGTTACTTCACTTACTTGTGCTCTTGGTTTAATTAAAGAAGTTGGCTTTATAACAAATGCTGAAATTTTATTGGAAACAATGTTTTTTTCCTTCTAATTTTCAGAAAGGAGCTAAGCATGTCCATGCATTTATTCATACTCCCACTGCAACACACTTCTGTGAGGTTGAACAGAAAAGAAGTGGTAAGAAACATTTTTCATGCTTTAATTTTGGTATAGCAATTTCAGATTTTTTTCTGAACAACTCTGTTTACTAACACCAAGGAAAACTGTAGAGAATTTTAAAGCTTTTAAATCTGAGTTGGAAATGAGCATTGTGACTTTGGATTACATTTAAAAAACTACTTTTTATCTTAAGAATATAAAAATGAAGTAATACTTTTTGCAGTAAATACTGGACTGAGTGGGCTAGATCATTTCTATTACCCAATTTTGAGGTAAGGGAAAAAAAGAAGGCCCAGGCTGGCAAAATCCCAAATCTCTGAATTTTCTGACCAGTGCTTTTTGTACCATACCATGCTTTAATGATAATAACCTTTAAAGGAATTATCTACTGAATTACAATCAAGTTTCCCAGACATTTTATTTCCATAATAATAAAGCCACTGATATTATTACTATAAAAATAAACCTCACTTAAAATAGCAATGGCCATTATATAATTCTTTTTATTTACCAAGAAATTTAAATATTAGCTGTGGAACAACATAACAATAACATCAGGCTTGAAAATAGTACCTAGCACTTCTGCTGTAAAGAACCCAACCACACGGCTTCATCTAACTGCAAGGGAGGCCAGAAAATGTAGTCTAGCCGGGTATCCAGGAGGAAGAGGAAATAGATTTAGTGGACAGCTAGCAGTCTCTACTACAAGGTTAAGAAGTTTGCATTAAAAGAAGACTGACGAGAAACTACAGTTTGGCAAATAGCTCATTGGTGACTTCTGCAAGTGTGTTTAGCAGAGCCCTGGAGGTAGAAGTGGAATGGCCAAGTACAGGGCTCTGCTGATCGTAATAAGAAAACAGGCTGCTCTTCATACCCTTGCTTTTTCCGGGAATTTCCAGGAGCTATCCATCGGCCTGGATTCTAGTCACCTGGCTACTTACTATAGAGTGGAGAAACTAGTAATCATAACCAGGCCAAAGCTTTTTCTTTCTCCAGAAAGCTACAAAGCTTCAGGGTATTGTGATTATTGTGGCAGTGTTCCCAGAGCTCCAGCTTGACTCATCTAGAATCCAGCATCCCTCTTATATCACGCAAGGCTGGCAGGGATCAGGGAAGGGGAAGAAGCGTCTGTGGCCTTATGGGTGTGCGGTATGCATGTGCACATGTCTATAAGTGTGTGTATCTCCCAGTGTTGTCTGTAAGAAGATGACATTTGTACTCTGTACCTCTTTGGAGATTACAAATCTATGCCCTTTGGGCAGCAAAGTTTAATTCCTAATTTGCCTGTTATCCAAGAGCTGAAACTGTGAGGTGAATCAATGTACAATCATTGTTATAAGAAATCTCTTTGCATAGGCTTACCTGAAGAAAATAATTATTATCTTACACATATACACACATGCACACACACACAATCCACAGGAGAAGGCTGTTACAAATTTCTAAGTAGGGCTTCTGGTGGGGGCTGGCTAGGTTGGTGAGAATTCTGCCCCCTCAAACACATGCACTATATCACACATTCAGCCATGCAACTCCCGAAAAGGACTTTTTACAGCAAGATATGTAACTGGGTTTCTCCTAGTGGATTGGATTCAGTCATATCGATTGAATGAAGGTTTATAGAAAGTGTACTGAATCTCAAATACCATTTTAGGCCCTGAGAATTGCTGTAAAACTCTCATTACTCTGTTTCCCTAATGGATATTTTAAAGCTATACCTTTAAGTACTTTTACCTGTTTCGAAGTTTGCTAGTTCCATGGGAGAATATGGAATAGGCAGAAAAATTTGTTCACCCCAAGATATGAAGACTGTTGTCATGTTTATCACTTTCTAAACTCCCAGAGGAGGACGAGGCTCTGCATTTGTGATGCAAGCTATTGGTTTAAGTGTTTATATGGAGTCTGGGTCTTTCAAACTTTTTCACTCATGTGTCTCTGTGAACTACAAGCTTAGCCAAGCCTTGAAGTCACTGGGATGGCTGAGTTGCTAATTTGAACTATATTGTCCCCCAAATCTCTTCACTGCTTAAATTACAACTCACAATTCTTTAAGAATCAAATTTCTCTTAATTTGTCCTAATTATAAAAATTCATCTAAGCATACCTAAGTAAAGGGATGAAAAATGGAGATGAGATCTCAACTAAGAGATACTGTCTTGTGGTAGTGAAAAAATCTTTTAAGATGGAAACTAGTTGGGTAAGAAGATGGTTTTAAGAAAGGGATGATAAAATTGGAGGAGAGTAGATTTAAGAAATTTCAAGCTAGGTAGACAGTAGAAGTGAGGTCGGGGAAGTGGGAGGCCCAGGACAGAGGCAGCCACTGCCTTTTGTTGTCCTTGATATAAAAACTAATAGGCTCTTCGGTTCCTCCAAAAGAAGAGTTCTTGGCAAATCCAAGGTTTTTTAACATCATCTTGATTATCACCTAATTGTACAAAAGCCCTGATGTCATCTTGCCCTATCCAGAACTGCACAGGAGATTTCACTCTCCCTGCATGAGCTAAACAAACTCTCAAAGGCAAATGATATTTAATTAATCTTCACTTTTTCTAGTGCTTTATAAGTTTGAGGTTTTCTACTAGAATGACTTAATATAGTTTTAAAATATTCTCCATTTAGCTATTTGTGTTCTTTTTGGAGGTGTTAAATGTGGAAGCAATTATCCTTTCCATGACGGGATTTTTTCTTGGCTTAGTATAGCTTTGTGCTTTGTGACACCTGATGCGTAGGTAAGGAATTCAGCTTATTTTCTATTAATTTGCAATGAGTTTCTTTCCCTTAGAGAGCTAAAGGGTAGGACGTATGCTTCTCTAAGAGATAAACCACAATCTGTTAAGTGTGTAGGAGGACACTAAAAGCTAGAAAAGTGAAATGTGAAAATCTCCTTTTGCATTATTCCATGAGCATGGCAGAAAGGAAAGAAAAGCTGATTAAGTGGTTTAATGGGAAGTAACCTAGAACAGGACAGTCTTTTGGGTTGAATTACTTCTCGTTAGTCTAAACTGGAATATTTTTTAGAGTGTGTGAGGCATCGTATTTTTAGTTGATGGGCTCATGAATTTGAAAGGCTCAGGTTCTTACCAGTGTTGAGAAAGCTGGGGCACTGCCAACAGAGAAGATAAAATAAGCTCTCTGATTTCATCCAGAGTGTGTAATGTGTGCCAAGGGGAAAAAAAAATTCACATTCAAATAGAATAGGTCTTTTGTTGTTGTTTTTGTTTATAGAATGATGAGTGCACCAAAAGGAGATGGTTTGTGTTCTGCCCAAACTGTGGCAATGGTTAACTTTCTTAGGAAACATGAGACATTTTTTTCTGCGTCAAACTGAGGCCAAAACAAATTAGAAAATGCAACTACTTTCTCCTTTTTCAGATGCTAGCAAAAAACTAACTCATTTCAAATTTGCCTAGCAGGACTGACATTCCTGGAATATCAATAAATCTCATCCTGAAGGAGGAAGATAGGGATGCCACATCAGAAGTAGTTTTCAGAACCCAATGAGCCTTTGTGAAACACGGGGAATATTTACAGGTGTTTGAAGTCCATAAGAAAAAGTCAGTTAAGGCAAAATCATCATAAAAACTTACATAGAGCATTTTCTACTGGGCAGCCATTCTACCAAGTCTTTCATGGTATTATCTTAGACAACTATCAACTCTAGGAAATAGGTATGATTATCATCTTCATTTGACAGATGTGAAAATCAAGGTAGAGGGAGCTTAAGTAATTTTCTAAGGGGAATAACGCTCATAAACAGGGGAGGTGAGGCATGGAGAGTGCTGAGATTTGAACTCAGGGAATTTCAGTTTTAGGGCGGTGGACTCAGTCGCTATGCAGCACTACATCCAGGAATCTTTTTGTGATTAAAAACACTGGAGGAGCCAAAGTCTTACTGGCTTACAGGGATGCTGGCGATCCAGGCCAGCTGTACAGGAAAAGGTGAAATAGGTAAAGTTTGCTTTTGGTTCTCCTTCAGCTTCTCTTTTCCCTGCCCAAGGATTTCCACTGTTTTTTTTTTTCTATCCCCACTTTTGATTGCAAACCCGTGTTTCATTTTTTATAGAATTTTTTTCCTAGAAGGGATTATTGTTGGAACTAGATTATGATATTAGTTTATAAAGGTTGGAGTTAGTCCTTTAAGGGGCCCCCGTATTTCAATGGGAAAATTTTAAGGAATAAAAGTTTTCAAGACACCTAGGAGCAATTTCTAAAAGGGATGTTTTATTTTTCATTTGAGACCAATGGTGATGGTATTTTTTAGGCTAGGGGCACTATTTGAGGCCCTCAAAGCACACTGGGAAATGGGAAGTGGCAACCTTCTTATCTTCTGGAAAGGACTCTTATTATAAAGAGATGGGGAGAGAAAGTTAAAGGAAGAAGAAAGCATAGTGTGGATGGGGAGTGATCCAAAAAGGAGGAAGAAAAGCGTGGGATCTCACAATGGGGTGCTGAATTCAAATTCCACTTCTGTCCGTTTCTAGCTGTGTTTCTAGCCACTAAGGGCACATGATTAAAAGTCTCCTGTATAAAAATACATATGTAATAGAGTTGTTAGGATTAAGTAAGATAAAGACTATAAAAGGCAGTAACTAAACACACGCTGATAGGACGTTCTTACCTAGTGTTGTTGCCCTCCCCTTCTCCCCCTGTCCTATTGTGTATTAGAGTTGTGAATGAGGATGACCAGGAGAGGAAATGGTACAAACTGATGGAAAACTATCTAGAAGAAAAAGAGACTAAACTGTGATATACTTATTTCTTTATTATTATTATTATTTATACCTACAGCACCTGGTCTTCCTAGGTGATCTCCTACCCAAGTACTAACCAGGTCCGACTCTGCTTAGCTTCCGAAATCAGTCATTAGGCTTGTCTAGGGTGCTATGGCCATAGATCATGAATCATAGCTCCACTGGGGCTTGGACGCAGGCCCCTCTGCGTGTAAAGCAGACATGCTAACCGCTATACCATGGAACCACATCTGAGTTACTTATTTCTTGAAGTGAATCAGTCTTGTTGCACTCACTCATTCATTCAATAGATACTTATTGAGAACTTCTGCATTCTCTTGGATTTGGGACTTAAATTCACTTGGATTGTTTTCACTTTGCATTTAGAAATGCTGTTTTTGCAGAACCTGATAAATCCAGACAACTTATGAGAAACAGATATTATTTTAAGTTTTACCACATTATCCTGGAACACTCTGTCCAGAACACCTTATTTAATCAGCACATATTTAATCTGCAGATTTACCACTGACTAATGGCCATGGCTCTCTCAGGTAGGTGCACACATGTGTCTGAGAAAATATCAAAATATAGTTGTTGTTTACTTATTTCTGAAACCCCACATCTCTTGAGTTGATAGCAGTGCTCAAAGCCACACAGGTGATGTAAACCTTTGAATTAGTAAGAGCTGCCATGTGTTGTAACTGAGAATCATGAGTTATTTTCTTATTCATTAACTAAAACTTGTACGACATAGTGTTGCCCGGTATCTCTGGCCCTTGATCTTTATACTAAGCAGGCCAGAGGGATAGATGTTTATCAGGACTAACTACAAGACTGAAAAGAGGTGGCCTTAGTCATTCTGCTATGGCCCTGTGCTACCAGAAGTGTGTGCTCAAGTGCCTCCTGAACATCCAGCCTCACCAGCCTGCACACACAAATAAGACTTTGAGGATGTTAATTCCTGAATTCTCCTGGCTTTATAGCTCTTTCATTATAAAACTTCTGGACCTCTCTGGCCAAACTCTCCCACCTTCTGACAGCTTGGAGGGCTATCTCACTTGTGCTCATGGAGAAGTTTGTACCCATTGGATACAACTGCTGCCTCACTGGCTCTGCTCAGTATTTGCTATGCCAGTTGTTACCAATCCTTGGGAAGAATGATACTCTCTGCAGAGCATTGTACCCTGGGGCTTCCCAGTGTGTCATCAATTGCCGGAGCTACAGTGTGGTCTACATTGAAAAAGAAAAAATTATCCTCTCACTAGCTCTGTGCCCCACCTGTCACCTGGGCCATGAGCTGGAACTGCCTGGCACACAAGTAAATAGCTTATTCAGATTATGCTTAACATCTCTCCACTTCCCCCAGGTCCCCATGAACCAACTTTGTCCCTTCTTTTTTAGCCAAAAAACCCAAAACCTAAATGGGTATTCATTTAGGCAGATCTATGTCTTGTGTGTCACTGGCGTTATTTTCCCGGTCTCTATTTAGGTTTGGCCAGGCCCACACTGCTATCCATCCATTCATGAAGTTGTCTGTTTTGCTGAGCTCATAACCACAAGGGAACTGAGGGTCTGGTGGTGATTGGAGTCATCAGCCAGTGTAGATAATCAACATGAAGACTACTTTCATAAGGGGAAGAAAAACTACTCTGTAGGATCTTATTAGCTCATTTCAGCATGGCCGTCTGTTGAATGAGATGGAGGCCCCAAAATGGAATGTATTTGGCCTACAAGACAACACTGAATGTAGCTGAGAGGAAAGTATTCATTTCTGTGGGCTTGAACACAACCTGGAGCTTTAGTCTCTGACCTTCAATTCTCCAAGAGCAGGAGAGGGTAGAGAGTTGTGGAATCCAGATAAAGAGAAAGGCACACCATCCTCATTGGTTGGACTTTGGAGGAGACAGGGAGACAGAAAACATGAGCAGTGATGTAGTTCTCTGTACAAACACAGTGTGCCGTGTTTTAATGACCAAGATCCTCAGGGCTGGGTATCAGTGGAAAAGCACTGTCATGTGTATGAACTCATCCCCTCAGCCTTTTTCCTTAAAATAGGATTTCCGGTTATTCATTCTGGAATCAAGGACCTCAAGCTCTTGAAAACGACCCAATCTGGATTTGAAGGATTCATCAAGGACCAGTTTACCACCCTCCCTGAGGTGAAGGACCGCTGTTTAGCCACCCAAGTTTACTGCAAGTGGCGCTACCACTGGTGCAGAGACGTGGACTTTGAGGCTACCTGGTATGAGCATGTGTGAAGGGCCTGGCGTTGGAGCAGGTGCTGTCTGCTCTCGTCTCTGGGGCATTGGAGTTCATGAAATCTTCAATTTTAAAGAAAAACTTAGAGGCTATACAATTTAACATCTCAACTGTTTAAAATCCCTCTGTGAGATGACAGAAAGATGATGGTCTTCCTTTGACTTATTAAATCTGCTCTTGAATCTCAGATGCTATTAGCAATAATGACTTTGAATGGATCACTTAATTTCTCTGACCTCTGGTTTTTAGTTGATTAAATCAGTAGTCCTCAAACATTATCCTGTTATCAAAATCACAGGAAGGTTTATTAATATGCAAGCCACTGGACCCACCCCCAGAGGTTCTGATTCTGTAGGTCTGGGGCAGGGCCTGAGAACTTGTATTTCTAACAGACTCCCAGGTAATGCTGATGCTGCTGGACCATGGGCCACAATGTAAGAACCTTAAATTACGAGGATAATGATATTTGGCTTTACTGCCTCATCATAGAGGTAGAGAGGGCTTAATTAGTTTGCCAAGGACTTTCTTGATTTTAACACTGAGAGTCCTGTGTCTCAGGAAACCCCTTAGTCCCAGGCAACCCCTTAGTCCCAGGCAAATCAGAACCATTGGTCATCTTAGGCTAAACTCAAAATGAGATGATATTCACTTTATAAATGATAAATACCTTAGCAACATAAAGGTATGATTGTTATTATATCCTTACAAGCCGTAATTAGGCCTCTGAACTCCTGGAGTTTACTTTTTGACCAGGTATCTCATTCCTTTGCTGAAGCTCTAATTGTTAAAAACTTCTGCTCTGCGATGAGCTGGAATCTGACCTCTCCCCACACTGTCTCCTTCCTGCCCCTTAGCTCCCTTGCTCTGCTCCTTTTATTATGTGATAGGTTGGGAAATGCTTTTTTAAAAACCCTCAACTCAATGTTCTTTTTCCTTTTTTATTTCAAGTGTTTCCCCATGAGCAGCAGCTTGATGTATTTATGTCGAAAAGAGCACAAAATTTAGCAGCCCAGAATCAGGGTGCTGGTTGGGCCACCCACTAAAGAGAGGGACTTAGAATAGATCATTTAACTTTTAAGCTCAGATTCCTCATCTCTAAATTGGGGACAATAACAGTACCTGCCTTGGGTATATTGAGAGAATCCAATGAAGTAATCCCATAAAAGGCAGTGCAGAGCAAACCCCTCTAAACATAACAATTAAAGGAACCAGCCAAACCAAACAGTTAGAAGTCAACTGCTTGGGAGTCCTCTTCACAGGTTCTTCACATACAGAGGGAGATTTACCTGTATTGTCCACTGGGCCCTGGTGCCAAATTATGAAAATAACCTAGTGACACTTACTATGTTTGTTGAATGGTGCGTATATGTAATAAAATGGAAAGTGAGGTTTGTTTTTGTTTTTGTTTTAGTATTACAAGATTTTAATCTCTTTCAAAACCAACAATAAAATTGTTTTATGGGGACAGAAAGGTCACCACTTCTTAGCTTTACAATGCTTTTCTAGAGATTACCTTGAGTCTGCAATTCTCTTTTCTGTATTTTAGGGACACTATTAGAGACATTGTCTTGGAAAAATTTGCTGGACCCTATGACAAAGGCGAGTACTCACCCTCTGTCCAGAAGACCCTCTATGACATCCAGGTGCTCTCCCTCAGCCAGGTTCCTGAGGTACGTTTTGTCACTTGCCATTCTAAGGCCTGAGAAAGCTTGTTGTGTCTCCTGTCAGCTCTGAGAAAGAGTTGAGAGTTAAAATAAGAAAGTGGAAGACACATGAAAAATGACATCTGTTGTTGTTCAAAAGCTTGTTATAGCAAGTGAGAAGGGAGCAAAAATGGAAAAATCTGTCCAACCTGAAAACACAGGCCACTGCTATAGTTATTTAGTTTTGTTGAAAATTCTTCGAGTCTCTTCAACTTGCTGCAATTTAAACCTCATATTCAGGACACTCAAATGCCTTGAAGAAAGGGAATTAGACCAATAGTCTATGTTTTAGGAAAGCCAGAGAGTTAAGGATAGATAGATGCAGAAAGATTCCATCCATCCATCCATCCATCCATCCATCCATCCATCCATCCATCTGTTTGATATTATTGAATGGTTATTATGTCTCTGTCAGAACATGAGGGATACAAAAATAAATTAGACCTGTTTTATACCCTTAAAAAGCTCATTTTACAGTGAAAAAAAAAATAAGTGAATTAACAATACACTAGAAAATAGAATATTTTGGAAATACAGAGGAAGGCATCTAATTCAGATATAAGAGATAGAGTCAACCAGGCTTTCTGGAGGGAGAGGTGCTTGAGCTGAGTCTTAAGGGACAAGCAGGGGCTATCTGGATTCACAGTCAAAAGTGAGAGAGCAGAGTAGGTATGGAGACGGGAGGCAGCATGGAACAGTCATTTACTGCTGAGGGTGTGCCATATATGGAGCTTCGGCAGTGAAAAGTCTTTCCACACGTCTAGAGATGAGGCAGGAACCAGATCAGAAGGGCCCTTGTAGGCTTATTTATAATCTGTACTTTATCCTGAAAGCGCTCAGGAGCCACTGTGGGGATTTAAGCAGAATATTGCACTACCAGATTTGCACTCTAGAAATATCACTCTGAAAGAAAGGTGACAAATTAAAAGGATGATGGACCTCAGACAAGGATGGCTGTTGGGAGGCTGTTGTTAAAAATATGACAAAGAAAGCTTGAATTAAGGTCATGATGGGACAGAGAGAGAGAGTACTATACTCAGACTTAGGCAGAGGGCCCCCTGCCATGCCCAGACCACTACTTTGGAGGTCTCCTTCAGGCCTTCTGTTTATGTCTCTCTCCACTGGATGAAGAGTCATGGGGCCAAGGCAACAAACCTTTCAGGAGCCCATGTATCCCCTCTAGTCTATTTTATGGATACTTGCACCCCAGAATTTCCTGCTCAAACAGCCCTGATACCAACTTCAGAACCAGAGCAGTTCTCTTCCCTACATACATCCTCTGGGAAGGCAGATCATGCTGTCTGTGTGTGGACCTTTAGGCCTCTGAGTAGGCAAAAAGTGAGATGTTTGCAAGAGATATGGATGAGACTTGATAAACAAGTGGGGATGTCCACTCACATGAGTCTGAGAAAGAAGATGGGATGGGCCAGAGACATGACACGCACTCCAAAGAGTTAGAGAATTTTAAATTAGCTCCTTGGCCTTCCAGGTTGTTATGAAGGTGTATTTGTCAAGTTAGAATGATAGAACATATTTCACTTAAAAGTGTTTAGCTTGATTATAACTTTTAAATCTTTATACATCTGGTACGTGGGCCTCCAATTATTCTCTTACCCCAGGGCATGTGAATGTTAGGGACAGGCCTGAAGAGGAGGGAATGTAATGAGGAGAAATTTAGGAGGTTGACTGGCCAGCACTTGGAGGCCTGTTAGATATTGAAGAGGTCTCCCAGGTTTCTGACCCAAGAATCTCTTATTTTTCTGAGAAGTCATTTTTGTACACGTTGAGGGAAAGAGTGGGCCCGCCATCTACGAATAGGACCAGGAGGAGAGAGTAGTGCCAGGCAGTACAGGAACATGGGAGGGTGCCTTAGAGACAGGGGTGGAGCCGGCAGAACAGGCTAGTGGGTATGTGGGGAGAGGGAGGGAGTGGCGGAGAGAGATTCACAGTTGCCCAACGTGATATATATTATTGTGGATTTCAGATAGAAGAAATGGAAATCAGCCTGACAAACATTCACTACTTTAACATAGACATGTCCAAAATGGGACTGGTCAACAAGGAAGAGGTAAGAACTTTAAAAATATTTAATGCATATCTACCTTCCTCCCCGCTTCCCTTACCCCTCTTGATAAACTTAGGATAATACTATCACCAACCAAAACTATTAGGAGCAGGAGCTCTCGGTTTTGGAATATTTATAGTTGCCACAGATTAGAGCCCTCTTAGGCTCTGAGGCTGGTGTACTCTAGAAGTGGAGGAATGATTACAGAGTGTTGGAAGTCACAAACAGTAAAAGACAAAGCGAGAACAGAGTGTACCCAAAGAAACAGCTCTGAGATCCACTTTCCTCAACAGTGGCGCACAAGGTCACAGCTTCATTATTCTTTTATCGTGAGGTGATGAGGAGGAAAAACAAGATTCTATTTTTGTTCCGTCCATCATCTCTAACTTTTGATTAAGTAGTCAATCCAGCAGCATACAATATACACAGAAAAGATGAAAGAGTATTTGTGTTTCCACTTTCAATTACAGAAGGCAAGATGAGGAAATTCAGTTTTTGAAAGGACACTTTGTCTTGGAGAAAGAGCTTAACCTGACTTAGTTTTAGCCACGGCAGAAGGCTAAACCAAGTCAGTGTGTCTGGCTACATCAGGCTGCAAGCGGAGGTAGAGGAGCAGCACTGGGAAACAAAGGTCGTGCTTTTTGCCTGCTATAGTTGCTTTAGAGCCCTAGGTTGCAGAGGACAATGACCTGGATCCCATGTGTCGTTCACTCACCTGGAAGGAGGGGCAGCACTGTTTACTTCAGAGGAAGGAAAGGATGTTAATTATCAGAATGCCATTAATTAGAACATAAAGACTTTTTAAATGATTACCTTCTAAAGGGCAGGAGAAGGACCTAAAAGTAATCTTGACTATGTCCACCAAAGGAGAAATGCACCTCAAACACAAAAAGGCTTAGGTGTCATGACCAGAACAACCACCTCCCACCCCCAACCCTGGCAGAGAGAGAGAGAGAGGAGGGTCTCCTCAGGGTCCCCTGATGCCTCAGGCCTGTGCTGATTTCAGCTCCTGCAGGCTGTGGGCTGAGGCCACAGCATCCCTTGCTCTGAGAAGTCAGACTCAAAGCTCCCTTCTGGAGCCCAGCAGGGGACCGGAAGGCCGAAAGTCCTGCATTCCTTTTGGGTAGGGTTCTGCATAAAGACACCAGAGTCAGTGAACAAGCTGTCCCCTGTCTGTGTGTGCACTTGAGTGATGGCTAGAGCCACTCTCAGGCCCTCGCCCAGAAGATGTGTATAAAGTGAAGGCAACACATGAGAAGAAGGGAGTCAGGACACACTGACAACAGCAGAAAAGTGACAAATGAGAAGGTGGGAAGACAGAAGAACTCCAAGTATGCAGCTGTCTGGAGCCATTTAGCACTGGGCTAGCAGCCCTGTGGACTTCAAATGCTCCTGAGGGCTTGGCCATATTACATAGCATCAGACAGCGATTGATGTTCAGTGTGAGTCATCAAAAGAAGTCCAAATTGTGTTCACTACCTTCTATTTAAAAGGCAAGGATATGTAATGCATTTGAGAAACATTTATATCCCACTGACTGAAATTTTTCTAAAGTTCGTTAATTTTTCTGGAAAATTGACTCATTTCTTAACTATCACCAGAAAAATAAGGCATTGCCAAGATTGAAGTAACTCGATTGTAAGGTATACATATTCTCCTGTTTAGCAAGTTGTTGTTTTTGTTGTTGATTTCATATTGATTCATAGACTAAAGGAGAGGTCTATTTTAATGTCTGTGAAGTTACAATGTGGTTTTTCTACAGGTCTTGCTACCAACAGACAAGCCATACGGCAGAATTACAGGTACAGTCAAGAGAAAGCTGCCTTCGAAGCTGTGACATTGTAGCCACCAGTGGGAGTTCACTCTCAGCTGAGGAATTCCTTAAGCCACTTGTGATGCTGGGAATCATAGCATGCAACCATGCAAATTTTCAGCCACCTATCATGATTTACAGTGTTCAGGTTCCTCTTGTACTAAATAATTTGTCTACACCTAGCTCAGCAATGTGTTTTGTGATTAGTATTTATAACATACCTTCTAAATAGAGTTTATTTCACAAACGCTGAATGATAATCACAAGTCAGTATTTCTTTTCAGTTGTCTTGTGTCTTCCTATCTTAGAGAAACTTTGAGATCAATTTACGAAGAAAATAACCATGAATTAATGGAAGTGTCATATCAATTAATTTGTGCACAAGTTGAAGAAGCACTCACTGTTTTCATTCTACTGGTGCTAAAACTGCTCTGGGTCGTGCAGATGATGTAATGACAAAATGATATTTTGAAATATATCACCATTGTGAGTTCAACTAGACTGAATATTTAAATTTTTAAGAATGTTCTAGCATATGTATCATTGGGAGTTTATTTCTACTATAAAACTTTTTTTAAAATCTTAATGTGTTGGTTTTATGACACTTACAACCCTTAGAGAATATTTAGTACACATTGGGGCAATGAAAAAAAGTGTAAATTATTTTCTTAGAACGATGTATCACTTTGGCACGAAGAGTCACATTTAATAGATGCTAAGTCAATATTCTGATTGATGAATACACATATGGAAAGAAGACTAAAGACTACATATGGAAATATCAGCAATGATGACTTCTGGAGGCTGGCATTATGAGTGATTGTTATTTTGCCATGTGCTTTTCTGAATACTCCAATTCGAACATTTATTACCTATGTAATTAGAGAAATAAATATAATTGATCATTTAACAATGCATGCAGATTTGAGTGATTATCTTTACATCAATTAATTAACTCTACTATTGTATATATAGCATAAAGTTTCATAAACTATAATTTTAGAAATTCACGATGAAAACCTATCCACATGAACATTCTAGATAGCATTCCTTTATTGAAAAAAAATTTTTTTATCTCCATTTTTTATAGATGCTTACATATAAGTGCTTAGTATAATTTAATAATCTGCTTCATTCACTTTTATAGTATTACTACTTAAGGTAGCATGGTGTAATGTTTAATTTCACAAAATCATTTAAATCCTGGATGCACCTATTGCTAGCTATATGACATTTCCTCATGCACAAAATGAAGTGGAAATAGAAACTACCTCATAGGTTTTTTGAGGATTAAATGGATTAACATTTGTAGAGTGCTTTGGTAGTATTTATGCCTGGCACATAAAAATTTCTATATGCGTTTGTTAAATAAAATATCCTGCTTTATTTTCATTTGTTATTCGACACTAGTAGAAAGTCATCACTGGACTTCATGAGTGAGGTGAGAAATAGGAGGTCTGAGAGCAACAAATCCTAGAAGATGCTAGAGACCATTCACCAGCTAGAGTGTGCTTAGAAAGAGCATGAGATAAGAAGGATGAAATCATTTGATAAGGAAAACTTCGTGCTATATATAATACTCATGTAACAAAATGTGCTTCTATGACACGTAACTTGCATGGCCAAATGGTCGGTACATTTTTTCATCCATTAATTTGATAATTTTGTTCAAAGAGGAATTTAGCATCTAACATGATGTTTTCTAAACAAGCAAATAAGAACATAAACTTAATCAAGCCCTTCTTACTTGACACACTCTTGGTCATGTAAGTTCTAGAAATACTGTAGTTGCTTCAAAGAAGAAATTCATGTTAAAGGAGAATCCTTAGAAATTGTGACCCATTTGAGACATGTATGCATTTTGCTTCTTTGGAGTTCTTAAAATGTTTATCGTAATGGGTAGCAAATGAGCTATTGAATGTTGTATCCCCAGCGTGTGATGACAAGAAAGCCTATAGTCGGTAAATTTTCAAATTTTCAACCACGTTTCTGTTTCGTGAAAGACGTTTTCTTGCGGTTAGGATTGTAAACTATGTGCTAAAAACCAGGCTTTGAGTTTCACTTGCTCCTTTCAGTGCTGGCAGAGGAGCAGGGGATCCTGAACTATAAACACCTATAAGATAGTTGTATCAAAACACTTTGTAATTTTGTTATGGAAGGCCATGTGAACTCTGTTTCAATTTTCTGGGCAGCAGAGCTGACAACACTCTCCTCTTTTCTCTCCCTTTCCTTACCCTACTTCATCTCATGGGGAATAATGCAGGTGTGTTTGCTGCCTGGGAGGCAGTTTGCATGGTACTCAATGAAGCAGCCGTTGTTTGAAGGTTGTGGTTTTGGCAGCCAAGATTCTGGCTAAAACTTGTTCCAAATCCTCTTAATTCTATCTCCAACTTTTTACTGAGACAGACCCAGAAAATGTGTCCTATGCCTTTTCCTTTGTAGAGTCAGACTTAAGTGCATATCATCTTCTACTTATAATAACCTGCTTTTTCTTTCTTTTTGCTCCCCCAGGGTAATAGCAATAACTCTTTTGAGACAGCATTTTACTTACTTGTCATTGAAACAAAATTTATCTTTTGCAATCACCTGGATTTTTTTTTTGTATCTTTAAAAAAATTGCCTTTATTCAGAATCATTTTTTTAAATCTTACCATAATTAAAGTTTTAAAAAGATATAGCACTTGGTGCAGTGAAATACTACATTTATTATTCAGACACTTAAGGCAAGTTTCTCAGAGTTTACATGTGAGAATTTAGCATGATCCAAACTCAAATACCCATTTCTGATATCTTTTAATGTCTGCAGCAATACTGACTTAGAAACCTTTTATAAAGCCATTTCAAAATCCTCCATAGTTGGAAGCATGTACATTTCTTCTCTTGAAAGATTTCAGATTTCTTCTGAGGTCAAACCTTCAGTACACCTTCTTGTTGCCATCAAGGATGCAGCCCTGCACATGTCTCAACTTTTCTCCAACCTTCTAACCTTCTGTCCAGAGAGAGCATTTCCTTTCGTTCAGACCCTGGTCTGAACAGAGTTTGCCTTTTGTAGTCTTCTTTGTAAAACCTTGGTAACTTCTCCTTCCTCACCTGCATTTATGAGGAAACCAAAGCTTCTTTCTAAAGACATGGATTTCAAGCCTCCAACCAGACACACCAGGTTCTTCCTGCTTCCTAATATTGGAAGCTTAATCTCTTTGCATTTTTCATAGTATTTGTTCTCATTTCTTTCAGAGCTCAGCTGCCTCTCATTCTTCCATCCTTCCATTTTTCCAACTAAACTGTCAGAAATTCTCACTTATTTTTCCTTTTTTTTTTCTTTTTAGATCTTACTGAGGTCCTGTTGAAAATTGAATGGCTGTGGACCTACTTCCCAGGAAAATGCTTATTCACGTCTCTACAGGTGCCATAACATCTACTGAGGAAGTAGTTTATACTATCTTATAGGATAAATGATTCCAATAGAAATTTATCACTTAAGAATATATTCAACCAAACTTGGAACAAGGGCATACAGATTACCTTTATATGAGAAAGGGAAATAAGTATATTCAGAATAAAAGAGGAGGATTCCATGTGTATTACTTTCCTGAGGCTGTTGTTACAAATTAACACAAACTTGGTGGTGCACAGCAACAGAAATTTATTCCCTCATTGTTCTGGAGCCCAGGGGTCTAAAATCAAGGTGTTGGCAGGATTTTGTACTCTCTTTAAAAGCTTGGGAATGGGCTGAGAGGAAGAAAAAAAAACTCTAGAGGGTATTCCATCCTTGCTCATTCTTTCAGCTTCTGTTACCCTCAGGGGTTCCTTGGCTTGTGCCTCCACACCACCAATCTCTGCACAGTTGCATTGCATCTTTCTCTTCTGTCTGTCAGTCTGCCCCGTTTGACTCGTACACAGATACCTGTCATTGAATATTGGGCCCACCCAGATTAACTATGATGATCTCTTCATCTTAAGATCCTTAATTTACTGACATCTATGAAGTCCTTTTTTTCCATGGAAGGTTACATTTATAGTTTCTGGCAATTAGGATGTGAACATAGGATTTCAGGGCCACTTCTCAGCCCACTCCACCAAGTCTGAGGACAGTGAGCTTCTTGAGGGCAGCTCTTCTGATACCAATTGAATCTTTAGTTACAGACAGGCTACTATCCCCTTTGTATCCAGGGATGGTGACACTAACACCCCACTTTAGTTTGATCAGCTATCACTAGATGTTTATAAAAGGGTAAAGAGCATGGACTTTGGATCTAGATAGTGCTAAGTTTTAGACTGGCCTCCACCCGTTTCTAGCTATGTGAACTCAGGCAACTTACCCTAAACTTTAGTTCTCTAATTTTGAGATGGGATGGTGATGATGTTGATGATGATGGTGATGATGTTGATGATGATGATGATGATGATGATGATGATAATGATGATGATGATGATGTCTACTTCAGAGTAACTGAGATAGTGCAGGTGTGAGTCAGAATGCTGCTGGTTTCAAGTAACCAAATGCTTAAGAGTGTCTTAAATTTAAAATATATCTAATTTACTTAAGAAGTTTAGAGGTAGACTATCCCAGGATTGATTTTGTCATTTAGTGATAGCATCAAGGACTCAGGCTCATTCCATCCTTTGCTCTGCCATCTTCAGTGTGTGATGTTTCCCCAGTGGCTACAAAACTGGTGGTAAAGCCACAGTTAAAGATGCTGTGGTGAATCTTTCAGATCTCCCTTGGGACCAAAGCATTCAGATGCCAGAAGTATTGACGCTGATGGCTAATGGTCGGGTCTCTCTGCAGGAATTGCCCTTGGCTAAAGGAAGCTGTCTCACCCAAGTTTATACCTATGCCCTGTTAGTCATTGTGGGAGATACAAAATCCTGTCTCCCTTGCTCAGTTGGGACAACTCTGCTGGAGCATTCCAGCTCAAGGGCTCCTGATATTGGCTGAGGCCTTTGCTGCAACTGCAGTACAGTTCAGTTTTTCCCTCAGCTCAGTCCCGCGGCCCTCAATGCTCACAGTACTATTCCAGAGAGCACTCCTCAACAAACCTTCTGCATGGACATCTCAGGGTCTAACTGCTGTATCTGTGGGCAAACCAACCTGTAATATCATGGGTAGTCCTAGGAAGGAGACTCTAAGATAGGGTGTTGGAACTGGACTACCCACTGGCCAGCTGGCAGTGAGCCCCTGAAATGTTGTAGTCATGCTATTATTAAAACTTTCACCAGAGGTGAATTGGGAGGAGATACTGGAGAAAAGGAATATACTGGGTAGGGGCAATATCTCAGATGCTTGAGAAATTTGGGATAAATAATTATTATCAGAACTGCATAATTTGGATATGTATTGCTGGAGACCATTAATGCATTAAGGAAAACATTTAAAAGCTGACGATGATTAATAACCAATATAATGCAAAGCAAAAAACAAGGGGGCCTCCTTGGCAGCATATATACATAATCTACAACCAGATGGCAAGAAAAGCTTAGAAGCAGGTCCAGGACTTAATTAAAGAATAGCAAAATCCCAAGGAAGGTTGAATTCTCAACCCTGACAGGTCTGCCACAACAAGTCAGGATCCTGATTGATGCACCTGAAACCTTGAGTCCTCAGAATTCCCTGAATTCTCTGGGCCTACAGAAGTGTCTTTCTCCTCCCTGTTAAAAGCTGGTGCTGTCTCCCTTGCCTGATGACAAAGCAGAGTCTTCGTTTAGCAAGGAAACAGTGTTCCGCTCCCCCTGCCCTCAGGATCTATCCCTACCTCCTCTCCAGGCTACCAGACCTATAATTAGGGTCAAGTTACATCATGAATCAGCAGAGACATGCTGAGCCTACTCAGGATGAAAGGGACAATAGGCCAAAAGAGTGGCAAAGACTCAGTCAATATATATAAGAACTGGTATACATGGAACTAAATACTAAAAGTACTGGATAAAACCCATCAGATTTTTAAATCAAGAGGGAGGAACAGAAGTAGACTTCGTTCACACAGGTGAACCACTTTGTACATTTATGGTCTTGCCCTAGGAAACATTAAGTCTCCTGCCCTCTGTATATGCGACCTGAACCCTCTGGACATTCTACAGGATACCACTTTGGTCCATCATAATAGCATGTTAATTGGACTGGAAGAGCAAGAAGTGGCCCTTGTATTTTAGAGAATATTAGAGAAACCCATCAAAGGCCCATCATATTAGTGAAGTTTCTAGAAGTCCAGTGGTTTAGGTCAGGAGTTGAAAAACTCTTTTCCACCACCTGTTTTTATAAATAAACCTTTGTTGGAACATAGCCAGATCCATTGCTTATGTATCGTCTATTGTTGCTTTTGTCAACAGTGACAGAGTAGGTATAACAGAGGCTCTTTGGTATACAAAGCCCTAGTCTCTGGCCCTATAGAGAAAAGTTGGATGACCCCTAGTCTAGGGCATTCCAGGACGTTTCTTCCAAAAATAAACACATTCCTGCTTCTTAAACTTTCTATCACTAAGAAGGAAGTATAATGCCTGGTAGACTCTTCAGCTTTTGGAGGCATCATATTCCAATGGGATATTCCAATGGGAATACCGGTCCAACCCCTTTCCTGGGTGGCAAGGAAGGCTTCTAGCTTTATGTGGGGCCCATAGTAATAAAAGGTCCTGTAGCAGGTCCAGGCTAGATACAAACATTTCTGCTCAGATCTCATGAATTAGCAGATCCTACGCTATTAGAAGTATCCTGTGTGGGACTTATAGCAAGCCCCAATAAGAAAATTACAACACAGACTCCTAAGATTTGGGAGCATGCTATCTGAGGCAGAGAATTATTATTCACCATTTGAAGAAAACAAACAAACAAAAAAAGCTCCTGGTGTGTTACTGGGTCTTAATAAAGACAATTGTCTGTCTGTGGAACATCAAATAATTTATGACCAGAGCTGCTCATCAAGAACTGGTTTTTGTCAAACCCACCAAGCATTTGGGTCTGCTAAACCCAGCAGAAATCCATAGTAAGATGGAAATCATAGATCCAGGATTATGCACAAGTAGGGCTAGAAGGCACAAGACATTAGCTTTGTCCTCCATGTCATCCCCTAATGTCCATAAGAGGAGGTTAGCTTTTATGATGGTGGAGAAGAAAAATCCTCCCAATGAGTAAAGCTTTAAAAAATACACCAAAATGTCATCTACTCTGTATGGAAAGAAAAGTGGCCCTCGGTAAGGATATCTAAAAACTCATGGACAAATGGCTTGGTTGGTCAGACTCCTGGAAAGTTAAAGATTGGCAGATTTGGAAGAAGAAAGAGGCTTGTGAATAGATCTGTATGTATTAATCATGTTTTTCATTTTCTGTATCTTATGAGATCCTGCAGGATCTACAGACCCAGGGAGAGATTGCTCCTCCTAGGGGTATCTAATTCCCAAAGATAGAAAACTTACTTGGGAGCATGCCTCTCATATTCAATCTAACCACTTCTTTATTGATATCACATACCAAGCCAATATTTCCTCTGCCCTAAGTTAATCCAGGCCCAGGAAACAGACAGAGCTATACCCCAAAGTCTGCCAGAATTATTTAAGTCAGCCAGTTCCAAGCTACTTACTCCTCCTTGCTTTGCCTTTCCTCATGGAAACCCCAATAAAGAATCTGTCCTAGGTTTTCCTCTCACTCCTAATTCTGCCCCCTGACCAAGACCCAATGCTTCACTTGTGGCCCTGCATGGCATGGCATGTCCCCTTTTCTCAGAAAATGTAAATAACAAATTCTTCTTTCAGTGTCATTGACGTCTTCATTTTGTCACTCAGTCATCTTTATACATGAAGACCTGGGCACAAGTCAATGTGGGAGTGGACATAAATGTGAAGATCTTTGTATTGCATAATGTCTAAAAGGGCATCAGTCATGGATGAGGTACTGACCAACATGAATAGGCAAAATGACTTGGCCAGTTGATGTCAGTCAGCTTTTGTCATTGGCAATCTTAGTGTTGGCACAATGAGCTTGTGAATATAGTAGTCCTGGTAGCAGAGATGAAGGCCATACATGAGCTTTCCATTACTGATCGTAACTGTTGCTAACAAATACCTAGCAGCAGAGACCAATATCAAGTAAGAACCTGATATGGTATAAATCCTTGAGAACATTAACCAGCTACTTGGCAGCAAATTGAATATGTTAGACCCCTTTCATTCTGAAAGGACAAGAAACTCATCTTAACTAGAATTGATACATGTTTTGGTATGAGTTTGCCTTTCCTGTCCACAGAGACTCAGCTGGCAATACTAGCCAAGGGCTTATGCAATTCTGAATAATATTACTCAGACCAAGGGACTGAGGGATCTACTTAAAAATAAAGTAGATATGGTAGCTGTAAGTTACAGTATAATCCACTGGTCCTATCACATATTGTACCATCCAGAAGCTGCTGTCCTGGATGATGAAATAGTCTTTTAAAGGCACAACTGAGGACCAGCTTGGCAATGATACCATGTGAAGAGGGAGTACGATCTTCCAGGATGCAATATATATATATGTTGCTATATGTCCCCAAGTAGTAGAAGACATGGGTCTGGAAACACAAAGGGTTGAAACAGAAATGGCCTCACTGACCATCATTCCCAGTGACCCACTTGGGAAATTTGTGCTTTCTCATCTCCTCAATCCTAGGCCCTGATTGTAGAGAAGTCCTATTTTAGAGTGGGATATACTTCCACCAGGGGATGTAGTGAGAGTGTGATTTAAACTTAAAGTTGTATAGGCTTGTACAATCAGCCAACTCAACAATTCTCAAGAAAAACAGCTGTTCCCAGCCCACTGCACAGTCAAGAGACAATCAACCAAACTGGTTGCTCAGAACATTTATCAAAGGGGAAACGACACTGCAGAACATGGCAATGCTGTGAATTTTAATTAAATGGCAAAGGGGAGCAGTGACATATACAACTCAAATAATTGGATTTTTAGAAAAATCACAGAAATTAAATGCTGAATTAAATCACAGAAATAAATTTCTAGTTGAATTTGTTTGTTTCACATGGGATGCAATTGAACCAACAGAGGTTAAGAGAATGTACAAGATGTTGCAGACAAGTCAGTGGCAGATCTGGGACCAGAACCCTGGTATCCTGACCTGTCATACAGTGTTCCATTCCTCCTCCACTGTGGATGCATAGTTCTAAAGTTTTCCTTTTTAACTCCACGTGGATTAGGCCTATGTTAACTTACTCTGCATTCTGCATGCACATCATACAAAAGGCTGATGAATAACCTACATTCTGGTGCCTGGGAGAAGTCACCTTAGCATTAAAAATTCAAATCTGCCCAAATTAAGCAGGCCGATGTCAACCTAATTGGCTCAGTTAATGAAGGCAGATTTACTCAGATTTAAAAATTTTATTTTTAAAAAATTTTTATTGCTATTTGTTATTGACCCAAAGGTATCAGAGATCTCCCTTTCATTAGTCTCACAAAATCATTTGAATGTTATTGAATGTTCATTTTTAATTAGGAACAGGATGTGTTTAGAATTCATGAATGCCTCAAACTAACTTCTCTGGGTCTTTGGGCACCAATAAAAACATAGGCATTTTGCTCAGCACATTTTCCTTTACTCAGCATAACAATCTTCATGGAACTTAAATAATAGTTTTTTTTTTCTTTTATGTGCCCTTATGAAGATAAAGCATCTACAACAACTCAATATCCAAGGACCTAAGCAAGTAATTGGATGCATCAAATGAGCAGTATTTGGGTTCCACATGTTTGTCAATTCTGTGGCTTGACTGGGCTTGAAATAGAGTGACAGCATAATAATAAAATAATATTTTAATGAACTTTTCATATAATGCTAATATCCTTATAATCTGGCCTCATTCAATCTTCCATCAACCATATGAGACTGGTTTCACAGAAGAATTGCTAACTTCTTCACAGTATCTATCCTCATGTCCTCATTTAGCTGGGTACTATGCTGTCTGAAATAAAGGCCACAGTTTTCAACCTGCCTTGCAGTTGGCTACGGCCAAGTGACGAAGGTCTTATTAAAGGGATGTGAGTAAAAGTGCTATATGCAACTTCTTACAGCAGCACTTCTTCTTCGCTAGAATTCCACTGTAATAACTGAAGCTGAAGCAGTCATCTTGGACCACATAGGAAGCTGTGTGTTGAGGATGGTGGAACAACATGCTAGGAGAAGTCTGGGCTCCAGTGGTTATGGAGTGGCCATACCAATCCCGATCTGCTTACTTTCAGATCTTATAAACATGGCAGAGAAATTCTGTCTTGTCTAAGTACTGTAATTTGGGTTTTCAACTGAAACTAAATCCTGATACACGTGAGCTGTTCTGTCCTAATTGAGATGTGCTGTCAGTGTAAAACAGTGAATTTTTAAGACACAAAAAAAGATCATAAAGTAAATTGTTAAGAACTTATATTAATTACTTATGCAAAAAGTAATATTTTGGAGATATTAAATATATTATTTAATTCCTGTTTTTTACTTTTTTGAATGTGACTACTAGAAGATTTTAAATTACATATGTGGCCAACATTATATTTGTATTTGGACAGGGCCAGGCTAGTGCTGCCTTGCTTTGTCTCTGTATCTGCACTAGAGAAGAGATGAGGCACCTGGGGTTAAAGAGGAACTATACAACTTACCCAAGCTCCCATGTCAAGTAGATGGTGGGTTGGATTCAAGCCCAGATGCATTAGAAGCAGCCCCAGTGCTTCCATCCACTGTGTCATGCTGTATCTCTACTGGGGTTATTGGGTTCTGGCATAGGAGCAAGAATACTGACCCAAACACTAATTTTTAAAGGCAGAAAATGCTGGTTGCTTGAAGAGTTTTACTGAATTCCCCTCAAAATATGTTTATAATCTGATGCATTTTGTATTATTTTAAAATATTTCCTAGCATATAAAAATATAATCTATTGAAAAAGGAAATAATACACAATTTACAGAAGGATTCCTCTACCTTTTATTCAGAAAGAAGACATTTAACTTGAAAACTTTGCCATAGATGTGTCCTACTGATGACAGAGCTAGAGACCCTTATGGTAAATTTTTTCCTGGTTGCTTTACTGGACTTTTCTGGAAGCTTAAGGCCTCTAAGCTCTAAGCTCTGTGACCTAAGATACTATATGGGTGACGTCTAAGTGATAGTATGTGCTATCTTGTGGCACATGTTTGTTTATCTTGTTGTTTGTACATCTGGCTGCCTGGGCTATATCCTGCTTTTATATTAATCACTCCACAGGTAATAAGTATGTTCAGCATTATTTCATCATTACTCACTGACCTCCTTGCCATCTCTACTAGGATAAAACCAGCAGATCTGACCATGTGCTAATTTTAAAGAAGAGGGGCACATTTTCTATTTGGAAATTGCCTGACATCCCAACTTTTCTATTTCTTTCCTAAAGATAACTGTATACAGAAAAAACTACCTAAATGATGTAAACAGATATCAATATAGCTACCTATTTGTAGGTAGCCAAAGAGAACTTGCTTTACTCACAGCCTCCTCCATTATTCTGCCCCAGTGCTAGGGTAGACACAACTCTTCTCTTGAGATTCACAAAGATATAAGACAGCCACTGTCACCAAATGAACTTGGATGTGATAGTCTTAATCTCTTTTTCTCTCTATAGAACTGCCACTACTGGCCAGAAATGGTACCCAGACTACTTAATTGCCTATGGAGCTACAGCATGAAGCTAATGAGCTGCTCATTAATACACCCATGGCTCTCTCTCTCTTCTTCCTGTGACTTGTGTTCCTGGTTTTGAAGCAGAATTAACAAGTTTTCTCCTAAGGAGCATATCTGTCCTACAGCAGTCAGATCTTTGAACATTTAACTTCATCCCTCAAATCATTACAGAAAACAGTTAATGGCTCTGTGCCCAGACCTGACCCCTGCAGATCCCATTTACAGTGACCGTCAAAGGCAGATGGATCACCATCAGTAAGTACTTTATGCATTCTGCTTCCAAATATGGGAGTGGCTGGGCAAACTGTGGGTCATTAGACTTTTCCAAATTAAATTCCTACAAAGGTATATTTCACTAATGCAAGGAAGGACAGTGTGTGCCCTGACAGTGTATCCTAAGCTCAGAGGAACAATATGGGATATTTCTTGAGCATAGAATGAAGAGACTGCCAGCAATTGGTCTCTTTTTCATTATATTCATCATGTCCACTAAGTATCAAAAATGATACTCAAATCTGCTGCACTCTCCAATGCCATATGCCAGCTTGTTTTCTTTTCACTGAAATCTGCTTGGCAATTTCTGGTTTCTGAATTAACTTACTCTAAGGAAGCTCTCTGTGTGTTCTTTGCTTTAGATTAGGAGTCTAATTTTCATACACTTTCAGGGCCCAGACAGGTAATGTAAAAGTGTCCATTGCTGGTTGCAAATATTCAAGAATTAAAAGATTGTAATAAGTTAGAGCTTTCAGTCTCACTTAGAGGAATGCAAATGTAGTGGTGCAAACACACATACTGGACTGGCCAAAAGGTAACATGTCAGCTTAGATTCCACTGAAAAACGACAAGTTTGTGACCTTACCTTTAAATCAAGTCATTAAATGCCTTTTGTAGAGTCTGAATCTGATGTTTAAATGTACGGTTGGGAAGAGAGGTAGAGTGGCAATTTTTAAACCCCTTGTGGTTCTTATACACTGTCCGCCCCTCCATCTGAAAATAATCAAATTCAACACTAAACAGTTCTATCATAAAATCTATTGGCATCAAGGCATGCTCATTCCCACTTGCGCTCATGAAGTGCTTCCTCACGTGGCATGCGTATTTTCTACTTGATACAGACCCAGATCACATTAATAGAAATCTGGTGTGATCTGAAAAAGAATCAGATGTCTATGGTTTTACTGCTGTCTGGAGACAAAGGCTGCCTACCTGCTGAATTTCAAGTGCTTCCAGCCAGCTCTCTACAGCCTATTTTGATCACACTGCTTTTCTCCTGGATTGGGAGTGGGAGGAGGAAGGAATGCAGGCACCTTCAGTTATTGCCAGGGCACTGAGGCCTGCCTGTCATAGTTTGTTATTCTGGGTGTAAGAAAGGCAGACTATCTTTAATTTGCTAATTTTGCCTGAAAGCTGTCAACAGAGGCTCAGGAATGATTTGATTTTTTTCTGTTTGCTTTTCAATTAAGATATTTTTCTTTCTTTTCTTTTTTTCTGACAAGCATTTATAGAGCATTCCAGATTTAAAGCTTAATTGAGTTAGGTTGGGATTCGTGAATAAAGCTTCCAATAATTGTAGAAAGTGACTGTGATGAAAACATCTAGAAACTAAAAGCAGTGTGAGCTCAAGTTTGAATCTAGAGAAAATATGACTAAAGATACACCTTCAGTGTCATTTGCTCCAAGTGTGCAATGGCCAACTGACTGGTGACAAAAAGTCATCATCCAATATATATATATATTTTTTTTTAATTGGGCCCATGGTCTCTAATAAAAAGAAGAGATATTTCAAAACTCCTTTGAAGCTTAGTTATGGCTGAATTCTGGACAGCAAGATATAAGTGGAAGTATTATAAAGTTTCTTGGAAGTGTCCTTAAAGGAAAGAGGTATGTACCTTTTCCCTTTTCTTTTCTTCATTGGTTAGAATTAAAGTGGTAATGGCAAGAGCCATAGCAGCCACATTGGGCAGTGAAATTCTGGGAATGAATATCATGCATGATGAAGCAAAAAGATATCCCTAGCATCATGGAAAGTCATACCAGGGACTCCTTGTTTCCCTTCCCTGGACATTTACATGAAGAGAAGCAAGCTTTAGTTTTGTTGGTATTACCGGTCGAGGTAGGGGTAAGAGCAGGGGAGGCAATTTTTATCAATCATATCCAAAACCTATTCCAAACCTTGTGGAAGGTATCGCGTGACTCAACAGAACCAGGGTTTGGACATTCTTCCTGTTATCACTTTGAGGTAGATGGCTCAAACATCATCACAATTTCACTTGTGGAAACTCCTTCAGAAAGGTTAATCAACTTCTTCATTCCATCTTCCCTCTACTTAAGCTCCTGTCCCCTCTTCTCCACCTAAATCACCAGGAGGTACAGTTCTCAAATTTAATCACTCTTCTCACAGCACTTCACTACATTCTGCCTTTTATTCTTATATGTTTTCTGCTTGCTGTCTCAGATAGACCATGAGAATTTTGGGATAGAAAATGTCTCTTTTGTAAGCCCCTCTCCCACTTAAAGTGTAAAACAAAAGCATTAACCTAAATTGCAGATACTCCATAAACTCCATAATTGAATTAATTTGGAATGCATTTTTGAACCCCACTCACTATTTTGTTTCCTACGTTCTTCACTCTCATCTTCAGACTTTCTGTAAAAAATAGGGGACCTATTTGCAACACTGTCTAAAATAGTGACTCTTGAGGAGAAAGAAGAGGAAAATTCAGGGAGTCCATCATCTCTGCAAAGTTTGTATGTGGGAATGTGAATTGTCTGGAGGTAAGGTCAGCTTTCATCAGAATTTCCCCCCAAATCATGACTCCCACTGGCCTACAGCAAAACGGACACCCAAAATTGGCTGTGGGATAGGGGTAAGACAAGGATCAAAGCATGCATAGAGAATTCAGTTTGAAAGGAAAATAAATCCACATGTAGATCTTTATGTTTCCTATATCCAAAGTTTTCTTTTTTAAAAAATGGTTTAACTTTCTCTCTCTGGTTTAAGGAGCAACCTTAATCCTAAATCCCAGATGCAGAAGCAACCAAACAGAAAAGATCAGACTTACACTGGGAATAAACTGAAGCAATGCTTTATTGCAACCACAAAGCACCAATCCAACAAGGCATTGACACACACAGAGATTGGACAGATGTCTCTTTGAACAGAGATGTAGCAAGCCCATTTCTTCAAGTTCTTAAAAACAAGTACTCAAACCAGGAATCAAACAAAGCATCAGAGCAATTAAAAAAATAATTACACCATCATGAAGGAATATATATAAAAATATTCTGTACTAGTAACAAGCCTTTTTAATCTGTAACTCTTGGCTAATTTCTTCAGAAACAAATTATTATAAATACAAACCATAAAGTGAAAAAAATGCTTTCTTCAGAAACAAAGAACCAATTTAAAAGCAATTCTATGCAGAAAATACTATTACCCTTGTGAAAGCGATCTGCACATGGATGGATATATCCCCAATACACGACACCGTTTCTCTTTTCAGAGATACGGTTCTGCTCCTGAAGGGGGCATGATGCACGTTCATTTCAAACATCGCAGCATATCCTAGTGAAACCTTAATAAGGTCAAGTGGAGGACCCTCTATAAAAAAGGGCGTTGGCAATACCATCCAAATAACACAAGCTCTAAGGAGCAGAGGAATCCAAGGGAGAAAGCAAATCCCTTTCTCTTTTCTCTCCCTCCCCAAGTCTGTAACCAAAAGTTGATCATTCCATTAAATTCTTTGTTAAGAATTTTGGGAAAAGCAATCTATGAAGAAATGAAGAAAACCCTTATGAATTCAAAGCCTTTCTGGGGAAGGGTGTCTAATGATGTCAAAGACTGGTTTTTTTAACTTTCTCTGACAAACTCCACAATGAAAACCACTCTGTCCACATGTTATCCTTGCTCCTCCTGGCTGAATTCAGGTCAGCCGATGGATTGCCTAGTCTATCCAATAGGATAACGTTTCATTTGATTGAAATTCTTCACATATACACATGTATGTATTCTGTTTACAAAGTTTCATCACATGAAACTAAATTACATCACTGTGTATTTTTTGAGGTCTAAGACCCCAATTCGACTGTACTATGAAGAGTTGTTCTTTAAATGCTTTGACTGCAGAGGTTTTACATGATACTCGTAGATTTTCAGAGCAGGCCCCAATTTTAACTGAAGTCCTGTCAACACATCATTTCTTGTCATCAATAGCAAGGATTTTCCATCAATTTCCTATAATGGAAGCAGAGGATAAAGACAATATTAAGTCCAATAGAATAATAGAAAAAAAAGGAAGTTCAAAGAAAAAAAGTCATATCGATTGTCTCCAAACTAAAATCATTACTTTTTCGCTTATGCCAAAATGGAAAAAAAATGGAATCTTCTATTTTTATTTTCCATGTCCTACTTTTATTTTTGGGTTACATACAATTCATAGCTGTTCTTGTTTTCAAAATCCCATCACAAATGTCATGTCTTAAAAAAGTGATGGCAAGCTTGGAGTATGTATCCTAAGAATCTAATATGTTGCTTCCGAAAGGAATGATGGCACTTTCCATTTATAAAATGTATTTAAGTTTATGCAGTTTTGTGTACTTAATTCCTAGAAGAACTCTGTAAATTAGGACAGGCAGGGATTATCATGTTAATTTTACATGCAAACCTAGAATCAAGGCAAGAAGTTAATCTGCCTAAGGTCAAGAAGTTAAGAAAGAATGGCACAGGATTTGAACTCTCATTTGCCTACAGTCAAAGCAGATGCTCTTTTCATAACTCCCTTCTGTTTCTCTTGACACTTAGAAGTAAATATGTGTGGTCTAGATGAATCAATGGACTAGAGTCTTAGGTTTTCTGAATCTTGTCAATCACAACAATAGGCATTGGAAAAACAACTCACCCAATGTGATATTCTTTTCTGCCCTTTCAAAGACGAACCATCTTGCCTCAATGTGAAAATCAATTTCTCATGCTGAGGGCCCTACCACACTTGCCCTAATGGATCCTTGAATTTTGAAATAAGGTAGTAAGGGTACAGCAGGGCCCATGCACTTTCTGTTCTCCTGTTCTCTTCTTAGTCCTCTTTCCTTACTCTTCAGGTACCCAATCAGGTACACCTTCACTCTTGCTACCCTGGAGACTACAAAACTTTTGTGTAAAATAAAAATGGGCTGCTCATGAAAGATATGAAGATCCTGAATATAGAAAGGGATTTGAAACTTTGGGGAAAAAAAAGCATTAAGAAGAATGCTGAATGCCTCCTTATTTTTGTTATTGTTTACTGTGGAGAGAAGCTGAGGTTGTTTTTAGGGGACCTGGGTTTAAGAGATGGACTAACGGTACATACTCAGTCAGCCTCAACATATCTGTTTATGATTTTATCACATACTTCTCTACCCACCTCCCCCACTGTTGGATAGACAAGGTGACACATTGTGCAACTACAACTACATAAACATGTGACTCCCGCCTACACCATCACCAAGAGGGCCATTCCTCCAAACTCGCTCATATACTTTGCCAGGTTGTACAGAAAATGTGCTTTGAACATCTGAGTGTGTTGGAGAAACAACACCAGGCTGGGGGACTGAAGAAAGACCAACTTTGTGACCTTGGGTAAGTCCCCTCATCATCTCTTTCCTCAGCTGGTCTGGGGGATATTGGGTTTCTAACAGGATTCCAAGAGAGACCACTCTTGCAAATGCTCCCTGCGCTATGAGTTACACACTCACTCGTCGTTATTCCTTGACAGGACAAGGGTCCTCACTTCACTTGTGAACCAGCTAACATGAACCAAAGCAGAAGGACAAGAAATACTTCTAATTGGTCTGTGGTATGTTTGAGTGCTGGATACCTTCATTTTGTCATCTACTAGAAAACAAAGTGTCTCCTGTTAATTTGTAAGAGACAACTGTTCAAAACAGTAACACATTAAACAAGCAGTTGGTTGATAGGGCAGGAGTGGGAAATTAAGGGCATAGGAATTGACTGTTTAATCCTAAAGTATTTTTTTTTTCTATTTAGGCAGCTAGTAATCCCAAAGATGTCTCACCAGTGAAGCCTACAAGCAGTGTGAGAGTTGGCTCTTGATACCTGAATATCAATCACAGTAGCAGTTCTAAAAGCATTGTGAGGTCACAGGAATCTGAATCATAGATTACTTCAAAGCTCATGCTCTCTTATGCACTGAGATGAATATTGACTCATTTGGAATGCTTACAAAGCAGCATAGCTTCCTGCTCATCTTTACTTTGCTGGTGTTTGCTCATACTTAACTTACTACATATTTTAAACAGGCATCAGGAAGAGATAACGCTGCTTTCATTTCTATACAACAAGAAACCCTCCTTGATTAACTCAAAGTGAATTTTTAAAAAGTCTTTGCTAGCAAAAAGTCCTTCTACAACTCAGCATTTCTGTCAAAAGCCAAGTATATGAGTGAAAAATGCTGAAATTTGCTTTTATTTAAGACAAAATGGAAAATCATGTTTCATGCTCCAATTTGACATTCTCTTTGTTCAGTAGCCACACTGCATTTCACCTCAGATAAGGGTCGGTAAAGGAAAGCTGTTTGGAAATCCTCATTTAAAGCATTTGAAATAATAAAACTCATACAACAAAATTTTCCTCTTAAACCATTACTATGGTAGCTCAGATGAATGGGAGTAGAATATGGCATAATGGAAATGAGAGCTTCCAGGTCAAGGAAACCACAGTCTGAACCTTGGCTCTACAGCTTACTATATGACCCTAGGTCAGGAACTTAACTTCCCTGAGCCTTAGTTTCACTTGTACAATGGAAATAAACCCCTGAAGGATTTTGGGGATTAGAAATGATGTATTCATGTCAGGCACCTAGCACAGTGCCTAACATTTAGGAGGTGTTCAATGTGGAAATGTACAGGCTTTGAAAGAAATCTGATCTTCTGCTTCCTTTCTGGAAGCATGCTATCTGTTTGAATGCTACCCTTTGCCAGAGGGATACAGGACTATTCCTGTTCAGGTTAAAAATTTTTTCATTAAAATTTAAAAAATTCAAAGACTACATAAAACAGCTATCTCATAAAAATCGCAAACACAGGAAAGTTCCTTGAATTAAGAAGGCCAATCGCTGGTTACATAACTTCTATAAAAGTTTGTGATGCAAATAAAATCCAAATTTTGCCAGTCAGCGTGGTGTACTAGAATGAGCCTGAAAGTAGAAATTGGAAAATAGAAGTTCTACTGCAGACTCCATCAAGTAAATTTCCACAAGGAACCAATCATTCCTAAGGACCCTATTCATTTAGTATAAATGAAGGGGTTAGAAGGGGATCAGAACCAGTTAAACAAACAAAAAATCCTATAACTTTAAATGTAGATAATGATTAAAGCCAAAAAAAATAAAATAAAAGATAATTCATATCTTTGCTTACACATCTGTGTTGAGGGATAATCGTTTATTAGTCTCAGTGAAACTTTTTACATTGCTTCTGTTTTCTGTTTCCATGTTAAGAGTAACCAAGTACTTCTTGGGCAATAAAATTCAAAATGTTTGCATACTAAAAAGTTCCAGCAAGTACTCACACATAGACGTAGGGTTTAGAGATGTCAGGTATAAATTCCCAATGAAGGTAAGACCCTAGATCTACAAATAAATGAATAAGATCTATAGATGTTAGAGCTCAGTAGGTAAGCATACGTTTTAGAGTAAGACACTATTTTATCACTTATTAGGTGGGGCCTGGGGCCAGTCACTTAATCTCTATAAGTCTCATTTCCTTATCTTTATGATGGGCAGTAGGCAGGGGATAACTACTATATTTCACTCCTGAAAGTATTATTGAGATAACACACGTGAAGTAGAATTCCTGACATCTACTGAGTACTCAATAAATGCTAGCTATTAAAAAAAAAGTATATAAAAAATCTAAACCTATTTACTTTTCACTCTCTCTATCAACATTAATCTACACCTAAGTAGCTTTTTCAGTTGAGCCTAACTATGACATGGTCTATTGGAAATGTGTGGAAAGATTATGAGGTGGGAAGAGAAGACACTAAGAGAAAGAGGCTAGAAAGAGAAAAAGAGAGACCCCTAAGAAAGAGCCAACTGCACAACAGCAAAGTAGGACAGGAGAAAAGTCGAAGAGAAGTCGATGAGGTTTATGAGAGCAGGGCCTTGAGTCAGGTGGCCATATTTGTGGTGGTGGTGTCTGAAGTTCCAAATATAGTGCAGGGGAAACAAGGGATCAATTTAGAATCAGAAGACTTGGGTCTAAAGGCCAAACTCTGCTGCTTCCTAGTTCCTTGTGTAACATCTGACCCATTATTCACTTCCTCTATGAAATGAGAGGTTTGGACTAAGCTGACCCCTCTGTCCATTCCAGTTCAACACACTCTCAAATTCCAATTCTGTCTCTGACAAGCATCACTTACCAGCTTCACAGGAAAATCTCCCTGTGAAAGAATATAGCAGCAATGCCTTACCAATGACCTGGAGCAATCTGGTGAAGTAGACTTTCCTTTTCCACTTCAGTCTTCCCTCTCACATTTTCTAGAACTTTCTTTGTAACAACTCTCTTGCCATTGACTGTCTGGCTACAAGTGGTGACCAATCTGAACTTTCCCATTCCACTGCTTACGAAGGGCACAAATGTTTCAGAGGAAGGGGGACTTGGTCTGGAGCCCAGAGGTACAAAAGTGGAAAATCCTGTGTCCAGTATGGGGGTCACATCGAAAAAGGAGGAACAGGATCTCCCGGCCCCACCCACACGGTGAGTGGAAACACAATCTCCTGAGAAGAGGTCTTCATCTTCAAAGACATTTTGAAAGCCAGAGTGTGGCCTCTTAAACCACAGTTTTTCCTTCAAATAGTTTTTGTCTCTGCCATCTCCTCTGTTTTCTCTTTTGATGTAATTCCCTCTGGACTTGTCATAGTCGTTGCGTTTCTCAGCGTCAGACAAGACCTCATAGGCCTTGGCTACTTGTCTGAATTTCTCCTCAGCTGCCTCCTTGTTTTCTGGGTTCTTGTCTGGGTGTACCTGAAGAGCTAACCGGTGATAAGCCTTCTTAATATCAGAGGAGGAAGCATTTTGAGGCACTCCTAGTATTCTGTAGTAATTCACCATGTTTCTTTAAAGAATCTTTTCCCACCAAGGCACAGAGCTTATTGTCTGAAGGATTTCTGTTTAACTTTGGAAAGGAAGATGGTAAACTATTCAAGTTTATACTAAGATCCTTTCGATCTGATCACATGGTTCTTGGGACAAATTCTCTTCTGGAAAAGAAATTCCTCTTTGGTGTAGCTGTCCTCTACAGTATCCTCACCCCTCCCCACCCTCTGCAGCTCATTATGGGTGGAGTAACTGTGACTTAACATTATCAGCCAATGACTCTCAGCTGATGCTGTGCTTGTTTTGCATTCCTATTGGTGGAAAATTTGGGGTGGGTAATATACATGTTGGGGAGAGAGCACTTAATTTCAAAGAGCAACACTGACCAGCTTGTTGACAGAGAGAAAATATTTGTGTGACTCAAAAAGAAGTCTTTACCTCATTTATTAAACTAACAGTCAGAAGCAAAATAGGTGTTGTACTTAAATTGGGCACAAAATCCATTTTGGCTCATTTGTGAGGACTAATGCCTTCAGTGACTAAATAGGCTACTCCCTGTGTTATTTAATATTTGCTGCTGGGCCAAAGTGGGCGATAAAGGGGCTCTATCACCAAACCAAAAACAAAATAAAACCCCCAAAACCTTGTACACATTTCTGATGTAGAAAGAATGCAACTCACTTCATCAAATGAGGAAACTGGGTTACAGAGATGTCTGCCTAGATTAATAATAATAAAAAAAAAAGTAGATATGAGGAACAGAACTAGAAGTGAAGGCTTTTCATGTATGATCAGATAAGGTTGCTTCACTTCAAATCATCTTTTAAAGTTAGCCTTTTTGAAATTTATCTCTTGGCTCAAGGACAAAACTAAGTAGCAGCATCACAACAACAAATACTTTAAAAATGGCTTTAAAGCTCATGTGTAGCAAGGGCTGCCAATTGCTCTTTTTCCAGGACACACAACTACATATTTCCAAGACTTCCTTGCAATTTGGTATGTCCATGTCTGGCCAATGACATGGGAAAGGGTGGATATGCACCTCTTTCAGGCCTGGCCCAAAAAATCACATGCGTGCACTCCTGCTCTTTATCCTTATACTAACTGGATGTCAATGCCCAGATGACCTTGACAGCTTCTGGCTGAAGATGACGGAGCCTCCATCAGCCTGGGTCCTTGAATTACAGTGAAGCAGATAACCCCACTGACCACCTCGGACTATTTATATGAGCAAGAAATAAGCATCTACTATAATTAAGCAATTATACATGTTTTCATTCACATGTTGACAGAAGTCAATCTAATACATCAATCATTTCTATAACTTCACCTTCACTTTTAAAGCTGACTCTTATGTCATCAACCAGAAGAGTCCTACCTCTGCCAACACTGGAAGGCCAATATCTTATTCTATCTCTCACTCATCACTCTAATTACACTCACTTTTTCATTTCAACTCCACTTTTTCCAGAGTTATGAGTCTCCTTCACGTTCCTCTTTTGTACCAAGTCTATACCTCATAATTGGCCCTGGGAACCATTCCTTTACATACCCTCTTAGGCTATTAGTTCTCCACTGTGTCCATGCCACAAACACTCCACCTAGGAGCAGTCTAGCTTTTCTGACCTCTATACCTGATGCAGCTGGAAATAAATCAAGAAACCATAAAGATGAAACACTGTACTTGTGCAGTGTACCAATCTCAGCTGGGTCAGTAGAATACCTCAACAGTTCTTTTGTTTATCCTTGGTCAGCTCCCTCTTCCATTCCCTTTGGTGGCCATTCTTAACCTTCATTGCTCAACTCTAGTTTCTTATTAAAACTCCATCCATCCTGTCTACTCTAAGCAAAGGAGCTCACCTCTTGTTTAGCAAAGTTAATTGAGACTGTCAGGAACTCCCTAAAGTCCCTGAGGGTAAGGGCACTCATAGCTGTATCTACACACATCCTCACTTATGCCCCTGGAGCACTGGGGTAAAGTGGAAGGGCAGGAAAGATAGAGGAAGATATCGCTGTCTTGCTTAGAATTAATCCCTTTATATTCTTTAAAAAATAAATAAATAAAATTGAATATTTTATTGACCAAAATGAACCAAAGCATAAACCAAATCATGTGTATTATAGTTGACATTACATTTTATTGTGGTAAAACACATATAACATGAAATAGGCCATTTTAACTATTTTCATGTGTATAATTCAGTGGCATTAATTACATACACGATGTTGTGTAATCATCATCACTATCTATTTTTCAAACTCTTCCATTACCTCAAACAGAAACTCCATTAAGCAATAACCCCTTCTCCTGGTCCTTGATAACCTCTAATTTACTTGGTGTCTATACGAATTTGCCTATTTTAGGTATTTCCTATAAATGAAATCATACCATATTTGGCTTATTTCACTTAGCATAAAGTTTTCAAGGTTCCATGCTGTAGCATGTCTCAGAAGTTCATCTGTTCTTATGATTAAATAATATTCCATTGTTTACATATACCACATTTTATTTATCTAGTCATTTGTTCATGCAAACAGGTTTTTTTTTTCCTTTTGGTTATTGTGAATAATGCTGTGATGAACATTTGTGTACAAGTATCTGTCTGAGTCCCTCTTTTCAATTCTTTTGTGTGGTATTGCTGGGTCATATGGTAAACTAATGCTTCACTTTTTGTAGAACTGCCAAAGTGTTATCTACAACAGCTACACCATTTTGCACAACCACCTGCAATGCATGAGGGTTTTAATTTCTCCATATCCTGGCCCCTCCATACTCTTGATCTCATCTCTTTTCTATCCTCAGGGAGTTTGCTTCATTTAACTGTCCTCAATTTCATTCAATTTTAACCTGTCCAATACTTTTGGCTACTTTCCTGCATGTAAATAAGTTTGAGTGTCTCCTCTCTTATGAGGAGAGTACTTATACCTACATGACCCTTCAGCTACTGGCTCTCCCTTCTCTTGCCTGCCCCTCACTCACTCCTCAACTTAGAAAAAAGAGTCTTCCACATCCCAAACAGTCATCCACAAGCCTTTGCCCAACTCCACTGAAACTCTATTGTTATGCGTAGATCCCATTGGGCTTCCCCTTTTTGAGGCATTTGACATCACTAATTATTTCTTTTTCTTCAAAATTCTCTCCTTTGTTGGTTTCTATACAACCTTTCATTACTGGTTCTCTCCCCACTTCCCTGAGTATTCTTTCTCGGTTGCTTTTGCTAGTTGTCTTTCTTCTCCTAATAATTAAAACCTCAGTGGTTCCCAAGGTGCTGGCCTTGGCCTTTATCTCTTCCCCTTCCAAATGTCTCTCTCATTGTTGCTCTCTTTTATGACTGCTGATAGCTCTCATATCTCTGTTTCTATGCCTCACTTGTCCCCTGAGTTGTCTACTAGATATACCCATATACATGTTCTACAGGCCCTCAAATTTAATGTGCCCAAAACTATGCTCATTACATACTTTTTAAAGCTTACCTTCCACAGACATCCTGGTTAATGGCACTGCATAATAACCACCCAACCTGGAAACCTGGAAGTCACCCAGGCTTCTACCCTCTCCCACCTGTGAGCAGTGAGCTCAATCCAGTAGTTATAGCAGAGAACCAGTATGGGACAAATCTTCAGTCTCCATTGTTAATGATGCACTAAATTCTTTCAACTATCTTCTCAGACTTTTCAAACTACCTCCTGCTTTCCATCCCCAATGAACTATTACAGCAGTTTTCTTGCCCTTGGTTTCCTTGTCCTTCAAGCCACTCTCCACATTGCCACTAAGATTGATCTTTCAAAAACAAATCCCATCATGGCATTCCCCACTTACTATGTTCCCGTGCTTTCTTAGTGCCTGTCAAGTAAAGTCCTCTTCTAACAGCCAAACCAAACTATTATCTGGAGCCCTGTTTACCTTTTGGTCAAATCCCTTGGCATTCCCTGGACCACACCTCTTACTACAAAGTATCTATTATTCTCAAGATAAACCATGTTATGTCAGGTCCCCATGCCTTTGTATTTGATCCTTCCTTAGCCTGGAATTCTCTGTGCTTCTTTCAAATGGTTCTCATAACTGTAATGATTTCAAATGGCTTTATTAAAGTGAAAAAAAAAAAACCCTTGTAATAATGAGCATTATTTTATCTTAATAGTCTTGTACTTCTTTTAATGTGTTAGAAAAATCTATAACTGTGGAAACAACTGAACAAGTGAAAAAGCCAAAGAAGCACCACACACCTATCTTATAATGTCTTGTAATTGTTCTCAGTTCAAATGAATGATTTAAACCATTTGGGATTTTTGGTTTATGGAAACCTATTCCATTTTAATCAAAAATTCAAAAGACTCTTTCCCTTTTTGTTTTCAATTCTCCTGGCTATTTTCTTATTGTTAGCATTAGCATTACCTGTTTGCTTTTTAACTCTTTTCTAATCCTTTTATGGGCTGACAGGACAGACACAACAGTAGTTTGAATTGCCACTTCATCTGTTCATTACACTATAAAATACTTTAAACTTTTCAGAAATATCAAGTGTAAAAGCACCTTGAATATTTTCAGTACTTGGTACTATAAAATGCTGATAAAGTGATAAAAGTTATTTCCAATTTGTGGCGTTTTAGCTGGTCTAATTCAGAACTGGATTTACTGTAGAGCCAATGAAGCTTAAGTTTAGCCTTAGCAATTTTGTATTCCTAATTTTGTAAATTTTTTCCCCAAAGTGGCTTTATAGAATTGTATAAGCTTTGGACTCCCCGCCAAACCTGGATTTTTTCCTGGGTCTTATTAGACATATCCTTCTAAAATCACTACAGCTGAAACCCACCTGGCTGTGATGGACACATGCTCAGGGTTGTTTTGATGGCCTCCCCACTTTACTATTCCATTTGAGGCGGTTAGTGTTACTTGGTAATTTCTAGCAATAAGAAACTTCACTTACATGTATTAAGTCAGTGACCTCAGAAACATATCAAAAGGTAGCAAAGAGCCATCTGAAAAGAAATGCCAATCTTATCCTTTCAAATTAATGGCTTAAACAACCAATTGTGCATTTCACAGTAAATATTGTTGCTGTTCTTGTGGTTGGGGGAAAGTGAGGAGATAAAGTTAATTTGTCACCATGAATTGCATATTATTTTGTCATGATACTTTGAAAAAAAAAATTATGTCAGTGACATATATTCTACTAAAAACAGAATCACTGATTGAACGGCAGATCTCTATCTTCCATCTTCTTCATATATATTCTGAATAAATGAGACAGACAGATAAAGATAGAAATGAAGTGACTGTACTACAATGGGCAGAACTGTCTTTGTGACTTGCAGTTTGGCTCCAGATTGAGCGGTGAAGTTTCTGTACTGGAATGCCAGAATACCTTAACTGGCCACTAAAAGCATTGTCAATAGAGATGGCTTTACACGAGAGAATGGTGCTCACTTACCTGTAGAGTTTGACAAAGTGAACCTGATCCTTAATGTTCTGAGTGAGGAAGGTGGCAATGCTTTTGAATTGAGGTTGGTCAAAAGGTTCTCTCTCAAACTAAAGCTCTCAGGAAAGTAAAATTTCTGAAGTAGCTTTGACTCTTGAAAAACAGGCAACCTATATCCATGGGCAAGGGCCAATTTTTTATCATCTAGTCACAAAAATTCAACTGTGTATGTATACCATCTCAAGTGTTTTGGGGCTGTATGCTGTGCATTGAAAGCATACTTCATGAGGGAAAGTTCTCAAATAACACCTGACTCTTAACATAAGAGCTTGAGCAATATTCTCCTTGTTTAACTCAATATTCACTATAGAAATTTGAGACCTAGAAAGGCAAACTTGCCAGGATTATCCAGTAACTATGAATCAATCAGAAGAAAAGAAAGCAGGAGTCATGACTCTCACTCATGCCCTTCACTACAACCTATGAGGTCTGTCTGCTAGAAGACACTTGGGAAAACAGACACCACGGTGTCTGTGAGAAAGAGACATAATACTGACAGAGCTGGAATCACTGCCTTCTCTAGGAAGGACTCCCACCGCCTCCTTCTCTTATGGGCCAGTGAACCCTCTGAAGTAGAATGTTAATGAGACCAGTAGGCCCAGCTCCCTTGATGACACAAACCACAAGCCAACTCAAGGGAGAGCATCACTGGTCATAGAAGGAGACTGGCCATAACAGTAATACAACCCAACACATACACACACTATTGACAGTGGGTCATTTGTGCGGGAGTAGGCAGGGGGCTATGCAGGAGCCCAGGCCTCCCCTTTGGAGAGTTCTTTTGGCTTGCGTTTGTGGCTCACACAGAAGGCTCAAAAGAGGTTTTCCAGAAAGAAAACTTGATGGGGGTAACTGCATCAGAGGGAAATTTAATGGAGATAATTGTCACGTGGTAGTGTTAAGCAAAGATCCTGCTTAATCCTGCTGCCTCTCCATACCACAGGAACATGGAACACCATTCCTGTCCTTTGGACAAATGTCATTCAATGGCCTGATTTCTTCTAAGAGAGCACATTGCTTGAAAGACACATCCAAGTCTGGTTGCTACAGCAACATAGTATCCACTTATATACTGTGAGAACATACCATAAAGACAGATGCTCTCCTTAAAGTCAGCCCATCTGAGGGTCTGACATCAATGTCAGCTCATGCCACTATAACAAGATACCACAGATTGAGTGGCTTCAACAATAGAAATGTATTCCTCATAGTTCTGGAGGCTGGAAGTCCAAGATCACAGTGGCAACAAGGATGGGTTCTTGCTAAGAGCCCTCTTCCTGGCTTACAGGTAGCTGCCACCTTGCTGTATCCTCACATGGCAGAGAGAGAAAGAGTTCTCTGGTCTCTTCTTTTCAGGGCACTAATTCCCATCACAAGGGTTCTACCCTCATGACATCATCTAAATCTACTTATCTCCCAAAAGTTCAACCTCCTAATACCACCTCTTTGGGAGTTTGGGTTTTGACATAACATTTGTGGGGGACACAAACATTCAGAACATAAGAATCAGCCATGAAACTATACTTCATGAAACATCATTGGCAACTTTGCTATTTTTTCTGTATCTGTCCTTCTCTAAGGTGGATTAGGGGATGTTCTCTATCCCTGCTCTGCTTATATTCAATGGAAGGGCAAAGCCTTCCCTGAAGAGATTTAAAGATGTGGCTGTTGTGACCTAGAAGATGTGCCTGAAAGGGTCATGTGTTTGCGATGCGGGGTGGCCTACAGTTTTCCCATCTGGGAGGAATTTAAGGAGTGGCTACTGTCTGCTAGAGGTTCACTGAGAGGAAGATCCCTGGAGGCAAAACACTGAAGGTCTCTGAAGCATGATGAAGGAAGAGGCAGGTTAACATGGTAGAGGATCATAATCCTCAAGTCCTCCTGAAAATCACATTACCTGCTTGTCTTATCAGCCTGAGCCTGACTAGTGGTTCTCTCGTCACCTCCTACCTCCTTTAATGAGCAGAGAAAGATGATGAGGAGTTCACAGCAGGAGGAAGGTTGGACCACTTCCAGAGAATAATTCAAGGTAGACTCTTTCCCCCACCTAATCGTTTTTCCATGAGAATGAAGGAACTTAAGCTTCTGGTCCATGCTTGCAAAGTTCCAGTCCCCTGGAAATTTTCTTCTCAGCCTCCTTAGTTGGCAGGTTCAACAGAGTAGCAAGATGATGCTCTTTTCTCCCCTAGAAAGACTTCTTAATGAAATGCTTTGGGAGAGTTTATTCCCTTTTGTCTTCCAGTGTCCCTGGTACCACAGCAATGTCATCCTGGGAGAAAGGACCTGCTTCTAGGCCAAGCTCAGAGCTGGCCAGTTAGATTTCTGATGTCCTGGCACAGAATCCGGAAGGCCCAAAGAACAACCCCTACTCCAAAGAGAAGTCTGAGCAAAAGCTCAGTCTGGAAAACGCTTTTGGGCAGCTGGCTACCTGGCCAAAGATCTTTTAGCTAAGACACTTTTTTTTTTATTTTGGTTAACTTTTCACAATATTATTTAAACGTAATTTTAGAGGTGAGTTTCTCAACTGCAATGCCACAAATGGTCATTATACTATTAAAAACTAAAATAAAATGTGTTCCAGCTGACTGGCCTTCCACTTTCCAATCTGAGCTATTTTTCCCTCACAATTGTATTATAAAAATTTTCAAACTTAAAGAAAAGTTACAAGAGTATTTTATTCCTACCTCCTAGATTTGACGATTAACATTTTCTATACTTGATTGTACATCTACCAATCTACTCATACCTCTATCCAATTGTTAATCCATATTTTGCTGCATTTCAAAGTAAGTTGTATACATTAGTATACTTTTCCCCTAAATACTTCAGTTTGCATATCATTGCTAATATTTTAAATTCTTTTCCTTTTGAGGTAAAATTTAGAGGCTATGTAATGCACAAATCTAAATGGTTTGCATATATGTCTGCACAGACAGTTACCAATGCATATACCTGTAATCCAAACCCTTAGCAAGACACAGAACACTATCATCACCCAGAAAGTCCCCTCCTACCCCTTGCCAGTCATTCTCTACCACCATCTATCCAGGGGCAACCGCAGTTATGATTTATCTAAATGGAACCTTTATCTAAATGGAACTGCTATGGTCGAAATGTGTGTCTCCTTCAAATTCCTATGCTGAAACTTAATTTTTAAGGGGTATTAATAGTGATGCTAATGGGCGGAGCCTCTGACAGGTAATTAGGTCATGAGGGCAGAGTACTCATCAGTGGGATTAGTGTCTTTATAAAAGAGGCCCCAGAGAGCTCTTTCACCCCTTTTGCCACGTGAGAGCACAGTAATAAGATGACTGTCTAGGAAGTGAGCATGACCTAGCCACCACATCTGCAGCCACCTTAATCTCAGAATTCTCAGCATTCAGAACTGTGAGAAATAAATTTTCGTTGTTTATAAGCCACGCAACTTGTGGTATTTTTGTTTAGCAGCACAAAAAGACTGAGAGGGGAGCCATTCGGTATAAAGTCTTTTATGTAAGGCTTCTCTCATTCAGCATAATGTTTTGAGGCTCATCTAAACTGCTATACACGTCAGTAGTTTGTTCTTTTGTATTACTGAGTAGTGTTCCATTGTGTGAATACTCCAGTTTGCATATTCTTTCTCCTATTGGTGGACATTTAGGCTTCCAGTTTTGGACTATTATGAATAAAGTTAATAAGAATAATTTGTACAAATCTTTTGTGGAGATATGTTTTAATTTCCCTTAACTACTCAGGAGTGAAGTTGCTGGATCATGGGGTAAATGTATGAGTGTTTATTTTACACTTCTACCAACATTGTAGAAGAGTGCTTTGGTTCACATCCTCACCAACATTTGGGTTTGTCAATCTTTCTAATTTTAGCTATCCTGGTGGGTGTGAAGTGACTTAAGCTGCTCTTTTGGCAAATGTTCCAAGTTAAAAAATATATATGTGTACAGGAATCAGGTTTGAAGAAAATACTGGAAGAAATCTAAAGATTAGCACATATAATAGTAGAAAAGTTCACTGATCCAAACACAGCTTGAGAGAATAAGAAACAGTTAAAGGGAGATGGAAGAAGCAGCCAGATACAATTCAGTTTATGTCTCTCAATTATATTACAATATTAGAAAAATAAGTTTAATGCTTAGAAAGCTGAAGCTTTCATTGATAGGGAGATAGAAACTCTGTTTCCCTACAGAGTTATTTTGATGTGGACCATGACATGCTCCCCTAATTTGCTTCCTCATGGTCAAAAATCCCTCAAGTATCATCCCTACAGAGCTGGCCCAGCATAAAAAATGGAGTTAGGAATTGCCCAGATAATTGGGAGAGACAGCCTTCCCCTCTCCCTACTTCTTTCCAAAGCCAACCCTGGATCTGAGGGAAGGGAATTAACATCGACATTGGGCTAGGACCTATGCTGAGCGCTGTACATTCACTGTCCTTATGTCCTCACAATACCAACCTATCAAGTGAGGCACTGATATTCTCACGCTATAGATGTGAAACCAAGACTCAAAGAGATATAGTAAGTTGCTTGGGTCACACAGAGTTAGAAGAACCAAGATTTGACTAAATCCTGTGCTCTTTCCACTCTACTTTGCTAAGTACCAGAAAAACAAATTGGAGGGGGTTATTAAGCTCAGTTGGTGCCAAGGCAAGTAGTAGATGGTATTGCATGTCTCTTAGTGTCAGATCTGTCCCTCCTTTTTCATTCCTTTCTGTTCCTGCTTTCTAGTGTGTTTGGGGTGAAGGTAGAGCTGTTCCGTCTCACAGATTTAAATGAGCTGTAGCCCTCCTTTTTGCAGCTGTGACTCAGGGCTTGGTTTTTTCTCTTGCAGGAAGGAACCATTAGCTTGTTACTTTACTTCTCCCTTCTCCACTCTCTTCAGTTTCTCATGGTCTGGTATGATCAGAACTTGATGTGGAGGACATGCAGAGAGCCTCACTGATGACTCACTGCTCTCTGGTCCTCCAGCTCCTCACTCCCTCTGCCCACTGCAGGGAAGGGAGGTGATTGTGTTCATCATGTGTTTATCTAGACTGAGTTACCTGTTCCTGAAAAGCACTAGCTTGCTCCTCAAATCCTGCTGTTCGGAAATAATTGACGACATCCATCACAGCCCAGTCTGCAGGATCGGGTGGTCTCCCATTCTCCATGGAACTGCAAAACACATATCCAGACAGTCGTCAAGGCAGATCATGAAAGAGTGTGCGGCCAGGCTCACTACTCAGACTCCTAGGGTGGGTCCAGGCCAGTTCACTGGAACCATGGCCCTCTCTTCTCTCAGAGGCCCAGATCTTGGTACATCTCCCTCAGGACCATAATCATTCTCATGTCTCCTACGTTCAGAAGATCATCTCTCTTACTGGCTCAGTCACTGCTTTCCTATCAAACCATCAGACCTTTAATAAAAAGTATTTCCTCATATATTCTTTTTTTTTTTTTTAAATCCAGAGATATTAAGAGTGTTCCAGTGATTTCTGGTGGCCCACAGTATGATATTCAGTATGATATTCATACTCCTGAGTTAACAACACCAGGCCCTTTACAAAATAGCCCCAATATAACTGTCATTTTCCATCTCCCACCACCTTCCTCATCCTATCCTCACATACCCTCTATGCAGTTCTGAAACTGTAGGGCTAAAGCTATTCCCCAGTATGCCATGCCCTTTTACAGCTCTGAGCCTTTGCACATGTTGTTTCACATACAGTGACCCCTCATTCATTTCTATCTGACAAAATCCACCGTTTTTACCTAGTTAATCTCAGTTCAAATGCCTTCTCCTCTGTGAGGCATTTTCTTGCTCTACCAGGGAACTGTTTTAGTTATAACCTTCTGCATTCAAGAACTCCATTCAAACTCCCACTGTAGCAGTTTCTGTGCTGGATTATACTCTCTGATTATTGGACAGTCTGTCACACTACAGTGGGAGATGTGGGCTAGAGATACACATTTGGGCCTGGATCATTTCTCAATTTATTATCCCTAGTATCAAGTATCTAGTTAGGAACTCAATCAATATTCAAATGACTAGACGATGATCAAACATTGGTCCTCAAGAGTCAGTGGTAGGTAACTTGCATCACTGCATTTAGAAAGGAGGTGCAAGAGAAGTAGAAATAATAGAGAAAGAAAAGCAGGGACTTGCATTTACTGTGACTCTGCCTCGCTTCTCCTTTAGGTGTATTCATCTAGATTTCTCTAGACCTCAACGAAAGCAATTCTTCTAAAAGTGAATATCTGATGATCACACTGTTCCCTACTTAAAATCCTCCAAATTTCCCATTGCCTTTAAGGTAAATTCCAAGCAGTGTCACTTGACTTAGGAGATTCTTCGAGAAGAAGCTCCTGCTTACATTCCAATGAGGAACACAATGGTGAGCAAACAAACATGGTACTTGCTCTTGTGGATCCAAAGTCCTGCATGGGGAAGGCACTGATGAGTAATCATACAACAAAATGTACAGCTAGCTGCACATTGCGCTAAGTGTTACAAAGGACAAATGCACTGTACTGTGGCAATTTAAGGGCCTAGAAGAGGCTTTCCCATGGAAATTTCTTTTGAAGGTCTAGAAAGCAGCCAGAAATTAACCAGATGAAGTCAGAAGATTATTCCAGGCTCTTTGACAGGAATATACACTGCCAAGGGAGACTTGCAGGTCTTGGTGGCCACTTTGAGGATTCTAGATTTGTGTCTACAAGCAATGGAGACTTGTTAAATGGTCCTAGGTAAAGAGTGTCCTGATTAGATTTACATTTTGAAAACAGTTTTGGAGAGGTACCAGAGGGCAAGAAGGGGTGGCAATGAGAGGTTCACTGGAGTCATCCAAGCAGGAGATCACGGTGACCAAGACTGGAGCTGAGGCTATGGAAAAGGAGATAAGTGTGAGGGTTTAACCAAAAAAACCAGCGTGACTTAGTGGTGGACTACACACTGAGAATGAAGCAAATGGAAGTGTCTTGGAACTGGATGAAAGGTGGTTAACTTGCTTAGACAGCACCCTCAGGGTTAACTGGACACACTGAATTTGGGGTATGCTCTATGTCAAAGTAGAGGTTTAATGTGGGACATAAGTCTGGAGTTCTAAGCAGACAAGTGGGCTAGAGGTACACATTTCCCAAGCATTTAGAATCCTTGGGAAAAGATGAGAAGAAAATTTGGTTTAGAACTAAGCTTGGGGAGGGTCAGCATTTAGTGAAAGTTCAAAAGATTCACATTACTGTTAATGGAAATAAAAACTGCCCAGACTTTGGGGATTCCTGAAAGTCTTCAAGCACTCAAGAGTCCAGGGTCTGGCTGGACCTCTGCCTTACTCCCAGTACAATGTTTTGCTCACAGTAGGAATTTAAAATATTTGATTAAAAACAAACAAACAAACAAACAAACAAACAAACAAACAAAAACAACAACCAAAAAAAACTTCTTCGCTAAAGAAAAGGGGGTCTCTTAACAATGGCACATGTGACCAATGATTTATCAACACAGAACTTAATTTAAAAACATTAAAAGAGACCATTTACTAGTTAGAAGCATTTTCCCTTTTGGGCTTAGAGGCTGTGCATTTGTAAACACTACATGCCCACATACATACACACTTGTAGGCATGCACACTCACACACGTGCACACACATATACCTTCGTATCATCTAACAGGTGATATACATGGGAAAGACTGTTTTTTGCCCAAACATTTTCAAACATTAACTATGTGTTTTAACATCAAAGTTAAATGGGTTTTTAAAAAATGATTATGTGCTGAGATTTTCTTTTATCTCATTAACATAAGCAATATGGGCTGACAGCAGGGTCTCTCTTTAAGGTAACATTTTCCTTCCTCTTGCCTAAGGTGGGCTTGAATGTTTGAATGGGAGTTCATTGTTTTAACAAATCATTTAAATTTTCTGATCTGCTCACTTCTAGCAGTGAGCAGAGTCCCAAAGGATTCACTTTTAAGTGCCCCAGAAAACATCTGAATTTACTCTCCCTGCGGATGGCTTCAATTAGCAATTTCCTCATAAAGAATAGTTATCTAATTGTAACAACAAAGTATACTACATTGTAATTTTAGAATGGGAAGCTTTCCTGAGTCTTATTCCGCTGAGATAAGACATCACCATTTCCATAATTCTGAAATATTCTTGAGGTCTAGCAATGTAGCAGAGAATATGAACTTGGCAAAACTATTGGCAGTGTACCACGGAAAACAGGAGCAATGGAGAACAGGGTGCACTCTTATAACAGGGTGAGGGGACCCACACAGAAGCAGCAAGGGGTTAGAAACTAATCAATGAATGTAATCAGCGATCCACCCAAGTTTAAGCCTGATAGCCTTCTGTCCCCTCAAAAAATAACTTAGAAGAAAAATCAAAGTGTTAGACTACTCACATCCTGAGAGAAACCTGCCTATTTTCACCTCTTCTGCTCTCCAGAACCTAGCACAGGTCTGATGGTTGCAGACAACGCACAGCAAAAATATGTTGTGTTCATGGACTAACAACCAGAGAGAATTTAGAATTTATAGTACACTTTTTACACATTACTTATTATCAGCTCCCCAGCTACTTCTTAACTGTCTAGTGTAACCTGTTTTTAGAAAACTATGGCCCAGAAAGGATAAGACCCTCATCCAAAATTACATCACAGATAAAGCCAGGATTGGATTCACATATGCTTAACTCCAAATCTATTCTTTTCCCACTCTACTTACTCACTGGTACGAATATAAAACCTACTGCTTCTCAGTACTGTGCTAGATGCAGTGTTACAAGGATAGGAATGCATAGGCCCTGCCCAGAAGCTGGCAATCTAGGGAGGGGAAGCAAACATGTAAACAGTGAACTCTAAGTTGTACTAGAATTGAGGGGTGAACAAGAACCATTGATGATGCATGCACTGGAGGGCCCAGCCAGTTCTGAGCCCTCCTAGGACATTTGAAGATTTTCAACAATAATTCTGAAAAGTGTCTTTTGCTCCAAACACACACAAAATTAGGCCCTGGGAGGGGATGGCTTGCAGAGGCAGATATATGCAGGCTCGTATTATCAGTCTAGGTTGTTCATGTTAAAGCATGATGAATAATTTTGCCGGGTCCATCGAATGGTTTCGAAAACAGTTTTAAAGAGAAAACTGGAGATGATCCAAGGCAACATGATGGCGGGGGCTGGGAAGACCAGAGTGCCAAGGTCGGGTAAAATTATAAAACATTTCAGAGGATGGATTTAAGTCTCACTTTTCCCCACTGGGAAAGCCATATGTCTCCTCAAGGACCTTTATTTGTGACCAAACTGAGACACTTTGTTTCCCTCTCAATGGACCATTCTCTTTTAACTCGTGCATGTCAAATTCCAGAAAAAATTTAAATGGTGCTGTTTAGAACATTTCGCAGATGGTGGATCCCATTGTGGCTGATAATTTTGCACTGATGAAGTGAGATGGCAGATATAAAAGTTTCATTATCATTTAATATTTATCATTCACTGTCATCACAGCAAAATGTTTCTTAGAATACAATGTGTAAAGATAATAAATTCATAAATATGTTTCCAGGCATGGAACTTTTAAAAAATATGTATGCACTTTACCTTATTACAAAATATTAGCAAGAAAAGAGGGCAGAATTTGTCTACAACCCCTCATTTAAGCAGATCGATGATTCCATTTAACCCAGTCACCTTTTAGTCCCTGTGCATATGGTTAGGTGTATCATGTATTGATAAAAATTATATTATGCGTGAATAACTCACTCTGGGAAATGATTATCCCTTAATTAAACAATCACTTCACTTTTAAAGAGAGCTAGAGAGACACCATCATGGGAACAGAAATGTAATAAATAACAAATTTGGCAGATATGTGCAGATTAGGACCTTATAATGAGTGTTTTCATGTTGGCACATTATTTTTAAGTGCTGGCAGCAATACTCTCCATTTTCTCTTTATATATTAGTGAAGGCATGTGGAAAATAGTTGAAACTATCTGAATATAGCACGTGTACATTTTATGGTACTTATGATATCGTAGATTCTAAGGGTTGGTCAGACCGAAAAAGAACTCTGGATAAGTACAATCTATATGTGATTCAAAATCCCATTATACTCATGAATCGCATTTCTGCTTTAAAGTTCAGAGCAAAAGTTACTTTAGACACTGGTTAATATATAATGGTGATATGTCTACCACATTATTTTTCTTATAAAGCTAATTCTTAATGTTACTTTAGTTTCTACTCAAAAATGCACTCTAACTTTGTATTGCCTTGATCTTTGTAACTTACTTTCAAAATTAAATTAACCTACTCTTTGCCTGTATCTTAAAACAGACTTTGGCTAAAAGCAATATAAATCTGATCATAATACATTAATATCAACCTCTTTGCCTCTGATGTATTTAGAAGGAAGCAACCAATATAAGTTTTAGTTTAATTTCCATTCCTTTCTCCCTCTCCCTTCATCCTAACAAGCAAGAATCTGGATAAAAGGCAGACCCAAAAAGAGAAAGAATGATTCGAAGTTTCTTCACAGGATATTTTTTATTTTTTAATATTCAGATAAATAAAAGTTGACTTTGTTTAGCTGCAGTACGCCCAAACAGTGAAAGCACTGAAAAGGCAAATAATTCTTCAAGCTTCGGTATGTTCCAAGTTCTTTAGCTTGGCAGTCAGGGATTTGATTCAAACATACCTTTGCAGGCTTATTTCCCATTCCAGTTATGTACTGAAACCCAACTGAGCAAAATCCTGGACATTCTATGGCCATAGCTTCGGTTATGCCACTCAAAGCCCTCTCTGTTCGAGATCCAGCAATTAGAACCACATTTGTTTTTAAATGGTACTGGTTCAATGTCCCCTTCCTGATCCCCAATTGATCTTTTATTCCACTCATTAATTAATTTTAACCTGCCTACTATGAGCCAGGCACCCGACAATCCTTAGAAACTCATAGTCTAGCGAAGAGGAAAATCTCAATCAGCTGCATGATGAGGGTTGTGTGTTCCATGCCTTATTCCGAAAAGTGGTTAAGGAACAGGAGACATAAATAGATGGAGGAAAGAGGGCACAGAAGTGAAAGTCATCATGGCAGTATGACGCAAGCTGTGCTGGGAGGAGAGGCTTTGGAGCCTTGAATCGGCAGTAACACCAGGAGCAGGTACCAGGGACAGATGGGGCTTCTCCCGCTACAACAGGTATCTTCCCTGGGACTGACAGCTTTCCCCTGTAATGGCATGGCACTCTGTCCTGGGATATCTCTGCTGGGTATGTCTCTCCAACATCCCAACCCATCTTTCTGAAAACAAAGGATTCTATAACTGCCTCTTTCACTGCCTGTTCTTAATTTTGTAGTGCAAATAAAGAATTCCAAACTCCTGTAAACAAGCACACTCCTCTGTAGAGGACTCAATGAATTTGTTTTTTACTATCATGTTCATGCTAAACACAAACATGTGAATATTTCCTATCCCGATCATTACTACTAAAGGCAGCTGCATAAAGACCTCCTGAAGAACTTTCCTCCTTGCTCTGGGCCACAGAATGTGATATTATTCCAGAGGACTCAGGAGTGGCTTTATTGCTTAGACAAAATCGGTTTTACTTCTGTAAGAATATCAGTAGTACACCAGAAACTATGTAGACAGTTTTTCGGGGCTGCTAATGTGAATTCTGCTGGCTTTGAATGAAGCTTCTGCTGTCTTCGTGCTTAAAATATAATATGCTTAGCTGACACATATTGTACATATTTTGTTCTTTTGAAATGTACAACTCTTTAAGGCAGTTATTTGCAATGGACATACTGGTATAAATCAGAACAGTAAATACAGTAAATTCTTAACCAAAGGTATTATTTAATCTAAGGAAATAATCAAACATTTATCATAAGACCATATAAGACTGAATTGTGTCCCCCTCAAAGAAAATGCCTATGTTGAAGCCTCACCCCTCAATGTGATTGCATTTGGAGACAGGGTTTTCAGGAGACAGACAGGGAAGTTAAGGTTAAATGAGAGTAGAAGGGTGGGGTTCTAACCCAATAGGACTAGTGGCCTTGTAAGAGCTGTATGCATGTACTGAGGAAAGTCCATGTGAGGACATAGTGAGAAGGCAGCCATCTGCAAGCCAGGAAGATAGCTCTTTCCAGTAGCTGAATCAGCCGGCACCTTGATCTTGGACTTCTCAGTCTCCAGAACTGTGAGAAATAAATTTCTGTTGTTTAAGCCTACTAGTCCATAGTATTTTGTTACGGCAGCCAAAGGTGACTAATACACCACATATAAGAATGAACAGACAGCCATAAAATATTAAGAAATGAATTTTAGCTTTACTAAGAAAAATAAAATTGTACCAGTTATAATTATCACTATTAACTTCCATGTATTATCTGTATTTAAAAAACCCACCAAACAGATCTGCAGAATGGCTACAGCAGATTCTGATTAGAAAGGTAATTTTCCAGGTTTGAATTAGTGACTAGATTTACCTCTTCCCCTTCCTCTCCCTTCCCTTCCTCTCCTCTCCTCTCCTCTCCTCTCCTCTCCTCTCCTCTCCTCTCCTCTCCTCTCCTCTCCTCTTCACTCCTCTGCACTCCTCTCCTCTCCTTTCTTCCTTTCTCCTTTCTTCTTATTCCTTCCCTCCCTCCCTCCCTCCATCCTTCCCTCCTTCCTTCCTAACAAGCTATTTAAGAGGTATTTGGTATTTAGCCACTACGAATTTCTTAAGAGTTTTATTGTATTTTCCCAAATTTTTAGTGTAGAGGTATCTTCCTATCATGATCACTCCCTGTTCCAGACTGCTGTTCTCTAAAAAGAATAGGATCCCAGGAACCATCACACTGCCTTCCAGTAGAGTAGAGCAATGTGACTGTGGAGTCTGGGAAAGGCAAATGGAACAGGGGAGAGGGGCACGATGAGGAGAGCATACCCAGGAAATACCTAGCAAGCTAGGTATAATCCCCTTACTGCTTCCAAAAAACATACATCAAAAAACTGCTGATTATTTATGTGATACCACAAAAGGACAGGAATAGGAGAAAATGAATGAAAGCTAAAACCAGTCATCAGACACACAATTACTTCTACCAGTTTCCTTTTGTTCTTTCTCTAAGGAGTCAGGCAAGGCTTCTAGGCAAATAAATACCCTGTGAGGTTATTTATTCAACCTTAGATGTGACTGCTTCCCTTACAGATGGAGACCTGATTTATATGTAGATTTCTATACATGTAAACATATTGAATTTTTAAAATGATGTAATAGTAGCCATTGTTATTATTGTTATATGAAAAGTCTCTGATAATTCTACATCGAAGTCAGAATTTTGAAATTCTAGCAATACCAATAATTTCTAACTTGACTCTAATATTTTACTGCTACCATTCACCTCCTAATCCTCTGATTTCCATGGGCAAAAATGATAAATTCTTTAATTTAATATTTAGCTTAATAGTTAACATAGTTAACAGTATTCAGAGAATCCTATTTCAAAAGTTAGTATTAACTCATATATGGTGTTATGATCAATAAATGGTGTTGGGAAAATTAGACAGTCATATGCAAAAGAATGAAACTGGACTACTACATTATACCATACACAAATATTAAATCAAAATGGATCAAAGATATGAATATAAGACCTGAAACTATAAAAAAACATAAGTGATAAGCTCCTTGATGTCAATCTTGGCAATGATTTTTTAAATCTGACTCCAGAAGCAAAACCAACAAAAGCAAAAACAGGCAAGTGAGATTATACCAAACTAAAAAGCTCTGCACAGCAAAGAAAAACAGTCGACAAAATGGAAAGGCAACCTACTGCATGGGAGAAAATGTTTGCAATTTGCACATATTCAATAAGGGGTTACTATCCAAAGTATATAAAGAACTCATACAACACAATAGCAAACAAACAAACAAACAACCCCCCCAAAAATCCAATTTAAAAATAGGCAGAGGATCTGAATAGGCATTTTCCAAAGAAGACACATAGATGGCCATCATATGTATGAAAAAGTTCTCAACATCACTAATAATCAGGAAAATTCAAATCAAAACCAGAATTAGATATCACCTCATACCTGCGAGAGTGGCTATTATAAAAATAGACAAGAAATAAGAAGTGTTGGTGAGGATATGGAGAAAAGGGAATACGTGTGCACTGTTGGAAGAGATGTGTATTGGTGCAGCCAGTATGGAAAGTAGAGGAGAGGTTCCTCAAAAAAATTAAACATAGAACTGTCAGGTAATCCAGCAATTTCATTCAGGAGTATTTATCTGAAGGAAATGAAAATACTAACTTGAAAAGATATATGCACCCCAAGTTCACTGCAGCATTATTTACAATAACCAAGATATGGAAGCAATCTAAGTGCCATCAGAGGATGAACTGATAAAGAAAATGTGGCATATATACAATGGAATATTGTTTAGCCATGAAAGAGAAGGAAATATTGCCACTTGTGACTATACGAATGGACCTTGAGGGCATTATGCTAAGTGAAATAACTCAGACAGAGAAAGACAAATGCTATATAATATCGCTTATATGTGGAATATAAAAATTTAAAATATAAAAATTTTTTAAAATTTATAAACCCAAGCTCATAGATACAGAGAACAGACTAGTGATTACTAGAGGTGTGGGGTTGGGGTGGGAGAAATGGGCGAAGATGGTCAAAAAGTACAAATTTCCAGTTATAGAATAAATAAATTACAGGAATGTAATGCACATCACAGTGACTGAAGCTAGAAATGCTGTATTGTACATTTCAAGGTCGCTGAGAGGGTAAGTCTTAAAAGTTTTCATCACAGGAAAAAAAATTTGTAATTGTATGGTGATGGACATTAGCCAGATTTGTCGTGATAAGCATTTCACAATATATACAAATAATGAATCATGTTGTACATCTGAAACTAACATGTCCATTATATCCTGAGTTTTTTAAAAGTTAGTATTATAATATTATAGTGAGTTTAAAACTTCACAACATTCATTACCTGGAAAAGTATCATTTCACTAATTATAAAAGCAATGCTAGTTCTAAAAATCTTTTAAAAATGTCTTTCTTGATGAAATAACACACTGAACACACAAAGATAGTGCGATACGCATGCAAGAAAAGACATGGCATTAATAAGAAATAGCTTCTTGTGAAAATCCTTGCTAAACATTGTTCCTGTGAACTTTCTATTGCAGTAGAGCTTCTCCACTGAAAAGTAAGGGTTGTGGTGGGCAGATAAACTGCTTCCTGTTGAAAAGCTGCTAACTTGTTAGAATCAACTATTGTGTGGAACATTGGTTCCTCCTCCAAACTATAAAAAAAGGGAAGAATACAAAAAAGACCAAATGATGAAAAAGGAAGTAAGACTAAATGAATGGCAAAAAAAAAAAAAAGATATTGAATACTTATGATATGTCCCTATATGAACATACATGTAAAATACCAAGAACTATTTTTTATAATTTTGTAAAAAATTCTAACATGGATTTAAGATGGCTAAGCATAGATCAATAAGAGCAACATGTAGCAAGGTTTATAGTTAATTTGAAACCTATTGATTTGAAATCCACAAAAAATTATGACATTTGTTCAATAGATTATTTCATGTGTTCTTTGAATACATGTGTACACATATGTTAAAAAATATGTGCATATATGTGTATATTGTTGTGTACTATGTGTATATATAGATAGATGATAGATAAATCAATAGAATATTTGCACAGAAACTGTCTAGAAGAATATATTCCAAACTAATATATTCCCTTTTAGTTATTTTTAAATTTAATAAAAATAAAAGCTAAAACCTTGACAATAACTACATCTATCCCACCCCACTCTCCTGACCTAGGGTCATTATAATCTTCAATCTAATATTCGTTTAACTTTCCTCCTGGTGCACATGTGCAAAAGCTTCTCTTGGCTACATACCTGTGCAATATGGTAGCCACTGGGCATGTGTGGCTATTGAGAATTTAAAATTTGACCAAGGAACTGAATTTTTAATTTTATTTCATTTTAATTACATTTAGAAACTTGAACTAGTACAAAATATGTCTCCATTAAAAGCAACTTCACTATTTAGGTGTGATTTTAACCAAGGATAGTACTGTCAAATGGAAGTTCTCCCATCATATGCCTGTGTCCTTTCTAGTATTACACATAAACATATGGCTAATATAGTTGGTATCAACAGATTTGATTCAGTTCAAGTGATTTTCCTGATGCACTGCTGTAATACTGTAATGCATTACATGCAGACAGTACAAGTTATGAGGATCTCTGTATGCCGTAAATTGAAATTAAGTTGACAGTCTTACTATTTTGCTTATAATATAATTAAATGTTTTTAGGTAAAAATAAGTATGAAGAAATCTTAACATTTAAAAAGGAGGCATCCAAATGATACAGAATCAAGATTTGATGAAGAGACCAACACCAGAACCTGAATAGTAAAGAGAAAAGAAGACTGGCTGAAACTATATTAGAAATTTCATGATGAACAATGATTGCAATTTGTTAGAGCAGAGCAAAAGGAAAAAAAACAACTTTGTTGTGTAAAAAATGGTAAAGATAATAAAATGGACAATATTAAGAGTTACTAAGAGAGATTCTCAGTAAATATAGTGAATTTGGTAACTTCTCAACAATAAAAAATTGATAAAGTTAATAATCTGAAATCAAATTATATGTTCAAGAAAACATTTTGAAGTGATTTTAAACAGAAACTAAGCTTATAAATTTGTCCAGCTAGAAACAACTTGGATTGTAGAACAAAAAAGAAAATAGTTTTTGATAGATATGTGCTTTTATTCAGATTTATTAGAATATGATGAGAAAAGACTAAAAATGTATTTCAGAAAAAGTGAAAGATTTTCAATCAAGCAACCAAGAAGTTGTACAGACAATACAAGATCTGTTTAATAATATCTGAGATCTATTGATTCAAAATTTGAAAAACATAATTATTTTTATTTAGCTTTAGATGAATAGTGCAGCATAAAAGACACAGCCAATTAATGCTTGGAGTATGCTTTGTTTCAAAAGACTTCCAAATTTATGGAGAAATGATGTCAATTTATGGCCTGAAAAATTGAACTCATGGTTTAAATATTTTAAAAATCTTTTGCATCTTCCAAAGAAGAACTTCAGCTAGATGTAAAAAAATAATTTTATCCTGATGGATGGTACTTCAACCATATCAGGTAAAAAGAAAAAATCTGGACTTACTGTAATTTTATAACAAGAGTCTAATGTTTCCCTTATTGCTTCATTCTACTGCATGATATTAATGTTTAGTTTTCTAAAATTCACTCTTGAAAAGTGTCATGGCTCCTGTTGTTAAATTGTTCAGGATATATTAATAAATGCTATGGATCAACCAGATAACGAAACTCTTAAATAGAACACAATAAATTTAAGGATCTGTGTTCTTTGCCAAAACTGGTTAGAATGAACAAATTTTACAAACATTTATTGAACTGTTAAGTTCAGTTTAAGATTTTATTAAAACAAAAGAAACATTTGCCAAATATTTAATAATTAAAGACAAAAAATGGCAGAGTTATTTGTATTTTCTCATTGATATGAGACTACATATAAATGAGCTAAATTTGAAGCTACAAAAAAAAAGGAAAGCTGACTGGGGACCTAGCTACACAGGGACAAAATTCTGAATTGAAATGGAAACTTTTCAGAGTACAATACATCAAAAATAATTTTACAGTTTTCTAACATAAATAAATATTTTTAAAAAATAATGATTTATTAACTGATTAACTTACAGATGTTTATAAATTTATGTAATGCCCTTTTGAATTCAATGTTAACAGCACTGACATAAGTATTAGTAAATTTGTATAACTTGGACAGGTGGAGTTTTAAAACCAATAACCTTTTTGTTTGAAAGTTAAATAAAATCTTATAAAGGAGAAGAATCAGTTGTGTCAAGGTATATGCATATATTAAATGAAAACAATTTTTTGATATTTAATTCATTAATTGGAACTTCTAAGTATGTTTGGAATTATTGGGGTATTTGATTCTTTTTTTTCAATTGTAAAGTTTGTGAAATCTAATTCAGATCAAATGTTTCTTTTTTTCTTTTTTATTTAATTTTTCATTTTTTCAAAAATTGTTTTCAAATATTTCTAATGAAAATTTTGCATCTAAATTGAGATGCACTCTACATATACTATATACAATAGATTTAGGAAATTAGGTACAATAATATCAACTATTTCATTAATAATATGATATATTGATTACATGTTAAAGCGATAACATTTTGGAAATTTTAGGTCAAATATAAAATGTATTAAAATTAATTTTATTTGTTTAAAAATGACCACTAGAAAATTTTAAATTCTATATAGGGTTTCAATGTTATTTCCATTGGGCAGCACTGGTATATATCCAGAAATAGAATTTCTGAGTTATAAAATATTTGTTCAAAATTTGAAGATAATACCAAATTGTTTTCCAAAGTCTCTGCACCAATTTAAATGCTCATCAGCACTGTATCCTATAAATCCATATCCTCTCTAATAACTGGTATTGTCAGATATTAAAATTTTTGCCAAGTGAATGGGCACATCACTATGATACTGATTTCCATTTTCTTGGTCACTAACAATAATGAAGATCTCTTCATATGTTAATTGGCCATATATATTTCCTCCTCTGTGGAGTGTTTGCTTATGTTTTTGACATTTTCTATGGCATTTTTCTGTTTATGTTTTTCTTATTGGTTGGTTATTTCTGTTAAAGACCCTAAACATAAAATTAAGTATACAATTCACTTATCCTTGTATTTCAGAATGAGTTGAAGTATAATCTAAGCCTTGGTGATTATCTTGTTAAAATCATATTGACTTTATAACATTCAAAAAGATAGATATCTGAACAAAGGTCATGCTTAGAGATCTAGCAGTTTCTGTGTTTCAAGACCATGAGACTTTAGCAAGGATAAATGAATGAAGGGAGAAAGGGAAGTCTAACAGGAAGTTTTTTTTAAACTGTCAAGTAGTATTTGGTCCCATCATAGTCATATAAGGTAAACACTTTGCCAAATTAGAAGGTCTGATACGTAAGTTCCAATCACCTTTTTCCCTCTCTTATAACGACGGCATAAAAATCCATGGTCTGGCTCTGGAATAAGGATGTCCCAAGACCGTCTAAAACTGGGCCCACTCCAATTTATGGACTGAGTGAGGAAAGTTATTGGACAAAAGTTATATGAAAGAAAAAGAGTCATCTTAGAGTCAGAAGAGCTGGGTTCAAAAACTCAACTTTGCCACTTTCTCATGCGATCTTCTGTCACTTCTCTAGGCCTCCATTTTTTTTTTTCCTTGAATAAAGGACTGCAGTAATATTTACAATACCTAATGTTGCAATGATTAAATGAAATAACATTTATGAAGACAATTAGCATAGAGCATGGTTCACAGCAGGCACTCTGAGGCTTTATGAACTGGAATATAAAGACTATTATTGCTATATCACTCTATACCCAACAAGTGCCATCTTTTCATTCTCATAACCCTTCATTCGTATTTTACAATCAAGAGAACCAAGGCAGAGAGAAATAAGTAATTGCTTATTAACTATTTTTCTGCTAAGAAACAAAAGCAAGGTCAAACCCAAGTCTTCTGAGCCTGACTTGACTCAAAGTTGAAATCTGTTTCCATTGCTTTCCAATGTCATGCTTAGTTTTTCCATGGCCTCCAAATCTGGGCTAGGAGTTTTGCTTCTTTCCTATAGCTAAATGAATTTTCCTTCTCAACTAATGAAATGGCTGGACTTTTTAAAAAATAATTTCAGATTTACAGTTGAAATTTACAAGAATAGTACACAAATGCCATATACCCTTCACCCAGATTCTTTCAAATGTTTACATTTTACTACATTTTCTTTATTCTTCCTGTCTTTACTACCCCCTCCCCTTATTTATAAAGCAAGATGCAGAAAAAGGAAGGCAGAGGAAGCTCCAGATTGAAATGTGTGGTCTTTTTAGACTCTTGAGCAGAAATGACCATTATAAATATGGAAACTAGTTCTGATACCTAGAAGTCACCCTGTTACACATTCCTCATGCAGAACTTATCCTAGAACAGTGGTTCTCAGCTAGAGATGATTTTGTCTCCCAGGGGACCCTTGGCAATGTCAGGAGATGTTTCTGATTGTCATGGTTGGATTGCGTGTACTAGCATCTAGTGGGGAGAGGCCACAGACACTGTTAAACATCCAACGATCCTTCCAACCCCAGCAAAGAATTACTTGGCTTAAAATGTCAATAGTGCCTAAATTAAAAAAAAACTTGACCCAGTGTAGTGGTTCTCTGGACATCAGCATCTACATTACCAGAGAATATAAAAGAAATATAAGCTCCCAGGCCCCGTCAGAGACTGAGTGAATTAGAAATCCTGAGGTGTAACCCAGCAAACTGTATTTCAGCATACCCTCCACGTGATGCGAACTCAAGTTTGAGAAATAACTGGCCTAGTGTGCTCAGAACAGATTTTAAAATATTCTATACTTGAAAGAAATATGCCATTTTGGAAAGGAAAGTCCTGTTTTTGTTAAATTATGATCATATTATTAAATGTTCACATCCATCTACAAATCTTGAAGACAAACAAAAGATGGGCTTCCATAGCCTCACGCCAGTGTAAGCCATGCTTGTGGTAAAAGTGACTGAAAGCCATTTTTGACAATCTAGTCACTGCAGTGCAGAAAAAAAAATCAGGTTTCAGAGCCATACTTAAATATGAAATCCAGTCCCACCATTTATTAGCTGTGAAATCTTAAAATGTCTTTAACCTCCTGGAGCTTTGGTTTCTTAGCTATAAAATAAGAATAATAACAAATACCTCAAAATAGGATTAACAAGTTTCACACAAAGTGCTAGACACAGGAAAGGGACTCTATAAATAGTAGACTTGTAAAACTAAAGTTCTGATCAGGAGCATGTGGCCAGTGAATAAGGGCTATTATCCTAGGCTTCTTTGAAAATGACTTTTTCTGACAGTACATACCCCAGTAAAGCAACTATATTTTCCATACCTGAAAAACAAAATGGAAGCAACTATAAGCCCAACTTTGGTAGATCTCAGAAACAGCCTTAAGACTCTATATTTTATGCCTTTTGGGATTCTGCATTATAATCTAACTCTACCCAATCCAAAAGGTTAGCCACTAACCACTTGTGTCTATGTAAATTAACTGGAACTTCTATTTCTGGTTAAGATAGGATAACAGGGCCCAGATTTACCCTCTACTAAAAATATATGAAAGCATGGCACTAAAGGCATTGGACATAGTGATTCCTGAGGATGGAAAAGAAGCAAGGTAAACTCTATCAAGTTACTACCTGGAGAAAAATGTTAGGCTCTTCACAGGGCAGAGTCCTATAGGAGAGAGTTACACAGAGAGAACTCTGGAGATCTGCAGATTTCAAGTACACAGCAGAGTACTGAAATTACTACATTCAAGTGTGGAAACTAACTGAGGCTAGGGAAAGAATGAAACAAAAGAACTATAGAGAACAATCCCTGGAGATCATGTAGTGATGGGAATAGTGCCCATTTCCTACTGTCAGAGAGCAAAATCTCATAATTCAGGAACATTGGTTAGGGTACAAAGATAAGTCTTACCTCAGTAAAAGGGAGAAAATACCCATAGACTAATACAGCCTTGGTCCTGCCTAACAATTTTTAAAAGCAAGACTTAAAAGGATCAAATTACTTATTTCCAAGTTACAGAAGCATATTTCAGGATAAAAATCAAGAATATTTACAGGAATACAAAAATATCAATTACCCTACAAGGTAGAATTCACAGTATCTATTTGACATTAAATAAAAAATTACCAGGCATACCACTATGGAAAACAGTACAGAGATCCCTCAAAAAATTAAAAATAGAACTACCATACAACCCAGGAATTCCACTTCTAGGTATTTATCTAAAGAGGGGGGGACATTAATTTAATAAGATACATGCATCCGTATGTTCAGTGCAGCATTATTTATAATAATCAAAATATAAAAGCAACCTGGTGTCCACTGATAAATTAGATGCAATATATATATATATTAGATGCAACATATATAATGGAATATTACTCAGCAATAAAAAAAAATGAAATCTTGCTATTTGCAACAACATGGATGGACCTATTCGATATTGTGCTGAGTGAAATAAGTGAGATGAAAAATGAAAAATACTGTATAATTTCACTTATACATGAAACCTAAAAACACAAAACAAAACAAACAAAACAAAAACAGATTCATAGAAACAGAGAACAAACTGGTGGTTACCAGAGGGGAGGTATGTAGATGGATGGGTGAAAAAAGTGAAGGAAAATGAGAAGTATGAACTCCCAGTTATAAAATGAATAAGCCATGGAGATGTAGTATATAACACAGGGATACAAAAAAAAAGATCCAAGTTTAACCTTTAGAGACAGAAACAACATTGCCAGAAGTGAAAAGCATATTGAATGGGATTAACAAGAGACTATACATTTCAGAAGAAAAGATTAGTGAACCTGAAGGCAAAGCAATAAAAACTATCCAAAATGAAACAGAAAAAAGACAAAAAAAATATTGAGGCATCCATGAAATGTTGGACAATATCAAGTGATCTAATATACCTATAATTGGAGTCCCCAAAGGAGAAGTTGGGAAAATCAAAAAAATTTTTTAAATAATGGTTGAAACAATTCCAAACTTGATGAAAAATAAGCCCACAGATCCAAAAAACAAAACAGACTACAAGCATAAGAAAAATGAAGAAACCAACAGAGTCTCATAATCAAATTGCTTAAAAATCAATAATAAAGAGAAAAATTTAAAGCAGAAAAAAGACACATTATATACAAAAGAAAAAGATAAGGAAAAACTAAATGTTTTCTCTTAAGACCAGGAACAAAACTAGGATGTCTAATGTCAACACTTCTATTCAGCATTTTACTGGAGGTCCTATTAAGTGCAGTAAGGTAGGAAAAAGAAATAAAAGAAATCCATATTGGGAAGGAAACAGTAAAACTGTCTTTACTCATAAGACATAATTGTCTATGTTAAATATCCGAAGAAATCTACCAAAAACAACTAGAAGTAATGAGTTTAGCAAGGTTATAGGATACAAGGTAGATATAAAAGAATCAATTGTATCGCTAGGTACTAGTAACAAACAATTGAAATTTAAAAATTTAATTTTTAGAAAACTTTTAAAAAATTTAAAAAGAAATACCATTTATCATAGCATAAAACATGAACTATATAGGGATATATCTGACAAAAGATGTGCAAGACCTGAACACTGAAAACAACAAAACATTGCTGAGAGAAATTAAAGAAGACCTACGTAGATGGAGAAAAACTCTGTGTTAATGGGTTGGAAAACAGAATATTGTTAAGATGTCCATTCTCCCTCAATTGATCTATAATTCAGTATAATGTCAATCACATTGCTAGTAGGCATATTTTGTAGAAACTGACAAGCTTATAATATAGTTCATATTGAAATGCTAAGGGTCTAGGAGAGCCAAAACAAGTTTGAAAAAGAATAACACAGTTGAATAAATAACACTACCTGATTTCAAGATCTATTATAAAACTGTAGTTATCAAAAGAGTGTTGTTATTGGCATAAATATATACAAAAATATCAGTGGAATAAAATAGTCCAGTAATATATCCACACATATGTGATCAATTAATTATTTTTCAACAAAGTTGTGGGAACAATTAAAAGAAACAAACAAAAAACCTACTGCCACTATTGTCAACAGAAATACTTTAATTCTTACACCATACACAAAAATTAACTCAAAAATTGTAGTCCCAAATAAGAACATGTAATAGAAAATCTTTGTGACCCCGTGTTAGGCAAATATTTCTTAGATATGACACTAAAAACACTAAGACATTAAAATAAAAAATTGATAAACTGGGTTTCATCAGAATTGAAAAACTTCTGCACTTTGAAAGACACTGTAGAAGGAATGAAAATACAAGTCACATACTATATGAAAATATTTCCAAATCTTGTATATGATAAAGGACTTGTATCCAGAATATATAAAAACTCTTTACACAATGATATATTTTTAAAAACTAGCCCAATAAAAAGATGGGCAAAAGATTTGAACAATACTTGAGAAGATAGATGTATGGCAAATAGAAACATGAAAAGATACTCAACATTATTAGTAGTTAGGGAAATGAAAATTAAAGCCATACCTAAAATAATGTTTAATATGAAAAAAGACATATGAAACCAAGTTTATAAGGAGAAAGAGCAACTGGAATGTTACAAACTGTTGGTAAGAATTTAAAATGGACAAGTTTAAAAAACCATTTGGCAGTTTTTAATTTTTTAATTTTTTTTTAAAAAAGTAAAACATACACCTACCCTACAGCCCAGTCATTTCATTCCTAAATATTTATCCAAGAGAAATGAAAGCATATGTCTGCACATAGACCTGTACACAAATGGTCAAAGCAGCTTTATTTGTAATACTTAAAAAATGGAAACAACCCAAATGTTTACCAACAAATAGATGGATAAACAGTGAACAAACTGTTATGTCCATATAATAAAATAGTACTCAGTAATAAAAATTAATGAACTATTGATATACACCATAACACGAATGAATCCCAAATTAATTATTCTGAGTGAAAAAAATCAGATCCTCCACCTACCCAGAAAACCAGGAAAGTACATTCTGAAGAATTCTATTTATATAAAATTTTAGGAAAAGTCAATTAATCTATAATGACTTCGTGGGTGAGAATATGTTCATTATCTTAATTGTGATAATTGTTTCAGGGGTGTATACAAATATCTAAACTTCTCAAATTTTACACTTTAAACACATGTAGTTTATTATATGCCGAGTATATTTCAATAAAGCTCTTAACTTTTAAAATGGATTAAAATTTAGTAAAACTAAAAGTTTAGTTCATCAGTTACACTAGCCACATTTCAAGTTTTTAACAGCTAGCTACATGTGGCTACTGGTTACCATTTTTGAATATCATAAGTATAGAACATTTCCATCACTGCTCAAAATATAGCACTATCTAACACATACATAAAAAAAAGTATCTGTTTCTTTCATTCCTCCTACATCTATCTACCCCAAGAATGGGAATAAGCATGGCAGCATGAAACTGATACATAAAGTATCTGAGAATTTTGAAAAGCATATTTTATTAAGTTTAATGTAACTTTAACATAAAACATAACTTGTATTCATATGTGCGTGTATGTTTCCTCATTTAAATATCACAATGTCTATGAATTACACTTAATTGGTTTTCTCCAAAGCTCAAGTTTAAGGCAATTTTAAACTAAATGACATAAAGAAATGAAACGGATAGTTCCCACTTGGAACTTAATTTATCCTCTTAATAAAAGTGGTTATAGCTTCAATATAACTCCTATAAGATAACATTTTTTTTCATATACTCACAGAGACTTTACAAGTTAACTTTTGTTCTGTTTCTGAATATGCTACATAATGTAACTGAATTTTTCTATTTAAAGAATCAAGCATATATCTCACAACAAATTTAATCAGAAGTTTTAAATGTGAGAAGACATTAAGAACACTGTGGTATGCACTGAAATGCTTAACATTCAAAGAAAAGTTCATCAAATTAGGACAGAGAAGTTGTTCAAACTTAGTATTCTCACTGAAGCTTTTTTCCTTCCCTCACTAGAGCCCTCAGTTTTGAGAGAGGTGATTTTATTTAAAAAGATTTAAACTCTATTTTCTGCCCCAACCCTTACAGCCTATGGGCTTGGAAGGCAGAGTCTGTGTTTGCTCCATGTTTTTGTTTCCATATACAGAATGCAGGGCTGAAATCCTCAACCGTCCCTGTTGCAAAGCGTGATACACTTAACCCTTTATGCACTTTGATGTCTGAGTCATCTTTGTCTTAGAAATGGAATAGAGAAAAAGGCAATTGGGGTGAGGGGAAGAAGGGAGGCTGGTGGCCAGTGGATACCAACCAAGACAAACCCCAAACAGTGTCTTGTAGTAGATAAGCAAGAAGTATAAAAATAGAAACCAAGTCCCTCTGTTCTTTGCAGAAGCAGAACTCACAAGCCAGTTTCACTTACTTTTTTACACCGACAGAGCCATTTTCCTTGTTTTCCATGTCAACAGATAGCATGGGAAGGCTGCAGGTTCCTTTACTTCAGCAACTAATTAATAAGGGAAAAAAGCTTGTGTTTAATTCTGAGAAAGTGAGAGAAGAATATATATTCTAAATCGGAAACATAATGGTTCCTTTTACAGCTTCATACCAGTTCACGTATGTTTGTTTAAATCTCCAGTTCCCTCGGCGATAGGAGAGATGTGATTAAACCTAAAGAACTGAAGGAGACGGATTGGGGTGCTTTCATCTGTACTGGCACTCCTTGCCTTGACAATAAGCATTTGCAAATGAAATTGAATCCTTGTTCAAAACAAGTGCTGTGTGAACTGGCACAGCGTCCTCTGGGTGCCAAGCTCTCACTTAAAACATTGCAACTCAAAAACGAGTCAAAGTCAAGAAAAACAATCCCCCTTTCTCTGCCCCTTCCCACCATGGGCTGTGATTTCTTTTTTTCTTGTTGCATATTTTTGGTCCACTCCCAGTCAATCTTCCTTTATTTTTTTTCATTGCAATGCAAAAGAGCACTTAAAGCTTTTGTCAGCAAGTATCCCCCTACCTCACATACTCTCAACGAAAGCCTCAAAAACCCGTGAGATGACCATGCTTTGGTAAAGCTGAAAGCTCATAAAAATGTCAGATAGTCCTTAGCACAGAGAGGTGGTGCTGATTTTGTGTGTGTGTGTGTGTGTGTGTGTGTGTGTGTGTGTGTAAGAGAGGGTAACAGCTAATTAGATTTATGTAAAATTCACCAAAACATTCAAGGATATATAACAGCATCCATCACTTTGTCTTTTTGTTTAGTAAAATGAGGTCCAAAAAAATTTAAAAACCTCCACAATTAATAGGCAATTAGCAAGATGAGAAAGCTATGCACAAAACTGCTTAAAAAAAAAAAAACTAGTTCTGAAACGTGCTCGTTCTGCTAAAGCTGAAGCCATAAATTAAATACATTTTCGCTCAAATCACTTTATAGTTCGGCACTCTTTCTCTAGGGATTACTCTGACACGACAAGTGCATCATTTAGCATATTCACAAGATTTTATCACTGTTAGAGAAGTAGATGATTAAAAAATAATAATGTAAGTGTGGGATAATCTTCACTCCTGATACACTGATACATACACACACACACACACACACACACACACACACACACACACACACAAACTTCCACTTGCTAACCCACTTAGGTCATTCATAAAGAAATCCAACATTTCATATATATAGAGATATTAACATACATTCACACACCGTTACAGAGTAGACAGAAGATAGTGCTGCTGCTCCATGCCAAAAGAATGATTTCACTTCAGTTGGAAACTGTTACATATTCACCATTTTCTAAGCATCCCAGAAAACAAAACAAAACAAAACAAAACACAATGATACTCTGTGATACTACACTACATTGTCTTCTTCTTATTATTATTTTCTTTTTTCTTTTCTTTTTTTTTTTTTTTTGGTGGAAGAGTAAAAAGAAAACCTACCTAGAAGCAACTAAAACATGTCATTTTTTATAGGCTTATCAAGAACAGCCAAAGAAACCCCAATGTTTTCTTTCACAAAGTAGGCTGGCAAAGGAATTCAATAAGGAGGTACAATTTGACACAGTGAAATAAAACCAGGCTGGCTCTCAGCCAACATGACGTTAGGAATCACACACAAGCTGCACCAACTGCCTTCTGGTTCATGGCTGACTTTTTAAAGCTACAGTGTGCCTGTTCACTTTTGCTAACTACCGTCAGCACAATTAGTGGAAGTGAATGGATTACGAGCCCCAAAACTGCAGAATTCTCTCTGCACCTGTCTTGCACAAAGAAAAACCAGCTGTACCCATAACTTATGTTCTCCCCCCCCTTCATTGTCGCTGCATGGTAAGTCTTTGCTGTTGTTCTGAACATCCGTGTCATGTTTCAAACTATTTATTTTTCTCCCCTGTGAGAGAAAAAAATTAGAGAAAACAAGAGAAAGAATCCAGTGCTTATGGGCTATAATCAGTGAACATGCAGAAGCTGTAGTCCTGTGTTACTCTTTCTAATAGAAACTTGTGAATAAAGTTCCTAGGGCTGGCTTTTAAGTAATCTCTTTGTGAGGACAAGGAAAGCACTGTCCAACAGAAAATCCTTTTACTTCATTATACAGGAAATAACATATTTCAGAGAGGATACAAAGTAGATGACCAGATCTCCTGAGAACGCCCACATTCTTTCATTTTGGCATTCATCCCCCCAGATGAAGTCAGCAAAGTTTCAAAATGAAACAAACCTTATTCTACAAAACAATTAGTTCTGGGAAGTTTAATTTTAACTGCTTATCCCAGTTGCACAAAAAACATAGTTCGACAAATTCATCTAACAAATCATCTTTAAGCACCTAGTTTTCTATTAATTACACGTGAAAAAGGAAGATATTGTGCCAACCCCTAAATTCACAGTATTTCTCACCACCATCTTAAATTCCAATGCAGGAAACTGGGAGATGGACTAGAGACACTGGGCATGATCTTTTGATTAAGTTACCCTAGTAAATCTCACGGTTTTCTTGATTGGCTGGGAAACATTCTCATTCCACAAACATGCTGCAGATATACAGGAAACATACAAAGTCATCATTGAAATCAATACCAATCAATATTTGGACACTTTTAGGCCAAGATGTAAACAAAACCACTTAAGATAAGGCAGATAACACAGGTTCCCAAGAAGGATCCTAGAAAAAGTCATCTGCTGCTGTGATACTGTAAGGGCACTAGAAGATCTGCAAATATGATCTAAATTTGCAACCTGAATTTCAAAGTCCTCTTACTTAGTCCAGGAATGATATAAGAAAATTTCAATTTCTTAAAAGATCACTGAGAAAGATTTGAAGTGCTCTCCCGTTCGATCCATCATTGACCCCTTGAAAAAGGAAACAATTTAGGGATGTATTCCAAGTGTTGAGATATTTTTGAGTATCATCTATTGAGCATGGGTCAAACAGGAGGATCTTTTAATATAACTAATGAAACTGATGAATTCCTCTCAAATAGAGAGCTCTTTCGCCAAGAGATTTTATAATGGTTTTGGAAATGATCTGAAATTCTTGAACTGTTGTCCAACTAAATTCAAATGGAAGAGGGCTGGGCTGTTTGAGTCCTGAAGGCAAGGTGTCCTGACAGTACTTTCTTGCCCCTGCTGAGAACAAAATCAGATTGAGCTCCCTACTCTTGAAAGAAGAGGGGTAAAGAAAAATGTAGTTGTACCCAACTCTTCCTTAGACACACTCACAAGAGGAAGGATCCTGTGAAGAATCTCCAAGAATTTCTTCCTACAGATAGAAAAGGATACCCCATCCTGTCTTGTCTGCTGTGATGGAAAGTTTGCCTGTTAGACAAGGGTGTTTCAGAAGCTGTATGAAATCAATCTGATTTCCTAAAAAATGAGCCACAAAGGCATTCTAAATTCTGACACCAGGAGATTTCACTTATCAGCTGGTTTCCAACTTTGGGATAAATTGACATTTGTGGCTATAAGTATATATGCTCGTTCTCACCCACTTCCTCCTCACTCCCTTCAACAAACTGGTATGAACGCTCTTTTCCGCTAAAAAAAAAATGTGTTTGTAGTGTGTAGCATAAATGGTGTCATGTATGTGTGTGCAATGTAGCTGTGTGTGATGAGTATGTGTGTGCATGTGTTGTATATGTGCCTGTGGTATGTGTAGTGTGGTGTGTGCAGGTTTGTAGAATATGTAGTGTGCATGGTGTGTGTAAGGGTAGATTGAGAGAGATGTAAATAAACAAGACCTTTTTATCCATGATTTTATGGAATGTGCTAGAATACCTTTGTTGATCCTTGCGTTGGGATTTTAGGGCACACTTGGGAATGGGTTCAGATGCGAGAGAGGAAGATGGGTCAGGAAGGGAGGGAAACTGGTGCCTCCCTTAGGGTTCTTTTATTGATCAGTACTCATCCCCCAGAGAGGACTTGCCCAGAGATCCAGCGCCTTCCCAAAGGAACCACCCGCCCCTGCATCCCATCCAGAAATCGGCCCCCAAAGAGTGTCCAGCCCGCATCGCAGAGTGCACACCTGGGTCCAGATGGCTGACGAAATCTTGAGAAGTCGCCCGAGGGCAGGGTAGAGCTCAACGGGACCCCAAGGGCGTCTGAAGGGAAAGTGAGGAGCCGCCTGGAGAGGGGGCGCTAAGGGCAGGACAGAAGGGAAGAAGAGGAAACGCCAGAAAGCCTCTTGGACCAGCAGCGCCGTCCGAAAGCCGAACTACTTGCTGGAGGCACTGACGGCAGAGGGAGAAAGTTTCTGGCCACGACTTGCAAGAAGAAACGGTTCGTCTTTGAGTTTAGGGTCTCCCCGGGGCAGCCTGTCTTTGGAAAGGGAGTGTGGGGGTGTGGCGCCCGCTCCGCGCCGCGCAGAGCCGGGCACCACCCGGTGGCATCCTGCGAGCTCTACCCCCGCAGTCCCCGGCGAGCCGCGGCTCTGTGCGGGGCCGCGCACGCTTCTGCCCCCGGTTCCACTCCAGGATGTCAGATTCCACGCTCGTGGGTGCAACAAGCTGCGGGAGCGCCGGGCACACAGCAGAGACGAGGGAGGGCAGGGCAGTTCTTATTGTGGTTTTCTTCGTTTCCTTCCATCCTGGATGGGGGAGAGGGCGGGCGCGTTCCCAGTGCCCTCGCAGCACGAGTGGATCACTTACCTCCCCGCGTGGCCGGCGCCGGGAGGCTTTCCCCCGCGCAGAGCTCGGCAGCCGCCACGCGCCCAGCCCCGGTGCAGCCGGGCGGGCGCGCGCGGCACGCTGGGACTTGTAGTCCTCCGAGGGCTGGCGGGGCGGGGGGTCTGATGCTGGGGCCACCGGGAAGGGGGAAGGCCAGGAAGGGAAGTGCCGGGGCAGGGGCCTTGTGAATGTAAGGGAGGACGCTTTCAAGAACTTAAACCCTCCAGGGAGCTGAGGGGGCGGGCAACACTCCTAGAGAGAGTTTAAAATTGGTGGTTTTCAGACTTATGCTATATCTTATTCACTCGTGGCAACCCTGATGAAATTTTAGGCAGGGTTTTGGACGTAAGGACAAGCGCCAACTTCATATTATTTAGGGCTATCTCTCTCTTCACTCAGAACACAGACGTGGTATTCTCTGGTTGAAACATCTCTTCTGTTGCTCAGAGAATAACTCAGTTGAAGCCTAGGATATGCTAAGTGTGTGTGGGAGGAGGGGGTGAATAATTGCACCTCACATTTGTAGGGCACTCTACAGTTTACAAAGCACGTTTTACTCAATTGGTTCATTATGTTAGAATCATAAAGCAACACTGAGTTAGGCAGAGAAAAACTCAAGATGCAGGGAAATTATTTTGTATTCACATCTACCAAGTTTGGAGATACTCCATACTCTTCATTCCTTCTCTAACCCTATTTTAGCAGCTGGGAAGAGAGAGGAGAGCTACAGACAGATGTGATGGGCACAGCAAAAGAAGATGAGACTGCTGCAAAAGACTTTCTTGAAGTAGCTGGTAAGTCCTTACTAAATTAGGAGATAAGTAAAACCAAAAGAAGAACCTATGGGTTGAAAGAATGGAGTGGGAAGGAAAAGGCAAATGGGATACGGATAGACTGAAGAGCAGTCTATCTAGACTGATTAGGCTAGAGATGATATAAAAAAAAGTTGTATATATAGAAAAAGCAAAAATAAAAATCAAGTGGACCTGGAATCCTGGTGTCTCTCGGAGCTAGCTTTATGACCTTAGGTAAGTTATTTAATTGCACCAAACTTCTTTTGCCTCATCTTTAAGATTTAAGTAATAATAGTACATCTTTTATGATGTGGCTGCACAGATTAAAATAGTTGGAAAACAGTATAGTGTAAAATAATATCAATTATTAATATTATTGTAGCACAATAAATATTATTTATACTCATTATATGCCAGACACTATATTAAGTATAAATAATATTATTTACAAATACTGTTGTCTGCAGAAACTCCTGTTGTGGAAGCATCAAAACATAAATGAGTATCATGTAGAAAGCTGTGGCAATATTCTAAGCTTGAACTATAGAGGTAGAAAAGTAGCTATAAGACACTCCAGAAGGAAAATGGACAGAACAGTGCAATCAGTTGGATGCGGGGAATGAGTAATAGGAAATCAAAGTTAGGCATCATTTCTAGATGAAGTAAGTGTGTGATGCCATTTATATAAATAGGTACAACTGATGGAATAAAAGATTTTGGAGAAAAATGTCTAGTTTGATTTTGGACATGTATAACTTGGGGCTTTCTGTGTATGAATGAATTGGAAGTGTGCATTTGGATATCATGAGTAGACCGGAACTTTGAGCCTCAATTACTTAGGAGAGGTAGCTGAAGACCATGCAAAAAGGAAAAAGAAGGGCAGCAGAAGTAGATAGGAGCAGGTCATGAGGTAATGAATTAACAATGACACCAGGGAGGAATTGGGGAAAAGAGGAAAAAGAAAACTGCAGAAGTGCAGTGACATGGAAGCCCAAGGAATGAGGAGGAGCTTGTCAACAGGTCAAAAGGTGTAGAGAGGTAGTCAATGCCAATAGAAAAGCGGCCACTGGATTTACAGATCGAGAGTCTATTGAGATGAACTACCTCCGGGAGTTCTGAAAATTTATCAGGGTGATTTTGCTTGTCCCAGTGATTACAAAGGGGCACTACTAGAATGTAATTAGTCAGCCAAAGATGCTAAACATCTTTTAATGCCTAGGACAGTCCTGTACAGCAAAGAATTTTTCCTGCATCCTTGTGGGACTTGAGTGTCCCACTGCTCATTTATGTAGATGAAAAAACATGTTTATATTTACCGGAGCCTAGAATCTATCTTATTTTATAAACATAAACTGTTTTTTACAGACTTTATGAAATATATTAAGTTTTCCTGGAATGCAGTAAATCAAATGGCAATACCATTTCTGGAATTTGAAAATCACTAATACAGTTCATTGTGTGGCCATTTCATGGGGATTCTACAGATGAGTGCAAGCATCTGAGTACTTCATTGTGTCTTTTAGTTTAGGGTTACCTGAGCATTTCCATATTGAATCACACATTACTTTTCCCTTACCGTTTATTACCGAAGTTAAGGCATAGCTTTGATTTTTAAAAATTTACATATTTAAGTACCTTATGACTTTTTCTTTACAATGTTAAACAGGATACTACCTTATATTTGTTATTAAAAGGGATATTAGTGTTGACAAGGCTGAGAACCATTTATTCAGTTAGTCGATTATCTTTTGAGTGCCTACTGGATGCTAGGAAATGTTGCAGAAAAAATGCAAAACTCAGGCTGGCAAGAAACCAGGCAGCACTCGGAGGGTTGGAGAATTCAGGTTTATAATGCTGGCGGTCCCAGAGGAGCTAGCATTCTGAAGATCTGGGCCTGGAGCTCAGCTGCAACATTGCTTATTTAGAACTTATTTGGCATGGGCTGATTGTTTAATTTGTCCTCAGACTGTTCCGAAGTGGCAGGAGTTGCTATGGTTGCAGGTAGTTACAAAGAGTTACAAAGTGCAGGGAGTGCTATGGGTCACAAGTAGTTACATTTGTTGCTTTGACAGAGCAAGCCAAAAAGGGTGAATTTTTAGTTATTTGAGTACTGCACCAAGCATATCTATAGAAGCAGAACAAAGAGCTGATTAGCTCTTTGAGTACAAATTTCTCTTCAGCACCATTATAGATACTCGTGATGTATTAACAAATAAAACAGAAAAGTTTTACTGCCCTTTTTGGGCTTGGATGTAGGAGAGGCAGACAATAAATAATAAAAATAACTAAACAAATTATATGGTATATTAGAAAGCGATAAATGTTATGAAAAATTAAGCAGGATAAAAGAGTTGGGAAATGCAGGAGACAGTGTGGATTGAAATGTTAAATACAGTAATCAGAGTAATTTTTATTGAGAAAGTGACATTTGAGGAAAAAATCTGGAGTTGGTAAGAGAATGTCCTTGTAGATTTCTGAGAAAAGGACATTCCAGAAAGAGAGAACAATCATATATAGGCCACAAGGCAAGTGTGTGCCTGGAGTTTTCAAAAAACAGCAAGGATGTGGCTGGATTAGAGAAGGTGGGAATTGAGAAGTAGGAGAACTGAGGGTAACCATTGGGTTGGAACAGGTGACATAGGGCTTGCAGGGCATTGCAAGAACTTTAGCTTTCATGGTGAATGAAATGGGCAGCCGCTGGAGAGTTTTGAGCAGAGAACTGACATAGTGAGGTATGTTTTTGAAGGATTATTCTGAATGCTCTAATCAAGGTAAATCATAGATACCAATGATGGAAGTGAATAGGCAAGAAGCTATTGCTGTAATCCAAGCAAGAAATAATAGTAGCTTGCACCAAAGTGTGCACAATGAAAAATGTTGAGGGAGAGGAATCATGAATTCCAGAGGGCACAGTGCAGAAGTTTCATGGGCGGGAAGATGGAGAAAGATTAGGATGTGTTCAAAGCCTTTTGGGAATGAGATTTTGGAGAAGACCTGGGAATCTGGGACTTCTTGCAGTGACTGACATAAACAAGGATAAAGGGGATATTAAAATCAGTCCAGAAGAGTCAAGAAATAAAAAGTGTGTGTGTGTGTGTGTGTGTGTGAGTTAGGGTGTGGGGGTGTCGCTGTGAGTGTTTGGAGTAGGCAGGAATGTTTGAGTTCTCTAACTCTATGATAGAGACAAAGAGGTTTGAGAATCAGGAGGCTTCTCGATCCTTGTTGGTGGAATGTTGAAGGCTGGGGAGGGGAGGACTCAGTTCCAGGGCAATGCTCATCCATGCCTGCCAGGAGAAGGGCCAACATGTTCAGAGTGCATAGTCTTCTTCCCCTCTGCCCTTGATCTTTTTGATGGAGTTAACCCTTTGCTGGAGTTGAGGATTTAGGGACAAGCTGATAATTACTCTAAATACAAAGGCCCATGCATGATATTGTTCAATAAAATGTATGTTTAGGAGAGGCAGATTTGTAATTGCAGGAATGGAGTGTGCAATAGAACTTTGGCAAAGAAGGACAGCAGAAAACTGGTCCCTTTAGGACTGGAGACAGGAGATAACTATGAGCCATTATTCAGAAACATGAAAATTTCCAACAGAAGGGATAAATGATGGAATAACATTCTCAAGAAGATGGAACTATGAGCTGTCTATTCTTGAAAGGATGATGGAACAGTTTTTCCTGTCAGAAAGACCGTGGAATGATTTAAGAAAATTGTAAGTAGAGGAGATGTGATGTTTAAAATCTTGTTTATTTATTATGAAAGCAGCCAAATATGTGGTAAAAGTTAAAGCAATCAGAAATTAATAATAAAAAGTGAAAAATTTTCAATCATTTCTAGAATTATCCTTGTTAAATGTTTGATGTATTTTGTCCAAAGTTTTTCCCTGTGCATATGATTTTTTTTGTAGATGTTACATGAGTACCTAAAATTATTATTTTTTCTTTGCAGGCTATCAGATTTATACAATGTATTTATTGAGCAGCTATTACATAGAAAATATTATCATCAGTCTTTTTGATCGTGTTATTTACATCCTCTATATTCATACATATTTTTTCTCCTTTATTTTTCAAAACATGAAATCTAACATTTCTTTTATTTTTCTCTTATTTCTGAAGTTTTGCTTTAAGTGTTTTAATGCTGCATTACTGGATACATGAAGATTCAGAATGGCAATAACTTTATCGCAAATTGTATCCTTTGCCATTATAAAGTGACTCTTTTCCCATTTACTAATTTTTTAAAAATAGTTTATTCTTTCCTTCTTGCGATTATGTTAATTAGATTTGTTTAATTTTATCTGTTAATGTCTGTTTACATTTTGAATCCTTGTTTCTTTTTCGATTTATGATCTGTTTTCTTTGTTTTGTTTTTATTATTTTTACATTCCTCTGTGTACCAGTTATCTATTGCCATGTAAAAAACTACCCTAAAACTTAGCAACTTAAAGCAACACACACTTTTTTATCTAGCACTTTCTGTGGGTCAGGAGTCCTAGCATGGCTTAGTCAAGCCCTGTGCTTCAGGATGTTCACAGGCTAGGTTGGGCTGGGCTCCATTCTTAACCGAAGGCTCAACTTTCAAGCTGTAGTTGTTGGCAGGATTTAGTTCCTCATGGGCCTTTGGGAGCTTCCGTTTCCTGCCACATGGGCCTTGCCACAGGGCAATTCACAACTTTATCTAAGCAGGTATCTGAGAAAAGTCAGAGAAACAGTGTAAGCAACACTGAAGTCATAGTCTTTTATAGTCTAATTTTAGAAGTGAAATCCATCATTTTGCCACATTCCCTTTGTTGGAGGCAAGTCATTATGTCCAGCCTCCCCATGTGTCAGGGCATGAATGCAAGAAAGGTGGGACCACTGGGAACCACCACCACATTCTGATAATTTGGTCATTGTAAAGTGTATTAAATAATATGTTTGAATTTACATTTCTGAATTTACCTTAAAAATAAAATGATGATGAAAGATGATGAAATTAATCTACTTAAGACTTATCTTCTCTCCCACCTTTCCATTAGTTTTGAGAGCAAATATGATTCTTGTTCCAGTCTATTATAATCAAAATATTATTTTTTTATATTATGTAATTTTTCTTTTGATATAACAATTATATTTAATTTTTATGACTTATAATACCAGTTACTTAAATATAATTTATGTATAAATAGTGTCAATGCTCACAGCCAAACCTTTTGTACCTCATAACTTGTTCATTCATGAACTCATTGTTAGTCATCTGTTCATTGTCTTGAAATTTTTTCCTCATAAAATTTTCAGAAATGCATAAATATTATATTTCTCGAGTTCTTGCATATTTGAGAATCTCTTTCTCTTACCATTATTTATGAAAAGTGGTTAGAACAGATATAGAATTTTTCCCTCTTTGATATTCATTAACCACTGTTCCATTTTCTTCTAGCATCTAACATGGCTTGGAATATGTCCAATTTCTTTGTTTTTGAAGATGACCTTTTTCCCCCTGCCTAGATGCTGTAGATTTTTTCAATCCTTGAAGCTCTAGAAAAAATGCTTTTATTAAATTTTCTTGGAATGTGGTGAACCCTATCATAATACAACTTTAAGATATGCTTTATTTCAGAAAATTCTTCTATTGTGTAAATTTTTTCAGTTCCATTTATTCATTTACATCTTCAAAGACAGCAGTCATTCATAGTCACTTCTCTGTTATCTGTTGGCCATATCTTTCATCTTCTCCCTTATCACCGTCACTCTATAACATTTTCTACTAAATTCTCTGTGATTTTTTTTTTAATATATAACTTGCCTTTAAGTTCTACTCCTTGGTGCTTTTAGTGTGATTTTCAGTGATTCAGCTTTTTCTCCTTGTTTATTCCCTCTTCTTTTCCGGATTATTTTTACTTTTACTGTTGTAAGTAACCCATGATTTTTTTATTTTGACTGTTTTTTTATTTTTTTAATTGTTAAAGGAAGTCAGTGAAGTCTAGTTGTTTGGCTCAAGAATGAAATGAGTCATTGTCTTGCCCCCTACCCTGTTTATATGCCTGCAGTTTGAATTATCCACCTAAAATGTAAACTAGAGTACTCAATGGTGATGGTTTATAATCTTTGGTCCATCATTCAATGGTGGATTAGTTGGGACAAAGGGAACCATCAACTGCTAATGAAGGAGAGAGACAGGGGAGGGGAAGAGAGGGAGGGAAAGAGAGAGAGAGAGAAAGAGAGAGAGAAAGAGAGAGAGAGAGAGAGAAATTATTTTTTCCTACTTATTATTCAATTTTTTTAACAAAGTATTTGAGTGATATTACGATATAAGAAGCAATTTAAAACTTTATCTAACATATAAATGAAAACAAAATATCAACACCAGAGGAGAAATAAAAATGTGGATGTATAGCTGCAGCATCCTATAGTTATTAAAATTAAGTTATGACTGGATTTTTAAGCTTCACAGTGACTAAAGCAAAAAAACCCCCACATAATTAGATATGTGATTCTCATGGATTCTGAAGGAAAACCTAAAGTTATCCAAGGGAACAGTTTTATAACACTTAGCTCTGAAAAAAAATATCAAATGAGTCAGGGTTCTTAATGAATTGACATAATAAATATAATAGTGACATTTATTATGCTATTTCTTATAGCATTGCTTAGTGAAAGGTGAAAATCTGGCATCCAGACATGGTTCGGAGAAAGCAAATTTCTGTGGTTCTAAGACAGTATGATCCATGCCTATTCGGAAGATACAACCTTCTGTAGGAGTAATAGTTTTATTGGGTTGAATTGTGTCCCGAAAAAGGTATATTGAAGTCCTAATCCCTAGGACCTTAGAATGTGATCTTATTTGGAAAACAGTCATTGTGATGTAATTAGTTAAGATGAGGTCATATTGGAGCAAGGGGAGGGCCCTGACCCTATAGACTGATATCTTTATGTGAAGAGTGAAATGTAGAAAGGAAAATGCTATGTGAAGACACAGACACACAAAGGGAAGATGGAGGTAAAGATTGGAGTTAAGCTGCCTCCAGGCAAAGAACATTTGGGGTTACAAGAAGCTGGAAGAGACAGGGAAGAGTCTTCCCTAGACATGTCAGAGTGAGCTTGGCTCTGCCAACACCTTGATTTCAGACTTCTGGCCTGCAGACTATAAGAGAATAAATTTCTGTTGTTTTAAAGCACTTTATTATGACAGCCTTAGGAAACTAACAGATACACTGTATTTTGTTCAACAATATTATAAAAGTTCGTTCAGCCAAGATTTGGTATGTATTAGAGAACAAAAAGTTTGTTAAGGGAATAAAATAGGTTTTATATGCTGATGTTGAGAATGGACCCATATGCTTTAAATTAAAAAAAAAAAACTTTAAATATTTGTAAGGTAAACATTCCTTATGAACACTGCCGTGCCATGCTTAAGATGCACACAGGAATGCTGGTCGTCACATACATGGAGGAAGGGCCAAGTATATACTTTAAAACAAACCCAGGGGTTTTATTTTAACTATGTGGAATCTGTTTTGTCACACAAAAAACATTGCTGAGATGATTTAGTCTGGAAAGTTTATAAAACAGGTGATACCTTTCCCTCACCGCAAGAATTGGACGGACACATGATTACAAGCCATAGATCAGTTAGAAAATGCAGGATAATTTTAGTATAGTCATAAGCCAGGATTTATAACGAGTAGATAGCAGATTGAATTGTCTGTTGAAACTACCCATAATCATTAAAAATTCATCATTGGAATGCAGGATACCCACCTTCACGTTTTCTATAGTGGGAAGGATGTATATACAGATTTTCCAAAATTGTCTGTCTGTCTTCCTTTCTCTATTTCCTCTCGATCAGAGATTTTTATTCCCAGGCAGTTGGTATTAAGAGATGAAAGTTTGTACAGTCTCATCCCCTTATTTAAAGGTCAAACTTTTGGACATTCTCCAAAACACATCAGTCTAGAGATATAGAAAGGAAGGCATAAGTCTCTGAGAGTTAGAAATAATCACAAGATCCTAAATTAAAATCATGAAGTTTGCAGTAGCAATGTAGCCAGTTGGAGACAGACTCAGTGACAGGAGAAAGACACATTAAACAGCAGACATAGGGTGATATTGGTTTATATACAGTAATGATATTGTATAGTGAGAGCTGGACCCAGACTCAGATATCTAGGGGCAGAGAAGCATCCGGTACTGAGATACTTATAAGATATAAGCAATTTGAAATAATAAACATATTAAGTAAATACAGACGACTTTTCTTACTCTGAGGCACTCAATGTGAGTGATAAATATATATATACTTTTAAAATTCATGAATAAATTTAAAAGTTAAAAGAATATTTAATGTTAAAATAAATTATAAAGAAATAAAATGTGAGGAAGGAGAAACAAACTATAAAAATATCCATTATATTGAAAAATAATAAAAATAGAACTTCTAGAAATGAAAAATGGAAAAATTGAAATTAAAAGCCCAGTGAAAGAATTAACAGCAGAGAAGACTACAGCTAAACAGAGAATTAGGGAGTGATAAGTATAGGCTGGAGGACCTTATAGAGAATGCAGCACAGACAATTGCTGGAAAAGTATGACAGAAAGGTTAAGAGTCATTGAGGATAGAGTCAGAAAGGTTTAATATGCCTCTAACCAGAATTTTAAGAGGAAATAATAGAGAAAGGGACAAAGCAGTATTTGAAGAGACAGTGAATGAGAATTTTTGGAATTGTTGAAAGATAGCAATCTCAGATTCTAAAACCCAAAGGATCCCCCATGAGGTAAATTTAAACAGACACTCACACAACTAAATTGTTGTAAAACTTCAGAATACCAAAGACAAAGAGAAGGTATTAAAATTAGCCAAAGAAAAAGTACAGATTACCAATTAAGGAATGACAATGAGATAGCTGAATACTCAGCAATAAAATGAAGACAAGGTTGTCTGGTAAGGGCCCGTTCCTAGTTCATAGACAGCTGCCTTTTTGCTGTGTTCTCACATAGTAGAACAGAGAACCTTCTCAGGCATCTTTATAAGGGTAGTAATTCTTGAAGGCTCCACACTCATGACCTAATTACTTGCCAAAGCCCTACCTGCAAGTAGCATCACCTTTGGTGTTAGGATTTCAATATATGCATTTGATGGGGACACAAACATTAGGACAATAGCAGGCATAGAGAGATTCAGTGGCATTGGCAATGCTCCAGAATGGTGATTTAACTGGAATCGTTTTTATGCTTTGTTATAAATGTATATATTGCATATGTTTCTTTGTAAGCACCAAATATTTTGTATTTTTAAAAAAATTGGTAATAAAAAGGAAAAAAAAGAACTATATATGCCCAGAATATAGCTTTGTTTTTTGGTGCTTGAAATAACTAACTGAGCTGTTTGAGGCTTTACAGTTGACCCTGATGCTCATGTGAGTATTAAATATATTATTTTTACGTAAGCTCAGTAACTGGGAAATCCTATGAGCCCATGTGACTTAATTGGCATCTGATTCCTGTCTGCAGAGTCAAAGCCAAGAAGTCAACAAGGTGGACCTTTTCACGGAGAGTGTCTTGGAGGACAAACAGCCTTCCTAGCATCCACTTCACTCACAAGTGCTGCTCATCACTGAGAGATTGTTCCATCCATGCACTGTTCTAACCACATACAATCCCCACAGCAACCCTTTGAGGCAGGTACTATTATTTCATTTTACAGATGAGCAAACTAAGGTCCACAGTGGTCAAATGCCTTGCCCAAGATTACCCAACTAAAAAGTGGCCGAGTCTTGATTCAAACACAGTTGAGTCAAGAGCCTGTGCTCTTATATCCATCACTCTATACTTCGTCTCAGTTGTTCTACTTTATGGTAGATAAGATTTACACTGGGGCATTGTGTTAAAATGTAGCATCTTCTGATATAGTTGCTCTGGAGTTGGTCTTCAAATGCGCCCTGGAATACACATTGTCAGCTAACATCTTAATATTTGCCACTAATTTGGCTCTGTCCAACTTACCCCTCCCACAAACCTGATCATACATCTGCTCTACTTATACTCTTTCATGTGTCTCCTCAGCATTAAGACTCAAGTTTAACCCTCTTAGATTAGTACACAAGGCTATTCAACCCCTGGCCCCTGACCATTCCTTTTGTGTCACAGCTGTCCATTCTCCTAAACCCTTTCTTTACTTCCATCCTATGTATCTTTTTCCAAAGCTGGTGTTTCACACCTTCATAACTTAGCACACTCTGCTTTCTTTACTCAGAAATGCTCTGTCTACATTCATCGTGTAGCTAACTCCTACACAACCTTCAAACTTCTGGAACTGCACTTTACACTTACCCTCAATATTGATGTAGAAACCTACAGTCTGCTCTTCGATAACACCCCCATGCTTTCTTATATCATGGAGCTAATGGCAATACATTATAACCTCCAGTGTATCAGATGTCTCCTCCTCTAATAGTGTGTACTAACAATAATAAATATTACTAATGGAGCAGCCCTAGGAAATTTATATACAATATTTCTAATTCCCAGTATAACCCCGAAAGATGCTTATGTTCATCTGCATTTTAAGGTTGAAGAAACCGAGGTTTAGAGAGTGAGTTAGCAAGTCCATGGGCATAGCTTTACAACGGCAGTATCACACTCACATCTGGTTCCATAATATTTCATTTGATTCTGTCTCCCCAGCACCTGGCATTAGTGCTAATACTTTCCTTGTTAGATGGATGTGGATGGATCGATTGTCTGGGTTGCCGTAGGTCCAAGTTTAAAAGAAAGCCAAATTTGAAGTCAGGGGGAAGATTCACACTTAGGTTCTGCCTGTACCTCTACCTGGCTGCTAAGATAGGATTGTTCCTTAACACTGAGTGAGCCCAGAGGTGATTACTATGGCAAGTGAGCTTTAGGAAGGGGGGGAAGAACTTGACTTCACACGAGGGGCTGCAGATCAGGCAGGACAGAAAGGGAGTCTTAACCCAGAAGCAGGGTGCCCATTAGTACAAGTTTTCTTTGGGGAAGGACTATGTTGTCACGTAATCATTATCTTATTTCCTCAGATGGGGAGATAGTGATTTGCTCTCTCTGTGAGCAGCTGTGACCAAAGATTGATGTGGGCTTGGCCCCAGTACGAATGTGTGCATACCACCTGCCTTTTGGTTTGTGTCCAAGGCTCTGCTGTTTTCTGAAAATAGAAGCTGACAGGGACTGCCTCTGACTCAGTCCCTTTCATCTCATGTTCTTTCTGGTATTCTGTCCTAAATGTATCAATCTGTCTCAGAATCTTTGCTACATGCCAGATTTGTAAAATTTGTGAAATTTGTGAGTTGTTACTGGGAGATTTAAACTTGCTCTTGTTAGTTCCTGGAAGTTGGTATCATGTGAATCAGAAGAAATATATATCTTTTTTTTATGTTGCTTTTCTAATGATACACAAGGTCATGGGCCTCCTTTACCCTGAATCTTTTGAATAGGGTAACAGAGTTTGTTAAAGCCACCCCCTTGGCGTCCACTCCACCTCAGTTGGTCCTAGAGGAGGTGCATTTCTGCTTCTGGATTTGCCTTAACTTGCTGTGACTTGCTGAGACCTCTTACCTCCCTCTCCAAAAGCTCCTCTTTGCCCTCTCTCCTCTAATGTCTTCACTTTAAGTGATTGTTTAACGAGGTCTTCTCTGCACCCCATGTAACTGGAAGTAGTAACGCTGCTGTTCTGAATGCCTGCAAAGGCCCCCTCTCTGTTCTAGCCACTGGATCCCCAGTCTCCATTCAGCTCCTCTACAGAGAAGTCCCGAGTAGGATTCTCCTCCTCTCACCCCCTACCCATCTTCTCCACTCCTAAACTATGAGACTTAAACAGTGATGATCACTTTTCACATCTTTTTTATTTTCGTCTACTGTAAAGGCTCTTGGAACTTAATTCCCTAGTTCCTCTTAGTTTTATGTAACTAAGTTTGTCTATTTCTCCCTGACTTACTATCTCAAGTGATATAGTGCTGATTAGCTTAGTGATGGAGCCTATTCTATTTTCTGCCTCTAACTCTCTTTGCTTTCTGACAAAAAACAGGGAGATGGGGACAGGCAGGTATCTGGTACATGCAGTGACTTTCCTTGCTTTTTTTACATTTCATATTATTATTATGAAAGTAATACATGCTTATCATCAGTAAATAGTGTAGAACTATACAAATTTCTCAATCATATCTCCCACTATAGTATGGTAAGTATTATTCCAGGTATTCTCTACACATTTACTAAAAATTAAAATAAAAATCACACACAACACACACACAAAACACATTTTATATACAGAAAAAGTACTACCAAAGATACTATTCTGCATTTTGACTTTTGTCATTTAATAATCGCCATAATTATTTTCCATGCCCCTGTATTTGTTTGTCTGTTATTATTGTTAATACTTAACAGAATACTTTTATTTGTTAGAATACTCTGGCTTCAAGTTACAGAAGCCCAACTCAAACTATCTCAAGCACAAAAACAAATTTACTGGTTCACAAGAGATGGGGGAAGAAAGGTAGGGCCAGCCTCAGGAAGGGATGTGTCCCAGTGGTGTCCTCAGGATATCTTCTCTTTCCATTTCTCAGCGCTGATGTTCTGTTTTGGCCTCATTCATTTCTAGAGCAAAGCAAACTTGTTTATTCCTTGCAACAGGGACAAGGAGAGTCATTCCTGCTGATACCTTCAAGCTTCTGTCATCCGAGAGCAACCAACCAAATGTCTGGGTAACCCCAAGCATTACGTGGCCTCTCTAAAATGCAATTCTGTCATGTAAACAGATATTCTTGGGCTTACTGTCCTTAGCTGCTTGCTGTGGCCTAGCCAGTCTCCTTCCAGGTGTGCAAGCTGGAAGTCCAAGAAGCAAAGTTACCCTCTGCTCCAGAGCACCCTGTTGGTGCAGAAGGCCCACTCCTCCTGGGAGAGGGACCTGACCACATCCTTGAGGGTTATGCATCTGGGAGTCCATCTTCTCTTATCTGGGCCTGGTCTGAGGGAGCTGATGCTGGGCCTTCATTTTATTGGGTGCCCTTTTGAGGGTAGGGGCAGAGCTACCCAGACCATAAATCCTTGACTGAATGTTTCTGTCAACAATGAACAGCTCAGGGACTCTCCAACTTCATTTCTGGGACCAAGGCTATTCCTCTCTCATGAATTCCTAATATTATGCCTCATTATTTCAAAATTATGCTTCAGACGACCTCGCTTACTAGTGCCCATTGTGGAGTTTTCTTCAAATAGAGATTTCTGAGCCCTATTCCCTGAGGCTGAATTGGTAGACTGGGGATAAGGCCCTGGAATCTATACTTTTTAAAAACAACAAACCTGATTTTATGATCTAACAGATTTGGGAAGGACAAACATACCGCATAATTCTTTAGTTTAACGTTATCTTCCCAAAGGGTGGCAGAAAGGTAGGTATCAGCTCCTTTTCTGAGGCATAAATGACTGGCCCTGGCCAAGCGTGCTTAATAGACAAGTGTGTCTGAGTCCTTCCTTGACCTTTAACTTTCAGGTATTTTTATTCCTAAGAGAAGTCTAAGGTAAGATATTCTTCTTAAGTCAGGGGAGAGCTAAGTTGTGTTGATCCTGGAGCTTATACAATTTGAAGAGGCCCTCTTTAAGGAAAAGAGAATCAAAGTATGAATTCAAATGAAGTACAGAGCCTCAGAAGAGGCCCATGCAAGTGAAGGACCCTAAAGATCAAACTTCATCACTTTCATGACATTTCTGCTTCTGAACAGCTTTCTCATTCTGCAGTAAATCGAAAGAACTCTGTTGCTCAAATTGTCTACACCTTCCATCTATACTAGATGAACTGAATTGTGGAAATGAAAAAAAAAAAGACCACAAAAATAGATTGTTTTGGCCTAGAAGAGTCTGAAGCTGTTTTTAACCATAACATGGAGGCATAGGCTTTGTTTGTTGTTGAGTTTTCATGCTATTCTTTCTATTTCCTAAAATCATAGAAGAGGCAGCATGGTTCCTTTACAATCCACCTCCCATTACATTTCTGATCACATATACTGTTCTGCTCCTTGCTGTTTCTCTTCATTCATACTGGTTTTCTCTGAGCCCACTTGGCATGCTCTCTCCTTAGGGTCTCTGGTTAGGGTTCCTCTTCCTGAAATGGTATTGTCTCCACATTACAGAGAAAGACTCATGAGTTCTTAAAACCCACAAAAACATACACAGTATTTTATCCACTTGTGTCGTTCTTGACTCCCCTCTTTCTCACATACTCCATCCAATCAGTCGGGAAACACTGTTGGCCCCATCTTCAAAATATGCTCCAAGTTCAACCATCACTTGCATCTCTACCATTATTACCCTTTAGGTGGGCCAGCACCACCTGAGGTTACCTCCATAGCCTCCCATCTGATCAGTCTTCCTCCTTCTCCTCTCGCCCCCTATAGGCTATCTCAGCACAGCAACCAAGGAAGTCCTTTAAAATATAAGTTAGATCTTGTCACTTCTCTACTCAAAACTCTCTCATGGCTCCCTGCTTCCTCCAGAGTAAAAGCCAATGTCTTTACAAAGGGCTATAAAACTCTACAGCTTGTGCTATCCAAGGTGGTAACCGCTGGCCACATCTGGCTACAGAGCATTGGAGATGTGGTCAGTCTAAATTGAAAGGTAAAATATACACTGGATTTTGAAGAATTAGTATGGGGGAAAAAAGAATGTAAAGATTGGTGATTGCCAGAAATGGGGGCCCGGGGAAGGCGGGGAATGAGTGAAGGTGGTCAAAAAGCACACAAACTCCTAATTATAAGATAAGTAAGTTCTGGGGATGTAACATACAGCATGGTGAGTGTAGTTATCAACGCTCTATTATATGAAAGTTGCTAAGGGAGTGGATCTTAAAAGTTCTCATAAGAAAAGAAATTGTAACTGTGAGGTGATGAATGTTAACTTATTCTAATCATTTTGCCACATATCCATATGCAAAATCGTTATGTCTTACATCTTAAATGGATGCAGTGCTATATGTCATATCTCAATAAAACTGGAAAAAATACTCATTAATTTTTATGTTGATTATATATTGAAATTATAATATTTTGAATATATTAGATAAATAAAACTTATTATTAAAATTAATTCCACAAGTTTCTTTTTATTCTTTTAGTGTGGCTAATAGGAATTTTAAAATTACACACATGGATAACATTTCTGGCTTGAATTGTTGTATTTTTAGTGGACAGCGCTGGTCTATAGTATTTGATCCCTCTTTAAAACCTTTCCCAATCTTGTCTCCTGCTCACTCCTGTTGTTGTTCTCTCCCATCCAGCCACACTGGTTTCCTTGCTGTTTTTCGAAATTAGAGCTTATCAGTCATCCTCCTGCCTCAGGGCCTTTGTACTTGCTATTTTCACTTCTAGAAAACTTCCCCACCAGTCATCCAAATGATTTATTCCTTAATCATTTCTGGTCTTTATTCAAATTTCACTTTCTCAATGAACCTTATTTGAACCACCTTACTGAAAATTGAATTCCTCATCCACCTCCACTCCTGTATTCACTGAACCCCTTTCTTAATTTATTTTTCTGTGTAGTGTTCGCCACCATGTAACATACTATATGTTTTTTGTATTTATTTTTTTTATTGTCTAACTTCCAACTGAAACCTAAGGTCCTAATGACTTTGATTAAATTTATAAATTATATCCTCTAGAAATCATATCCTTCTCTCTATGTATAATACACCCATCAGAGACCCAGCCCTTCCCCCGATAATTAGCAGCCCCAGAGGCAGCAGAAGACTGTACTCTTGACCTGACTAGTAGTCACATGGTCAGGACATCTAGCAGGCTAAAGATAACACATTGACTTAAGTTATGTTTCAGTCACTGTGACCTAACGTGGAACATCCCCTGGCTACTTTCCCATGAGAATGGACAGAAGGATACCAGAAAAATTCTCAGAGCTGTCCTCAAGACTTGAAGAAATAATTTATTACCCTTACCTTCCCTCCACACAATCAGCTCCTAGCATGATCCCGAACCCTGTAACCCACACACAATGTCTTGTGATTTTGCCCCACATAATCTGTAATGTACGTGCCATTGGGGAGTCGGGTCTTTAGAACATTAACTTCCTGTCTCAGTATTGGCCAATTCAATATTAAACTATTTTTTCTTTCTATACTGCAAACTCTTGTTCAGGTATTTCTTTGGACTAGTACATGCAAGCAGGCAGACCCAAGGAAAAACATGTACTATGTATTTTTTGTATTTATTTTTTTATTGTCTAACTTCCCCTCTAGAATGCACAAAGGCAGGGAATTCTTGTTTAAAGCTGTGCCCTCAGCATCTAGAACTATGCTCGGAATATAGTAGGTGCTCAACTAATATTTGTTGAATAAACACTGAATGAATTTTAATCAATCACTTAATTACACAGGTGAAGAAACTGAGGATAAGTAGCTTTTTCAGGGTTCACTGTGGGTTAGCAGAGTAGATGAACTCTCAACAAGAGAGTTCCCAGCCCTTTACTTATATTTTTGTTTCCTCACCTGGCTCTGCCCCTACTTTTGTGCCTCTTTTAAGCCTTGCAGATGAGAAAAGAAGAACCTACTCCAGAAATATATTTAATCTCAGTCATCACAACCAGGAGATGACCTCCAAAATTCTTTTTTCGCACTGATGATAAGCTTTTAAGACTTTTTTTTTTCTAGGTGGGAATTCTAAATCTGTCTAAATCTATGGAAATTAATGGTTTTTCATTAGGAAACAAAATTGCTCAAAGGAATCTATTATACTTGACTGTGTAATGAATTAGTTAAGCTATAGCCTGGAGAATTTAAATGAGTTTATTTATTTGACTAACCAAGACATATTTACTGAGCGCTAACATGTGCCAAACTCTGCTTTAGGTACTGGGAACAAACATCATCATCAAGGAGCTAATGAGCATGTACTGAAGGAGGGGTGTGTGTAAACAAAACAAATAGGATGGATTCTTGTCCTATTGTTGCTGTAACCAATGACCACAAACTTAGTGGTTTAAAATGCACATTTGTTCACTCATAGTTCTGGAGATCAGAAGTCCAAAATGGACCTCATTTGGCTAAAATCAAGGTACCGGGAAGGCTTCATCTCTTCTGGAGGCTCTAGAGGAGGATGTTTTCTTACCTTTTCCAGAATTTAGTGACTGCCTATATTCCTGGCTTGTGACCTTTTTCTTCATCTTCAGAGTACATTAAGTGTCAGTACCTCACTACACGTGTCTTCCCTTAGGGTTACTCACATGATTTGGTAGCTGGCCTCCCTGAGGGCAAGTAACCCCAGAGAGAGAAACACTCCAAGAAACTTCAGTCATTTGTAACCCAATCTCGATGGTAATGCATCATCACTTCTGACATCCTATTGGTCACCCAGAGCAACTCTGGCACAACAAGGGAGAAGACTACACAAATTGTGCTCCCTGGAGGTGGGGATCACTGGAGGCCACCTTGGAATCTGACTACCACAATATTATTGGGATTACAAGTTTTCCATTGCTAGAATGTAGAGCAATTATGAAAGATTGGCAGGAATGATATTGACTTGGGAAGAGATGTCTAGAGCATGAAAGGCCTGTACAGTTGGCCAAGGAGTTTGGCCATGATTGTTTTATGAATAAGGGGCTATTTCAGGGTCTTAGTCAATAGGGAGCTTTATTGCAGAGACATGACATGACCAAATGCCATTTAGAAGGATCACTGTGTGTGTGGTAAGGGCATTAAGAAGGGTATAAGAAGCGAAGGGCAAAGAGATTAAGGAGAGAGCGCAGCACAGAGGCTATTTGCAATAGTGCAGGAGAGGCTGACTGTAAGGCAATAAGTGTTCAAGGGGTGCTGAGAGAGATGAGTCAAGGGCATCCTTAGGAGGTGAAATGGTTAGGGAGGCAGAGGATGAGGGGAGGCCTTAGGGTGAGTCAGTCTCCGGATTTGCAGGAGGACCTGCTTGACAGGAGAGTCAAAAAGAGTTAACATACCTAAATTTGAATATATTGAGTCTTAGCTGCTGGTGAGGCAGTCAGGTATAGAGACAACTAGTGGGTAGTTAGAGGAAATAAACTTAGTCTAGCATAACTCCAGCAAGGCCTTTTAAGCATTTCTCCAGAGACTGCACTCTGGCCAGAGGACAGTTCTTTTTCCTCTGTGTTGGTGTTAAGTCCCAGCCTAAGCTGAAAATCATTTTCTAGGTGCCACCTTTATATTATCCTCATTCTTGTAATTGCCATTTTCTCAATGCCTGTTCTATATCATACTCTGTACTCTGCACCTTCCATTTATTTTATTTCATCTTCACACTAACTCACTGAGATATATAATGTTATTATCTCCTTTTTATAGATGTGGAAACTGAAGGAGCTACCACCATTATCCCATTATACAGATGAGTTAACAGGCTTAGCTAGTGTAAATAATGTTGCTCAAGGTTATATAACGAGTATGTGAGAGACATGGGTTTCGCATCCAGATCTTTGGGCTGCAGATCCTGTGCCTTTAACTCAACAGCCACTACATGTGCTTTATTGAATTAGAGACAATTCCAACAGAGTTGGGGTATGGTGGAGAGACAATTTACAGCCTGAATGATGTGTGACAGACAGCAAATAAATAAAGCAGGGGCAAGGTCAGGAATCCACAAATGCAGTGGTGTGGAGAATGAATCAAATGCCCTCCTCCTATTAAATATGTAGAGATTTTGATATATTGGCAATGTTTGCTAACTTCTTCCTGGGACTTTCTTTCCATTTTTTCCTATTTGTGAAAAAATGTGCAGAATTGTTTTCATTAACTTAAAAAAAAATTGCTCATTTTCTTGTCACAAGAAAGTACAACGCACTGGATCAGCCAGATGGCCTTTCGAGCTTAAGATTGATGCAAAGGGAGTTTTACCACAGTGCAGTTTTCATTAGAAAGGAGAAAGGGGAGTGGGTGGATGAAGGATGTCAGACAGATTATGTCTTTTTTTAAAGCAAATTCCTACAAAGGCAGATAAATTGGTCTGGAAATAGCTACCTTCCATTTCTTTATGTAAAACTCAAATTAAAAAAAAAAAAAAGACCCCATATCGAAAGTTATAGTGTGGAATTTAAGAGACGATAAAGGAAATGGCAATCATGCCTAGCTTTGTAAATGGTTCTTAGACTATTCGCTGTTGAAGGGAACCAAAATTTTGCTATCCTTACGCCTCCTTTTCGACATATTGATTTTAAACTGTTTATTAAGAAACAAAAGACTCAGAAAGAACCTTTGTACCTCTCCCCCCTTTCCTGCCACAGAGATTCAGGCAGAAAAACTGCTTTAGGGATGAAATTTTAGGATGTTCACCTTAGCCTAATTTGAATTAATTGTAAATAAGAGGGCTTCAAGCAACAGCCTGTCCCACTGCTTCTGAGATGCTCAGCAAGAAATTGTCATGTGTATTCCGCTCTTCCTCAACTACCTCATTGCAATTCTCACTTCTGAAATCTAATACCTCATCCCTCCACTCTCCTCCTTTGTCCAAAATGTCATATATACCCCAAGGTTGCCTCACCATCTTTGGACTTTTCATGCTTATGCGAATTTCCTTTGTACGTGTATTAAAAATTTGATTTCCTCTTGTTAATCTGTCTCCTGTTAATTTGATTATTAGTCTAGCTAGAAGAACTTTGAAGATGGGAGGAAAAGTATTTTTTTTAACCCCCATACTGTCCTGGAGAAGATCTGACCTCTGGACCTCAAGCTTCCTGCACATCAGAGTGTGGGAACACAGATCTCACAGACAGGCAAGAGAAACTGCATAGCTTCTCTGCAGTTGTCTGGAATATCCCCGAGAATGCAAAAGATAAGCTAAATATGGGCTTTCACCTTGAAGTGCCATAAAGGTAATAAAAACAGGGCATGGTGGTTTATGATAGGTTTGTTTGCAATGCTCCCACTTCACATTTTATGTGAGTTTCCAAGCAACAGAGCATATTGAAACTAGAGAAGTAGGGAAGTGAGTGATGAGCCCAGAGGGTTCAGCCGAGCAAGTGCACCAGATGACTTTGAACAGCTTGTCCCATTGCTCTGACCTGAATCCCTCCCCATAATCCTACCTCTCTACCCCGCCACCCTCAGGACCTAGTAAAATCTTCAGCACATAGTAGCTATTCAATCAGTAGTCATCACCTTGCTTTTAGGCATACATGAATATAGGTCATACCTGCCTATCTAGGTTTACCTAGGAACCATCCAGTGTTAGTAGGAAAATATTTGATTATTTTTAGTTAGTAAATGAAGCAGTGCAATATTTGGTAGGGTCCTATGTTTCGGTTAAGTCATTATTCAGATTTTGGGACACAACTCCTCCTGTTTTATATAGTCCATAGGCCTTAACCAGAATTTCTGGTTCTGATTTTGGGTTTCAAATGTTAGCACTTAATTAAAATTAATTGAATTAAAATTCATCAACTGAGTTTCCTTTCTTAACTAATTTTAACACAGAATTTATTTTGCTTCAAACTTTTTTTTTCTGTTGAATGAAACATATATTCAATAAAAGAAAAAAATGATGAAACTTCTGTCTGGGTTAATAATTGGTGCTTAGGTGTCTATCAATATACTTGTTTGTACTAACATCATAAAAATACACAACTCCACACAAATGGGCTAAGGAAAGCAAAAACTATATAAAAATTGCCTAATGGGAAACTAATCCACATCCCAGGAGGCCCACAGTAATAAAGTCAAATGCTTAATATATAAAGATTTATATGATATGTTAGCACATTATTACCACATATTCTATTACTAAGTCAGTCATGGGAAATCCGTTTAGGGCCAGAAGGAAGTCAGTCCATGGATGAATCCAGCCTTCAGTTTGAAACTCTGCCTCCTGCCACAATAACAGAGACCTTTAAGGTTCTGGATGGTCAGTGCCTACTGGACATTAAGACTGGACATTAGCAAATCCTGGCTGAGTAAGAACTTAGTAATAATTTTCTGTTTGCACAGCTTGTCCACGTTTTCCATAATAGTCTTTATAATTCTATTATTATCAACTTTGCTTGCTGAAGAAATCATTTTATGACACTACTAAAACGGACATTGAGAGCTTTTCAGAGAACTAAAATTCCTTAAAGTTATTTTGAGGCAGAATTGCGTGTATTTGGTATTGTTCCCCCTTCTCAGGGACACCTCTAGCCCTCTCTAGGAAGATGAAGCACCCCATACTCACATGTGGCAGAAATACTCAGGCTGGTGCTCCATGCTTCTGAGGTCCAAATGCAACCAGCCATAGAAGCCTCAGCACCTCATTCTGATTCTAGTTTGACTCATCTCCCTCCAATTTGCCATCTTGTTAATTTTTCCAATTTAGTAACTTTATACCAACTGATGGGCTTCCTTCTTTCTTCTTCCATATCCTCAGTCTAGTTTGTCTCCTGTTTTTTGATCTGGTGCTTATTTCAGACACTGCTGCTGTGATGGACTACTGACTCTGCCTACCTGAGTGCATCAGAAAGACCTCAGCCAGCTTCTGGAGTTCTTAAGACTATTTTTTAAGAGTAATTTTAGGTTTACAGCAACAGTGAGAGGAAGGTACAGAGATTTTCGTATATTTCCTGCCTCACACATACATAGCCTCCCCTATCACCCACATTCCCTACTAGAGTGGTACCTTTGTTACAAATGTTGAGCCTACATTGACACATAATAATCACCCTGAGTCTATAGCTTATATTAAGGTTCATTCTCGGTATCATGCATTCTATAGGTTTGGACAAATGTATTAAGACAGGTATCATCCAGAGTATTTTCACTGCCCTAAAAATCCTCTGTGATCCACGTATTCACCCCCCTCTTCTCACTAACCCCCAGAAACTACCTTATCCATAGTTTTCCTTATGCTAGAATGTCACATAGTTGGAATCATACTCTATATATCCTTTTTAGGTTTTTTTTTTTTTTAATTTGGTAATATACCCTTAAGTTTTCTCCATGTCTTTGCATGGCTTGATAACTTATTTCTTTTTAGTGATTAAAAAAAAAATCCATTGTCTAGATGGGCCTTGGTTTAACCTATTGAAGGACATCTTGGTCACTTCCAGGTTTTGGCAGTTATGAGCAAAGCTGCCATAAACATCTCTGTACAGGTGTTTTTGTGGACATAAGTTTTTAATTCCTTTGGATAAATACTCAAAAGCACAATTTCTAGATCATAGCTTTGTAAAAAACAAAACAAAACAAACAAAACAAAAAACCTGCCCAACTGTATTCCAAAGTGGCTGTACATTTTGCATCTCCCCAGCGATCTGAGAGTTCCGGTCGCTGCACAGCCTCACCAGCATTTGGTGTTGTCAGTGTTTTGGATTCTGGTCTTTCTAACAGGTGTAGTGGTTACTCACATTTCTCTAATGACAAATGATGCAGCGCATCTTTTCATAAGCCTTCCCCCTCCCCCGCCCACTCCTCTCATTCCCCACCCCCCACAATCCCCCACTCCTGCAGCCAATACAAGGCTCTTATTGCATCTTTAAAGTATCACAACTAGGTCATAAAAATCACCATCCCCTTAAGCATGAGAGAATAGCTAGAATCGGCTCAAGTTAGGTTACCTTTCCCCAGGCCATGTGAGCTCCGATAATATCTCAATCCATTAGTCTCTGGTTAACTAGTTTGTCCTGAGGGCAGGCCTTGTTGAGAAGAACTGAGTGTTCTGGTGTGTTTCAAAATGGTTCCTTTTACTCTTTCCCTACTGGAAGCCTGAGCAAATTTTTCTCAGGTATTTACTCAGGTGAAATTTGGGAGGTATAACACAAAAGTTTGCCTCCTCCTTCCCTACCTTCCTGCCTCCCCCTTCCCTGCCTCCCTGTCCTCCCTTCCCTACCTCCCTGCCCCCTGCCTAGTTTCCCCTGGAGTTTTTAACTCTCAGATTCATTCACATTGAGACTTCTTTAATTAATTAATTGAGGTTCAGGTTTTTCTATCCTGGCACTGGTTCCCATGGCGATTTCCACTCCTCAGTGTCTGCTCTGGTAAGTTATGACTGTTTGCTTGTCTGTCTCTCAGATATTTGACGGATATTTGCCCTGTGTCTTCCCCTTTCTTATGAATCCAAGAAGAATGTTACTAGGACAAAGTGGCAATTTCCAAGCTCCTTATGTGAGGAACTGTGAGATGGACTGAAGTTTGTCACCCCTAAATATACTGTAGGGTATATTGATTTTAAATTAGTTATTATGAAACAAAAGATTCAGAAGGAACCTTGACCTTCTCCCTTTCTTTCCTAAAGGAATTCAGATAGAAAAAAACTGCGTAAAGGAAAGTAGCAGCACCCTAAGGGCGTAATATAACCTAACTATGGTAGACAGAGAGAAATCTAGCAAAGCCTGTTTGTTGAACTTTCCTCTAAAGGAAAGTTCCTCTAAAGCAAGTTTCTTTATCTCACGTTTTGCTCTTTCTGATCTACCTGTAAATTGCCAGCAGTTCACTTCGAAATCTCAGACCCCTGCCTCCTCCTTTGTCCACACTGGTATATAAATTGTAGCAGCCCAATGCATCTTCAGGTCTCATATCTTCTGACACCCCCGCATATACATTTATAATGCATTTTGGACATTTTTCTTTTGTTAGTCTGTCTCATGTTAATTTGATGATTAGTCCAGCCAGAAGAACTTAGAAAGGTGGGAGGAAATTATTATTTTTTCCCCCACTACTGGAAACTGTTCTCCTGGGTTTCTTGCTCTGGCTGCAGGAATTTATACATCTCCACGCTACCTGGGTCCCAAATGAGACATATCATGTACTATAAGGGGTCTTCCATCTGACCAACCGGGCCGAGGAGACTGTTCCCTGATCAGAAAATATGATGGAGTCCTGCCTGAGTTGAAATCTATATACCACAGGGACACATAGATACACCATGTGGTCCAGGCAGTGAATGCTCACCTGACCAGTCACCAGTCCTGTGAGCCATGGTAGAGAAACTCACATTCCTAGAAAAACCTCATTTCTAAGCTTTATCATTTATATCCCTCTTTACTTTATAGATCCCCTTTAATCTTCCTGAAATTCTGCTCCTTGTGGGTCGCATAATAACCTACTGTTTGGATGTGGGCTCAGAGACCACCTCTGTTGTCATAAATATGCTGACTAAAAATATGGGCCTAGTATATCTGCATATCAGTCTGGTTTTTTTTCCCCAAGAAAAAATAGACATCTGATTATTATTGCAGTAAAATGTACACAACGTAAAATTTACCATTTTAACTATTTTAAGTGTACAGTTCAGTGGCAGTATGTTTACAACACAGTGCAATCGTCACCACCATCCATCTCCAGAACATTTTCATCTTCCCAAACTGAAACTTTATATCCACGAAACGATAATGCCTCATTCCTCTCTTTGCTCGGCAACCATCATTCTACATTCTGTCTGCTCTATGCATCTCATATAGGTGGAATTATACCATATTTATCTCTGTGATTGATGAGCTTTTTCACTAGCATAATGTCTTCAACGTTTCTTCATGTTGTGTAGCATGTGTTAGAATTTCCTGGCTTTTTAAGGCTGAATACTGTTCTGTGTATGTATATACCACATTTTGTTAATCTATTTGTCTTTCATTGAACATTTGGGTTGCTTTCATTTTTTGGCTATTGTGAATAATGTTCAATGACCATGCAAGTACAGATATTGCTTTCAATTCTGTTGGCTATATGCCCAGAATAGGAATTGCTGGATCATGTTTTTTTGTTTTGTTTTTTTACTAATTTTCATGTTGTTTTCCTCAATGACTATCCCATTTTACGTTCCCACCAGTAGCACACAAGTGTTCCAATTTCTCTAGATCCTAACCAAAGCTTGTTATTTTCCCTTCCTTCCTCCATTCCTTCCTTCCTTCCTCTCCCTTTTTTATAATAGTTTTCTTAATGAGTGTGTAAAGTGGTATTTCATTATGGGTTTTTTATTTACATTTCCCTGATGATTAAAGATGCTGTGCATCTTTTCATATGCTTATTGACCATTTGTATATCTTTTTTTTTTTTTTTTGAGAAATGCTTATTCAAGTGCTTTGCCCATTTTCTAATAGGGTTGTTCATTTTTTGAGTTGGGTTGGAAATCAGATTTGTTTAATGGTCTTATCCAAATATTAAATATTGATAACTAGGTAAATATTTTTTGAAAAGATTGTGAAAAAAAAATAACAAAACTGTGAAGGTCAAACAAATCATGTCAGATGAGTGGCTCTGACCAAGTGCTGCTTTCTACCTTAGATGGGTACAGATGACTCTAAGGGGTATGGTCCAGATAACAAAGTATGGTGGAAAAGACCAAAAGAAGAGCATTCACTGTTTAACACACAGTGCTTTCCAAAGTCCCATTTTCTTCTCTTTTATTACCAAAGCCAAAATTCATGTGCCTTTCCTGAGCTCGCCACAGCAATGAGAGCAAATGACATATTTGACTTTATTTAAAAGGGAAGGCTGCACCTGGTGAGGAGTAAGAGAAAACGTCCCATTAATTGAATGTGAAACATTAAAGAACTTTGTCCCATGGTACAACTTTTCACTAAAGAATATTCCTTTGTAAAACATCTGTTGACTCCTTCACTGTTCGCAGGAGAAAATAGCACATTGTTGAAAATTTATTAACTAGCTAACTCAAGGAGATGGCAGTTGACCTCTATGCTGACTTCTTTCAGCGTTGTTGGATAAAAGTTCTTCAAGTGGGCTCAGTGGAAATGACCTGGACCGGAAGTTCCTTGGATTAATTTCTGCCCCTGCCACTTACTGTCTTGCTGTGTGAGCTTCCATTCTGAGCTCTTGTTTCTTCCCCTGTAAGACAGGCTTAATAATACCTGCCGGGGGGGGGGGGCGGTTTGGAAGGAGTAAAGCTTTCTTTTTTTAAAGTGAAAGTGCTTTTTAAAAATAGTGTTCTATGCAGTGTCTACCTTTGAACTCGTATTTTTCCATATCCCCTGGTCTAGGGGACAAGTAGTGTGGGAATGGGTGACACTTGCCATGGTGTTTGTGCTGAGCATACTCAGCCCAGAGTGTTGTTATAACTGAAGTGCCAGGCTCTCTGGATCTTGCTCTTTGAAGACCAATGAAGATTTTTCTGCTGTAATCACTATCTTCCTCAAAATTTTCCACTTGGCAGCTTGCACACCTCTTCCTGGCTTTCCTGAAAGCCATAGCCATCCCTCCCTGACACATTCCTGGCAAAGACACTGTTGTGGTTAACCGGGGCGGCCCCTATTCTTTGCAACCCACACCATGGCAAGCTTGGTACTTGTTCCTGAAGCTCCTGTCCACACCTGCTCAGGGCCGAGAGGTATCTCCCCATAAGCAAGCACAGTTCTCCAAGCCAAAGTCTCTGAAACTCAAGCAAATTACAGACCCTTTAAAGGAAGAAACATTCTCACAGATGATACATTAACAATACATTAATGACAATACATTAAGGAACTTTAGCAATCTTTGGAGCCCAGTGAAGATAGCAGTGTTCCAGTATACTAAATGACAGAATACAAGAGGGCATATCACAAGCTGTGGCCTTTACCAACCCAAGTCCTTCTCCTTGCTGACTGTGCCACCTTGGGCAAGTTTATCAGCATCTTGAGCTTCATTATTTTCTTCTATAAAATTATGGTAATAACATTTATCTTATCAATATGAGAGGGCTAAAAAAGATATCAAATTTAAAGGACCTGGTATTCAGGAGGAGTTTAACAAAGTTATTTCTTCAGAAGCTTTGAGCTAGGAAAAAGTACCAGAGACAGGGCCATGAAGCATTGCTAGGTACCAGCCAGAAGTGCAGCCTGCACATTCTTCCTTTTCAAGGAGCCAGGGACCAGGAAGGGTCCAAGCACCCTAGTGCTACTCAGCAGGTGTCCTATCCTAAGTGGGTGGTTTCTTGAGATGTGGGAGGGTTGTGTCACTTAAAATTAGTGTCATACAGGCCTACTCTCTTTCTTTCTCCATCACTTCTAGAAGGCTTAGAAGCCCTGGTGCAAATGCAGCTGCTGGGGGCTTGTCTGATGGCCGAATTGTCCCAGAATGGGTAGGAAGATGGGGCTTCTCACTGTGCCTATCCACACAAATGGCCATAGCTATAATTATTCAGAGCTGAGCCTGTGGGGAAAATTGTATAACTGTGCAAATTAGGGCTATGACAAATTCATGGCTTTGAAAATCAGTTAACCCTTAATAATCCTTTTGTCATAGGTCAGCTTCTTCTGCAGTTTCCTTCGGCCAAACCTTAACCCTTTTCCACGGGTCTCCCAACTTACCCCTACACGACCCTCTCTGCACATGCACTGGCATCTTTCAGAAAAACCAATCTGCTAGGTATCAACTTTCCCATTCTCACTCTGTATCTTCAAAGTTGTCTACTTTGGCTCCAGCCCTTCCCTCCTCTACTCCAGCCTGAACAGATGAGAAAGATTTCCTTCTTCTCATGAACAATTGCTCTGTAGTGGACTCCTGCTTTTTGCCTCCCCAGTGTCTTTTCTTCCCACCAAGAAGTCAAAAATTGCTTTTTTTGGACTATCCTCTTCCATTCTTATCCCATGTGGTTGAGTTACTATCGACCCTACCCCAGCCCCTGCTCCAGAAGTGCAGACTACCTGTGAAAAGTGAAAGAGAGTGAGAATGAGCAAGTGAGAAAGAATAAATATCCTGACAACGTTTTGCTGACTCTTGGAGGAAGCCATGCCTGGAGTTTTTCAGATACTTAGGTTACTCTTTTTTTTTTCTTAAGCTAGGTGGATTTCTGTCACTTGCAACTAAAGAGGACGGAAAGAAAACACACTTTCTTCTAGACTGTAAATGTCACTAGGAAATGGACACTGTCTGTACCTGTGTTGCTCATTCCCAGCACTTAGGACAATGCCTAACACATAGTAAGTGTTCGATAAATGTTTATTTATCCTACCTGTGACTTTGCCGCTGTCTTTGTTCCTCTATCATTTTTTTCCTTTTTTTTTTTTTTTTTTTAGCTTCTCCCTTCTACAGTTAGCATATATGTTCAGGTACCCTTAATTCTAAAAATAAAACCAAGCACATAACAACAAAACAAAAATGTCTCTTCATTATGGCATTTCTTTCTAGCATCTTGACCTACTTTCCTATCTTTTGAAAAGCTGAGCTTTTCAAAAGTGTATTCTTAACTAATTGCAACCTGGCTTCTGTCCCAACTATTTCAACTTTGTCACAGTTGTTCCTGACATCACTGACATGAAAACACATAGTCGGGCACTTTGTCAGTCATTCATATTACTATTTGAACAAGTGATTGATCCTCCTTCTTCCTAGGAGGCAGGATGCTCCACAGAATCTCCCAGACTTCACCCTCTGGATCACAGCTCATAGCTCTTCCTTTTGCCTGAAAATTCTATCTGAATTCTGTCCTTCCGTTAAATATAGAGCATTTGGAATTTTGTTTCTGCATTAGAACTGCAGCAGTATAACACTCTCTTTGGCCTAGGTAATTTGCCTCAGGTGGCAAAGTAGATCAGGTCTCTGTGATCTAGTGTATCCAGGGCCCACAAAGGTGTCAAGTTTTAAATTTCAGAGTTATACCAAGTGGAAGATGACAGTTGTGGCTCGAGAGTATCCAAGGCTGGCACTCGTAGCTCAATAATTTTCAGATGCCGGCTCCTAAGTCAGCTCTTTTGATATTCTCTGCAACCTCTGGGAGTGGGTCAGAGATGCATTTTGTTTTATCTAGGCTAGTATATTATTATGAAAGGCCATTTCAGGAATAGGACTATGAAAGGAGGTGCCATGTCACACTAATACACAAGCCCCCTGGAGATTAATCCCTGGCTGGCTTGAAATGACCTGACAATAGTGGAAGATTCCAGGCATCTAAGTAGAAAATTACAGCTTAATCTACTTAATGTGAATGTACATAAACCACCTTAATTATTTAATTTTAAGAGGCTTAAGAGATAAATGATCTCTGTTCATTCTGCTAGCTTTGGAAAACAACAGAGTCATCTACTGGCTACATCATTCATTTTATTTGACCACTCAGCAAATATTTGACTAGCACCTATGGCCTGCAAGAAATTTATTGCCACATAGGGACAAAAATCATGCAGATAAATAGCTATAATAAAATGTGCCATTACATTTCAAATTGCTTTTCATCTGTTAAAAGTAAGATTTAAGTCAACAAGTATGAAGTACTCATTTAATCCAGTAAAACACCAGGCCATCTCATTTAGGAATGGCTGAACTTGCTATCTGAGCCTAAAGTAATAGCTTGGGAGGAACTCTGGGAATGGGATTTATAACAATGTCCTTTGTGATTCTTATATGTCCCTAGGTTTGGACATCATTGACATATTTCATTCATCTTTTGCCTTCAGAACTGAATTTCACATCTCAGTGTCATCTGATAGTATCTTCTTAAAAATGGTCATCTCTTGATTATATAAGTGCACTCCCTCTGGTTCTCTCCTATCTCTTTGGTTTTTCTGTTTACCCCTTTTCTACCAGCCGAGCATTAGTTTTCTATGGCTGTCGTAACCTCAAACTTAGTGGCTTGAAATAACATGAATGTATTATTTTATAACTCTGTAGGTTAGAAGTCCAACACAGGTCTCACTAGGCTAAAAATGAGGTGTAAGCAGGGCCGTGTTCCTTTCTGAAAACTCTAGGGGAGGATCCATTTCCTTGATTTATTCAACTTCTAGAGGCTCATGGGCCTCATCCATTTTCAAAACCAGTAATGGCTGGTCAAGTCTTTCTCACAATGTACTATTCTGACCATGCTTCTGTAGTCACATCTTTCTCTGACTCTCCTCTACTTCCTTTCTATTCCACTTTTGGGGACTCTTCCATTCCTCTGTCTTCAAAGCCTGCAACATGGGGCTGAGTCCCTCTCGTGCTGCATAACCTCCTCTTCTGTCACACTCTTTTCCTTTTAAAGATACTCTCCCTATTTTAAGATCACCTGATGAACAACCCTAATTCTATCTGCAACCTTAATTCTCCTTTGCCATGTATCCTAACCTCTTCACAGGTTCTGTGGATTTGGATGTGGATGACTTTGAGGGCTATTAGTCTGCTGCTGCAGGCCCCTTTATTATTGCTGTTCTCTAGCCCTCTCTTTGTGAACTCAGGACTTTGGGGGGTTAAACAGATGGAGTAAGTAAGTGAGGATGGACAGGAAGACAAAGAGGTGAGTTGGATGCTGTTTTTAAAGGGGCGGTGGCAGTTTATCAGTTTTGGCCAATTGTTACTATGAGAATGCGGACTCATCGTTACCAGATGTTCTGATTTTTTTTTCAGAAAAGCCAGAACATTAGATTTGCATTCTTTGTTATATCACCTCAATTTTAAATGTTGGCAATGAATTTAAATATTCAAAAGTATTATGCGAGCCATATCAAACATAGCTTTTGCCATATTATGCCTTGAACTGTGCATTTGTGACTTCTGCTCATACGTTTTCCTGGAAATGATCTCTATACCTACGAATTCAACTAGCACCTGTACTATACATGATGACTACCAAACCTATATGTCCATCCAGTCTTCTCTGATGAGCTGAGAACAGAATCTCCAACCCCTTTCTCGACAGCCATATCAACTCACTATATTCCTGCATAAATCTGCTTCTCAAGCCTAAAACCTGGGAGTCCCTCACTTTCTAATCCAATGATCAGTGCGTCCTACAATCTGTCCTCTCATGTGTGCTTTACTCGAAACTTGGTTGCCTTGTTACTGGGTTGCTATGACAGACACTCTTTTCACTCACCTCTTAAGATCCATTCTTTCTGATTCAAGCCTAAGCTCTAAAATGCAACTTAGCTCACATCATCTTTCTTTTCTACTTAACATCTTTTGATGATTTCTCATAACCTACAGGGTAAGTCCAGTGATTGTAGTATGGCATCCCATGCCTTTCATGATGTAACCCCACATTACCTCTCCAACCTCATGTCTTAACACTTTCCCATTGCTGTCTGGTAGTCCAGTAATACAGAATGTTAACTGCAGTTCCCTGTACACATAATGTGGCTTAACACTTGCTTTCTTTGGCTGGAATGTCTTTCCCCATTGAGACCTACTTGCTCTTAAACAAAAGCTCAGAGCTTACTTGCACTGTAAAATGTTCCCAATTCCTTCCCCTCAGCCTTTCATAGCTCTTCTGCCCCGCATCACTGTGCTTTGCTTACGTGTTTTTATTGCAACTGTCTCATGTGATTTTAATTACCGGTTCATATTTATATCGCCTACTTTATGTCTTATCATCTTTGTATCACGAGTACGTAACAGAAGGCCTTCACAACCTACATGCCTAATAATATTTCTGAATGAACAAATAAATGAATGAAGGAGCCATGCTAGACAGATGGCATCTGTCCTATTTATGATCAAAATTACCCTGAGGAGTTGTAGTTCTTTGATGAGTTTCTCCTTCCTCTCTCCAAATAAGTTTCTATCTTCCGCCAGCTGCAGAAACTCTTTGAAAGATTTAAAATGCAGAATTCAAAATTGGCTGCCAAGAAATGCCACTTCATTTCCTTTCTAGAATAACATGATTTCCCATATGACCCAGACAAAAGAGCAGCCCTTGGCTAATGTTTACAAAAAGAGGATCCCCCGCCCCAGAGGAAAAGAGGTTGACTAGAGTGGATTTTATCTTATCTTTGCTTACTGCCATGGTGTTCCTTACATGTTCCTGTCTAGGTGCAAAGACTCTTTTCCATCTGAATGCACAGGGGAAGGCCACTCTAGGTCAGGCTTTTAATTCCATGGAGATGCCACCTCAGGAAGTGCCAGGACCCTGTGAACCTTGCAGGCTCCTGCAAAATAGTCATAGATCTGGACAAGGACCACAGTTTACAAAGCATTTATCAGACTAAGAGCACATGAGTCATCTTTCTAAAAATGGAAGGAACAAGCACAAAGGGGCACTTGTCTTAACTGGGAACCTGGCCAGCAAAGCCTTCAGACAAACTGGAAGAGTTTGGCTGAAGACTGGCCTTAGGTCCAGTCTTATTGGTCACTCACAATCTGCCCAACTGTAGCAGGGTACATGCCAGGGGCAAAAAGGAAAACCCAGCTCCTAAACCCACAGAGTTATCAGACATCACCTTTTTGATGTCTGAGGTTCCTTATTCTCCTATGTCCCTAGGTGTATTACCTCTCCCTCCTCCTTGATGGAAAGGGAGAGGAGGAAAAACTAACATCCCCTGTGTACCTATTCTTAACTGGGAAGGATGTTAGATGCATGAGATGCTTTCTCTTTTTAACTTGTTTTAATTTTATTTGCATTCATAAATCCCCACTTTACAAGTGAGAAGACCCAGTGTAACTGAGGCCAAGTAACTTCCTCAATTCTATACACCAGTAAAGGACAGGGCCAAGGTATTATTCTGGGTAGATGTTATTTTAAAGCCCATGTACATTCCACTGTGATGCTACTGATACAGGAAAATAGCTGTGAAATCTAATTTTTGTACTCATGTACCAGAATCAACAGTTTATATTAGTCCATTCAGTTTATGGTTTTATTGGGCTAATGTGTCCAGATTATTCTCAGGCCAACATTGGAGCAATCAGTCAGCACACATTATGTGACAGGACTGCCAGTTGTATTCAAGGGAACATATGACCTAGTTTCTGCCTGCCAGCACTTAACAGGCTATCCGGTGAGACGAAGAAAGAGTAACACCAGAGCATTATGATAGCACAGGAGCTGCCACAAGTAAGCACATCAGCAGTTCTGCACATTTCTACCATGACATCCTTCATGGTGATAATCTCATGGGTGTTTGTGGGACCATAGCTGTCACGTCTCTTTTTTTGCTCACTCAAGAACGTGTGTGAGACTGCAAGTAACTGAAAGAATGTGGTTAAGGGGATTACTTCAATCCAGGAGGACTTTTGATTTTTAATTATTAGTAACAAAGCATCGGTTGCAATCTCACAATAAATGACAGTTCATCATATGTTCAGAGCTACAGGTGCCTAAAAACCAGTGTAGGGGTCAGCCAGATGTCTAATGTGGACAAAACACGATGTGAGCTGAGAGGAGGGGGAACTCAACAGGGCTGGAGCAGACTGGAGTGTCTTATGCAAAAGAGCAGATGATGTAGACTCAATGCCAGCATCGTGGTGATGTGGCAGAACAGTGCCTAAGAGCTGCATATGCAATGAGAATACACAGGTAAACCCTCTCCCTCTCTTCCTGCAGACACGTTATCTCAGGTAGAGAATCAGGTGGAAGGGAGAACTCTCAGAGAGACTGAATATTTTCTAAAGGAGCTACTTGATTTATCAGTCTGAATTGCACATTAAATTGAATTGCATAAAAACTATTTCCTCCCCTAGCTGGAGGGTAGGGAATTGAGGAGGGAGAAACTGGATTGATAAGGAGTGAAGTAAAGGAGCTGCTACTTTCTACCCCCAAGTAGAGTGTGAAATATATTTTATGACTCTATTACATTTATATTGCTGTTTGCTGGTTTTTCAGTTCTAGATACTCTCTTATACTACCCCATGTGACTTTCTCCTTTTTCATCCATTTTTTTGATAGTTAATCATACCATCTTTAGGTCTTCTATTGGTACCTTTGTGTAACTTAGAATTTTATTCTTAAATCTCGCTTTCTTGTTCCATCAACTTTCAGTGGGGTCTCTGAATTCCTATTTTGTAAGATAAGGACTTTATTCCATCTGCTACTCCTTCCACCTCCTAAGTTCTGTCATTTGGATGATTAATGCTTATCTTATTTTACATTGCATTTAGCATGATCCTAAAGGTTAGGAATCAAAATAAACTTATGCCACTTTGACTGTGAAATACTTTTCACTCCAGAACCACCTGTCGGTATCTCCTGACTCCTAACCCTTGTGGAGTGCATTATTACCTTCATGCTGCTATAGCAATTACTATTAACTTAGTGCCCTGCTAATTCAACATGTTGCTTAGGGGCCTACTAAACAACACAAACCTATGGTTTGGGATGTCAGAAGTCTTCCATGGGTTTCATTGAGCTAAAATCAAGGCATCAGCAAGGTTGGTTTCTTCTAAAGGCTCTAGGGAAGAATTTATTTCCTTGCCTTTTCTCCATTTTCAAAGTTACTAACATTGCATTTCTTTGATCATTCTTCCATCTTCACATTTCTTTTTGACCTTAGCCTGAAAATGTTCTCTGATATTAAGGGCTCATGTAATTACACTGGGCCTATCTGGATAATCCAAAATAATGTCCGTGTCTTAAATTCACAATCTTAATCACATCTGCAAAGTCCTTTTAACCACATAAGGTAACATATACCGGTTCTAAGGATTAGGGCACGGACATCTTGAAGAGTCATTATTCTGCCTACACCATACAAAATAAAATGTTTCCTTAGTTAAGAAAAAAATGGATTCTATTTCTTATACGCCATCAATTGCTCAAAACCCACACCACGTTTTAATGTGCTTCATTTTTAGACGTCAACTTTCTAGTTTAGGTTTTTTTGTTATTTTAGTGAAGTCTTTGTTTTACTTTCTTTTTTGTTAAAAGTATATTTTCTGTTTGCTAAATCTTTAATATCACCCTGCTTTTTATCTACATCCTCTGTTTTATTGAGATCCATCTTAGACCTTTTTTTTAAGCCAGTTTTTTTGAAGCTCTTAAAATTCTTGTTCTAGTTTGGACCGCTTGTTTTCTAGGCTTCACTGTTTTTACCTGGAATTTCTTGTCCTTGAACTCTTGTTTAATCTCAGCGTTCTTTATATTCCACATCTTGTACACCTTGATATTTGTTTTTCACTCCAATCCCAAGCAACTTTCCATAAAGTTTCATGAATTCTTATATGTGAAAATGACCTTTCTCAATCTTTTATACTGTCTTACCATCTTGTATTCATTTGTATTACCTTGATTCTGATTCCAGATATAATTGGGCTTTCTACAAAAAAAAGTTTTACTATTTATATTTTTCTATGAATTATTCATATTTTTCTTTTTGTGGAGATGTCTTTTGTTAGAGTTATTTTTTCAGAATATTATTTTTTGTAAAGAAAATTTTGCAGAATATTATTTATTTTAAAATTTTTTGTGGAGTTTTCTCTGTCATATATTTTTAACTTATGGTTTAAAATTGTAATACTCAATCTTTTCCTTTATTGCTTCTGGGTTTTGGATTTTGGATTTTGCTTAGAAAGACATATTCAAAGTTATAAAAATATTATTCTAATTTTTCTTAATAAACATATACTTTTACTGTTTGTATTTAATTTTTAATCCATCTCGTATTTTTTATGTTTGTCATAATTTTTTAAGATTTTCAAATAAATAACCAGCTGTCATAATACCATTTATATATTAGTTTATTTTTCCCATCCACTGCTTAGATATGCAGTCTGTCTCAGATTGTAAATTCCTGTAAATTTTTGGGACATTTTTAAACTGTTGTCTTCTATTAATCTATTTGTCTCCTCACCAGTAGCTTTAAAGAGTCTTCAGACATGCAGACAACTTCCCTATCCTTGTTATTTTACAAAATTATCTTGTAGAATTTAACATTTGTACTCTGTCATGAAATCTTGAGAATAAGGTTAATAAACTCCATAAAACTTCTCAATGATTTCAATTGGAAAATATTGAATTTATGGATTAATTTGAAGAGACTCTATAATATTGACTCATAAAAGAAAAAAAATATTCTGACACTTGTTATACTGGTAAGGAAAACTTTATTCAGAATTATTGTGTTACAATAGGGGACAGATTAGGCTCAGTACCAAATACAACAAAGATAAGTGGGGATGTATAGCCAGTGAACAGAGGTGGGTATTAGTGGGTAAAAAAATTACAAAGAGGAAATATCAGGGCTAGGGTGATTCTTATAAACTAAATTAACAGGGTTCTTGCTGAAGGAAGGTTATAATGATCCAATATTAAGGGTGAGGGACTCTCTCTAAACTGGCTGAGCAGAATTTTTTAAAAACTGGACTAGGCTGGCTGAAGACAAGGATGAGGCCTAGTAGAAAAGGAGCCTATCTGACCTTTAATTTGAGAGATTCTTTGTCACTCTTTGCATATAGGCGCATATTGGTTCTCTATATTATTCAAGTTGTATTCTATGTTCTATAAAGATTTATAGTTTTTTTCAATCATATCTTATTCCTTTTTTGTTAACATTTATTTGTTAGTATGATAAAGATTCTGTTAATATTATGAATGGGTTTTTTAAAGTTATATTTTCAATTACAATTGTTTATTTGAGTCATATGGGAAAACTATTGTTTTTGTAGGTTGATTCTGCTCTCTTATTAAGTCCAGTCATTTTTCATTTATTTTCTTAGATTTTTAATGTAGACACATTTTACTCCTCTAGTGCTAATATTTAAACTTCTGCTGATTTGCCTGATGTTATTGCATTAAGGTCTCAAGAAAGTGTTGAATACTAATGGTGTCTAGTTCTTCACTTAAATGCAAATGCTTCTAACATTTACTGTAAAGTCCATGTTCGTGATAGGTTTCTTGGAGGTTACCACTATCACATTACTAAAGCTTTCTTCCATTATAATTAACTAAGTTATTTTTTAAATTTTAAAATTAGGAATGGATGCAAATATAGTAAATTACAATAACAGAATAATTGATTTACTAAGGTTGAACCACCTTTGAATTACTGGAGAAAACTTATTTTAATGTTTTTCAAAGTGTAGTTAGAAATGCCTTGTGGCTTCATAGAGAAGATCTATAAAATAATTTTATATTCATTTCGCAAATTTTTATTTTATTTATGGTGAATGCTTACTAACATATTTGCTAATTTCTTTGTTCATTATTGCTTCTTGTATCTTACTCCTTCTCATGGGCTCACTTTCTTTCTTATTGAAGTATATTTAAAAATATTTCTCTTACTAAGGAGCTGAGTTTGAAAATGTCTTCTCTGCTTTCTTCACTCTTGGAAGAGAGCTTGAGTTGAAATGGGATTGTAGTTTGACATATATTTATTCTCAGCTCTTGAAGATATTATTCGGTGATCTTCTAGTATCTATCCTTGCTGATAAAAAAAAAATCTATCTAATGTCATGCTTTGTAGGTAACTCTTTTCTTTCTAGTTGCTCTGAAGATTTCCTTATGTTCTTTGATACTCTGCAGTTACTCTTTGCTGTATCCAGTGTAAATTCGCTTTTATTTACCTTTCCATGGTCTTGATGCATGTTTCAATCTATAAACTAATGTTTCTTTAATGGAAATTTCTTGGTCGTTGATGCTCTGAAATTTGAATATCTGGTGATCTATCTTTGATACATTTTGGATCTTCTCATTCTATCCTGCAAGTCTCAAGTAAACTTTTACACACTTTTCATCTCTTTGTGCCACATTCTCAGTTTTTTAGTTCTCTTTTCTAATTTTTAAATTATGTCTTCATCTATGTATATGTTACTATGTAATCATAGTTTCCAAATGGGGAGGGTTTTGGGGGCTGGAGAAAGGATTAAAAAAAATAGTCTTCTGGTTCTCTGCTCAATTGCTATGTATTCATTTTCTAGGGTTTTCATTTGGTTCTCTTCCCAATCTTCTCACATTCCTAAAACTTAATATTTGAGGATGGATTACTTAGTTTTTTGGTCCTTGGAGTGCTAATTTCCAATTTTGTTGTATTTGCCATCTCTCTCCCTCAAGGCAATTGATTTCCTCACATGATTTGTAAATTTTTTGGATATCATTTTAGATATTTTTCCCAAAGGAATATTGGGTTATGGAAGTGTCACCACTATATAGTTTTGCATTTATATCTGACAAAGGAGTTTGACTAGTCCTAGACAAGTTTCTTTCTTAATTCCTCTGCCTGAGTTTCTACCACACATTGTGACCTCACATTTGTGTGAGTTTCAGACTTAGAGATGTGATTTCTCAAACTATCTTTTTTTTTTTTCTACATGTTCCCCCAGAATGACAAGTTTCTTTACTCTCATTAGCTGGGGATGGAGGCTGGAGTTTTTCTAGTGCCCTTTTCAATGACAGTCAGTCTTTAGGCTCCAGGTTTAATACAGAAGTATCTGCTGTTCTCTTAGTATGTGCTTAAGGCCACATCTCCTCTCCCAACATTAATGGGCAATAAAACTTCAATGGCCAGTCCCTAGGGCCTCCAGCTAGTCCACTATCCTATGGGCCATCTTCATATTGGTTCCTGCTTGCACTGTGGCCTTCAGCTCCCTTTCATTTCCAGTGCCTGAGTCTGTCCTTTGTTTTCTTCTGAAATCATTTGAGATTGTGTACTATTATTCTATTTTGCTGAGCATTTCTATTGTTTATTGACCAAGAGAGGCATTTCCAGATTGGCTCAGTCCAAAAGTGTCATTTCACAAATTTAATATGAACATTCAGTGAACATTTCCCCAGGAAATAATCATTATTCTGAATTTAGTGTTGATCATTTTCATGCACTGTTTATATCTTATAAATAAAATATTAGCCAAATGAGCATTTGCAGTATTCCAGACCCTCTTCTAAGGGCTTTAAAAATGCTAAATTTTCTATGAGATAAGTAGTATTATTTTAGTTAATATTGTCCCCCTCTTCCACTGATGAAGAAACTAAATCCCAGAGGGATTAGGTAACTCTTTCAGAGACATTTAGTTGTTATGTGTATGTAATTTGAATCCAATTAGTCTGGCTTCATAATCTTTGCCATTAACTACTATGCTGAAATATATGTACATAGAAAACTTGGATTAAACTGTATTATACTTAGAGTTTTCTGCAATTACCTTATTCCCCCGCCCCCAGTCAGTTGTATGCTTCTAGGTTCATTCATGTTGATATCTGTAGCTCTCATTCATTTTTTTTCCTGCATAGAATTTAATCATGTGAATTCACCTCTGTTTATTTACTCATTCTCATTTTGGTAGATACTTAGATTGCTTTAAATTTCTTTGCTATTACAAGTAATTTTTCAATGAGTATTTTTCATACATACCTCCTAATGGATAAATGAGTTTCTCTGGGCTGTATTTCTAGGTGGAACTGAGGTCACTAGGCATATGCTAGAATATTTTTTCTAAATTTTGTCAGATTTGTCTTCCATAATGGTTGACCAGTTTACATTTCCAAAAAGCAGTGTATGAGAGTTTCGATTGCTCCACATCTTTGTCACTATTATATTTTTAGGCTCCCTAGTTTTTGCCCAGCTGATGTGTATGCAGTAGTCTTACTTTAACTGCAACATTTTTAGGGGGAGTGGTACTAACCATTATATTCTTAATACTTTAAGAGGGTCTGCCTGCTCCAGTTATCTGTTGTTGCATAACAAATTACCCCCAAATTAGCCTCTTAGAGGAACCAGTTTATTAAATTCAGAGATTTCATAAATCAATAATTCAAACAGAAAATTTTTTAAGAGCAAGATGGGGCCTCAGCTGAGAACACTGAACAGCTGAGAGTGTCTTTATGGAAGGGGGTGGTATCATCTGGAGCCATCTTTATTCTGTTGGTTAATGCTGGCTGTTGGCTCAGACCTTGGGTGAAGATATGTTAGATATCTAAGCATGGCCTCTACACATGGTCTAAGAGTCCTCACAGTGTGGCACTTCAGGATAGTTGAGCCTTTTTCATGGTGACTCAGGTCTCCAAATTAGAGTTCTTAGTAAACAAGGCTGAAGTTATGGTGCCTTTTATGACCTAGCCTTAGAAGTCACACACTGTCACTTCTTCTGCCTTAGACTGGTTAGAAACAAGTCATTGAAGTCAGTACTGTTTCAAAGGCAGGGGACATAAACCTCACTTCTCAATGGAATGTCAAATATTTGGGAACATGTTTATGACTATCGTAATGCACCACAAGTGCTGTTTGGTCATTTTCTCTAAAATAACATTCAGTTAACAGGGCATAGTTTTTTTCAATAACTTTGTATGAATTACATACTATTGTTAAATTTCACATTTTGTAGAAATAAAAATTAGGACAAAAGTAGTGATCAAAATAACAAAATAAATACTTTACCTAATAATAATTTAAAAATCTTAAATAGTGAAGTAGTTTCCAGTGAGAATACTCACTGTGGATTTATGGATCGGGACAGATAAATCTTTGAGTTCAATGATTTCCCAAAAAGCAAAAATTCGCACAAGAAAAAAAAAAATGGGAAGAAGAAAGAGCCAGAAAAATTTTAAAGTAGGATTTTGTAGGAATTATTTTTTTTTGTAGGATTTGCCCCAGCCCATGATGTTGTTAATTAGGATAATTTCTTAATAAATGGTTTGGTATTAGTGAAGTTTTTAAACCCATCACTCTGGTAAACTCATAAAGTTTTTCCAGAAAACACAAACTAATTCTTTTCTATGCAAGATCATTGGTTTTTGTTGTTGAAATGTAGAAGAGGTTATAGAGAATATTAACTTTTTTTTTCTACCTGACAGCACATCTTTCTTTGAAGAACTGCCCCTACTCCAATCCATGAAAGTCTGGTGAGACTGTCAATCATGTATATCTCTTTGTCCAGACACTGATGTCAGCTCTGATACAGGCTAGGCCATCAGAGTCCCCTTTGGAGACTGATATAGTGCTCAACAGACCACTTTATCATTTATCTGGGACCATAAACTCTTTTGAAAGTCCAAGCCTGGAGTGGTGGTTTTTATTTCTGCCCCACTGATGAGTGCCTCTTGAGGATGAAGTCAGTTCTGAGGAAAGTAGAGCCACGAGGTAGAGAGAGGCTGAGTTTAGATGATATAGTTTGATTTTTTAAAATCTTATTATGACAGAAGACCACCCTCAGTCTTCCTGGATATGTGAGTTCACTATTTCCTTTTTTTTGCTAAAGCTGCTATGCCTTGTATGGTTTATCACTTGCTAATGAGAGAGTCTTAATCACTATCAATTCCAAAAATACAAAAGCAAGATTCAAAGTCTTTTCCTTGTAGTAAGAATTGGTACCATTCACACCAATTAAGAAGTGTACAAAATACTTCCCAAATAAATGACAAGTATGTATGGCAGGAAAGCAAAATGAGAAAAAAAAATCGATGGCTTACACTCTAGAACAATGTAGTAAGACCACTGATAAGTAGATTCTACACTGGGTTTTGGGTGCTGAGTATACATAAAGGAGAAATGCTCAGCAGTATTTATTCATTACGTGGAAGAAACTTCTGTTTGGTTAGTGATTATTTTCTGAGCCATGGTATAGATGGGAATGAGGTTATTCAAAGATCAGTAAGCAACAAAGAAGGACATTGCTGCTTCAATGAAAGAACCTTTTTTGGGGTGCCAGTAACCACATGATTTATTCACAGAGAACAGTCTGCCTTTAACTCAGCTATGTGTTTCTTAACTTTGACTTAGTATTACAGAAAATAGTAAATATTTAACAATAAATTGTTTGTGATCATTGAATATGATTTTTTAACATACTGTGTGAAGAAATGGCAGCGAAGATGAGTCTTTTTCCACATGACATTAGTCTAGCTGTTAAAGGAAAGGGTGCTCATGAGCTTAGGAAATGAGAAATGGGAAGAAAACATTTCTTTATGGCAATGATAATGCCAATGAGGGCATTTCAGTGATATCTGATGGCTTGTTCAAAAGCATTATCAATGATACAGTATCTCATTTTCAATCTTGAAAGGAAGGGATCAAGATTTCTTAAGAAGACTTAAATGGTAAAAATGGCTTAATTGTAAGAATAAATCTCATAATATTTGATAATTGTTTTTAATGGATAAAAATATCAATGCTTTGTTATTGGGCATATTTATTATTGATTACTTCTTCTATCATTAAAAAATTCAAGCAAATTGGCAAAGTTCAGAGGAGAAATTATAAAATAACCTTAAATCCCATATTGTCAGTAACATTATTCCAGGCTTCTCCCTGTACACATACAGAGACAGAAGGCTAGAGAGGTATATAACTTGATAGCACTACTTTTATAAAAATAGTATCATACTTTTTAATAGAAAGTCTAATTTAATTTTACCTATATTATAAAATCCAGCTTACTAAAAGAAACTGAAATGAAGAAAAAGTAATTGAATTTAACACCAGAAAAAGAAAAGTGAAAATGAAAACTGCTGATAAATGTTCCATCTCACAAAAGAATTGCAAAATTATAAAATAAGTCATTAAGAAGTTAGAGTCATTATCATATTTAACCACATGTACTAATTTTAGATTCTATTAGTTGACTTCCTGCCATAAAGGATAAGGAAATTAACAGTCTCAAGTCCCTTTTCCACTTTCCAATTTTGTTATCTTCTAATTTTGCCAAGATTTAAAACATTTACATTGGTTCTGTAATTGTAATTACAATAGTTTGTAATTTTATATGATATTTAGACAGATTCAGTGTTCACCATGGGCTTTCTGTCACTGCTTCTTCATTACAAATCCTTTATTTTCATTTATATATCCAGTTGGATGTGAAGGCTATATAGGTTTTCTATTTTTCTTTTAGCTGTTCAAAGGCACCTGTCTTGTGATTTCAAATTAAATGCAACTTGACTGGGTATAATACTCTTGGCTTCTACTTTCTTTATCCTAGATCTTTATAGCCATTGCTTAATTATCTTTTGGCCCTGAGTATTATTGTGAATATAGCTGAGGTTTGCCTGATTCTGTCTCCACCTTGGAGTGACTTGCCCTTTATGCATAGTTTTTGTTAATATAATTTCATTTTACTCACATGCTGATGAGGCATGTGAACAAGAGTTATATATCTTAATTTATAAAAATATAATAAAAATATATAAAAATATATTGGGGAAACAGCACATGTGGATTATATCTAGGTGGTGAGTATACAGTGTTATTTTTTTCTTTATATGATATAGTTTGAATCTTTTTAAATTTATGGTGACTTGTTTTGTGTCCTAACATGTGGTCTATTCTGAAAAAGGTTCCACATGTACTGGAGAAGAAAGTAAATTTTGCTGCTTTGGGGTAAAATGCTCTGAAAATATCTATTAAATAAATCTGGTTTAGTGTGTCTTTTAGGCTCATTGTTTCCTTGTTGATTTTTCGTCTGGAAAGTCTCCATTGGTGTCAATGGGATGTTAAAGTCTCCTACTTTGAGCATTTTACTGTTGATCTCTCCTTATATGTCAGTCAATAATTGCTTTATGTATGTAGGTGCTCCTCTGTTGGGTGTATATATGTTTACTAGGGTTATGTCCTCTTGATTTATTGATCCCTTTATCATTACGTAATGTCCTTCTTTGTCTCTTACTACAGCCTTTGTTTTAAAGTCTATTTTATCTAAGTATCACTACCTGGGCTTTTTTTTTTTTTTTCCATTTCCATTTGTGTGAAATATCTTTTCCATCTTTTTACTTTCAGTCTGTGTCAGTCATTTGATCTGAAGTGGATCTTTTGTAGACAGCATATGCATGGGTCTTGTTTTCTTATCCGTTCTGCTACCCTGTGTCTTTTGATTGGAACATTTAATCTATTTCCACTTAAAGTGATTACTGATAGGTACATAGTTACTTATGCATAAAGTTTTAATCATTGAAGTAAAACATTCACCAGGATATGGCTTGGTGTCAAAAGCTCAATGTCAAATTTTTTTTCTGAAAAATGGTATATTCTTTCAATATATAAATTTTCTTAATTTAGGATGACAGTAGAGGATCACCTTCGTTCTCAATATCCATTACCATTTCTGAATTTTCTTTAATATTTCCATCTTTTTATTCTGCATGCAGTATAATTATCTCATTGTAACAAATAACTTTTTACTGTGTTAGTAAGTCTGTGGCTTCTACCCTTACCACTGTATATTTCCGTTGTTTCTGGTCTGTAGAGATGTTTTGAGTCCAATCTACATCCTTAAAGATATTTGAAATATATTCTGTCATTTCTATGTGTTTGGGAGGAAGGGTGGGAGAAAAAAAGAAAAGTTTGTGTGTCTTTAATATTCCAGCCTGACCAGATTTCTCTTCTAATTTTTAAAGCTCTTCTGAGTCTCATTTCTTATTCCTAATAATGTTTATTTTAGGGTTTTCTCTTTTTTCTTTCCTCCGACTTTCCAGAAACTATTTCTATTCTGGGACCATATTCTTTCTTCTTAAAATAAATTTTTAGAAGTTCCTCTTGAGTATCGGTTAGTAGAAAACTTAAACAATTTATTTGGAATGGTCTTCACTTTACCATTATTGTTTCTTCTCTTACAATGATGATGAGGATCACCTTTGTTCTTTCTTTTCTTACTGTGATGGCTAGAGTCCTTGTGTGGAATGTAGAATAGGAGTGGTGATAATGGGAACATTAATCAAGATCTAATTAGAAAAGTAACTAACATTCTAGGTATTTCAATGGAGGAGTTTAATAGAAAAAATCGGTTACCTAGGTGATGGATGAACAGTGAAACAGCTGTACTCTGTATTACAAAAATAAGTACCAGTCATATTATTACTAAGTTTATAAAACTAACCCAAAATAAAGACAAGTATTAGATGGTGAAGTAATTGAAAGATGAGCAACAGCTGGAAGTTCTATCAGCCTAGGACTGGAGGGGGAAAGGAGGCGCTCAAGAGGTAAGGCATAGAACATGGAACCATGACAGTGCCCAGGAGTTGGGAGAGTGAAGACTCAGGAGATGGTACAGATCACAGAGACAGGGAGAGAGATACTCTAGTTATACCTTTCTCCTTCCTCCCATTTTTTACCATCACTTTCCGTTGCCTCAGGCCTATTTGATGCCAGAGGCTTAGGGTACTGGGAACTAGTCCCCTCTTTACAAGGAAACAATAATTTGCCTTGCTATATAATTCTAAGCAAAACAATTATTTAGAACTTTGAAGACATTACTTTTTCACGTTCCTCTTTTAGAACTTTTAGACAATTTTTATGTGTCCTGAAGCTAACTTCCCATTTCTTAACTTACCTTTCATATTTTCCTATCTCTATCTTTTGCATATTAATTCTGTTTTTCTAGACCATATCTTCCATATCACTACTATAATTACATTTATTCTAAAAGTTATTTTCATAATTGTTTTTAAAATCAGTTTTACTAAGGCATAATATATTCATTTTAGGTTAGAGTTCAATATTTTTGACAAATGTATACAACTAAAATGCATTTTCGATGCCCTCATGTTGCTGCTTGTATCAGTAGCCTGTTTCTTTTTATTGGTGCTTTATTCCATTGTTTGGATATACCACCATTTGTTGATTCATTCACCTGTTGCTGGACATTTGGATTGTTTTCAGTTTGGGACTGTTATAATGGTGCCGTAAACATTTACGTCTGTGTGGACATATGTTTTCATTATCTTGGGTAAACATCTAGAAGTAAAATAGCTAGTCATATGATAAGTGAATTATTAACTTTATAACAAAATGCCAAAATGTTTTCTAAAGTGGTTGTGCCGTTTTATATTCTTACTGGCAATGCATGACAGTTCCAGTTGCTCTGCATCCTCACTAGCACTTGATATTATCAGTGTTCTTAATTTTAGTCTTTCTGTTGGTGTGTAGTGGTACCTAATGCCAGTTTTAATTTGCAATTTGCTGATGAATAGTGATATTGAGTGCCTTTCAAGTACACAGAATGGATATTGCTACTCAATTTTTTGTGACAATGTCCTTGAATACTCACTGCATGCTAACCATTATGCTTCAGGAAAATCTGTTTAAGCTTTTGTTCTCTGGATTGTGAAAAGTTGTCTCTATTCTCATCATTCAGATAATCATATTTCCCACCTAAAATGATGTTATAAAGTGTAATAGTCTGAATAACGTCTCCCTGTGGGATGTCTATGTCTGAATCCCCAGAAACTTTGAATGTGTAAGGTTTAGCAAGTGAGGTGGAATTAAGGTTGCTCATCAATTGATCTTAAAATGGGGAGAGTATTTTGGATTACCCAGGTGGGCTCAATTGACAAGGGTCTTTAAAAGTGGAAGAGGGAGACAGAAAAGGAGGTCAGAGGGGTGAGGCATGAAAAGGACTCATCTGATGTTGCTGGCCTTTAAGATGGAGAAATGGGGTTGTGAGTGAAGGAAAGTGAGCAGACTCTACAACTTGGAAAAAGTAAGGAAACAGATTCTCTCTTAAGAGTCTCTAGAAAGGAATGTAGTCCTGATGGTGCCTTGATTTTAACCCAGTATGACTTGCTTCAGATGTCAGACTTCCAGAGCTATAATACATCGGAGTTGTTTTAAGCCACCAAGTTTGTGGTAATCTGGTACAGTAGCAATAGAAAATTAACACATTAAGGTAATCATTTTCTGTGAGCATTATTAACCCTTGAGTAATCAGATGATAAACCAACTGGAGTTTTGTCAACTCTTTCTATTTCTACTTTCCTTTTAGCTGCCTCATTAACATCACCATTAAGAAATGAGCAGACTCTAAATGGGTATGGTGTGTTCAATTTTATATTGTATTAGCAAGCTTCAATGCAAAGGGTAAATCTGATCAGGAGTTAGGAGTGGTTTCAGTTACCTGTGCTTTCCACTGCTCTCAGTAATAATGACCGTTTCCTGATTCCTGCTTATATTCTAATAGAAACAAAATAGCAAGTGTACCGAGGTTTGCAACCATACTGACATACATTTTAAAAAAAATTTTGCTTATGGTAAATTAATTCAGTTTTGGCTGAGTATAAAGCATTTAAAGAAAGATCAATACTGTTCACCGTGGGAATAGTGTACACTGTGGGAACAGACTCAGTGGGTGTACTGGTTTGTTAGGGCTGCCATAACGAAGTACCACCAGGTGGCTTAAACAATAGAAATTTATTTTCTCACAGTCCTGGAGGCTAGAAGTCCAAGATCAAGGTGTCATCAGTGCTGGCTTCTTTTGAGGACTTCTTCCTTGGCTTGTAGATGGCCATCTTCTTCTTAGGTTTTCACATGGTCTTCCTTCAGTCTGTGTGTTCTCTACATCCTAATCTCCTCTTCTTGTAAGGACACCAGTCATATTGGATTACGGTCCATTTCTATGACCTCATTTTATCTTATAATCTCTTTATAAAGTCCCTACCTTGAAATACAGTCATATTCTGAGAGACTGGGGGTCAGGACTTCAACATATGAATTTTGGTGGGACACAACTCAGCCCTTATCAGAGAACACAAAGGCTATTAAATAAGGCATATAGAAAATATTCAGGAAAGCTAAAATGAAAATATTTAACTTCACATTCAACATCTGTACATAAGAAAAAATTAACTAGATATCAAATGATGATAGTTGTGGAGTAAAGATATGCCCAGATTTTCATAATTAGTTGTATAAAGAAATGAGCAAACTGGAATTTATATTAAGCACCAACAATGATAAAAATAGTATAAAACTGGTATAAAAATAATATAACTGGTATAAAAATAGTAAGCACCATGTTTTAAAATGCATCAATATTTACAAATGTTTGCAGTAAAAATTATAGTAATAAAAAATAAGCTAAAAATTATTTCTCGAGGTCAAAGACAATTACATGAACATGCACTAATCAACCTCACTAAAACTGAAAGAGGTAATATGAAGCTAAAAGCACTTCTAGAGAAAAAAGTATAAATTCACAGTCCATTGTTATAATATATGGAAGAAGGCTCTTGCAGTGTCAACCCCTTAAAGATGAATATTTCGACGTTATGTTAAGAACAATTTGGACTAATAGCATGAATAAGTAGACACACTTCAGACACTATAAAATGAATCTAGTAGTTTCTTAGTAAACACCTCATTGGAACAGACTGGTAGACATTCTTTCCCATTTCCCTGTTTCCATCACCAAAAGATAACTCAAACAGAGAGAAACTAGGAACCTATAAATATCTATAGTATCTGCAGAAAATAAATCAGAAGAGAAGGGAACCAAACAGAATTCAGGACTCAATAAATTGTTTTATCCTGTGAAGATACTTTAATTTTACAGTTATTAATTAAAAAACACAGCTGTTTTCAGCATTTCCTAGCTACAGCAGTGCATAGGAAACTCCATTCTAAACAAAGAAGTAATTAATGAAATAATAATACACCTTAACATTTTACATTGATAGGTTACAGGTTACAAGGTGCTTTCACATACATTACTTCATTTGATTCTTACAATAAGCAGAAAAAAACAGTCAGTGGGAAAGAAAAATGTTTTTCTTTTAGGCTTACAATGAGTATTTTCAGGCCAATGGGCAGTTAATACAAGAACTTATCAAAAAACATAACAGCAATACCCACAAGCCACAATATCTTTTTTTTTGGTAGGTTGACAGTTTGATATCAATTGGATATTTAGCATCAGTGAAGGAGGAAGGAATCATAACAGATACGAGGTTCTTATGATATTCAAATAATTTTAAGAACAGCATAAGAGATAAGAAAGATGCCCTAAAATATCACCTTAACAAGATTTACTTCAAAGCATATTATCCCTTCAAAATGTCAAATAAAAAGAATCTTATCACATCATGTGAAAGTTAGAAGGGACCTTAGAAACTGCCTAATGGAACTCTTCCATTTCATGGATAAGGGAACTGAGGCCAAGATCATGCTAATAGTGACAGATTAGGCCTGAAACTTGGTCTAGGGCTCCTTCTTCTACAAGCCACCTCATTATTTACTGAATAAAAACATAATTTCTTCAGTTTCAAATAATATAATCTGAAGTTCAATACTGATTCATGCCACTTATTTCTTATTCGAGTTTTTATATTGTTTTTGGCTAAATTGTGGCAGAAACTTGAGATTTTTCTATAATTTTCAGATACTCTAATTCAGTGTACTTGATTGGTTGGAAATAGACTCCCTTGATATATTTAAAAGCTTGTTCATGTCCTTTAAATAGGGAATAAAATGAATTAGCTAAATAGCCCTCAAAACCAATGTACTGCCTACAGATCATGTACCTGGATAGATTCTATAGCAAGTTGTACTGGACAGTAGTAATTTCATTTTTAAAAAATTAGAATTTATAGAAATCTTTTTAATTACTGAAAACTAAAATGTAATAATCAAATTGTCATCCTCATGATTTATTAAAATAATTTTACAATAATATACAACAAGGCTACCATAGAATTTGTAGCATACATATAGAATACAATGATCAGCATTTCTTGGGTTGTAAATGAAATAAAAAAACTAATTAAAATATTTTATATAAATGATGTTTTAAATTTATTAACATGATGATATATTTTGTTTCATCAAACTTGCTACAGCAAAGTAGTTCATACTTGTCTTGCACATTTTAAATATAGGTGGACCAAAAGCTGAAATCAGTATCAGCTTGTCAATGACATAACCATGCAGAAATACTTGACAATCAAAAGACATACAGATTGATGCGGAGAACATCTCAGACGGGCTTTCTCAATGTCTTCAAAGGTTTTGCAAGGGGGTGGTAGAGATGAAAAGCAGTCAGTGACTTACCTGACATAATGATAATGAAGCAAATAGAATGCTTACATACATTAATATCAATTAGAGTGAAAATAACTCATATGTATGTAAATGGATGGCAAAAATGAACAGTTTATTTTCAACTATTTTGGTGTGTGGTTTTAAGACAGGTCACTGACACACAGATAAAACAAGATGGGAAGATTTAAAAGCAAAAAAAAAAAGTATTTAAAAAACTGAGTTTAGTCATGGATTCTCAACAAACACTAAACTAAATGTGCAAAAGTGCTTGAAATTTCCACATGACCACAATGTTGTTAAGTCAGTTGGCAAAAAAGTATATTAAAAAAGTAAACTCCAATACTAAAATTGCATCTGCATTATCACACATTCTGTTTACTGCAAGAGGCTAGAAATTATTACATATCTAAAAATATCACACCTCAAAATTAAAATATAATTGTGGCAGTTTTATAAAGTTTGTCCCTCTTCATTGATGAAGCATAGAATGAAAACCAAAGTTGCACAGTACCTCTACCTCAGGCTGACAAATATAATACACCAGAATAACAACCTGGCAACAACTTCCTTGGTTCTTAACTGTGACAAAGCAAAGCAAAACAAACAAAAACTTCACTGAAGAGTTTGTTTATATTGTTTACAAGAATCAAGCTATTTGATTTAACAAAGTACTTATTCACATTAATGTTCTTTTTAGTTCGTTTTTTTTTTTCCTTTAAAAAATTTATAATGAGGACTTACTTGAGAAACTTAAAAACTTGTCATTTTCATTAGTCATGTTCTCTTAAAATACTGGTTAGAACCGTTATGGAAGAGTTGAGGTTTAGAAATCTTAGAACTCTTCTATAATACCTACAGAAATGCTGGTACCAAGTGAGAGAATCTGGGTGATGATAATCCATATCATTACTTGTTCCTGTGAATGAGACACATTTGTCACACTGCACAGGTTGGTTACTGAATTGCTCAACAGGAGGATGATAAAAAAAGAGGTGAAGGGGAAATAGACCTCAGATCTATAGGAATCCAAATTTCTAGGTTTAACAACTCTTGTTAGTCTGTCCAAATTTATTGCTAGAACAGTGAGTTCTAAGAAAGTTATTGTTTAAATGTTTGTACATTTCCTTGGTGATAAACATTCTATCCTCAAAATTGTCAAGAGTTCTGACAACACTGAGTCTGAGCTACTCCAAGTAAAAATAATGATTAGAAAGTATATCTCTGAGTCACTGACCAACTAAAATATCGGCAAGAACTACTGAAAGCAGTACTTATCCTTCCCTTCAAATATCACATAGCCATAACACTGCCCATTTGAAACACCAACAAAATAAAATGGAGCACTGTATGAAAAAAATAATAAAAATGAAAAAGAAAGAAATAGATGTACGAGGAGAGAAGGAAACCAAAGAGAAGCAGGAAAGTGTCTAGTTCTGTGTTATGGCACAGATAATGCTTGCTTAAGTGGTGCCTTGTTACATAGGTGGATGTAGAGTGCACACACAGATGATGGCAATAAAGACGTCACTCAGTCGCTGGAATGAAGAAACTAGGTAACTGCTTCGACAAGGACGGTCTCAGCTCCACCTTATCTCTCAAGAGAGTGCAAAGACTGAGCATGAGCACTGATGTCACCTCATTGCTCATGTTTAAAATTCACTAAATTCTTTTGCACATTTTTCCGTTATAGAGACACGGATATCTTCCTCTTCATAGTCATCAAAGTTGCTGGTATCCCCAGAGCCTCTAAACTTTGGTATGAATGGAGCTTCCACCTACAATTGAGATACAGAAAAAAACAGTGTGATATTGTGATTTATAATAAGAAATATATTTGGCCTTCATTCAGGTTTGTGGCACAGAGTTCCTAAAAACACTTGGAATTTCCTAAATGTAGAGAGTGGTAAAAGTGTCTTTTGTTATGCAGTGCTGAGCCCTTAACCTGTGGGATCTGATGAGATCTCCAGGTAGATAATGTAAGAATTGTTTGGTGATGTGGGAAAAAAACCACGCATATTGGACTAAGAGGAACAACAAATGCCTCAGAGTTTCCAAATACAAGGAAAATAAATTCTCCCTATTACCACTCACTGGTATCTTTAAATGACTTTAAGTCCCTAAATGATAACAGCATTAGAAAAAGCAGCAAGTAGTAGGGTTGCTATTAATCTCTCAACATGTTCATTCGAGGAATAGTACAGGCCAACACAATACTTGAGAGATTTCTAAGGTAATTAACTGTTGGCATCAAAATACTGGCACTGAAGGTTACGGAACTCCAGTTTTTCCTTAATCAGTTTCTTATTTCTAGAACTTTTATTTTTCTATCCCTTTTTTCTTAATTCCTTTTCTCCTAAGGTTGCAGGTAACTCAGACTTACTTTTAAACCCCTTCCTTTTTAAATTCTCAGATATATTTTGTTTACCATATCTGGCTATCAAAACTTTCTGGGTAGTTGGAAAAAAACATATCTCTTTTAGAATTATAGAATTGCTAAATTCTGAACATTTTCTCCTTGGATTCTAAAAATAAACTATCTTCCCATTACTTAAAAGACAGTCCTTATAAAGATTATGTATTGTATTGAATATATTTGAGAAAAAGATTTTCAATGCTGAAAAAATAATATGACAATTTACACAGCATTTATAGTGTTTGCAAATAATTAAACACACCGCTATTTCTTTTTTTTCCCAATACAACACTGTGAGAGAGGCAGGATAGGTATCCTTATTCACATTTTGCAGATTATAAAACAAAAAACTGAGTGATAAGTGGCTAAAGCAGGTCTCAAATTCATGATTCTTTACTACTGTTCCGGAGTTTTCTAATATCTACGCTAGCAGTCTCCAAAGTATTTTGATTTATATGATTTTAATAAACCATTGAGTATACACCACCAAAACATGTGTATTTATTTACTTATATGCATGACTATACTATTCTAAGTTATACATACATACAAGACCTTTAAAAGGAATAAGGTAACAAATAAATAGGAATGTAAAGTCTAATATTTTTTTGTTTGCCAGCTGGTTGCCTTGCATACCCTGTTTTGGGGAGTGGCTGCTGTTTGCACCATGCAGAATAATGAGCTAAGGAAACAGTCACCTCATCTCAAATCAGGAAGCAATTTAGGATCACACCTTTTGGTACAAACATCTCTAGAGAACGATTGTCCAGTTAGAGCTGTCCAGGCTACTTTCTTGTTTCCTGTCTTTCTGCTAGATGCCTTTGGCTACTTCACTGTTCATGAGTGTCAGAGAGTAAAAAAAAAGACTGAAACTATTCAAATTTACTATTATTTTTGCAGTGCTGCGCATGGTTATAATTGAGACGGTATTAAAATAAATAGCTATGTTAAAGTACTAAATTATTTCTACTTGTAAATTATCTTGGGATCCCCAAGTCCATTTCTATTGACAAGCAAGATTTACTGTTGATCAGTTTGTCCAATACTATAACCTGGTTGTTATAGTGTGCTACTTTTTGTCAGTCAAGCTATTTGCTCCTAGGATAAGTCAAGCCCTTTGGAAAGTACATGAACTCTTTTAAAGGAACAGTATCAGTTCAGTTCTAATCCCTTGTAAAGGTAAATGTTAAAAAGACAGTACACGATGTGCATAGATTACTAAATGTTTGCTAAGTAACAGCAGAAGTTTTTATTTCTAAATATAATATGAAAAGATTCAAAATAAATCACAGATCTTTCAGTTTATAAAATGGACAAACCTTAAGCAAATCTAATAAATATATCTAAATGTAATTAACAATCAATATGACAATAAAGATAATATAAACAGTGATTACAAAGGCATATGGATGATTTTATAGGAAAATATAGACTTCTAAAATTGATGCAAGAGGCAAAAACTTGAAGAGACCAATATCCAAAGAATTAGTTTGTTAAAACTTCCAAGGAATAAATAAAAGATAATTCCTATATTTCTTAAATTTCCTAAATAAAAAAAAATCATGGAAAATTTCCAAACTTGTTTTATGAATCCATATAATCAACTTCCAAAAAAACAAAACCTACAGGTCAATAAAATTTATGACTATTGAAGTGAAAAATTCTAAATAAAATTTTAGCAAATTGATTTCAGGCTGACATTAAAATAATAATGCCCCATGATTAAATGGTATTCACTTCAGGAATATAAGGATATCTCACCAATATACTTCTCCATAGTAACATGTCAAAGAAAACATAAACAGTATGCTAGGAATCAAATATATTTCCTTAACCTGATCAAGAATGTTCATATTTAATGATAAAACAGGAATGGTATTCCCATTCCAAACAAGAACAAGACAAGAAACTCAACAGCCCTGCTATTTTAAAACATTATTCTAGACATTCTAGCATAGATAATAAAACAAAATAGAAATCCGTCAAGAAAATACAAGGGGAATCACTAAAAAATCTATGGAAATCAATAACAGAATGAGGAAGGTAGCCAATTACAGCATAAACATAGAAATCATGTCTTCTCCTATATTCTACTCTAATGGGAAAGCAAACACATTTATAATAGCACCTAAAAGACAAATTTCAGGAATAACTTTAAGAAAAAATTGAAATTGTATGGGAGATGTGTCTCTAAAACTTTACTGAATGGGAGAAAATATTTGAATAATTGTAGAAACATAACATGTTAATTATGAAGTACACAGTTTGGTATTAGTAAAGGTAGAATTTCAAAGACAAGGTCAACTAAAGAGAATTCAACAAATGCTGAGAGGGTAATTGGCTAATTATTAAACAATAATAACAAAAAGAAGTTAGATCAAAAAGTCCTCAAAGAAAGCATAGATTAAATAAATCAACAAAATGGAATTGTGTAGTAGGTTGTAATTGTGATATTAACAGTCTGAAGCTAAGGAGAAAGTACAGGGTTGGAGCAATAGATCCTAGGTGGTAACTGAAGTCATGGGAATGGACTGCAGTGATGCAGAGCATAGAAAAAAAGAATGAATGTGCCAAATGTCACTAGAGGTGCTACCTGGATGATGGGGTTATGATGATTTCAAACTTACTTACTTAACAAATTACCTGATTATAATTATATAAAATATACCTCAACCCGAAAGGAAAATAGAGCCTGGACTAATCTATCTAAACTTTCTCCCCAAACTACTCTTCTTTTTGCATTCTTTACCTTAATCCAAATTTTAAGAATGAGAAAACTGATGCTTTAGAAAGTTTAAATATTTTGCTCAATATCACATTGCTAATGTTGACTAATCTAGGATTCAAATCAATGCCTACCTAACTGGAGTTCATGCTCTTTGCTGCCTTTTGAGAAAGTCTTCCTACGTCAAAAGTGCTCAAAACATAAAAGTTAAGCAGATAATTGTTAACATCTATAAAAATCTTATGGAAAAAAAAACATTTTTCAGTGGTTTAGGGCTTCACTTTAATAACAATAGTAAAAGGTTTTTAAAGGGGTAATGTGATCCTGGAATTAGAGATCTGAAGAACTTAAAATCAAACATAGGTATTATTTAGCAGCTATCTGATTATATTTAAAGTAGTTAACCTTTCTGAGCTGATTTTCTTTAGTTGCAAAAAGGATAAAATGATAAAATTTTTCTCACTTCAAAGATTAAAATGAGAAGTTACAGAGAATTGCTTTTAATTAATTATAAAGTACTGTACTGGTGCCAGAAAATTCAGAAAAAATATGAATCTAGATGTCATGATCACATCGGAAGGTATGTAAATGTAGGATCAGATGTTGTACATCTAAAACTAATATAATATTGTATGTCGACTATCATAAAAATAGATAAGTGAAAATGAAATAAAATAAAAATAGAAAAAATATGAAAGAATGAAGTGTTTATGAGCTCTGAAATCTATTTTAAATTGCTAAGGACCTTGTTATTGACTACATAACATCTCCAGTTGAAATAATGATGCTAATGCCTATATTTTATGAATTTAATGGTTAGTTTGTTTCTGAACCCCTTTTATGAGATGCAGAGGCTATGCTGCACTCACATTGTTTTGGTCTTCCTATATTTTTTATTTGCTGCATTTTGAAATTCTTTTAATGCTCTGTTTTTATAATCTTTTATATAAATATAAATTATATAAATTATGCTATTAATACTTAGAACATTTAAATTTTTTTTTTGTATGGAAATTCACTCATGTGGCTGCACAGCATTAATTAAATATGATAAAACAGGAATGGTATTCCCATTCCAAACAAGAACAAGACAAGAAACTCAACAGCCCTGCTATTTTAAAACATTATTCTAGACATTCTAGCATAATGTTTAAAACAGAAGTTTTGGGTTTATGAAAAAATATTAAACATATTCAATTGAATAAACATTAAAGATTATTGCAAATTATCTTTAACTGGGTATTTAAGAAGTCTTTTACTCTTTATCTGTTTTAGATAAAAGTAATTCAGTACAGCAGAATCTTTTCTTAAATGTCTGAATTTATTACAAAGGTAAAGTGTTAAAAACTGAAAACTATCTGATAAATCTAGCTATTAAATGTTACAAAATCTGGCTGTTTGCCAATTCTGGGTTGGAGACTATATTTGTTTACATATTGTCTTTTGAATGTGGCTTTACATCAGTTTTGAAATGCAAACCATTAGGACACTGTCTAATATATAATTATCATGGTAATGTGAAGAGTTAGAAGCATGAGTAGGAAAAATTTAACATGTAAAATATTTCAGATTGATGGTCAAAACAGAATATATGCTTTTTCTTTTATCAGAGAAAACATTTTTAAGTTGTGGGGTATAAAGGTCCTTTAAGTCTTGTATAGGATTGATTTAAAAAGTAAAACAAAATTAAACTATGTGTTAAGTTGAAAATATTTTTGCTACATATAATTTATTTTTATTTTTTAAAATAATTTTTTAATTTTTCATTTATGGTTGACATATACATTACAGTAGTTTCAGGTGTAAAATAGCCATTAGACATTTATGTAACTTACAAAGTGGTCACCCTGATAAATCTAGCACCCATCTGACAACATACAGTTATTACAATATTATTGACTATATTCCCTATACTGTATTTTACATCCATGTGATTATTTTGAAACTACAAATTTGTACTCCTTAATCCCTTCCCCCTTTTCCACCCATCCTCCTGCCCAACTCCTTCTATCTGGCAACCATCAAAATGTTCTCTGTGTGTATGAGTTTTTTTCTGTTTTGTTTAAACATCAACTTTAAAAAAAGCTTTTAAATCAAAGAGAGAAAAGGCTCACCTTCCTCTGGTAAATAGCAATCCAATCTGTTGTAGCAAACCACTTGTGAGTTTTTATATCGCTGACACCATTCTTTAGATTTCCAAACCGCTTTGTCAAATCCACCTGCAGCAGGTTCCTTAGAAGGTCCTTGAGATCTGAACTGAAGTGTGATGGAAATCGAACCTATACAGACACACCATATGGTAAAACACACACGATATTTCTGTTTTGATTTCAGAAAGACTTTTTGAGGGGCCAGGTCATTATATGGACAAAAGCTGTTCCCTTAGGGGCCTTGCTTTGGTCATGAACCCTCTTTAAGAATATGTGTCTGAGTCCAGAAAAATGTGCATAACATACAGAACATTTCTAGCAATGTCAGACGGTTCACCCATCTTTAAGAGAGACCCTTTGGATCCTTCATTATAAAACTGTCTTAGAGATATACAGATTTAAACTTGTACTTTAAATAGAAAAAGCAGCATATAAGGATATCAGTATGCACATTTAAAAAAAGGATTATAAAATAGGAAGTCTAAAAATGATTATCAAAACCCACACTGCCTTTCACAGCATATAAAACCATTTTTCATTTATTAGTGGGTGACTTTTAAGCATAATTCTGCTATTATGCAATGGTTTAAAAATAATTTAGATTGGTTTAAAAGCATTTTCCACCTCCTAAATTATGAAGACTTTACAATTAGTTGGCCTCTAGTCTTAAAAAGAAATAAAAAACCCCAAAATAACTGAATGCTATATACTAGGCAATGTTATATATTAGGCAATCAATAAAATAAACTATCGTTTATAGGAGATCTATTTTTTGTTTAAACACATTTTTCTCCTTTGACTCTCTACTCCAGCCTGACTCCCAGTTCTCATCCTTTTATTAATATGGGTACTAACAAACTGAAATGGGTTCTACTAAGTGATGATATTAAAAGGAATAGCTGCATCTATGTCTCCTTACTTTTCCTTCATTAGTACCATCTCTCCACTTTCTTTTTCTATTTGTTGCTTTCTTCCTCATTACACATGGAGGTATGTATGTACATGCATCTGTGTATGTAACATATATCTACGTGTTCACTTTCAAATCCCATTCTCCTATTATTGCATATGTTGGCCCCATTTCATATTCTCACTCCTACTAAACATGGACACGATTCTCTGGATTATCATAGTCTCAACATCAAACTAACTATAGACCTCTGTAGAAAACTCTTTAAAGGGTTAATTGACCCATTTCTGAACTCCTTGCATTCTTTCTTTGGTTCTCTACAAGTGCCACCATCACTTTATAACTTGAGTAGAACAGAATTACCTCAGTTGATCTTCACAACGCATTCATTCATTTACCTATGCTATAGTACTTGTGCATGTCTGTCTTTCCCAAACTGTGAACTTCTGGAGGGAAGGAGCTCTGCCATTTTTGTATTTTTATTCCTATAACTTATTAGTTCATTTTAAATAACGTAGTTCATCCATTTGACAATTACTTATTAGGTATCTACTATGTACCAGGCACCATTTGACAATTACTTATTAGGTATCTACTATGTACCAGGCACTGTTCTAGGTACTGGATATACAGTAGTGAGCAAGAACAAAGTCTCTGATTTCATGGAACTTACATCCTAGTTAGATATGACATACTTAGTGAATATGGCATTAATTATTCTAAAGTTGGAGAAACTAAGCTTCACAGACATTATATAACTTAGCAAATCATTAGACTTTAAAGTGTTAGAGCTGGGACTAGAAATCTAGTCTTATGATTCCTAGCCTCATGAATTTTGCTCCTTATCAGACTGACTTCGAACATATAGAACTCCTTAATTTATATTCTGACTTTCATAAAGCTCAACATACTTGAAATATACTCTCATGTTCTCATAGTATAAGTTAAATCATCAACATGCAAAATTAGATTCTATGGCAATGCTAGATTCATAACCATTGTCTTCTGACTGCCATTCTCATGCTATTCTGTAAATAAATGTTTCTGAAAGTGTGGCCCTAAGACTCACTTCCATTAAAAATAAACTGAGAGAGGAGAGGGTAAAAAATGAAGATTCCTGGGGCTTACTTCAGATGATGGGGGTACTAGGCCTGAAAATTTGAGCTTCTCTTTCTAAATAATTCACATGTACTTGAAAGCTTGGGAACCACTATTTGTAATTCGATTCACTTCGTTATGCAGAAAAATAATTTGTTCTGCTAGAAAAAATTTTTAATGGATATAATAAACTAAAAACATCTTCCCACCAGAGTAAAACTAATATTTGTGGCGAGCAACCAAAGACTATTTGAAGGTTGAATAGCTAATAAATGACCAGGATTTGGGATCAACTCATATAAATTAGTGAATAAAAGCCTCATTTTTGCAAAGCTCTCATTACCACAGATTGTAATAGGTTTTTAGTTGTAAAAAAAAAAAAAAAGAAAGAAAAAAGAAAAAGAAAAAAAAGACATGCACTACCACCTTTTCCAGGGTTTACTTCTGACAAAATGGCTTATTAGTCGTTAGGCACTGTGCTCAAAGGTTTATATGCACATAATCCAAAATACAACACTGAGGTTAAGTATGATTATTATCCCCATTTTAAAGGTGATGCAGCTGAGACCTAGAAAGATTAAGTAATTTGCTCAAGACTACAGAGCTAATAAGTGGTAGAGCTGTAATTCTAACTCTGACTCCAGGGTATACACTTTTAATTTTCCGTACCGTTTTCATGATTCAAAATCTGAAGATAGTTATTGTCAGGAATCTTATGAAAGACTGAACTTTTCATCTTAAAAATATTTGCTGCACATTTCCTCATTTATCCTAGTTGGAGTAAAAAATAGAGATTGTGGGGGTATTCAAAAGGCACACTGTCTATTTGAAAAACAACATGAATTATCTACACAGTGGTTATATTGTTTAGATCCAAAGAAACACTTATCTGAAGTAGACATATCATTGTTTAGAATACAGTTGGCATAAACTATTCAAATGGAATGTGTTAGTTATTCTCGTCTTCATGGTTTTCATGGTAGACAGTAATGTAGTACATATAAATTAACTTCTGAATTTAGGTAATGCACAATGCAATGCATGAAAAATATACATACCTAAATAAAGTAGTTATTTATTTTGTGATGCAGATAAAGTGATGGCCTTGATTAGTTAATATGCATGGGTATCTGTTTAATCTTCAAAACAGTGATTCTCAAATGGAGGCAGAATAGGGGGAGCTATGATGGTAGATATCAGAATCATTTGGGAGCCTTTTCAAATTATAGATACATCCTCCTCATCTCCACATCACATCCTCTTCTTCCCCAGAGAGTCTGATAGGTAGCCCACACTCTCATAGTAAGCCATGTTAATGATGAGAATCTATCATAGCCTTAAAGTATACTGGGTGAGAAATGATGAGAATTATTGTGAAAGTATTTTTTCCCATAATTGTTCTGAAATGTAACCAGAAATATGGTTTCTTTGTTGACTGAATTTTCCAAAGAGCCATGTTAGCTTATCAAACTACAATTAGCAAAAAACAGAAAATAACTTAAAATTATATTTTAAATGCATGACTTTTATTTATAGTATATTAACCTAGAAACACTGGAGATTTCTATAATAGGAAGAATGACTGATTTTTCCTTCAAAACTGTATCAATAAGAGTATTATTTCTATCACTATTAAAAGTAAAATCAGAAAGTAAAATCAGAATGCCAGAACATCAGAGTAAGAGAGAGCTTAGTTTAATTTGGTCTAAACTTTCCTTTTTTAAGATCAGGAACCTAAGCTCTAGTAAAATTACCAGCTCAATCTTCACTGTTGGGAAAATAACTTAATCCTCCTAATTCTTACAGATTTCTGCCAGTCCAAGATAGGTCAAACAATGTAAAAGTAGCTGCAGAGCCAGATATGGAAAAGAGTTAGTCTAGATCACTTAAACCATTAGATCTGAAAGATAAGATTATTGGACACTAGAATAATTTAATATGAAAGAGGTGTTTGTGCAACATACATTTCCTAGACTGTTTATTTGGTCTCTTTTCCCTGATATTTCCTGTTTAGAATTCTTTTCAAACTTTTAGAGACCAAGTTACTTCTGAGTAACTTTCCTAATGGTATATTCTTGAAAATCAATCTAATTAGACAGTGAGGTGAGACACACGAAACACATGATATGTATCAAAATCATCTGTGATAATTTAAAAAATACAGATGTGCAGAATACACAGAAGGCCAAATGAATCATTATCTCTGACAGTGGGCATCCACTTCAAGAAAACTTCTTGAGGTTATGAAGAGACCACACTGATCTGCTGTAAACAGCACCAGCCTGACTTTCATGATGAACTCAAGAAATATTTAATAAGTGCCTGAATTCAAATCCAACAGATACTCACTGAATACCTTCTGTGTGCTAGGCACCGATGTGATTCAAATATAATAGTAAACAAAACAAGACAAAGATTCCTGCCTTCACAGAGTTTACATTATAGTGAGGAATACAGATGGTAAATAATAAGTTAGCAACAAAGGTGTAACTTTAAAAATGTTGTCATCCTAGCACTCCTCTCAGAATCTTGCATTGTAAGGTCTTTAATTTTTTACTCTGAAGAAAATGGGGAATGATTGCAAGGTTTTGAAAAGAGTAACAGGATCTGATGTAATATTTTTAAAGACCGGACTCTAGTGACTCAGAAGAGAGCAGTATTAGTGGAGGTGGTAAGAACTGGTTGAATTCTGCGTATCTTCTAAAGACAGAGCCAAATGTTTTTTGTATGCATCAGTGAGTACTCCAGGGTGTTTTGGCCTGAATAACAGAAAGGATGGTGTTACCATCAACTGAGTTGGGAAAGGTGGTGGGAGGAGTACATTCGTTAGGGAAAACAAAAATATATCAATTTTAGACAGGTTGAATTCAAGGTATTTATTTGACATTGAGTGGAGATCTCAGGTAGGCAGTTAGATATAAGAATCTGTAACTTATGAGTCAGGTATGGACTAAAGAAATAAATTCAGAAATTATCAGCTGGCATTAAAAGTCATGAAACTGGATGAGAAGACCACCAATGAAAGAGGTGAGAGAAAGAAGAGCAGAGGACCAAGCCAAGGAGACTGAGAAGGAAAAATCAGTAATGTAAGAATAAAACTAAGATTATGAAGAATCACTGAAGCCATGAGAAAGGATAAGGGAACCACTGAACTACAGTCTTTCTTGTTTTGCCACAAACTACCTTTTCTTTTTGGTCAATTCTACATCTTGATTTACCTTCATAAAGGATGAGGGAGTTAAACTAAATAAAACTTACCAGGCTTGCCATCTCAAAATTCAACCAAGTTTTTTCTTTAGTGGAAAGAACATCTGGCTTCTAATCTCAACTCCAGTTTCATGCTCTGTGCTTTGGGGAAACCCCTTTACCTGAGTCTCAGTTAACTCATCTATAAAATGATGACAGTACATGTCATTTGGCAGGTATGAAAAGAAATTAAGCAACTTTCATGAACTGCCTTGCATCACGCCTAGTACCTTGTAGGCACTAATTTAGTACATTTTTCACTTTTTTAATCTTTCCATTAGAATATTTTATGATCTGAAGAAGATTTTTTAATCCAAGAAGAAACTTAGAAGACAGTAATATTTATCATCATGTTTCCAAACAACCCAAAAACAGTCTGTGCTAGAAATCAGTTGGAGAATGCAGGAAGTTCTTCCTTTCTTCTTGTCTCATGCTCTACCTGCTAATTTATAGAATTAACACTTTCTTCTTATGGTACTTAAATCTGATAGAGGGAGGGAGAAAATGGACAACTAGAACTCTGTTTTATAAAGACAACATTGTGAACATAGCTGATATCTTAAACAACTTTGTCAAATTATATTATGTAATATGTTAAACCAATTATGAAACTCATTCTGAACTGAGCAAACTCAACAGAATATGTGTTCTGCTTTCAGCACCCAATATAAAGTCTTGTACATTTTGGTTTTCGTAATGACTACTGTTTTCTAAAAATTTAAGAGGAAGTTATATCCAAAAGCCAACCAGTTCATGTTGTTGTTATAATCACACTGGGTGACTGAAAGTCACTAACTCATGTACTGATGTTTGACTGACAAAAAAGGGAAAATTTTACTGGCATTCTTCTGCAACTGACTGAGGAAAAGACTGTTTAACTAGTAACATAATCTTTTATGCATTCAGATAAATTTTACTGGGCTTAACTGACTCAAAAGAATTTGTACACAGCCGACAAACAGTAATAATATTAACTTCTGTCCACAAGCATGTTGTAATACATTTTTAAAAATTATCTCTCTAAAAAAGGTAGTTCTAAGAAATCTCCAACACCAGTACATTTATGTAACAAAAATTAGGACATACAATAGTTAATTTTTCAAAAAGCATAACAACTTTTCATACATTAGGCTTTCTATAGATAAAATGCCAAGCTCCACACTGCCCTTAAAACCTTAGATGAACTGTAATCAATCTGGATCTTCTAAATAAACAGAATCACTAGGAAAAAAAAAGTAGTTAAAACTATTGGTACTACAGCTGTAGCCTCTGTGATCTGTTCTCTCACCTATGAGGTAACAGTAGTAGGTATAATACATCCAGACAGTTGCAGGGGGCTACACCCATCCTATCCTCATTTTCCTCCCTGCCAAACAAGTTGCAATTATTTGTCCACAGGACCATTAAAGTAAAGGGCTGTGTCAAAGCAGATATTAAGAAGAATTTTAAATGATCTCAGCAAGGTGTTAAAAATTGGCTTTGGGATTTATGCAAATGGAAAAACTGGTTTTTGTATTTTATGTAAAGGACTTCTGAGTACTCTAAGTCTCTTAAACCACAGCTACAGCCAAATAGAAAATGGCATTTTAATTTCCCCAAAAGCATAACAATGGCATCTTAGAAAAAGTGCAGGAGTCTATCTGCATATGTGTATGTTCTTTAGGAAACAGAACATGGGCAGAAAAGAGAAAAGACAGCAAGTGAGACTGCTACCCTCAGAAAGACCTGCTTACAGGTTTGGCCTTTGCCAGGTACCTGGGAATTAGAATACAGTCCTCATGCTGATAGAAACCTTTCCCTAAATGATAGTGGTGGCCCACTGTCTCTAGACTGTTTACACAAATATTGTTTATCCTGAATATATTTTTTTTTATTCTGGGAGTCTGGGATTTTGGTACATGCTATATAGAGGGTACATATGTGATCTCGAGAAAATCCTTGCACCCTGAGCCTTTAATAAACTTCTCTGGTAAACAACATTTCATCAGTGTTGTCACAATTTGTTGCTGGAGAAATTAAGTGCGTTCTTTGTGACTCCAGTGGGAGAGGACTATTGAAAGCCTAAGCCTGGCTTCTTCTGGACTTTGCCCCCATGTGCCTTTTCCCTTTGCTGATTTTGCTTTGTATCTTTCACTTGTAAAGTACCTTACCATGAAGGTACGCATTATAAAGGGAAATATTCATTCCTTGATTATCACTATAGGCTGAATTCTCTGAGTCCATCTAGTGAATCTTTCTAACCTGAAAATGATCTTGGAGACTCCTGACGCAGAAGGAATAGCCATTTTGCTGCTACTCAATTACCCTTCCATATATGAATGTAAATTTCCCTTCAGGAAAAAATCAAGCAACTCTTTGATCATATATATATGTTTATAATTTTATATTTTGTATAGTATTTCCTTGTACATTTTTGGTGCTAATTAAAAGATGAATAATTTTTACTTTATATATATAAAGCTAGGAGTCTTTAAATTATATAAGTCAAGACTCTCTAAAGTTATGTTTTTCGCAACAGCTGTTATTTGACTGCCTTATTTGCAAGTATCATTTTGTAACACAATATTAACTTTTATATCTCCAAGAGTAATGCAGCCAGATAGAGTTGCTGTAGAAACCATAATTGATTTGTGTCATAAAGTATACAGCATTGATACATGAAATTTAAAGACTATATACAAAACCTCAGTATACATATTGCTAGAATGAGGCATAGTTAATGTGGGAATCATAAGATTTTTCTGTCAAGTATGCATTTCTAAACCTGAATCTTAACAGTGCATGAATAATCTGACATTTAAATAACACCTCATCTGTTTTTTAAAAGGCAAAATATATGTAGGAGGGAATCTAACAAGCTGATTGATCATCTTTCTGTGCATTTAAAAATATCAGCTTGAGTTAAAATAGTATAATAAAGTACTAATGTTCAAATATATGTACTTTAGTAAATTAATCACTTCATTTAATACATTTTATTTTAACTTTGATAAGTCACTAATACCTATAATCTTTATAACATGGTTTCAGAATGAAAATACAATTAACATAAAATGTTACAAAAATATGTTAAAAAATTAGTAAAAGAATTGTGAATGAAAAGTATATTCTTAAATGATATACTGTATCATTAAAACCTTTACCATTTTTAAATATAAGTATAGAATCCACAACTAAAGACCACAATTGGATTTTTATTGACTTGAACAATGAAAAAAATTTTAAAACCTATTAATCTCCTATTTGGCTTTTAGCTATTAAGGAGCAAGACAATATTTCTATAATGTGGAGAACCATACATTCTAGTTTGGATATGAGTGTTGAGCAGATGGTTTTATTGAGAAACAATGAATATGATTTTATGTTTATATAATACAGATCCTAGAAATGACTTAATGGCAATATTCTGCTTTCATGAGTTCTACTTAATTTTACTTTTTTCAATTTCTGTAAGGGTTCATTTAAGCCAAACTGATGACATATGGCAAGGAATAAGATCTCAAATGCTCCCTGAGGAGTTCTACTTTAAATGAGTAAAAGAAAAAAGGAATGAAAATAACTTTACATCGAACATGAGAGAGCTAATCCAGCGCTTTTAGTTAAAAACAAAACACTCTATCATATTTCTAAATAAATGAAGAAAAAGTCAGATTTTGTGATATAAAATTTCATTTTGCTACTCTACTAAAGAGACTAAGATTTAAATTGTTATGATTTTGGAATATACACAAATTTAAATTTTAAGCTAATATTGGATTCTAAATGTAAAAGTCTGATATGAAATGAAAACATATTCATAAACAGATGAAAAACTGAGGCCAATTCACACAGATGAAGATATATTCATTTTAACTAAAGCAATTTTTTTAAGTAAGTGAAATTTAGTTGTGACAGCACTCTTGTCAGCTAATTTGATTCCTTTTATCAAGGTAAGTATAAATAAAAGCAAATAGTAAAGATTCAGGAACTTCATAATTATCAGTGATTAAATAATTTGAAGGATTATTATTTCTTCATTCTTAATTTTTGTATTGGTAAAATATGCTTCTCCCATTCAATGATTTAAAGTATTTTGGTTCTCTCATCATTCTTTATATGACCTTTGGTTGTTATTCTTTCTTGAGATTTTACATAATCACTTATCAAATTCTTAAAAAATAAATCATTGTCTTGTTAATTTTTCTTGGTATTTTCTTTTGTTCATCTCAAAAGTTCTTTTACTGTGACTTTAATATTATGCTTAGTGAAAATAGTTATAAACATAAGAAACCTGAAGCTTAGAGATCTACAAAAGCAATGAGGACAGCAGTGATGCTTAATTACTTGAAATATAAATACTTCATTTTGCCTTTCTGCATTACCTTAGTGTAAAACTTTCAATAACTGGCTTTAATTTCCTTATCTATGAGAGGCATTTACTTTTTTACAAAACTTTTCCCATAAAATACAGTTAAGCGTAACTGAAAATCTTGTGATCCCAGTATGAGATATGAAATATACTATGTGGAGAAGTGAATTTTGGGAGGCTACATAGACTCATTTTATTGGTGTCTTATTCTTACAGCCCAGCTATGCAGCATTCATGATTTGCATTTTGGTCTTGGTAAATAAATTACTAGCTTATGAACATTTAGGTTACCTTCTGAAGAGTTAACATTGCGAACTTTAAGTTCATTGATGCTGAAAATCGGCTTTCACACTAAATGTAGACTATGAATCTGGCTGAGATACAAAGAAATAGAGACTTTTTCTCTATCTCCTTCCAGATTCCTTAGGTTGATTAGGCTAATCTCTGCCTTAAAAGGTCACAAAATACAAACAAAACAAAACAAGAATGAATAAACAGAATAGTAAATCTACTCATGGTCAAGAAAAATTAATTATTTCCATATTTGCTAAAGATGAATAGCAATTATCATCACAGTCAACATGAATGATTGTTTATATCATTTCTATGAATTTCTATCTTAAAAATATCTATTATATATTTGCTTTCAATTTTGTGGTGTTTGACATAATTCAAACAAGAAGGCTTTTTTAGAAAAGCAAGCATATATTAAAAAAAAATCTAAAACATCTCTCCAAAGAGATATCCGCATGAAACAACTCACAATTTTTATTTATTTGAAGAAATACTGAGAACTAGGGCTATGATCCTGTGTTATGCAAGTGATAAAAACACTAAAAATGAAAAACATTTTACTACTTTGCTAATTTGTAAAACTGTCCTTTTTTCTCAAGAGATTTTAATGATTTACCATTTATGCTGTTATTTTTAATGAATGCTAAATAAAAGGGCAGCAACTATGGGTATTTCCCCATTTTTCCCAACTTAGGGTAATATTTTAATGATATCAAATGATTTCAATATACAAAACTTAAAATTCATGCACAGAAATAATGAATAATAGAATAAAAAAATATACTGCTTACCTTTCCAGAAACAATCTTTTCATAAATCTGAATTGGTTGATCTGCAAAGAATGGGGGGTAGCCAGCTGCCATTTCATAGATTAATACTCCTAATGCCCACCAATCCACTGCCTTATTGTAGCCCTTAGAAAACAAATGTCAAAAGTCAATTAATTCATTCAGAAGAGAATGAAGTCATAGATGACTTAGAAATAATTTTCAAGCGTATGAAAAAATTTTGAAAGCAGTTACTGAGCAGCTATTTAGAACATAAGAAAAAGATAAACAAAATGTATCAGGTCAGATTTAAACTGAACAAAGGGGAGACTTTCCAAATATTGAAATTAGATATTAGAAAATATCAAATCTTCCTAATATCATTAAGATCATAGACAATAAAGTAGTTCCTATTTAAATTGGGATAATTTAGTTGTCGTTGAACAATAGGAAGGAAGTTGGAACAAATTAACTCTTAAAGCCTATTCCAGGTCTATAGCTTTATGAATCAGGTTTTCTAGAGAATACCTAGGAATGTTAAAAGGTTCAAAACAAAATAGTAGATATCAGACTTCTAATAAATAGTGGAGTTGACTACCAAATATTCTATATTGTTGGATTTAAGGAGGCTAACTATATTAAGGATAATCCTATCCACTTCACAGGATCTTGTGAAAGCTAAGAGTTCAATTTGGAATCTAATAAATGTAAATATTTAAGTATACTTTAGTTATCTAATGTTTTGCTTCTCATATCTAAAAGGTATATAGAAAAGATATTTAATTTATGGGGTTTTGTGAGGATTCTATCAAATGAAAGAAAATAATATATATAAAAAATATGCTATCAACCAAATGTACAACTCTAACGTTATTTTCAATTGGGTTGTTTTTCATCTTAAATTTACTAAAATTATGACATAGAAGTATTTATAAAAAATAAAGAATAAAATATTAACATGTTTACGTAAAGTTTGTTAACTATGATCAGTGTCAATTGGCAGAAAAGACTGAAAAAAAAAAAGAAAGAAAAAAACAACTCGATCGTGTAGAAGAATGAGCTGAGTTCTTGCCAGATCTTTGGTCTGCCTGGAAATGTATATCTTCTGATTACCTTCATCCCTCCCCAACATTCCAACGTTTTGCCAAAATTTCAGCTTTATGAACTACTTAGTTTTCAATTAGCTAACATATAATACTATTATATAAAGGCTGTCTTTTCCTTTTTTTCTGCTTCTGTATATTTTTTTTTAAAGCCTACAGCACTTGTTATTCCTAGGTGGTCTCCCATCCAAGTACTAACTGGGCCCGACCCTGCTTAGCTTCCAAGATCAGCCATGATTGGGTGTGTTTAGGGTGGCATGGCTGTAGAATGTATTTTTTTAAAGGGAGAGACTAGTAATAGGACTAGCACTAATAGAAATGGGCATCAATTTTGCTTAACTCTTTTAATTTAACTTACTAGTACTGTCATTCATTACATTATTTTTATATAATGAAAGCACATAATGTTGAACATAATATTAAACTTTGATTTCTATGTTGTAGATTGTGTGCTAGTGTTCATAAGAAATGTGCCAGATGGTTTTTTAATAACCCAGGTATAGAGAATAAAAATAATTAAAAAACTAAATTACCATAAATAAATGGGTAAAGGACATGAAATAATTATTCACATACACAAAGAAATATCAAATGACTATAAGTATTTAAAAAATGTAATAAAGACATAAGACTTAAAATATCATTTATTACCTATTAAGTTAGTAATGATTTTAAAAATAAGAATACTCAATGCTGGAGAGAGTGTCGTGAAATAGGCACTCTCATATACTGCTAGTAGAAGTGTAAAATGTTACAATCTTTTTGAAAAGCACTTTGGCAATATGTACCAAGAGCCTTAAGAATGCTCATACCCTTTAACCCACTACTTCCATTCCAGAAACCTAAAAAATAATTTGAAATGCAGAAAAAGCTTTATGCACAAAGACATTTGTCACAGCTATTTATAATAATGATAAGGAAACAATCTGAATATTCGACAATAGAAGAATGGTGAAATATTTTATAGTTACATTTGCAAATAAGCCTAGAATGATGTTGGCATGCTTGTTATCATTTAAGTGAAAAAAGCTGAACACAAAACTGTACATTCACTATATTTAAACTATGATAATATGCATAAAAGTATGTTAAAGTGTTTATTAAAGCTGTCTTTGTGTGATAAAATTATAGTTTTTTTTTGATTATTTATATTTTTCTGTATTTTCCAAGTTTTGTACAATGAACATCTACTATTTCTATAATACATATACATTTTTAAAGTTTTGGCACTTGTTTTGTCATATTATTTGTTAAATGTAGTTAAGAAGAAATGTGTTAATAGCAATGATATTTAGCTTATAAAAGACTAAAAAGTTAAAGATTTAAATTATAAAAGATGAGATAAAGCTGAAAGAAATCTTTTATTTTATTCTACCACTTCGATAGGTTAGCCAACTTTCAATTATTAGAAAGTAGGTATTCAGTTTGTAAATGTTGAGGCATGTGTCTTATCCTTTACTCTTTCCTTGCTCCTATTTGTGCTCCTATTCTTCTTTCTAGCTTTCTCTACCAAGGGATGGCAGTAGAAAAAAAAACAAGTTAAACCATCCTTTTAGATATAATTACAAGTTTCTCTCACTACATTTAGAGAAGTAGAATTGTCTTTGATAAGAACTTTAACTATTCAATTACTATAATCTTCCTATTTTTACACTAAAATTAAAAATATAATTCACATACATTTCTTTCATATGAGTAGTAAAGCTGCAACAAAGAAGATTCGACAACTAGTACATATCATCTTTAGATCTGCCTCTCGATAAAACCCACAGCAAGGCTTCTCCACCCTCCCATTATTAGAAATAATTATGAAAAGGCTATGTATGCTTTTGGCTTCAAAACATGGACCTACATGTCAAATTTATTCATACTATTTCTCTTAGATTCAGAGTTAAAACCGACAGAATCTATTGGATTAGTGATAGACTCTAACTTTTTTAGTAATTAGGCATAGATTTAAACTCATAATTCATAATTTAGATTAAATAAAAATGTAAATTTAGATCAATAAACTTTTCATATAAGTCCACACTGATGAATGTCTTATATTTCTACTGCTTACATAATGACAGTATACATATACCTTGCTGAGGATTATTTCTGGAGCCAAATATTCTGGAGTGCCACACAATGTCCAAGTTCTGCCTTTAACCCTTTTGGCAAACCCAAAGTCTGTGACCTGTAAAAGGAAAAAAATACTCATGAACATTTATTGTTTCATAGTAAATGTACTTATTGGACCTAAGTTGAAAGTTAAAAATCAGGGTTGAAATTAAAACTGGAAAAAAATAATTAAGTCAATATAATTGAGACTAATCCATGAGACCACGATTTAGTGAATGCAGGTTAAAACAACCCATGCTAAATAATGTTTCCCTGACTCAAAGAAGCAAATTAACCAAAAAATTATTTTAATAAAAATGAAGCAGTGACAGAAGTGTTCTCTGAGTCCAACATGTTCCCTGCCATTAATTACATCATTAGAAGTGCAAAAATATCATTGGGAAAATCTACTGACCACTGTGTAAAAAGGGATGCTCCCACTTTATTAATAGCAGAAATAGAAAGAAACCAGTGTAACCAGTCAGTCCAGTATTGGGAGCTGGAGCTCTTTTGGCAGTTGTATTATAATGTCAAAAAGCATGGACTCTGGGGACAGACTGAGTTCAATTCTGACTCTACCTGTGTAGAGACCTTGCTGTGCTGTAGTTTCATCAACCTTAAAATAAAGATTACAACATATTTACACTTTTTATCATGATTAAAAGAGATGATACATATAAAATGCTTATAATAATGCCTGGCACTAAATAAGTGCTCCCAAATTTAGGTATTATTATTTCTTAATGTAGGAGCCTTTGCTCTGTTCACAACTACAGATTACAGGGAATATAAACAAGGTGTATCCTTGATGGAACTTTTTGGTCTCTGTAATCAGAACTAATAGCCAGTTTAATCTATTAAAAAGAAGTAATTGTTTCTCTCAAAAAATTCTAATATTGGTAGTTGTTAAATGTATACAACTTCTTACCTAGTATTTTCTCAAATACATAATAAATAGTGTGTTCAAGTCATACCTGGATATAACCTTGGTGGTCAATTAGGAGATTTTCAGGTTTTAGATCTCTGTAGATGAGGTCTAGTGAATGAAGGTACTCGAATGTCAGCACTATCTGAGCTGCATAGAACCGTGCATGGGGTTCACTACAAAGAAAAAAAAAAAATTTCTGTAAAATGGTTTAACATATAGTAATTAGTGAATTATACAAAAAAATAATATGGGATTAAAGGATTTGGGGAGTAAAAAGAATTTATTTTAAACATATGTAATAAATCTTGTTTCCAAATATTTACTAAATCTTTAAATTGTCTTAAAATAATGCTTTGACATGCTTAGTGGGCAGCATATGTTAAAGAAAAATATAACTTTCAAATTGTCATCATATTTTAAATTATTATTGGCAATAGTAGAAGATACTGATGTCTTTATAATTATGTCTGATTGAAAAGCAAATGTGCTAATTAGATTGTCTATCAGGGCTATTGCTACTGTTGATAGATTTCATCTACATTCCCATAAATTTCAAGTGCTTATTAAAGAATTGTATACACAGAGCTCTTTAACTGCAATAATCTACAGATTGACACCATTTCACCCAGACTATTCCTATTATAAAAATGATATATGCTCATTATAGAAAACACATCATAAAATATTACTAAAAAATAAGACACTCATAATCCCAACCAGAAACCACAGATACAAGCCTGGTGTCTAAATTTCAAATCAACTATGCAAGTTTACAAAGACACTAAATACAGTTATAAATTGTATATTTGTGTAAATATACACAGTTCTTGCATGCATAGATTAGATTAACTGATAAGATTAGTGTAATTTTGATGCCACATTTTGAATATTACTCCAAAAGAATATACTGACTTTTAACTTTGAGTTTCTATTTTATTTTCTAGTGTATACACTGAATTCTGCTAATCTGCCTGACAAAATGCAATAACTTTCAGATTTGTGTCCTCAGTGAACATTAACTATAAATAGAATCTCTCTCAAGATGGTTGGCATGAGTTTGATCGAGTAGCACCAGAAACAGATTCCAAAAAAAGATTATATGTGTGCTCCTTTTGGTTGTCACTATATTTCCTAAGTCTTAGGCTGATACACATCAGGTGCTCAGTAAATATTTGTTGAATGAATAAATATGTTTGAAAAAACCCTTTGGGGGCAACATTTTATAACACCCTTTAACTCCAGCATTATCCCAACACTGTAACAGTCTATATTATGTGTCATATGACAAGGAACGAGAAGAACACTGTACAGCAAGATTGGAAGATCCATCCTGGTCATTTATCCTTCACTTGGAAATGTCTGACCTGTTTTCTCCATGCATCTATAAAACTAAGATGCACTTATCATCTTATAAATAAATATAAATTTATCATCATAAGTATAAAACACACACAGAATTTTATATTATTTCCACAGACTGGTGTTTGATTGGAAGAACACAAACATTACTTAGATCTATAATCAAATTGCTGAAAGGTGTAAACAAAATATTCTACAGGAAGATTTAATGCTGTAGCAGCTTAAAGTCTAGACAGATGCTGTTTAAGTAGAGAATCATAATGACTCCATTGATTCTTATTAGAGCCATGCTCAACAATAGTCTAACTGCAATAAAGATTTTGAGATGGAAGTTAGCAACCTTTCAAGTGTATTTGAAATATGTGTAAAGGGTTAGAAAAGAGTGTTTCAGTGAGTGCAAATTATATCAATCAAGTTGCTTTCCTACTGGTATCAAGTCGAATTAAAGAAATAGGAGTGTGGGGAGCTGCAAATGAAAGAAGTTAGTAATTATAGAAAATGGACATAATATTTTTTTGGAGGCAGGTGTAGGTGAGGTTCTTCAGTGTAAAACTGAATTATAATAAGGCGTTATGAGGATTCTGAGCCTGCTTGGACAAGAGGTAGTAGGAGAGAGGACAACATGAGGTGAAAGAAAATCATTAAAGATAAACAAAAGTCACTTTACATTAGCACAGTGCCTGACACATATTAGGTGCCCTAGACATATTAGGTCAACAAATAAATTTTGGTTTAGGCTCTAATATAGCTCTAATGTTGGCCCATTACTGAATATAATCTCATGATAATCCAAGTCTATAATTGTTTTTTATGAATCTAATTACCATACCAGTCCTGCTTGGATTCATATTTATGTGTTAACTATATCAATATATAATGCATGTACTGAATTAAGCTGGAACTGCTTTGGTTTCTGCCTCATCCTATTAGTGATTATTAGTGAACGGTAGTAGTTTATAAACTGTTGCACACATGTAATGATAACAGAAATCTATAATCTATTTTAATAACTGCATGACCTTATTAGTAACAACCTAATGATAAGGTAAAAACTTTAAAAATAATGTTTATATTTTTAAATCTCAACACAGCAAAACCAAGTTTTAATCTCTCATCACTATGATATCATTATTGTTGTTTCTACATATTCCTTTTTTATCTTCATCCTTACACAAATCTCTTCCTTAAATTGTGTAATTAATATTTGTTCGAAAAATACTGGTAGGTTTAAATTAAATTAATTTTTGCATTTACTGGAAATTCTTGTAGTATTAGATCCTCACAATATCTACCAATTGAAAATAACTTAAAAATTTGGTTTAAAACAAGGACACAGTAAGGTTTGGGAAGAGTGAAGTATTAGTTACCTGAACCTTCCAATTCTTCTTAGATGTGAAAACATTTCACCCCCAGGGACATATTCCATAACCATATATAAATTAGAATTATCCTATGAAAAATAAAAAGGATAAATAAATCAAAATTATGGAACAAAGACTATTTCTCAAGAAAATATTTTAAGACAACATCATGTTTAATTAGAAAAAGACATAAAAAACATCTGACAGATTACCAACATTGGGAAACAGAGAATAAATAGGAAATGTCTGAATTTTTTTACACTGGCACTCATTTTTCCCCTAGTATTCTTGATACAATTTATTATAGGACTTTTGCTGTTCCTGCTCTTGTAAGAAACACTTAACCCTTGAAATATTATTAAACACTGCAGCAATTACTTAATGCTACTGAGTATGCAAAAAAAAAAACTAAGTTAAAAACAAATTGAAAAAGTTCATAAGAATATTTAGATTTTATGTGCTAAATTAGGTCAGAGAGATGTATGATTTTTAACATCACTCAGAATTCACAGGTCTTTATCTGATTTAAAGAATAAAGGAAGAAAAAGAAAAAAGATTAAAATGTTTCATACAAATCAAAATTGTAGATAGATGCCAAGTATCCTTCTCAAGAACTGAAAAGCTGCCAACTGAAAGAATAAATCTTGTGCAAGTTTATGAGCCAGTTGATTAGAGGAGCAAAGACGATTCTACCTCACATAAATGAAAAGACTAGAGCACACATTACTAAGTGAAAGAAGATGGTGAGATTGTGACAGAAAATGTTCAAGAGAAAAAATAGTATGGTGTATTAATTAGCATTAATGTAAAAATTCCTTAATAAGATATCACTGTGGATTTTGATAAAATATTTAATTTCATAATACCATCTCATGAAAAATTACACACTGCCTTTAACAGATTCTTCAAGGAGAACCAAAACCTTTTCATGTGTTACCTAAATTATATGTATAACACAATTTAATTACCTAAAACCTAAATATATTGCTTTTTTGTTCATTCATATCCTCTTGATTTATCATTTAGTTTAGATGAAATTATAGCTTTATAGTTTAAAAAATATATAAGGCTGAAAATATTTTATTTAAATATTAGTAACATTTACCTTAAAAGAATACTCCAGTCGAACAAGAAAGGGAAAATTCACTGCCTGTAATATTCTTTTCTCATTCAAAGTATGTTCTATTTGTTTCAGTTTAACAACCTGTAATTGAGAGATAAATATATTAAACATATTTTAACAAAATTTAAGTTACTATAATTTTACAAGAAAAAAATTAAATAAATGTCTTTCATATAAAAATGATTAAGTAAAACTGCTAGAGCTGGATAAAGATCATAATAACAACTACCAAGTAAGCTTATCAGATTCAAATGAAAAACCTAACAGAGGATTTAAAATTTGGTCTTAAGATGGTCAACTTTGATTTTCAGTAAAGAAATAAGAGCTAAGAAGAATTAGACACATGATTAATTACTTCAAAAAATGAATATGTGAAGGTACTTAGTTCCTAATGACTAATAGTCTGCTAAAGAAGCTGGCACAAATCACTGCAATAAGTGCGTATTGATTTAAATCTTTAAGAGGTCAGCAAGGAAATTAAGGATTGAGCAAAAGTCAATAACTAAAAAACAGTAGGTAAAAAAGGACAATCTGTTCATTTCATAATGCATGAATAAATACAAGAACAAATCCTAAAAATTCAATTTGCACAGCCACAAGAGATGACACATAAAATAATGGCAAAAAAAGACTACTTATAACAAATAGGTCATTTAAGATTAATCGAACTTCCTCTGGATTGTCTACTCAATTAGGTACATGGCAGGGGAAAGCAACTTATCCTGAGTTCATGGAGACTATGATTCTCTCCCACAAGTTATTCTACTTTTAATTTAAGAAAAGGTAATATTGGGAGATATAAATAATTGTCCTATACGAATGTAAATCATTAAAAAGTCGCATTCTTTCTTGATAGTCTTATTGTCAATGTAGGGTAGTCACAGAGTTCAAGAAGTTGAATATGAATAAGAAAAGTAATTAAAAACACCATCCAATATTTAGTATATAAAATTATAGCATAAAAATAACGTTGAGCAAAGGATAAATGACCAAGAATCAAAAGATCTGTGTTCTAATCTAGGTGTCCTATTCAACCAGTTTTTGTGACTTGGGAGAAGTTATTTCAGCTCTTGGGATCTCAGATTTTTTTCCCCCATCTGTAACGCGAAGTGGTTGAATTACTAATGTAGACATTCTAACTAGTTACAGAACCAATTAGTCCATACTTATCATGGAGAATAGTACCTGGAGAATTACCTGGAGAATTGCTATTGCTTTGTGTTTACTTTTTTTTAGTGAACTATTTTTTTTAGCAGTTTCAGGTTCACAGTTGAATTTAGTAGAAGGTACAGAGATTTTCCATCTATCTCTTTTCCCCACACATGCATAGCCTCCCTCATCAACATTTCCCACCAGAGTGGTACATTTGTTACAATCAATGAACTTATATTGAGGCATCATAATCACCTGGAGCCCATGGTTTACATGAAGGTTCACTCTTGGTATTATACATTCTATGGGTTTGGACAAATGTATAATGACATGTACCTTATCAAACAGAGTATTAACACTGCCCCAAAAATCCTCTGCGCTCCACCTATTCATCCTTCCATCTCCACTAACCTGGGGCAACCACTTATCTCTTTATTGTATCCATAGATTTCTGTTTTCCAGACTGTCACAGAGATGGAATCATATAGTATGTAGCCTTTTCAGACTGGCTTCTTTCAGTTAATAATATGTATTTAAGTTTCCTCCATGTGTTTTCATGGCTTGATAGCTCATTTCTTCTTAGCGCTGAATAACATTCCATTGTCTGGATGTACCACAGTGCTTACTTTTGCGTATTATTATATAGCAGGTTGTTACTTAGGCATAGACAATGTGTTACCTTTGAAATAATTAATGAAAACTACAATGGAGAGGCTTTCTGCTCTAAACCAACTATGTTATGTAATATGGGGCATTACAATTAAAAATGGAAATGAATCCAAGACATATAAACTAGCAAAGCAAATATGCTTAGTTAATTTTTAAATTAACTTAATTAAAAACTAACTAATTAAAATCTAACTTACTTTTAAATCTGTATATCTACCACATATAAGGCATAATGATAAGTGCAGTAGACATAAAGGCAGCGTCTGCTTGCATGCTGTATAAAATCTGTTTGGAAGTATGATGCATAAATATGTGAATAGCAACATATGAACAATTGCCAAATAAGAGTTATGATGTCATTAGTGTTCAGAGGAAAAAAATCTTTACATTATGCCTAGTACATAATCTTTTGGAGTCCTAGATTTTTCTAAAAAATGCTGATAATAATAACAACACCTGCTTTAAAAGTGACTGTGTGGCATAATGCATGTCAAGTGATAACAGTGCCTGGCACAAAGTAAAAGGTCAAGCATTTTATTTTATTAGCTATTTTAAAAGGTGAGAATTTGGCTGTGTCTTAAAGATGGATAGATAACAAAGGTTAGAGAAAAATAAGAGACAGTGCAGTCAGGGTTAATATCTAGAACCATTACCTGAAGTGAGAAAATATACAAAGGTAAGTCTGAGTGCTAGTTCCAGTTGGCTATATCTTAGGACAGTGGTTCTCAAATTTTGGTAATGAAGTATCCCTAAACGGCAGAGAAAAATTAAGAAGTATACTCACGGGGGTTTAGTCCATGTTTTATTTTCCAAAATTCATATAACATTTATATTTACTCCTTGATACTTCGTTGATTTAAATATAAATATATACATATATATATATATATGTATACACACACGTATTTATGAATGATTACTTATCAATGAAAGTTTTAGTTAAACATGAAGAATTAGTAATAAGGAAAATAGGCCATATATCATCACATATACTCTTATACCTCCCAGCATAGCACTATATAGTTGTGTGGGTCAAGTTTCAAATGGAGAAGTAGAACACAAAGGACATGTAGAGGGACAGTGTGAGATAAAAGGCTTTCATTTAGGGGAACAGTGGAGTCTGGAAGAAAATTATGAAGGGTTTGAAAGCTGGCTGCAGAGTTATGACTTTATTTAATAAATATCAGGAAGCTTTATGAGTGAGTCAGTGAGGTGATATCATATGATAAGAAAACTTTGTTGGCAATGAGGAAAGTGAATTTGCAGAAGGTGAAAACTGTAGAGTTGTGGAAATTAAGATGTTACTGTGAAAGCCCAGTTAATATTAGTGAGGGATGAATTAGGTGGTGGTAGAAAGTATCTCAGGGATAATAAATACATTTAAAAGGAAAATTAACAAGGAGTATAGGTATAGAAATCAGACAACCCTAGGTCAATTTTTGGTTCATTTTATTAGCCAACTTTGAAAACATTACTTAAATAGAGTGGTTATTGGCTTAAAGAAAGATCAATGCACACAAAGTTGTAAAGATTTACTGATACAGTAACTATAAAGTGCCTAGCAAAGCTTGACACATGGTATGGAATAATGAAAATGTGATCTCCCTTAATTTCTGTACTGATTTTGATTCCCATCACCCCCCACCTCATACACCCTAAGATAGGAGTACCTGAAAAAAGTTTATTGAAAGATTTGTTACTTTATTAACATAAAAATTAAAATCCTTCCTGTAAAATATTAGGAACTATCCATATAATAACATTTTAATGACAGATTTAATAAAAAATATAAATTTGAAGCATTTATTTTTTGTTGTGCAGGCAAAACAAATATACAAATCACCCTCTCGGAAACCTGATTGTCTCGTATAGAAAATTAGGGCAAGGACTTGTTGATCTCAAGATCTTCATGCTCAGAGTGTACAAATTAAGACTGTAGAGTTGGAAATGAGTTGAAGCTTGAATAAGAGCACATAGGAAGAGGGTACAGAGCATGACAAACAGAAGGGGGGATAGTCCCGAGCTTGAGATTTGCAATCTTTAAAAAGCAGACAGGAGGAAAAACATAAAACGAAACAAGAAAAGGGACATAAAAAGAAAAGCCTCAAGAGGCGTGAGCATAATCAGAAGACCATTGGGGTCCAGAAGTCCAGAGACAACACAGTTTTAAGGAGTAGCCAGCACAGACACAGGGTCTAAAAAAGTCACATAAGATGAGCAGAAAGAGTCCAATGGACTTGCTAATTAGGTCACTAGATTGGTGACTCTTGGCAGAGACATTTTAGTGGAGTAGCAGAAGGTAGGAAATAAACAAGAAGGCAGCTAAATTGTTGTGGATTAAATAATTAACAGGAAGTGAGTGAATAGAGTGATTAAACTATTTTTTCAAGAAGCATGGTTAGAAAAATTATGTGAAAGAAGGCAGTAGACAAAAATGTACAATTAAATGTGTATATAGTGTACATTTAATTTTAGAGAGACTTAATAAGACATTTCATGTTAGAGGTTAGTTTTTTTTGTTTTAAGTCAGAGTTTGGACTGAAATGTCAGATCAGTCTAATGCTGTACTATACATACAAAATGATAGTCACGAGCCACATCTGGTTACTTAACACTGGAAATGTGGCAAACCTGAATGGAGATATGCTCTAAGTGCAATATACACATCAGATTTTGAAGAACTGGTATGAAAAAAAGAATGTAAACTATCTCAGTAATTTTTATATTAATTGTACACTGCAGTGGTAGTACTTTGGATACACTGGGCTAAATAGAATCTATAAACATTAATTTCAACTATTTCTTTTTACTTTTTAAAAATGAGGCTACAAGAAAATTTTTAATTATATTGGGGCTCACATTATATTTATTAGACAGTAATAGTCTAGCCACTATCTGTAACCATGACTGTTTCTTCTTTATTTTCTTACGTACATCCCATTAAGCCAAAATGTCATTCTTGGGAACAGAATATCTACAATATATCAAGACTTGCCATTTTTCTTTTACTTTTCCTTAATTATACATAATTACTAAGAAAATAGAATCTTTATATTTAAAGCATGAATAATTCAGATGTCCTGATTCTTCACATATACCAATATGTGATAAATACTTATTTTCCCAGCTTTAACTGACACTTTAAATTAAGCAAACTCAATCATGTTAAACAAGAGAGCTTGTACTGTCAATTTTAATAAGCCATAAAAAATATTACTAAATTTCTGTAACCTCCATCCAAGCATCAAGTAATTTATTCTTGCATTTTCCCACAAGGCAAAATGTAGTATAGATGCCTGTTCTTTACATGTTGAATTCAATATTTTGTTAATAAACATACACATACATATTATACATAATTTTTGAAATAATGTATTCCTATATACTAAAAGATAGTCATAATAATAATGCAAATCTTATTAATGCAACAATAAAATTATTTGAAGGTGTCAGTGGTTAAGTCATTGTGTTGTATCTATTTAGTAATCTAGCAGATAAAACTGAAGTTTACCCTTCAAGTAAATAATAAAAACACGAACCTTCTGCTTATCTAAGATCTTCATGGCATAATACTGTTCAGTGGCTTTATGTTTCACCAACATGACTCTTCCAAATGAACCTGTTCCAAGGGTTTTTTTCCTTTCAAAATCCTCCAAGCCAGCATTATTCTACATATACATGAAAACGAAAATAAACTTTAAAATTAGAAATTCTCAAAAGACTAAAATAACTATAATAAATTTAGTGATAGGTTAATTTATAACTGTCCATTTAAAAATGATGAAGACTACTGAAATTCTAAGTTATTGGTTCTATTTTTCCCTTTGAATAAGAAAGGATTTAATGTTTGAAAAGAGAATTATATTGCAAAACAAAGCATAATAATAATGGAAGGAAATAAGAGCCTCAGCTGATGTATTAAAGATCATATTTCACTATGAATTACTAATACTGGACTTCTAATAACTTAATTTCATATTTTAATAACTACAAACTGACCAGAGATAGACTGACAAAGACAATGATGAAAGCCACACATTCTTAATGCACTTGCAAATAATTCTAATTAACAGATAAGCTGAGGGATCAGAGTCCTTTCACCAGAGTTACGTCTGAAGAAAGCACCATGTAACTTCATTTCTACCTTTATATGAGTTTATAGAACAAGATAATAACAGTGTGAGAGATCCCATGGCTTTCTCTTTCTGATGTTATAATAACCCAGTATTACCTAAAATAGTAACAATAAGGAAAGAGTTCCTCATTCCCACAAAGATAACCAGGAGTCAAGAGTCCCAGAACAATAATCAGCCTTTTTTTCTCCTTGAATAGATGCTTTGTTATAAGCAAACATCTTTGTTTGGCTTTGACTATAGCAAAGAAGCAAAGAATTGGAAGCATCAATCTGTTGAATTTGTTGCTGCCACAACAAAATGAAAATTACTAGGAACAAATTGTGTGCTAAATAGCAATAAGTAGTAATTGCTGGCCCATTTGTTTAATAGGTTTTCATTACAAAGATCTCCAGAAAAATCTTAAAAAAAAATTTCCAGGGGCCAGTCCATACAGTACTTAGCTTGAGAAAGATGTGATACAGTATGATTCTTGTATAAGTGAGGAATCGGAATAAGTACTGAAGTCCAATTGTAGTTGGACTTCGTTTCTATAGCAAATCAAACCTTGCCCCCAGAGACATAGCTTATCTTGTTGAATCATTACAGAGAGAGCAAGCAACTCTAAGTGTCTACTTATAAAACTTGTTTTCATCGTATTTTAATTTCAAATTTCTAATAATTTTAAATTGCCATGAGGTTCTATGTCAATGCAGAAAGAAAAATGTCCTTCTAATTCTGATTGGATTATTTAACTTTATGAATTAATAGTTAATTTTTGGTTTTATCAACATAGCTGAATTGAAATATTTAATACAGTTCCCAAATAAATCATGAAAATCAATGCCATTGATAGACAATAGGACATCACTTTTTGCTAGTCATTGCTTTCCATACAAATATGCCATCTTCCTTTCCTCCCTCATGTTTCATGTTAGATAATGTCTAACTTTTTATAATTGCTAGTGATTATATTTTAAATTATAGGCCATGCTCTAAGTGTTGGTAATGTTGGCATTTTCATAAAACATAACATTTATTTAAAATTACATATTTTTAGTAAAAAATATTTGAAGTAAAAGACTTTTGTGCTAAAAAGATGGTTTTCAAGATTTAATCTACCATTAAATTTAATTATTTATAACTTCAAAAAGTTTTTTTGGCAAGCATAGATGGCTCTTTTTATATACAGTTTTTAAATCTTAGTTAAGATCTAAAGTATTTAAATTATATAAAACTTATCCCATCAAAATATTTATGAAAGGATCCCTGGGTTGGTATGTTATCAAATGCCAAGTATTTGTGATTAAGAATTTGAAACTCCAACAGAATCCCTACTGTAATTAATAATGATAAAAAAAAGGCTATCCAAGGGATAAGTAAAAATTACTCTAATATTAGAAAATATCGATAGTTTGTAGCAACATGGAATTAGTATCAAAATTTAGTTGGAAATCAGTGCCTTCTCCAATTTAAGTATGCATAAAATTATTAATGAAAAAATCAACAACATGGCAAAAATTCCCACATTAAGCTTACATTTATTAATGCTACTCGAAAATTAATTTCTTTAACTATGAAATTATTTAGGCAAGAATCATGATTTTACTTAACACATGATATTTAAATCATAGAAAAATTTAAATTTCTTACCTGAGCAGGATTTTCCCATTTTTTTAAAAAGTCTTCTTTGGCTTTAGCTAGAAACTCTTTCACTAAAAATATATAAAAAAAATTGTCTTGTAAGAATATTTATATTACACATAAATATATTTGTTTTAAAAACACAGACTTCTGTCCACTATGGTTGTCATAAAATGTGCACGCACAACCATGATATACTAGAGAACTATTTAGTTTCTATCAACAAGAAAATATTTTCTCAAATTTTAAAAATCTCAAATACCTTTCTATATGATCACTTTTTAATTTCAATCTAAAAATAAAAATACTGTTCCTGAAGACATATGTAAAAATAATGTAAAAATATTAGAAATCCATCTAGGACAAAATACTAATTGTAAATAAATCAGCAATGATAGTTTAAAAGTACAACAGAGCCCTTAAATTTAGGAACTTAAAACACTTGAAAAATGGGAACTTGTTGATTTGTGGAGTTTTAAAAATAATTGATTTTGATAAAGGACCATTTTCAGATATAAAGATTTATGTTATTAGATATGTGGTCTCTACTAAAGGAGGAAAAAAAAAAACCCCAGAAACTACCAAAGAAAAAAATACCCAGAAAAACTTGAAAACAAAAGAACAAAACACCACAAACAAACAAACAAAAAACTCCAAGTGCTTAAAAATCTCATTCTAAATTTGGAGCAAAACTAAATGTCTAAATGACTGATTTCAAATGTACACTGAAGTAAAACAATTAAAAATCATATATTTATATAGTGTTTGATAACAGCCACATTATTTTACAGAGCTGTGGTGTGAAGTTTTAGATTTGTTAAATGATGAATCATTTTAAAAGATGCCTGTCTTTCATTGTCTTTTACTAACAATTATTTGTTTATAAACTTCAGGTGTTTAAAAACAAATAATAGAAAATAAATTCCAGAGATAAAATAGCATTAAGAATATGTATTATTGTCTCTATAGTTAGATATGAGCAAAGCCTGACTATGAAATATATATTTTAGACTTTTTGTTCAGAAAGTTTCCAATATTTCTTTGATATATGAATCTATAAATAAAAAGAAAATAGCAGAAAACAGTATTTAAAAAATGTTCAAATAGTAAAAAGGCTAGATAAAATGAACAAAGAGTGGCACACCGGTATTTATTTCAAAAATTCTAATAGGGATGATGATGATGGTGGTGATGATGATAATGGAAAGAGAATTTTAAAAGTGGAAGTGAGGGAACCACAAAGTCTTTAACCCGATCATCTAATAATGTAGTAGTATTAAAGTGAGGCATTTTAAGACACACATAATTATTTTGTTTTATCCTCAGTGAAGTATAGTTGGCAAAACACTGCTACTACCAGAAAGGTTACTGGCATTCTAAACTTTTGAAATTTCAAAACAGTGATGACAGGCACCAAGAGCAGACATTAGTTTATAAGTAACATAAGAGTATGCATTTCTGAAGACATTATTTTGCTACTTTATATAAACTGTCATTTGTATTTTGCTGTTAAAATACTCTCAAAATATGTATTTTAGAAAGTTTGCGAAAAATAGTTTTTAAAATTAAAATTCTCCTATTGTATAAAAATCTCATCCACTGAAACAAAGAATCAAATAACTCCTCCTAATTATTCAAATACGGTCAAATGCCTCCTGGGGGGTGAATTTGGGGGTGGAAAATTCTTACTTTTTTTCAGTTTAAGATGTTTTAAGTTATCCTACTTTTAAAAGTTAATATACTAGTTAACAAATGAAAAAGAGAGGTTTTATAAGTAAGATTTTTTTTTTCTTTTTGGCATGGAATAATATATCTACACATGGGATCAACTTGGAAATAACAGCTATAAAATAAAAATAATTTAATGCTAAATGCAACAGTGGCTTTTAAGAAGTTACTTGTGATTCCTAAAATATACCTCTGATTTCTTTTGAAAAAAATTTATCATCTATTTATAGAACTTGCACATCAAGTTGCAGTATAAACTCTCCAGATACTTGCCAGAGTATAGATAATTTGGAGACAAGGAAGACAATCAGAAAAAGAAAAGAAGTATCACTAGCATCCTGTTTCAGCTTCTGTCACTTCCTGCAGAATAGATCTGGAGTTTAAGGAAATATACCTGGTCAAAGGAAAGACTGGCAATATTAGCCAAAGATGGTAAGTGGAAAGAAAATTTCCAGGTACTACTTAATTATATTCATTAACAGGATATTTAGGAAATTCTTTGAAATATTCTCTGTACTCATTAATATTCTAAGTTTACTGTCAAGCAGCACTGTTCTCATAAAGGTCATATAAAATAATCAGAAATGGGAATAAATCAGAATATTAAATTTTGTGAATTATTTCAATTAATAAAGAGATTCTCTTTTAGAGTAAAGGCTAAGCATTAATTATAATGTAATTAAAGAGTTCCATGAGGAAAACTGCTCCTGAAGCACTTTTTGTCCCATAAGTGTATACATACAAATGAAATCTCTAGCTCATATGTGCATTATTTAGATGCAAAAATGCAGTTAAATCTATAAAAATATCAGTTAACCAAAATAATCAGCTTATAAATATAGACAAGAAAAGTAAAATATTTCACAACATGCTGGGTTATGAATAACTCTCAAACAGTAAAAAATCCGGAAGCACATGTATTTGCTTTGAGTTTTATTATATTTAGACAGTGGTGAATTTAACTTTATAAATGCTTTCCTATGGTTATTTTTAAAATTTATATCTACTGACATACGATCTAATTAATGAATAAGTGGTGGGAGAGACAGATAAATTCAAACACTGGAATACATTTAATCCAGAGTTCCCTATAGAGCATATGCTTAAAGTTCTCAATTTTTTTCACTTTCTTGCTGCATTCTAATATGTAAGCCATATCTATATTTAACAATTTAAACCACTGTGATATCCTGAAACAGCCACAGGTTTTGAAGGTTGGCACACATGAGTTAGAATGTTGGCTCTTAACATTTCTTATCTATGTGATCGTAGGTACCTATCTACAAAGCATCTAACAGTGATTAGTAACTCTCCTTAGAAACAAATGTCTCAATGAAATATTTTTCTGCAAATATATTTTGTTCTGTAGTGATCAGAACAAATATAAAAACATAAATATATTTTCTCTTCAGTTTGTATTACTTAAAGAGTGTATCACATCGCATTCTAAAGAAACGAGACTACCAAAGTAATCTATACGCTCACTAAAGGTTGGTTTCTAGGAATGTTCACTCACATTCACAAGATGAAGAAAAAAGAAACAAATGACAATTTTTATGCATTTCCAGAAGTACATTAAAAAAAACAATTCTTATCACCCTCAAAATATGTTTAAATATATTTATACATGGGACATAGTTTAAAAATTAGATTACAAGGTTCATTTTAAACATAAAAAAATTTATTAAAAATTCAAATATGGCACATCTTTATTCCATGTTATTCAGATAATTCTACAATAAAGAAGAATGCTTCATTAATTACACTTTGTACATTAGGCATTTTGTGATTCTGTGTTAGGTAAACTACATTACTACTTATAAAAACAGCACGTTTTTAGTTATAGTATATCATTCTTCAATGCTTTCTAAAGAGGTTCTCATTCATATTTTATAAGAATTTGGAAATTATTACTATACAGATAGGTTACAACTACTCCAGATGTTGAGTTCTCCCGTCTCTTTGTAATGAAATAAATGTCACCTCCATCTTTTATACCTCTTTATAATAGAAGCAAAACATTATTTAACTTTTATAATGGATATCAGAAAAATAGAAGGGAAACAATCTATAAACTTCCCAGGATAAATACCCAATTAAAATATTAGCTGCTTTATTAAAAATTTACAACAGTACATTTTCTTTCAAAAAACCATTCATTAACCTAGGTTATCTAATTTAAGTGGTGTGTATTAATTAATCTGTCTTCTGCTACCCTGTACAACTCCCACTGCTTTACAGTGCTATATTTGTTGTTTCTAAAATATCACCCAAGAAACTGCAATGTAAATCATTTCTATAAACTCAACATAAAACTAAACAAACCTATTTTCTTCATCAACTAAAATGTTTTAGTAAATCGGTATACTTTATAAAAATATAACTTTATGAGCATGAACTTGCAAATAACCAATAAAAAAGTTTTAAAAATAACATTTTTAAATTAAAAAGTAGTTGCCTACCAGATACTTCTGAAGAGGAGCAAGCTTGTATCCAAAAAATAAATTAAACAATGATTAAATGACACTCATATAAACAGCATAATAGCATGAATCATCTATACACATTTCCCCAGAATATCATATACAGAAATAAAACAATAATGTAGAAACTCAATTATTTCACTGAACATATTTGACTGAACATATTCTACTGAACAGGACATTTAAAAATTAAATGGTAAAGTAATAAAATCGATAATTACTATTTAGTGCCAAAATCAATTACCGTTGTAATTCTCCTTAAAACAACAACAAAGACTTTACCTCCTCATAGTAATAATGCTAATAATATTAAGTAACACATAATGAAATTACATCTTATAACTATTATAATACCATCTCTGGACTTTTGGTTATTTACTTGAAACTTTACTGTAGGAAAGATACTCTGAATTATAACACTTCGTTAATTCCCTTCTGAAAGCCACTTCCTTGGTGCTGGTTTGACAATCTTATCAAAAACATTTACTGAGCATTGTTCAGTGGTGCCAGAAGCTGGGCTAGACTCTGGGAACACTACAAAGACTAAACACATCTCCACTATTAAGGAGACGAGATGCTAATGGGGAGACAGATGAACCATTACAATGAAATGTGACAAGGACTATAACTAAGGAAATTATAAGGTGCTATGCAAGCTTCAAAGAGGAAATTATTGAGTGTAAGGTAAGGCATTATAGAGGACACGGCATTTGTGCTAAATCTTGAAGGATAGAGTTCCGATGGCAGGTAGAATTGAGGAAGAAGACATAGGCTGGGATGATCTTGTATAAAAGGCTTGGAGGAAGGAGCATGATTTATTCAGGAAATGGCAACTAACTTGTAATTGTTGCAGCACAGGGTATTAAGTAGACAGCAGCAGTGGGAGGTACAAGGTATAAGAAAGAAGGTGTCCAATAATGGAGGTAATTGTTTCATATGGTGATGCTTGTCAACATGTGAGAAGGAATGGGAGTAAACTGAGTTATCTGCAATTGCTAGACTCTCTTTCTCCTGGGAAACTGGAGGCAAGACCACTTGCTAAGGAAGAGGGGAGCCAGATGGAGTAAGGAGGGATAACCATGGAGGTTAGAGGCCCAAATATTTTAATCCTTGATGGCTGTCTATGCAGTGAATAATGGAAGTGGCTATTCTTCTAAATTTTTCTATTAGGGAAAAAGCAAATACTAGGTAGTAAAACAATTATGTTTTTTAATAGTATCTTTTTTATAATAATAGGTTAAAACTTTTTTACTGAACAGATTATAATTCATGGGCCCCCTAATCACTTTGTAATTAAATTATTTTCATACCTTATCTTAATATATTTAAGAGTTCTTTAGTGTATATCAGAAAGAATAAAACAGGGCAGAAACTGAGGTAAATTACATACAAAAATACCGAGTTCTATAAACAAATAACATAAAAGTAATATCCCTTCCAAAACGTTTAGAATGTGAAAATCTAGTAGAATGTAACAGTGTGTCTTTTCGTCACCCTCATTTTAAACACCCACCTCTTTAGAGCTCTGTTTTTTATTTATAAGAACCCCCTACAGTGCTATACTACAAATATTTTCAGTAAACAAAATATAAAACATCAAGTTGACACAAAATACCTCATAAAAACCCAACATATAGCAATTAAAGTAACAGAATTATTCTGTAAAAAGTAGTTTCCTACCAGATGCTTCTGATGATTTGCGTGCTTGTTCAAAAAGAATAAATTAAACAGATAAATAACACATAAAATAACAGACCCACAAGAAGTTATCCATCCATATATGTTGCATATTTACATAGTATATTTACACACAGAAATAGAATGAAAAATACTTGAGCATACAAATTGAAAAGTTTTATATAAGGATTACAATAAATTCTTTGGATATATATATATTTCAACCAACCAAAACCATATTTTAGAAATGTGTTAATGAAATATCATACTCTATCCCTTTAATATGAAGAGAAATTTGTTTACTTTGCTGAAAGGGACACTTGATTTGCTTCACCATATTAAAACATTTTTACTCAAGCAAATTCACTGTAACCTTAAAAATAAGTTGGTACAAAAAAAATCTTTAATTATCGCAGTTGTATTTGTGCAGTTCAGTGCATGGGGACCATGCCTACTATTGTTTTTTTAAGGTATCAACTAGTCATCCACACAGTCACACATGAATAAGTGTCTGGAAATTTAATGGACAATATAAGCTACATTTCCTATTGTGCTATTTATTTTACTCTCTTTTCCTTATGCTTTTAAATTAGTTAATTCTTTATAAAATCTTAATTACAAGTGGACAGTATAACTGACTTTACTCTGTGAATAAAATATAAAAACTTTAGGTGAAACATATTTAAATGACAAAATAATGAAAAGAAACACATTAACTTAATTAATATCTACATGGATAGATGGTTACTCTATGAATCTGTATAGTGTCCTGTTACAACTAATCATATGCACATGTTTTCTCTCCCAACTTGCTAGCTCTAGGGATGCTGTGAATTTTCTAGGCCATTCAGACCATGTTCAATTGAAGATATTCCCTATAGGAATTTGTAATCAAAACTCAAACTAAATTTATAGTCATAAAACTAATGATCCAGGCAGTCTTTCAAATGCCCTTTAAAACACACTTTACTTTCTTAATTGTTCACTGAGGCTTCTTCTCAAAGAAATATTACATCTACCATAATCATATGCTAAAGATTTCCATTTGGTTTCAAATTCAAATAGTCTGTTGACAGTACAGAGCTAGGAGTGGATCCCTAGACAGGGCAAGTACATTTCAACTTAACTAGGTAGTAATAGGTGAATCAAAAAATGCTTATGTCAATTTATAGTACCACAATACCCTTGATGCTCTATATTCTCAAAACTGTGTTACTGTCACTTTCTAATTTTTGCTAATCTAATGAGTATTAAATCACATCTTGTTAAAGATTAGGTAAATATCTCTTAGTAGAATTTTCCATTAAAGGTCTTATTTCTCTTTTATTAGATTTATATTTAGGTTCTTTGGAGTGATCATAAAAGGGAGATTTTAAAAAATTACTGTTTCTCTTTGTTACTGATGTATATAGTACATAGTTGATATTTATATATTAATCTTATTATATCTTTCAATCTTGCCAGATTCTGTTATTCCAAAATGACACTAGTAGATTCACTTAATTTGCCTGTGTAGACAACCACAAATCATCTGTGAATAATGACAATTTTGCTCCCTCCCATTGTTTCTTGTCTTACTGTGTAGTTTATGGCTAACAGTAAACTAATGTACAGAAATCAACAATGATTATCCTTTTTCTATTCCTAACTTCAGAGAAAAATGTTTCTAATTTTCTTTTCTCATAGTTTACTTGTCAAGCTACATCAGACTAATAAACTTAAAAATGTCTCCTCTTTTTAAATTCTTTGCAAGATTTTGTATGAGTTTGAAATTTTTGTTTTTTGAATATTTCCTAGAACTTGACTGTAAAACAGCCCAGTCCTAATTTTGTTAAGTTTAAAGATTTTAACTGACTAAATCTTAAGTAGTTCTAATCAGTTTAAAAAGTTTTTTCCATGAAAATCTCTGATGTGTCTTTACTTTGTATTTCACTGTTTTTTTGCTTATGTCTTTAGTAGTTTTTTTCCTTCTCCTGACTAATCATGCTGTACTTTCTATTACTTGCTTACTTGAATACTTGTATTATGAATGTCTTTCTCCTTTCTTAACATAAGCATTTAAAATTTATCTATAAATCCACTTCAGGTGCAGCCCACATGTTTTGATCCATAGTTTAATTTTAAATTTATATTATGAGTTAATTCTTGACATGAGTTATTTGAATTTTTCAAGTTCCTAGATATAACATTAGTGTGTCTACTTAATTAGTCTTCTATTGATTAAACTTAATTGCAGACACCATGGCTATATCAACTCTTCAAAATATTTTGAATATGTTTATCAATTTTGTATTATCAATTTTGTAAGTGTTCTATGTAGTTCTGTGTATTCTCTAATCACTGGATGAGAATTCTTTATATGTACCTATGAATCTTATATATTTATAATTTCTCTTTCTAAATGGATCAATTTTGTTATATATTTTGAGGGTCTGTTAGAGGTGCATACGATTTTTTCTCACTTTATTTTTTTGTGATTATTAATTTTAAATAGTGGTCTGCATATGACAATTCTACTCTGACATCCTTGGAAGGGTCTAATCTTGTAGTATCTACCAAATATCATTTAAAGGTGTGCGTGTGTGTGTGTGTGTGGGGGGGTGTGCACGTGCACACATGCGTTTTGATTTTAGATTATAAACTCAAAGTTCAGTGGGGCTTTATCTGAGCAACCTATGGGGCCTGATAATAAGATATGTTTTTTTTTTCCCATGCTCATCTTTTATTATAAATTATTTTTTTAAAAAAATGCTTGTTTATTTTTTTCGTACTATATATACATAATTTTTTTTTTAACATTTCAGGATATGTTCTGTATTTGTTTCTGCCTAGCATCCAGTGGATGTTACTTGCCTGGGGCTATAATATATATAATAATAAAATATATAATAATGTATTTTACCTTATTGGCGATTCTGAGACCACACAATTAATACAGATTAAAACCTGAAATTTACTGGAGGAGAAACAATTGACTACAAACTCTCAGGAGAGGCATACCACACACATGCATGCAAATGCATCCCCTCTCCCCAGGTACCCAAACAAAGAAATACAAGCTTCCTTATTTTCACCCTATGTCAGTGGAGAGGTTTTAATTTCTAATCTATTATCTCACTGAGGTTATGATCCAGGAGGATCCTATATAGGGGTCTAAGAAATCCCATGATGCATGACTCAAAGAAATTGTCTTTTGTCTCTGTGAGGCCATTTAAAACCAAAGCCTTTTTGGTTACTAAGAGAATGAAAATTTCCTTAGAATTGTCAAAGTATGCTCCCTCTTACAACTTTGATTTTCATTTACCACTTCACTTTTTGTACACTGGGGCATTACTATTACATTCTTGTAAGTTCAGCTATTCATTTAAAGGGATATTTGCTATATTCCACTCAACATTTATAGGTGCTGTCGTATCTTCATTAATTTTTGCTCTAGAAGAAGGATTTTCAAATTACCTAGTTTCCAATTTTTGGATTTTTTTTTTCTTATAAGACTAGTTTTGTGTTAAGTTGTAAGATGCAAAGAGACCTGGATGTTTGTAAAATTCGTCATTTATTTATTTTTATCCTTAAAGTTCAAAACTTCTACTAGGATATATATAGCTGTTGGTGTCTTCTGTTAATCTTTGTCAAAACACATTGAGCTCTTTCTATAGATTCTTTTTCTTCAACTAAGAATTTTTCCTGAATCTTATATATTTTTTATTATTGCTGCTCTTCTGTCAGTTATTATCTGTCCTTTGGGAATGCTAGCCATTCAATTTGTAGTTTCTTATTTTTATCTAAAATAGTTTCTACCTCATAATTCTTGTCCTATCCATTTCCTCTACATTTTAATAGGTTTGATCAAACTAGTTCTTCACATAATTAATTTACTTTCCTACAGCGATTATTTTTATCTCTACTGCTTCTAATGCAGCTTAATATTCTGCAAATGCCAGGTTCACTTTCTTACAACCTTCTCTTATCATTTCATTATTGCTTCTTTTCTATTCCTGACTCTTAACAAGTTCTCTTTTCATTCTAGTCTCATTTTATCTTATTTTTCATGTTATATTTAATAAATTCCATGTTCACTTGAAATTTTTAAGAATTCAACAGATGCTATGTATAATGTCTTATTTTTAAACCCTCCCCACACATAATTCCTAAATAAGTTCACTCTCTTCCTCCTGAAGGCTGTAATTTTATCTTTTAATGATGCATAATCTCTTTTATAGGCTCCATGTTGTTGCTTTTCTTATTTATTCATTCATAAACAATGAGAAGCCTTGCAAAACTTTACAGTGCCCCCAAATAAGGTAGATCGTCTCACCTCTTACTTGGGTGTGTTGGAATCAACTTCTCAGATCTTTTAGTTGATACGCATTTACATTAACATTTAAATAATCCAGTGATTTTCAGAAATGAGAATGGAGCCAGGACTTCAGGGTTCCTTGCTAATGGTGATGTCCACCACCATCAGGGAAGAGCCCTGTCACATTTAGAAGAAAAGCCACTTTTTCAGCCTGGAATAACTTAACAAATATTTGGTTGTCTCACTCTAAGTGTTTGAAGTGAAAGTAATCAGCAGTATTTGGTCTGCCACTCATCTCTTAACAGTCTTTTTTAACAGGTCTCATCCTTTCGAGTTATTAAGAGTGAAACTACTGTTTATTTCTTTTCCATGAAGTCAAGCTACTCAAAAGCAAAACGGTTATTTAAACTTTTGTGTCTGATCATCAATCTAATACTGTACATTTCTGGGCAAGTACCCTTCCTTAATTTCAGAACCTAGTTTTGTGTTTTTCTATCTTCAATCAAGATCTGGAAAGGGGAATTAAGTGCTTGAGCTCGTCTATAACTGTCCTATAATTTATAAAGGGTAATGCCTTCATATTCAGAGATTCGCCATCAACTACAGATGGAACAATCAAAGTTCTCATTTGAGATGTTGACATAATCATGCTAGTTCCAATGAGCATATGAACCAAATATAAAAAAAGTAAAAAAAAAATGACATATTTCATTGATAATGTAAGAAAAGTATTCAAATACTTAAAAACTGGATAATTTTTAGTCATTCATTTATTCCATAAGAATTTATGAATTCATTACTATGTTTGGGGCACTGGAGTATCTACTGGAAACACACAGATGAACATGGCACTCTTTGACTGAAGGAGTTCAAAGGTTGGAGTTTGGAAATTGACATGATAATATATAAGTTGAAAACAACACAAATCATTGTTATAATTTATAAGTTTGCTTTGGGAGTACAGGAGAATCACCTGACTCTATAGATTCAATGATGGAGATACTAAAAAGCATAGATAGGTTTTCAAAATTTTTACATTAAGATATAAATATAGAAAGGTAGCAAGGAATAATACATAGTATAGTATAGTATAGCTAGGTCTGAATTTTAGAAAGACACAAATAAAGCAAGAAAGGTAAGTCATTGATCTTATATGCCCTACTCAGGGGTTTGATCTTTATTTGAGAGACCACGGGAGTAATTGAAAGTTTTCATGTTGAATTCTCATATTTGCATTTTAAAAATGGCAGCATGGAAAATATCTGGAGGTATATAAATCTAAAAGCTAAGAGAAAAGTGAAGCAGTACTGCAGTAGGATTGAGAACTTACAGAATGTCTGATCTAAAAGCATTCCCAGTGTCAGTGAGACTGGGGAAAAATGAATAATTTCTGAGACATTTCTGATGTTGGATCCATAGAAATTAATGACTGAGTGCATGTTTTGGGTGAAAGAAACAAGTTAGGTATGACTACAAGGTTTCTGTTTTAAGTTCCTGCATGGGCAGTGCAATCATTAACAGAAATCAGAATCAATAAATTAAATTTAATAAAGTAAATTTAGGATAGAAAGAGAGAATTCACTTTTGATCACTTTTGAACTGAACATTCAGGTAATGACTGAAGATATGAGAACAGATGAGATAATTCAGAGAGAATGTGGCATCAAAACAGGGCCAAAGATAGATTCTTAGAGAAAACTCAAATAGGCAGGAAGGAGAAAAGGAATAGCTTTTTAACTAGAAAAGAATACCATGTTCACACAATACCACGTGTATAGCTATAGATTTAAAGGTCTAGTATTTGCTTATTTTTACAAATATTACTATACTTCATTTGTAGTTTTCCACATTTATAATAGCTAAGGCATTAAACTAGTTATAACAAAAGTAAAAATTGAATAATCTTGAAAAAGTCAGAGTGTCTAGTTGTTATTACTATGATTTCTGTGGTAGAAAGGCTATAAGGGCATGACAATATGATTAAGTATGTCAAATACTATCTGACTAACCCATAGCTTTCTTGAAATAAAAATAAAGCAATAGAGAAGCAGTAAAAATTTTCTCCAGCTAGAATCAACATATCCAATTGCAAAACCTCTAGAACACCACAGTGGTTACCTAAAGATTTGGTTACACACCAAACTTTCAAAGAGAAAACATATATTGGCTGGATTCAGAGAAATCAAATATTTTAAGTATGATAACCAGGTATATTCAGTTTTGATATTCATATAAATCCTAAGTAATGTTAACATGTTGATTTTGTAATATTAGCCAAAATTTAAAACACTAGATTGAAAATACCTATTAATAGTAAAATAGAATAATAACCATTCTTAATATTTCACATGTAAACATTTCCTTTTAATATCTAATATTCTCTAAGTAAACATCTAACTGTGTAGAAGAGGTTTATGTTATTCTACAGCATGATAAAAAAATATTTATTGGCAATAATGAGCTGATTTTCAGTTATGTAAGAAAAGGTTCATCTACTTTGAATTCTATCCCTATACAGCAAAAATCCAACCTTTTCAGGTTCTGAATTCCAATCCTATATCTTTTAAGTGAAAACTATAGACTATAATGTTATAAAAAAAAGTCATATAACACTTCTTTTAAAAATCTTATTTGAAGGTTAGCTTACAAATATTCTCTCTTTTAGTTAAGCAAAAGATACTAATGAATTATGCTCTAAGCAAATATTTCTCACTCTAACAACAGGATGTCTATTTTTAGCAGCAGGTTTGGCTTAAAGTGAATAGCTTTCACTCTATGATAAACTGCAGTATATACTATAGTACATTTTATCAAAAAACATTTTTAAAATATTTAAAAAATAAATCATGTTACAAACACAAAAATAAAACTATCACAAAAGTACTTACTCTAACAAATTATTTCCTCAAAAATAATATTTCTGAAAAATTTTATCATACATCCAAAACCAAAATGTACATATTTATTTTTTTCATTAAATCCCTATTTCTGAATGAATTCTACATAAAAGCAACCAATAAGTCAACAAAATTTTGGCAACATCTTATTCAAGATTAGTATTTTTTATAATCAAAATAAGCTAACAAAACTTAATATTAGAATTACAAAGCTAATAAAAAAGAAAGTTTGATTATCTTCAAGTTTAGATACAAAAAAATGCCTTTCTTATCATGGTGGGTCTTTCACTTACAAATGTGTAAAACAATAACAACAATATCTGACAAATATAATAAATCAAACCAAAAGAAATTTAGGAACTGATTATTAATAGTGATATTAGTTGCTCACAGTTCTTAATGGATTTTAAAAGCAAATTACTACAATGCCTAAATGCAAAAACATCAACAGAAAATATAATTCACTGTAGCTCTGGATTTACAATTGGTCCTCTAAAAATGCTTTTTCTTCTTATAGTTAAATATTTTAAAAATATTTATATATAGCTGCAGAGTCTCAGAGAGCATACTTACCACTCATGATGAAAACGAACCTTTCCAAAACATATTGCTCAAAACAACAATCCAACAGCAAAGGGAGTTATGCTAATCTCTAGAGGTAGAAGCCGATGGTGTAAACACATACACTGGAACATGCAGCACACAAAAAATGAAAAGAGCTTTCTTTTGTTTTCTAAAGAAAAGCCCCTAGAAGCAAAGCATAACTACCCAGCATGAGATATCACTAGTAAACATCAAATTAATGTCAAAGATGTGTATAACTAGATTTAATTTTCTTCAAGCTAGTTATCCTAGCCTCTTTCATATACCACTCGAACAACTCAAAATGGCAGGGAGAAAATGTTCGAACCAGTATGTATAAGATGTTCTCAATTATATCAGCATGAGTTGTTACCACGGCAACATTAGACCAGAATTATCGGTTCACTTGTAACCAAGGAGTAGCTTTTCTAAAGCTTTAATTAACCAAGACAAATAAAATACCCTTTAAAAAAAATTTAGAGCCACATGATTATTAAATTACCACATTTCTTAAATTTAAGCATTTATCTACCCTTCTTACATCTTTCAAAGACATAAAAAATTGCTGTTTTGTTCATATACTCACACAATCCCATGGTGAACTGGCAAGGAACAAACAGCAGAATGATTGCACCTAAACGTCTTTCAATTACACCAGCTCTTACTGCTAGCTGTGGACCTCACTGATATTAAAATGCTGTGTGCTGTTGCTAGTGACTATTGGCGATGAATCTTATTGCCCAGATCGCTGATAGCTTTCATTTTTCATGAGCCAGAAAGCTATACTGCAGCACAAATGTTAACCATTTAAACTTCTGAATTATGGAAGAAGCTAAATATAATATTTTATATATCTTTATTGAAAAGGAGATCATAAATAACTTATTTATAAACTTTCAATAAATTCAGCATTACAAACTGTCAGAAGAGGGGAATACACAAAAAAGTTACTGGCAATCACTGTTGAAGTGTAAATTTTCTTACATTAAACAGGATTAAGAAAATAGATTGCTTAGAAGGTGGGCAGACTGAACGGCATGGTAAATGAGCTTTTCTGACTCCTAGAGACCCCAAATTTTGTATCAAAATGTACAAAATGAATGAAGTCTTGTTAAGTAAAACTTTAGCAAGTAAACTTGCCATTTTAAAAGTTCCCAGGTGAGAGAAGACTTCCAGTGATGGGGAAATAAGTAAGTCAGCAAATGTTCTCCCCATGAAATGACTATAAGGCTAGACAAAATTGTCAAAAACAATAACTTCATGGCTCTGGAAATTTAGCAGTCACAAATAACAAATTGAGAAGCATTCATTCATGACAAACTGCTGAACTCTGTATAATAACAGTGGGAGTCTGGTGTTACCACTTGGTGCTGCTCCTGTTCTCCACAGTGTAGTCAGCATGGTTACTTCTATCAGGGTGGGGCTGGCTATGACAATCAAAGCTTTGCTGTCAGACAGGGCTTACTTGATTTGAAGATGAGACCGAAAAACTCCAAACAAGTGATGTTGTCAATAAAAAAAAAGCAAACAAGGAAGTGACCAGCTTTGCTAGTTTGAAGTATGGCCTTGGTAGGGATAATGAACAGACTGGTGGTCTAGCAGGAAATTTGCTATGGTGGTCTACATAGAAAGCAGAAATTAAAGAAGCAGAGAAGGCCTACATAAGCTTATCATTATCCCTGGCTGAGTAGTAAGCTATTCCATAAGGGAGACCCAAGAGATAGAGCCTTGCAGAAAGTTAAAGCTGGTACAAATTTGAAAACCATCTGAATATTGAATGTGTTCCCCAACCTACAAACCGCTCTGGTCAGTACAGACTGGCTAAACATGTGTGAGTACAACTTTTGCTCAATCACTGAGTAACAACAAAGCTAGGGAGACAAGGCGTAACACCTAGCAGAGAAATTAGCAACCAGACATAATAGATTAAGGCCAAGAGAGTTAATAAAACAAAACAAAACATAAATAAAAACAGCCTCCAGGGAACAAAAAAATAATCAGAATCCAAAGCCGCTACAAAAATATTATTTTAAACAGTCCAATTTTGACAAAAACATTATATATCCATATAAGGAAAAATGGCAGTCAATAGAGAATGTCTCTGAATGGGCTCAGATAAAGGATTTAGTAAAAAAGGGCAAAGAAAAAAATATTTAAAGAAATAACGGTTAAAAATGCCAGTTTAGTGGAAAATATTAACTGGTAGATCCAATAAGTTTAAGTAATTCCAAGTAAGGTAAACATAAAGAGATTTATACCTAGACACAACATATTCAAGTTGTTGAATGTCGAAGACAAAGAAAAAATCTTAAAAACAGCAATAGAAAAATGACTGATCATGTACAAGGGAAAAGCAATATAATTAATCATGATTTCTTAACAGAAATAAGAGAGGCAAGGAGGCAGTAGAATGATATATTTAAAGTGCTAAAAAAACAAAAAAACAAAAATAAACTAGTTTATAATAATTCTCTATATGGTCTTTAGCCATGCCACCTTGAACAAGCCTAATTCCTTCTGATCTTGAAAGCTAAGCAGGGTCAGGCCTGATTAGTACTTGGATGAGAGACTACCTAGGAAAACCAGGTATTATAACATAAAAAAAAAATTAAATAATTAAAAAATAAAAAATAAGGGATTGTAAACTGATAAGGTCCTTGCAATCTGTGAGGTCAACCGAGGAATGCCTTGCCTAAGAAAAAAAAATTATGAAAAAAAAAAATTCTCTACCTGAGAGTAATATCCTCCAAAAACTAAGGTAAAATACAAAATTCCCAGATAAATAATAACTAAAGGTATTTATTGCAAGTAGAAATATTTAAGGAAGTCCTTCAGACTAAAAGAAAATGATACTAGGAAATATTTAGATTGCCTGGAAGAAATGAAGAGTACTAGAAATAGTAAATATATAAGTAAAATACTACATAAATACATACTTTTATATTTTCTTCTCTTAATTTATTTAAAGAACCTAAATTGTAAGAAGCAATAACTATAACATTGCATTGCTGGATTTATAAAAATGATCTGTAATATATATATGAAAATTATAAGACAAAACTGGAGAAGAAATTGAGCTACATTGGCTCAAAGTAGCTGTATTATAATGAAATTAAGTCAATGCTGTCCTGAAGGAGATAGTAATAAGATAAAATGTGTAACACCTAAATCAACTATAATAATCTTTTAAATATTCAAAAAAATCAGAGGAATTAAAATGGCATTCTATAAATATCTGTTTAACAAAAAAGTAAGAGAGGAGTAACAAAAGAAAAAAATATCTATAAGATATAGAGAAAACAAAGAGCATAATAGAAATTATGAATCCAACCATATCAATTTTATATTAAATGTGAATGGAATAAATGTAGATCAAACAGCAGAAAGTTTTAGACTGGATAAAAAAATCAAGGTCCAACTCTATGGTATGTACAAGAGCCACACGTTAGATTGAAAGATATAAATAGGATGAAAATAAAAAAGAGAGAAAAAGATATATCATGCAAATAGTAACTATAAGACAGCTGGAGTACTTACTTCAATATCAGACAAAAGAGTCTTGAAGACAAAAAATATTGTTAGAGACCAAAAAATGACATTTTGTAATGATAGAAAAGCCAATACGTCTGGAAGATTTAATAATTAGACATGCACTGAGGAAAAGAGTCCCCAAAATACCAAAACAAAAATGACAGAATTTAAAGAACTACATAATTCAACAATTATAGTTGAAAAATTCAATATTTCTCTCTCAGTAATTCATGGAAAAACAAAAGAAAATCATCAGGGATACAGAAAACTTCAATAATAACGTCAAAACTAGACATTTATAAAACATAGCACCTAATATCAGCAGAATGTACATTCTTTTCAAGCACATATGGAAATTCTCAATAATAACCATGTCCTAAGCAAAATAACAAATCAAAATTAATTTGAAATGATTAATATATCACACAAAATATGATCTTTGATCTCAGAAGAATTAAATTAGGCATCAACAACAAAGAGACATTTTGAAAATCCCCATATATTTAAATTTAAGTCCCAAAAAAATCCCAAGAGAAATAAGAAAATATTTTGAACTAAATGTAAAAAATCTACAAGAAATAAACATTTACAAGATATAGATAAAGCAGGGCTTAGAGGAAAATTCATAGCTTTAAACTTCTACATTAGAAAAGAAGGTCTCAAAACAATAATTTAAGCTTCTACCTTATGAAACTCAAGAAAGAACAGCAAATTATACCCAAACCAAGAAGATCAGAGCAGAATTCAAGAAAATAGAAAATAAAAAATATAGAGAAAATAAATGAGACCAAAAGTCTTACTGATAAACATTTAAACTGATCAAAAATTAAATTAAAAGAAAACACAACAAAGTAAGAGAGACGATACTAATTACCAAATTTAGAAATGAAAAAACATCACTGCTGACATCATAACCAGAGAGAGAAATTAAATGAGTTATAAGGGAAAACTATAAATAACTTTATGTAAATTATATGTGATAACTTAGATGAAATGGACAAATTCATAGGAAAAATATTACTAAAATCAACTCAAGAAGAAATAAAATATATGAAAAGACCTATAAACAAAAAAATCACTGAATTAGTAATGAAATTTTTTCCCACAAAGGAAAGATCAGGTGCATATGGCTTCCCTGGGGAATTCTATAAAACATTCAGAGATATGATGCCAAACCTACACAAACATTTTCAGAATATAGAGGAGGATGTAACCCTTTCCAACTTCTTTTATAAGGCATGATACCACAGTGAGGTAAAGTTAGACAAAGAATAAAAGAAAGTTACAGACCAATCACAATGCTAAATCTTTATCAAAATATTAGCAAACCTAATAATAAAGCAATATATAAAAAGGATTCTAGACCATGCTCATGTAAGATTAATCCCAGGAAGGTAGGCTGGTTCAACACTGAATGAAAATCATTTAATGGAAAATACCATATTATAGAATAAAAAACAAAATTACCTAGTCATCTCAATATATGTATGTAGAAGCATTCCACAAAATCCAAACCTGTGATAAAACCTCCAACAAACTATGACTAGAAGGGAATTTCCTCAAGCCAATAAAAGACGTGTGTTGGAGGTGGGGGTTCTATAGTTTATATCATACATAATGGTCAAAGATGGGCTGCTTTCCTCCTAAGACTGGGAATAAGGCAAGGATGTCTGCACTTGCAGCTCCAAAGCAACTTTGTGCTGGAGGTTCCAGCCAGTGCAACAAGGTTACAAAAAAGATATTAAAGGTATAAAGACTAATAAGAAATAAAACCACTATTATTAGTGGATGTGAGTCTATAAGTAGAAAATCCTAAGGAATCTACAAAGAAACTACTAGAACATTTACCAACATCATAATGTAAGATCAATATACTAGGAACAAATAATCCAAAAATGAAATTAAGAAACAATTTCATTCACAATAGTATTAACAGGAATAAAATACTTAGAAACCAGTTTAATAAGACATATTCACTACAAAATAGAAACTACACAGAAATTAGAGAACATCTAAATAAATAAAGATATTTCATGTTTATGGATTGCAAAACTCAATATTGTTAAGATGATAATTCTCCACAAGTTAATCTACAGATTCAAACCATCTCTATTAAAATCCTAGCAGAATTTTATTCAGAAACTGACAAGTTGATGTCAAAATTTATATGGAAATGCAAAAGATCTAGAATAGCCAAAACAATTATGGAAAATAACAAAGTTGGAGGACTTATATTACTTGATTTCACAATTTATTTTAAAGTTACATTAAACCAAAACAGTGTGGTATTGGCATAAAGATAGACATATGTAGATCACTGGGACAAAACTGAGAATTCAGAAGTGAATCCTTACATTTATGGTCAATTAATTTTTGACAAAGGTGCCAAGACAATTCAATGGAGAAAGAATGTACAAATGGAGAAGGAAAAAAAAGGCCTTTACTCCATACCTCACCCAATATTCACAAAATTTAACTCAAGTAAAAGATTTCTAGATGAAAGCATAGAATAAAAATCTAACTGTAGGTTAGACAAAGATTTCTTGAGATATGGCACCAAAATTAAAATTCATAAAAGAAAAGACTGATAAACTGAACTTCATTAAAATTATGAATTTTTTATTATTATTAGTTTCACATATACAGTACGTTGGTTAGACATTTACACAGTTTATTAAATGATCCCCCTGATTACTCTATCTTCCTTCTGGTTCTACACATAGCCATTACCTTACTGCTGTCTGCATTCCAATCTATTTGGTGCTCCCTATCCCCATGACCATCTATCAACTACTAATTGGTACTTCTTTAACCCTTCAGTGCTTTCTCCCAACCCCCCACTCCCCTCATCTCAGTTATCAGACTGCCCTCTACATTTGTGAGTCTGTTTTCAATTAGTTTGTTCTTTTTGTTCCTTAGATTACGTATATCAGTGAAATCATATGGTATTTATCTTTCTCTGACTTATAAAATTACCAACTTTTGATCTTTAAGGACATTTTTAAAGAAAATATGACAAGTTACAAAACTGGAGAAAATATTTGTAAATTATGTATTTGATAAAGAATTTATAATCAGAATATATTTTTAAAAACCTTTTAAGACTTGATAATAAAACACCCTCAGTTTTGAAATTGTGCAAAAGGTTTGAAAATACATTTCTACAAAGCAGATACACAGATGGCTTAAAAGAACATGAAAATATGCTCAGCATCATCAATCATTAGGAAATACAAACTGAAAACCATAATGAAATACCAATTCACACACACCAGAATAGCTACAATCCAAAAGACTGATACCAAGTGTTAATCCTGGTAGTGGTTAAAATATAAATTGGTAAAACCACTTAGGAAAACATAAAATTAGAAGTTAAAAAGATAAACATAAACTTACCATATGACCCCAAAATTCTATTTTTAAGTATAGACTCAAGAGAAATAAAAGCATATGTCCATCCAGACTTATATACAAATGTTTATAGCAACATTATCCAAATAACCCAAAACTGAAAACAATGCTAATGTTCATCAGCTGCTGAACTGATAAACAAAATGTGTTACATCCAAACAACGTAGTATAATTCAGTAATCAAAAAGAAGCAACTATTGATATGTTTTATAACATGGATGAACCTTGAAAACATTATTTTAAGTGAAAGAAGCTAGAAACAATAGATTATATATTGTATAATTCCATTTACATAAAATATCCAGAAAAGGAAATCTGTAGGGAGAAGAAACAGATCAGTTTGTCCAAGGTTGAGGTAAAAGTGGGTATTGATTGCAAAATGGTACAAAAGAACTTTTTGGGGTGACGAAAATGTTCTAAAATCAAATTGTGATGACTGTACAACTCTATAAATTTATTATTAAACTTATTAGTAATTGTACACTTATAATGAGTGAGTTTTATGGTATAAAAATTATATTTTGATTTTTAAAATGTTGCCAAGTGCTTCTTTACCTAAGTGGAGGCAGCTAGCTTGAAGCATATCTTCTTTGCTGTGGGAAATATCACTTCAGTAGAAAACTTAATTATGCAAATGTAAGGCTGACAGGCATCCATTATCTTGGGGGAATGATTTAACAAAACCCTTTGAAACTTGGTAAAGGCTGTTCCTTCTCAATACCCTATGGTACTGTGACCAGATACATATACTATTTACTACTTTTCCAGACAATATCTTACTATATCTTTAAAGTAAATTCCAGGTTTTCATATTTTCACATATTTATGTTATTTTCTTTTAATAATCTCTTCCTTCTCTGAATCTCAAAATTCTATTCTTCAATATTCTCGAATTTCCCATCTTCTTTTTAGTGTTAAATTTTTTACACTAAACTTTCACAGTAAGCTACTTACACATTTTTAAGCAACCATTTCACAATGCCTTGAATAGTATGTTGTTTGTATGCTTGCTCTCCTACTCTTGCTTTTGAGAACTAAATTTTATTTTTCCCTACATTTGTTTATAGACTATGATATAGTAAATACTCAAAAAAGTTTACCCAATAAGTAAAAATTGATTACTATAAAGAACCTTATGGAATAGTTGCAGATGGAAAAAGTAGATAAAAATATAATGTGGAAGGTCTTCTGGCTTAGAAGTTGCAATGATATAGATTTGGTAGACTAAGAAATAAGCATGGAAGTAAACTGATGAAAGACTGTATGAGCTTTGGAAAGGTAAAACTGATTAGATAAAGTGGTCTGTTATAACCATGTTAGCTATACAATTCCACCTTATGAAATTCATATACAAAATTGCTCATGTTTTCAATGCAGTATTTAGATCTAAGATTCACTAATATGGATTTGTATCTGTCAAAGAAATAGCCTGCCAATTCATGAGAAAGGAAGATGGGTAAAGTGTTTGGTGGTATTCACCTATTCAGTACTTAAAATGTTCCAATTAGACATTCATTAAGCGTACAAAGTTCAAGATTTAAATGTGCAAAAATTCATCAAATTCATCATTTTATTACTTAATATATCATTTATAATCAAAGGAATAGTAAAAGCTAAGCATAATAAATTTGCTATAAAAGAGAACTCAATGAATTTTAATACTCCTATTCATTTTGAGCCACAACTAAAAGCAGAATTCCTCCATGTTTTTCTTTTGAATTTCATGTACTTATATGTGCATGGAATCGGCTGTTAAATATTTATGTTATCAAACAGGAATTCCTGTTACTTAATTTAGTAGCAAAAGATGAAACACATTTAAGGCACCTGGAAACCACAATGTGGCCTTTATTCCTCATTTCTTCCTATATTTAATGTCACTGAAGAAATTTGAAGTAAAACGTCACATTTCATAAATGCCTAAACTGGTTACTAATCTTTACTCAACAGTTCATGAACCTATTTTTTGAAAAAAATTACATGTAGTTTCTGTGCTTAGTTGGTTTCTTAAAATAGCACTTTTGGAGCAAGCACATTCAGAGTATTTATTATCAGAAGATACTACATTCCTTTTTCTTGTCAAACAAGTCATGCAAGTAAGCTGTTTTAAGTAGCATTGTGAAGAATGTGGTTTGTACAAAAACTTTATATAGTCAAAACTAATTCCATAACTCATTCTATAAATAAATAAAATTTTGTGTTTTCATCACAAAACAAACTCTAGAATTTTTGCAATGATAGGATTCCTGTTTCTGTTATGCCAGTGTTTTCTCCTACATATCAACAAATTCTGTAACAGAAAACAAGAGCTACAAGCTTACCATATCATTACTAAATACATAAAACTATTGAGTATAGTTGAGCTTTTTGGAATATAAAAGAGAAATGAAAGAACACTTGATTAATGAACATTCAGTTACTATTCAAGTATTTATATTATGCCTATTATTTGTAGTTAAAAGGTTTATACCTAATTTTACTATGTGCCCAATGATCTTATTTATTTTGTGACATCTCAGTAAAGAAAAATGTAAACAGCATTTTATCAGTATATTTTTCCAAAAGAAATCATGGCTCATGATGTTATCTTCCATATTTAAATTCTGAAATGTGTTTCAGAAAACATCACAGGCCCCATACACGTTTAAAATGATGTAAGTATAGTTCAAACATAATTTTTAATTATTAAAAGCCCATGATATTCATTCAAGATATATTTATTAAACACCCACTATTTGGAGGAACAAGTACTAGTGAAACAGAAATTAGTTTAAAAATTAGATAGAAATTATCTTCATTCTTCATTGAAATTTTATTTAAAAGATCTTTAAAATGCATAAAAAAAGATTTCCAAAAGGTCTTAGGAGATGGCAATTTAACAGCATAAGGCAAATAGAATGAATAACAATATTTGTTGCATGATAAATGTTAAAAATGTACTGTTATTTCAAAATTGATCACTTTACTAACTTGATACTTTAGATTCCTCATCTATCAACTTACTTATGGTAAGAATTAATAATAAATAAAACCTTTAATGTAAAAAAAATACTAATATATGTTCTTTCTCCCTAAAATAGCTTGAAGGTAAAAAAAATCTATATAGACCATAGAGTAAATTTTATAAACAACTTTTTTTTTTAGATGAGTTTTCTTCCTTAACTGCTATGGCATATGTAAGCAGAAAGAGGCAAACCCCAGTGTTTTTTGATGATCAAAAAAAAAAAATAAAATAAAAACACACCAAAAAGGGCAAAAGTAATAAGAGTAATTCTATTGTCCCTTTAATCAGAGTGACAAAATACCTGGGGGAGGATCCAAGGTGATATATGGAATGGAGGCACTTGGAATTATTTATATATGAAATTTATCTTTTAAAATGCATGTCACCATAAAGTTACACATCACCATTTTAGCAAACGAGGCAGTTAAGTTCAAACATTTTAATATTCCTGGAAAGAATGTGATGTATGCATAAACAACTTTGACCCCCTTTAACCATAATTATGAGTAAAATAAATATAATTATAATGCTTTTGATTTTTAAAATGTTACAAGTTCATATAAACTAATCATACTATGCTTTTATATTAGAAACCCTGCCTGTAAAACTGAAATAACTTTCACATATGCATTTAAAAATAAAAGTTGGCAAACATAATAGAAATTTAATTAAAAATTCAAGTTGCCCCTTTCAGATTTTAAGGCTTATATATACAAGGCATTTTTTAGAACAAACTGATCATTGTTTCTAAATTTTAGACATTTCACTCATATAAGAACAAAAAAGAAAAACAAAAAGGCAGTAACACACACTAGAAATGATGTAAAAAATTTGTATAAGTTACCCACTGACATTCAACTAAAATAGCTGCACAGTTTGGCTCAATTTATAATCAAGTTTTTGTAAAATATTTTCAACCTCAACTTGCAAAACTTCCTTGTGCAAATCATAAAAAGACAAACAAAAAATAGCTCTTTATGTTTGATCCTAAAACTCCCATTAGTATTTTAACTTCTAGTCATAATGTTATCATTAAAAAAACTTACTTGATCTGTCCCATAACGCAGTATGTTCAGAGAAATGAAGGCTGTCATTTTCCAGAGCTGTTTTCTGATCATGTGTAGTACCTTTAGAGTGTCTATGAAATAATCGGCTAGCAAAACCTTCCAACTTCTGAAGAGCAGTTGTACCTGTATACTGGTTACAGGATAGTTCTCTATAAGCTGCCATTTATGTGCATTTACACTTTACTTAAAGTAACTAAAAATATTTTCAGAAGGAGCTCAGCAACTTCTTACACAGAAGCTAAGAGCTATGCATGTGTCAAACTTCCTGTTTGCAGGGTATTCAAACCACTACTGCTGTTCTGTTTCCTGTTAATATAAAACAGCACATTACTGAGCCTTTCTTAGCAAAACTCTCCATCTCAACTAGAGCTGGGGATTTTAATAACTTGAAATATTGGCTTAAAAGGCTCTATGTTTAAGATTATTTTAATATCAATATACAGGTTAATGAGAGTATTAAATATAAATCTTTATACATACAGAGTAGGCTAAAAAGTTTTTTTTTAAAAAAAGGAAAACTAGTTAAATATGTTTTACAACCCTATGCCAATAACTAAGGCTAAACCACCCTCCAAATATAATATGTTAAAAAGGTTATTTTTTTTCTAGGAAGTCAGCTAATGTAAAGATTTTATAAATCCTTATAAACAGTTAACTTTTCATCAAAAATTGGTATGGAATGGATATTACAAAACTCTCATAAAACAAATTTATAACACATATTTTAACAAAGAAAAAAATCTGAACTAGCACTTAAGCACTTAAAAAAAGAACTGAATGTTGCTAACTCATTGACTTATATCTAATATATACAGGAACTACAAAAACTCAGTATGTCAGTATTGCTTATCAAAATTACAATCTGCTGACAAGTGCTTATGAGCGATACATTTTAAACTTAAAATATTTATAAGATTTAAAATGATATAAAATCAACCACGGCAAGAGATTTCAATTGAGGGAAAAAAATTCCTTCTAGTTGAATGAGACATGTTAACTTTAAACTTAATAAGAACTATAGCTTCCCCAGTCCTTGATTTAGGGGTCTTGCCTTAGACATAGCTCTTTTGATTAAAAGTAAATAATATTTGTCATTGTTCATTTGTAAGAAAAAGTAACCTGTGACATATAACAGTGATTTTCAGTACTTGCCTTTTTTTACTAATTAAAAATGAGAAGTCTGTGTGGTTTTCTCTTTAGAAGCTCTAAATGAGGGAAAGAAAATCAAAGAAAAGAAGGAAGGAAGGAAAGAAAGAAGGGAGAAAGAGAGCAAGGGAAGGAGAGAGGAAGGGAGGGAGGGAGAAAGGGACTCTAAAAAAATCAATCTAAAAAATACCTTAGTCCAAGTTTCTTGCCAGCCACTTGACAAACAGAATAGGAACAAAACTGTAATCAAATAAGAAACATGCATACGAAACAGACTAATTAATTTTACCAAGTAACAGCTCATTTGTGTACACTTTGTTTTGTGTAACATAATTAGTATCAGTCTAAACATATACACATTATCTATAAGACTCAAATGCACAGCTTTCTGTATAAATGTGCATGAAATAATAACTATTATTAAAAGACATCTGATAGTGTTTTAACACAAAACTGACGGACACTGAATAAGTGTCTGCAGTCTTTAACAAATATCTACATGGACTGGACTGACTCTGTATGGGTAAAAGTGGATAAAATTCTTGAATTCTTTGACTTGCTCTTTTGGGAGAAATTCTATTCACCCTCAAAGCTCACCATAAATGTCACCTCCTCCCTGAAGTTTCCCATACGCTTCCCAGAAAAATAAACTGTTCTCTCCTCTGTTTCCATTGATTTTATAATTTCATGTTAAAATTTGCTGCTTGTAAATGAACGCCTCGAATTGAATTACTCAGATTCAAAATGCAATGCATGTATTAAATACTCGATAAATATATATAGAAGTAGTCATTCATTTTTAACAAATGAAAGGTCTAAGTAGAATCATCACTTGAAAATATTTTAATTTTATTTGATAGGACCATAGTGGTTCATATATAAAAACAACAGTAACAGAAGTAATATCATCGAACTCTTTTCTTTATATTCAGTGACTAAATTATATTCATTCTCTGAGTTTCATTTTTATAGTGCAAATGTGGATTTCTAAAAATAACTTTTTGTTTTCCCTACTTCTAGGCATTCCTTTCAATCATTCATCTCTGACATTATTAATTTTCCTCAAATATTACACTCATGGTATTCCCTTGCCAACTGCATGAACTAATCCTAATATTTTAGCCCAACCATATTCATTTTTAACACATGTCTAGACAGACATATCCATTGATGCCTGAGCTTATAGAACATTAATATTAATTTTTTAAATGTATGTCTTACAAAATTACTATAGAAAAAAGTTTCAATGATTACCTAGAAAACTCTACATTTGAAATTTGTATATATATTTTTTCTAATAAAACTGTTTCTATTTGTTACAAAATCCTTGTAGGAAATAGAATCTTCAGTCACAGAGCAATGTTTCTATATATGGTAATGTGACCAGGAAGCTGCGGCAATGAAAGTACTTAAGCAATTTGATTTTTATTAAAAAGAACTCTACTGGCATCTACTGCTAGAAAGAAACAACTACAGCTTTAACTAAAACTGAATTCCTTCATAATTCAAATTAATCTTAGGTATATTGCTTGTTGATGTTTCTTTTCAAAAATCTAAAATGTGCTAATATGTCTAGCCATGTACCCAAATTTGCTGTAATAGCATATCCTATACTCTATTAATAGTTTCATTAATGTATGATAAACTAGAGAATAATCAAGTTATGAATTTATTATTCATTCTACAATGACTTTAGAAATTATAACAATTTTTGAAGTTGAATCTCTTTCGATTGTCACGATACTCCAAAATACTGGTTTCTTATGTTGAGTAATAGTAATGATACCTTACACTTACCAAGCACTTTACAACATATAAAATGATTTCCACTGGGTCACGAGATCCTTACAGATGAAGTAAGCAGGGAAGGTATTATCCTTATTTCAAAATGAGAAAATAAGCTTAGAAACATTGACTTGCCCAAAGTCACCTAGGTTTTATAATTCTTAGATTAGGGCTCCTTTGTACTGCATGACAATGATTACCAAAAAAGTAAACATTTTTTTTTTCAAGTGCAGTACTTTTCAAACAAGGGTGAGGACGTGGAAATGAAAAGTAGGACATGAGATTGGTTCCTGAATATACTGTCCAGAGTGTGATAATCTGCTATGAAAGTTTTCATTCAGATGGTCACTTAATAGCCATGCAATTTAACTGTCCACATTTATGTTTGAAATCATGTTGAGGCCAAACAGGATTATGTACTTTAGAGTCTGAAGGTTAAAGAAAAGAAAAACATGGAAGCATATTTGATACATAAATGATATATTTGCTCCACGTGGAAGGTGAATGATAAGACCATGACTCTTGCTATTTAAATAAAGCTTTCTGGATAGCAGTTTTGCCTTTCCAAAAATGTTATAAATGGATTCATACCTTTCTTTTTTTTCATTTAGGATAGTGTAGAAATTGAGGTTCATCCCTGTTGTGCCTTTCAATAGTTCAGTCATTTTTATTGCTGAATCCATCATATGGATTTATCACAATTTATATATCCACTTGCAAGTGAATTGCCTTTGCACCTTTGTCCAATATCAATTAACCATAATAATGTGGACTCTGTTCTACTCCACTGATCTACCTACATGTCGATTCTTTCATCAGTCCCATACTGTACTGATTACTGTAGATTTCTATTGTCTTAAATCAGATAGTGTAAATCTTCCAACATTTCTTTTTTTTCTAAACTGTTTTGGCTATTATAATTCCTTTACCTTTCCACATTGATTTTAAAAGTTTGTATATGTCTATAATCTTGTTGGGACTTTACTGAAATTGTGTTTATTAGAAAATGACATCTTAACTATGTTGTCTTTCAACCTATAATCATAGTCTTTTCATTTATTTGGATCTTTGATTTCTTTTTTCATTGTTTTATAGTTTCAGCATACAGACTATGCACTGTTTAGTTAGACTTATACCTAAATATTTATTTTTTAATGGGAACTATTGTACATGGCACTTTAAAATATTTATAATTGTTCATTGTTGGTATATAGAAACATATACTATATACTAGTATCTAGTATATATTTGTATATATTAACCTTGCATTCCATAACATTACTACATTCCTTAGCTTTAGTCTTCCTTTTTGTAAATTTTTGGGGATTTTATGTGTAAGTAATCATGTCATCTTTGAACAGATGGTGTATTTTATTTCTTCCTTTTTAATCTGTGCTTTTTATTTATTTTTCTCGCACTGGCTAAGACTTCCAGTAATATGCTGAACAAGAGTGGTGAGAGTGAATATCCTTGCCTTATTCCCAGGCTTAGGAAGAAAGCATTCAGTTTGTCATCATTAATTATGATATCAGTGGTACACATTTTTTATAGATGCCCCTACTGAGATAAGAAAGTTTCCTTCTATTCCTAGTTATCGTAGAGTGATGTTAAATTTTATCTAATGCTTTTCCAGCATGTTAACATGACCATATAGTTTTACCTTTCATCTGATAATATGATGGATTACAGTCACTTATTTCTAATTACTGAACCAGCCTGGAATTCCCAGGATAATTATCTCTTGGTCTTGGTGTAATAATCTTTTTATATATTACTGAGTTCAATTTAATAATATTTGATTGATAATTTTGTGTATAAGTTTACAAGAGATTGTTTTGCAGTTTTATTTTCATTTACTGTCTGCATGATTTTGTTACTAGGTTAAGGACGGCCTCATAAAATAAGTTGAGAAATATCTTTTTTCCTTTTGTGTTCAATTTTCTGGAAGAGAATGAGGAGAACTGGTATCATCATTTCTTCCTTAAATATTTGGTAAAATTTGTCAGGAAAGCTATCTGGGCCAGGAGTTCTCCTTTGAAAGGCTACAAATACTAATTCAGTTTCTTTAATAGATATAGTACTATTCAGTTAAATTTTGACATATTGTATTTTAATTCAGTTAAAAATGTTTTCTAATTTCCATTAAGACTTTATCTTTGGCCATGGAATATTTAAAGTGTGTTGTTTAAATTTCCAAGTAATTGAGGATTTTTCTGATATGTTTCTGTTATTGATTCTAGATTAATTCCACTATGGTCAGAGAACATATTTTACACAATTTTTAATTCTTTTAATTTGCTAAGGTTTGATTTTTGACCAAGTATATGGTCCATGTACATTTGAAGAGTGGCTTCTACTGTGGTTAAGTAGTGCATACTACAAATGTCACTCTGCTATGTCACTGCTTCATATATTTTGAAGCTCTATTACTAGGTGCATATGAATTTAGGATTGTATGTCTTCTCACTGAATTGACACTTTTGGAATTATAAATGTTTCTCTTAATTATGGCTAATTTTCCTTGTTCTGAAGTCAACTTTGTATGATATCAAAAGTCACTATAGCTTTCATTTGATATGTTTACATGCTTTATCTCCCCAGTCCTCACCCTTATCTATTCTTTTGCTTTTTAATGTAACTACTGGTATAACTGGACATAGGTCTATATTTGATTTCTTTTGCATTTTCCCTACCTAAAAAAAAATCATTAATGTTGCAAATATTTGAAGTGTAGAATTTGATATTTTGATAAATACAACTGTGAAATCATTACCACAATCAAAATAATGAACAAATCCGCCCCCTCCCCCAAATTTTCTCATGCCTCTTCATAATCTCTTCCTTCTGCCATTCCAAATCCCCCGGCAACGGATACTTTGACATATAAATAATTTGTATTTTTAAGACTCTAATATCAAATGGAACTCAGTTTGTTAAACATTTCATGTTACAACAGTTTTAGATTTATAGAAAAATTGCAGAGTAGAGTTGCCACATGCCCAAAACAGTTTCCACTATTAACATCTTATGAGATACATTTGTACAATTAATGAACCAATATTAATATATTATTGTTAACTAAATCCATACCTTTGTAGACTTCCTTAGCTTTTATCTAATGTCCTTTTCTGTTTTAGGATTGCATCAAGGACACAATATTGCATTTAGTACTCAGGTCTCCTTAGGCTCTTCTTGGCTTGTGATGGTTTCTCAGGCTTTCCTTGTTTTGATCACCTTGACAATTTTGAGATGTATGTTGTAGGGTGTCTCTCAATTGGTACTTGTGTTTTTTTTTTTTTCATAATTAGCTGGGGTTATGGGTTGAGAAGAGGATGACAGAATACTGCTTCTGTTAACCCTCTGCCTCTGAATTGTGAAAAACTATATTTTCATTTCAGTTCAAAATATTTTTATATTTCTTGAGACTGCTTTGACCCATGTGTTATTTATTAGTGTGTTTTAAAAATTAATTTCCAAACACTGATGGAATTTTCTAGATTATCAATTTCTAGTTTAATTTATTGTGGTCTATGAATATACTTTGCATGAGCACTATTTTTTTAAAACTTGTAAAGATATGGTTCAGGGCCCAGAATGTGATCTATCTGGGTGAATGTTCCATGTAAGCTAGAGAAGAATGTATATTCTGCTGTTGTTAAATGAGATATTCTATAAATGTTAATTGATAGTGTTGTACATATCATCTGCATACTTAATGATTTTCTGCCTGCTTGATCTATTAATTATTGAAAGAGGTGTTTTGAAGTCTCCAACTATAAGAGTGGATTTGTCTATTTCTTTTTTCAATGCTTTTGCCTCATGTGTTTTGACACTTTAGTAATTACATCTGTTTAGGACTGCTAAGACTTCTTGAAGAATCGACTATCAAATCATTATATGATGTCCTTTTTACCCCTTACAATATGCATTGTTCTAAAATCTCCATCTGAAATTAACATAGCTACTCCAACTTCTTTTTGGTTACTGACAACATGGTATATCTTTCAACATCCTTTTCCTTCATTACTTATTTATTTAAAGTTGGTTTTTCACACACAACACATGGTTGGGTCACACATACACATACAAATATATATTTTATCCACTGACAATCTCTGTCTTCTAATTGGCATTTTATACCATTTACATTTAAAGTGACTATTGAGATTAATATCCAACATGTTCATAACTGTTTTCTACTTGTTGCATTTATTTTCCCTTTTCCCTTATTTTTCTGCCTCTTCTGATATTAATTGATATTTTATATGATTCTATTTAATCTCCTCTCTTAACATATCAGTTATACTCCTCTTAAGAAATGTTAAGTGGTTATCCTAGTTTTTACAATATACATTTTTAATTGATCTAAATCCACCTTTAAATAGCACTATATTGCTTCACTCGTAGTGCTGGTACCTTATAACAGAGTATTCCCAAATTCTGTCTTCTATTCCTGACACTCCTGGCATTCATCTCATTTATCCAGATTTTATAAGCACCTAGTATGCTTTATTATTATTTAACACAGCTATTTTTAGATCCATGATGAATATTTTACCTTCATTTTTTATTTGCTTTTCATTATGTATATCCAAATTTCTAACCTATATTGTTTTCCTTCTCCCTGAAGAACTTCTTTTATTACTTCTGGCAGGACAGATCTGCTGGCAATAAATACTCTTAGTTTTTGTTTAAGAGAATCTTCATTTGTCCTTATTTTTGAAAGATAATTCCACTGGATATAGAATTATACGTTAGTGGATTTTTGTCTTTCAGCATCTAAATATTTTATTCCATTCTCTTCTTGCTTGCTGAGAAGTGGTGCTGAGAAGCCTACCATAATTCTTATTCTGTTCCTCTAAAGGTTTTTTCCTTCCCCTCTCCCTCTGGCTTCTTTCAAGATTTTCTGTTTTTGATTTTCATCAGTTTGAATAAGATGTGCTTGGGTATTTTTAAATTTTTGCTTAGAACTTTCTAAGCTTTCTGGGTGATTTTCTACGATTTTCTGTTTCCTCTTTTTTTATGTTTTGTATCTCAGTTCTGGATTTTTTCTTTGTGGTTACTATGAGGTTTGTATAAAATGTCTCATAGATAAAATAGTACTTTTCTTTCTGAAACATCTTATCTTCATCTGTCTATACAAGTTCCATATTTTTCTTTCTCTTTTGTTTGTTATCAAAAATTATCTTTTTATGTTGTGCATTCATTACCAAATTGTAGTGACTGTAGTTATTTTAAAATGCTTTCACTTTAACCTTTATTTTATAATTAACACATTATTCTGATATAGAGTTGCATTTTATGTTTCTGTCACCTTACTCAAAGTTTCACGTACTTCTTTTTGTTTTAAGTAGGAAGAGTTCCTTTTAACTTTTCTTGAAATGCAGTTCTTGTGTGGTAAATTACCTCAGCTTTTGTTTGTCTTGCTGGAAAAGCCTTTATTTCTCCTTCATATTTAAATGATAACTTTGCTGGATACAGCATTCTTGGTTGGTGGTTTCTACCTTCCAATATTTCAAATGTATCATTCCATTTTCTCCTGGCCTATAGAGTTTCTGCTGAGAAATCTGATAACAGCCTGATGATATTTCCTTTGTAGATTACTGTCTTTTTTCCCCCCTTGGCTTTCCTGAGAATTCTCTTTATCATTAACTTTTGACAGTTTTAATACATGTGCTGGAGGTCTTTCTACACAGAGATAAATAGGTGTTCTGTTAGCTTCTTGTACTGTATGATCAACTCCTTCCTTAGTAAAACATTTAGTAACTTCTCATTAATTATTTCTTTGAATAGGCTCTCTGTTCCCTTCTTCCTCTCTTCTCCTTCTGGGATACCCATTTTCTTTGTGTTGCCTTTTTTAATGGATGCAGACATTTCTTAGTTTTTTTTTTTTTAATTGTACTTCTCTCTCCTCTTCCACCTGAATCTTTTCTAGTTTTCTATCTTTTAGCTTGGTAATTCTCTCTCACATATGGTCTGCTCTGTTTCCAATACCTTCTAATGAATTCTTTATCTCACTTACTGAATTCTTTGGCTCCAGAATTTCTTTGGTTATTTTTTTTATAGTTTCAATCGCTTTGGCAAAGTACTCCTTCTGTTCATTAATTTTAGTCCTGAGCTCACTGATCTGCCTTTTTGTGTTTTCTTGAATCTTGCTGAATTTCTTCATGATTGCTAGTTTGAATTTTCTATCATGTAGATCATAATCTTCCATGACTCTGAGTTTGGTTTCTAGAGAATTATCATTTTTTTTCTGTGTTACCATGTTACCTTGCTTATTCATGGTGCGTGATGAGTCATTTGTCTGCTGGCATATTTAAAGTAGTGAACACTCCTTTATTTAGGTAATGTTTTGATTTTAACAATTTAGCAGGTTGATAATTAGCAGTTTTTTTGTTCTCCAGTAGATGGTGGTATAGTATAAGTTTTTGTTTTCTCTTACTCTGGAGTCTTAGCGGGAGGTGCCCCTGTGGTTTTGGAAGTCACTACTTGGGCAACCAGAGTGATGTCCAAGTTGCCTAGTGTCAAGCACTGTTAGCAGGGGAATGTGGCAGATGGTTTGGGAGTAGGGTTCATAAATTAGCTGTGCCGTAGATGTGTCTCCTGCTACCAGGCTCTTTGGTGATGTGACCACTGCCATAAACAGGGAAGAGAGCTGGATTCTTGGGTACTGATGCTGCTGATGCCTTTTACCACCCACTGGGCCGGGGTGTGGAGGCCACTCCCTGACTCCTACACCACTACCACATCCACAGGGCTGCTGACTCAGCTGTGGCATACAGGGAACTGGGGCAGTATGAACCATTCTTGTCCTTCCCCAACCCTGCTTCCCCCATTTTCAGATGCACCAATGTGTAGATCCCTCAGGCATCATCATGTGTTGCACAAAGGAATCTTTGTGAGGTTACAGATGACCAATTAATTGTAGATTTGAAGGGAGATACAAAGGGGGTTGTTTCACTCTGCCTGATGCTGCCATTACTCTAATATTACTTTTCTTAAAATTGTTTTGATTTGAAGAGAATACTGTAGATGGGAAGAACTGTAGAGACTGAGATTCAAGTTAGATATTTCTATGACTTAACTGGTTCCTTTTATACTGAGTATTTTAAAGAACCTAGGATTTATTATGCTTGCTGATAGATGTGTTTATGATACTTTTTAACTAACCAGTTACTTCTGTAATCCTTGGTTTCCATTTCTGCAAAACAGGATCATTAATACCTCCCCTGACTATATCACCGGTTTTATGTGTGTCTCAAATAAGATGATATAAGTAAAATTGTTTTATAAATTATCAATATTATATAAATGCAGACTGGTATTACATTAACAAATATGGTTAATAACTATGTGGCTATTATTTATTTAAATTTATTTTCTAAAGTCTAAAATTTAAACAAATATTCAAACTGTTTAAATAAGATTTTAAAAAAACTGTTCTGATATAATATTTGAGTATGTCTATGAGAAAGTGGTGTATATGCCATAACAGTCAATCTATGCAATTTGGACATAAAGCTATAGATCTAAATGGACAGTTCCAGTGATATCAAATAATATTTCTCTTAAAATATGAAAGGTGTCAGTTCTGTGACCAATACTGTATAATGCATCATGTCTGTCAAGATGCTTTTTAAAACTGTGCTTTTTATCAGGTAAGGAACTATATTATGAAATATTATGGAATAATTTTAATATTAAAAAGTTCAGATTCTGAAAAGTTTTGAGTAAAGTCTTTTGCATAGTGCAAAATTGTGCAAATCAGCTTTATTTAAATAAAAAGTTCCCATTGAACACAGTACAGAAAATATTAAATTTTATTCAAAACCTAAAATGTATTCACTGGAAGTACTTTAAAAACACTAGTAAATCTTCAGATAGGGAAATAGAAAACATAGACAATTCAATGTGTTATTAAAATAACTTTTCAAAAGTCAAATATAATAGGAAGTAAAATTAAATTTGCTGTGAACAGCTATCAAATATAAGAAAAAGAAAAATTACAACATTCTTGTTTATATTATAGTCAGATAGTATACGAGTTTGGTAATATACCAGGAAAAAACAGTTATAGAAAATGATTAATTGTTCTGAACCAATGCTATTTACTTAATTAAGTGCAACTATTAGTAATACTAGCAGGTAAATTAACTTTATTCTTTTCTGGAAAGATAACTTTTAAAAGAATACCGATACCGCTGAGTATATCTCCTGCAGAATTTCATAGAATGGCATTTTATTTTCGGTTTTTATTCTTCCTTCCAACAAATAAAGGCTTTTGAACACCTAGTTTAATGCTTTGAAGGTACTTTTAAGGGACAGGAGAAATTAGATGCTTATTAATGACATGTTTAAACCACTGATGTACCTGTTTTCATATTTTGATAGATCAATATTTTCTAATCATGAAACTTAGCAGCTTACTCTATTCTTCAGTTTTTCTCCCTTTTATATCTTCACCTCATGTGCAAATGTACACATTCTATATTACATCTCATATGACATACACAGTAGAATTTATTTCATTTCTCTACATTTACTCAAATAGGACAAATTGGTCATGTCTTGAATTAGTAAGATTCTACTAGTGAATATTTTATTACAGAGAAAAATGAGATATTCATTTCCAAAATCGAATTAGCTTTATTATCTTTTCAGAAAATGGTTTTGGTATTAGTGAAATGCAGTCATTTAGAGGCTTGATTTAAGTAATTTCCAGAGAACTTAACACATTCCAATGGATCTGCATTTTTTTTCCATCTAATCAACAAAGAAATAAAGAATATATGGCCACCCACAAATATGTACTGTGCATCTACAATGCATTGACTTGTAGAGAATATAAAATTATGTAAGTATAATTACCCAAGGGAATTAAAAGTCAAGTAAAATCTAGTAAACTTACCATTTGTAAAAATCAAAATTTATATGATAAAAATAAACAAATAACTGTGGAATAGAGGCAAATCTTTCTACAGTGTTAACCTTTTGTGGCTTAAGACAATATTTACTTAACAAAAAAAAAACCCTTCTGACATAGTAACCCAAAACTGTTTGTGAATACTTCTCACCAGACTAAGGAACTCCAGACACTTGATCTATATGGAAGACACCACAGCAAATATAAAATGTGTGACATTTTAGAATTCCAATATCCCTATTAGTATTTCTTGCTTAAGGGACTTTAAAGAGCTAAAGAGATTCTAAAATACCAAAGGATCATAAAGAGTAGAAAGGGAAGTTCAGTATATTCTAGGTATTAAGGAAACTCAAATGGAATATATGAAAATTCAGTAGGTTCTTGGAGGATAGGTAGAATTTAGAAAGAACAGAAAAAGTAATAAGAGCAATTCAAGAAGATAAAACCATATGAATGAAGGCTTAGAGGTAAGAATGACATGCTCTCTTCCCCATTCACTCTCTTTTTCTGATTAAGAAATGTGAAGAAGAAAATAAAAGAAGATATGACAGAAAGTACCTTGCAGGGAGAGGGCTACTCTATATAGAGTAGTCTACAAATATCTGAGAAATGTAACTTTCTTTGAATTATCAAGACCTGAAACATAAAGAAAAAGAGCAAGTCAAGGAATGATGGAAGAAGAGTCTAACAAGCAGAAGGAACACTTTGAATTGAAGACACTGAGAGAAGAATGAGGCAGAAACATGACTACTGGGCAGAGGATGGATTGGAAATGATCTGTGTAGCTCTAGGGTAAGAATGGAAGCAGAGAAAACAGTTGAGACTACTGTACTAGTCCAGGCAAGGGATGGTGGCCACTTGTACTGAGATCATGCTGAGAGAGAGATAAATGGACAAATTTATATATTTTAAAGAAACAGGGAGATTTGCTGATAGATTGAATCTAGAAAATGAATAAAAGAAAGTTATCAAAAATAATACCTATGTTTTTGGCTTGACTCTCTGGTTAAACTGTAATGCCAATAACTAAGAGGGGGAAGGGTGGGAAAAGAAAAGGTTGGAAGGATGTTGTAATAAGGAAAGATTTTGTTGGACATTTATTAGACAATGAATGAGAGCTTTCTAAAAGAGAGTTGCATATGAGTCTGGAACACATTGCTGCATTCTAAATTTTATTTTAATTATATGCATATTTGTTATCAACTTTTATATTTACTCTTGTCCAAAAGAAAAACAAATGGCTTAAATTTACTTTGAATATTAAATAAATCCTGTCACTGGTAACTAAGAGTTCGATATGCATACCAAAGGTCAGTTTCTCTGCACTTCCTCTTTTCTCCAAACTCCCAATGTTTTAGTACTGACTCTCACTATATTTGTCATATTACTAAAACACAATCATATTTCTAAAACACAATCCTATGTCATTCCAAAGAATAACAAACTAAAGTGACTTTCCATGGCCTACAAAGTCCAAACCCTTAGCACAATAACCAAGGACATTTACCAACTGTAAACAGGCCTCTGTTTATCTCCATTTCACCAATTTATATCTCAAATAATAATAATAATAATATTAACTTAACTGCCATTTCTTTAGTACAACATGCCCTTTATAAACTCTATGCTTTTGTACATACAATCTCTCATTTTGGTTCAAAACCATACTGAAAAGTTAAACAGATTTGTGATAGGCAGGATGCCCCTTCCACTGATTTGTTACATCTATCCCCTGGAACCTGTAAATATGTTATAATACATGGCTAAAGGGATTTTACAGAAGTAATTAAGGTTACTAATTAATGATCTTAAAATAGATTCTTGTGGATTATCTAGACATGCACAATCTAATCAGATGAGCTCTTAAAAACAGAGAACTTTCTCCAGCTTGACGTGGAAGAGAGCCAGGATAGGAAGTTTTCAGATTCCAAGCATGAAAATGATTCAGCACACCAATGCTGGCCCTGAGATACTAGAGTTCTCGTGTGTGTCCAGAGTGAAGCCTCTATTGTTTAGGGCAGCCCCTAGGAAGACAACCAGTAAGGAAACAGAAACCTCAGTCCTATAACCACAATGAACTGGATTCTGCCATAAAAATGAATGAGGCTAAAAGTAGATTCTTCCCCAGAAACTACAGATAAGAGCCTGTCAGAATTCTGAACTACAGAATTGTGGGATAATAAAGAGGTGTTGTTTTAAGCCACTACATTTTTGGTAATTTGGTATGGCAGTAATAGAAAACTAACACATCTTAAATGTATTAAGATGACAAGGGTGGGAAAAGTAGGATTCTATTTTCAGAGTACTAAAATGTATGTAATAAGAAAAAATGAAATTTCTAATCATGGTTGATACAAGTAGTCTCTCCCTCTAGCTCTTAATGCCTTTTACATTGATAACAACCTTCCCATTTAATCACTACTAACTCCCTAGCTAAAATTATTTCCAGTCAGCCCAATATCTAAATCTCCACAGAGAGACTTTCTAAATACCTAAAAGAAAAGTGAAGAAGATAAAAGATATCCCTTCAACTCACACTACCACTACACAAATGGAGAATCCTCATCAGTCAGATAACAGCAAACTCCAGGCCTCAGGTATCTGACTGCCAGCATGGTAGGTCTTTGTCACAAATTAGGGATGTAAACATATTGGGCTATAGGCTGAGAAAGCAACATTGCAAATGCCCACTAAGAAAAATATAGTTTACCTTTACCTGGAATTACCATGATAGAAGCCTGGTCTTCTCCACTGAAACATAAATACTTGAAAACCTCATCCTTCAGGTGATGTGATACACAGCATTCTGGATATGAGAGGCAATACACTAGCACTAAAATAAAATGTATGAAAGTTCAAATAAACCAGTAGTCTTAAATCAGGCAAAAAAATTCCATTTATGTGTGAAAAATAATATAAATGGAGTCACGGCAAAATGGAGTCGAAGCTGCCATCCCAGAAGAATTGCTTTGCATGTCTTACTTCTTTAGAATATTTGAACTGGGCAAAATAACTTTTGAACTGGGCCAAAGCAATGCTGCATTTCAAACAGCTGTTTGCAGAGCTATCAGGAAAGCAGACATTTTGACTACCAGACTGAAAAAGACCTTTAGATTTAGCATCTCCGTTTATAGTTGAAGAATAACTTAAGCTTATTTCTACCTACAGAAACTCCTTCCTTGATTTAACACCCATAAAAATTTCTTCCTCCTATTTGTAATTTTTCCCTTTCCCATTTTTATAAAACGTATTGCCCTCACCTCCTACACAGAATGATACTTGGGTTTCTGCCTAAATCAATGCTTCCAAAATAACTATTCTTTGGATCTCAAAAATACTTGTTGCCTCTCTTTTTGCCTTTTGTTTTTAGGTTAACTTAGGTAAGATGACTTCCTCCTGGCAAATTCCTACTTGTTACTCAACATCTAGTTCAATGTTATTTCCTTTGTTCTGACTCCTAAATATATATAACATCCACATTGTTGTACTGACCACACTGTACAATAAGTGCATGTTCATCCTTCTAACTCTTCTTGTGAGCTTCTCTCATAATTTTCTATCTCTAGAATTCAACACAATGGTGATTACAGAGTCAAACATTCAGTGTTTTTTAATGAATTTTTTAGAGATACCATAGCTTTCTTATGAGGTACTTTTAGGTTTCTTAAGTCAAAGATAAGCCACAGACATGGAGAATATATTAAGCTGCAGTATATCCTATATGTTTCTCCTTTAGTAAGCTATGAATTTCCACTCTCTTCAAGTTCTCTAATTTAATTTAATATTGGATATAAAACTTACTGTCTAGAACACTTTAGAACCATTAACTTATAAAATATGTAAGAATATATATTTTTAATGTAAGACTGATGACAATGCTAACTTATGTTAGGCATTGTTCTAAGCATTTTATATGAAGTAACACATTTCTTCTTCACGATGACCTATTTAGGTGTGTATTATTATTTCATTTTCCAGAGACCAGAGGCATAGAGAAATAAGTATGTTATAAAGGTCATGAAATTGCAATATTCTATATTCTAATCCTTTCTCCCTACCTCTCCACAAGTATATCATACTTATTTTAAATGAATTACATTTTCAATTAAGCCTTTACCAAAATCTTTTTTGAATAAATGAAAATACAGTGAAGAGTCATGAAACCAAGGTATAAAGTACTCAGATTTCACTAACATGCATATGGTTTCTATTTTTACTTTAGAGCGCTAAAAAATTATTATTGAACCCAACATTAATTTCTCTGTAAGAACTCAGCAGTTCTTACTAGTGATTTTGATAGGGAACATCACTTGTAAAATTCTTATCTTTTAGCAGGAAATGATATGTGTCATCTCTTGTAGAGTTCTTAATCTTTTTAGTAAACCTAGTTTAGTTTTCTTCCTTCTTTTCTTTAGGAGAAAGGCCCTCTCCTTCAAATCCAATAATTGCCCAGAAACTGATGACTCGGATACTCTGGCTATTGATAAGGTTAATCGGCCCATTGTTAGCAGAGAAAGTGTTAGGTCAGACAGGGCTCTTAGAGTCTGAGAGGTGAGGGGACTTTAGACCAAAGGTCTGTTTTTCTCTTCAAGAAATAAATTAACCAAGCCTGTTTCCCTTTACTTGCTTAATAGGCAAGTCAATAATAGAAATTAATAGGTATATGATTTAAATTACTAGTTTGTATCTTCTTTTCCTTGTCTAGGGACATAGGTTCTTGCTACAAAATAAAGGCAGGGAAGAACAGGACTAATACGTAGGAGATTTGTGTACCTTCTTGTCACTTCCATATTGAGTGTTGAAAAACAGGTTACTTCAGCAATTCAATATAAGAAGCACTACCAAGGTCTCAATAACTTAAGAATGATGGTCTGAACTATTATCCTGACCTAGATACCCTTCTAGATTATATGCTGGCCAAGGGAACAAGGAATAAGCAATGGAGAGGTTATACGTATAAAACTTATTTCCAGATAGAACTATAAGGACTGTAGCAGCCACCCATAATACCTTGCTCAGCTATGTGTGTGCATGTGTGTGTGTGTGTGTGTGTGTGTGTATACACATATCAATTTCCCTCTTCCCAGTAATGATAGTGGTAATTAATTTTATAATTTAGCACCAGAGCAGCAAAATATCACTGTATGTTATGGATAAATGAGATGAGTATCATTTGAATTGATCCAAGGACTGATGGAATTTTGGGTCTCTGCATAGAAGTTGAGTGTGCTTTCATTTATATGAAGGATATTAGCACTAAATTAGATACATCATATTGCGATTGCCATTGTTGTTTGGAAACCTGAGTAGAAGGGTATATCAAAGTAATGAGCAACCAAATGAGTGGACTGTGTTGGATATTGCAAATTGGCTCACTGAACATTCTTTTTACTCTGTGATAGTAGGAGAGGCTGGATAGCCATAGAATACATTTCTTGAACTCTATATTCCTAAAGTATGGGATGCAAATAAAGTTCTCCCCACTAGATGCACTTCTACAATATCTGGAGGGTAAAAATGGGGCCCCTTTTTGTATATTTTTGATGGCAAGAATGATCGTGGAAATAAAGTTACCCAGAAGTGGTTTTCCAGTGACTTCCAGATCTAGTTTCTGACCATTAAAAAAAAAAAAATCACTATTAAAAGACAGAAAGACTAAGAAAGACACTGCTAAATCTAATAACAACATTTGTCCTAAAAAAATTCAAGTTTCATCACTTGAACTTTCAAGTTACTGTAGAAAATTAATACTCTGTATTTTAGTCAGGTTGAATTGGATTTCTGCCTCTTGGAACTGAAAGAAACTTATTTAATATATGTTCCTAAAACAAGCATAATTTTTTGGATTCTCCCATATTTTATAAAAGTTAACTATCTTCTATGTGTAAACTCATTTCAAGAGCTGCTAGGTAGAGAGAAGTGAGTTTCTACTCTCCTAAATTGAAGAAGTTAATAATGTTATAAGTGGTTCAAAAAATATTGTCAAATTTTATAAGCAAGATTATTGTTGAATAAGAAATGTAGGAGAATGGCAAGTGTGTCATATATGGCTATAAAATGTTCAAAGTATTATAATCTGGAAAGTATACTTATAACATTATGATCTTGCCAATAAAATGCATGATCCCTAAGACTGTTCTGTTCCAGGCAGAGTCCTAGGTTTTCCTGCTAGTCACTGATGCTCTTTTTCCAAAGGTCAGTGACCTTCATGGCAAGCTGTTGCTCTGCTCTTGATGCTGTCTCGAGTCTGCTTTGGACTTACAAGGTTTTTACAGGTTTTTTTCAGTCTTTTATAGTAGGTAATCAAAGAGAAGGATAACTCTTCCATATTTGGTTCTTAGATTTTGTTTTCCTCATCTTTATTCTTACTACTCAAAATACCATTATGGGTATTTTGGAATATTTGCTTCAAGTCCATTTTTCTGCTTATTCTTTTAAAACCTACATAGTTTTGAATATAAAATCTACTTAGAAATTAAAACATTACATACAATTCTACCCTAACCCTTATTCCTCTGCTCTGTTTCCTAGAAGCAAGCACTATTCTAAATTTGCTTGTAGCTGTCACATCTTTTGTTTATACTTTTACATATACATATTTCCACAGAAAACACATATACTGCTTTTAAAATATATATTTCTGAATGGTATCATGCTCTATATAACCCCTTTTGAAAGTTACTTTTTCAAGTATCTCCTATTTTACTTAGCTAGTTCTTTGATTATGGGCCTTTAGGTTACTTCTGTTTCTATTATTATAAAGAACATGACAATGAACAGATGTATCTCTCTCCCCACTTCTCTCTCTTTCTCTGTGTGTGTATGTGTGTGTGCTTCACTTTTCAAAAATTTATTCTGAAAGTCATGATATGCCTCCGGTCATAATTTCTCCCAACTATCCTTCATATAAGTGTTGGCATATTATCTAAGGCTAAGGTGTTTAAAACGTCCCCAGCTATTAGCCATTTTTAAGTTTTATTAAGATATAATTTATATACCATAAAATTAACCAGTTTTAAGTATACAATTCAGTATGGTTTTTGAAGTAAATTTATAGAGATGTGCAATCATCACCATTACTTAATTTTAGAACATTTCTCATTATCCCAAAAGAAAATTCATGTCCATTTGCAGTCATTCTCCATTCATACCACTAGTCCTGGCAACCACTAACCTACTTTCTGTCTCCACAGATCTTTTTTTTTCAAATAAGTGAAATCATATAATATGTGGTCTTTTGTGTCTCACTTCTTCATTCTATTTAGCATAACTTTTTTGAGTTCATCCATGTTGTAGCATGTAGCAATACTTTGTTACTTTTTATTGTTGAATTATATTCCATTGTGTGGATATACCAAATTCTGTTTCATCAGCTGAGTTGTTTCCACTTTATGGCTATTATAAATAATGCTGCTGTGAACATTCATGTACAAGTTGCTTTATGGGCATATGTCTTTATTTCTCCTGAATAAGTTCCTATGAGTAGAACTGCTTAGTATGGTAATTTAATGCTTCACATTTTTACAAATTGCCAAAAAGTTTTCCAAAGTGGCTGTACCATTTTATATTTCCACCAGCAATGTATGAGGGTTCTAATTTCTTCATATCCTTGTCAATACTTGTCTTTTTTAAAAATACACAATTGTTTTTGTACATGTATAGGTGTTTCTATTCGGAATATACCTAAAATTTCTTGGGACTTCTTGGATCACAGTTTATCCCCATTTTCAGTTTTAATAGATACAACCAAATCATCTCAGGAGTGGCTATCTCAATTTACACTCAACATGCCTGACAAACATGATACTATGTGACTTGTTCATTTTTGCTCATCTGGTGAATGAACAAAGACATCTCATACTGAATCACATTTCATTGATTACTAGTGAAGTAAAGTATACTTTCATGTCAATCAATCATCTGAATTTCACCTTCAGTAATTTACCTACTCATATACCCTTTATTATGTATTTTTTCCTTCTCATATTTTATCTTTTTGTTGACCTATAAAATGTTTTTTATTCTGGATATTAATCCTGTCAGTTTTATGCGTTGAAAATACTTCCTGTCCATTTCTTTTCTTAAGGATTTGGAGCACTGTCTTTCAGAATTCTGTGCAAACATATTTCTCCAAACTATCAGTTAGAGTCTTACGTGTCTTGATTCCTGTGTCTAAGAGCCTAACTATCCATCTTAAGAGTACTTTTCATTGGTTTCCTAGGAGCCCTATGAAATATGCATACAAATAAGATCTCTAGCTGCCTTTCCTGGGAGAGAATGTGAATTAGGCTCCCCTTTAGAACATGTACTGGTCTGGTTCTTAGGTGTAACAAAAACTGATGTTAGTTAACTTAAGAAGAAAAGAATTTATTAGTTGAGTACCTTACAGAATGGTTAGGAACACTAGAGAACCAGGTTAGGGTAGAATCAAAGGAGGCAAGTCACAGCTGAGAAGCAATCCACTTAGGACACTGTCTATTATAAAATGGACATTCAATTCCAATGCTGATAGCAATGACACCAACGGATACTCATTGCCAAATCAATATATTCGTCTATTCCACAAAATAATCTCCATTTAATCTTGTGTCTTTGAACCAAGTTCACAAAATCATTTTCAATATTAGTTTCTCATTAATATATTGCTTCTAATATAACAAGTAAACCCTGGCCTAAAGTTGAAGCATGTAGTTGCAGTTATCTCCAGGGACATATAGTCTTCCCTACTACGAAGCAGAAGTACTTTGATGGCTATCTTCTCAATTTTATCTTAGAAATAAATGCCAAAAAACCTGTAAGCACCAGTTGGCACATCATTCTTAGGGTCAGTAGAGACTTTTTATAGTGATATTTAGATATGTCTAAGTTGCTATGGCTATATTTAAAAGAAGCATCTCTGAAAAATATCTCAGATCTATTCTCTTTTGCCTCTCAAAAAACCTGTATTCATTTTTATTATTTCCTGAGTGCCTATTGTGTGTCAAGCACAGTTCTATTGCTAGATTTCAATGATGAGCAAAAGGCATTATAGTTCAGCAGGAAGGACTGTACTATAACAAAGTGGCATGATTCTATGAAATTTTTTTAAAATAAAATTTAAAATAAATAGAAAAAGTTTATTAACATATAGAACCAGAAAAGGATTAATAATGGTAATAAAGGCATTCATAAATATTTTAACAGAACTATGAGACAGGATGAGAAAAGGTTATGTCTTAAAAATATAAAATTATCAATAAACATAATGTTCAACTTTTGCTGGAAATAAAATTTTAACTTAAAACATGAGATGCAATTTTTTTGCAGAATAGTTGAAGTTGTAAAAGTTATTGTACTCCTTGCAATGTTTGTGAAACAACTCATGTTATTTGTGCAATTATATTCATGGAAAACATGTATCAGAAATCTTAAAAAATAAATCTAAAAGAATTAATCTTGACACTTCATAACTTTGCAAAAAAGCAACATAAATGCCCAAAAATTGCAGCTGCCATTTAAAAAAGATAGTACATATTCATACAATGGAACACTATATAGTCATAAAAACATTAATTTAACACCCACAGGAATGGCTAGAGCAAAAAAGAAAGGAAAAACTGAAAGTTGGTAAGAATGTAGAACAATAAAAACTCTCATACAATGCAGGTAGTAATGCAAATTCGTAGAACCCCTTTAGAAAAGTATTTCACCATCTCCATTACAAGTTGAATGTCCACAACTAAGTATATACTCAAAAACAATGTATATGTATATGCACCAAAATATATGTACCAGAATGTTTATAGCAGCACCATTTATAATAGCCCCAAAGCGGAAACTCATCACATCCCAACAATAGAATCGACAAACTGTGATAAACTCAAATAACAGAATACTACATGGCAAAGAGAATGGACAATTTCCAACTATACTCAACAACAGGAATGAATTCCACAAATTGTCAGGCAAAAAAAAAAAAAATAGCAGACACAAAAGAGCCCATACTGTATTACATTTACAAAACAGGCAAAACTAATCAATGCTACTGGAAGCAAAGGGAATGGTTAGAAAGTTCTATATTTCAATAAATTAAACATATTGAATGTACAAAAAATTCCCCACTGAATAACATCTGACAGCATAAAAAACTTCAAACATAAAAAAAAAAAAAAAGTATGTCAGTGTGCTCATATGGATGGCAGGTTAGGATAATGGTTAAAAGTGCAGGCTCTAAATTTAAGTCTCCCTGGATTTGAATCCGTCATGTAAGTTTGGACAAATTAACTGCTTCAATTCCTTCACCTGCTAATGGGATTCATAAAAGTCCCATTTACCTCAGACCTCACTGGGTTATGAGGTGGACTAAATAAACCAGCTAAAGCATTTATAATAGTACCTGACATCATAAGCAGTATACTTGTATCACTATCATCCCATTTTTGTTAAAACTCACCTATATATTTTTTTAAAGGATATACGTAATCACTTCTTATCCATGGAGGATAAGTTCCAAGACCCCCCAGTGGACATCTGAAACCATGAATAGTGCTGGAGCCCGTATATGCCAATGTTTTTTTTCTTTACACATATACCTTTTCACATGAAGGAAGCACTTTATGACTTCTCTTTGATGTATCAGCATCACTACTCTTGTGCTTTGGGAGCATTATTAAGTAAAATAAGGGTTACTTGAACACAAGCACTGTGATACCAGGACAGTCTGTCTGGTAACTGAGGCAGCCACTAAGTGACTAATAGGCAGGGAGCATAGATAGAATGGATACACTGGACAAAGGGATGATTTGTGGCTTTGGAAGGACAGAGCAAAAAAGTGTGAGATTTCATCACCGTATTCAGAATGGTGAACAATTTAAAAGTCATGAATTGTTTATTCCTAGAATATTCCACTTAATACTTTTGAAATACAGTTGACCACAGGTAAGTGAAAACATGGAAAGTAAAACTGCTAATAAAGGAAACAAATGTATTGAAGAAAAAATGCTAAATGGTTATTTGTGAATGGTGAGATTCTGGTTGAGATTTTTCTTCTCTTTTTCTAATATACAAGTAATGACAACTGAAAATTTTCACTTTCTTAATAGTTATGAAAATTCCTTTGTTGAGAAAAATGGTTTGATAAACTCTATGTTAAAAAAAAAAAAAGCCATGTGTCAGTGCCTTGATGTCAGATTGGGTTTTCTGTGAAAGAGAGAAGTTTCTCTGCATATTAAGGAGGTGGTAAAGAACTGGATATTTCAGAAGAAACTATCCAGAAAAGAGAAGTGACCAGAGTAGGATTCTGTTCTGGTGAATAGCCAAGAAAGAAAACTTCTTGTCAATAGTACAATCAGAAGGACATTTGAGAAAAAATTTAATGTCTCATGAGGACCAAGTTGTTTACCTTTTGGTATAATATATAAATTATCCTAAATTTCCTTTAAGAAATTTTCAGTCGGTTATACTTTGATAACTACATGCTTTCATGTGAGGGATTTCTTTTACAAAACACTCAGAAGATAAGATCTTACTTGAGATTTTTAAAAACAGTCCCCAGCTGTATGTCAGATTATATCATTACTTTAGAATTAAGTCAAGGAAGTATGCTAACCATAACTGTCCAACTATTAAAGGTAAGGTGCTAGGGAATAAACTTGAATCACACGGAAAACCTGCGGGTGCAGATACGTTTGCTAATGATGGAAAAGAAGTTCCAGAGGGTCCTCCGGAAAGAATAGGGATATAGGCCATTAAAAATGTGAATGAAGACAACAGATATTTTTGACTCTTAAACTGGTCAGGTGATGCAATTTTTCTGTATTTTAGTTCCTTCATTTCTGTTTCAGTCACCTATTGCTATGTAACAAACACTGAAACTTAGTGTTAAAACAATAATTATATTTTGCTCATACTTCTGTGGTTTAAGGCTTTGTACAAGGTACAGCAGGAATTGTTCATCTGTCTACAAGCTCTGAGGTTCAAGCTGAGTGGTTCAAGCAGCTGGAGAATGGCTGAACAGCCCAACTGAGGTCATATATCTGGCATCTCCTCACTGTTAGCTGAGTCACTCATTCATCTGGCTTTAGTTGAAGGCTGAGCTGACTGAAAGGTCTAAGAAAGCTTCTCTTACTTGTCTAGTGCCAGGTGCTACTACTCCATGTAGCCAATCTCCTCTCATTCTTGTTCTTTCTCTTTCTTTCTGTAAATGGCTAGTTGGGCTTCTAACGACACGCTGGTCTCAGAATATAATCAAACTTTTTACATAGCAGCTGGCTTCTGTGAGAGAAGATGCTGTCAGTCCTTTCAAAGGCATAAGCCTAGCATTGATCGAGTATCACATCTACTGTATTTATTGGTTGAACAATCACAGACCCAGCTCAGATTCTAAGGGTGGAAGAAATCAACTACACTCCTAAATGGAAAGGGTGGTTAAAAATTTGGAGCCTTCTCTACTATCACAATCTACCCTCTGGCCACATATTACTTACACCTCAATTTTCAAAGTATATTCGACCCCTCCTAAGACCCCTAAAAGTCTCATCCCATAACAACAGTGGCTCAAGGTTCAGGACCTAATCTAAATCAAGTGCAGATGTGTTTAGGGCTCCCAGATCCAGTTTCTTGGATGCAGCTCCTCAGATATGATTCTTCTAATCTGAAAGTCTGTGAACTAAAGATTTAAATTATCTGCCCAATACATACCCAATATACAATGGTGAGGCAAAGATATATAATGGGAGAAATTCAGGAAGGGAGAAAACAAGAGACACATGATACTCATTGGTCAGTTGGGACTGTTGCCAGTTCCTTGATTAGTCCCCAGGAGTGGTTCTCTGTCTCTCAGCTTTACTCTGTGGTTTCTTGACTGTATCCTCTGAGTCATTCTTTATTTTCCATAAGCAATGGACTATATTTAGAGGTGAATAACTTCTCAGCCTGCTTTTCTTCCATAGGAGATTGAAGGCCCTGTGGGTTTCTTATTATCAAATTATAATCAATTTCATAAACAAAAGCTATAGTCACATTTTTTTTTTTTTCTGAGAAGCCCTTCTCTATCTTGGGCCTCTTGTAAGACTGCTGAGGAACAATGTCCTTATTTCTAGAAATCCCAACTGTCTAATTAAGAGGGTCTGTGAGACAAGCACTAAAGATTCTTATAGGCCTATTAGGCTAGCTGAAGGTCTATAATGCATCACTTTAAATCTTCTATGTCTTAGTAAAAAAATTTTACAGCATTTTAAATGGTATTTATCAAAAGAGGATAAAAAGATAAAGGTATAACTATTACATATATAATCTATAAATCTGTTTTTCTACCTATCTAGATATCTGCCAGCAGCTCTCTGAAACTCTCCTTCCTGTACTTGAGACTCCAGAGAGAATATTTTTATTAAAAAATAATTATCTCATCAATTATGCAGGCTGATGCTCCTTGTATTCAATAAATTCCTGTTAGTATCTCAGCGAATTTGGTGATTCTATAGTGTACAACTCCCTTGCCATGGAAAAAGTGCTAAATTTTATGTTCAAACACAGTAACTAGCCTCTGCATAGATTTTCTGGTTCAATCATTTCTGTACCTTTTATTCTGAGGCTTGTGTGTATCTTAAAATTTTGCCTTAAAGGTAATACAGTTTATGTATATCATGGGGTGGGGGTTGGAGTTGAGGAGGTAGTAGGAGTGATCAATAAATAAATGAAAGTTTAAAAGAAAAGGTTCAGTTCTCTGGGAAAATGAACAACTCCCCCACCCCCACCCCCACTCCAAGGTTTAAAAAAAAAAGATGTTTGTGATGATCAGTTTTACATGTCAGGTTGGCTTGGGTATAGTCTCCAGTTATTCAAACACTAACCTAGCTTTTACTGTGAAGGTATTTTGTAGGTGTGTTTAAAGTTCGTAATCGGTTTACTTCAAGTAAAGATTATCTTAAATAATCTGGTGTGTCCGATTCAATCAGTTGAAAGGCATTATGAGCAGAACTGAAGCTTCCCTGAAGAGACTCGGCCTATGGATGGCATCTTCAGTATATGCCCCCGAGTCCCAACTTGCTCTTCCTGACAGCTTGCCTTATGAATTTTGGACTTGCTTAGCCAGACCCCACAATCAATAAATCAATTCCCTGCAATATATTTCTCAATATATATATCCTATTGATTCTATATCTCTGGTGTAACCCTGACTAGAACGGCAACTTATATAGCAATGAGTTTACTATCACTGGAAAGATTATAATGAAAGAAAAAATTAAATAAAGTAAAAAAATACAAGTTTTTAGAAAAGTAGCCCACATGACATGTGTTTAAGAACAGATTTTAGAATCAAATTGCCTAGGTTCAAATCCCTGCTTTCCTGGTTACTAATCAGATGGTTTTGGACAAGTCACTTAATCCCTCTGTACTTAAATTTTCTCTTACATAAAATAAAAGCTATCATTGTTTCTACTTCAATGGGTTAAAAAGTTAAATTAGATTATTATACATGTAGCACTGACAACAGTGCCTGGCACATAGGAAAAGCTAGGTCATATTCTAAAAAGGTGATAGTTAGGTAGACAGACCTTCTCAGAGTCCTCTGAATTCTAGACGGGTTGAATGCACAATTTTTAAAAGCAAATTACCATCGTAGTGTTAAAGGAGCAGTAAATGTAGTGATGGTGGGTACCAGGCCTGGCTGGTCCCAGGTCTAGCTGTGATGCAGGCTCATCGCTAGGAATAGGACCCCAGATTTAGAATGTTACACTAGTCATTAGGAAGTGTAGTAGGGAACCTATGCCTAAAATATGTAGACATAATTCACACGTACGTGGCTGAATGCCACTATTGTACCCTGATATGTGCGGAGCCCATGTGATCCCCTGGGAAGCAGAAGGGGAACAGAAGAGAGCGCTGGCCTGAAAAAATTACTGCTTGGCTATCACCCATGGGAACACAACACTCTTAACAATAGCTTTCTGCTTCTGTGCCCCCGCTTGCACAACTGACCTGTGGGTTGACTATAAAAAGAAGAAAAACAGACTTGTGTGTTCAAACAGAATGAAGAATAGGGGTTTAGGGTTTAAAAACCCTGTACCTCTACATTGCTTAGTTCGGGGTCTGTGTACCCCTGGCAGACCCAGCTGGCTGAATAAAGAGTGTGTTTCTTAAAACTCACTGATTTCTGGTGGTCCGTGTGTCTATCGGGAGCTGGCAGCTACAAGAGCAGAAGCAGAAGCACACTCCTCATAATAGATGCATGTTCCCCACAACAAAGTCGGTGCCTGCCATTTCATTCTCATGTCAGCCCCTCATGCATTCTTCCACCTGGGTGTCTCACCAAAACCTTCCCTTCTCAATCAGCTTGGCGCTGACAGTGATTATGAATACAAGACCTAGAATCAGATTGACTAAAATCAGATTGACTAAACTGCATCCCATAAAGCTTTGGCATTTTACTAGCTGTGTGTGACCCTGTTTAAATTTACTAAGCCTTAGTTTTCTTACTAAAAAAATAATGATAATAATGGTATTACATAGTGTTATTATCATCAATAAATGATATAAAAGCTGTTTCATGATTATGAAAGTTTTGATGAATAACTTTATGAAAGTTTTGATGCTAACTCTAAAATTTTTCCAAATTCTTTTTTTAATTTTGCTTTTTTTTTTTTTTTTTTTTTTAGGTGAAGCAACCGTTGGCTGACCTCACGGATTGCAAGGACCTTATCAGCTTACAATCCCTTATTTATTTTTTTATTTTTTACGCCTATAGCACCTGGTCTTTTTAGGTGGTCTCCCATCTAAGTACTACCTCTCTGAATTCTTATATCTTTGTATTCTGTGTGATCTTGAGGTTATGAATATAAATCTTCTCCTTATAATCTAATATAACATTGTTCCAGTAGAATAATTTACTCTTTCTAGTTGTCTACTGACTGGCAATTCAGACTTGTTAAAAAGAAATGTGCCCGGGAGGAGCACACACAATGTAAATATATATGGATTTTGTTAACCAATGTCACTATAAAAAAATTAATTAAAAAAAGTGCCCAATCTACATAAGCAGTGTTTAAGGATTTCCTTTAATACACTATAGTTCCTATTTATTGATCACCTTCTAGGTGCCAAGAGAAATACATTGTATACAATTTCTAAATCTCACAACTCAGCACGATCTCCAGTTTGGAGATTATGAAAGATTTTGAAACTGTGTGAGCTTATATAAATATGTTGTAACACCTATTATTATTTTTCTGAGAACACTTTTATTATTTTCTGAATCTCAGTATGATCAAGGCACCAGGTTAATAATATTAAGTACCCAGGTAAGTAAGTTCTGATCACCTAAATAGCTAGCTTCTAAATTCTCAAAGGATAACAGTTAATTTATTTTTAAAAATTAAGGAAGAATAAGTCAATTCCTTTCTCGATTAGATAAATTTACATTTACATTTATTTAAATATGTAGCTATGAATATTTTTAAATTTAAGAAAAGATATATATTTAAATTCAAGTATATGTTAATCTGCAGAAGAAAAACCATTTTTATGGTTTTTTAATCTCCCAAAAGTTCATTGAGCATCTTTATAACCAGTGTTTTGAACTCTGCATCCGTTAGATTACTTGACTCCATTATATCTGGATCTCTGTTCTGTTCTCTCATATGGTTTCTGCTTCTTTGTCTAACCACTTTGGCTTCCTTTCCATGTCTGTTTCTATGTACTAAGCAAAGTTCCTGAGTCTCCCAGTCTTATTAGCGTGAATTTGTGAAGAAGGTGTCTAGAGGCAGAGTCCCGAGAAGGGTTCAGCTGCAGGCCAAATTTAGCCCAAGCTTCTGCCCCTTGGGGCCACCTGTTAAGAATCAGCAAGCAATCCACAGATGCTGTGCTTATAGTTGCCTCAAAAGGCCACACCAGAAACCGAGGCTGGCTGGCTCCAGTGTGAGCCTAGGCACTGCTCAGCAAGGAGCACCTTGCTGAGGATAAACCTGCATGTGGCTTGGGTGGGGCCGGAGTTGAGGGAGGCGGGGTTTCAGTGAATCCTCTGAAATGACCTCTGTTATCCATTTTGATGACATCATAACTATGGCGGCACTGTGTCAGACCACTGGGAAGGGGGAAGACTCAAGAGGGAACATTGGATACTGCTGGCACTTCTGTACAGAGCTGAGTTTTGCCTCAGCTCTCACTCCGATGATGTCTTCCTGTAAGTCCTTGGTGCCCCCTGCATGCTGCTGAAGTGGCACTGGTGCTCAGAAGAAGTAGGTCCGTCACTGCGAAAATCCAGTAGCCCCTTTAAGAGGCGTGTGCCACTGCCACTGCCACTGCTACGCCCTCCGTCTCACTCAGCGGCTTGAGACCAAGCAGCCCTGTGTCCTCACCCTGTCCTATCTTCTGGCATTGCAGGGTGACTGCTTGGATTTCTCCCTAGTTGTATGGCCTGTTCCTCTAGATCCCAGGTGATTTTTCCTTGTTGCTGCTCCTTGTTTCTGTCACAACTTTGATTTGGTCTCCAGAGGAATGAACAGAGCGTCTAACATCTACGCCATTTTTTTTCCTCTCCTAGACCTGGCCCTGCAGCAGGTGGAGGCAGAAGCGTATATGGGGGACACCAGTACCCTGCTCCAGTCCATCCACACAGCCTGGGCGCCCACAGACACCTACCGTCCTGCACACAATGGCCCCTTTCACCCAGAATGTGGTAGTTTTAAAAACATGTCAAAAACTTCTTTGGACTCCTTCTATCAAAAGGTGGAATCTAATTTATCTTCCTTTAAATTTGGACTCATCTAAATGACTCACTTCTAATAGAGAAGTGACACTATTTGACCAAGGCTAGGTCATTAAAAGTGATACAACTTACACCTGGCTCTCTCCCTCTCCCTTAGAACTCAGCCACCATATTATAAGAAAACCCAAGCCAAAAATAGAGGCCATGTGTAGGTGTTCCAGATGGAAGTCCAGCTAAGGTTCCAACTACCTACAGATAGCACACGTGGAGACATATGAATGATCAAGTCTATAGGTTTCTCTAGGCCTCAGCCTTTGCACTGAGCTAGTTGCTGTTGAATAGAGCAGATATGAGATGTCCTTGTACATAGGGCTCTGTCCAAACTGCACTCTCCTAAGCAAAATAAATATTATTGTTTTAAGCCATTAAATGTGGGATTGACATGTGATGTAACAACAGAAAAACAGAACACACAACCTCTATTATAAAAGAATAATAAGATAGGTTAAGTTAAAAAGTGGGAGACATGGATATTTGACAGAAAGAAGTTGAAAAGGTTCTTCTTGTCTGACATTTTATACTCTGTGAAATACGAAGCAAGATCATCACTTAGCATGAGAGATAATAGAGAGTTCAGAAGTGCAAAGAGAAAAGAATGAAATAGAAATTGTGAAGAATGGGAGGCAGAGTTAACCAGAGAAAGGTGGTAGGGTTGTCAAGTCATGCTGACAGCCTATTTGAGGATGAATTTATAGGGCTCTGCTATGTAGCTTTCTCCAGCAGTGCTTAGCCCTGGCTGAAAACACTGAGAAAGCAGATAACTAGTTGAGTTTATCAGAGTGTTACCAGAAAGATGTTATAAAAAGACAAACGTGAAAAGGATTTGGGGAACTGTGTAATCTAAACAGGTTAAGAAGGAAAATAAAAAAAAATAAAGAAGGGAGAGGGCTGACACATGAATATATGAGAGGTTCTGATGATGAATGATCATAATGGGAATGTTTAAAAAGCAAGGCAAAAGAAGGGGACAAAGTGATCAGAGAATGGCATGCCTACATTGATGATTCTCGAGCAGTTAACAAAGATGGAAAGTTTCTTGGTGAAACTATGTGAAATGTAGTGAAAAGAAGGGGATAATGTGGTCGAAGAACTGAGACACAATGGGAATTGATGTGTCATCCACTCAGAATCTGAAGCCACTCAGGATGAATGGAGGAATTAGAATATAGAGAAAGATTGTGAGCCAGGTGCTAAAGTTCTGATGATTAAAGAGAAGTGAGCCAAATAAACAAAATCAGGGATGAAAGTGGGAAAATTAGGACTGATATCGTAGAAATACAAAGGATCATATAAGAATACTATGAAAAACTATATAACACCAAAATTAATAACCTAAAAGAAATGGACCAGTACTTAGAAAAATACAATCTGCCTAGACTGAATCAAGAAGAACTGGAAAATCTAAATAGACCAATCAGCAGTATGAAAATTAAAACAATCATAAAAAACCTAACAAAAAGTAAAAGTCCAGGACCAGATGGCTTCACTGTGAAGCCTACCTAACATTCAAAGAAGATTTAATAACTATTCTTCTCAAACTCTTCCAAAAAATCAAAAGGAGGGATACTTTCCAACACATTTTATGAGGCCAATATTACTCTGATATCAAAACCTGGTAAGGATAACACACACAAAAAAAACCACAGACCAATATCTCTCATGAACACAGATGCAAAAACCCTAAATAAATTACTAGTAAACCAAATACAACAACATATTAAAAAGATCAGACACCACGATTGGGTGGGCTTCATCCCAGGGGCACAGTGATGGTTCAACATACACAAATCAATTAATGTGATTCACAACATAAACAAATCAAAAAATAAGAATCATATGATCATATCAATAGATACAGAAAAAGCCTTCATCAAGATACAGCATCCATTTATGATCAAAACACTTAACAAAATCAGTATACAAAGTAAGTACCTTAACATAATAAAGGCCATATATGACAAACCCAGCGCCAACATTATACTTAATGGTGAAAAACTGAAAACCTTCTCTCTGAGATCAAGAACAATGTAAGGCTGTCCACTATTGCCACTGTTATTCAATATAACACTGGAGGTCCTAGCAAGTGCAATTAGACGAGAAACATTTAAAAGGCATTCAAATAGGAAAAAAAGAAGTCAAACTGTCACTGTTTGCAGATAACATGATTCTCTATATAGAAAACCCTGACTGCACAAAAATACTACTAGAAACAATAAACAAATACAGTAAAGTCTCTGGATATAAAATCAATGCTCAAAAAACCATAGCTTTCCTATACCCTAATAATGAAGTCTCAGAAAAAGAAGTAGAAAAAATAATTCCTTTTGCAATTGCAACAAAAAGAATAAAATACCTAGAGATAAATTTAATGAAACAAGTGAAAGACCTATATAATGAAAACTATAAGATCCTATTAAAAGAAATCAAGATACAAAGAAATGGAAAGATGTTCTATGTGCTTGGATTGGAAGAATCAACATAGTTAAAATGACCATATTACCTAAGGAATTATACAGATTTAATGCAATCCCCATCAAAATCTCATTGGCATTTTTAAAGAAACAGAACAAAAAACCCACCAGATTTGTATGGAAGCACAAAAGACCCCAAACTGCCAAAGCCATTGTGGGGAAAAAGAATGAGGCTGGAGGTATCACTCTGCCCGACTTCAAATTATACTACAAAGCAACAGTAATCAAAACAGCACGGCACTGGCAGCAAAAGAGACACACAAACTAGTGGAACAGAATCCAGAGTCCAGAAGTAAACCCATATTTATATGGGCAAATAATTTTTGACAAAAAAAGCTAAAAACATACAGTGGACAAAGGAAAGCCTCTTCAACAAATAGTGCTGGGAAAACCTTTAAAAGAATGAAACTAGACTGTTATCTATCACCACACACCAAAATTAACTCAAAATGGATCAAGGACCTAAATATAAGACCTGAAACAATAAAATGCATAACAGAAAGCATAGGAGCTAAACTCAGGGACCTTGGACTTAAAAAGGATTTTATGAATTTGACTTCAAAAGCAAGGCAAGTAAAAGCTAAAATCAATGAATGGGACTACATCAAACAAAAAGCTTCTGCTCAAGAAAAGTAACTGTCAACAAGGCAAAGAAGAGAACCATCCAAATGGGAAAATATATTAGTAAGCAACACTTCTGTTAAGGGCCTAATATCCAAAATATACCAAGAACTCATATGACTCATTAACAACAAAACAAATGATCCAATCAAAAAATGGGAAGAGGACCTGAACAGACACTTCTCCCTAGAGGACATACAAATGGGCAACAAATATATAAAAAGATGCTCAAAATTGCTTTCTATTAGGGAAATGCAAATCAAAACCACAATAAGATACTATCTCACACCTGTTAGAATAGCTATAATCAATAGGACAAGTAAATGTTGCAGTGGATGCGGAGAAAAAGGAACACTCATCCACTGCTGGGAGGACTGCAAATTGGTACGGCCACTATGGAAAACAGTATGGAGATTCCTCAAAAAACTAAGAATTGATCTACCATGTGATCCAGCAACCCCTCTATTGGGTATTTACCCCTAAGACTTGAAAACTCATATCTAAAAAGTTATTTGCACACTGATGTTCATAGCAGCATTATTCTCAGTGGCCAGGACATGGAAGCAACAAAAGTGTCCTATGATAGATGATTGGCTAAAAAAATTGTGGTACATATATACAATGGAATATTACTCAGCCATAAGAAGAGATGAAATCATGCCATTTGTGACAACATGAATGGAGCTCAAGATAATCATGCTAAGAGAAATAAGCCAGACAGGAAAAGTTGAAAATCACGTGATATCATTTATTTGTGGGATACAAACCTAAAAGCAACAAATGATCATGATAAACAGACTCATAGATATGGACAACAAGCTAGTGGTTACCAGAGGACTATAGACAAGTGGTTACTAGGGAGGTAGATGAGGTAAAGAGGTTTTAGGGGGAGAGGAAAGTGGGTAAAGGGGATCAAACATATGGCAGCTGAAGGAAACTGGTCTTTGCATGGTCAACACACAATAGAATATACAGATGTAAATGATAACGTACACCTGAAAATTATATAATTGTATTAACTAATGTTACCCCCAATAAACCCAATAAAAATAAAAATAAAAATAAAGTGAGCAAGATTGGTAAATGACAAGAAAAGATGGGGAACAGAAAAGATAGTAGTACAGCTAAATGGTACAGGTCTTGTCTTGGTCTGTTCAGGATGCTACAACAAAATTCAATAAACTGCATGGCTTATGAACAACAAAAATGTATTTCTCATAGTTCTGAAGGGTGGATATTCAAGATCATGGGTGTCTGGTGAAAGCCCACTTCCTCATTGACAGTCACCTTCTCACTGTAACCTCACATGATGGAAGGGGCAAGGGAACTCTCTCAGGCCTCTTTCATAAGGATACTAATCCTACTCATGAGGGATCTACCCTCATAACCTAATCACTTCTCAAAGGTCTCACCTTCTAATATTATCATCTGGAGATAGAATTTCAACATATGAATTTTGGGGAGATACAAATATTCAGACCACAGCTGGCCTCGAATGAGCAGGAATTTTTCAGGAGTTTTCCCTAATCCAACGTCTTCCTACCTGAAACCTGTGACGAAACTCTTCCTACCAAGTAAAAGTGATATAATTTTGATAAATAAATGTTGAATAAACAATGTAATACAAAGAGAAAGAAAGAGGTATTTGCTTATCAAGTAAATCAACTGCTATACTCAAATAGTCAATATATTACTGAGAAAATATCTGTCAACTGAGGGGGAAAGGTAGTAAACACTTTGAAAATAGGCTTGAATTTTAAAAAATCATTTAACTATCCATGATTTTAGCTTCCACTAGGAGCCACGAATTGTGCTGAATTCTAGGGATTAAAACACTAAACAAGATAGATACTGTCCCTGCCCTTACAGATCACAATGTGTAATGAAAGAAACAGCTGAGAAATCAATGTTGGTGTAAGAGCTACAATTATAGATATAAACTTCTTCAAAATGGACTCAAAGTCAGTTTCTATTTCAGTCAATCACAGTTTATTTCCCAAGATGATCTCAGAAATCCTATACTTATTCCTATATAAACCAGAGTTTCGATCTCAGGCACCTGTATATCACCGTAAATTGTGTCATAAATATCTGTAGGTATCTGTCTTCCAGTTTAAGGACAGGAACTAAGTCTTAATCTTTTTTGCATATTTGCATTTATGTACTAGCACAGTGCCTGGTAAAAGGTAGGCACTCAATAAGTACTGATTGAGAATGACTAGAAGACTGAGAGGTAACAAAGAAAGACTTTTTAAGTCATTCTATCAATTGAACTCTGATCAATGTGACAACCTCAAGACTACACCTAAAGGAGAATTCATATTCTTCACCAGTTAAATTTTCGTAGCTCCTACTCAGCTAGAGATCTGAGCTAGGATTGGATTAGGGGAATAAAATTATCACCAGAACTGACTTCTATAAAAGAAGGAAAGCAATATCTACACAAACATGTTCTCTCAAGTTTGTGGCTCACACACCACAATGGTCTGCTGATGCTATATGGTCATCTACTTAAAAATCATGTACAGAAATTGAATACTTATTTTCTTAAGTAGGATCCTAAAACAACAAGATCATAAGACAGTATCTTTAATTTTTCGAGGACAAAGTCCAGATGGAGAATACAGACTTGCCAAGGACTTAAAGGTTTAGATTTAATAGTTGCCTTACAGAAAAACAAAAGTTTCAAAAGTCACTGAAAATTTAACATTATATGAATAGTAGGCAACAGGAAATACAAGCTTAAGCCATGACCATAAAGCCTGAGACTTGATACCTTGCTATAGTAAGGCTGATAAAGATATGATATCAACATTGGGTTTTCTATGGCAGCCCTACTGTCAGATATGCTAGTTCATCATTCATCATTGTGAATTGTCAATTTATGCATATTTCTTTTTAAGAGTACCAAATTTGTCTCAGAAACTTATCCACACAGACACAGAGCATTACTGAATCTAATCTTACGTTATAACCAAAAAGTGAAAAAAAACAAGCTATTACTACAGGAAACATTCTATATACTATGTTTAACAAAATTCTCATTTACTCATCTAGATCTTACACTAGACTATGAATTACATCAAGCCAACTCTTCATCTCCCATCCTCCAGAATTTTTTTAACTAAGTAAATGGATAAATTATACATTCAAATATAAAAATTTAAGATTTTCCTCTACATCAAGGGACATAATCAATTATTTGCATTACAGTAATATACTTCAAAACTAGCAAGAAAAAAGCCTATTTGTTAATGCTGATGATCCTTTGGGTAGCTGTGAAAGCTAAAGGGATAATAACCTATAGCAAGTGTAAAAAGCATTAAATTTTCCTAGCAATTCTAAGAATATTATTTCAATTTATAAGCACAAATGTTTTTACCTTTAACACAAATGACTGCAAAATTAGTTAATATATTTATTCTCTAAGCCTAATTTATCAAGGTTTAACTGTATAGTTGCTCTACAACTAGCTGTTATAATTTTTGAGGAATAGCCCATGGGTTCCAGATTTTCAAATTTAGGTAAACAATCTCAGATTTTCTTTCTACTACTCTATTTATACACTTCAGTCATGTAGCCCTAATCTTTCTAGATTTTATAGAGGGCTTTTTGTCTGTTTATCCTCATATATTAGAGCTTCCATTCTCCCAGTCCTCTTAGCTGGCCCTGGTCTTACCTTTCCCTGGATCTGCTATATATAAAAAATCACAACTACACAGAGTATGCCATGGGTTTTACATTAAGAGTAGAATGTTTTATGTTTTAGTTCCAGTACACTCTGCTGATGACCAATATTCAGATAGTCCCTTTATCTGTAGAACATGAGAGAACTTTCAAAGATAAGTACAGTGATTCATAAATTTGTTTCTTAGGTCAAAATGCAGAAACTATCAACCTTTAAGTAGAGATAAAAATTTCCCCTAAACAATTATCATAAACTTACTCAAGTCAAGGCTCATTTACAACTTCTGTATGCACATTATTTTGTGAGAACCTTCTATAATTTATTCCCAAGTGTTGCTCCTTAATAAATGTATATTCTTTCTTTTAATAAATATATTAGAATAACTGGATTATAAAGCTGGAAGAGACCACAGTCTCATTATTGAATCTTTCTCAATTTTATAGCATAATGTGGAGACATTAAAATACTTGTCCAAAGTGAAGTAATAGAATGTATTAGGAAACAGAACTCAGATTTTTCTTATTTTAACTGCATGTTCTTATTATTAAATTACATCTTAACTTCTTAATATCTATTTTAAAAGTTCCTACGGGAAGAAACTGGTATTTACTTAATGTAATATATGTTAGTACTATATTTTCCATGTTCTTTCACTATTCCACATGACTCTACAAAGCTCAATAGCTTACAGGCTGCATACTTTAATTACTAAAGTAATATTTTATCTGAATTTAAATTATTTTGTACCTTTAAAAGTTAAACTGTTTTCATCAGTGCTCTGGCTTTTCTTATTTTCAAAATAAAAAGCTAAACTTTTAGTAGCTATAGTTCTTAACTTATAGAAGCTGGCCTTAAAAGAGGGGGCAAAATGAGTACAAAATGTGACAAAGATCCCTTGATAGTCCAAGGTTATTCCCCACTCTGCCATGGCTGGAAGAATAAAAGACCATCCACGTATAAAAAACAACCAATCAGATATAATTTCTCAAATGCTGTAGGTATTTTCATAACAACTGCTCTTCCTCTTATATTCATTCTTGACTCCATTATTGGCATCACAAGATACAGATGCTGAAAACTTGAGAGTTGTTCCCAATTCCTTCTTTTCCTCATTCTTCATATGCTATTAGTAAAGTACTGTGTGCTCATGTTTCTTTTCCAAATTTCCCACATTTCAGATTCTTTTCCTATACCTTAATCTCTAGCACATTGATTCAGAAAGCCCCTGACTTGAGTGAAGGAGTCTAGTAATGGATCTTCCTGCCTCTACTCCACTTGTTCCAGTGACTCATCTTTACAGTACTACCAAAGTAATCTCTCCAAACCTGAATTTTATGTCCCTCTCTTATTTCAAAGTTTATAATAGCTTCCTGATGTCTATGGGATAAAATTCAAATTCTTTACATTATATGGTCTCTGTCCCCTCTTCCCTACAACTCCACCTTCTAGCATTTAGACAACTTAATTCCTTTTCGTGAATATGCCATGCTGTATCTTTACTTACCTCTACATTTTGCTCATTCTGTCCTCTCTCTACTCAGAACACATTTCCTCCACAATCCTGCTGTTGAACATTTATCATTTTCAATGTTTAACTCAGGGCTCACCTCCTCTCTGAAGTCTTTTTTGAACCTCACTCTCCCCACTCCAGTGTAAATGACCATACTTTCCTGTTGGTGTCCTACTGAACTTCTATGAAAACATTTGTAACAGTTTTTTATTTTGTTTTGTTTTCCATTAATTTGTTAACATGTCTCTTTCCTTCTTCTGGAATAGAGGCATCCTGGAGCAGATACTTTGTCTTGTTCAAACTTTATTCTCAAAGTCTTGCTTATAGTCTGTCATTAGAAGCTCAATTATGTAGAATGAATGAATGAATGAATGAACGAATGAACGAATAAAGGATAGAAGAATATAACTATATAGGATACTCTTGAAGGAATTTTTGTAAAATTAGAATAAAATACTGCAAATTATATGGTACTGACCTGAGTATATTTATCTCTCATAAATTCTACATTTTTCTACTTAACATAAGTTTTTTCATTAACAACTTAAGATTTATTTTCCCTGAGAAAATCAGACACATATGTCTACTAACATTTATTATCATCTAGATACATAGAGAATTTTGTAAATTATACTAATTGCTTTATTAATTTATTATTTAATGGAATATCAAGATGATTAATGGTCAACTCATGACTATCTGACAGGATCTTAATAGCTATCTGGCTTACTTATGATCTTCTCATGTGCTGCTTCTACCACTCAGCCACTGCTTACTATTCTAATCTGACTTTCATGCCTCTAATTATCCTGCTGCCAGCAATGAAAAGCGACAATCTGTCTATATCTAAGTGGAGGACCCTGACCAGAAGAATAAGGAAAATGGTTCCTGAACATGAGATAATTTTATAAAGTAGATAATCTTCACAAAATGAATCACAAAATCACAAATGGAAGAGAGATTATGTATTTATCATCTGAACAGTGTTGCTGTTGTTTTGACTTTTTCTTTTTCTTATTTGTTAACCCAAGGAAGATTATTTCTAAATACTTCTGCCAATCCACTGAATTGGGACAAATATCTGCTATTGATTTTACTCTTTAAAAAGAGTATGTAATTGAAAGTTTTAAAGACATGAGTAAAAAATGAGATCACTAAATTTGTTCCTAATGAGCAATTAAATCTACAAAAACTTTAAATAAAAATATATTCACTGAGATTCAGTATTAAAAACTATAAAATTTTAATTCTAGTAGAGCCCAATAAAGAAATTAACTTTGTAGTTAACTTTACAGATTATACACAAATCACTAAACTCTAATAATCTGTTTACTAAGTTTATAAATGCTCATTCAGGGGAAATGAATAGTTAATTCCTAGTTGAGAGATAAGAAATAAATTACGAGGTGAGAAAAGATAAATGCAGCATTTTATTGCTCTACACACCCTTGTGAGGATCCACAAATTCCCAAGATGATGGAAAGTTGTACTGGCATTTTTATATATAAAGACAGCTATGTTCTATATATGTGCTGTCCAAGACACCAAGTACTAATATGTAAGTTAAAAATTCAGTTCCTCAGTTGCCCTGGTCACATTTCAAGTGCTCAATAGCCACATACAGCTAGTGTCTATCACATTAAATAACACAGATAGGAACATTTCCATCAAGCAGAAAGTATGATTGGATAATGCTATTCAAAACCATGACAAACTGCAAATTTCTAAATACTTAAAAATTTTTAATACAAGTTCAAATAGTAATTTTTTGGTGGGCATACATTTATAAATCAGAAAACATAATTAAATACAAACTATAATAACGACTTTATGTAAAATTAATATTATATGGCTTAATTTGAAAGTATACCATATTGAATTTGAAAAGACTTTCAAGGTAATTTAATCCTTCATCCTCATAGTACAGAAAAGAAAATCAAATCTAGAGAATAGTACAAGAAAAAAACCAATCTCATTTAAGATATTCAATGTAAACAAATAAAGTCACAATTGAAGACAACCAACATTTCAGATAATTGATAGTAACCCGAAACAGTAAAGTCTAAGCTATGTGTCTTAGAATCACATAGCTGGATACAGAAGCTGTTTAGCACAATGGTTAGGGTTTCAGGTTCTGGGGTTAGGCTGCCCAGGTTCAAATGTTGCTCCCTAACTAACTAGGTATGCAATCTTATACCAGTCATTTGGGCTCTCTGAGCTTACATTTTCTCAACTATAAAATGGAGAAATAACTAAACTACTTCACAGGGTTAAAAAGATTAAGTGAAATCACTCATGTAAAGCACTTAGGAACCTGGTACATAGTAAGCCTTCAAAAAATGTAGTTGTTATGAAACTTGCATTTTGGTTAAACCTAATCTACTGGTGATTTTCTTTTATTTTCTATTCACCTCAAGTTCTTAAGACAGAGAGATACTCTGGGAAACATTCATTATGTAAATACTGGTTACAAGGTGGCTCTACCACTTGCAGCCATGGGAGAACTGGCATCCAGATCTCTACCAACACTTCACCTCCCAGCCTCAAAACCTTTGCCATGAAAGTATAATACAAAGACCCACAGGCAATCTGTGGGGTCCAAAAATTTTTTTAATGAAACAAACAAACAAAAACCCTACTAGGTTAAAATAAACTGCATGTGATTTTATGCTGGTGACTGGCTAAACTAAAAAGTGAGAGACTGGATAAAACAATTTTGAAATACAAGAGTTTAAAAATTCTCAGAGAATTATATACTTACACATTTCTAAACCTTTATTATTTTATGAATTAGTTGAAGTTTAAATAACTACATTTAAATTCTAAAACACATATTTTCAGGAGTAATTTCTAAAAAAAAAAGACACAAAATAAGTATGTAATGGTAAGAGTTATTCTTTCATTAAGTTTTAAGACATATCAATATAAATTTCTGGTTCACTACAGTACAACAGGTAACCAACTTAATGTTATCTCCAGAAACTGTGGAGATAATAATGGAATCTCCCTAGCTTTCAAGACTTATCCCAGAATATGTTTAATTTTAAGTGTAAAGGAATAACTTTCAATAGAGTACATGATCAAAAGATAGTCAAAGCTAACCAAGACCCTTCTCAAATACCTTAATGCCCAGCTTCATTCTTCAGGACTATTTTTAGAACTAAGCTCTGGGATCATCTGTATGAGACATGGTCCAAACCAAACCTCAAATCTCCATCAACCCAATATTTTAAAATAAGCTTTTCAAAACAAACATTTTCCTATCAGTAGATTTCAGAGTTCTAACTTCACTTTCCATAGTGTTAGCATTTACCATAGTTTGCTTTCCAGTTAACTTTAATAGGTACATTTTCTCTTATAATAGACAATTTCTTACACTTTTACTCCCAGGGTCTCCAACTGAAACTAATAAACTTGATACACATTTTGAAAATATATGTATTAATTGATTATTCAGTAATTCAGAATGGAGTCAGGGTACCAGACTCTGTTCCTTACTCTGATATCACTAATAGTATGATCTTAACTCCATCTTATTCAGAGGTCAGGCTCTTTGGCTTTGCAATGGAATTGATTATACGGGCTGATCTCTAGGATCACTTGTATGTCTAAAACATTATGCTTTCATGTATCTGCTGAAGTTTAAATACTACATTCAAATTGTAAAACACACTTTCAAGAGTAATTCTTAAAAAATACACATAACAGTTAAATATGTAATGGTAAAGTTCTTTCATTATGTTTTAAGATATACCAATAACACTTCTTTGTTCACTATAGTAGAACAGCAGCAGCACGCACCTGACAGCATTGCTCCATATAAAAATTACAAATTGGTCAACACGTGACATTTCAAATAATTATCCCTATGAGACATCATTTGCTATTTTCTTGTATCACTTCACAAGATTTATTCGAATTACCATAAGACCTTCAGTTTCCATTAACAAACTTACATAAAAAGCTGGCAAACATACCTAAGAATTAGGCTGTCACTAACAGTTGAAGCTTCAGACAGAATTTATTCATAGGAATAATTTAAATATATTTAAATAAACATTTAAAGTTTCCTTTCTGTTTTCTGTAAATATACCAAGATTATCCCATAGCTATGAGTTTCAAATTAATACTGTGGAGGGGGGGGGGGAATTGGCTTGGTAACTTATCCATGAAGGATATGTTTTCAAGACCCCCAGTGGATGCTCAAAACCATGGATAGTACTGAACTCTACATATACTATTTTTTCATATATATATATACACATACATATACATATTAATTGATAAAGTAGACATAGTAAGAGATTAACAATAGTAACTAAAATGAAATAGAACAATTATGATATACTGTAATAACAGTTGTGCCTATCTCTCTCAGAATATTTTACTTTACTATACTCATCCTTCTTCCTGTGATGTGAGATGACAATGCCTACATGATGAGATGAAGTGAGGTGAATGAAATAGGCACTACGACACAGTGTTAGGCTACGATAAGTGTTACTTGAACACAAGTACTGTGATACCATGACAGTCAATCTGATAAAATGGCTACTAAGTGACTAATGGATAGGTAGTAAATATGCTGGACAAAGGGATGGCACATGTCCTGGGTGGAATGAGTGGGATGATACGAAGTAAATGGCACAAATTTAAAACACATAAATTGTTTATTTCTGGAATTTTCCACGTAATATTTTCAGATTGTGACTGACCACAGGTAATTGAAACCATAGAAAGTGAAACTGTAGATAAAGGGGGACTACTATATATAGATTACAGAGGAGTCTACTATCCTTATTAAAAACATAAACACTATATGGGCCAGCATTTGCTAATAAAAATCATTGATATGATTCAATTACTAAGCACATGTTTTGTAATACTATTAGCACATTGTAGCTTAAATTAATACAGCTTTAAATTAAAAGGGAAAATGACAACACATCTGGCACAAATAATTCTTTATACTATCTGCATTCTTTACATTTTCTGTACAGTTAGTTACTATATTTGTGCAATTAAAAAAAAGATGATGAAAGTTCTACCTCTACATTGGCTTTTTTAAATTTCCATATCACATATCAAAGTGTTTTCACTGATAATTTGTATGATAGTACAGCTAACTTTTCTGGAGCTGAAAACACCAAAACCTTATTGGTGAAATATATAATCTGATCTCACTATTCATATGAAAATAAATGACTAAATCTTTCCAAATCAATTCTGCTTTATTGATACAGGAAAAAACAAAAAGCTATTTCCTTCATGCTAAATTACAAAATTAGCCTAAAATATGTTATAAAGATAGAAACATTAAAAGATACTATTTACAGAAGCTAGAATACATCATTAGGCATTCCCTCAAATGCTGAGATGTAATTTACTCATGGTGATATAATAAATACCATTTGTTATTTGGTCATTTTGAAATTTAAAACCTGAGATGAACCTGATAAACGCAAACTGATTTTTTTTATACAACAATCTGATATATATATTGAAGAAGACCAAAGTTTTGCCACTGATTTTGCACTACTGGGATACTAATTTTACACTACTTATTAAAAAACAAAGGCTCAGAAAGAAACTTTGTCCCTCCTGCTTTACCTGTCTAAATGAATTCACATAGAAAAGCCTGCTTAAAGGAAAGAAGCACCACTGTAGCCTCATAATATAAATTAAATGTAACGGAGCAATCTAGCAAAGCTTGTTTGTTAGATCTATAGCTCATTGTTTCTGGGTGGCCCTGAAAGAATTTACCAAATGTTTGGTCTTTTTCATCTACCTGTAAATTGCCCACTTTTCCTTTTAAATCCCAGGTCCCCATCCCCTTCTCCTTTGTCAAAAATAGCATATAAACCTCAACTGCCCCAAGCATCTTCAGGTGTTATATCTAATGGCACCCTTAAATGTACATCCATAATAAATTTTGGAGATTTTCTTCTTTTAATGTGTCTCATGTTAATTAATCCAGGTAGAAAAAGTTAGAAGGTGGGAGCATTTTGTTCACCCCACTACACACACACACACACACACACACACACACACACACACACACACACACACGTATACATATAGTTAGCCATACAGAAATTCAATTTTCATAATTTTTTACTGTTCGGTGTAAAGTGTGGCATGCCTGCACTTTTCGCTCTCGGAAGAAAGCCACCGTTTTCTGGAAGCTCTCAACTCCAAGTGACCTTTAAGTTTTACAGACACCGTAAGAGATTCCTGAATGTGTTAAGAAAAGGCAAGGCTGTCTTGCTTTTTTTCCCTCCAATGAATAAAGTTGCTGTTAAATTTGATAATCACATTTTCCATTCCTAATCTGAAGAGGGAGGACCTCTAAAACATAGTTGTTGTCTCTCATCTGCGGAGAGCCAGACTAGCAGCCCTCACCTTGTGGTAAGGTTGGACTGCATCCGTGATGGAGGGAAAAGAGCCAATTCCGCCACAGCACTACCTGTGGCTCCCAAAGAAGGGGGGCGGGGGAAGCGCGGATTGGGATGATACAAGGGACTTCTTTATCCGGACCATATTTGGGGAAGTGTTTCAGAATGTGTGTGTCCCCCCTCGCTCTAGTGAGAAGGGGCATCATGGGGACCGCTTTTCTCCCTCCTCCCTCCATCCGGCTCTCGGCGCTCAGCCCTCAGCCGGAGCAGGGGAGAGGGAGGTGGAGGAGGAGGGGGAGGAGGGCAGCTGGTCCCCAGGACCCCCTCCAGCAGCTCCCAAACGCCGATGCGAGGCCTGGACCGTGTCCGCGGCCTCGGGGCACCGACCCAGGGGTGCGCTCGGTGCCCCGCGCCGGCCCGCCCCTCGGGTCCCCAGACCCGGCCCTTGACTCACCGCTCTCCACCTCGCTGCCTTTCTTGGCGGTCGCCGCGTTCCCCATGACTGGGGCGCTGGAAAGAAGGGGTCAGGGAGGGAAACGGGGGCCGGGGCCGTCCCCGCCGCTTCGCAGACTGAGGAAACTCCCGCTTCTGCACGGGTCAGAGAGGTGAGCGCCCCCGGCACTGATGGCCAGAGTCCCGGCGGGGAGACCGGGCCGGTTGTGAGTGCGGGTCTTCGGTGAACTCCGCTGCCCGGCGGCGGCGGCGGCGGACACTCCCCCTTCCCCCGCCCCGCCCCCCTGCGCGCCCCCGCGCGCGCCGCCCGGGGTCCCGGGCCCTCTCCGCCGGCGGGCGCGCGCGCGCCGGAAGTGACGCAGCGGCCCGGGACGTGGACGGCCGGCCGAGGCGGGGTCGAGCCGAGCGCGGCGAGTAGGCGCTGGCGTCCGGGCCAGGCTGGTCCGCGGCGCTCCGGGCCGAGTGTCGTCGCCGGGGTAGGAGCTCATCCCGGAGAGGTGGGCGACGGTGTGGAAACCGTCGGCTCTGAGGAGCCCGAGGTCTCAGTCTGGCGTCTTCAGTGCCCTGGAGCGGGGCCAGGGGAGGTGGTGCTCCGCATCGCCGGGGCTCCTCCCTCAGATGCTGTCTTTCTGCCCACAGCCCCTGCGCGAGAGAACCGCGCGGCCGGGAACATCACTTGGGAGGGGACGGCCCTGGTCCTCACCCCTAGACCGTTAGGCCTGGTTCCATCAGCCGCCGAAACAACCTGACCCCTACTCACGGCCGTGGTTCGGAGCCTCTCTTCGTCTTGCAGATTCAAGTGGTCACCACGTTGACTTCCCGGTTCTTAGAAAACAGTCCCGAGACCTTTGATATCTCCAGTGCAGTTTTCGCTCGCCGTGGTTTTGCAGAATTGCTCTCAACGGGTTTTGTCAGCCTTCCCAGGTGGAAAATACTACTGCTTCTTCAAAATGTCTATTGATATGTGGCATTGTTTGTAGTAGCTTTCTGGGTAGCTGTTAAATACATTCGCCATTGGTAGTTGAGTTTACACATATCTTAGAGCACTTAAATTTGCGAATAGCTTTATTGGGTAATTTATAGGGTACTCTTATGTTTTTGTTGTTGCATGTTCCTTTCAAGTTCGCGCTGTATTTATTCCATATTTAGTGTAGAAAGATTGTAATTTCTCGAGGGGCAGAGATCACATAAATTTATTTTGTGTCCCCAAGGCAGTAGGTGTTCAATGGATACTTGGCTTGAAAGTAAGCCGAGAAAATTTCTCAGAATTAAAAAATATATCTTTCATTGCTGACAAAATGGAGTGGTACTGTAGGTTTGTCAGTAAGCTCTTTCTGTTATTTCTTATTACCAATTCCATTACATCAACTTAACACATTTATATCACGTATACTGTATTCTTTGGAACCATACAAATAGTAATTCATTTGATCCTCAAGAACTCTTAGTTATGTCTCTTTTCTAATGTTATTTTACTAATGAGCAAACTGAAGCACAGAGAAGTTAAGCAACTTACCCTAAGTTACACAGCTATTATCTAGTGGATATGTAATTTAAACCTAAATAATTGGGCTCCAAAGTCTGACCTTTTGTCCACAGTGTTAATGAGATAACTGAATGTGGTGAATTGTTTTCTATTTTAAATTTCCTTGACTTGAAAAGATTCAAGCACAGTGAGTTGACTTTTTGGGGAAATTTATTGTTTTATTTTTTTCTAGGTTTCCATTAAACCCAAGTAATATAAAAACAATACAAGGAAGGATTTGAACGAGATGTTGTGAGGTTTTATGTCAGCAGTCAACAGTGTTGCAACAGTGTCACATCCTTTCAATCACATTTTTTGTTGTGAATGTGACATTGTGCGCGGCATACATAGAAAGTTCAGTAACTGGCATTAGGCCACATATATACCAAATTAAAGACAGTGTTTTGATGTACTTTATTCTAGAGGGTATCTTTCTATAATCTGGGAATACTCATACTGCCCTCATTGGGGTGAGTTTTAAAATGTGCCTTTTTACCTCTTTTCCTCTGGTGTGTCATCGAAGATCCTTGTGTCACCATGGGCCGCCGACCCGCCCGATGTTACCGGTATTATAAGAACAAGCCATATCCAAAGTCTCGCTTCTGCAGAGATGTCCCTGATGCCAAGATCCAAATCTTTGACCTGGGGCGGAAGAAAGCAAAAGTAGAGGGGTTCCCACTCTGTGGCCACATGGTGTCGGATGAATATGAGCAGCTCTCTTCCAAAACCCTGGAGGCTGCTCGTATGTGTGCCAACAAGTACATGGTGAAAAGCTGTGGCAAAGATGGCTTTCATATCTGAGTGCGGCTCCACCCCTTCCATGTCATCCGCATCAAAAAGATGTTGTCCTGTGCTGGGGCTGACAGACTCCAGACAGGTATGCGGAGTGCCTTTGGAAAGCCCCAGGGCACAGTAGCCAGGGTCCACATTGGCCAGGTAATCATGTCCATCCACACCAAGCTGCAGAACAAGGAGCATGTGATTGAGGCTCTATGCAGGGCGAAGTTCAAGTTCCCTGGTCGTCAAAAGATCCACATTTCTAAAAAGTGGGGCTTTACTAAGTTTAATGCGGATGAGTTTGAAGACATGGTGGCTGAAAAGTGGCTCACCCCTGATGGCTGTGGGGTCAAATACATCCCTAATCATGGCCCCCTGCACAAATGGCAGGCCCTGCACACATGAGTCTTGGTGCTGCCCTTCCCTACTCTTCCACTAATGAATCCCTATTTCTGTCAAAAAAAAAAAAATGTATGCCTTTTTAGAGACCAGTTTTAATAATAAAAGAATGGTTATATGCATAATGTGTTCCTTAATATGATTTCCAATTCTAGCTCTCTAATAAAAGGGTAGCCATTTATTAAATAATGAATTTGCAAAGAGACAGTTGACAGTGATAAGAGTTGCATACATTATAACTACAACCTGGAAAATGAATAAGCAAAAAAATTCAGCTTTACAAAATTTCTCATCTCAGTTTAACTTTATTATTGGTTAAGAAAGTAATCAAGAAAAAAATCAACAATTAGAAATAGCTTATTTTTCTTTTTTCCCTATGCTATTATTTATTTCTTGTATTACTTTACAGTGCTGCTCTGATCAAGGAAAATTATACTTTTAAGAGTATAGTTTTATTAATAGTTTTTTATTAGTTACCATACAAAATCATTTAGTTGTAATTACCAATTGCTTTTTCAGTTTTAGAAAAGAGTTCTCTACAGGAAGTAATTGTTTAGCATCTGAAATACTGTTTCATGTTGTTATTTTTTACATTCTAGAAGGGGTAGAAATTTCATTAATTGTCTAGTTATTCTTGAATGATTGAAGATTGGAGCTAGCATGAGGCATTGCTATCGTTTGCCAGTAATGACAAATACAAGATAGAACTATATCTTGTTTCCCTAGGAAAGCAGCTGCAATAAGAAAAGAGTCATACAGAAAAAAAGACTTTGAATTCCCTTCCTAATAATATTTTACCTAAGAACATGTAGCACTGTTTAGCAGGGAAAAATTGTACCAGTGGTAGTTGCTTTGGAAATAATTATTCTTATATTTTATGGTACTTTTAAAAGCATTTTCACATGCCATTTTTTTCATGCGATCCCCACAACAAATCTACATAAACAAAGTGGGTAATAATAGCCCTGTTTTACAAATGAGTAAAACAAAAGTTAAAAGTGAAATAAAGCCAAGGTCACTCAACAAATGTAATCTCAATCCTTATTAAGATTGGGTATTATTATCCTCATTTTGCAGATGAGAAAACTGAAGCTTAAGAACAGAGTCTTGGTTTTCTTAGAGTCAACTCCACTCAGGAGCGAGAAAGTGAGAAGAAAGTTAGTAAATTATTTATTTTTTAGTTTTTATTTAAATTATCAACTTGATTTCCAAGTTCCTCTATGTCAGAAATACATGTATTTTCTTAAATCACGAGAACAGATGAGTTGGAATTGACAGATGTTGGAAAATATGACCAGGTTATTTTGATTTTATGTTGTAATTTACATCAAATTGCAAGTGATTATTTCTCATAAGATTATGTTTATTTTGAATAACAAGTAATCTACATAGTCTAGTATTTTATTATTGTATAGTATTGTATATCCTAAACCAGATGATACCACAGTAAATATTAGGCAAAGGGCAGACTAATACTTCCAAAATGAGGAAGTAATTTTATAGTTAATAAATTACAAATCTGTTAAGATAATTGTTTAACTCATTTTAGAACAGTACAAAGTTTTCCTGTTGGGCATAATTCTATCCCTTTTGTTTAGTAACAAATTTATTATCTGAAATTTAGTATTCATCTTTTTTAGTATTTCTTTACAGATGAGTCTGAAATGGTTGACTGTGGGTAAGTAACCTGCTCAAAGTCAGTGAGCTAGTTTTAGAGTGGAATTGTGGCTTATCTCCTGCAGTAGAATACAAACTGAAAACATTAAGAAAAAAAGGGAAAACATGAAGGGAGAACAAAACCAACTTTTTTTCCTTTCTTAATATGTAATACACTCTGAGAAAAGGTATATGTTCTGGATATTCCAATTTTATAAGTGCATTTTATCAAAACTATGGCTAAATTTCTGCTTTTCCAGCTTTGTGCTATGTATTATTTAATGTTAACTATAGATCCAAAATAATATTTATAGATCAAAAAAAATTCTTTTAATATTGGCTTCTTTATGATATAGACGAAACAGGGCAAGAGTTTTCATGAAATCTCTGTTTTTATAATTGAAGTTCTCTGACCAAAGTGAATCTGGCCCACTAAATAAAAATTATGCTTCTGTTACTGACAGTGACAAACCAGAATGGTATGTAATGAAGTAGAAAGGTCTTGAGCATTGTAGTCAGAAAAATCTGGGTTCAGGTTATGGTATGGCCACTATCAGTGATCTTATATAATATAAGTTGCTCAATTTCCTTTGGCTCCAGTTTTTCAAAATGTGAAGTTATGTGGATTGAATTAAACCACCTATGAAAAGAACCTAGGTTAACTTTTTTTATATAAAAGGCAATAAATGTAACCTTGTGTCCAACCCCAATAATATTTTCTTTTCTTACATTTATATTTTAACAACAGTCATTCAACAAACATGATCACAACAAAATTAATGAGTTTCTACTATATGCAAAGCATGATGGTGTACAAAGATGAATAAAATCTATTCCCTGCCCTTAAGTTTGTGTGTGTGTGTGTGTGTGTGTGTGTGTGTGTGTGTGTGTGTGTGTGTAAGGCAAGAGGGACACTTAAGTAATTATGTAAAATAAAAGTAACTTTGTACTTTAGTATAAAAATAAATCATTGAGGAAGCACAAAGGGAAGTGCAGTTAAATCATCAACCATATAGTAAATTTCAGCATTCGATTTTTTTGTTAAACAGGTGGGGAAGATCCTTGAGAATTAAGAACAGCATGAACAGAGGCTTGCATGACAATTCTCCCTATCATCATACTAGTTCAGGTGATAACGGAAGGAGGTTATGAGAGTGGCAACCTTCCCACTGGATTCTAAGCTATTTTGTCATCACTATAATTACTGTATCCAGAGTGATGTCTGGGGGAAAAGTAAGTGCTCAATAAATATTTGTTGAATGCGTGGATGAATGAATAAATGAATGGTAGTTTTAGATTAGGTCATGCTCATTTAGGGAAACCTGACATGCCGTTTAAAAAATGTGTACTGTGTTCACATGCAATAGAGAATCATTGAAGATACTTAAAAGAGTAATGTAAACATTTTATTTAAGCTACCTTAGATAGCAGTGTGATGGATATATTGGATAAACAGTAGTTTGGCAGCAAACAGACCTAAAAGGTAGCTGTTGTGATAGAAGAAGAATGTGAAATTATTTAGTAGTGTAGCAGCGGTGGAAAAGAAAAGAAAGGAAGCATGTGAGACATTTGAATATAAGGTCAACAGAATTTAGTAACTATTAGGGTTCTTTAGTGATGGATACCTAATCTAAACTAGCTTAAGAAAAGACAAATTTATTGGGTCAAAGAACTGGAAAGTCTAGATTGGACATGATTTTAAGCTTAGATGGATGGATCCAAGAGTTTAAGGCAATGTATCTCCACCTATCCACTATAATTCTATTTATACATTGATTCTATTCTTCCAGACAGGCTCTCTTCACATGAAAGATTTATATTCTCCCACTTAGCGACTTACAGAACAGTGCCCTGTGTTTCCCAATATCCACATATTATAAATATACAGTGCATCTATGGATTCTCTATGGGTCACATCATCATTCCTGTGAAGACAGGTATCATGATTGACATGGAATAAGAAGTACAGTTTTCTCCAAGAAATTGTCATGTTGGGTAGGCAAAAGAATAGCCCTACAGTGAAAATAAAGACTTAAAGCTCTCAATCAATTTTCCATCCTGGGTGACTAGATAACAAAATTAAGGGATAAAGGAGAGAAAACTAGTTTTTTAATTAATGAGTGATGTGCGATTTAGGTCATACAGAATTTGAGTTGGTAGTGTGACATCTATGTGGGGATGACAAATAGGCAAATGTAGAGTTAGATCAATACAGTTGTAAATGCAGTATAAAGATGAGAGGCAAAGCTGCAGTTCTAAATGAAATCTCACAACAGAAAAATACAAAGGAAAAAAAGGCAGCTAAAAATGCACAGAAGAAAGAAATCCTACAAGAAGCTTGGAGTGGTCAGACAAGTTGAAAGAGAACCAGGAATGCAGTCACAGAGGTCAAAAAAAGGAGGAGAGTATCAATTTGATTGACTGCATGTTAGAAATTAAGCAAAACAAGTTTACTGGCAAAACATACAGATACTTGTAGAAAGGAAAAGAAAGCTGAAGAACCAGGCTTGGCACACTCAGAAACCAAGCAGCTCGAAAATAGTTGTTGCTGCATAATATTTCCTCTGAAATAGCCAATATACTGTTTCCATTCTCGTTCCTTTTTCCACAATTCAGTTTCTAAGGAGAGAATTTAAGTGGCCTACTTTGAGTTAAGTTTGGGTTAAGTGTATGCATTGTACCCAGAACAAGACAACTGTTTAGCAGTCTCATGAGATTCATCAGTGGGGAAGCAGAAATTTCCCAGTTCCAAAAAAAGATGAGAATGGAAGTTAAAACAATAAAGCAACAATGTTCATTACAGAGTATTTATTTAAAAGTGATAATAAATACAAGTATTTATCTTCAGTAGAGCTGTAATGGACTGTTCCTTCTCCCCTCCAAAAAAATAAGGTAGACTTTATCATAAAATCATAGATTTTGTTGTTGTTGTTTTTGTTAAATATGCCAGAAATATTCTGTTACCTGATGTGGTAGGCAGAATAATGAATTTAGCAAGGTTGCATGATACCAGATCGTTATTTTAAAATCAATTGTATTTTTATATTTTAGTAATAAATAATTGGAAATTGAAATTTTAAAAATGATTTACAATAGTGTAAAATATATGAAATGTATAGGAGTAAATCTGAGAAAAGATATACAAGGCCTATAAACTGAAACCTATCAAACATTTCTGCAAGAAGTAAACTAAATAAATGGAGAGATATACCGTGTTCATGGATCAGAAGAGTCAGTTTTGTTAGGATGTCAGTTCTCCCTAAAATTCATCTGTGGATTCAGTGCAGTTCCAAGCAAAATAATAGCAGGGCTTTATAATTTTATATATTTATATTTATATTTATTTATATATTTATTTATATATTTATATTTACACACACACACATACTTTATACTTCCTACTTCCTAACAAAGGTTTATTATAAAACTACCGGATATTAGGTTTCTCCAGAGAAACAACTAATACCATATGTACAGACATATTTATAAGAGGAGATGTGTTATAGGAATTGACTCACACAGTTTTGGAAGCAGAGAAGTCCCATGACAACTGTCTGCAAGCTGGAGAAACCAAGAATTGGCTGTATCTTATACACAAAAGGAATTTCAGGTCCTGGCTAAAAAGTATTTTCAGGAACTAGGGGAACGCCTCTGGGAGTAGGTTACTGATAGTAGAGATGAGGAAATGTTAAGATTGGATAGAGGAAATTTTACTGACATGGGGAATATGTCAATACTACTACCAGCTTTTGCTGGTATCGATGTGGTTTAAGTTCCAGAACTCCAAGCCCCAAGAACCAGGAGTTCTTGTCATCTTAGGGCAGTAGAAAATGGCTGTCCCAAATCAAGAAAAAAATTTATCCTTCCTCCACCTTTTTTTTTTTATATTCAGGGGCTTGACAGATTGGATGATGCCCATCGACATTGGTGAGGGTGAGCAGATATTCTTTATTCAGTCCACTGATTCAAATGCTAATCTTTTCTAGAAAGACCCAAACAGACATACCTAGAAATAATGTTTTACCAGCTATCTGGGCATCTCTTAGTAAAGCTGAAACATAAAATCAGCTGTAATCAACAATGTGCTGTTGGTGTAAAGATAGACAATTAGATCAATGCAACAGAATAAAGAATCCAGAAAGAGATCTATACATACATTTTCAATTGATTCTTGACAAAGGTGCAAAAAATGTAAGTAACTCATTCAGTGAAGAAATGTAGTCTTTAAACAAATGATTCCATAACCATTAGATACCATCTTAAAAAAGAATTTTAATCCATATGTCACACCTTATAGAAAATTTAACTCAAACTGTATCATATACATACACGTAAAACCTAAAATGACAAGTGATTTTCTAGTTAGGATTTATTAGTTTCTAGCATTGGGCCTGTTGTCAGAGAACATCCTCTGTATTATTTCACTCTGAATTTGTTTAGATAGACTTTATAGCCAGTTATATTGTCAAATTTTGTACATGTTGTACAAGTCTACATGAAAAGAACTCTTTCACCAATAGCAAGAAATCCATTCTGTGGCAGGGTGTCCTACTGTCAGCGTTGAGCTATTGAACTCCCTCATTCATGGATTCCTCGGTGTGAATAAAGTATACATACTCTGGGCTCTCCCAGTAAATAAAGTCAAGTGCTGGTTTTCCAATCCCACAATAAGTATCTTCAAAATTGTCACGCCTGGAGCCTTCTGAGCTTTTCTTTAATACAATTCCAAAGCGTTTCTAGTATCTTTATCTTATTTACATAGGCATCACCATATCCAAACTTCAAAATGCCATCTCAGACCATAATAGGACTGACTTCAAGAGCCCTCTCCAGAACATTGACTCAAGTCATGACAGAATATTTCCCATGTCAATAAGATTCCATCTATCTAGTCTTATTTCCCTACGTCCACTATCAGCAATCTAGTCCCACAGGTATTCCCCTAGTTTCTGCAAGTATTTTATAGCCAGGACCTAAAATTCCTTTTGTGTTAATTCTTGTTATTTGAGGTAGTTATGTTCTATAAAGTCACTGAACCATTAGTCCTAGGGCAAATACAGGGTAGATTTCTGCTAGCCATGCTTTACAATATTGTCCTTAATTAATCAATATACAACCTTGCTTTATTTGTTTTGCTGTTTAAAGATACCTTATTTAACATATTTGGTTCATTTATGAACATTGTGTTAAGTCATGACTGAATGAAGCTGGTCTAAAACACATTTTCTTTGTAAGGCATGTATCAATGCTCTTACACTTAGGAACACTAGATAGCACTTCAGAAACACCTTTAGATGCCATTTTAAAAAGAAAAAGGACCCAAGAAAAAGAACACGATATGAAAAAATGGGGGACTAGATAGACTTGAAAAGTTTAGTAAAGTAAGAGCTGAAACCAGAATACTGAGTGTGGCCTTGTTCAATCTCATCTGGGTATCTGTGCAACAAACAGCCCAAATTTTTAACAGCTATGCATGTGACCACAGATACCCACGAAAGTGTTGTGAATACTGATTTGGGGGTTACAAATTTTAGTGAGTAGACAGATTCATAAATATAGAAGCCATGAATTATCAGGATTGACTATTTCCTCTTCAAGCAGGGACTATATCTTCCTCTCCAAGGCAGTAAAGAGTGGAAAAGGTAGATCTTAAAGATGACAAGCATTATCTTTGAGGCACATGTTTCAAATGAGGTTCTTGCAAGTTTTCTAGCTAGGGGGAGACTGCTGTCTTCTAACAAGGGATAGAGGTCTGTTCTGCTATTCACAATATTCTGGTGATATTACTCTCAGACTTGCTTATGGGTCTTAGGAGCTATCGTTTTCCTGTTAAGGCCATCTTTGACATTGAAGACCTGAAAATTAACATTCTTACAAACACATCTTGAGTCTAATTTTCATATACCCTGCAGGAGACAAGAATCACTGGAAACACCACTATTGAGACACAAAAATGTGGATTATTAGTTGGACAACCCAAGCTTATCTTTTTCTTCTTCAAGGTTTCTAAAAGAATTAACAAAAGCCACTAGCAACTCAACAATTCTTATAGTTAAAGTTGTTCCCATACTCTTTGAACCCCATAGCTAACCTATAACTCAGTATTTATCTTTCATCTTCACCCATCCAAATCCCAAGTCACCACAGCTAAGAGAATAATCAGCAAAATTCTATAATGAAAAGCAATACGATATAATTACTTTTATCACAGGTTAAAATATATTTTAAAGCTAAGACGGAGTAATGTCATCATCACAGCTGCATAAGATGTCCCTCACTTTTATCCTTCCCACAACAATTATTATGGTATCTATCCACAAATAAAAATGCCTTTATGGGAACTGTGAGTTCCAGCACCATTCTCTAGTGACCCAGGAGGAGGCTTACTCACCTGTGGTTGAGACAGACCTCAGTCCTGGCTGTGGACACTGAAGTGCCCATGAACCAGCTCCAGTTACTTTTAATCTCAGTCCAGGTGAACATTGACTTAGTCAATCATTCATGGACAAGGGAGCCTTTGCTGAAGTTCACATTTCCAGAAGACCCAGCACTCCAATGTGTTTGAATGTATTAGAGTGGGTAAGAGGAACAGTTTGACTTTATCTGAATTCCTTCTCCTCCAAGGCAGCACAGGTTAGGGCCAAGAGAGATTTAGACAGCCCATGTTTTTTCCCATGAGGGAAAGGGAGAGCATGTGAATGAGCACTGAGCTTCCCCAGCTATGTGGGTAGCACTTATTTCTCTCTTCATCCACTTTCTACTAAGTAGAAAGCTCCATGACTGGGGAGTGGGAAGAGTCTGGGAAGGTGGTACATAGGACTCCTGGAGGGCATTAAACAAACAGGGATCCTACTAACTGATTGGTGGACTCCGTCAAGAATTCCGACTATGAAATCTCTACCTGTGTATCTCCCCAACTAGCCCATGGGCAACTCCAGTACCTCGTGCACCTCACCTACAAACACACCATTCTTTTGCCAATATCTTGTATGTGCTGCCGATGGCATAACAACCAGAATGAAGATTTATTCAAGCAACAGTGAGCTTTAGAAGATGGCTAGTGAATATGCATTGAAATCAGGCCCAATTTAGCAGGACAGTAAGAGACCACAATCTTGAGCTGTAGCACTACCTTTAGTGGGGTGGGGTGGGGAGAAAGAGGTTGTCAGTACTCAGCCTGGTGGTGCATTGTAGGATCAAAGGAGGGCATACAAGCTTAAGAATTCTGTCACAAGAGGGAGCAAGAATGAAGGAGTAAGTATATTCTATCCATATGTCTGAGAAAGCCTCAGTATTTCTAACAGGGCTGTTGGAAGGTACTATTTTCCCTGAAGGCAGCTAGTAAAAACTGGAGGAGGTGCTATTGCTTTAAATGCAAAGACGATAATGCAAAACTCCAAAGAACATAAATAATCAAGGAAACATGACACCATCAAAGGATCACAATAACCTTCCAGTAACCAAACCCAAACCCAAAGATATGGAGATCTACAATTTACCCAGTAAAGATTTCAAAATAGCTCAGTGAGCTACAAGAAAATAGAGGAAGACAATTCAACAGAATCAGAAAAACAATACATGAGCAAGAGGAGAAGTTTAACAAAGAGATGAAAATCATGTGAAAGAACCAGACAAATTCTGGAGCTAAAGAATTAAATGAATGAAATGAAAAAATACAATGGAGAGCCTTAACAATAGGCTTGATCAAGGAAAGAATTGGTGAGAATGAAGATAGGAACTTAGAATTATCCATTTAGGAGAACAAAGAAAAAGGAATGAAAAAAGTGAAAAAGCCTACATGAGCGATGGGATACCATCAAAAGGACCAATTTGTGAATCATTGGAGTTCCAGAAGGAGAAAACAAGAAGGGAGCAGAAAGTTTATTTAAAGAAAGAATGACTGAGAATTTCCCAATCTGGGGAAAGATTTGGATATCCAAGTTTATGAAGCTTGTAGGTAAACAACAAAAAACAACTAAAGAAATTCTCTTCAAGACATATTGTAATAAAACTGTTCAAAAATCAAAGACAGTGAGAGAACCTTAAGAGCAGCAAGAGAAAAAAAAAGCTTGTAACTTACAAGAGAACCCCCATTAAGACTATCAGCAGATTTCTCTGCAGAAACTTTACATTCCAGAAGAGAGTGGGATATATTCAAAGTGCTGAAAGAAAAAAAATCTGCCAAATGAGAATACTTTACCTGGCAAAACTGTCCTTCAGAAATGGAGAGATTTTCCTAGATAAACAAAAGCTAAGTGAATTCACTACTACTAGGCCTGCCTTACAAGACATGCTTAAAGTTCTTCAAGCTGAAATGAAAGAATGTTAATTAGTGACATGAAAATATATAGCACACTGGTAGAGATAAGTATATAATCAAATTCAGAATACTATAACACTATAATATGGTGGTGTGTTAACTCTATCCAGTGGATGCCTGAAACCACGGGTAATACTGCGCTCTATAAAACTATGATTTTTTCTCCATACATACATATCTATAATAAAGTTTATAAATTAGGCACAGCAAGAGATTAACAACAATAACTAATAATAAAATAGAACAATTACAACAATATATTATAATAAAAGTTATGCGAATATGGTCTTTTTCTCACAGAATCTTATACTATACTCACCTTTTCACTTAAAGGAAGCAATTTATAGCTTCTCTTCAGCCTATTACTCTTGCATTTGGGGGTCCATTATTGAGAAAAAATAAGGGTTACTTGCACACAAGCACTGTGATACCACAACAGGAAAAGAATAATTCACTTCCTAGGTAGGATGAAGATTACATCATATTACTCAGAACAGCATGCAATTTAAAACTTATGAGTTTTTTATTTCTGTAATTTTCCATTTAATAGTTTCAGACCATGGGTGACAATGGGTAACAAACTACAAATAAAGGCACACTACCCTACAGCTTGAGTTTTAGTAGATATTATATTGAGAAATAACTTGTCATAATAAGAAAATTGATAATACAGTTAAAAACAAAGATTATCATACATTCCAAACAAGACAGCTTTAGTGACTTTTCCTTATGATCTAAATCAATGGCTAGATCAAATTCTTATTTATTTACTATGGTTCAGAATTTAAATCACTTTTTTCAAAAATGTCTTTTACTTAAGCCAGATCACCACAGTAAAAACAAGAAATCTCTAAGCGTATTATGGCAGTCTCTTGATTACCTCTAGTCTTTTCTCCCTGGTTATAAAATAAACCCCAACTTCGTCATCTTCTGTTCAGCTGCACAGACATTAGTCATTGGTGCTCCACAGAGAAGATGAAAAAATGATGTTTTGGAATGGCTGGGGGTCATCCTTATATAAGAGGGGCTAGAAGGGTTCTTTTGGTGGGGGGAATAAGCTGACTGAAGATTTATAAACAGAACTATCTGATACTGGAGTACAAACATGGGCCAGAATACAAAAGAAACTAAGTTGTGTAATGTTAAAGTCTAGAGGGCATGGATAGCTTTTATAAAGAATTTTAATTGTATTGGACAGATATTTGGAGAGTACTTTACACCATCTAAAAAGAGAAATAAAAAAATTCTTTTTAAAAAAGTTGTTTATTATTTATGCCTACAGCACCTCGTCTTCCTAGGTGGTCTCCCATCCAAGTGCTAACCAGACTTAACCCTGCTTAGCTTCTAAGATCAGACATCAGGCTTGTTCAGGGTGGTATGCCCATAGACTGTGGACTATGGCTCCACTTGGACAGGGACCCAGGACCTTCTGTATGTAAAGCAGATGTGCTAACCACTACACTATGGAACCACGTCCTAAACAAAATTCTTTAGGAATATGATTCATACTATAACATGTAGGTTAGTTTGGTCCAGTGATTATTGTACTATCTCTTTGAGACTTCCAATTTAATAAAGTAAGTCAGAACAACCAGAAAACATTGTGGTTAATTTAATTGCATAGATCTATTTCTTTTGAATAATACTGCAGTTTTGATGAAAATGAGAAGACATATATACATACGTTGTCTTAGCAAGAGAACTCAGAATATATGATAGTGGACAATCAATATAATGTCTTTCTTGCACCCATGCCCTCCTGTCCTTTTTAAACATTTTTTGAAGCTTTAAAATGAGAATAAAGACTGATTTTGCACCCTTCTTGAGGTGTTGGGGGGTGGGAAATGTGGGGGGAGAGGAGAGAAAGAGAGAGAATAGGCTTTGAGGACAATTAACAAGGGTAAGAAAGTTTTTATTTTTTGGTTTAGTTAGCCTATATACTTAAAAGATACTAGAAAAAAATGCATTTGAAGCTCTTACTGCAGCATTATATTAGCTAATTTATGACAACTTGCATTTTCATTATACTTTCAGAGGATTTGATATAATAATGAAAAATAGTTTCTGAATTTCTATATTCCTTGGGCTTAATGAGGTCAAGTCCTCTTCAATGACATGAAATATTTACCAGTAAGAAGATTGGGGTAAGGGAGGGGGGCATGATTCCTTTTAAACACTAGGTCTGATTTCTGAACTCTATATGTTTTTTTTTTTAATTTTAGAAAAATAAGTTAACAGAGTAACATATAGTTTATGCTGTTCTAAAAAATCAAGATTCAACTTTTTTTCTTTAGAGACTAAAAGTTTGGCCCAAATAGTTGTAAAAATAGAAAAATAATCTCTGGGCTTCAAATACAAAGATTTGAATAAGTCCACAATTAATCCTCATTTCCCTCATCAGTAAAATGTGTGAAATTAGTGTTTTTATGGTATTGCCAGGAAGCTCAAAATGGGATAAATTATTCAAAGTACTTAGCACAGCCTATGATATAAAGTAAATGCTAAATAGAAATGTTAGTTACCTCTTGCCAGCATTGTTGCCTCAGCTTTTGTATCAGACAGCATTCATTCAGAGAAGAAAAGCCACTTATATAGGACAAGAGATTTGTTATATGGATCAGACCTTACAGAAATGTAGAAGCTAGTCAAGAAGTCTATGCCAGACTGTGTGGTCTTTGTATCTAGTGCTAGGCCTAAAGTCACTATAGGTTAGCTGGCCTGTCAGTTGAAGAGAGCTGAATGAGAACTGGAAGAGAGCAAGAACAAACTAGAACTTGCAATGATGAACAGAACCCATGAGAACAAACTGTACTTCTTGAGGACAACTGGAACCTTAATGGTGTAAGGACCTGCTGGAGAAGCTGGTGTTCTTTTCCATAGTTTCACATATCTATTTCCTAGGACACTAAGAAGATATGTGAGAGAGCTGGAGAAGCACTAGGTCCTGTTGGTATCCCTTACCAACTAGGTTAACAAGAATATTAGCAACATGTGTGAGCTGCCACACCACCTGGTACCCTTCACTGAACCTCAGAACACAAAAAAGGCAGATTTAAAAGATTTTACACCATAGAAATTTTGAGTAAATTTCTCTGTGGCCAATCCTAATTTGGGACTACATAGGAAAGGGAATTATGAGAAACACAGATCCAGCTTGGCTAAGCTGAAACAGTAAAAAGCCTCTACAGTTCACTTCCAGTCAACCTGGCATCTGTACAGATTTCTTTAGACTATTCTTAATGGTTAAGTAAAGATGACAGTAAAATCATGCTCCCACATGACATTATGCAAATATCTTTCATATATCCCAAATCATGAAACCCTGTTTCCAAAGAGGATACAATTCTCTTTACACTTTTCGGATCATGTTCATTCCTCTTCCAGCTGAATCACACACATTTTTGGTATCCTCTAACTTAAATTCTGAGATATTAGGCTAATTGCTATTAATATATGTATGTTACATAATAGGGATATGGGAGAGGGGGAAAATGTTAGTTAAAATATACGCAAACATTTACATCAATATAATGAAGAAATACTCAAAATAGTTTGTACAAGTGGTTGTGTAGTTGTAGATTGTATCTATAAATCACCTCCTTTGCTAGCCATTTGTCTTTGACAAGTACCTTGACTGGTCATGATTCTTTCTTTGGTGGGCCATTCAAACTTTCATTCCTAAAGGGTTTGAATCATTAGCAGTCCTGCTTCTATTGGGTTATTGTAGTTTTCCATTGACTTACTTTAAAAAGCGGCTCCATTGTGGTAAATTTATATGCCATAAATTTCATTCATGTGTATAATTCAGTAATTTTTAGTAAATTACAGAGTTGTTTAACCATAACCGCAATTCAATTTTAGATAATTTCCATCATCCCACAGAGATCCCTCATGTCCCTTTGAAAACAATCTTCATTTACACCCTTAGAACCAAGCACCAGTTAATCTCTATTCTGACTCTGTGCCTTTTCCTTTTCTGGACACTTCATATAAACAAAATCATACAATAAGTGATGTTTTGCATCTGGCTTTTAAAATAGCATACTGTTTTTCAGGGCCATCCATGTTGTAGTGTATGTCACATTCTTTCCTTTGACTTTGACTTATATAACAATACACGCACGTATTTTGAGTTGCTCCCCATGATCTGGATTCCAGACACACTCTTTCTTACTCCATTGTATAGTAACAACACAAAGTCTCTTTGATAGTCAGAATCGGTCAGCCCAGGAATACATTTCACCCACTTCTTTGTTGATTCACTTACATAAAAAGCCCCATGCAGGCAGGCATCAATCTCAGCTTCTAGTTTAATGGAACTATTTCTGTGTCCCCTGATGGAAATGTGTCACCCTTTGGAACTAAGAGCTCTAGTTCCAAATTAGGAAGCAATAATTTTCATAGTGGGTCACAAAGGGAAGTACCTATGTAAAATGGGAAAATATGCAACCCTATATTGCTTGTCAAAATACCTCAATATTTGAGCCATATAGAAAAAGTTAAAAGTTTTACAATTAAAAAAAAAAAACATGACTATATGCTTAGCTCCAAGTTGCGTAGTCTGTTTGCATGCCATTGTCAACCTTCATAAATCCACTGGTGGGGGTTTAATGGCCGCATTGGGTCAGGCGCTCTGAGATGATTGAAAATGATTATTCCCTTTGAACGATAACAGAATCATAAGCCAAACAAAGATATTATTTAAAATGTTTGTGTATTATGGTCTTTGCATTAATTTTGATTTTAAAATATTAAAATATTATTTATGCTGTTCTTTGGCACTGCCTTAAATTTTGCACCCGAGATGAGTGTTTCATTAATCTCTTCCTAATCCTGGGCCTGATTAGAGGTAATATCAAGAAGAAACATTCCCAGACCAGTTAATTCCCAGACCTATAAATTCCTAGAACTGAGAGAGAAAGAGATACACTATATCTTATAGGACATTACCTCAGCCTTGCAAGGTATTGTCATATAGCCAATGCTCTTAACTGAGTCTTCAAAAAATGATTCTACAGTTCTATCAGGGTTGGTACTTCAAGGTGTTGTAGTACATGGTAAGATCAGTGAATTCCATGTGGCCACCCACTATTTGCTATAAAATGAGCTCCTTGGTGAAAAGCAATGCTGTGTGGAGTATGATGATGATAGCTTTGGCAGAAGCACTGCAGGCAGAGAAGGCAAATCCATATCCAGAGAGTCTATTACAGTGAGTACAAAATATTCCATCTTCCATGATGGAAATCAGCAATATAATTAGTCAGGAGGTTCTCTAATTTCCTTAGGGAATGGTCCCATATGTGGGCTCAGTGTTAGTTTCTGCAGTTGGTATGTTACTTATCTAGATCAGCCTTGGTGATTACAAGTTCATGTTGATAAGCAAATATATAATCTGCATTGCTTCTACCTTTGTCATGATTGCATTGTGTAAGGATGAGATTGACCGATGGCCACAGAATTGGTCATCATTCCACTTGATTATTAAAAGCTTTTTATGCTAAGTTTGTTTTTTGATTAGCACTTACCTGGGACACAAAAATCTTTACTGTCAGAGACATCTATCTACATACCCTCTTTTCCAGAGCTCCTTGCCACCACCAGTTTTTCAATATGTTCCCACCAGTTGTCTGACCATTCAGCCAAATGATTAGCCACTGTACATTAGTGGGTCACAAAGGGAAGTACCTATGTAAAATGGGAAAATATGCAACCCTATATTGCTTGTCAAAATACCTCAATATTTGAGCCATATAGAAAAAGTTAAAAGTTTTACAATTAAAAAAAAAAAACATGACTATATGCTTAGCTCCAAGTTGCGTAGTCTGTTTGCATGCCATTGTCAACCTTCATAAATCCACTGGCTACCTCTGGTATTCCAGGAAAAATGAACAACCAGATACACTGGTTAAAGTTCTGCCCACTGGAAGAATTTGCCTTTCAGACCACTCCAGAGTGGGGTTATAGTGCTGTAGTAGTCTCCTGTCTACTTTTTTGTAGTATCAGCATATCATGTAGAACCATATGTAAGTCAAACTGTTTATTTTACTAAGTCAGCTGACTACGGAACACCCCATAAGTGGAAGGAGGAGCTGTAGCAGGAAGAAGAACTATGGATATGTTGATTACTTGCACATGCAACTTACTTGTGCCTTAAGGACCTTCTCAAGACCAGTCTCATATGTATCACTTCTACTTTATGACAGAGTTCTATTGTGCATGCCCAAAATTATTACTTGGTAGATTAGACAACTCTCAGTTCATGATGGACAGCTGAGTTTACATGTTACTTTTGGAGACTGGTAAGTCAGTATTCTATCTGTACTAGGACCTTGTAACCAGGTGATGTTTCTTAGAAGAAGCATAGTTACATGCCAAGAGTAGCACAGCTCTGTTCTAAAATCTTGAATGTCTGCCCTATAATTCATTTATAGGTACCTATCAGAAACTCCATGCAGCATCCCTGTCTGTTACATACACTTTAAGCACTATCACTTCTGCTGGGTCATATGACCTAAGTAGCAGAGCAGATTGCATAGCCTCCTGACATAACAGAGTCTTCATTTTTTCCACACATCACTCAAAATTGGCAACTTTCCAATTACACAGTAAACAGGTCAGAATAGCATACCCATATGAGTGTATGTATTATCTACAAAATCCAGAGGCCTACTAATTATTACGTTCCTTTCTTGATAGTGAAGGGGCCAGATATAACAACTTGTCCTTCATCTTGGAAAGGATGGCTTAACATACTTCAGGCCACTGGAACCCTAGAAATTTACTCAAGTGTCGGGCCTCTAAATTTTTGTGAATTTGTTTCCTACCACCCAACATTTATTCATCTTACCAAAATGTCTACAAGAATTTCTGCTTCCTGAATACCAGGTCAATTAATGTGTTAAGAATGAAATGGACCACAATAATATCCTATGGAATGTAGAGGCAATTGAGGTTCCTAAATATTACATGTTGGCCTGGGATGAAGAGTTGCTATTACCTTAAGGTAGGAACATAAAGGTTTATTGCTGACCCTAGTAGTTGAAAAGAAACTGTTTCTGATAGTTTTACTAGTAGGTTTAGAGAATAAAAGCCTATGCTAGTTCACCAACTGGCATACAAGGTATCAAAGATATGTTGATAGGTACTAGCAACAAAACTTCATATGGAACATGAGCTTCAAATAAAGTTAGCACCTGATTAAATTTAGAATAACCCACTGTCATTCTCTAAGATACATCCATCTTCTGCATGTGTTACATCAGTTCTATGCTTAAAACACTCCAACATCTTTCGTAATCTAACAAACAAAATCTAAAAATCTTAGCCTCACATACAAGAAACACCTCATGTTATTTTCTCATGTTTTCTTTCAAGAGTTTTAAGGATTTTTTTCTTATTCAGTGAATTTACTCTGTTTTGAATACATTTTTGCACACTGGTAAGGTAAATAATACTTTCATGTGAGAAGCAAAATGTTTCAGCAACATTTATAAAATATTTCATCATTCATCAATAATTTCCTTGCCACATACCAAAATTCTATATATTCATGCATCTGCTTTTGAGTTTTTCATTTGGTTCCATATCTCTGTACTTTAATTTCTATAATTTTATTAAAAGTCTTGATTACTGACAATATGTGTTGTCCTATTTGTTTCTCAGCCTTTTACTTCTCCATCCAATTCAGAATTTAGCTTGCTAAATTCTGTTGAAAAGCCTTAGATTGCAATTGCACTATATTTACAAATCGATTGGGGGGATGATTGACATTTTCAGTATGTTGCATCTGTCTATCCACGATTATGGTATCTTTCTTCATTTTTGGGTCTTAATAAGTTTCATAACGTTTTCCATAAAAGTCTTGCACAATTTTTGCTATATCTTTCCTGGTACTGCATGGGTTTGTGTTGCAATTACATAAAATTTTAGGAGTATTACGCAGGAATATATGAACATTTCTATTCTTTATTTGTAAACTTTAAGTGTTTAAAATCACAATTAACAAAGATAAGGTTAACATCTTGATCACTTTCTGAAGAATATAATGACCTAAGAATGCTAAAATCCTACTACACATATGCTAGAAAATTTAATGCTTATATTTGGTTTGCCCATGGGTTTATTTCTCTGCCAACCAATAACTTTTCTTCTATATTTGGTCCAAATTTAGGATCCTAATTTTTTACCCCAGAACTTCATTTACATTTATGACCTCTGGCAGAAAGCAAAATGTGATGCTTTTTGTTTTGTGTCATTGTTCCCTGAGCCACTGGGAAGTACGTAGAGAAGTCACCATATAGTTTTCTCCAGTTTTATGTAGTTCCCTCAACATTACTCATACATGACACTTATGGCTTGGGTTTCCCTCCTTCCAAAGACATTAGGATTTTGGTTCTCTGCTCTTAAGGACTATATTGAATCCTGAATGAATATCTCATAAGCTATTACTCACCATTCTAACTTTTATCTCTGCTAATTTCTGGCACTTTGGATTTTCCTTTTCTTAATTTTGAGCTCACCAATAAATTGAAAATATTGTTTAAATTTTATATAGTATTTTTATGTGTTTAAAGCAGGTACATGGTATATCTTCCATATCAGGTCAATTCATCATACTATATTTCTGTTATTTGGGGTTTTTCTTTTTTCCTTGAAATTAATTTCTTTGCTTCTAAATTCTCTATTCACTGGCCTAATATTCTTTACCTTGGGGGCAGGGCAGATAACATCCTTCAACAAATGTGAAAGTTTTTAAATACCCAGCAGGCATCATGGTCTGAAACCAAAGAGGTTTTGATTAGTAAGGGATAGGCCTTGAGGGGAAAGTTGTTTTGTTTTGATTTCTAAAAAGATTTGTGTTGGATCATCAAAGCCAGAGCCTGTAGGACTAGAGCATAAATATTACAAAGGATAAATGTTAAATAGGGTAGAATATAGATTATTGCATTAGTCTCTCACAAGAAGCACAGAAAATAATTGATAATTAAAACATCAGTGTATCTATAAGAGAGTCACTACAGCAGGATGTGAGGGAATCAAATAGCAAAAGCCACAAAATGGGAGACCAGATAGAGAATTAAAATGAGTCTCAAAGAATCAGCAAGCCTGTGAGAGCCAAGGTGATGCCTGGAATAATCATCCAGTCCTACTTACTCCAGACATCAAACAACAAGCTACATCATCAGTGGGAGAGGCGAGTAAGGACCAGAGGGCATCAAGAGAATCAGAAGCTCCTCTTCCACTATAATAATAATAAACCAAGTCTATACTATGTGCTTGCTAGACCTGTTCTGAGCATTCACATGCTTTATCTAATTTAAATCTAATAACCTATAAAATTGGTGTTGTGATTATCTCTATTTTAAAGATGAGGCAATGAAGTACAGAGAATTTATATCACATGGTTAGAATTTATATATAGAGTCAGGGTTTTATTTTCTTTGTATCCAGACACTACTGAAGAAAGAAATGAGTGGAGAAAATCCTTGAGAGGGATGAAAAGCTAGATGGGAGCTTGAATTTCAAAATGACTGAATTTACATTTTGAAGAAAATTGCCCCAAATAGTCAGGCTTATCCGGAGAAACAGAACATGTGCATGTACATGTGCATGTACACACACTTATTTATTTATTATAAGAAACTGGAATGTGTAATTATGGGAGATGAGAAGTTCTATAATGTGTTGTCTGAAAGCTGGAAACACAGGAAAGCTGGTGGGTAGATCTAGTCTGAGTCCAAAGGCCTGACAACCACGATGGCTAATGATGAAAGTTGTAGTCCAAAGGCAGGAAAAGATTGATGTCCTAGCTCACACATAGAGAGCAAATTCTCTCTTACTCTACTTTTTGTTCTCTGTGCTTCCAGCCCAGTGGATGGGGTCCACAACATGTGGGAGGGCAATCTGGTTTACTCAGTCTGTCAATCTAAATGTCAATCTCATCCACATACACCCTAACAGACACAACAAGAAATAATGTTTCATCAGCTATCTGGGCATCCTTAGCTCAGTCAAGTTGAGACATAAAATTAACCATAACAAGTTTACCACTTTTCAACTTGGCATCCATACACATCGCCTTAAATTATAACCTCCAAATAAAGACAACATAATGTCATCATTCCACCTGATATGATATAACTGTCCTGAATATTGAAAATGTACTGACCCAGAAAAAGAGGAAAAGTCCTTGAGTGACATTTATGCTTCTCCTTGATATTTCATAATTTAAATACTATAGTATTTAAGTAAGATTAACAATACTTAAATATTATGGTAAAAGTTCAATACATCTTATGTCACAAAATAGCAAAATGAGAGTGAGGAATCCAAAGATATTTGCTTAATATATATGTTAACACACCTACACAGATTTTATACACACACGCACACACGCACACACATTAAGAAGGAATACTCATTATAGTCCTTGTTTCTTTAACTAGTCACTTGGTTGTAGCTGGTTTTTATGCCTAACTTCTTCCACTGCCCATTATATATTCCCTTGTCCTCAGCAAGGAGCTCAGATGGCCATGGTTCTTTACCTGGTGCAGTGAGGAACCAAAACCTTCTTTCCTGAAGGTGCTGATCCATTAGTAATGCCTGGATTAGATTCTTGTTGTTTCTCATTAAAATCAACTACTGGATGTGGTAACTATAAAGGAAATCCTAAGGTATCTCTTGTATTTCTGACATGTTCTTCCTTACCTCCATTGTAGAGTAGCAGACCAATATCCCCTATTTTTTAAGAGGCATGAGGAGTCAGTCCAGCAGTCTTAATGTTCAGTTCAATAGAATCATTTCTGTGTCTTCTGGTGTAAGCAGTCCTCCCATTGGAATTAAGACCTCTAAGCCAGCAAAGCATAAGTTCATGGGAACAAGAAGCAGAAATTTTGGCTAGTGGGTCACTAAGGGTAATAGTGAGTGGGGCCATTCCCATTTCTAACCCCTGATTCCTGGACCTGTGAATCTTAGATATGGGAGAAACAACACCATGTTTTGGATGCTGATTCAGAGCATATGTACCCTTCTGGAGAATCTTGCCTCAGCCTGTAAAGTATTGTCACCTAGCTGAAGCCATAACTGAATTTTCATAATGCCATGTATTCTACTGTTCTTTCAAATCGGCTTCTTCAGGAGTGGGAATTTTAGCAAGATGAGTAAATTCCATGAGCCTGGGCCCTTTGTTGTCCTTCTTTTGCTGTGAAGTGGGTTCCTTGATTAGAAGCAATGCTGTATGGCATACCAATGGTGATGGGTAAGGCATTTCTGTAAATCCACAGATGGTAATTTTGGCAGAAGTGTTGCATTTAGGGAAAGCAAATCTGTCTTCAGAGTAAGTTTCTATTACAGTAGAGAACAAAATGTCCTTTTCATGATGGAAACAGTCCAATGTAATCAACCTGACAACAGGTAGCTGACTGATCACCCTAGGACATGGTACTATGTTGGGAGTTTGTTAGTCTCTGCTGTTCATAGATTCAGTACTCAGCAATGGTCATAGCTAAGTGAGCCTTAGTGAGTGGAAGTTCATTTTGCTGAGCCAATGCATAACCATCATCTCTGCCACCATGGTCACTTTGTTCATGAGCCCATTACATGATGAGGGTGGCTGGGGAAAGAGGCAGAGTGATAGCCACAAAATGATAGCCATAATTACTTGGTTATTAAAATCCTCCTCTGCTGAGGTCATCTTATGGCATGCATTCACATGGGGCACAAATACACAAACAACTCCACATTTTTGCCTATTCAGAGAAGTCTATCCACATATTTCTTTCCAAATTTATTTGTCACTAATTTTTCATGTCCCTGACCATCCAGTCAAATCATTGGCCAGAGACCGTGAATCAGTATATAATTTTACATCTGGCCATTTCTCCTTCCAAGCAAAGTGAACAACCAGGTTCCCTGCCCAAATCCTGTGGGAAGATTTCCCTTCACCATTGTCCTTCAGGGATGTACCATCCTGCAGCTGTCCACTTTTGGGAGGTGCCTGCATGTTGTACAGAACCACCTGTAAACCAAGCCTGAGTCATCTCTTCCTCCTCCACCTAATTACAGGGAACTCCCCATAAGACCACAGGTACAGACTGGGCGAGAGAAAATAGTGTAGCAGGAGTAGAGATCCTGGGTATGTGAGCCACTTCTTCATGTTACCAGTTTCTTCAGGGTTTGCACAGGCCCAATCACATATGTAATACTCCCATTTGATTATAAAGTATGAACATCCAATTTTATCACTAGGTGGGTTAGATAATAACCAGTTCATAAAGGGTAGTTCAGGTCATGTGGTAACTTGATGATCCATGGTTAAATATTCAGTCTCTACTAAAGCCCATTAGCAGCCCAAGAACTGTTTCTCAAAAGGGGAATAGCTAATTGTGAAGGATAGCAGGGCTTTACTACAAAATTTTAAGGGCTTGTGCTATGATTTACTTATAGGGACCTACTTGCCAAAGGCTCCAAGTAGCATCCCTATTTGTCATTAACATTTTAAGCACTGTTATTTCTGCTTGATCATCTGGCCAAAGTGGCAGGGCAGCTCACACAGAAGACTGGACATACTTCAGAGTCTTGTCCTGTTCTGGGTCCCTCTCAAATCTAGCAGCTTTTCATGTCACTAAGTAAATGGGGCAGAATAACACACCCAAGTGAGGACTATGTTGCTTCCAAAGTTCAAAGAGGACTTCAAGGCATTGCAACACTGCCTTGCTGTAATAGGGGCCAGATGCAACAACTTATCCTTCACCTTAGAAGAAATATCTCAACATATCCCATACCGCTGAACTTCTAGAAATTACACCGAGGTAGAAGGCACCTAAATTTTTGTTGGATTTTTTTCTGACCCTCTGGCACACAAATATCTTACCAATAAGTCTAGTGTAGTTGCTATTTCTTGCTTACTAGGTCCAATCAGCAAAAAGTCACCCATGCAATGGAATAAAAAGGCAATCAAGATCCTTGTGAACTAAATTATGACATAGGGCTGGAGAGCTGACATACTCTTAAGGTAGAACAATGAAGGTGTATTGCTGGCCTTGAGAGCTGAAAACAGACTGCTCTGGTGGGCCTTACTGACAAGGATGGATAAAAAGGCATTTTTCAGAAGAATAGCTGCATGTCAGATACTAGGGGATGTATTAATTTGCTCAAGCAAGAAACCACATCTGCTACAGCAGCTGCAACTAGAGTTGTCATCTGGTTAAACTTACAAGAATCCACTGTCGTTCTCCAATATCCAGCTGTCTTCTCTCAGGCCAAATAAGCAAGTTGAATGGGAACATGGTAGGAATCACCACCTCTGCATCTTTCAAATCTTTCATGCTGGCACTGATCTCTGAAATCCTTCCAAGAACCTGGTATTGCTTTTGGTTTACCCTTTTCCTAAATGGAAAGAATTCCTGTAGCTTCCACTTGGCCTTTCCCACTTCACAGATCAGGGAACCAATGTGTTATAATATTAGAAGTGTAAAGATTAAGTGTCTTCCTCTACTGAGCATAAGTGGGGCAGGGAGAGGTCATGAGAAAGTTGAGTTCACTTTAAAGAAATGAACGTAGTTATACTGCTGCTTATCTGTATTATGACTATACAGTTCACACTGATACACATGTAAACTTTTAGCATGCATTGAGCATTCTACGAATAGTTCAAATTGTTATCATTAATACCACCTGTGTAAATTTTCATGGTCTCTACTTAGAAGTCTTCCACCAAAATGCAAGCTTTCTGTTTTCTCCCAGTGCTCTGTACTGACATTGGAGTGCTTCCATGGTGCTGTAGTTTTCTGATACTGGTTCCTTGCCCTATAAAGCACACTTTTGGCCCTTGCTGCTACCTAGGTGTATTAGTCCACTAGAACTGCTGAACAAAATGCCAGAGACTGGGTGGCTTAAATGACAGAGATTTGTTTTCTCATAATCTGGAGACTTGAGGTCCAATATCAAGTTTTATGCTAATTTGGTTTCTGGTGAAGGCCTCCTTTCTGACATATAGTAAGCATGTGTGCACACAGTTTTAGGTACATAGTTAAAAAGTGCAGGGAATAGAAATTTTAATTTAACATTATCCTAATAGAGATGCTTAAAGACATATGAGTAAATAACTATGATGAAGCTTGGTAAGTGGTTGAATAGAAGTATCTGAAAGTGTAATAGGTAAACAAAAAAGAGAGAAGTAAATGTGTAGGGAAATTGGAGAATGCTATACAAATTGGGTGTTTTTTTAAGTTAGAACTGAGGAAGGAGGGAGTATACCTCTCTAAGGAAAACATGTTGATGAAGATTATTTAGGCAAAACAATCACAGGGAAGGAGTCATGAGAGTTAGCTAACATCATTGAAGTGGTTTTATGATAAATAAATGCAAAAATTCTTATGCATGTCTAGTTTTACAGTCTTATTCACATGTACAACTCATGTCTTTGTTTCTATTTCCTTTTTCTAAACTTAAATTTTATTTAAAACAAACTTTTTTCCTTTTATGTGATATAGTTGTCAAAAATTAATGTTTTAGTTTAAATTAATAGAAATGCAGCCCAGAAAAAGGGAGATGAAAAGCTCTCTTACTGTGAATAAGTATCAAAATATACTTTGATTGCTGTAGTCAGTTCTGAGAACACATGTTAAGAGGAAAAATGAAAACTGTAATGCTTTCAGATAGGAGCAATCACTACAATTATGAGAAATTTAACAAATAAATTAATTAAATTTTGGCTTAAACAACAGAAATTTATTTTCTCACAGTTCTAGATGCTAGAAGTCTGGGATCAAGGTGCCACAGGCTTGATTACTTCTGAGGCTTCTCCCCTTCATTTATAGATGACTGTCTTCTTCCTGTTTATTCACCTGACCCTCCCTATGTGTCATTAATAAGGAATTTAAATTATGACCTGTGTGAAGCATTTAATGATCCAGAAGCAACTAGCTTAGAGGAGAGCAGACAAAGGGAGAAGAGAGAGAAGCATATGATCACAGAGTAGAATTAAAATAACTGGCTATATGAAGTTAAGAGAAAACAAATTCTATTAAATGTAAGAAAGAATTTTCTAACATATAAAGCTGTCTCAAATGATATAAGCTGACTTGGAAAGGAGTGAGTTTCTAACCACTAGAGTTGTTTAAGCAGAAATTTTTCAGGGTTATCATATAGAATATTCATGTGCTATATAGGGAATCAGGCCAAATGACATTAAGGTGCCTTACAAACATGAGACTTTTGAGAGTTGGTGATCCACTTTGAATTTTGAAGGTATGTGCTAAGAACCCATTATAGCACATGTGGAAGCCAGCTAAAGATGCTTAAATGATTATGGATGAGAATGTGTAAATAAACCACATAGTGGAGAATGGAAGCAGAAAAATATCAAAGCCCCAGTTTTATCAGTCCAATTTTGCTAGATAAGCTGGAGTTACAAACAATTCAAAAATCTTGGTGCTTTGCTGCAACAAAGGTTTCTTTTTCTTTCTTATTTCATGTTAGCTGAAGATTGGCTAAAATTCTGGACTACATCCTCTTATCTTGGAGTCCAGGCTGAAAACAAAGTGTGTATCTAAACACCACTGGAACTGTGTGATCACATGAAGGCTCTTAAAACTTTTGCTTGGGGATTAGCATCACCATTTCCACTCTATTTTGTTGGTCATGGCAAGACATCAAAAAAGCAGGAAGGATGGCCCTGAAAGGGAGGAAATATTTGAACTATTTTTAAGCATACTACTAAATTAAATCATGACTTATAGTCATGATTTAAAATTTAATAATTCCACACAGTCACATAAATGACTTTTAGGCAATAAGAAAAACATTTTTATATAGCACTTATTTTGGAAGTGAGTTATTTTACCAAAAGACAGAGTAATCTAAAATACTACTATCTACTTCACTGCAGAAAGAGCACATGGAACTTCCAAGTATTCATAGCATGCATATTTGCAGCATTGCATGAAAAAGCCATATTTTTATATTTTATCATAGCCTGTGAAGAAACGTGTAGGAATAAAAATATCTGTGGCTCTTTAAATATAGTTGATAAAGCCTTTGTGCTTTAAAAGTAAATTTTTGAATAATTAATCACAAAGAACTACTTGAATGGTGGGAGATATAAGCCTGTTTCAAGGGGAGACCGTGCAGCTGGGTAGAGGAGCTGGTAGAGGAACTGGATCAGAGTGAAAGAGATAAAAAGAGGGAAGATTTCCACTGTCTATTATTGCAAACTAATAGTATATCAAACTAAGAGTCTGGACTTACTCTGAAAGATATGGCAAGCTAATGAATACTTTTAAACAGGGAAGAGGCAGGGTTATACATGTATTATTAAAATAAGACCTCTTAGACAATAACATAAGATGGACTAGAAATGAGACAAAATTTGAGGCTAAACAAGTGGAATTAGAGTAATGTTGGCTATGGAAGTGAAAGGTCTTGAAACTAGGCCAGAACCATAGTAATATAAAAGTAAGATGGAAAACTATTATAGAGATAAAAAGAGTAAAACTTGGTGACTGATTGGATGAGATGTCTGAATGAAAAGGAGGACTCCAATGATTGTCAAATTTTGAGCTTGGCGCAGCTGGGAAAGTATTGTGAATGAGTTTAGAAATGCAGATTTAAGTACTAGTTGTTACATTCTAGATTTGTGACCTTGAACAAGTTATTTTATCTTGTTGAGCCACCATTTTCTCATCTGTAAAACTGAGCTGATAATAATACTCCCATCATAGCACCTTGTTACCAGTGCCAGCTTCAGAGAGCCTTTAAGGCAGGAGTCCCCAAACCCCAGGGCTATAGACCAGTATTGGTCCATGGCTTGTTACGAACTGGGTTGCACAGCACAAGGTGAGTGGTGAGAGAGCAAGCAAAGGCTTCATCTGTACTAACAGCCACTTCCCAGTGCTAGCATCACTGCCTCAGCTCCACCTCAGATCATCAGGCATTAAGTTCACATAGGAGCACTGGTCCCTGGCAACAAAAATGTTGAGAACCACTGCTCTAAGGCATGTTAGAAACTTGGGGACATGTTAAGATAGACCAGTCTGACATCCTGACTGCTATTTTATTAATATTGTATTCCAGAATGCACAGGCCACGTGGAAAACAAAGCATAAATGTCTCTAGTCTTCCTTAAAAAAAATGGATATACTTAGACATGCTTATACAAGAAAGTTAAATACTTATTTCTTTTGTCTTGTCACTATGTCAATTCTCGTTTGCCTCACATATATTAATCTTGGATGACTTTTCTTCTCTCTTTAGTTCCTTACTAGATGTCTTCTAACATGAAGCTTCACTCAACTCCAGGTTCAGCAGATAAAGTACTCAGAATTAGTATAAATCTTACACATCCACTAGGGAGGAATGATGCCACATTTTGGAATTAAATGACTTGTTCAATAGAAAATGAAATTGCATAGAAAGTAGGCAGTAAAATTTTAAAATTTAGATCAGCTATGACTATAAATCTCAATACTTCAGTGGGAATCAAGCACTGATATTAATCTCCCAACTGTCCTCAGAAATCCTGCAATTGGTAATACAGTCCTGCGTTGTACTAGACATTTCTTAATTTAGAGACTATCAGCAATCTATAGTTTATCTGAGACATCCAAGATTGGGCTTCATGAAACATTCTTGGGCTATTGCTTCCATCTTTCCCTACCAGGTGGGAGGTGGAGAGAGGAAGCAGGAAGGAGTTGGTAAGAAACAAGGAGCAAGACCTCTCTTGGGAGTTCCAGCATATGCCCCATAGCACAATATGATGATTTTGGATGAATAGCCACCCAGTTGCTGTCCCAGGGAGATGTGGACTTGATTGACATACTTTGTATGCAAGATATAAACCTATGGTAGGTCATGACATATTTAATTTCAGATAATGATCAAAAGAATATGAGTTGGCAAAATACAATGAACTTAAAAAGGAATGACAAAAACAACTCCATGGGGAAAGAGAAAGCTTTTTTGGCTCAGCTACAACTAGATAAGAAAAGGTTGTATTCCACCCAAGTCAACCAGCAGCACACTCTTCCAGCTGCACTCATGCCACCGATGGCAGACATTCCAGTTTGTAAGACAATGAGGTGTCTGAAGCTATATTTCTGTCCCTTCATGATGATTCTAACCTCCTTGACAGCCTATTCTTCGTTACTCCGAATTAAGCTCAGTTGCCTGAGACTTTTGTGTTTCTATCAACCTTGGCTTAAGCAATGTAAACTGATATGATAGAATAGGATAGAATAGGATAAGATAGGATAATAATATTGATACAGCAGAATATGATTATGTTTGGTAGGAGCTATAATTCTCTCCAGAATTAGTGTCTTAACATTTGAAATACTAGCTGGTTCACACCACCACGGCTCCTAGTCCAGAATCTATACTGATTAGGAATTGACAACAGTTAATATTTCTATACATCAATCTCTTCATTGAAAAAACAAGTAGGTAACTGTAATTTAAATTTTCTCAATGTTTTGAGAATTCCTTTGGTAATACCCTCCCCACAGGAAACCTCTGTCTCTTGACAGAGAACTCTTTAAATTAAATAATAACAAATTTAAATTTGTTATAAAAGGTGATGATAAAACAAAAACTAATGTGGTGATGAATTCATTCTCCATTCAGCTCAGTATGAACAATAGCATCCCGTCCTTAGCTACTTTCATTTAATCTTTTTCGAAACTGCTAAATGATATTGACATTGATATTATGAATATTGCTATTACTGATCTATCACTTTATAAAGTTTGCAATGAAAATCACTCCCTCAAAACAGAGTAATTTGATGACTATGAAACTTGGAATTTCATTGAACATAATTCAGATCAGGGCATGGGATGGCAAGAACTCTCAAAGGACTCCTCCATCTGTGGAGATGCACCACATGACTTCAGTGAATCTGAAATAGAAGAGACAGACAGAGGCCCTGTAAGGACCACTGGAGTGGTCGTCAGACACAGCAGTCAAATCTTCTGGGGATTTTTATGACCTTGGGGCAAAGCACTCCAGTAATGATGCCAGAATATAAACAAACAAATGAAAAAGAACTGCCTATCAGTCCTGTTATAATAAACTCATTAACAAAATATAAACTTTTGAAATTCCTATAATCTCATCTCACAGGGGATGAGCTAAGGGCAAAAGTTCTCCATGTTCCTTTCCCTATAGAATAAATAATTAATGTCCCCATTAATTACTCAATAAAAGGATGTCAAAAGAGCAATTTAATAAGACAGCTTACATTAACATGAGATAACTATGAGATATACATAGGAGAACTAAAGTGGCTGCTCAAAATTAGAAAAGAAAACTAAAAAATACAGTATAACTGGAACAAGATCTGAATTACTTCAAAGATGAATTTAAAACCTACTCAAAGAAAAAGGGGAAAATGACAAGAGCTTCTAACTACTAAAAACCTTATACCTTTAGGCCATCAGTTATGCTACAGGATGAAGATGGAAAGCTTTATTCTCCTAGATAATAATCACTGCAGCACACCAGAGATGACAATGTATCATTTGTTCCCCCACATAGGAAGCCAGCTAGACATTAAGAAAAATTAGAATTAGAAAGATTTTGCCTGTCACCAGTCTTACTGTGAGCACCCTGAGGAGGCCTGTGAGAAAAAGCTTGAGGGTGAGTACAATCTTCCCTTTCTAGGTATTTTTTTCTTACCATTTGTATGGTGATCACTAGTTTTTCCCCTACTCTGCTGCAGGTCAAAAGATTCATCATTTGTTTTTGGAGAAGCATGCCTCATGGAATTCAGGTTATTCAGTTGCTTTGTGATCTCAACTCCCTGAAATGCTCCAGGAAAGTTATAATTTTATAGACTACCTCCTTTCCCCCCTCATTTTTAGGGTTAGTGTGAAAATTTTTACAACCTTATATATCCTAAGTGGAAGCTGAAGTATTATGTTCTTCAGTTTTAAGGAGTAGAAATTAGTTCTGGGTAATTTAAGCAGAAAACAATCTTATATTTATACTGGGGAATTAACAAAATCCACAGATAAGGTAAAGAACCAAGCTCAAATTAGACAAGAACTGGGCATATTCTAAGGATCCAGTCAATAAGGACTACTTGATGATTTTGTTAGGGTACCTTTACTGGAAGGAATAAATTTTAACTGTCTTAGGTTTTCAAGATTCAAATCTTGGGAAAATGTGCGATTGGTCACTTTAGCCTTCATGCTTACCTTTGGTTTTATGAAGACATCGTGGTTATTCAATACACATAGTTGAAAGGAATGCACCAGAATAAATGTTATATCACTGGAATAGGATGAATGGATTCTGGGAAGGCAAGAAAAATCTGCTATAATCAAGATTTCATTCACCTGTTTGTTCAACAAATATTTACTGATTATATGCTATGTGCAAGGCAATGTTTTTGTTGGAATTATAGGCATATGACTGCAAAAATAAGGAATGCTTTCTGAATTAAATTATGGATTTTTGTGATATATTTAAGTCTGTTTTTGTTTGCTTCTATGTTCTCATTATTCTTAAATATTTAGATAACAATAAGCACCTAAAATGCTAATTTATTTTGTTTTTGAAGTGAGTGTAAGGGAAGAGTAGACAATAATATGAGGGAAACTCTTTTTGGACACTGAAAATGCAAAATCATCATGTGGATTAGTATACCATACTTTAAGGAAAAAAGATCGCATAGCCTTTGGAAGATAAATGCTCTCTTTTATCAAAAATACTTTTTTATCTTTGTATAATTAGGTAAATTTCAATACTTTCTATATTCTGAGAGTAATACTGGATCTATTAGTCTTGGCAGTGACAAGGCAAAAAGGCAGGTCAGAGGCAGTACAGAAATATATTTGACACATTTTTTCTCATAAGTCAGATTTTTATTTCTTGTACTTTTAAGGAAATTACTCTTCTTGCAATCTGAGAGTAAGCCAAAAGTTTTGCAAGCTTAATTTTGTATTATTTCCTTGGCTGATGGAATGGGTTTTCTTGACGAATTGACCTAATAATAAAATGTTCTGTGTCTGGGATACTTGGATCTACAAATGGGATGGAAAATGTTGGCCTCTCTTCCTTAAATAGGCCTTAAAGTGAAGCAAGTAAGGAGGAGCTCAGGAATCAGGAAGACCTAGATTTAGGCAAACTTAGATTTAAGTTCCACTTCGGCAGTTTCTGACTTTCTAACACTAGGAAAGTTATTTACCACCTTTAAAATTTCAGTTTCCTCATTTGTAAGTTGGGAATAATATGGTCTCTTCACTGGGTTTAAATGAGAATTAAATGAAGTACTTAGTATAGTGCATTTTGCTTACAGAAAGTTTAATAAAAGGTAACTATCATTTTTACCTCTCTTATAATACTCTATCAGGCTAGTCTCTTCTTACATGACTTTAGGTTGAATTGTTTACAATTCTGAAGATAAACTTGATGCACTGAAATCCTGTTATTAAACATTGATTTGCCATAATTATCAACCAGAAATGTTGTAGTTGTCTTAAAATAACCAGATGTGCAAATTATAATTATAAAAGAAGGCATCTGTCATTGGGAGAAACAAACAGAAAACTACATCCTTAACAGCATGAAGAAAAGGGGTTAAATTGAATAGGAAGGACCACATTTCTTCTCCAAAACTCATTATTCCTATATGGGAATCTTGCACAAGACTGTAGATTACTCTCTGCTTGAGAGCCTGACAAGGTTGTTGTCTCTCAAATCTAATTATAAAATCATAGAACCATAATCAGTATGACAAATATTTGAGGGTTTTTATTTTTTATCTGCTTTACTTTGAATCATTCCCTCTCTAAGTGAAAGAGGAATGGCATTATAGATTGTAAGCCAGGTGGTCTAGACTTTGGTCCTTGGACCAGTCTTTAATTTTTAATGTGATTCTGGCAAGTGATCCCATGACTCAGTTTCCTTCTCCATCCCACTAATTATGAAATTGTGTTTCCTTAAACTTCAGCAGATGTGGGTGAAAAAGGAGACACAGTAAATACAATAATTAGTATTCCTGCATTTCTCTCTCATCTTTTCTAGGTTCTTTTCCTACCTTCTCTTGAGGTACATTGAGTTCCACTCAGAGTCTTCCTCAGTTATTTCAGGGAGGTAAATGGGGCCAGTGAAGAGTTGCCCAATAAATTAGGGCGCCCAGTTATCAAAAGAGCAATTGCCATTTCCATTTCCTTTGTTTGAGCTTCCAAGAAATCAGTCTGTTGTTATTTCTGCTACCACTTCTCCCCAGTTTGCTGGGATTGCTGATGCCTGTGATAAGTTATTGTCTTCAAAATGGGTTCAGCCTTAATTAGGAAGTCAAGCAAGCAGCAATAACCCCCAAATTAAATGAAATTAAACCCATCTTTGTCATGAAGTTCCCATATATTATTGTTTTGTATTTACAATGCTGGGAATCTCCAGAAAGAAGACAATATTGGCTCGGATCTTTTTGCCCTCACAGCTTCAAGAAACAGCTGTGCAGAAAGCCTGGGTCTTCTTGCTCTTCGGGCTGTGAGAGTACCAGGAGACTTGACAGCAGAGGGGCTTCCTTCAAGACAACAAAAGAGTCTGGCAGCCTCCGCTTTAAATTATAGGCCACTGTAGGTAGATATAGGTTCATCTTTCATGATCTGTGAGATTTCTGTTATTTAACATCTGAGCTCCAATGAGTTGGTATGAAAAAGTAACCCATCCGTTAGCTAAGAGAACAGTCATCAAAACAAACATACCACTGAGAGACTGCTGATGGAGGAGACAGTGACATCTCGAACTAAGAAAGATTAAAGACCAGTATAAAAAATTCTTTCTGAAATTGAAAGCACAGTTTCAAAAATAAAAAATTCAGGAGAAGATCTGAAGGAGAGGATAGTCTCCATTGAAATCTGAACCAGTGGTCTGGAAAATCAAGTGCTAAGAAATATTTCAAAGCATAAGGCAAATAAAGTGAATAAAGTGAACCTCAAAAGGAAATACAAATCAGGTCCAAAGGAAATTTCAAATGGAAATGAAATAACAAACAGAAATCAGACAAAAAGTATAACAATGGGAAACAGCAAAATTGAACTCAGAGAAAAACGTGTTGCCCTTAATTATGGAAACAGAAAGGAGAAAATATAGGAATTAAGTACTTAATAAATTCGGTAAGAACAATAACAACAAAAACAAAGCAAAAGTAACTTTGAAGAGACAATATTTATAAAAGTTCAAATTATTAAAATAGATAAAACAGTAGAAAAGAATAATAAATTCAAAGACTGATTTTTTAAAAGACCAAAAAAACAGTTAAATACCATGTGAGTCTGATCAGGAAAAGAGAATGAAATCAAAATTAGGCAAGATCAACAATCTAGATGGGGGGAAAATTTAAATCTTTTCTTCAATTCAATTAATTAATTAAAAACAATCTTGTTAGAAAAGAAATTAAGAGAATTCTAAGTAAATATTAAAGGCAACTCTAAAGAACATTAAAAATACTAGACAAATACTTTCTTAGGAAAATACATATCTCAAATGACACAGAATTAGTGAAAACTTGAATAGACCAATTAGTATAGAAGAGACTGGAGAAGTGATTAATGATTTCCTATTGAAAAAGGCAGCAGGCAGAGATTGATTCACAGTTGAAATTTTAATCTAACCATTAAAGAATAGGTTATTTTAGTGTTATTTAAACTATTGTGGGTCTTAGAAAAAGATAGAAATTTCTCGAGTTAATTTTATGAATCCAGAATACCTCAAATGCCAAAACCAAAGAAGGAATTCAACAATAACAATTAAAAGTGCAGGCTAATTTCACCTACGACTATAAATGTCAAATGTTTAACTAATATATCAGAGGATATAGTAGAGAAACGAATCTAGAGTAATACAGCATGACAAAACAGGCTGTACTAGAGGAATAAAAGGGTGGTTTATTTCCAGGAAGTCTATCTATATATTGATTTCATTAAAAATTAAAGGGAAAATAACCTGACTATTTCTCAATAGGTGGTGAAAAGACATCAGATAAAGGTCAAGCAACTAATGCCAAGGGAAGCCTTAAGCAAAAGAAGGAAATTACTTATATAATAAAGAAAAGCCTACTAACAAGCATTATCACAAATGGCAAAATTAAATAGTTCACTTAAAACCAGTCAGGCATCACTATAATCACTTGTATTGGTGATTCTAGCAGTTGTAAATACAAAAACTGGTATAAATAATGGAGGTAAAGTTCCTGATGTTGGTGATATGCTCATTTTATTAGAAAACTCAAGACTCTTGTGAAAAACAAATAAGAGAATTTAATATGTTGGATGAATACAAAATAAATTACAGAAATAACTAGTCTCTTTCCATTTAGGCAAAAGCACCTAGAAAAGAAAATGAAAAGAATATTTTATTCGAAAGACGAATGATACAACATAATTTGGTATAAATTTATAAGAAAGGTGCAGAACATATGTGAATAAAACTATAAAAATATCGTTGGGAAATGTGACAAAATATAAGCAAATGGAAAAATCTATTATTATCTTGGATGAAATGACTTGCTGATATAAACATGTCAATTTTCTAAAATTTAATGCATAAATTTAATGCTGTCCTAATTAGACTCTTAATATCACTGCCCAAACAGGGTTATCTTAAATTTAGCGATCATCTTCCTCATCCAGGATCCCTCATTATGACAGGAAATCCTCAGTCAGCTGTGTCTCCCAGGTGTTTAGGAACAGTTTCAATTTATGCTCTACTGTTCCACACTCTTAGTACAATGATCTTGCCCCTGTACTGGTCACCAGTGTCCTTTATGAGAATGTGCCTTTTCTGGGCAGAGCCCTGCTGTGTCAGTGGCAAAGCAGCACAGAGGTTTATGATAGACTGGGTGAAAGAATGGCCCTCTCTCCAACTCCTTGCTGTACTTTGTCCCTAGGGCCCAAGTAGTACTTCTTAGACCCTCAGGTACCACACCATTCCCTGCATTGCTTTTGACAAAAAGCCAGTGACACAAAATTTTCCTTCCTCCATTCAGAAACATACACTCCAGTAACATCAGCTTATACAAACAGATGGCTAGCTATGTCATCAGTCCATCAGATTTACAACTGATAAGGTACTAGATCACAGTTTGGTCTCAGGCAGACCACCCAACCTCTTTTTTTATACCCCTGTCAACCAGACAGAGAATACTAATCAAAAGGCATCTTGTCTACTCCAATTCTGTTCCTTTGTTGTCTCCTTTGAAAGTGAACAACTGTACACGGAGAGAAGAATCACATATTTCTGAGGCTGAGGCCATCCTCACTCTGAATCTCAGCTGCCAGGCTTCCCTGGAGATCTAGTGCCCAGACTCCTCAGCATCATGGAGCTCTGGGGATTTCTGTTGCTCTGGTACTGATGTGTGAATATTCAAAGAGTTGACATAATAACAGAGGCACAACATAAGGTAATTTAATTTTATTTCTTATTTCTCAAAAAGCTTCCTTAAGATGATGGGAAAATTGTTAAGAGCCCATTACTTCTCTAAATTTTGGTAAGGTATATGACATTAGGTTCATTTAAAAACTCTGAGATTGGAAGAATAATAATATAAAGTGTAATACAGTAATAACAGTTTAAGTGTCATGTAAAGTACAATATAGTATAAATGATAGTGAAAAACGATTAATAAAAATATAATTAAGAGTACTGCCTCACCCTTAAATGACCCTAACAGTGCATTTGTGACATTGATGTTTCTAGGCTAGCTCTCTGGGTGAAGTCTAGCTTCTTCTTTCTGATTCCTATTCCTAATTGAAGGGTGGTGTCCACTGTGGATACTTAACGGTTCCTTTCTCCACCATGAAACCTAGTTTTCACAAAGGAAGAATCAACATTCAAGTGCCAATCATGGACGTGATGAGGCTTAGTGTCTATTTCCCAGAGGCTTTCTAGTGGAAAGGCGTTCGTTAAAACCTCTAGGTTACCATGCTTGCTTTGCCACTCATAATCAGAGATATGAATCCAGCACAAATAACTCTGAGTCCAGTTTCTCTATAGAAAACATTATCTGGCAACAATATTACCTGTTTCTGACTTTATTTCCTTTCTGTTCTATATTGAAAACTATGTTTGTCTCCATCGTGGTCTAGAATGAACCTGTGTAGCTTTGAAGAGGAATTTTCCACTCAAATGGCTAACCTTGTAATTAGCTCTTTGTTCTGCTTCTGTAGGCATGCTTGCTGCATAGACTGCTAGGCAGGGTGACCTCGAGATCAACTGAAGACTCACCTTCCCCTTTGCTTGTTCTGTCTAGGTAACAGATGTATCCCCTTTGCTTATTCTGTCTAGATAACAGATGTATCCCCTTTTGCTTGTTTGTGGATAAACCTTATAAAAGTAAGGTTATCCCTGAGGTGGGGCCCAGATCTTCAGAGGCCTAGCTCTTCTGAGACCTCTGATGTAATAAACCTGAGTTCTCCAACTCTGAGTGGTGCTTGGTTTCTTGCTGGTCTGATTTTTCTGCAACAGCTTGGGCCAAGGACCATAAAAGAACTTTCACAAAAATCCAAGGTATGACTGTGAGAACTTCTCTGTCGGGTTCTATAAAGTTCATTTCATAGAAGGACATGCTTCCCTCCCCATCCTCAAGACACTAATCTCTAAAATGGTGAACCATGACCCTCAAATATTTTTAAAATTTCATTAATAACCTTTTATAGATCTGTATGAGTTCCTTAATAATCTTTTATAGGTCTGTATATATTTCCTAAATCTTCATTTTCCCAGCTACTGTGGTCCAATGTTTTCAGTAACACTGTGATCCAGAACTATCTCTCATTTCCCGATTTCTACAAAGGATGGGGGCTCTACTTGATTTTATCTTCTAACTTTCAAGCTGGCCTTAGGTACCCTTTTATTCTTTGTTCCACAAAGATGCTAGGATAAAAGATTTGAGGAACCCCTTCCAGGACTCAAGATGCCCGGCTCTGTTTTGTGGTAAGACGTGCACCATGAACTGGTACCATAGATCCCACGGTGGAGCCGGAGGTGACACGAACAAGGAAGGCTCAGGCCACCTCCCTTCGCATCTTCTTAGGAGGGAACACCGCCCAGGCGACACCGCCCAGTCTCCCCAGTTGCTAGGTCCTCTGTTTGCCGCGTTCTAAAGGAGACCCGAGCGGGACCAAGGCAAACCGGGAGGAGGGGCGCGGGGTGGTGCTCGCAAAAGCCAAAAGGCGGTTTTCTGTAAACAGCCAGGGGAGGAGGCCGCTCGCCGCACGGTCCCCGCGGCCCCCAAGGCCTCGCCGCGCATACGGGGCGTAGGAGTCCCCTGGCCCTTGGTCCCTCCCACGCGTCGCCGCCCCGGCACGCCCTCGGCCCGGGCTCCGCGCCGCACGCCGCGCACCCCCGGTCGCAGCCCCGGAATGGTCTAGCCCGTGGGTAGCCGCCACCCCTTTCAGCAGCGACAGCTGCTCCAGCTGCTCGGGGTCGAGCGCCGGAGCCCTCAGCGGTGGCCGCGCTGGCGGTGGCGAGCGGAGGGGAGAGCGGACCACCGGCTCGGACTGCGGCCGGGGGGTGGCCGCGCGCGGGACACCCGGACGGACGCGCGGGAGCCGCCTGCAGCGGGGAGGCGAGGACCGGGCTGGGGTTCCGCACGGGAGTGAGTACCTGAAGCCCTGACCCTCTGCGAACCCCCTTTACGTAAGCCCCCCAGGTCCCTGAGCTCCTGGCCACGCTCCGGGACGGTCTCTGCTCCGGGGACCCTGTCCCCCCGGGAGCGGCAGGACGGGGAGCTGCTGCTGTCAGGCTAATGATTCAGCACCATTTGTGTGTGACCCAGAGGTGTGGGCAGAACGGGGGAGGGAGGAGGACGAGGTCAGCTGTGCTTCTCCCCCCAGTTTCTAGGCTCCAGAACCACCTGGGCGGGTGGGGTCGGGTGGGGTGAACCAGGAAGCTCCCTGCCGGTCTGCTCTGAAATTCCGTCCTTTTCACGCATCCTGGTTTGGACCTCCCATTGAATGCGCGGTGCGATCTTCAAAGTGTGTCAGATTAGCGTCTCTTTCAAGCATGCGAGTCAAGTCTAGGGCTGTTGTCGATACGTCTGGTTCTCTATTTCTTGCTGTATTGGATGTCTAATTCATGCCATCATCCACTTAAGTTTACATCGCATCGCATTCCCTTACCAATGTGTGAGAAAGATGCTGTATCAAAGTTGTCTTGTATTCAGGGTTTGTTTGATTGGTCCTGGCATCGGTAGGAAAGACTTAAGGTAGGAAATAATAATTATTTCAGAGCCTAGGCACATATATATATAATTTCATTAAATCATCACAGCAACTCAGAGCCAAATGTGGAAATTGACGAGCAGGGAATTTAAAATTATATGCTCTAGGTCACCGAACAGGTATTTGAATACGAAGCTCCTGGACCCTAAAGCCCATGGATCTTTCACTATATTAAGAAGTTTAGCTAAGTGTTCATATATATATGGTCTATTGAACATAGAATTAATTTGCATTGGAGTAATCTTAAACAACAGCAACAACAACCTGTAAACTTCCTGTATGTGGAATTATTGTTCTTTTAGTATGAAAGTAAGAACATGCTTTGAATTATGTGAAAACAAAACTAAACAAAACATTTTCTTAGGAAGCATATGCCAAAAGATAATATCTGGACAACACTATTAGGTCATAACAGGAGATGTTCAACACATTTTTGGCGGTGTGATATATGGTGGATTTTCAAATGTTGGCGAAATCAACAAGGAAAGTTAAGAAAAAAATCTGGGTATCTTTCTTTTTAAAACTTTAGGAAAACATTTGCAGTAAGAACAGTTATCTAGTTCATGGAGTGTGTGATTCAACTGTTTTTTGTTGGGTGTGTCACCGCATTATAAGGTAACAGATAAACCCAGACTAATAATGTCTGGGTTCTGTGATTTGCTATAGCAGATGATAATTCTATTTTACAGACTAAGGGACTGAAATACAAAGGAAGTTAAAGATCACCCAGCTAGTAAGTGGTGGAATCTGAACAAGCATGGACTCTTAAAAAAAATATGTGTGTTATAGCAAAATGTAGTTCTGTAGAATAGGAAAAGTGAATTGATTTGTTTTTGCCCTGCCCTTCAAAGTCAACAATTATAGGGAACTTGTGTGCTCCTTCTGTAAAAATATTGGAAGATAGGTTTTTCTTTTTTGTCCCTTGCTTGGTCATTTGATTTGTTTTCATTTATGATTTATGTATTTTCTCTTAAGATATACAGCTAATGTCTCAGGAGACCGGTTGCTATAGTACAAGTGCTCATTATCTCTAAGTGCTGGAATAGTATTTGATGGCAGACAGGAACATAGTCATTGTAGCTCACTGTTTCTAAAGTACTGAACCGTTTGTGTTGGAGAATCTTTTTTAAGTTAATGGGGTCATTGATATACTAAAGCCCAGTGCCTAAATAAGGCCATAAAATGGAGGCACAAATTTACATTTGTTATTCAGACAAAACCATAAGAGAAGCATGGTCTTGTGATGAGTCTTAAGTTTGATTCCTAGGAGGTCATTTCTTTTTGTTCTTTATGTGGCTGTAGACTATATTGTGAATCTTGGTGAGGCATCTTGCAGTCCAATCTGTTTAATGCCAAAGGGGACAGCAGGATTGGTATGAATGAGTAAGCAAAAAGAACATCACTGCTATTTCTGTTTTTTAGAGGAAAGTGCATGGCTTAGGGATGGAAGGACAGTAGGAACATTTTAAAACAGGCAACATTTTATTTAGATAACATCACTGAGAGTGTGAAATTAATATCAACTTGGCTTTAGAATTGCATTTTCACTCTTTGTGTCCCCCCCCTCTGTATTTGTCCATTGTCCAATAAATATTGTCTGTAGACCATCTAAATCCTTGACTTCAAAGAACTTAGTCTAGCTATAGAGACATTTACACATGAGTAATTAACAAGATAATTAGAATTGGATTAATCCAGAAAAAGGTGATGCAAACTTAAGGTGTTATATAATACCTTAAAAGAAGGAGAAATAGTAAAGGCTGGGTTCATCAGAGGTTCGGGAAAGCCTTCCTGGACCAAAGGGAATTAAGTAACTCTGAAAGATGGGAAGGATTTCCATAGGCAAAGAGAAAGTCAGACAAAGAGGTTCAGCTAAGATGTGCACATATGCTGTTTAGATACACAGTGACAAATTATGAAGAACCTGGAATATCAGGCAGTGAAATCTGCTCTTTAGCTGGTAATCATAGGGAACTAGGTTTCTAAGTAGGCCAAATTTCTCTTTGGCTAGCTTTGCTCCCGTTCTCCATATTCCTTACTCCAAGTGCCCTTCCAGAAAATGGCATATTTCCTGGGTACTCATATTAAAAGGATTAGTTTTCAACTAAACCCCCCAAAAGTTTTTTTTTATGCAAGTAAAACATGTCGTCTTCCAAAGAAGTTTGCCTTTTTAAAAGCTTTCCCTCTTCATTACAGAATTATGAACAATTTGGAAATTATAAGACCATAAAAAGAAAGAAAATCACCATAATCTTACTAACTCAAGTTAACCACTCTTAATATTTTGATGTTTCTTCCACCCTTTTTTTCATGCAGTTTTAATCATACTATATGTATTACTTTTTATATATTTTTACATTAAATGTTATAATATTAATTTTCACTTAATTACAGTTGGACAGTGAACATTTAAAATGCCTACATAATTTTCCACTAAGTTGATTCCTAATCATTGCTCATCGTCACTATATTATTGACAGTAATAATACTGTGATGAACATGTTTGCTCATGGCTCTTTTCTATAGTTTAGAAATTAGTTCCTTAGGATAGAGTCTCAAAAATAAAATTTCTTGGTTAAAAGATGTGAGTTATAGTTTGACTTTTCTTATTGAGATATAATCGACATATAACATTATATTAGTTTCAGGTAAAACCGACTGAGTCAACAGAGAGTCTGTACCCACCTGTGTGTACAGTGAGACAATGAGAACTGACACTGGGCTTTGCAGTGGAGAAAGATTGGCTATTTTATTGTGAATGGTGCTACCCAGTAGAACGTGAAGCCAATGCTCAAACGCTCAAATTCCTCTATAGTTTACAGACAAGAGGTTTTATAGAGCAAAAATCATGAGTAATCATGAGTAAGGGGTTTATGGTCATGGGCTATATTGATTGGTCAGTTCTGATGCAAGCTTTAGCAATCTGATTTATTCAGCTCCTGGTGGCATCCTCTCCAGGTTTATATGATTATGACTAGGTAGTTTCCCACAGAAAGAGAGGCCTGTAAGACATCTTGGGATTATGGGTCAATGACATTATCTTAAGAGCAGAAAGGAAAGAACAGAGCTATACATTTGGTATTTAACAGTTTACATTCTTCTGTTATCTTAAGCAGAGTATAACCTCTTGCTTTATAAGCAGGCCTACTGGCCCCAGGACATGACTACATTCCAGTGCAGCCCTGACTCTTAGCAAGGGCTAATTTAACAATTTTAACTAAAATTAAGCAAAATTCTAATATGTCTAGTCTTATGACTTTCTGTCTGTTTCAGATGTGCAACATAATTATTAACATATTTGTATATATTGTGAAATGATTACCATAATAAGTCTACTTAACATTCATCACTACACATAGTTGCAAAAATTTTTTTTGTGCTGCTTAGTTTGGCTATTTTATGTAAGATGTGAAACCCTACTGAATTCTGTGTATTCTCTTTGGAGCAGTTACATATTAAGTATAAGATATTTGCATGTTAATAATAACATTCAATCCTGTCTGGCTCCTCAGATTACTCTTTCAGGCTACCTCTTCTTTTGAGGAGAAAGACTCCTTAAATCCTGGGGCCTGGGAGAAAGGCAGACAGTTGGGGCCACTGAGGAGATAAGATGTAAATAAAGTTGGAAAACAGGTTTGGTGAGAATGAGCAAGAGTTTTATTCAGAGAAGGGACATATGTGATAGACTGACTACCTTCTGGTCCTAAACTTGTATTTGTGCTCCCAAGAGACATATGGGATAGACTACTTTCTGGTCCTAATCTCGTATTTGTGGCCCCGCCACCCTGCCGCCTAGAGGAAATCTATCTCTTTCAAACTTCAGTTTCTTCTATCTTCCTCTGTCTGCTAGCAAAACATATGAACTCAATCTTGCACTCAAATTTGGAGAATCCACATAGGTGAGGGCAGGTGTTCCAGACCTCCCAGTTCTGAGCAGAAGCCCTGGTTACAGGTACAAGAGTATGTGATGGACACGGAAGACACCACTACCATCTTCCATGTACATTGCCAGAGATAGCCTTTGAGAACAGAAGCTACTGGAAGACATATAACATTCCCACTGTCCCCTCCAGGCTCTTCTCTGCTTATTCCCAACATCCTCCATTGGAGGAAATTTACCTCATGGAGGAGAGCAGTGCCTCAATTTCCTCCACCAGTTGTAGCGACATGTGACATTATCTCCTTAGACAAGCACAGTGGCCAAGTTCCAGGATCTCACCTGAGCTTTGTCCTTGTCCCCACCCCTCCTCTTTGGGAAGCTACTGAGGCAGGGAGGCTGTTAACTCTCTGGAGACAAGTGGAAGGGGAGGCAGGAGATATGAACATGTCTAGAGGTGACAAGGAGGCAGCAGAGAGGCAGGTTCTTATAATATGCAATCCTCCGAAACCTGAAAGGAAACAGTGAAAACTGAACTCTTGCATTACAAACCAAGAAGAGGCCCACCTTTGCAGGATCTGATAGATGACTTCTGGTGGAGGCTGGACATTGAGGTAGGCAGAATGTTTTGGGCAGAATTTTCCCTGTGCTTAGTTGGGACCTATTATTTAAAACTGTTTGCTTAAGCTTTTAGAAGGTGGTAAATCTATTTCTGTTCTTTTCAGGCATTATTTGTCAAAGGTGAATTGGGTTTAGCCTAGGGCTAAGTTAAAGTTAAAAACTTTAAATAGGTTTGCCTATTTATTCTCCACTATTTCTTATGTTAGTTCCCATTTAACATTGATCAGCTGACATTCTCCAGCCCACAGTACATATAGTAGTTGACAAAGCCAAGGTACTGGGATTGCTAGGCTCTGGAAATGTGATAAATAAAATTTTCACTTTTTTCTTTTATTTTTAACTTGCAAACATGTGGTTGGCCTTTGTTTCCTTGACTCCTTTGAAGGTTTAGTGTTATGTGGTTGAATGATCACTGGATTTCTTCTGGGGCTGACCTAAAGATCTCTGAGAACTCCTTTCTTTTGAAATTGATGATATCCTTGGCGACTGGGTATGCTGAATTATCCACATTGCTTGATTTTTCTAAATTGGTTATGACATCCAAGCTTTCAGACTTCTTGTTATTTTGTTCCTCTTCTTAGCCCAGTGAACATTATGTTTGACAAAGGATTATTTTGAACATTTCTTTCTTTTACCCACTACTTTGCCAAGTTTGAACTGGTGCCAAATCTAATTCAACAAGATGGCAGTAGCTGTTTTTATAAAAGTTCTCCTCTATCTTCCATTAGTGTATTTGCAGCAAAGCTGACTTTTGAAAGTAAATTGGACATTTGTATATTTGGAAGATGGATCAGCAGTAATCCAGGCAGCTGCTTCAAGATTATTTTAAGACTTTCTGTCTGATTTTAAGAGTTTAGATTTTAGGGCTGCTTAGATACACATCTCATTTAAGGAGTACCATCTTTCTTTTGTAAGAGAGGTGGCCCACTTAAAATTTATTTGTGTAAAATCTGCTTAGTTGATTTGGTCCTAATACTGTGTTTCACTGGCTTTGTGATATGAGTAGTCATACACGTAGAGTGTGGTAGGAAAAGTCAACAAATGTGGACATACTTTGAATTATTGAATTTGATAGTAAAATTTTTATGTGTAATTTTGTCATCACTATTATTTAAAATCCATGTTTTCAAGGTATTAATAAATAAAACCTATAACAGTATATGACATTCATAGTGATTGCTAAAAAATCAGGACAATAATTTTAGCACACATCTCAGTTTATATTTAGAATCAGTCAGTCTGCAGTTACCCAACAAATATATGCTAGTTACTCTATGGAAAAGAAAGAGAAATTGAACACTTTCTATAATCAGCTTACTGTATGTGAAACCAGATGGAGGCATTTTTATTTAGCTTTAGGGTTGATCACATCCAAGATGATAATATTTAGTTACTTAGCATCTCTCAATCTAGAATCCTAAAAGTTGGCAGATATTATTTTCTCCATCTTAACAGTGGGAAAAATCAAGCCAGAGTGATGGTGGGGCCAAAGGTGGGGAGAAGAAAACAGGCAAAATTTTCATGAAGAATCAAAGTAGGATTAGAAATTGATCTACAGCTGACATTTTTAGAAATGAGGTTTGACACTAGATTCTAGTAGTTGCTGTTATATATTAATAAGAGGGTGCCATTTATTAATTTATTAGTTTTGATGATTTTAGTTTTTTTAGGGTACTTGAAAGCAACTTGTCAAATTTATTGAATACTTTTTCCAGTCTCTGACATCTACTTTTCATCTACATCTACTTCCCCCTTGTTCAATATTCACACATTTCAACACATTATTTTTGGAAAATTGAAACAAGTTATTTCTGGAACTTTCTGCAGAAATTAAAGGCAAATAGACATTTTAAATATTAAGGAAAGTTTTATGGAGGCATCAAGGATTCTTAAAATCAAGTGGACTGTACATATGTGTAAAAGCTTTTTCACTTGTCAAAAATCATTGCCAAAAGAGCATTTTTGGCAGTAAGTAAAGTTTGCTGCTATATATGTTAGGGGTTGTCATTTTGGAATAGGAGGTATTTTCTCTTTTAAAAATGTATCCCAGTACATATGTCAAGAGCTATTTTCATCCTTGACTAAGGAATTAAAGGCTAAGAATGTTCTTCATTAGTTATAGTATGGCATATTTACTTCCATAAGGTGCTTGGGAGTTTATCTATGAATTTTGTTGTCAGAATCCATAAGGAACCAGAGTAATAAACATAGGAGGAATTGAAGGTCTTAAAATGTAGCCTCTATTAGAAACAAAATTAAGCACATATACTCAGCAATATCTATGAATATAGAGACATATCTCCAAGTAAAATTACCTAATGGTAGTCTGACCTTCTTGATATAACTACATATTCTGCTAATATTAAATTGATTATTATGTTTTCTGGAATAAAAATCAATAACTTTTTTCAGGGTAGTCTAAAATTATTGTGATTTATGTAATTACTTGAATGATCACTGGCATTTTGTAGGTAACATACAAATGCAACTTTTTCTTCAAGTTAATATTTTGTACCATTGGTTATTGTTTATATAATTTTTTACTGTGATAAAAGATACATACAAGAAACTTACACCATTAACCATTTTTAAATGTACAGCTCAGTAGTGTTAAATTATTCACATAGTGAAACAGACCTAAAGAACTTTCAGATCTTGCAAATCTAAAATATTTTATTTTTTTGTATTTTCTTTTGAGTAATTATAAGTAATATTTTATTTTAAATTTGTTTCCATTTCTTTGTTGTCATACAAAAGTTTACGTGTTTAGCTTATATCCTGAAACCTTACTGAATTCAAATTTTAGATCTAAGATTATAGATCCTTTGAGTTTTATTTTGTAGACAATAATGAGTTTTTTTTAAAGCATTGGTGATAATGTCATCTGCAAACTAAAATAGTTTTACTTCTTTCTTTCCAATGCATATGCCTTTAATTTGTTTTTCTTGCTTTATTACAATGTCTAGAACTTTGAATATTGTGCCAAGTTAGAATGGTGAGAGTAGACATACTTGCCTTGCCTTGTTCTCAATCTTAGAGGAAAATTATTCAGTGTTTTACTATTAAGTATGAAGGATGAAGTAGTTTAGAATATTTTATCAAGATTTAACTCTAAGAGTACAAGAAATATTTGTATTACTATCCTTTGATTTTGATTATTGTAAATGGCTTTTCTTTTGTACTTTTTCCCAGTGCTTACTGAGTTATAATTTATATATAGTGAAATATACAACTTGTGAGTTTTTAGAAGATTTTGGTAGTGTTGCAGATATGTAGTTTGTATTAGTATGGATATTCATGATGAGATAAAAAGAATCTGAGAATATCAGTGAGAAAAAGATACAATGATGTGAGCTAGGGGAGACATAGCTTACAAAATCTGTTTTCTGAAATTGTGCATATTTATTAGAGCTGGTCCCAAATTTAATACCGATTTTTCTATCTTCCAGGCAAAGAGGAAAACACAAAAAGTTAAATGATTAGTGGAAAAGCTCACCCATGAAAAAACAAACCAATTGCCTAAGAGGAACAAAGTTTTCCTATATAGAATCCACAGTGAAATTTCTGCTATAATTTCTTTTAAAGTGGATGCAGTATAGTGTAATACAAAATGTCCTCAGCGTTGTTATAGTGAAATTTAGCAATGTTTGTTGGGGTATTTTTTTATAGTATCTCTTAATATAGGCCCATGGTATGGCCCTGGGTTTTTGAGAGAAATAACCTCTCAAGACCTGATTATTTTCTTCTTTAGCAAATGAGAATATTTGCCTCGAGAGCATTGTGATGTAGGTAAAGATCACAGTGTGTGCTCAACAAATTATAACTGTTCTTAAAGCAGTTCTGTTAGGGTGTGTGTGACCAGCAATGTAGTGTGGCCCAGGAATGGATGTTACAGTGTTCAAAGAAGGAAGGTTTTGCATGTTTTACGGATTTCTTCATTCTTACTTTCTTACTTGAGATTTCCTGGCAATTACCTGCTATTTGTTTTCAGTCAAGTAAAGAATCCTGTGCTTTGAGAGTCTGCTGGGCTGAGTAATAGGAGTTTCCTAAATACATGTATCAAAAAAGAAGGCCAGAGCACCTGTGCACTAAAGTGGGGTAAAGGAATGTCTAGATACGTTTTAAAACTTCCTCCAAAATCACTTTTGTGTTTATTCCAATATGCCGAAGATGGGTGATGGAAGTTCCAAACTTCTGGCTTGAAATGTGATTCCAAGTGTCCATTTCAGCTAGTGCAGTCTTATTTACAAATATAAGAGGCAGAGCTACCACCTTAACTTCTCTTTATATTCTTTTTCAAGAGTGTGTTTTAAACCATCAATCAAGTCTCTATCAAGGGAAAGAAAAAAAAAGTTAGGGCTTGATAAATTCTCATTTAATAAAAGTTGAATTAGGCCCAAGACTTTTTTGAGCAGAGGAATAAAATTAGTTTGTAGTAATTGCTGAGAATTCCAGAGGGTTGGCATGCTTCATTAATAGTTTCTTAAAGTCAACTATTAGAACAATGTAATGGGTGTTTGATTTTTTAAAATATTTTGAGTCTTTCTTTGAGTAGAATTTTCTTTCACTAGTAATTTCTTGAGAATTTGCCTTAAGCAAGTCCTACAATGTGTACACATTTTCCACATCATAAAAGCCTTCCAGGGCTATGCATGGAGGACTAATTGAGGTTCACTGTACTTTCTGCAGGCTGGTGAATCTGGAGTATGGTCTCTCTTTTTCAAGTGCTCACAAGAAAAAGAAGGGCCCAGATATTTCCTGTCCATACTAATTTAGTGCGAAGGTCATAGTCTTAGGTTTGGAGTCAATTAGGTACTTTTAATATATGTGAAACTAATGAATGAATTAGAGTCAAGTTTATATCCTAGCCCCATAACTGCCTTGAAATGATATGTAACTAATTTGATAATAATATTGCTAAATACCTTTCATACCACAAATTTCTATTTTCATCATTGCCAGATTAGAGGCTTCATGTTTAAATTAATGCCTATTTACTTATAATAAATAAATAAATAACATAACATATTGTATTACATTATATGTTATAATAATATAATAAACTATAATTCATATTTATATCTCCTCTAAATACCAAAACACATCTTGCTTTATTGGAACACCTTCTGGTATAATTTGACTTAAATTGATCTTTAAAAAATGAGTTATAAAATGAGTTACAAAAATCAATTATACAAATATTTAAATTTTAAATATTAGATTTTTCCACCTATTTATTAGTCTTGAGTCTATGGTTGACATTAGTAGTTTCTCATAGGAAAACTAGATGAATGTTTGATTTTTGCCAAAGAGCATTTCTTTTTTATAATATATAGAATCTTCACATGCCATTCTACAGGGTAATTAAAAGTGGTTTCCTTCTTTCCTCCCTCCCAATCTCTCTCCTTCCCTCCTTTTCTTCCTCCATTCCTTCTTTTCTTCTTTTCTATGACTATAATTCATGGCCCTTTTGAGTTTTAGATAAGGTTCTGTTTTAGGGACCCTTTGTTAATGCGGGTTCTCTAATTTGTGCGTTCTTGTTTGTGAGGAGACAGTTAAGTGTACTAGGAAGATGAAAAAGAAAAGCTTTTCTGGTTCATATAGTCTCCTGGGCACATTTGTTACTCTGTCTCCCTTTCTGACTGGTGTCTGCGTCATTTTGTCATTTTAATCCGAATGGTCTACTTAAGCAGCTGCCTCAATTCCGTAATAAATGAAGTGATATTATTTTAACTTTGTGATGTTTAATTACGTATTTGGTAGGTGAGATAGCAGTTATATAAAACCAAATGGACTAAATTGAGAAAAACATTCATTGCTTGGTTATAGGTGACCAGGAGGAATTACATTCAAAGTACAAACTAAATATTTAGCATAGTATAGGTGAAATAGTTATTTAACTCTTGCCAATGAACTTAAATGAATAAGGAAAACATTGCTGTATTCTAAAAACATACCTAAATTGTCCAGTCTTGGGACTACACTTTGGCTTCGCAAATTATTTCTTGCACCTCCTCTCGCTGACCCTTTTTCTGAACTGAAAGAATCACATTTAAGTTGAAATTCAAATGTAGCAAACTGAGTTTTGTTTACTTTCATTCCTTCTGATTGGGCTCCAAGAAGAAATACTTGGTTTATGAGTCTTTACCCTCTTTGGACATTATCAAAACTATAGATGCTGCAGCCTGTTTTTGCCTGAGATGAATCAGCGATGCTATCTGCCAGTCTGCTCTAGCCACGTTGACTCTTAATAGCTGGGCATGTAGTGTTAAGTGAAGCTGCACACATTAGAAGATCATAAAGTCATTTGCTCTGTGCCAAAAACTTGAAACAAAAAAGTGGTAGGTGATTTTCTTTTTTACCTTCTAAGATTATATAAGTTTATAACCAGGAATTTTGAGGGTTAACTTTGCATAAAAACTGGCAGAATTTTTCACATGGATTCCTGAAATAGATTTTTGTGGAGCACAATCTCTGGCATACTTCCAATTTTAATTCTCATTTCTATCCTATTGCAGTTTAAAATAGCTTTCTTTTAATGCTAAATAGTTTTAGTTCTATTTTAAATTTATATATTGTTTCCATAGTAACTGGTACTTAACTATATACAGTGAATATCTGTTAAATGTGTTATTTAGATCACTGTGACAATGTTATCCTTGTCAATCAAGGATATAAGATATTAAAGCCATATATTTGTATATATGCATATATGTATATATGTACTTAAAAAGACTTTTAAAAATAATCAAATTGTCCCAGCATTTTAATAAAGTTAAGAAATGGGAAAGATAATAAAATGCCTTTATTTAGATGAACATAATGATAAAAAGAGTTTGATGATGTTAAGAAGTTAAGATCAAGAGAGAATAAATGGTATTTCTTATCTTTTGACTGTAAAAATGTTTGTAAAAAAAGCTTTCATAAAATGAAAAAACCACAACTTAGTGTATTTTATTTGGTAAGCATTCAATAAATATTTAGTTAAAAATCAATTATAGAAACAGGAATTGGAAAAGTCAATTTAATATTAAAATAGATGAAGCTGGTATAAACAATGTAGGCTAACCCAGTAGAACGACTTTCAAAGTTTGTCGTCCTTCTTCCATGTACTCTTTGGCAGGGCAGAGTATCTTACAGACTAGGTTTAGATAAACCAGATATTAAAGTAACTCTAATGGTAATTTGTGGTTATTCAGGAAAATGGAAGGTGTGATTCATTCTTAATTTATATTTCGTATCACCAAAATTTCACAAGTAAAATAATAGAGACCTGCTGTATCTAATGTAAAAAAAAATTAAACTCCGCTGTGTATCAGGTTCAGTGTTTTATTCATATTGCTCGAAGAGACATTGCCCTTTCCAATAAAGAACTTCAAAGCAGTTGCTTTAAAAAGTTGATGCAATTTGGTAGATGGTCATTAACAGTGGTGTTGCACAAACAGGACAGGTAATTCTGCTTAGGAGATAGAAGGAAAGAGGGAACAAGGAACAACTAAAGTGCTTGAATACTGGGTAGTGAAGAAAAACATCTAAGATTAGGAAAAAACACAAGGAAGTGTATGTGAATTAGAAAATGAATTACATTTTCAGGATTATTTTTTTAATCTCATGCTTTTATCTCTAGCTAGAGTATCTGTTAGACATATTTGGTTGCATCTCATGGTAAAAAATACAGTTTACTTCTTACCATAGTACAAAAACATACATATGCGCCCACACACACACACACACACACACACACAGAGAGAGAGAGAGAGAGAGAGAGAGAGAGAGAGAGAGAGAGAGAGAGAGAGAAGTAAAAGTTTCAGGACTCAATATCTGCAGTTAATATTTATCCTAATACATGTAATGCCACTAGGCACTGTTATATTTTCATCTACTCCATTATATTATTTCATTTAAAAATTCTTATTGAGTCTCACTAGATTGATTACGTTACTCTCTACGGGTCATAGTCTATATTTAAAAACAAGACAAAAACAAGCAAACCAAAACCTGACCTAGAACTCAGAATTTATAGAAAAGCCCCCCTCATATCCAGTGTGTATATTTGCAAAGGAGCTCTTTGGCTCTTAGCAGGGTTTCAGGATTTTAACAAACATACTGATGTGTCTAGCATATTTTCGGTTCAGAAGGCAACATGGTATAGAGCAAAGGTTTTGAGAATTAAACAGACTTGCCCAAGTCTTTGACAAGTTACTGAATCCCTCTGTCTCAGTTTTCTCATCAGTAAAATGGAATTAATAAAACCATCTATTAGGACTAAATGAAATAACATCTATTTAAACAGTGGTTCTCAAACTTGGCTGTACATTTAATCATGTGGGAGCTTTAACAAATTTCTATGTCTAGGCTGCATCTCAGGCCAATTAAATTGGAATGTTTGAGGCTGGAACCCAGCCATCAGTATTTTTTTTTTCTTTTCTAAAGTTTTATACTCCTTGAATAGCAACTCTTCATGTCCTTCTCACTCCAGCCCCTGGCAACCACCATTCCTGTCTCTCTTTTTACTTAACTATTTTAGACTCCTCAGAAGTATGGTGTCATGTAATACTTTTTTTCTATGACTGCCTTATTTTACTTATAATGTTTTTAAGGTTCATCCATATTTTAACATATGGCAGGATTACCTCCTTTTTTTTAAAGCTGAATGATATTCCATTGTATGTGTACACCACATTTGTTTTCATTCATCCATTGATGGACATTTAGGTTGTTTATACGTCTTGGTTATTGTGAACCATGCTGCAATGAACATGGGAGTGCAATCCTGTTTTGTAATCCTGATTTCAATTATTTTGAGTAAATGCCTGGAAGTGGGATCATTGGATCATTTGCTAGTTCTATTTTTAATTTTTGATGACCATCCATACTGTTATTCATAGCTGTGCCATTTTACATTCCCACAAACAGTGTGCAAGGGTTTTAACTTCTCCTCATTCTCACCAACATTTGTTATCCTTTTTTTTTTTTTATGACAGCCATTGTATCTGGTGTGCGGTAATATCTCATCATGTTTTTGATTTGCATTTCTCTGATAACCAGTGATGTTGAACATCTTTCCGTGTATCTGTTGGCCATTTGCATGCCTTCTTTGGAGAAATATCTATTCAAGTTTTTTGCTCCTTTTTAAATTGTTTTTTATTATTATTTTAGCTATCGAGTTGGAAGTTATTAACTTCTTATCAGATATATAATTTGCAAATATTTTCTTCCACTCAGTAGGTTGTCCTTTCACTTTTTGATTGTTTCATTTGCTATACAGACGCTTTTTAGTTTGATGTAGTCCCACTTATCAATTTTTACTTTTTTGCCTGTGCTTTTTCTGTCATATCTAAAAAATCATCACTGAGATTGTTTTCCTTTAGGAGTTTTATACTTTCAGGTCTTTATAAAAGTCTTTAATTCATTTTTAGTTTTTAATTTTTATTTGGCATTAGATAAGAATCTAATTTCATTTTTCTGCATGTGGACATCCAATTTTCCCTGCAATATTTGTTGAAGAGATTATCCTTTCTCCATTGCTTATTCTTGGGGCCCTTATGGAAGATCAATTGATGATATTTACTGAGTTAAATTCTGGCCTATTGTTCTGTATGTCTATTATTTGCCAGTATCATACTGTTTTACTTACTGTAAATTAGTAATATATTTTGAAATCATGAAGTGTGATGTCTGTGGCATTATTTATTTTTTTTTAATTGGTTTGGCTTTTGGTGGTCCTTTAGAGTTCCATTTGAATTTAGGATTGTTTTTTCTATTTTTGTAAAAAGTGCCTTTGGAGTTTTGACATACAGGACAGGTGTAATACATCAATTTGACACAGGTTAAGACCTCAAATACATAACAATTCTAATTTTAACAGAAAATATTGATATTATATGGTATATTGCATCTGGTATATATTTTCTAGGTAGTACAAAAAATAAGCATTAACCTACAAATGCTTCTGCCATATACAATTCATGTGAAACAAAAATCTGTTAGGCTTAATATCATGATGACAAAAACATTTTTATGTTTTTATTGATAAGGTTTATATTTTCCCATCATATTAGTAGATATATTTGCAGTCTGATGGTATGAATGAGTTATTTCAGATATATAAATAATTTATTAGTTTCCTTTACATGTAGTTAAGAATTTACTTATTCTTGTTAATCGTTAGTTTGCATTAATAGCTTCTTTAATGGTGAATGAGAAAGCATTATTTATTTTCATGGAAATATGTGTTCCTTTTACTTAGTACATGTCCAAAACATTTTTCTCTATGTCAGGGAAATGGATTTGTAAATTGCTACATCAACTCTATTTAGAGGGAATGCATCTTATTTTTTTAGGGGGTGCATTTTCTTGCAACCTATTCAATTATTAAATCATTTGTCAGATACCTATACTTTTAAATTCAAATGAGTTAATAGAGGTGAGGCTCTTAGAATTTAGTAAGCATTTAATAGTTGTTACTCATTGTCCACTGCCAGTCATTTACAAAAATGCATAACATGAAAGCACATTATGGAGAGTAATGTATTTGCAAAAGAAGTTAAAGAATTTTAAGTTTTGTGGATAAAATTTATATTTCTGCCTGTCAGTGCACTTAAAAATGAAATGCTCAATATACCATTTGGCCGCATATATTTAAAGCTGACATTAGCTATTTAACTTTTTGAAGTGTCTGATTCTAGGAGGAAAATTAGCCTTTTGAGGTTTTACAGATAACTTAGTTTTAAAAGCCTTGCTATTAAAGACATTAAAAAATGAAAGAATTGTAAAACTAAAGAAGTGGTTAATCCTTTACTTTGTTAGCCTTTTTAGACACAAGATTGCATTCACGCAGTACCAATAGTACAGTTTTGTGTGGAAGTATTAGTAGAGAATAGAGGAACATTTTCTGAATGTAGATTTTGAATAAAGGATTATTTGTTTCTAAAGCATTTCAATATGATAAAACCCAAGTTAGGAATAATCTACCTGGATAAGATTCTAGAATTTATAAGAACTATCTAAACCATTGAGTTGAATCTTATGGAAATTGATTTGTGTTGTCAGTATGATTATCTGTCATATGATCTCATTCTACTCTTTTTATTCTCATATTATCTTCTCTGATAATGTGGAACTTGTGATTGAAAAATTAAATCTAGAATGTGTCACACAGATAGGTTTTAGGATAGCATTGTCAGATGCTGTGTGTTTAACTTAGATTAATGACTTAAGTATAGTTTATAGAGGTTAATAAAATCATACATTCTTATGCAACTGAAAATGCTGGCTTGATTTTTGCTAGGAAGAAAAATTTAACTCAATCCTTTTCTCCCATTCTCTTCTTTTCATTTTGCTCCTTTACTCTATATCCTTCTTCTTTCTTCCATTTCCTTATGCAAAATTAACCACAACCTTTTGAGAAACTTTTCTGTATAAATATGGCACGCTATGCATTTTTTTCCATTCTAGTTATCCTTTTATTAAAGGGCTTACGATGTGTTAAAATGATGCTAATGAAAAACTAGCCATGGCATTGTTGGTCATTAGCATACAACTGTGTGTTGTTTAAGGTGATTTTCGAGAAGAAGATAGTGCTCATAAAGAGTTTACGGTAGAGGTCAGTCATGGTAGGAGAGATTTGGTGAATGTGAATATGGATAGCAGTGTAGAGCCAAATTTGGCGCCTGGCTGCAGGGAGGTAGAGAGATCAAGTTTTTAAGAAAGCAGTAAACTTGGTGTTGGACTTGGGTTCCAGCATTAGCTGGTACCTAACATGACCTTAGGCAAATCAACTAATTTCTTAAATCTCAGCTTCTTCATTCGTCAAGTGGTAAAACAGCTCCATTAAGTTGACTGTTATGAAATAGCATTATTAAATAGTGGTATGAAGGGTAAAAAAAATTTAGTGTGAATGCCAACGTAAAACATTTCTTTGTGCAAGTGGCAGGATACCAGTCTCACATTTGTGGCAATGTAACTTCATCCATTTATCTGTAAAATGGGAATGATAACATTACCAGTCTTAGGGATTGTATATGTTACATGAAATAATCTACATAAAGTGTTTAACGTTGTGTTTGGCACTGGGCAAATATTCATTCAATCACTCATTTAACAAGTCTTTGTCAAATGCCCATGATGTCCCAGGTGCTCTTCTAGGTGCTTTTGGGATACACTTGTGAGCAGAACCAAATGTAGTCCCTATTCTTTGCACAGCTTTCATTAAAAATCAATGTCTAATTACTATACGTGCTTTGAAATAAAGATACCCAGTGCTGTGAGGGTAATGTCAGGAAAAGTGGGCTCTAACCAGTCAAATGCCAGGAACAGATGGGGGTGGATTTTAGTCAGAAAGAATAATGTGTATACAGTCTATGTAGTGGGAATATGCATTGGGTGGTTACAAGACAGAGTAAAAGGAATGGTGGCTCAGAATCAGGCTGGAAAGACAGGAAAGCTAATAGGCACTGTGTCTGTTCAGGGTTCCAGCAGGTAAGTGGAACCACTAAGAGTGATAGGGAATAAGATGTTTATTACTAGGGGATTCAGAAGTCTACAGATGGCTTGTATTTACATCCAGTGATGGGTCAGCGTGGTTGGCAATCAGAAAGGACAACTGGACTTGAACTAGAACCCACTAGGACAAATTAGAACCCACAAGAGTGAACTGCAGTCTCTACCTAACTCTTGCCCCCTCCAGTCTTGACAATGTGGGTCACCTCCAAGAAAAGCTGGCATTTTTTTGCCATAGAGCTTCACATGTACCTGACCCAGGGAGGCTAGATATGCCAGGATCCAGAGAGTCTGAAGAAGATCTGGCCAGAGCTGGAGGCTCAGATGCTGCCCTCTGCTAACAAGGGGAGCTAACAGATCAAGGTCAACATGTACAAGCTGCAGCAGTGCATGGTGCCCTATATTCACCTTCAGAGCATAAAGCTGCAGCTTTACCTCTGCCTTCAAAATTGCCTGCAGAGTTCTCTTGTGGCCTACTCTAACCTGAAACCATGTAGGAAAGAGATTTCTAGGAAATATTGTTAGCTTAGCTAAACTCACTAATACACAGGCCTTTTTTGGAAAGGTCTGTTTTGGCTGGGAGTGGGCCTTTGGATTTCATCAGATGAGCATTTAAAAGCCATCAAAGGGTGGTTGGGGAAAGGGAAATGGGAGAGTAACATGAAAACATTTGTGATCAAAATTGCATTTTTGAATCTGCATTGTAGAAAATGATGGCAGAGGATTAATACAGTGGTCCAAATGAGAGCTTAATGGTGGCTAGGACTAGATGTGGAGGCGAGGGGGATTGAAACAAGTAGATGAGTTCCGGAGATATTCAGAGGATAAAGTAAACAGGACTTGAGGCTGGAATTGCTAGGGGTTGAAGGGGGAGGAAGATGCCAACATTATGAGTTTGGTTTGAATATTCTGAGTTTGCAGTTGCATCTGAGAATTTCCAGATGGTAATGTTCAGCAGTAGTATGATAGTATTAGTCATTGCCATAGTTGTAGAAGCATCAGCAGTAGTTGTTAATATTATCGTTGACTTACTTTCTGGGGGCCCCAAACCATTCTGATTTATTTATGGATACTCAGTGTATTGCTCATTACCTGGCATAGAATAGGATTAATTTTTTCTATCCCTCTCTTGCTCTTTTACTCTATGTTGGCACAATCACACATTTTCTACCCTTTTCCCACGGCTAACCTCTCTACTTCAGTTAATTCTATCTTCTTCTAGCCCCTACAGGACCCTTGTTCAGGGGTCAATAAACTCTTCTATAAAAGTTCAAATAGTTTCTATTGCAACTCTTCAGTCCTATTTTTTTTAGGACAAAGGCAGCCTTAGGCAATATGTGAAAACATTGGGGGAAGCTGTGGTATACAGAATTTTCATTTATAAATCAGGCAGTGCCCTCGATCTGGCCTATGGGCTATAGTTGTATCCTTGTGCCTAATCCACTAGGTATTTCATGTCTTTAATTATTTTTAATCCACTGGCTCTGAAATTAATATTGTTTTTTTATCATATCTTCACCCCCCTAAAAATTTTTCCTTTAGATCTTTCCCATAAATGTCATACAGTCTTTCTTTTCTATTACTTCTTGAAGGTCATCTCTTCCTGCTTCTATCTAGTAAACTCTTAGTAATTTGACTTTTCTTGTTGTTGTCTCAAAAATAATTATAACCTCCACTCTTTTTAATAAGAGAACTACTTCTTGATCTTCCTTTTTGATCTTTTCTTCTGTAGTATTTATATGGTTGTGTATACTGTACCTTTTTAGAATACTATATCATGTTTTCCCTTTGACTTCTGTGACCCTGGAGGCTCCTCATTCTCCTCCTGTCTCTGATAGTTATCACTACCTTTCTAAAAATTGAGGTAATGCACACACAGACATACACAAATGTATATAAATACATGGAATAAACTACACCAATCTTAAAGGTATGGCTTGATGGATTTTTAAGTATATATACACTTTTATAGGCATCACCCAGATCAAGATATCAACATTTCCAGCATCCCAGACAGTCATCCTTCATGACTATTTTCAGTCAATTACTACTGATCCTGCCAAGAGGTAGCTTTTATTCTGACTTCTATAACTTTAGACTTAGTTTTCCCTGTTCTTAAACATCATGTAAATGAAATAATGCAGAATATATGGGCACACTCTTTTGTGCCCAGCTTCCTTCACTCATCATCATGCTGTGATAGTATCCCATGTGGCAGTGGTTGCATAGCTGTAGTTCGTTCTTCTTTTTTTATTATGTAGTTTTTCATTGTATGAACATAGCACAGTTAATTTATTCATCTTACTCTGGTTTTGGGCTGTTATTACGAAGGCTGTTTAAACATTCTCATAAAGGCCTTTTGATAGACATGCCCTTATTGGAATTGTCGAAGTTTTGAGATAGAAAGTACCACTAAATTGGAATGCCTAAAAGAAAAATTTTGATAATATGGATCTGGAGGTTTATAGAGAGTTAGGAACCCAGAGTAGAGGGTCTTCATCCTTTTCCCCCATCATCCCTCTTCTTTTGTCCTCTTCTAACCTTTTATTTTTAGGATATCTAAACCATTTATAGATTTTTACAGGGCAGGGGAATAAGGAGTTTATTACTAGAGATAACAGAGGCATCAAAACCTTCACAGCAAGGACTTAACCAAGGACTTTGTGCCAGGAACTAGAAAAGTCCAAATGTGCTCCAAAACTGCAGGATCCAGACAGAGTTTCCAAGAGTGGGGTGTCAAACCAAGAGTCTAGCAAAATCCAGCAAGTGCAGTAGAGTTGACAGGAAATGAAAGGTTTCAGTAGTGTGGCACTGTGCATGTGAACCATATTTAACCATTCTCTACCAATTCCATCAAAATTACTTCAACGCCCCCCAAATGACTAAACAACAATGTAAGTAAATATAGAATACCTGTAATGCAAATATAACACATAAACGATAATTAAACTATAAGCAAGTATAGTATACTTACTGTGCAATATCGAATCTCCTAGCACCACCCATCCGAAATAGATTGCCATTCCTAAATCCTTCATATAGAAACTGGATTCCAGGCCTTCTGAAGAGTCAGTGCTGATATTTGAACTTATTTTTTCATATAATAACTGTACCAGGGGAGCTGGTCTTTTGGTTGAATTTAAAGGCAGTGTCTGGAATGGAGCCATCATCAGGTAAGTGATACTTGAAGTCTTGGACACAAATAATATAATTTAGGGATAACTGTTGAGTAGATGCTCTCAGGTCCTCCCCATGTCCCTGGCACCTTATCACTTCCTAATGCTCTCTGTGCTTCCAGCTGCCTGCCAACATTTGCTTTTCTTTCCCTAAGGACTTTTGAGCTCTCTTTTGGAAGCTATGGAGCTAGAATCCTCTTTCCTTTCAGGCCTTCTTCACCCCACTTCTACTCAAACCCCCAGGAAGGCTGGAAGTGCAATGGAATCAATGTCCACCCCACACATAAAACAGCCCTCAACCAGTGATAATTATTAACTCTGGGTTGGTTAACTCTGAAGCAGTGTTTTATGTTTTATACTGGTTCCCAGAGTCTCCTAGTGATTAAGCTCTAGCTGCCCACAATCTACCTGGCTTTATAATCACCCATTACTGGCTTCCTTCCCTTCCCTGTCTCATCTCTCTGCTCCCCTACCAGCATTTCCTGTACTTCACAAAATAACTACTTGTATTTGAACACTCATATTAAGGTTTGTTTCCGAGGAACCCAAACTAAGACAGATCTCTTAAATAATACCTGCAAGTAAAAAGCAGTCAGAGGAAGAAATGCATTTTTTTTTTGAATAGCAATTTTAATTTTCAACTGCTCCCTGAAATTTTTGCTTGGATGTGGAGTTAATATTCTGGAATATGACGTGACCAAACTGAAATCCTAATTTAAAAAAGACTGCTCCCACATTGATTAAAAAAATAAGAATTTTAGGATTTTGTCTGTGTGCTTTAGTTTTATTTGTAACTAAGGGGACTGAATTTTAAATGAATTCAGTATGTACTGTGTGTTCCTAATTTTCTCTGATTTGAGGTGTGAATAGCACCTCATATAAATATAACTTATGCTGTAACTTCACTGCTAGCTATTTTTATTTGATGATCGGATTCTTGGCTTGAATTCCTGGAATCTGGGATTGGTTAGTTTATATTTTAATTTTCTCTAGAAGTTTTAACCTCAGAGATAGTTCAGCAAATATTCCAAGTACCAAAATAAACACAAAATGTTGTAATTCACAACCACAATCCTGTATAATACCTAAAAATTACTCTCTTTCAGAAGTAGCCAATTTTATAGGTTATTTTAAGAGGGTTTTATTAATACCCTATAGTGATATTAATCCTGGCATATGATTCATAATTGATGATTTTAATATTTTGCTTTAAAATATTTTGAACTTCCAAAAAACAAATGCAATATGACATGTAAAGCAGATAGGTGGTGAATATAATAACTGAATGATGGTCTTTTTGTTTAGGTTTAGTAAATTAAAGCAAATGTTCTACATTTTTACCATTTATTTAATCATGGTAAAATGAGTGATATTTAATTTATTATGAATCATTCATATCCTTGCTCAAATAATCATGTTCCTCCCATCCCAGTAAAAGTTCTTCATAGTCAGTTTTAAAGACCATGCAATAACTCATCATTTGGCCATTTTGTAATTTGCTTAATTTTTCTACTGGGTACATGTAGGTTGTTTTCAGTTACAGGTATAAATAGTGGCTTGATGTACATTACTGTTTACAAATGTGTCTCAGCATTTTAGATGACTTTATTAGAATTGATTCCCAGAAGTGAAGTTAACAAATCAAGAACATAAACACATTACATAATTTAAGCGTTTGCTATACTTCCTGGTTGCTTTCCAGAATATTTTTAGTGAGAGATAAGAATTATAAGCTACGTGAAAATAAGCAAACTAATAAATTATTTTGTTTGGTTTCAGTTATTGGGATTATAATTTCCTGGTCTCAGTTTTCTGATGTTAGTAGTATTAAAGTCAGTGGGTTGTTCTTCATCTGATGATTTACGTACCCCAAAATGATATATTTGATATTGTTTTATGTGAGATAGTTTTTGTAAATAATATTTCAAACTTAGTAATGTAACAGTGATTGGAGTCAGTATAATCTGGAGAGTAAACTACAAAATTTAACCAGTCTGTCATGACTGACTTGTTCTAGTATATTTATGTCCTCTATGAAAATCTAAATATTTGATTTATCAAATTACTATGTTTCCTACATGGTCATTTTATTTTATTTTATTATTATTATTTTTTAAATTAAGCTTATTGTGGTAACATTGGTTAATACAATTATATAATTTTCAGATGTACATTATCATTTGACGTGTATATTCTATTGTGTGTTTACCACCCAAAGTTCAGTTTCCTTTGGGTACTATATATTTGACCCCCTTTACTCACTTCACACTCCCCTCTACCCCCTATATTTGACCCCCTTTACCCCATATAACTCCTCCCTCCTCCCTCACCCCACTAGTAACCATTAGTCTATAGTTCTCTGGTAACCACTAGCCTATAGTCCAAATCCATGAGTCTCTGTTTGTTTGTTACATAGTCATTTTATTAAAAGTAAAACAAAGAAAAGTTATGTAATCAGGAAAATACTGATATTGAATGTCATCAAATTGGTATTCTAAATACATTTCTAAGAACATCCATGTTTACTTTGAGAAAATAGTTGTAAATAATATTAAATATAATTTTTGCAGTGATTATTTAAAATTATTACTGTAATTTAAGAAATATTTATGGAGTGCCTACTATGCTCTGAAGGTGTTTCTATATTCAAAGGAAAATTACCCTATGTATATATATATATATATATATATGTATACATATACATATATATATGTATATTTATTGTTTCCCATATGAATAAGCATGTTCTCATTCTGAGAATAAGATTTTATATTGAAATAAACATCGATTTATTTTTAGCTCATTCTTGTCCTAAAAAGAATACATTGTATAAAAACAAATAAAATATAAAATTAAATAAAGTACAGACAGGGAGACCCTTGAAACAACTTTAATGTTTATTATTAATTCTTACCACAATTTATACCTCCTTGGGTGAAAGTTATGTAGATTGAAATTATGAAGTCAGCAGTCCCATTTTTCCTTGACAACATAAGATGGGAACTGTGTGTGTGTGTGTGTGTGTGTGTGTGTGTGTGTGTGTGTGTGTGTGTGTGTGTGCAGGGATAATCATGAGGAAATCATAGGCTTAGAAAGAAATCTCAGTCCCCTAGCCTCAGTGTCACAAGAAGGGAAAAGAAATAATTTTTTAGGCCATACCTAGGTGACTTCTATTAATGTTTGTAATAAAACTTTTTCTGCTTGGAATTTAGCCGTTTTACAGTCTCATCTAACTGGAACCCAACTGAGAGTCAAGAAATAGATGTGATTGACTTCTGATTAGCTAAAGTGGAGTAATGTCTTTATTGAAAACATGAATTTATATACAACAATATATTTGTCTTTGGATCCCATATTCAAGTTCTTGCTCTCTTAGTGGGTGGATGAGTGGAGGGCAATAAGTAAGGAGGGCAGAGAAAATGGCAGGCAACTTCATTTTGGGATTAGGATACGTTCTCGACTCCAGTATTTTTCTGATGCGATAATGTTATATATAGCCAGAATCAGAACCATAGGCAACCATGGTAATTGGCCTTGCATGATTATTTGCCACCGTGATTATTCTTGTTGACAATGCCCATAGTCATGGTGCTTTTTCACACTTTGCTCTAAACCAGTCAGTTCCCTCCAGCAGCAAAGCTGTTACTTTTCATGCTTTGCCCAGCCCCGTTGGAACTACTGCACTGATGCAGCTGGAAGGGGGGGCATGATGTTCTTACCCCCAAGTTCAGTAGTTTTTCTTAAATAAAGCTTCTTCATTTCTTGTATGCCTCTGGTATTTTTTGACAGTCTGGGAGTGCTTGTTTTTGATAATTTTGTCCAGTTTTGTCTTTTTTTTTTTTTTTTTTTGAAGAAGAAGAATTACTGAACTTCCTCACTCTGCTGTTTTGGAAGTTCTGTATTCTGGGTCCGATTTTAATTGGACTATCGAAAGTTGTATTTTGAGCAAGGCCTGAGTAGAAAACCTATCCAGATCATGAATGACCTAAATTATAGTAAGTTTTCTTCCCTGGGGATAAAGAGTTTAGAATTTTAGAGCAAGAAGCAGTCTTAGTTCCATTTTTTTTTTTTTTTTTAGATTAGTAATTGGAAGTATTAGTGCCTCGTGCAGTTACCAGACACATTGTTGGTGTCAGAGCTGGGTTTGGAAATGGATCACTCATGTGTCAGTCATTGCTGCCCCTCTTCCTGTGTAGCTGTAGGTACTGTTGCACTTTCTCTTCAGACTCAGCCCTTTGCCCCTGAGCTAATCCTGCCCAGGTCAAAGAGTTCATGAGAGGATTCTCGGTACTGCCCAAGAGTTAGGTCTGATGTGAGTTGTGCTGCCTTGAACCAGAAGCTTAGGGATGGAGCCTAGCGATCTTATTCAAGACCTTAGAGATTCTGATGTACATTCAAGTTTGAGAGTAAAGGCTCAAAACGTGGTTGAAGTTGTCATTAGTTTTATACACTAGAAATTTTGATACGCAATTTGCTGCCGTTTTTCATCACAGTTAAGATTACGTTCATTTTAAGACACAGTATTGTTCAGTTTACTTGGGGGAAAAAACCGTCTGCAATTTCAACTGTCAAACAATGCTTTCTTAGTATTCCAATTTTATTTTATACATGTTAAAGAACTTTTTAAAGGTAATATTAAAAAATATAATTTTATGCATACAAAAAGGGAAAATATAAGTAGCTTAAATTGATTGAAGCATTCCTCAAACTTCTTCACATTAAAAGAGAGACATCAAAACCTCTTCTTATTCAAAGTTCTCATTGTCCATGTTTTTTAAGAACAACATCATCCTCTGTGTTAACAAGAGTTGGTGATGCAACATTCTTTAAAAGAGAGTTCTGTATCATTCCTAGGTTTTCCTTTCAGCCTCTGATACCGATTCCACAAATTTTGATGTATGTGCACCAGCAGTGATAACTATGTTAGGACTGCCATCTGGCTGGCAGTGATTATAAAATACATCATAATTTTAGATGCTTTTCAATGTTAAAAACAAAGCAAAGCAAAACAGTATGGCTTAGAATCGAAATATGGTGGAAATTATCGAATAGTTTCTTTTCTCATTTTTTCACTTCTAGAGATAAATCCTATAGATTAATCTTTATACAATTGTCCCTATCTATTCTTTTTATAATAATTTAGCATTCTTAGTTTAGGCGTTGGTTATATTGAGGTTGATACATCTTTTCCTCTAGTAACTTCTTGCCTTAAAGTATATTTTAAGTCATATTTTTAGTCTCATGAAATGTAGCTGACCTATGGAATAATGAGCATCTTAGTCAGGGTTCACTAGAGAAACAGAACCAACAGTAAGTATATGAAGACAGGGAGGAAGAGGTGGAGAGAGTAGGAGGAGAGAGAGAGAGAATGAACAACACATGAAAATGAAGTAGCTTATCTAATTATGGAGGCTGGCAAGTCCAAAATCTGCAGGGTAGGTGGCAAACCAGAGACCCAGGGAAGACTTGGTATTGCAGCTCTATTCCAAAGATAGTCTTGGACTGAATTCGCCTTTCTTGAAGGACCTCAGTTTATTTTATCTTATGGATTTTGACTGATTAGATGAAGCACACCCACATTTTGAAGATGCCAAGTGCTGTGGAGAATGCAAGATATATACATTGTACAGGAATTGGTATTCTAGTTGTTTAAAGAAGACATTCAAGTGTATATTTAATTAATCAATAGCAGAAAACAATAATGTAGACAGGATAATATTTAAAATTATACATCAAACATATGTTGCTGTTGGAAGATTCATCTTTTCCATTTTCCTGATGAAAGCAAATCTTATTTTATTTAATAAATTGACTCAGGAGATATAAATGAAGCTTTCAAAAATCTGTTAGTATAAGTTCCAGCAGTGTAGCATGATCACCAAAGCCAGTTCAGGACAGAAACAGATGACAACTTTGCAGTACATTGATTAAAATTTTTCTAAAGAATGAACATCTTTTTTTCTAGTCAGGCTTGTATACATGGATAATTTCGAATACTAAGTAAGACTAAAAAATAATAAATCTAAGTCCCGTTAAATTCAACTGGAAGTCAGCTCTGTTGACTTTGTATAATACTTAATTTCTAAAACAGATGCTTGTAGATATATGGTTATATATCACTTTATAGATAATTAGGGTCAAATTTATGAATATATGTATAGTTGATAGTCAATATATTAATATGTTTTGGGTGATTTCTTGTCTTTTAGGTAGTTTTGGATCTGCTAAGTCACTTCTCTGAAATAAAAATGGTATGTGGAAGGCAAGACACTTTTTTTTTCTCATTAGAGCACCTAATAAATTGATGGGTATCAAAAAAGGTTTATTGACTTAATTAGAAATGTAATTAAATAGTGAAGGGATACCTAAACTTTTAACAGATATTGATACATTTTTATTAAAATATTTACTCTGAAAAGAGAAGGTAAAAGTTGAGAAGAAAAAGCAATTTAAAGAATTTGTACAGTTTGAGAATGTAGTATCATATTACTGTGCACTGGTTAGCTTCAGGCACCAATTCTATTCTGCAATCAATTATCATTTGTTAGAACAAAAGATAAAAATAGTTCTTAACTCTGCATTTCTAAAAAAGGACAGGTTTCACAGCAAAGACTATGGTGCAAGATAGATATAGTATTTTTAAAGGTTTGAAATGACTTTTGAGTAAGACTCTTATTTTAAAATGAACTAAACTTATTAAGATACAGTTAAGTTTAATTTGTTTTCTAATATTGGAACTGTTAGGTAAAGGCTATTAGTATTTAATTTTTCAAAGGTTGATCTTCTAAATTCATTTTGCACCTCATTTAATGATCTAGAAACAAAATACACTTATGATTCTTTTATTTCTGAAGGTTTTGTGATTATGCACTCATGTTAGTTTAGTTTCTGAAGGCATGCAGAACATTATATGAACTAAGCCTATACATTTTCCTTTTCTGCTTATGGATTTTCTAAACTTTACATGACTCTCAAACCGTGGATTAATTTTACTGGGATTTAATTTAATTTAGAAGAACTTGAAAATTGTGACAAATTTATCTGGTTCTAGAAATTAAAAATTTCTTATCTTAGGTTCAAAAACCTCCTAAAAACTGTAACCCTCTGATAAGATAGCTCAGTGATTTAGCACCTATGTTCCAGACTCCATGTTTGAGATTGAAGAATGTGTAAATTAAAAGAAGTTTTTAAAGTTGCTGCCTAGGAGTCAGTTGTCTCATGCAGAGAACATGCAAGAAAACTTCCTTTTACTTCACTTGAGATTTGACATTTTATGCATGGATATTATAAAGTAATTTTCTTTATTTAAAAACAAAATTCTAAATGAAAACTTTATTGTTCTTTGTGTTGGTTAGGAACCTAATTTGAGCAAAAAGAGCAATTTTTGTTCATTTGTTTATGTTAATGAAAGGTTCAGGGATTTGCTCTCTTTCTAACTTTCTGCCTCCTTCATGTTGACCTCATTCTTGGGTGCTATGTAGAGGCAAAATAGGGCAGTATATCCTTTCAGATTCAAATTCAACTCAAAAGAGATGTATTCCTTGAGTCTGAATACAAGTTCTGGGCTTGACTCTCTCTAGTCTTAGCTGCATACTATGTTCATCTCTGGACCATTTCCATGGTCATGGGAGTGAGATTCCGCAGTCATTTTAGATCAGTGTCATGCACCCAGCCTTGGAGCTTGGATTGTCATCAACACTATTCAAAGCACATATAGGATAAGAGCGGAAAGAGTAGTGCTGCACCAGAGGAAATTCAGATTATTCTTCACAGAAAATGGGTGAATGTAGGCTGTGGCAAAACAAATGTCCAAAGTCATTTTGCCAGTGACTTTGTATTTTGGCTAATATATCTTTTTGTGAAACCAAAGCAGTAATTTCTGTTGGAAGGCACATTTTACTGATGGTAATAGGAACTTAAAATAACAGTAGTTTAAGAAGATTTAGATTTATATTTTTTGGAGGTAGGGAGTCCAAGACTGATGTTGCATTTTCATGATAAAACCAATGTCATGTTGAATTGCTGCAGCTCCTGCAATCACATTTGCAGTTGTCCACCAATTGTCTACCTCCTTCTTTTTTAAAAAAAATTTTTATTATTAGTTTCAAGTATACAGTACATTGGTTAGACATTTATATAGTTTAAAAAACAGTCTCCCTAAGTGCCCTTTTAAGGTGTTGTCTAGGAAGTCCTTCTCAACCACTTACACATCATTGGCCAGAACTTGGTAATATGGCCACATATACCTGTAAGGAAATCTGGGAAATGTAGTTATTTAGATAGGCACAATGCCACCTCTAAAAACAAGCAAATGGGCATTTAGTTAGTAAGGAACTAGTGAATGGTAGGTAGCTAGTAGTCTTTCAACATGTGTTAACTTATTAACTTATATGAATGATATAGGCTTATTTAACAACCCAATGAATTTTATTTATTTAAGGTTTAAAACTCATTTTAGAAGTAGATGATAATATAAAGAATACAACTAATAAATATCCTAAAATTGGCAATAAGGCATGCATTGAATGAGTATCAGAAAAGGAGGTCAAAGGGAAAGTGAAGATGATTCTGATTTATTTATCTTTTAAATGTTTGGCTATTTAGTGATGCCCTTTACCAAGATAAGAATCATAAGAGGAGTGCCAGATTTTCACCAGAAGTTAAAGAGTTAAGTTTTGGACATTTAAAATGGTAAATACTGGCATCAGATGACATTCAGATGATGTCATTTGTACACCAGCTGCACATTTTGATATCTATTGTGCATTTTCTGGCAGAGAACAGAGGACTGGATATTTTAGAAATTCTCTGCTTTCTTTAGTTTCTCTCTTTCACCTTATGATGTAGGTTACTAAAAGTTAGGAAGAGTTGGGTCCAAAGGATCTTCAATTTGTATGTTATAGCTTAGATCAAGAGAAGTATTTGTGTAGTCAAGCGTGGATTGGATATTTTGAGGATGTGAGAGTCAACTGTCCTAGATTTGGTACAGTTCTTTGCAGGGTGAGGGGATGAAAGAAGGTACATGGTTTTAGAAAAGTGAGTGATATATGCAAAAGTTAATAATATAATATGTTATTCATGGGGAGCAAGAAACTTTTTTTTTTTTTTTAGGATACTAGAGAATTATATAGAAACTACAATATTCTAGGAGAAATGTACTCAAAGGGACTTTTAATTTGCGTAAGCATTTGGTGGCAACACTAAGAAATCACCTTGTCTTTTGTCACTTTAATAACTGAATTATAGCTATTACTTGCTTTGAACTTTATAGTGTTAACACTTAATGAGTGAACCTTTTGCCTTTTCCATTTTTCTAAATACTAGAATACAACTATTAATAAGAGGAAAATGCCTTCAGGGTATGCTGTGTTATCATTACCTATTTATCAATTTCTACTTTTTCATGTCATGCTAGGCAAAATTCCAAAGACAAGACATTCCAGCAGACATTTTATATGGATGCTATCATTTAGTCATAATCATCAAACAAATACTAATCAGGCTAAGGAGATTTGAAAACTAAATAAGCAGTACATTAGTAGGAACTCCTGTTGCTCAAGGTCAATATTAATTGTCACTAAAATGAGTAAATAGTTCTGTTTATTCTTATATAATGTCACACTTGGCTCCCTGTCAGGTTTTTAGAAGTGATTGAACACATGATTTTTTAAAGGTCTAGAACACACTACAGATTTAACTTTTGAGAATATACCCAATCTGAGAAAAGGAGACAAAAGTCTCTATGTTCAGGGAGTAGTAGCTTCTCTAAAAATCCTTTTAATTTGTACACACAATGAGTGGTGCCCATGTATTATTGTTTTGACAGTTGTTTGGGTGATGTCATTTGTTCACTACTCAGGCAGCTGGGCATTTTAAATTCTATTGTCATTTCTTGGCAGAGATCACAGAAATCATAGCAGTTATGCTTTGGAAGGTTTTTTTCTGTATTTAAAAGCATTTTATTTATAAAAGTAGAGGTTTTCCTAATCTCTAGTCAATTACTATTCTATTTTCTTATTTTCTGGTTTCTTTTTTCCCATCCATTCTTTTCTCCATGTATAAACTTAAATCATCTTACCTATCAAAGTGACCTTTCTTTTTGTAGGACTTTTATTAAATGGTGCCATCTTTTACCCAGTTTTCCTAAACTGGAAATCTGCAAGTCATCCAAGATTACTTTTTTCTTCTTTATTATCTTGTTCTGTTGCTATTCTGTAGTAGCAGTATTTTTTTCCTCCCTGTGTCTGTTTTTTCTACTCATGATCAAGCTCTTACCATCTATTTTCTGGACTTTTGCAACTCCCTCTTAAGACTCCCTGTCTCCACTCTGGCTCCTCTCCTATCCATTTCCCACAGTAACTGCTGGTGTAATCTATCAAAAATAAATTTGGATTATGTTACTCCTTTTTGAGTCCTTCAGTGACCTCACATTGCTGATTAGTCAGGATCTGACCTAAGTTTCCAACAGTGTAACTTAGAACACGCTGCTTCTAAGGAGGCTTACTATGGTTAAAATAAAAATGTTTATTTTGGCTATTTCATTTCTACTTATTATTTTAAAAGGCTACAACATGACAAAGATATTCATTCTTCACATTAAGGATTACATCTCTACTATATACAAGAACACAGGTGCTCGTTCTGTAGAACAGGACTGGCTATTGCATTCTCCCTCTTTCTCTCAGGACTTGGTGTTTATCATTTCAATGCATGTAGTTCTTTATACTTTTATTTCATATGTGTTAATTTCCAAGATCTGTATCTCAGTGCATATTATATATTATAATTTTATATTATTTAAACTTTTATATAAATGATTTACTATAACATATATTTCTCAGTAACTTTTGATCTGCATTGTATTGAGGAATACATATGATTTATCATGATTTATCCCATAGTTCATTTATTTTCACTTGTGTATAGTACACTCATTGTATAACTATACTACAGTGTATTCACTCTCTTGTTGATGTTCATTTGCATCCTCTCTTGCCACCCCATTTTTCAGCCATTCATAACTTTTTCAGATTAAGCTTCCATGCTCCTGGTCCAGTACTTGGGAGAGGAGAGTATATTATTAATCTTTGTGGTTGCTGTTAATCACATACTTAATGATTTTGGGTAGAATGCTTATCTTTGAAATGAATGTCTTGGTTCCTCAGCATTTGTAGCTGGTTTGGGCTCAAGCAAAGTGTACAAACAGTCTTTCTAGAGTAGCAAAACCTCACTTCACTTAGCAGGGAAATCTTCAGTAGAAGATGAGATATTGTGGCAGATTTCTTCCTTTCCAGCTGCTCAGAGCCCTCCTTAGCAGATGCTTTCTTTCTGCTTGTTGCTTGACCAGGTGATTTCCAAGTCATTCACATGGCTGTGCTTCAGAAGTTCAGTGAGGAGGGAACAGAGTTCAGTAGTGGTGTCCCCACTTTTTTGGAGTTCACGCATGCTACTGGCCTTTGGCCTTCTAGTCCAATGGTTCTCAAACTTTCGCCTGCATCAGAATCACCTGGAGGGCTTATCAGTTAATGGGCCCCACTCCTTGATTTCTGATTCAGAAGACATAGGATTGGCCCTGAGAATATTCATTTCTAATAAGTTTTCAGGTGACCTTGACACTGCTCTTCCTGGGACCATACTTTGAGAATCACTGCTTTAGACCAATGTTGCCCAACCTACTTTATTTTACTTTTTTATTATTTTATTTTATATTTTATTTTATTTTATTTATTTTTGATTCATGGACTCTTGTAATATTCAGATATAATTTCATATCACGACATAAATTTTAAAATCACTTTATGATTTTTACATGTTATAAAGCAGGGCTTTAACTGAAAAAAATTGTATCAGCATAATATTAAACATTGTGATCATCTAGAACCTCTCTCCCCAAAGTATGATCTATGGAGTATGATCTGTGGGCCAAGATACCTGGGAACTTGTTAGAAATGCAGACTCTCAGGTCCCACCCCAGACCTGATGAATCAGACTCTGAAATTTAACAGTGGTGTGTTATAGCACAAAAATGGAAAGAATTGTATTCACATCTGAAAATATTACTTATTGCACATAAACAACCACCAACTGCTTTATTTTAATAATTTTTATTAATAGATTTCTGACTACTACCAGTATGATTAAATTCTCGACTTTGCTAAAACACTTTTGTTATTATTTACCAAATCATAAATGGAATTAAGGAAAGCATGTATATGTATAGACTAACTTTAAGGCCTTTAAATTCCTGTGTGAATGGGAGAAGGGATAACAGTTCTTGTTTTGAATCCTATATAAATCAAAGTCCTTTGGCTCATTCTTTAAGTCAGAAATTAACAAATCTGTTTTTAGAGCCTGTAACAATTACTATTTTATTTTTAGTATAGTTACACAAACACTGTGCCCAGAATCTTGTTGACTTTGTTACCTACTTTCAAAGTAATAAATACTCTGTTTCCATAAGAGGGTCTTTGTTTACTCCAGTAACAAGATGCTGGACAAGGACTTATAAACTCAAATAGTTGCCTATTTGAGTTGCTGAGGTATCAGAAAGCTTCCAAAAATAAATCAAGCCGAACTTTAGACTGTTCCTTTCTTTTATTCTGAAAAGTAATCTTGTCTATTTCCAGCTTGGAATTGGGAGCTGAGATCAGGTTAGGGATGTTTACTGTGATTTTCGCTGTTTGGTTTGAAACATTGTGAAGTCCCAGACTATACCCATATCTTGCAGTCTGAACAGAAATAGGGTTGCAAACTTCTTTGACATCAATATAGCATATTCGTATGGTGTTTGAAAATAGTAGGGCTTAGTGAACAGGTGAATAAGATAATCAGAATTGGATTCAAAAGCTAGGTTTTCTACTTATAAACTCTATTACCTTGATTTATTTGACTTATTTAGCCTCAGTGTCCTTGTGTGGAAAATACCTAGGGCACAAATACCTAGGTTCATGCATACATAATCTAAATATAAATGAAGTGTAATATAGTTCATGTTAAGGTGTAGCCAAATCCAATGAACTCATTCATTAAAAAATGTTGATTGCATTCCTTTGTGTGCCCAAGTATGATCATCATAGTAATGACTCCTCCAATTATCTGCTTTTTAAAATTGCTTTCATTTTTAAAGGCACAATTCAAATGTCTATTTAATAAAGTCTACCCGTCCCTCTTCCCGTCACACGCACACCATAAAAAGGAATCATTTTCTCTGTATTCTGTCAGCATGTGAGCTCTACCTTGGCATTTATTTCACTGTTTCATTTTAAAAGCAATTAGAGAAAAATAATAAAATAAATAAAAACAATTAGCTTATGGCATTGGGTCAAAGGTCATATGGGTTCCCACTGGTTTTGACATTAGAGAGAGGTTATCTCTACTTTGTTCCTTGCTTTCTTTGTAAAGATTCCTCCTTTTTGTGCTCATTTATCTATAAGATGGGGGAGGAGAAAAGACAAGGATAAGAACTACCTCAGAGTTGTGTTGAAAGATTAAGTGGTATAAGTGGCCTAAGTAAGTGTTCAATAAATGGTATTGAATATGTTATTGTTATTATTTGTATATGGCATCTTATTTATTGTTTGTAAACATGATGTGACTTAACTAAAACAGCCTCCTCTAGACTGTACACATTTTAGAACACAGAACTATCACTTGGCATTTTGCATAAAATTTAATAAATTAACAAATATTTGTTGATTAAATATATTAACTTTCATCTTTACTTGACTTTTAAAAAGAATAGTATTGGCAGATATCAAAAAAATAATTCACAAAAGTGATTTTTTTAAATGACTTTGTTTTAAAACCCCTACAGGTGTCCTCATATCCCATAACTTCCGTCGCCTGAAATCTGAGTGTTCCACCAAGATAATATGATAGGAACTTTCAGTGGTTTGGAGCCATATCCTACTTAGACTAATGTGGGCCTTCCAGATTTCCTGAGAGCTTGGTACAGAGCACACTCTGCTTGCTAATTAACACAGGCAATAATGCCATCTCTGCCTCAAGAGAGAGGTAAGCAGGTTGACTTAATCAAGTTACAGAAAATAAATGCATTATAGATCATCACTGCTAATTTTTTTTTAATCATTAAAAATTAATTAGGGACTCTTAAAGAACCAGAAGTTATAATTTTACCTTTTTGGTGGGGAGGACATGTGTGGTATCTGGTGTGGAGCTTCCATTATTTCAATGATATTTGGTTGCTTTACATTTCTTTTGAAGTTATTCAGGGACCCTCTCCCCTGGACCTGAATACAGAATTGCCTTATCAAAGCACAATGAAAAGGAAAGTCAGAAAGAAGAAAAAGAAGGGAACAATTACAGCAAACATCGCTGGGACAAAGTTTGAAATTGGTAGGTCTCCTCACAAACATGAAATTTTCATACTTGTTGGAAAAACTAGTTTGATATTGAAAGCAATGTGGAAATTCAGAGAGAGATATCTTATGCAATGGATTTTTAAATGCCTTCTATAAAATTTTATTTTTTATGAGATATTTAACATGTCAGCAATCAAGTAGAACATCAACATAAACTAAAACTTTCGTTATTAGTGGGATGAATTTTATTAAACTGAATTTTAAAATTAAGTATAAAATTATATGAACATTAATTAAACATTAAAATAAACATAAAATGAACAGTTTGATATTTTTATTAAACAATGAGAACCTGACTCAAAGAATAAAGTAAAAACATATTTCTCTCTGTGCTTTAAAAAGTATTTTAATAGTGCTATTGCTTTTTTATTAATGAAATTTCAGTTTTTACAAGTAAACACTATCTGTGGTATAGAGAGCAGATAAAAATATCAATTGCTTTAAATGAAGATAATTTTGCCCAGCATTGCAAAACTCATTATGAATACCATAAGTACTCAAATGATATTCCTCTTTTATTAATAATTTTGCATTAAAGGAATTGTGGAAAATCATATGAACCTCAAGGATGTAAATTGTTCTTAGTCTCATTAATCTTTGGGAATCTCATTTCCATTTAAAGTAACTCACCAAATTTTATCAGCAATCAATGGAATATTTCCCAGAAATTGAGGTCCCCCTATACTCGATTCCAACAGTGTTCTTCAGTGAGAAAGACTAACCAAGTCGATATGAGAGAGGGTGAGTTGTGAGAGGGACAGGGTTTACTTACAACATATTTTTCTAGAGTGAAAAAATCAAGAATAAAATGACCATTGTAAAAGTGACTGATAGGTGGTGTTAATATCCTGTCAATTAATTTTAAGGTTCTTGTAGATTTCATTGTGAAACCTCAATTTAAAGGAAAGTGTGGAAGTGCGGTTCCTTTTCACTTTCCCAGCAAATTTCTAGAGGGTCGAAGTTGCATTAGCATTCTTCACAGTGATTCCAGTTCCATTTCTGTCATCAAGGTCTTCCCAGTTATTTCTGATAGGCTACAGACAGTGTTTCTCATTTACTCAGGTACAAGTCTGCTCCTGAGCTGCTGTTTTGACCTGATCATTGTTTTTTTCTTATGAGCCAGTTAAAGGAGTCACCCAGGCTGTGTCGCTTTTGCCCTGGCCCTGCCCAGGAGGTCCGGGTGGCATAGCAACTCCTGAGCCCTCAGGATGCCAGAGCTACCTAGTGGTCTGTGGCAGGTGAGAGGAGCAGTTCTTTCCCCAGCTCTTGAATATTATCATCTGGGCCTCAGAACGACTCTGAGTTTTACTGAGACTTTCACAGAAAACAGTAACTTCAGCTCAGCAATTTCTTCCCCAGCCTCATCCACTTCCAGTCACTGTCCTCCTCTTTTATACCTATGCTGTAGGCATTATTACATAAAAAGTTCTTTTGTTTTCCTCAGCCAAAAAAAATAGTCAAAAGTCCCTAAGTCTTGAGACCAACAGGTGTCTACAACTCAATTCATGCTCAAGCCAAATCAATTCAGTCAATTGATCCCTTTTTAAAAAAATTTATTTATAAATTATAGTTGGCATTCAGTTTTTATTTTATATTAGTTTTAGGTGTACAGCATAATGGCTAGATATTTACATAAATTACGAAGTGATCTTCCTGCGAAGTCTAGTACCCATCTGGCACCATACGTAGTTATTACAATATTATTGACTACATTCCCTATGTTTTGCTTTACATCCCATGACTATTTTGTAACTACCAATTTGTCAATTGATCCCTTTTTACTATTTCTCCTTATACTTTGGGTATCAGTGAAAGTAAAACATTTACAAATAAAACACTGAAGCACTGTATATAGTTACACCATTCTATTAGACTTAGAACCCAAAATTTGTCTTAAGTATTCTGCTAATCTTTATTCTAGGTAAGAATAAGATTGAAATTTATTGGAAAAAAATGTAAATATGTTAATTATGTTATCTAAATCAGAGAGAAGCATCCGTATATGTGTGTATATGTATATAAAATATAAAATTTGTACTAAAAAGCAAGCTTTATCTGAGCATAATTTTTTTTCAGAAAGACTAGAGGGTTTGGAACAGGTGGGAGGGCCAATTTCCAAATCCATGTGGTGGATTCTGCTTTATTATTTCTGATCCTATGTTGACACAGCTGACATGGTTTTAACTGATAAAGATGATTTGAATAGGGAAGTGGCTTTTTTTCTTTTCCCTTTTATACCTGCCCAAGGTCACAAAAAAGCCAAAAGTATATTTTCCTGAGTAAGGTGTTGTCTCAGCTGTGTGTGTTTTCTTTGTGCCATGAATAATCATTAAATTCTTTAGCAGTGTTGTGTACCTGTTAAATCTCAGAGGATGGAAACTAAGAATTTTGGGTGCAGGGTAAAAACAGTTCTCAGTTATTATCAAGGACAAGTTGACCCTCAATAAATTATTATAACTAAAAATAAGGTTGTGCTATAACTTATAGATATTTTGCCAATGAAATATTTTGAGCTAAAATTTATACATATTACAAATGTTTCCCCAATGAATATATTTCAGAAGTATGATTTTGGTTTAACTTAACTGTTTACTTGCAGTTCGTTTAGTAATAGACGAAATGGGATTTATGAAAACTCCAGATGAGGATGAAACAAGTAACCTTATATGGTGTGATTCTGCAGTTCAGCAGGAGAAGATTGCAGAACTGCAAAATTACCAGGTGGGGAAATAATCATGCTCAATTATTGCTCGTTGGGAATGTTATATGACTTCCCTTATAATTTTCTTTAGATAAGATTTCTTAATATGTTGACATGTTAAATTTCAGTCTTATGTTATCTGAATAGTCTGTTTTGTTGCTATCCAGTTGTATTGACTCTTCCTATGAAGCCTACAGACTTTCAAATTTAACTTTTAACCTCTTTCCATCTTTAAGGAAGCACTGATAGAAAAAATCTTCCTAGGCTGATGCCTTGCATTGTGCTTAAAGATGAGTTATGTGGAATAGATTGCATAGAGATCAGGATGTGGAAATACCTTGAAATATTGTTTGTGTGTAATCTGGCTTCATTCTTTTATTTTTAGGATGTAAAACAAACATTTGAAATATACAGCAAATTAAAAAGTTAAATGCATGGAATTTTAGACAACTGATATTTTGTATAGTTCTTCATCTGTTAGTATAGAAGGTACTACAACATTTGCTGTAGGGAACAAATAAGTTCATTTTGACCAGTCTTTCTACAATGCATATCTGTATGAATAACTTTAATATCTGTATAAACATCTTTTCTGATTTCCTTAAAACTTTGCAATTTTATTCTCTGATTACCATACATTGTTTAATTCACTATATGGCATTTGATTTAAATATTTAATATTAAATATTTAAATGGTCAGTTTATTAAAACATGACAACTCAAAGAACAGATATAACTGTAGTATAAATGAATATATTAAGTCAATGAGAATACTAATTTTTTTTTTTATTTTTCAGAGGATCAACCATTTTCCTGGAATGGGGGAGATCTGTAGGAAGGATTTCTTAGCAAGAAATATGACCAAGTAATCTTTATTTTTATTTTTTTTGTAATAGAAAAGACCTGTTCAAAATTTACATTTTAAATATGGTAGTGCTATCATCCACAAAGATACATTGATTTGAAATTATATTTTGATGAATGAGATAGAATTTTAGAGCTAGCAGGGTTAAAAGTTTTTGTGGAGGAGGTAATAGGGTCAGAGAAATGAATATCTTACACAAAGTCAAACAAATAGAGTTGGAGCAGAATCTTGGTTTCTAGAATCTCAGTGCTCTTTTTACTTTTTATCCAATATGTACTTGTTTTCCATTCAACGTTGTGAGAACTAATCTGTTGTATTAATACCGTGTGTGCATGTGTATATTCATATAATGGTTATCGAACATCTAATATGTGCCAGGCACTGTAGTAGATGCATGAGTGTACACACATACACATAGACACATATATATGTGCCACCCATGGATATACATGCACATATATTTATCTCTGAGGCTACTATTTAGAGTTACAATCTACTTTTGTGAGAAAAACTATTCACAATTACTTATGTGTTATACTACATGAACTATAGAATTTTTACACAGTTTATATTTCTGTTGACAAGTTCTTTTTAATTTAAGAAAGTTGTGTGATAAATTGAGAAAAATTTTAAAAAAGATCTCTTTCATAGAGAAAGGTTATTAAAACATGTGTGATTAAAGAAGTATTTAGATGTATCTGTGTGAAAGTTTATACATCCATTCACTCAACAAATGTTTTGCATGTCTGTTTTATACTCTCGGGACTGCTAATTTTTAAGTAAACAAAATAAATAAGGACTAGTTCCTGCCTAGAACTCACATTTTAGTGAGAAATTTTGATATGTATAATATAGTTTGATGGTGCCACATTTGAGGTAAAAGCAATGTATGATGGTGACAAAGATGGTGAGAGAGATTATTTTTGGGAGAGTGAGGAAGGCTTTTTGGAGAAATTAAATATGAGATGGATATTGAAAAGCGTATAGGATTTCACCCTTTGAAAAGAAGGGAAGGAAATTGAAGGCAAAGACAACAGTGGGAGAAAATATATGGAGACTTAAACCAATATGATATGTTTGGGGAATTTTAAGCAGTTTCTGTGGTTATATAGGATGTTAGGAGGCTCGACTTCAGATGATGCTGAAGTCAATGCAAAGACTAGGCTGTGTATGCCATGTTATTATGTTTTATTTAATCATTTAATCATTGATTTCTTAACTTTAACTATTCAGCAAACATTTTGGTTATCTTAAGAGAAATGAGGATTTATTTAATAGGTTTAAGCACAGAAATAACAGGTTTTTAATAATCTTGGTGGCAGTATAGATAATGGATTCAATGAAGGTAGGACTAGAGGGAGAAAGCCCTGGAGTAGGAGATGAATGTCAATATCTAGGTAAGAAATAATGAACATCTGATTAACCAAAAGAAAGACAGTGTGGGAATGGGGAAGAGAAAATAAATTTGAAAAATATGAAGGAGATAGAATCAGGACTTGAAAACAGTTATAATGTAAGGATTAAAGAGGAGGAGGGGAAGAGAAGTCTTCAAGATGATTCCTAGGTTTTTGGTTTAGGATATTGTGATTTTTAGGATTATGGTCTTTATTCTAAATGCCATAGGAGAGGAAGGGGAGGTGAAGTTGGTAATATGAGCAGATTTCATTTTGAAAAGATCATTCTGGCTGTTTTGTAGAGAACTGAAGTCTCTATGGTTGAGAGAGGCAAGAGGGTTAAATATAGACTCATTAGTAGGCTGTAGCAAATAGGGAATTTCTTACTTTATAGAACCCTTGGAGTTCTCCTTAAGTAGAAAAAAAATAACCTTGTAATAGAAAAAACACTTGACCTAGTAATGTAAAAACAGTATCAACTAAATCACATGTTTAATATAATTTAGTAAATCCATGACAGAGCATTGAACAGAAACTATCTCAGATTCCTAAATTCCTAAGCAAGACCACATGTCTGTTTTGAAGCTATACATTTTTACATCAAATGATTAGTGCTTCGTTATCTAAGTGAAATAAAGTATTTCTCTTGAATATATGTGTACTTGAGTTTTTTCTAAATATACATGTGAAAGAATGTTATTAGTCAATACCATAAGGTTAGTTTTAAAAATATATTGTTCTAATTAAAGCTTTAGCTTCATCTAATTTCAGATCATTGTTACAAATATAATAAATACATTTAAAGGTGTTGAAAACAGAAATAAACACAGTATTATTATTATTTTTTCCTTTAGATCTCTGTGTGTGTGTGTGTGTGTATGTGTGTGTGCTTTCAAACTAGTCAGTGTTTGTACTGAGCTTATTTAGCCTATTGGCTTATTCTGGGTTTAAAAGATGGATTTGGTAATTATTTCACCTCTCATAATGGAAACATAACTTTCTTATGTTTCCATAAGAAAGAGCACTCAAAATGTAACTGTGTGAACCTCCAACTGTGGAGACCAAATGGCTTATGAATTCTATACCCTAGTCTTAGAATTTAGGCCCTACCTCTGTGCATACTGTATATTATGGTTCCACTTTAGTTTTTTCTAATTTCATTTGGGTGGTAATAATCTGCTCAGCTATGAAAGACTTGCATATATTTATAAAAAAGACCTTTTTTTAAACAGATTTTTATAATAGATAATATTTTAAATATTTCAAATTCATTTTTATTGGGAATCAATATGTACAAAATGGCTAGGATTTGGGATTCATCAAAAGTAAACATTTTGTCTCTAAATTATATATCTCTAAGTTATATCAAATAGCCTGATTTGTAGTAAAATACAAAAATATTAGAACATACATTGTAGTCACAAAATTACAGGTATAGGCACATATAGTTCATATAAACAAAACCTCTACGACTCAAGGCTTCACATAGTTTTCTCAGAAAAGTAGGATAAACTCCTAAAAACACTGGCATAAAAGGTGATCAGAAACTGTTCCCTATGGTTGACCCAGAGGTCTCAAATGCATCTTTAAGGAAATTATATGAATGACACCTGGCTATGAACCATTTCCTACTGCTCACCTGCATCCCTGAGCAGAGTTAATGACTGCACATGTTATCTCACACTGTATGCCTTTGTTGCACCTATTAATTCCTTAGGGAAGAGACCCTATTAATCTTAATATCCCCAGTACCGAGCACATGGTATATAGTCAAATGAGTGTTTGCTCTACTAATATGTAAATTAGTATATAGAACAGATAATTGTGTCTATTTTTTCAATTTTTTCACCGATGTTATTTCCAGTGTCTAGAATGGTACCTAGCATACAGTAGATGTTTAATAGACATTTCCTGAATGAATCAATGAACAAATCAATTCATGAAGAAACAGAGGGATTTAAATCCTTGTAGTAAATGACAGTAGCACAGAGAATGAAAATTTAGGAAAGTTTGAATAGAAATTACTTTTCATATTTACTCTGATTTACAGAATGATCAAGTCTAGGCCTCTGGATTATACCTTTGTTCCTCGAACATGGATCTTCCCTGCTGAATATACACAATTCCAAAACTATATGAAAGAACTGAAGAAAAAAAGAAAGCAGAAAACTTTTATAGTAAAACCAGCTAATGGTGCAATGGGTCATGGGTATGTATTTTTCACCTGAAATATATTTAAAATTTTGAGGTAATGGATAATAATGTGAGCATTCATTTATGTTTGAGTATCACCATGAAAAAATAATAAAATAGGTTTCTAATTATTGCTTTTTTGGAACTAAATATTTAATGCATCCTTTTACTCTGTCACACAGGCTTTAATTAAATTTAAAAAGTAAATCAGCAGGTTGTAAGACTTTAATAGGAGACGATGAAATAGAGAAAAAGGATGTTTTCTAATTTTTAAAACAAATGTGCATTTATAATTAATTATAGAGTTAATATTGGAGAATGAAATTCAGTTGATACAACAGAGCTAAATTGACTTGGAGAAAGAGATGTAAAGGAAGTTCTCTTTCCATAGCTAGAAATCTTAAAGCAAACTATGTATCTTCTTTGCTTTACCGTAAGTTTTTTTATGTGCCTATGGTAATTGGATTGAAAATGAGTAGGACACATTAAGCTAAAGTACCAAGAACTAGGCATGCTATCTAGAATAAAATATATAATTTATATTCCTATTTCTTTTTGCTTATGTTATTTTTTGCAATATACATTTTCAAAGAAAATGTGGCTGAGACTGCTTTTAAATCTTTTGTTTTAAATAGTGTGGGGAAAAAAAGATATTTGGAAATGTAGCTGCCAGGTAAATTATTGTTCAACAGATTTCTCTTTGACTTTTAATCATAATTTAATAACTTAATTGGACATTTTTAACTATAGTTTAATAATTTCAAAAGTAAACTTCTATTAGTGGGAATTTTATATTGTTTAAAGTCAAATTGATTTTCTGTATGTTAGTATTGAAGAAAACTTGGGGGGATAAATGAAGTTCACATTTTCCTCAATTTTAATGTTAACAAATACTAAATTTGTATTTATAACTACATTTAATGTTAAAATGTAATTAATAATCTAATTTGACAACAGTATAAAAAAATAGCTGAAAATTCATACTGTGCCAGAGTTTATCTCATGTAATGTGGTAGTACATAGGTAAAGGATACCTTTCCTTTGTGGAATATATCTATTTCTTTATTGGTCTTCTGTTTGGTTCTTCTATCCATTAGTGAAAGTGGGGTATTGAAGATTCCAACTGTTACTGTTAAACTATCTATTTTCCCTTTCAATTCTATCAGTTTTTGATTCATACATTTTAGAGCTCTGTTATGTGTGTACATTTTTATAATTATATCTTTTTGATGCATTGACTTTTTTTAAATCATGTACTCTTCTTTGTAATAATTTTTATCTTAAGGTCTATTTTGTCTGATACTGGTATAGTCATTCCAGTTCTTTTCGGTTACTATTTTCATGAAATATCTTTCCATTCATTCATTTTTAACCTATTTGAGTCTTTGAATCTAAAGTGAATCTCTTGTAGTAGAACCATTTTTTTTAGCGTGTTCTGCCAAATCTTGTCTTTTAATAGGAGAGTTAAACCATTTGTTCTTAATGTTATCATTGATATTGAAAGATTGTCTTCTGCCATTTGTTTTCTATGTCACAGAGTTTTTATTTCTTAATCTCTCCATTTCTGCCCTCTTATATATTAAATAATTTTTTTAGTTTACCAATTTAATATTCTTGTCAATTTTTACTATATATTTTTGAGTTACCTTTTTAATGGTTGCCCTCAGTTTATACCAATCATGTTTAGATTGAAATCAGTTTAGTGTTAGTAGTAAAAAAACAAACAAAAACAAAAAACTTTGCCCTTTATTGTCACACATTACATCTGTATATATTTGTGTGCTCAATAACATAGGTTTATAATTACCGTTTTATTCAGTTGTATTTTAAATTATATGGAAAGAATGAAGAGTTACTAACCTAAACTACACAATGGTGACTTTCATATTTACCCATATAGTCACCTTTAAAAGTGTTTTTTATTCATTTGTGTGAATTTTAGTTATTGTTTAGTGTCTTTTGAAGGATTCTCTTTAGCATTTCTATAGACTGGGTAAACTAGCAAAAATGCTCTCAGTTTTTGTTTATCTGGGAATGTCTTAATTTCTCCTTTAATTTTGAATAGTTTTGCTGGATAGAGAATTCTTGGTTAACAGTTTTTATTTCTTTTTCTGTCATCTCTTTGAATATGTCATTTCACTGTCTTCCAATTTCCATTGTTTCTGATGCTAAATCAGCTATTTATCTTGTTCAGGATCCCTTGGCTTGATGAGTAGCTTCAATCTTGCTATCTTCAAGATTCTCTCTTTGTCTTGGATTGTGAGAGATTTATCATGTGTCTTAGTTTGGATCTCCTCGGTTTATCCTCCTTGAAATTCATTGAGCTTTTTGGTATATAGGTTAATATTTTTCATCAAATTGAGAAGTCTTCATCCATGAATTTTCCAGATATTCTTTCTGCTCCTTTCTTCCTCACCTCCCTTTTCGAGACTCCCATTATGTGTATGTTAGTATTCTTAATGATGTCCCACAGGATTCTTAGCTCTGATTAGTTTTCTTCATTATCTGTTCCTCAGACTAGTTAATCTTAACTGACCTGTCTTCAAGTTTTCTTATTATTTTCCACCTCCTTAAATCTTCTGTTTAGTTCCTCTAATGATTTTTTTTTATTCTTTAAACTTTTAGATTTCTGTTTGAATTCTCCCCTGCCCAGTTTTAAAAAATAATTTCTGTCTCTCTTGATAGTCTCTGTGTGGTGAGATAGCATTCTCATGGTTTCTTTTTGTTCTTTGTACATGGTTTCCTTTAGCTCTTTGAACCAATTTAAAATAGTTGATTATATAATTGATTGTCTGGTAAGCCCCATGTCTGGGTTTCCTGAGACAGCTTTTATTAATTGATGATTTTCCTATATATGGGACATACATTTTCCTCCTCCCCCTCTTCTTCCACCTTCTCCTCTTCTTCCTTCCTCTCCATTCTTCCTTTTTTGTTTTGCATAAGTCATAATTTTTTGTTGAAAAACTTGACATTTTGAATATTATAATGTAACAACTTTGGAAATCAGCTTCTTCCCCTTCTGCAGGATATTTTGGATTGCTGTTATTCCTTGTGGTAGTTGTTATTGATTTCTTTAGTGGCTTTTTGTAAAATCTGTATTTCTTGTTGTGTTTGCCCACTGCAGTTCCTGTTCTCTTAAGTAAGTTAAGTGGTTAGATGGCAATTTTTCTTAAACGCTTGAAACAAACAAACAAACAAATTCTAATTCTTGCAGATGGACTCTGTGTGTGTGTGTGTGTGTGTGTGTGTGTGTGTGTGTGTGTGTTTGAGCATGCTTTCAGCACTCAGCTAGGCAGTTTACAACTCTGCCTTAGCCTTTACTTCTTACTTGTGTCAGGGGATGAGCTTAGAGCCTTCTTTGGTCTTTCCTTAGCCTGTATCTAACTCAGGGCATGCACATAGCCCTCTAGATCCTAAAAACATGTCAGTGATTTTCAAAACTTTTACCAAAACATTCTCATTCTTGTTTCTTTTCAATCTTTTTAGCTAATCTGTTGTTTTCCTCCAACTCTTATTTGTTGCATTAGGCAGCAAGGACCAATACATTTGTCTTTAAATGTTTTCCACAATTGCCTCCCCAAGTAGCTGCCTCAGCACCTGGAGAGTTCCCAGTTAAGCGAGGTAAAGCAAGTCCTTTAAAGTCCTCCAGTGAGCCACTGGACAGGTTAAAAACAGCAGCAACCACCCACCACAAGAATAAGGTCTCTGCTGCTCCTTCTAGAACCAGAACCTATACTGGAAATAAGGGCACTTCTGAACTGGAATTTGTGGGTGGGACCAGAATAAGGTAAAACGACACAGCACTTTCATACAAATGCAACTTAATTTATTTTTTATTACGTGTTCCTTGGTTGTTAGTAGCTTTTGGTTAATTTACAGGATTTTAAAATAGTAGATTCTGACTTTTTTTCTTTCCATTTATTGCTTTCGTGGAGGGACAACCTTTGGAGTTACTTACTCTGCCATTTTTCTCTTGAGTATTATGTATAATCTTGTAAACATCTTGACTCCATATAAAAATATTCTTTTAATTCTTTTCTTTAAACTTAGGATTTCTTTGATAAGAAATGGGGACAAACTTCCATCTCAGGATCATTTGATTGTTCAAGAATATATTGAAAAGCCTTTCCTAATGGAAGGTTACAAATTTGATTTACGAGTTTATATTCTGGTAACATCGTGTGATCCACTAAAAATATTTCTCTACCATGATGGACTTGTGCGAATGGGAACAGAGAAGTACATTCCTCCTAATGAGTCTAATTTGGTAAGTGATACTAGACAGAATCTATGACTCATTGTTTATAAAGGTATATGAATGAGAGCCCCTCCTCTGAGGTTTTTATAATCTAGAAGAATTGTATACACAAAGAAAACTACTTCTAATTTGTAAACAGCTTTGTGAAAATTAGGACTAAAAGGTTTCTGCTCCAGGAAGACTGGTTAGGAAAGACCACCCTCTTTGGGTGCTGTGAGCACAAGGATGGATTTCAAAGCACATGTGAGTATACAGTAGCCCCATATAGAAATATGTTTTAGAGCACACTTGTGTGTGTGGTAGCCTTGTAGAGAAAACAAAACATACACATACATATGCAGCGGCCCTATATTGAAATAGATTTCAAAAGACATATGTGTATTCAGTGTCTCTGGATAGATATGATTTATATAGAAATATAAATAAAATAATATGCCATTGGGAAGTACAGATAAAATGTTAGGGAGTTGAATATAGGGATAGTCTGTGTTCAGCTTCTCACAGAAGTGGTATTTGAATAGGTTTTGTATATAAAAGGTACAATTTAAACATGTAAAATGTGAGAGAAAGTATATGAAACAGAAAGGAAAAGTTATCAAAAAAGAGAGTTGTTTATTTGTCTCTAAAACCAAGAGAAGATTGTAAATTTTCATTGACCATATTCAAAACAGAGACAAATTATTTCAGTATGATTTTTAAGTCTATTAAAAGGAGCTTTATGTAAATATTTTTATATTAAGATTTCTTTTGTGCAGCCATAATATACTGATGACAGTCATAACTGTAATTTAGAGTTGATGAAGGTCAAACTGTAATTTATTTTCATAATTTATCATGAAAATTAGAAACTATAGTTTATTAAAGATACACTGTAATTTATTATCTGTATTTATTAAATTATCATTAACTAAATTTAAAAGTTTAGTTAACTTCTAGCCCTGTTTTTGGATTTATTAATTGTGATAAAAATTACAATTAATTATTTTTTCTCATTTTGTCAAAGCCCTGGTTATTGTTCTCCAATTTTATGCACTTAATTAACTCCATTAAGAGTGGTCACATTTTCAAATGAAAAGTGGCTTACCATAAATTAACTGAAAAACATTATAAACCTGGCAAAAGAAGAATAAGGAACTGGCAAAGATTTTGCAGGAAAAGAAGATAAAAGAATCATTTCTTTAAAGGTCCTAAAGTATGAATATATCCAATCACCAAGTAATTTTGAACTCTAGTGCATTCTAGGCATTGTGCTGGTTTTGGAAAAACAGTGACCAAGACAGATATAGTATTTGACCTGACAAAAGTAACAGTCTAGTAGGAAGGCAGAAAATAAAATAATTGATCATAATACCTGATGGTAAGTGTAATGGCCTTAGAAACTGAGAAACTATGTAATGCTATGCAGTACATAGCAGGGGCATCTAACTCAGTTGGAGATGAACGTTAGAGAGAGAGTTTGTAAAATTAAATCTGAGTAATGAAGAGTTAGCTAGGTTGGGGGGGTGGGGTGTGTGGGGGGGGTGCAACTCTAGGGAGAAGAATGGCCCAGAGGTAAAAGGGAGTATGGTATGTCTGGAGAAAGCAGACTCATTCAATATGGCTAAAGTATAGACTAAGGAGTGGTGGATATTCAGATATAAGGACAGAGAGTTCTAGAGGCCAGATCTTTCAGAGCTTGCAGGCCATGTCTAGGATTTTGGCATTTAACCTAAGAAGAGGTGAAGCACTGAAAGATTTTAAAGATAAAAATAAGGAATGAGATTTGTGTCTTAAAAATATCACCTGGTCTACAGTGTGGGGAATGTGAGATGGGGCTATAGATACATGGGAGAGACTAGAATATTCTAGTCTAACCAGATGTGAGAGGAAAGATGACTCAATTTGAAGTAATGGTAGTAGGGCTGGACTAGGAATAAAAACATAGGTTTAAGATATATTTATGATAGCATGGAAACATTGATATAATATACAAACAGGTTGATTTTGTAGAATGAAGGAAAGGGAGAAAGAAATTAAGGGTAAAACTCAAGATTATTGGTTTACACAGTTGTGTGATAGGGAATACAGGAGCTGTTAAAGGTTTTGGAGAAATCTGGTAAAGGTTTTGGAGAAATGTTTTGTTTGATATGCCTGTGTGACTTCCAAATGGATCTATGCTATAAGCATTTGGATCTGTAGCATAGGTCTGAAGTTCAGACGAGAGAGCTGAGCTGAAGGCATAATTTAGGACTTGTCAACTCATAGATTATAATTAAATAATTGGAGTGGGTAAGAATGGGTTATATACAGGTGAGCAGGTAATCATGGTTTGAGAAGAAAGGGTGAGAAAAGAGATAGGAAAGGTTAAGACTTGTAAACTCATTTAGGTGTTAAAGTGATTTATACTAATACCTTGAATTATAGGTATGTGATTTACTTAAGTATGGTGTATTATGAAATCATAATGAAAGATTGGGAGTCAGGAAATGTGGCTTATTGGTTTCATTTTGCCAAGTGCTCCTGAATCATATAATATCCTGGCTTCGTTTTTTACATGTATAAAAAACAATGTTCTTTAACATAAATATCAGTGTTCCTCATACAGCTCTAAAATTTCATATTCAAATTCCTAGATTAAGATATGAAAAAATAAAGAAATGAAATACAAAATTTTATCTCTAAGGTAAGAGCATTTACCTTATGTAGAAGGTAAGTTTAAGAAAAAAGTCTGAAAAAAATAAACCGAAGAGCTCTCATTGGTTCTTTTTGGATGGCAGACTCCTGCATATTTTTTCCTTCTCTTTCTAATTTTTAAATAGTGAGCATGCATTTTGAAATGAGCTCTGTATTTTTATAACAATTAAACATTGATAAACTACATATAAAAAGATCATAAGAGAGGATTTCAGGGATTGAAATATAATAAACATTTATGTTTGCTATCAGTGTTGTCATCAGCCAGTCCTTGAAAAGGTTAGTGTATCACAATTTATTATAATTAGCCTATGTACCTAAAAATAAGGTGGATAGTTTATCCTTTTTATCCCTTGCAAGTTGCTATTTGGTTCATAGCTGCCATCACTTCTGCTTAAGCCAGTTATCCAGCTGGCAATGAACTGTTTAGAAGGGGATTTCTGTTAAGGTAGATGTAAAATTGGAAATTCCAATTCTACTTACAAAGATAATGTTTTAATAAAAATGCAAAGTTGTATTTGTTATTCAGGTTTTCACTAGAATAGCTAGTTTTTATTAGTTATTATTTATTTTAAGAAATTTTGGCCAAATGAAGAGATCCTCAAAAACTTTCTTTTCGATCAACTTTAAACTTAAAAAAATAAAAGATTTATATTTTGGAAACAAGGAAATGTTATATTTTGATTAATTTTCTTTTTTTAAAGATCAAATATTTAAAATTAGACAAGTATAAGGTTTATGCTCTTTCTTTTAAATGTCACTTAATTTAAAGCTTTTTCCAAGTTTCATGAAGGTAGGAGACTGGGTCTGTCTTGTTCATCTTTGTATCCACAGTGCCCAACACAAATTTCTGCCTATAGTAGAGATTCCTTAAATATTGTTTAATGAATGAAAAAATAAATTCTTAATTAGTGGTGGGCACATGGGTTGATAAACAACATGTAACTCAAATGAGGAGTTCTGCATATTTGCTTCAAAGATTTTAAGACTGTAGACCTAAGTAGCTGTAGTGAAAATAAAATATGATATGAATATAATTGGTTATTAGCAAATCAAAATATTAATCATGTACATGAAGTATATATTCATTGTGACGCAACATTTCTATCTAAAGTAATGTCTAGAAGTGGGATCAGGGGGATAGGATTTATAGACTTGATGAATGTGCTAGATTGATAAGGAGCCATTAAATGTGTACTAATTGACAATTGTGGGAAGTTTTAATTTTAGTTTTTTTTTTAAGTTTGAGAATAACAATATCAACAAACATAAGAATGTAAAGAGACTGAGACATAAAAGCCCCAATGTGAAACACTGTAAATGTACTCTTAATCATTTAGACTGTACAGTATTGTGTGCTGCTTCTGTCTGCTGACTAAGTGCACTCGGTCTTATTAATGCGTTGAAGTGGCCTCCTAGTCAATATGGGAAGACAGAGGCAGTGTTTGGTAGTCCCTGCCTCTTGATTTATGTTACTTACTTCAGCTTTCATTTTTTTTTTTTTTTTTTGGTTTTCTTTGAAAATACGTAGAATGTTCCCTCAGAAAATTCCTTTTCCAAAATAAATTTAGGTGAAAACTGTAAGTGATTAAAAATATTAAAAACAAACAAATGAACAAAAATAAGTGAGCATTTTTCTTGCTTAGCAATATATAGTTTAACATTTTCATTAATTATATATTATTTTTATTTTAATACTTTTATAGTAGATATTTTAAAAGATATATAAAGTAACTCTTTAGATGACTACATTCACAATCTTTTAAGGGAAATGTGCATTCCATTTAATCTGAATAGGTCTAAGTAATTATGAAATTGTCAGTCTGTATATTTTAAACTTTAAAATTGTCTTTCCACTTTGGATGCTTTCTTTTCTGTGAAACAATGATTCTAGAGGCTCATAGGTGATAACAACTTTGGTTCTTACTTGTTACAGACCCAGTTATACATGCATCTGACAAACTACTCTGTGAACAAACACAATGAGCGTTTTGAAAGGGATGAAACTGAGAACAAAGGCAGCAAACGTTCCATCAAATGGTTTACAGAATTCCTACAAGCAAATCAGCATGATGTTGCTAAGTTTTGGAGTGATATTTCAGTAAGATTATACTATTCCACAATTATAACTTCTTTCTTCAGATTAATTCAAAGGATCATCAAGCATTTTAAATAAAGAGCAGATTACATTAGATTGGGTAGATATGAGTGTTTTCTTGAAAAAAGTGGAATTTGTGATGGATCTTCATAGATAAGTAGTGTTTTCACTGGTAGCGATGGGGGAGAGGGAATTCTAGGTGGAGACAAAAGCATAAGTAAAGGCATGGTGGTATGAGAATAGCAGTCCAGGTTGTCACGATACAGTATTTGTGGGAAATTCATGGGGACTTACAGCTGAAAAGATATGTGCCAAAATTTCAGTTCTCAGTAGTAAAGCTTAATTTGGTAGGCAATAAGAATTCATTCTTTCCAGTTGTTAAGGTAGGAGAATAATAAGGTGAAAGACTATATCAATTTAAAAGATGAATCTGAAAACAGGTATAAAGTGGATTAGAATGAAGCCCAAAAGTAGGTGGGGGAGGGCGCTTGAGAGTAATTTAAGTGAAAAAAAAAAAAAAAAAAAGGCCTGAATTGAACCACAACTAAATAGATAACAATGAGGTAAACATTGGGATTAACCAAATGTCCAGAATTGGGGGAGAACTATTCATAGATTCCTCTGCAGTTTTAAGGAGGAATTATAGATAGAATAGCTGTGGTATTCTTTGAAATAGAGCAGAAAGAAATTTATTTTGAGATGTAGAGCTTACTTTTACAGACAAAGGAAGAGTTCTTCTCATTTATTAATTTGTTCATTCATTCAGTTCATACTTATTGAACCATAATAAAAGCCTATCTCTTGCTTATATTTTTAAAGGTTTATAAGATACAGCTCTAGTCCTCAAAAAAACTTAAGATTTTGATAGGACCCCCCAACCCCACACACACACACACACACACACACACACACACTTGTTAATGAAATGCAATGTAAGAAGTATAGCAGCAGAGGCATTCATTGAAGTGTTTGTCAATATTGGGGAGCCCCACAGATAGTGGCTTTGGGTGGGTGGGGATCGGGGAGCCCCACAGATATTTGCTTTGGGTGGGTGGGGATAGGAGGAGAACTTCCTGGAGGCATTGACACCTGAACACATAAAAATCCATGAGGCTATGGTGATGAGTTCTACTTTAGATATGTTGAACCTGATATGCTGTCTCAGGTAGGAAGGTCGAGCAGGCAGTATGTTAAAAAGTGTATGTTAGGTGTGCAGTTGATATTTAATGCCATGGCAGTGGATGAAACTCCAAATGATACAAGTAAAGAGAATAAATAAAGGAAACAGATATGAGAAGATAACCTTGGTGAAATAAACCCTTTATTAATCTTAGCAAGAGTATTAAAATGGTATTCAAAACTAGAAGAGTATGTCTATTAAAAGTACTTAATATGTTTAGGGCTATATAATTTAATATGGCATTCTTTTGTGGACAAATTATATGTAATTTATCTATCATGGAAAACAGATATGAAAGTTCATAGTTGGTTGAACTTGCTTTTCATGAGAAAATCAGAGAGAAAAACTAGCATCATTATATTTTTCTTTTATTGATTGTTTTATTGGTTGATTTTTTAACATCTTAATTTTTATATCTGAGAATGTAAACCTAAGAGTTATTGGGTATCAGACAAGTAAAGAGTGAAGAGGTCTGGAGAGAAGCAAATAGGTTATGCTGGGAACTGTGGTAATTTGAAGAGCATACGAGGTCTGAAGGGCATGGACACCACTCAGCACTAGCTTGTTGGTACCACATGGTATTTTGGGCCCAGTGTGATTCATTCTTCTAATATGTCAATAGAAGCCATAAACTTCCTGATTTATAAATATTGTCAACACATTAAAAATTTTTTAAAGTGTATGAGCTCCATTAAAAATGCTTGTCATCTGAATTTGGTTATATGTCCACTAACTTGCTAACTTTCTATTATATCTTCCTGAGAGACTAAAATACATCTAAATGAGAATTTAATTACAATAATGCTGTGGTTATTTATTTATCTCAGCAAGGTCAATTTTGTGGAAATTCCAAAAAATGTTCTAATAATGATAAATTTACATTCATAGTGGGTCAGAAGTATCGGAGTAGAGAAATTTGTTATTTTTGGACAGTTGTTTATTGATGGAGAATCGTACACGATATTACCTGGATGTTTTAACAAATGGGTCATTTGATTAATGGTTTAGTGAGCCCCATGAAATTTTATGTACCCTCTGGTATCCTTTTTTCTCTACCAAAATTTTCATTTCCACATGGGGTTGGTTCTTTGGGGAAGTCTTTGTGAAAAGGTAGAATGTTGGGCTGCCTTGGTGAAGAGTATATAGAGAGAATTAATTAATCAGAAATATGAGCGTTGTTATCTTTACATGCATTGGTTTTAAGTGGTTCTTTCTCAACATAATTGAGTTAGGAGAAGGTATAGAAGTAAGATTAAAGCTATTAAGAGTGTATGGAAATTACCTTTTTTGTTAGAGCCTAGAGTATAATTTTCAGATATAAACTAAACATGGCTAATGTGAGCCTATTGAACTCTGGAAAATTCATTATTTCTGCTATAAATGACTAAGTTTTATATAACTTTTATCTACATTAGTTAGAATGTATATTAATAATCTATAAATAAGCAATTATTTAACACTTAATAATTAACTTTTTAAAGTACATTTCTCACATTTATCTTGTCAGACTGCAGTTTTGTAGCTAAACATTTGTTTTTCTTAAGACTTACTTATACTTTATAAAGTTATCTGTTTCAGGTGAATCAATGGAATAATATAAAAAAAGAATGACAGAAAGAGGTGGAGAAGGCAATCTGCAGTAAATTTTTATCTTAATGTCATAGTTTATAAATTTCATGAATTGATTTTAGGACTTTTTTTCAATGACCTCTTTTTTGGGGGATAATTTTTCTCTCAAAAGTAGCTTTCTATATCTGAAAATGAACATTTAATACCTTCAAATGAAACAGATATTTGTGCTTTTGTACTAGTGAAGAAAGAGTAAAAAATCAATACAAAATTAGGCCAGCCGTGAAGATTAGAATGATTATAGTCATTCATAAAACCATCCTACTGAATGCTTTATATATACTTTGGTACAAATCTACAAATCATATTTCAAATGTCACTGTGTTGGAAATTCTCAGAACATTAGTGGAATTTGATTTATGTTTGGTTATATCACTCCTGATTTTTGCATATACCTGCAATCTTGCCTTTACTTTCCTAAAACCATGCTGTTGTTGTTTTTATGTAGGAAAAACATAGATTAGTAATCAGGGTCTATTAATTAACATTCACTATTTTCCCCCTGTCTATCTTGTTTCACAAAGACACTTATTAGCAAAGGTTTTAACTATTTGTTTCCTTCATGCCCTCAGTGGTTTTAGTAATATCTCCAAAGATTTATAAGAAGTGGCTTTTTGTCTTTCATCTTTATATACTTTGGTGTTACCATTAATTTGTTATTCTGAACACAATTTTCCAAGAACAGGATCCCAAAGCAGATGATATTTGGAGACGTGTCAGAGATGTGAGGTTAATATCTGTCTTGTGTTTTTTCTCCTATATAATAAATATTGCTCCCACCAGTAAATGGAATGTTTGTATCTGATCTATGAGATGAACTTCTTCTGGATGAATGATTGCAAAACTATAACAGTAGTAGTTAAGTTACTAACCCTCATTGAAGGTTTCCTCTGTTCTAGGCACTGCACTAAAGGTTTTACGTAGTCTCATTTTGGCCTTACATCAGTCTTTTGCAGCAAATATTATTACTATTGCCAGTTTACATTTGGGAAAAATGAGACAAAGTTTAAGCAACACAACTGAAATTGCACATCTAGTTAGTAGCAAAGCAAGGAATAAATCCAGGAAATCTGATTTCAGCCATATTCTTAACTGCTGTGTTATATTGCCTATACTTCTAGAGCGAGACAGTTAAAAAGCCAATATAGTCTAAGCAAAAACCAGTGAGACAGCTTTTCAACAATCTATAGCTTTTTCTCAAACTTCAGCAAATGACTTTTTGTTTTATTAGCATTAGTAATTTACCCTAGAAATACTATGTGTCCTCACAGAAAATGATAATTGGTCCTTTAATTGGTAGTATTTTCATCTCAGATATACCTTATGAACTACAAAGTCATCACTGCACTAAAAAACTCAACTCTCCTAGCTTTTTTTAGCCTTTAAGTGGAGGTTCTACAATGTTATTTGTGAAATTCCCCTTAGAATTTTTCTTCCCTGCCACTCCTAAATCCTTGTGTATGGTTTCTAAAATGTCTAACATATGATACCTAACCTTACTTATTTAATAAACAGCCACATTTATCAATTTTGATTTTACTTATTTGTTCACCTATGTTTTTGAGCATCTACTAAATGCCAGGCACAATTGTAGCAGATGTGACTGTAAATAAGACAGAGAGGGCAAGGTGCTTGATCTTACAACAACAACAACAACAAAAATAAGGAAAAGATCAGCTGTTTCTCTGCTGTATAGTGATGAAGTAAGGAGTGATGGGTGAGTGGCAGTAGAGTCAGGAAAGGCCTCTTTGGATATCAGGGAGCCAGACATAATGATATCGGGAAGAGTTTTCAGGGAAGGTAAGCATGGCTGGAGCACAGTGGGCAGGGAAGAGTTGAAAGAAATAAAGTCAGAGCAGTGTCAGGGGCTCAATGCCATAGAGATTTGTGAACTTGGCCAGGATCTGCCTTGTGAGTCCAGGCCTTATTTCCACATATGTAAACGAGATACAAGGAAATAAGGCATTTTCACCATTTTTTTTTAATCACTATACTTGTAGGAATTGGTTGTTAAGACCCTGATTGTAGCAGAACCTCATGTCCTGCATGCATATCGAATGTGCAGACCTGGTCAACCTCCAGGAAGTGAAAGTGTCTGCTTCGAAGTCCTGGGATTTGATATTTTGTTGGACAGAAAACTAAAGCCATGGCTTCTGGAGGTAAGACATTTAAGAGGAAAGAGAAATTATCACTGTTCTGTATTAAAACAAATGCTTTTTAAATGTACCCTTGTAATAATTGTCTCATTAACCAAACGGAAAGAGGCCTGAATGGAGTATGTGGGAGGAAGAGAATGAAAATACAGGGAGTAGAATAGTTCCAAGAATGGATCAATATTGTGTTTGATATTACTTTTCTCAAAGTAATATTAAATTTCTAGGTCAGGAATTTTGGACATATGTGTGGGTCTGCTTTTAGTGATTTGTGATCTACAGTATCCAGTATTTTCTGAGCCTTGTGGCTTCTACCACTTCCTGACTTTTAGGTGTTGCCTTTTCTCTCTCTCTATGGGTGCCTGGATTTCAGGACCGCATCCTTCCTGTCTTCCTCATGTTTCCCCTTCATACTCTCCATGAGACAGAAGCTCTAAAGGTTTATCAATCAATATTCAATACCTAATACTCCAGGGTATATGAATTCTCCTTTATGGCCACCCTGTGCACCAGGGGCTTCCCTCACATCCAGCCTGTCAAGCATGTGCCTTCGAATTTGCTGCCAGTCACTAATATAGGCAGAATTGTCATCATTTTTCTTGTATTTATAAAAGTCACTTAATATTGGGACAATATAGAATAATATAAAGGAGAAATAAAAATGATTTCTGTTTAAGATTTTTATAACTTTTCTTCTAGTTGTATTTATTTAAGTCCAGAAAAACCTTAGAAGTCGTGTGGTCCAGCAGTAGCCTGCCTATCAGTTCCCTCTCAGCTCCTGGATCTGGGGTTGTAGAGTACATGGCCATGAAAAACTGTGCTTAGGAAGCTATCAGGAAAATAGCACATATCTCAACATCTAGTATTTACAAGATTAGTTACATTTTAAGGAACATATTGCTATAGAAGATGTAACAAGAACTGCCTTTCATTTTAAGTTGATTATCTCTTTTTTGTTAATAGTACAGAGGTTGACAATTACACCTATAATATCAAGACTTGCAAAAGCAAATTGAATGAGTGACAGGTAACATCAAAACATTGAAAATATATATTTTAAGAAAGAACACTTTTTCAGTTTGAATGGTTTTGTGTGTGTTTTAATCTACAAGAAATTAATGTGTATTATATTTCCAGTCAAATGCAGTTCTGTCAGTTCAAATTTTGCTCCTGTATGGGTTCTAGAAATATGATAAATGTTAGGAATTTTATTTATCCTTTTGCTTCCTCCATTGGTTAGATATGCAAGCACTTGACAATGCATTATGGGCCTTCACCTAAGACCTGACATTTTCTTCTTTAGGTTCACTATTTTGTCTGCAGTCATCTTTTCCTGTTCTCAGCTGTATTTTCTTTTCTACCCCTGCTACATGTCTTTTATCCTTGATGGGGAGGGGAAGAAGTGAGGGCACATGAATGAGGTGAAGCTGAAAGGATTGCAGGGAATAATGACTTTCCAGATATTTAGTTACTTGTTTTTAAAAGCATTTGTCTAACTGGAGCTTTGCATTAGCTTGGTAAATCAGAATTGACTGAATGGCAGAATTCTGAATTTCTTTAGAGGCTCAAAATACTATTGTTTGCATTAATGCGTCTTCATATTTTATTCTCTCTTTCATCATTTCCAGACCAGTCAGAACCATTAAAAACTCCACAATAACCGGCAGCTATGGATAATATACACTTACTAGATTTAAATGGTTAAAAGAATCTTATTTAGGTCTTGCTTCTTTGTAATTTCTTCCAGCTGCGTTATTGTGGTTCTAATATGTTGTTAAAAACCTTTTGGCGCCATCAAGTGGAATAAAGTAGAAGGTGCTTCTGAGAACGTGATAACTTTCAGTTCACTGGTTCACTGGAATAATTGCCAGTAATAATTTGTAGCAGCAAATTGCAGAAATTATCAAGCATAGAAAACATTTTTTAGGGAAAAATATGGAAATTAGCTGGAGTATGAATATACTGATAATACTTTAAGTGTATTTGAATTAATTTTAATAAGTCATTTGCCAGGTGAGAGAGATACAAAAATAAGGCCTAGAGTACTTGTCTTGGTTTGTAGGGACTTGGATATGTGTTTTATGATGATAATTGTAAGTACATATAGGGAAAAGGGAACCAGCACTAACAATAGAGTGATTAATCTGTGTACATGTGTGTATTTGAGAGTTAAAAAAATCTTTGCAGAAGCGGGAATACCTGAAGAGAGTAGTTAAGACTATAAAAGGTGGAGTACGAGCTGAGGGCTTGGAGAGATGGGGATGGGTGGGGATAAATTACTGGGCAGAGGGAATGGCACTAATTTAGAATCTATTATGGATACTTTGATATATGTTTGAAATGATGGTGTTTGCTTTGGCAAGACAACTATGAGTAGGATAGTTAATAAATAGTATTTAATTTGCTTTCTAATTTCATTTGTAAGCTGCTAAGCTGTAAGATGCTAACATCTGCTGGGGTTTGTCTATTTTAGACTGGGGGTAAGAAATAAGAACTAAAGAAGTCATAGACATTACAGAGTAGATTTTTGGCTGGATGGAGCCTTAATTTTCAGAGTTTCTTCTGTCAGACATTTGTAGTCCTTCTGTTATTTTTTTTTCTTTACCTTTCTCATAAAACTTAAAAAAAATCCAAAATGTTAACTGAAAAAGTTTTTCTACATTTTCACATATTAGTTTAAAATGAGTGTGTTTCTTCACATTCCAATTTATTTTCTATGATAGTAGGGGGAAGAATCTGACAGGTAAAAGAGAGGGGTGAGATTATGAAGAATCTGACATAGGTAAGAGGGAGGGGTCAGATTGTGTTGTAACAGACTTTACTGCCATGCTGGGGGAGGGGACTGCCTGGAGGAATTCAGGATTGCACTTTTGGAATGGATACCTAGGGAATTTAATACAGATAGATAACATTTTGGTGAACCACTTAATCATCACTTCCTAAATGTCTGGTTTACTTTTTAATCTTGTTACATGTAGTAGCAGAACTATCATTAATTGTATTACAAATTCCAGAGATTGGAGTAATTATGGAATGGTCGAAACTTCTTTTATAGAAAATATATTCCTTTATCCTTTCTTCCGTACTCAGGAAATACATAGAGCTTTGAAGTAGCAGGTTAATGAACTCCCTTTCTCAAATTTACCTGGAATAACTGGATGTTCTTACAATTACCTTTCCTTTGAGACTACATCACTCAGACAGGAAAATGTTCATCACTTTTTAAATTAGAAATCAAAGAATAATACAGCATGGCATGTCTATCAAAATACAGCTCTATAAAAAGATCATCATGCATCCATCAAAATGATGTCTTGAAAGATTTTTATTATACATTGTTAAGAGAAAAACTTGGATTCCAAAATAGTATCTTTAATATAGACATGTATTTGGAAGGTGAAATGAATGTTATAAATATGTATGCATAGCAAATATCTGGAAGACCAGTTATCAAGTGGTTAACAATACATTAGGTAGTCAGATTACAGGTGATGTTTAGGTGGTTTATTTAGGTTCTATTCACTAATTTTTCTGCAGTAATCCTGTGTCACATTTCTATTTAGAGGCATTTGTATTTCTGGATGATTTCCTAAGTATAATGTGGTACTTCCTTCAGCTGCCAGCTGTAAAATGCATGCCATCACTTTTCTCTTGTGGCGATGAATTTGTATAAGGCAACCTTCTTCTATGACTAATAGCATACATGTATTTTGAGATCCTGTGGGGTTAGTTGGTGGTCATGAAGCTAAGCTGCAGTTTTGAACTCAGCAGTGTTCTCACCAACTGACTTACTGGAGTACATAATAAAACACCTGCTATTTCTGTTATGTTTTCATAATAACAAAACTCAACAACAACAAAGACAGAAACAAAACTCTAGTTCTTGAAGTGGCGGTGTACTATCTAATGGATTTCAGGGTACATATAGTTACTTCTTATTTTTTATCTTAATGAAATCCTGGCAATGGTGCCTGAAAGTATGACCACCACAAATGGCTTTTATTCCCATGAGTTGTTATACAGTTAAAAAAGCTCATAGAGGCGAGTCTGCAGCTACCCTTAATGGTATCTTCTCAGCAATATAGTCAATGCCTTTGGAAATGAAAACTGATAAATTCTTGTTTGATTCAGATAGAAAAAAGCGAAATTTATTTTTTAAGTAGCAATAGACCAGTTTATCCAGAACTAAAGCAAGTGAAAAGAGGGTACTGATAATTTCTGTATCCTAAACACATACATGCCTATAATTATTACAATATTGGTAACATGCATTACTTTTTGTGTATTTTTTATTATTATTACCATTCTTCTTATTATTCAGGACAATAATAATACTTCTCTAAACTTAAAACTTAGAGTTGATGGGTAATGGGCTGGGGACAGTGGAGAGGCTGAAGTGGGCAGGTATACCGACTGAGGATCAGAGTCAAGGCAGCAGGAGGAAAGGAGCTGTGATAACAGTCAGTTTCTTGCAACACCCTGACTTAGGATGAAGGGGAAGAGAGCCATGGCAGTAGTAACTGAGCTATCTACCGCTATCTACCATATGGAGCTTAGAGATTTATTGTAGAGTCTTACTGCTGGTTAGGGGTCCCACATTAATTTAACAAATATGTATTCAATGTTTATTGGCCTACCAACATTTGGCAACTCTCATCATTTTCTTTGTAAATTTTAGATCAATCGAGCTCCAAGCTTTGGAACTGATCAGAAGATTGACTATGATGTAAAAAGGGGAGTGCTGCTAAATGCACTGAAGCTGCTAAACATCAGGTAAAGTGTTTTCCTATGTCTTTTGAAATTTTTGCAGCACACTTGATATAGAACAATCATTTATACATGGAATTGACTTGTAATTTTTTGTATTTTATAGTCTGAATTTCTTGATCCCATTCTTCAAACCCACTTAGTTTTTTCTTTTTAAATATCTTTCCCCCTCCTCTAGCATACTGTTTTTCTATCTTCTATTTATTGCTTTGAACCTACAGTAAATATGTTTAAATTACAATGTTGGTATAATTATTTAATATTGAGTATGAAGTTGAATTGGTGGATACCTTAGGAAGCCCTCTGGATTACCTTCCTCACTTTCCAAAAAGTAACTAAAACAGAGAAGTCATTCAGAAAGTAAAAAAACCTCAAACATGAATGTCTTACCTTTCTGTCCAGTGGTCTTGACATTAGATTGTGCTAACTGGGTAAACAGAAAAGAGAGTGTAGTGAACCTTCCCATTGAAAAGCATAGGCAGGATTTCCTTCTTTTTAAAGGCTTAATAATATTCTATTGTAAGTATGTACTACATTGTCTTTATCTATTAATTCACAGATGAACATGCAGTTTGCTTTCATGTCTTGGCTGTTGTGAATAATGCTGCAATGAACATGGGACTGCAGATGTCTCTTTGAATCCTAATTTCGACTCCTTTGGATGTATACCCAGAAGTGGGGTTGTAGGGTTTAGTGTTCATGATCATGAATGGCAGACATTCAGAATGCCGTTACATGGGAAAGCTTTTAGTTCATTGTGAAAAAAATTGTTAGGGTTGAACTGAACTGGTCAATAAAGTAGTGAGTTGTCTGTCATAATAAGTGTTCAGAAGCATTTAGAGTGTTAGATTAAAGTACCTCTGAGGTCAGATAAGATCAGTAATTTTATTATTTCAGTGGATTCTAATTGTTATTTCAAGAATGCTAGAAAAGTTTGAGATGTTCCCAAGCAAGTTATTTATTTTAAATGTTTCCAAGCATTTAGCAGATGCCTAATTGAGGAGTAGCTTTATATGGAAAGCACCATTAAAAACAGAGATCAACATATAAATTTGTTCAGAAATTTTCATAATGGCTCCTTCTTTTGACTGATCAAAGAATGATTTATCTGAATTCTACTGATATTTCAAATATGTTAAAAGGAATGAATAGAAAGGAAAGAGATTTAGAATGGGAAATTTGTATTTATTTAGTTTAAACAAGTACATCAAGTATTTTGGGTTATTTAAGCAATATGCCTATACAATCTTTTTAAATTTAGTATTAAAAAATAGTAAATTAAATGCTCAAAGTTAAGTGAACTCAGAGAACAGAATGTCAAAGAGGGCCAGTAAGGATAAATTTTCAAGGGCAGGTAGCATTAAATGCTGCAAACACCCTACACCTGCAGCCTGTGAACTAGTTCTAAATAAGGGCCAGATTATCTAATCAAATCTAATCTAGTCTAACCTAATTAAGGAACAGAGTATTACACACCCATAAGACTCATGGGACTATGACTATCTTTTCTAGACTCGATTTTAATGATCCTATACAGCACTAATGGAGGAAAAAAGATCCTTCTTATGGACCCATGAATATACCCACTAAACAGGATTGGATTTCCTTTTTATTATCAAAAAACACTTTTTTACATATTATATTTTACTATTTATTATTATTTTGACTCATTATTCTTTTAATTGTTCTGCATATAGCCCCATTTGTGTTCTCTTGTCTCTGAAGACTCTAAGCCTAATACTTTAGAACATTATTTTAATTTGAGCTCAAATTATATTGTGCCATCCAAGTATGCAGGAGATCAATTCTGATCTCCCAGTATGAGATTGAGTATTCCCAGGGGTTGTGATAGAATACCCTGAGCAATCTACACTCTTCTGGATTTTCTTGAGACTAAAAGCATATATTTACAAAACAAACTTTGAGCTATATATGGAGCCATACTACAAGTAAAGCATTGTATTAAGAATTGTGTAGAATACCAAAGCATGTACTCCTTGACTCCAGGGAACTTAAAGCAAATTGAAAAGAAAAATCAGCCATGTCCAAGTAAAACAGCACAGTGCATAAGAGAGTAAACAAAGTGATAAACCATGAAAAAAAAAAAAGTTGCAAGAGTCTGATTAAAATGAGAGTAAATATGGAATTTCTGGTATCACAGTATAATTTATCCAAAATTAAAACCATACATATGAAAATTAACCCAATAATATGTAAGAGGCAAAAATTTTCCTAGTGTTCTTGGTTCTGCTTATATTCCCTTGATGTATCCATCTTATACCTAGCCACAGTGAAGTACAAGTCTATCACATATATGCCATGTGGAGCTCTCCACGTGGTTGGAGAGAAAAAGGACATCTACAACATAAGCTTTATTAGCATATGCTCAAAATGTCAAAAATTGTGTTAAATTCTCTTAGTAGAACAATGCTAAAAAAACAATAAAGATGAATTCTGACTCTCCCTTAGTTTTAGGTATAGAAATTCCTCACTGTTTAAATGTATATATCTCACTTTTAAGAAGGCCAAAACATCTATAGATAAGATTCTGAATTGGTACCATCATTGGCAAAGTCAAAAGACATGTGGAAAAAAAAAAAAGCAAGGCCTACTTATACAAGAGACAAGAGAACACAAATGGGGCTATATGCCCTTGAAAATTTATCCTTACTGGCCCTCTTTGACATTCTGTTCTCTGAATTCACTTAACTTTGAGCACTCCTCTTTGTCCTATGATTTTACTTTCTTCCCCTTACTTGTCACTTTTTCATTGTATTCTTGCCTCAGCCCTCTTTTTTTCTATGTTAATCTCATTTACTTTTGTGGTATCCTTTATGAGTCAGGCACTGGAGTCTGCAATCTATACCTGTATATAGTGAGGTATAGATTGTGGTTTCTCTCCATAGCACAGTCCCACTCTGGAGCTCTAGTCTTGCTGGCAGCTCTTTGCTAACCATGTACACTGGGTGCTTCTGGTCTAATAGGGGCTCAATAAATATGTAGTGAGTGATGAGCTGGCTAAACAAATGATTGGATGAATGTCCTGATGGCATTTAAATTCAATATGACTAAAGTTGAATTATCTTCTCCAATCATGTTTTTCTTGCTGAGTTTTTCTCCTTTCTTCTGCTAAGGATATCAGTTACTGCCAACCCACAAAGGCTAAATCTAATTGTACAATCTGGCATATATTGTATTAGAAGCTAGAGATACAAAAATGAGTAAGATTTTTTCTCTTTAAATAGCTTCATTTTTAAAAGGGACACTATATGCTCATAGAAAAGAACATACAATTATAATCACTTAAACCTAGTTTTCTGTCTCTTTGCTTTGCTAGTTAATGGCAAAACCATCCACATGAATGTCCAGGCTAGAAGCTAAGAGTTATTTTTAACTCCTTTCTTTATTATGAATCAACTGAGTCCTGTCAAATATATGATTGACTCCTCTTACTTTATTAGTCTAAGTTTAAGGACTTCTCATTTCTCTCCTGGATTATTTTACTGGTTTCCTTTCTTTTTCTAACACTAACCTCCACTTCATTTTTCAGCTTCCATTCTGTTGCTCTTCAAGTCATTTGACAAGTGTTTGTTGAATGCCCACTACCTTTGCAGTAGTTACTAGGAATTCAATGTCTCCCATGATTCCTAGGTTTCTGGCATGGATGACTTGTTTGACAATATGCCATTTATTTATATAAAAATCTTAGATGAGAAATATGTTTAATGGAGTGATAAGGGATGGTAGAAGAGAAACAATTCAATTTTAAACATGTTAATTTTGAGGAACGTTGAAACCCCAGGTAGAATTGTTAAGTGATAAACTTGATATGCAGTACTCCAGGAGATAGAGATATCTATCTGTTTGGCTGACATCAGTGTACAGATTGTCCTTGAATCTAAGGGATGAGAGCACACAGTTGGAGCATATATATTGAGAAGTAAAGAGGGGCATGAGCAGAGGCCTGGGAGATGCCAGCATTTGAAGAGATATTTATAAACTCTGAGATACTCATCACATTTTTTCCACAGTATCAGATGAAGTTTAGATATTGCATCAAGACATTTTTGATCTTTAAATTGAATACAAGACAGTATTTGATCTAGCTCTTACATCTCTTGCCAATCTGATCAGTGCATGTTCTTTTCCCTGCCATGAATTAATTTTTCTAAGAGTCCTTGTGTGGTACTGTTTCACATGTTCGTGGTTTTGCAAGTCTTCTCGTTTGTTTGTTTGTTTGTTTGTTTATTCTTTTTTTAAATTAAGTTTATTGGGGTAACATTGGTTAATACAATTATATAATTTTCAAGTGTACGTTATAATTTGACTTTTATATATTCTATTATGTGTTTACCACCCAAAATCCAGTTTCCTTCATATTCTCATTTAAATGTACATTTAGCTTTGTCCCTTTGGTGAATGTCAGCTCATTTAAAAAAAATTTTAGTAAAATAAACAACGTAAAATTTACTATCTTAACCATTTTTAAGGGTGCAATTCAGTGGCGTTAAGTATACGCACATTGTTGTACAACCATTACCAACATCTTTCTCCAGAACAGGAGCAAAGCTGTTGCAACTCAAACCCTGTACTCATTTCTGTACTGATTCTCTACTGATTGCACCAGCTGCTTGTGAGGGACGAGAGAAGAAAGAGGTTCAGAGGAAACCTGTCTCACAACAGGATTTTTCCTATAAAAATCAGATAGCTGTAACTAAATTTTCATGATTGGGCGAAAACGAGGACTATGCAGAAATTTTCAAATCAACAATGATCATTAGGCTAGGAGTTCAGTGAGAACTGAAAATATACTAAAGTGTGGTCAGTGTAAGTGAGAATGCTTAAATATAAATGGAATTGGTTGAAGGAGGAGAAAGGAACCAACATTTATTAAGGAGCTATTAATGTTACCACAAGTTAATTTTTTAAAGAACTGTAGGAGGGAACCATTATTGTTATTTAATCGATGGGGAAACAGACTCAGCAGGTAATAGACCTAAGATTGTACAGTTAGTAAGTTGCTATACTGTTTCCATTTTATTTTGTTACCTTTAGAACTTCTATTTACTGTATGGAGACCCTTATTTTATGGTTCCTATCCTGACTTGACCTCTTTTTCTGCTAATTCTCCACATGGATAAGATCAGAGCTTATTTTAATTATACAATATGGTCTTGTATTTTATATTTTAGGACCAGTGATAAAAGGAGGAACTTGGCCAAACAAAAAGCTGAGGCTCAAAGGAGGCTTTATGGTCAAAATTCAATAAAAAGGCTCTTACCAGGTTCCTCAGACTGGGAACAGCAGAGACATCAGTTGGAGAGGCGGAAAGAAGAGTTGGTATGAAAATTTTAACAACATACCCACAATTTGAATTGCGGAATTCATTTTTCGGGTTTTATTTGTAAAATTTCTTCATTTCTAGAAAGAGAGACTCGCTCAGGTACGAAAGCAGATCTCTAAAGAAGAACATGAAAATCGGCACATGGGGAACTATAGGTAACTATGCTTCCTTTTTTTTATAGACTATAGAGGTGAAGTGTCAAAAAAGTTAATCTTCATTTTTTAACCTTTTTGGCTTGTTTTAAGCACTGTTTAGTTCATTCTGAGAAAGTGCTTTTCATTCGATTTTCTTTACAGAATGAAAATATCATCAGCAAGTGGGAGAGTTCCTGTTAGCCAGTCTTGAGGGTGGTTCTGTGGGGTCATTTAAACCTGTTATTATCCTGTGAACTTACTTGGTTATAATGTGGTATTTAAAAAAAGTCAGGTTTCAGGTCTCCTAATATTCTTTTTGTCAGTTCAAAGTGGTTTGCTCTACTTTATTTTAAACTCAAATATATCGGGAACCAGGCAAATAATGAAAATGTCTGAAGGAGCCAGGTATGAGACAATAGAAAGAGTGTGGACTGTGCTGACCTGGAGCCTCTCCTCACTGTCAGCTTTGATAGGATAAAAGGGACTCCCTAAGCTCCTTGTGTTCTTAGAAGATCACCTTCTTCCCAAGATTTCACAATGATGTGGCACAATCAGGAGAATTTGGGGCCATAGAGCTTCTTGCACTCACGGTGAGACAGTCTCTCCTGGCCTTAACACTACCGGCAGTAGTGATGAGAACACACTTTCTTTCACCCCACCTCTAGCCAACTCTCTCAGAGAGGCGAATTCCATCACCCTAAGAGAGATCATCAGGATTAATCTCTACATTCTTATATACTGCAGTAACCACACTAAATCCAAAGCTTCCAAATTATCCCTCATCACCTAAACTCTCCCATCCAGTTCTGTATTTCTCCATTATGCCCAACTGCAATTATTTTCCAACCACCTCCCTCCAACCATACCCTTATATCATGTCTGGAACTGCATCATTTAATGATAGTTTTCTAGATAAATTTTAATTTGTGTGCATGACATGAAAATTTATAATTTCTCATTATTCATTTTATTTCTAGTACCTTGTAAAGTGACTGGTATAGTAGATGGTCAGGGATTATCTGTGTAGTTGCCTTAATTCTTACACTGTAATAGCTTCTTTAAAACAAGTTGGTTTATCTGATTTTGTTGTAGACGAATTTATCCTCCTGAAGATAAAACACTACTTGAAAAGTATGAAAATTTATTGGCTGCTGCCTTTCAGACCTTCCTTTCAGGAAGAGCAGCTTCATTCCAGCGAGAGCTGAACAATCCTTTGAAAAAGATGAAGGTAAGGGAATAAGTGAGAAAACAATTAAGCCAAACAATGTCTTTAAAAACAACCTACCTTAGTCCCACTTATAAAGACATTTTACTTTTAAGATGCACTTCCCTTCCAGTTTAACAATTGGTAACATTTCATAACGAACCAAGTAATTTCAAAAACAACATGTCTAACAGGACAAATTATGCAGGAGAGGTTGTAATATCAACCTAATATCAACCTAATATGTAATATCAACCTAATGTAAGAGAATAAAAAAATCCATTGAATTTACCAAGTGGTTTGTGATATTCTCATTATTTGTATTATAACTAACATTATATAGTATTTTTTTCATGATACTGCATAGACCTAGCATACGAGAAGTGGTGAAAACACACATACTCATGAACACTGCCCCCCCCACCACACACAGTAATCTTTTCACCTTACTAAAAGGTCTATCAGTTACCTATTGCAAAATAGTAAACCACTTCATTTATTTGCTCATTATTTTGCACTCTTGGCTGGGCTCACTTAAGTGGTTCTTCTGCTTGTCTTGCTTGGAATGAATCAGATATGAGATTTAGCTGAAAGGTCAACTGGGACTGTAAATCCGGGATGGCTTTACTCACATGTTTGGTGCCTTGGGTGGGATAGCTGGAATATCTGGGGAGTTGGCTGTGTATCTCTTTCTCTCTACATGGTCTCTCAGAAGTCAGATCTCTTAATATGGTAGCTTGGTGTTCTGAAAGGGAGAATTTCAAGAGGACCAGCTCAGTGTGCAAATGCTAATCAAGCCTCGGCTTGCATCATGCTTACTAATGTCCCGCTGGGCAAATAACTTTATGTCGACCTGTAAAAATTGTTTGTACCTTATATTACTTGTCACCTCTCTACAGTGATATACCTCGGGCATCTTGGCTCTCCTGTTATATTGAGTGATTTAAAAATCATGATAAATATTGTCTTTTTACTCAGAGTCTGCAGCATAAGGGTCTAAAGCCACGTTTAAGCTGGCTAGACAGACGCAGAGGAACATTATTTATCCCAATGCTCTTTTCCTTCAAATATCCCTCCTTTGACATATGCAAAGGTTTTACTGTTATAATTATGTTCTGTAGACCTTTTGTTTTTCTTGACTCCAATAGCAAGAGACCTTTGTTCATTTTTTTCTTCACATGTTCATGTTATTTCTCTCTCCTGTGGATATAGGATCTGTTCCATCTTTCCATTACTCTGCTCTCCCACCTCTACTTTTTCTGCTAAAAAACTTAGGGATTTTAAAGCTAGACCTAAATTCAAATTTCAACACTAAAACAGTGGTATTAGATCTATACTTGTCAGGTTGGTTGTGAAAATAAAACCAAGATTAATTAAAATAGTCTGTTAAAGTACTTGACACATAATAAATAGGCTTCAAACCTAATTTCCTTCTTCTTTCTACTGTTTAAAATCTATTTTGAACATTAGCATTTCGCCTGCATTGTTCCACTGGCCTGCAAGACTATTCTTATACAAATATCACAATCTTCTCTTCTGCTGCCTTGTAGTTAAGTGTCAAAGTCGGGTAGTGTAAGCTTTTTCATTTGTTTTATTTCCATACTCTTGTGTTTTCTAGGTCTTTTTACATTTCCATGTAAATTTTAGAATTAACTTAAGAATTAAAATAAACAGGTTGCTGCGATTTTAATTGGGGTTGAGGGGAATCTATAAAGCAATTTCTGAAGAATAAACAATACTGAGTCTTCTGATTTATTAATGTGGCATATCTCTCCATTTACTTGAGTCTAATTACTCAGTTATGTTTACAGTTTTTGGCATGTAGTTCTAGCACAGCTTTTACTAAATTTATTCTTATTTGATGTTTTTGCTACTATTGCCAATAAATACTGTAAAATTTTATCATTTTTTTTTGGTTTGTTGCCAGGATGTAAATATCTGATTACTTTTGTATATTGCCCTTGTATCTAGCAATTTTTATGTACTTTATTTTTAGTAACTGTCATTTCAAATTATTTTCTGATGTTAATTTTGGTTATTTAGAAGTTTATTGCTTAATTTCCATGCATTAAAATTTGTGGGTTTTTTTTGTTAGGGATTTTACTTTAATTGATTGCTGTTAATAAACAAATACTGATTTTAAATTAGTAAAATGAATTGAGACTTGCTTTATATCTCAGTGTAGTACTTATTTTAGTGAATGTTCCAAGTCTCCTTGGAAATGATATATATGCTACAGGTGTTGGTTACAGAGATTCATTCATGTCATTTAAGTAAATTTGGTTATTAGTGTTGTTCAGATATTCTCTATCCTTTTTGATATTTTTGGCCTACTTAATGTAGCAATTACTGAGAGAGATTTTAAAACTCCCATCTGTGATTGTCGATTTAGTTCTACCAATTTTTGTTTCATATACTTTGAAGTTATGAAGGTGTCTTACTAATGAATTCACCTTCTCTATTTCATCATTATGAAATGTGTATCTTTCGCTTGGATAATATTCTTTGTCTTAAAATTTACTTTGTATGATTAATATAGCCGTCCTAGTTTCTTTCTTATGGTTACTGTTGGAATAACATTTTTTCTATCCATTTATTTTTAGCTTGTTTGTGTTCTTATAATATTTGTTTTAAAATTCAGTCTGACTATGTGTCTTTTTTTCATTTTACAGTTTCTATAACTTGGTTTACATCTGCCTCTTGCTCTTTTTTTCTATCCCATCTATTTATTATTCCCTTTTTGGTTCCTTCCTTTATTCTTTTGAACAATAGACACATTAGAGTCTACCCACAGAATGGGAAAATATTTTTGAAAATATTTTTGCAAATATTTTTCCATATTTGCTAAAAAGGGTTAGTGGCCAGATATATAAAGAATTCATACAACTCAGTAACAATGGCAAAACAGAGCAACCATGTGATTAAAAAATGGGCAGAGGAATTTAGTAGACATTTTTCCAAAGAAGACTTCCAAATGGTCAACAGGTATATGAAAAGATGCTCCACATCACTAATCATCAGAGAAATGCAAATTAAAACCACAATGACATATCACTTTACATTCATTAGAATAGCTTTTATAAAGAAGATGAGATAACAATTATTGATGTGGAAAAAGGGAACCCTTGTACACATGATGGGAATGTAAATTGGTTCAGCCACTGTGGAAAACAACAACCTAAGTGCCTGTCAGTGGATGAATGGATATAGATGATATGGTATACACATACAGTGGAGTATTATTCCATAGTGAGGAGAAAAAAAATCCTGCCATTTGCAACAACATGGATGGACCTTGAGGGCATTGTGCTCAGTGAGATAAGTCATGCTGAGAAAGAAAAACACTATATGATATCACTTATGTGTGAAATTTTTAAAAAACTTGTAAAAAACAGTAAAATTATGATGGCCACATGCTGGTTGGTGGGGTATGAGAATGAGAGAGACAAACTTGACACGAGTAGCAAATAAATCCTAGAGATCTAATACACTGTATAGTGAATATAGTCAATGATGTTGCATTATAATCAGTAAACTTGCTAAGAGACACAGTCTTGATTATTCCCACCACAAAAAAAGAAATGATAATTATAGGACTTGATAGAGGAGGTAACTATCACTGCAATGGCAATCATATTACAATCTATAATGCATCAATATGTTATGACCCTTAATATAACACAATGTTATATGTCAAATATATTTCAATTAAAACTAAAATTAAAATAAGAAAAGTTGAATTGGTTCTAGGCTGAGTTGTAGTAGTTTTAGCTTATCTCTGGTTTCAGACACCATGAGACTGAAATCTGTTAAGTGTTTGTCAGAGGCCTCCTTCTCTATTAGTATCTAAGAACTGTAGGACTGTAGAAAAGTATTTCTGACTTTCCATCCATGCCTTCATCTTCCTAGACCATTTTTACTCATTCTTTGGGGTTCCTCTAGATGTCACACTAGCCGACATGATCATGGAAAGCTCGACTGGATTCTCTTAATTCCAGCAGAATCTCTGCTTATTCTAAACCTGATCTTTGCCCATCAGTGTCCAGACTTGACCCCAGAGTAGAAAGTGGGCCACTCATCTCTGCTAACCTAGGAAGAAAATTTTTTTCTCTGGTTTTGAGTTCCTTTATATTGTTTGTTATCCACAGCTTTCTGATGTAAAAATATAATTATTTAGTTTATCTGTCTTTTTCCAGCTGTTATGATGAAAGTATCTATTATGATGTTCTCCTAATCAGAAGCAGAAATACATGAATTTCTTTTTAACTACCTTGTGCCTTGGAATTTATTGTAGGGTTATTATTTAACCAAGCTTTATAAAAAGAGGTTTTTTTTTTTGGTACTTTGATAACTAAACTTTCTTAGATTGGTATATAAAGAGTAACTTATTTTAAAAATTTCCATTTTAAATGATTCTTGAAGAAGATAAAAGAAAGTATTAAGCCTATAGAATGAAAACTTTTCATAAAGTTCAAAAGATACTCTTGTTTAGTAAAATTCTGAGTTTCATTAAATTGTGCCCATTAATCAAATACTCACATTAACTATTTAGCTAATCCTCATTTTTCTGTCTGAAATCATAATATTATTTTACACTAACCAATATAGAAATGATTCATGAAATTGTGGCCTGGAAAATTAGAATGACTTTTAGAAATTTTAAAGTGTCTAATAGGCTAAGTTATTGAACTATTTTACTGTAAGATTTTAATAGTATACTAGAACATAAAGGTAAATTTGTTTATAATAATACATCATAGATCTTAGCTATGTGTTATATTGCCAGATTTAGTGAAAGTTACCTCAGGAGACTTTGCCATTACTTTCTTGATCTGAGCAACCTTTATTAAATAGTTTCAGAACTCTCTGTTGTACACTATTTTATGGAGATTGATGAACTTAGAAAAATTCTGGAGTCCATTAGTGATTACAGTTTTAATTACATATCTCTTTAAGGAGGAAGACATTTTGGATCTTCTGGAACAATGTGAAATTGATGATGAAAAGTTGATGGGCAAAACTACCAAGCCTCGAGGACCAAAGGTACAGTACCTCTCTACCTTTCTTAGTTCAAAGTAGATGCTACTAAGTATAGTTTGTTTTCGCTTTATATTTTTCACTATAAGAATGGTTGATTCTACTTCAGGGGCATCCACTGCCCTCTCTTTACATCACTTATATCTCTAGTACCTGGTAATTTGCAAGGAACTGTAGGGATTATGTATCCAGTACAGAAAGTCTTGGGAAGATGATCTTATCATACACACTTAGATGTTCTGTTTTGTTTTATTAGTTCCCCTCATTTGTTGGATTCTTTTTCTAATGCTGGTGAAATCCCCCAATGAGTCAGATTCAAGAGGGACCCAGAACTAATACCCCTATTCTCTACCCAGAATTACATTTTCCTCATATCTCTAGACATATAATTATCAGAGAAGTGTAGCATTGTAGATAAGGCAAATCATGACTCTAAAAGTCTTTATCAGGAACCCCATCTTTTGCTGACCCAGCAACATTGAAATTGTGAATTTCTAAGATAAGTAACAAGCTCCCATGGAGACAAATTTGGCAGAATTTTTTTTTACCTTCATCTGCTTTGTGATGGTAACATCTGTATATTCTTTTGTTATAAGTAAAAATTCTTGCTAGTAGAGTAGGGAGGAGTTGAATTTGTAAAATCTTGGAAGCTTTTCTCATTCTGCTCTTTTTACTTTAGGTTTCAGCAATACTAAGCTATCTCTGTGTTTTTACACACATCATCCTTTTTCACTGCCTCTGGAATACTTGCCTATTTTTAAGAAATCATTTATTTGATGCTTGAATAATTAGAAACCCTTTCCTGATCCAGCTGAAATGCTGTTGCCTTTGTGAAATATTCCTCATTCCCTCAGTTAAATTTAGATCTTCCTCCTCCTCCTCTTCCTGCTCTACCACAAATAACACTTTTATAGAGCAAATAATAGCTTGCATGTTTGTCTTAGTATGAGCTTATATGTTCCTTGAGGGTAGGAAGTATATTTTCACTTTTATATCACAAGTACCTAGAACAGAATATGGCACTTAATAGGTTCTCAAAAGTCATTAGATAAATTTGTTGAATATGTCTGCAAGGACCTCTTTGGCTAGTGGAAAAGCCAATAGGTGAATCGAAAACCAGGGTATCTGATGGCAAATACTATAATAAAGGGAGTGGAAATGCTATAGCAGTGTAGAGAAGAAAGGGATTGGTAGACTATAGATGGCTTCATAAATGCCATTTGAACTGGATCTTGAAAAATGAGTAGCGCTATAAACATTTAAGTTGGGTGGGAAGACATTCAGGCCAGAGAGGACATTAAAGACGAAGACATGGAGCAGTGATAACTGCTTAGGGTGTTAGAGAAACATGAAGAATTTGGTATGACACAAGTGGAAGATTCTTAGAGAGTAAAATGGTACATGACAAACCTGGCAAAAGAAATGTATTTGGTTGAGACTGTAGACCTTGTATGTCAGGCACTGTTCTTTTGAACTATATGCTCCATATTGAAGAACTGTGGAAGATGTCATTGATATGATATGCCTTCAAAACAAATATATTTTAGAGTATCTGTACAAGTGAATACCTTTGTGAATTATTGCTTCATTTTTGAAAATGCTTGGAAGTTTTTGAGATTCATATATTAATTATTGCAATTTGGAAAACTAGACATGAGTCAGTCTGGGGGCATAGTGTACATGGTAGAATGGCAAATGTGAAAACCCCTAAAGGGCCTTTTACTGTCTTATATTTTCCTTTGCTTCATCAAATAAGACTTATTCAAATAAAAATGTAATCTCTTGGAGGCCACAATCTACACTGTGTATTTTTTTCAAACCCCTTTATTCCAGGCAAGTAGTGGGATCTAACAATGCATTTGTTGAAATAAAATGAATATGTCTGAAGAAAAAGGATTTTTATAACTTTTAACTTTACATACATCGAGGGTCTGGAGTGAACCAAACTTCAAAGTGAACTTTCTTTTTCAGAGAGATGATATCAATACCAAACATTGATTTTCAGTGTCTTTACTGGTAGAAGAATAACTGAAGATAATCAAGGTTAAATGAAACTTATACTAGGAGAAATAATAACTTTTTACTTATTTGAGAGTCTAAAAAATATTAGCCATAATAATAAAACACCACAAAAAGTATTAGCGTTATTCTTTTTCTTCAGCAGAGTAACAGGTACATGGTTATTTGTTTTATTATTATTTATACCATTATATCTTTTTTATTTATGACCCAGTTAATAATAAAATTGGACATAAAAGTAAGTAGTATGACTTGTGTCATAATTCAATGCCAGTTTAAAGTTCCATTTTGTAGTGAAGACATTCTATAACTACAGAGTTAGGAGTTTATGCTGCTGTGACTTTTTATTAATTATTGTTTGAACAGTATTGGTCAAAAAATCCCAAATGAATGTGTGACACAAAGGTCCAGCTACCCATTTCCTCTTGTAACTCTTTATAGGGTCAAATAACTCATTATGTAGTCAAGTTCCTTAAGAGCAATTATAGCTTTTTGTCTACATGAAGGAAGGCTGATTGTGCCACTGTTTCTTTTGGGTATGCTAGACTTCTGAAGAAACATCCTTCCTCTGGAATTCGTATTTCCGAAGACTGTCAAAATGTTTGATGATTGTGTTACTGGCAAATGTTATGCATATCCCTCGGAATATTGTTAGTGCTCAGTAAATATTAGACTATCAAAAAGAGAACATACTTTTAAACACAAGTTGGTACCTTAGTGTATTAAACTGCTTTCCTGCTTTGGTTATTTTTCATCCTTTGCAAAGGCAGTAACTTTAAGAAGATCATGCTTTGGCTTACTTTGTATTCCAGGCGCTTCGTGAAATTCTATTCCTCTCTTCCCTTTCATCCTACACTGTTACATGAGAGGATATACCTTATTTCAGTGAAATCCCATGGTAACTGAGGATTTCATTATGGTGTATGCCAGCATGAAAACATTTTCGTTTGATTTAACAGAGAACAAGACACTTGTATACAACTGCGGGAACTTTTCCCAGCAGGAACAAGAGGCATATGGTGTGTGTAATAAATAATCTCTTAAAATGACTAAGTTACAAAACCGTCTTGTTTGTGGTTGTGCACATTCTTTCTGAAGTCAAGCTGTCCCATGTTCCTTATCTTTTATTCCTTCAGCTGATATCATTGGAAACATTGATTGGGAGGTTTGGAGACACGTGATTCTAACAGAGATATTGGAACATAATTGCACAACATTTTGAATCTACAGAGTTACCTTTCTGCATGGCACTAATCCTCTTTAAAATGTCATGCAATGTTGATCTTTACATTATATCACTTTTTAAAATGTACCATGGGCAATGAAAAACAATGTCCCATTATGGCTAGACCTTATGTGTCATAGTTAGCAGACTTCTGAGAAAAGATATATGAGTTTTCATAACTAATTTGGGAAGTAGATAATTAATGAAAGTTTTGTTTGTAAATATGCTCATAGAAAATTATACAGGTGAGGAATACCTTACTTCTTTTTTGTACATTATTTGAGTAAATAGGATCATAGGCTTCTGTTTTAAGATCTGGCCTTTCTGTGCTTGTAGTGGTTTATCCAACTTAGAGTGATTTATCTGGCTATTGCTTTCTTATTCGTTTTGCCTACCTTTTCCCTTCCTTCCCCACCTTCTCTCCTCTTCTCATCTCTTCTCTTGTCTCCTCTCTCTCACAAGCATGAACACACACACACACACACACACACACACATTTATTGAATGACTCTGATCACTAATGGTACAACACAGGTACATCTCTGAGTCTTGATGAGTAATGAGTAATTTCTCTGCATGAAATGAAGAAAAGCCAATTACGTTTCTGATTTTTATATTTTTATCTCAAATGATTTTCCTTTATTTTGTTATTTTTTTTTTGTGGTACTCTGGTTCTTTATTCGAATTGTATAGAAACAGCATTTTCCTCGTTTTGACTGAGCTGTATAATTGAAGAAAGACGAGTTTGCAAGAACAGGACAATTAGTGAATTGCATTGTAGGCTAATAGCAGCACCGTAGCGATAGGACTGTGGGGGATTTTCAGGTGTCAGTGAAAAGCAGCAAGCATAAGCAGGAAATTGAAAATCATGTTAATTAGCTTTATTATTTGAATTATGACAAAATAACACATTTTTCTCTATTTTAGCCTCTATGTTCCATGCCCGAGAGTACCGAGATGATGAGAAGACAGAAGTACTGCAGTAGTGACAGCAGTTATGATAGTAGCAGCAGCTCTTCAGAATCAGATGAAAATGAAAAAGAAGAGTACCAAAATAAGAAAAGAGAAAAGCAAGTTACTTATAATCTTAAACAGTCCAACCACTACAAATTAATTCAACAATCCAGTAAGTTAATTTCTTCTAATTTAATTATATGAAGAATTATGGAACTGAAATGATGAAACTCAATAAAAGGACCTTGGGCCAAATGAATCCTTGTCATGTGTAAGGAGACCTGGATTCCATCTTACTTCCTTCCCTAACATTCTGCAATCCTATTCAGGGTCTGCACGTAGAAAACAAAGAGGTTGAATTAAAGATCTCTAGAGTCCATTTTTTCTGTATTTCATAGTTTTTGTTAAGTCCTAGATTTTTGCATCGATTTATAAAATGTGCCTCATGGCTGATCTGCTGATCCTTTTTTAAGAATTCTTTTGCAAGCCAGCATATTCTCCCCATTTTCTGCTTTCCCTATCTCTCTGTAACCCATTTTGTTGTGTATTCTCACCTGCATTTTAAAATGTGTGTGTCTCTCTAGGTATTTGACTCGAATGTATCTCTGAGCCACAAAATTGTGAAATAGTTTTGTTCCCTCCCATTTTCATTATGGGTAAGCACTTAAGTCAGGGCCTTTGGTATGCCACAGCTGTGCAGCAGAGTAACCAACCAACTTCTCTGTCTCCTTCCCTTTCTGCTTCCTTTTTTCTCTTTCTTCCTTTATTTCTTTTCACATTTTTTTTCTCTTCTGTTCTGCTGTCTTTTATTTCTTCATTGATCCCTATGTCCACCACCATGTCCATGATTCTTCTTTCCTCCCCAAATGTCCAGTGTGGTATCATCATTTGCCCAGGCTCAGCTGGATACCCCTTTCTGATGCAGCCTCTAATGCAGGGAGTATTCTTAAGTCCTGTCTCTCATATCTTTATTTGTCTTGCCCTTCATTATCCTGGGACTCTCCCAAAGCTAGTGGTTTGGTTATGTGATAAACATAATTGTGAGCCTTTGTTGAGCAATGGTTTAATATATTAGCTTCCCTGATGATGTGTATATTTTAAACCTGGCCTTCCACAAGTACAGCAAAATGCATGAGGAATATAGAACTAACTGACAAAGATTTTACTAGTCTTTCATTTACTTCTAACATGTTACGTAAAGTGCCTTGCCTGCTGATGTTCCTGACTTTGAGTGTTTACGTGTTTGGAGGGGAAGTAATGTAATATTATGTTCCATATCTTTAGTTTATTTATTCACTCATATAAGCTATATTTATTGAGCACCTGCTCCAGAGTTTACAAGCTATTTTATCAGTTACTTCCTTTTTTCTTAAAGGCATCTTAAGTATTTTCAGTGTGTCTCTTTGTAGATGTCACTTTTCTTCTTTTGGAAGCTGACCTTGTTCTGCCCAGATGTCATCAGTTTTTAAGCCCCTACTGGCTAATGTGTGCATCCCTAATAGCATGAACTAATAGAGGATAAGAGGGTTGAGAAAAAATTGCTCAGGTTCCTACAGCTCTGAGATTATTCTTTGTTAGACCAATAAGTTAATAAATTGAGCTTGGACAAATAGTGTAATAAAAATGTTTGTAAGTGTTAATTCTCATTTTAAAGCTAGTCTGATTCAGTTACATATCTTTTTCCCTTATTACTTTATTTTATTTTTATAGTCATTAGGAATTGCAACAAGTTTTTCACTTTGTTTTATATTCTTTCTTTAATCTTACACTAAGGAATATCATTTCTACAAATCTGCCTTCAGTTTTCTGTCCAAAGTGCTAATGACCAAGGACAAAATCCAGATTATGTGTAACACTTTTTGTTGTAGATAGTCAACTTAGGAAATTCAAATTTGTTACAGTTGCAAGGAATAATTTTGGTTTGCATTCACGTAATTTGTGTATGCAAATTACAATCATTTTTTATTAATCTACATGAGTATCATTAGCAAGTCTAGTTACTTAGTTACTCTGTCTGAATTTCCAGTGCGTTCAGGGGAAAAATGAGAATCTTTGGTTATTCAAGAGAAAGGATATTTTTCCTTTTGCATGCATGACTAGATTTTACATGTTCAAACCATGACATTCAGCCCTAAAAGAGAGCAGGACCCGGGGGAAGACTGTAGTACATGCTTTTGGGTACTTGGTAGAAGATTGACCAGTAGTATGTTCCCCACATGGCCCTTCTCTAGAAGTACAGTCATTTTAAAAAGGATGTCATTTTTAGGTTCAGAAGAAAGGTACTAGCTGGAACAAATAGATTTTTTAAATCATTTTTTATAGCTTGAATGAGTATACTTTTTTGGTACTCTGAACATAAAGAGGAATACTAGGCTTACTATCTATTCAAACTAAATCCCTAAATATAAGGTTTATGTCCATTACCTTTATAAAGGTTTAAATTTTTTTCAACAGCTAATGAAGAGAAATATTTGGGTATTCAACCAGCCTTCATGTGAGTTTTATTAAATTATTTAATTAATGAGGATTGATATATTCCCCAAGCAAGGAGAAAATATAGCACAGAGGGTATATAAATTATATAAGCTAAAAAAAGACATAAATGTTGATAATCGAATGATATTCTATTTCCCTTTGTCAGGAATCAAAATTTACCCAAAATAGTTGGTTCTCTCTTTTAAATGTTCTCAATATACACTGGGGAAGATATTCAATGGTTTTTCCTACCTGTTCTGATAAGAACCCTTTAGATCTAGACATTATTTCTTCACTTAAACCTTTTACTATGAGAATTAAAATCTAAATTGTTAAATTCTTCTCTCCTATGAATAAGATGACTGTCTAGTACGACTCTTGTAATAACCAGTTATGTATTTAAACTTCATTAGGTAATCTTTATGTTTTCTTATTTTATTTTTTTTCTAATGGGCCCAAAATTCTATAACTCATTCATTTATCCTGGTGATCTCTAGACTCCTTTTCATCCCTCCCTATGAGTAAAATATTCTATACACAGAATCTAATAAATGACCAGTCTAGCCCAAAGATAGTGGATAGTATCATGGTGTTAAGAAGAGAGAGGACACTGACATTAGAGAGGTCAGGATTTAACCCTGAGCTTGGCCATTTTTTGTCATGTGACGTTCAAAAAGTTCTTTCTGTGAGTCTCCAGATGATGGAGGTTTCTACTTCAGAAGCTTCTTATAAAGATTAAGATGAAAATGTAGCGCCTCACAAGATGTCTGTGCTCTATAGAAAGCGCTCTGTAGATGTTAGTTTTCCTTCTACTCCTTTTATGGCATGTTTCAAGAACAAAACATTAAAGTACTGTTTAAGTATTATTCTCATGATAGCCATTCTTTGTACATGGTAGGGGGTCTGTACCAAGTTCACTGTCTAAATTGAAGAGTTAACTCCAAACTTATGTTTTCATGATGATACCTATGCTTTGACATTTATTGCCATGCCACTACAATGTTGTCTAATTATTAGTTTATAAAGACCATATACAGTGGTAAATTTTAACTAACTGCTACTATATTATCCTTCTTCTTCGTCATTGGTAGGCTCCATAAGGCGTTCATTCAGTTGCCCTCGGTCTATCTCTTCTCAATCACCTTCTAGTGCGGACATACGCCCCTTTTCTGCTCAACAGATGATATCAGCATCCCGGGCAACTTCAGGGTCTCGGTCACATTCCTTAAACCGTGCTTCCTCCTACATGAGGCATCTGCCTTATAGTAATGATGCCAGCTCTACTAGCTCTCAGATGGTAAGTTATGTATTTTGCTCATTTGAGATTACAGGAAGCACTGCACTCAGGATTTAGGTGGCAAAGGGATCAACTGGGAGGATAGAGTGAATCTCAGATCTTTTCTATCATTCAACTCATGATCTCCTGGAATGTGTTTGTGTTATTTAATCTATCTTAATTTATAATTTAGTCTGGACTCTTAAAATGTGGACTTCAGTATATCACAGAACTCGAGGATGGACACTGAGATTAGATGTTATTTTCCATTTGTTTATGGAGTTTGATAATTTTATTGAAAATCATTTGAGTAAATATATGATTTTGCAGTGTATAGTGCAATTTATCTGTAAATTTGGGGAAATACGTTGTATGAGAAATTCTCCTTAATGGAACTATTAACTAATAGGTTAAAAAATAAATCATTGATAAATTATCCTTAGAGCACTGAAGTACAACATTGATTCTGATTTTTGTATATTAAATTAACATATAATATTTCCTTTTTAGCATGAATCCTAGAGATTCAGTATTGAGGAAGTCAGTGAATTTATTTTATAACCAGACTTACTTGTAGATGCTCAAATAGATAGCTCCCAAAAGACCAGGGATTTACTTAATCTGTTTATTTAATATGGATAATGTTTCCAAATCGAGGAGTCTAGAAAATATAAGCAAATGAATTTCACTTGGTAACAATGGTTTCTTTTTTTTTCCTAATCAACAATTGCCTAAGGTATATATAACAAATTAAACTTCTGACTAGGAAGTCCTTTTTTAAACACTCATATTTTTATTGTAGTACTTTGAGCTAAATGAAATATAACTGTGTGGAAGTTTGAAAGACATTCTTGGGAAATTATAACTTTAATCTTAAGAATTTAATTCTAAGAACCAACGTAAAAAATTAATTCCTTTTTCAATGTTGTTTTTTTTCAATTAAAAGTGCATCATTTTTACCTAGAAATATCTTTCAGATTATAGTGGCACAATGAAATAAGACCCCCCTCCAAATATCTGTATTCTTTCAAATTTAAGAGTGAGTCTTTGCGGCAACTGAGAACAAAAGAACAAGAAGATGATCTAACAAGTCAGACCTTATTTGTTCTCAAGGATATGAAGATCCGGTTTCCAGGAAAATCAGATGCAGAATCGTTACTGCTGGTGGAAGATGTGAGTATTTGATGTATAGAAAATTTCAAGGAACTTATACCTTTTTATTCTTTATTTCATGATGTACATTATTCTCAGCACCATAATACACTTAACTGATGTTCTTTTCAACCTCTGCAAGCTTTAGAAAATATGGCAGTTATTTTAATTATTATGATTCATAGGCAGTCAGATCACATTTATAATCAGGAATGCAAAATATATTTTTCAGTGTATAGTTCTGTTTTAATGATGCAACTGCTTCATCTAGTGAAAATAATTTATATTAAATAATTATCTTTCAGAGATTAAAGGAATATCAAATTAAACCTGCTTTTTTAATGATTTAGAAGGATCTGTATGGAATAAACTGTACTAAAAAAAATGGGACCATGGGCATATATCAAGACTATTTGGATGTGACACCCTGAGTTGTTTTGGTCAGATTTTGAAATGCTTATGTTGTGTGTGTTTTCTTGCTACACACAGATTTGCACCACCCAGTGGAACATTCTAAGATGGTAGAGTCCTAAAATTCACATTAAAGTCAATGACTTCTAATTTAGAAAAAAGGTTCAAGTGATTTAAATATTTTTGAAGAAAGAACATTTCTTCGTTCAAATTTCTATTTCTTTATTCAAATGTCCTTTTCAAGTTGTCATTACTAGACTATTCCTTAGTAACAGACTTTTGATTTCTGGTTTTCTGTTTTGTTTTGTTTTTTTTTTTCCTAGAGGAGAAGGCACCATCTAGTGGCCATATGTAGGATAAAGGCCACAGCTGTGCACTTGGCTTTTAACGTTACTTTTGTCTAAAAGTCCCTGTCTAGAAACAAACACCAAACAAATGATAATAAAATGACTTTCTTAGTTTTAAAAAAATTAATAATGGCAATTTTTATTTTATAATCATAGTTATAACCAAAGCCCTAATATATTATGCATTGTGTTGTTATATATTCTTTTAAAAGTGAAAACTGCTTCTTGTTTTACAAATGAGCCACTTGCTATTTGTTACATCAAGGGAAAAGGGATAAAAATGACCATTAGTTGTAAAGCATTATGTTAGATCTGCTTTTATTTACATATGTTATCTTATTCAATCAAATCCTTTTCTAAGTATAGCCAATGACTTTATATCAGACATTTTACTTATATTTCTTAGAAATATTTGTGGTAACCTTTTTGAATCAGGTAGGAAAAAAGGGATAATCAAAGAGTAGCAGTAATATCTGTGGCTAATGTAATGTTCTATAAAGAACATATATATATATATATATGTGCTTATGTAATTAATGAAATATAATTAATTATATCAGACATTAGATTGTTTACTGTATGTTTACTATATGCAGCAAATATTTTGATCTGTTTGCTACAGTACGTATAGCTAGAATATACATTCAGAAATTTTACAGATTTGCACAAAAAACAAAGGGATAATAGAAGTCTAATCACATATAGGCTGTTTTCTAATATATTATTTAACATTCTGTTCTTGCGGGTGATATGGTAAATATAGCCTTTAGAATTAAAATGGAATTCTACATTTTCAACTTTTCTTCCAAATCTTATGTGCCTGAAGACATTTGACTTTCATTCATTAGACTGTGTACTTTTTACAGCAAGAAGGGAAAACTTTGGATTCTGATGGCTTATGTTAGAAATCTGTGCACACGCTTTTTATGAGAGTAGACATTCTTTATTGCAAGTAATATTATAGTACTTTCATTTCACAAATTCATTAATAAAATTGGTTTCAACCTATTTACTTTCTATTTGTTACTTTTGAGGAAAATTCTAGGTTAAATTTCTCAATGTTTCTCACAACAGATCATTGATAACTGGAAGTATCATAAAACAAAAGTTGCTTCATATTGGCTCATAAAATTGGACTCTGTAAAACAACGAAAAGTGAGTAATACTCCAAAAACAAGTTTGCCCTTTTGGATTATGTATTAAGCTATGATCATTAAGCCACATTTATAGTCAAACTATATACATGTTCGTTTACTCATTTCTTCAACAATATTTATTGCAATCTACTATGTTTTAGGCATTGTTCTATGTTCTAGGGATAAAAAAGTGAATTAAAAACCATGGTCTTGTAGAGCTTACAAAAATGAATGGGACAAATTTAAGAGTGATAGGAAAAAAACACAACTAGTACAGGCATTTTTTTTTCTTTCTTTTTCTTTTCTTTCTGTCTTTTTTTTTTTTTTTTTTTTTTTTAATGTGAGGCAACCCTTGGTTGACCTCACAGATTGCAAGGACCTTGTCAGCTTACAATCACTTATTTTTTTATTTTATTTTTTATGCCTACAGCACCAGGTCTTTCAAGGTGGTCTCCCATCTCAGTACTAACCAGTCCCAACTCTGCTTAGCTTCCAAGATCAGGCGAGATCAGGCTTGTTCAGAGTGGCATGGGCATAGACCAGGCATTTTTTCAAGGAATTTAGCTATAGAGGGGAAAGCAAAATGTGGTGGCAGCTAGAGAGGGATGTCCTTTATGACAGATTTTTTTTTAAAGATGAAGAGATTTATAGTTGTTTGTGTGCAGATGATAATGCTTTAGAAGAGAGAAAAGAGAGGTGATAGAAAGTTTTTGGGTAAGTAAACTGGGAAAGTTTGTCTCAACCAGGAGCATTTATTCGAATAGGTGGGACTGCAGAGGCCATGTCACTGTGGAGGGAAGGTATGCAGGTTTTCTTCTGATGGGGAGGGGCTTTCAGAGGTTTGGGGAGACAGTAAAAGGTGTGTAACAGCTATGTTGGAGAGGGTGGTGTCCAGCAACCAGAGGGACCTCTCAAATGCACAGCAATATTATTTTGGGGGAGATAAACTATTTTAGCAACTTTAGTGAAGTTGCTGTATTCCTTCATTAATGCAAGCTATCATTTCCCTTTTCTAGGATTTATTGCTAATAAGCTGAAACTTGACACTGATCAAATGATGATTTTAAATTATATACTTTCATTTGAGCAAACTAAACTCACTATTGCATATTAATATATTTAATAAATAATTACTTAGTGTTCTGCCATGTGCTAAATATTGTGCTGTTATTGAGGAGAGTATAGCAAAGCTGGTAACAGACATAGATTAAAAAACATACTATAAGCTCTGAATATGTTTACCAAATCACTGACGATGGCCTTGATGATTCAAATAAGAAGTTTTTATTAGAATCAGAACCCTGAGTTTCCTCAAGTTCATGCATGTACTTTTTGTAATCTACATGATAGAATAGTGTAGGTAAGTTGCTATTTAAAACAAAATAGTCCAGAAACAGATTAAAGTGTTTATAAAATATTAATACATGATAAATATGACTTTTCAAATCAGTGGAAAAAAGATAGTTTTCCCTAAATGATACAGAAACAACTGACTACCTATTTGTAAGAAAATTAAGTTGGAGCCTTATCTCTTATCATATAGAAAAAATAAATTTCAGATAGACTACAATTTTATATCTAATAAGAAAATATTAAACATTTAAAAGAAAACATAGAAAGATATATGTTTATAATCTCAGAGTGGGAAACAACTTATTAAGAAAGACATAAAACCTTAAAGAAAAAAGTCTTAAAAAATGATTGACGTATTTGATTACATAAAAACTTAACAAATGTCAAAAGACATCTTAAATCAAATGAAAAGGCAGAAGCAGCGAGGAGGATGGGGTTGGGATGAGGAAGACAGATCTTTGCAGTGCAAAGAACAGAAACACTAGTAAACCAACATCTCCTAGGAATCAATCAACAAAAGACAAACTGTCTTATAAATAATAATAAAATGGTGAGTGTATGAAAAAGCTATGTATGAAATGACAATTTATGGATTTTCACATAACCAATTAATGTATAAATAGATCTTTGGCCGCACTAATGTTGAAGGAGAAGCAAGTAAAAATCATTATATTGACAAAAAATTAATAAGACAGATAATGTCCAGTGATGGAAATAATGTGGATAAAGAGCCTTTACTATATATACTATTAGAGGGAAATACACTGGTACAACATTGGTACAAATTACAAGGTAATTTGTAGTATCTATTAAATTTACAGGTGTTCATAACCTTAAGATTCAGCAAAACAACTTCAGAATTTTATCCTACAGAATAATATACAAATGTATAAAAGGTTTATGTACATGAGCATTCATTGTTGTCTCATTCGTGAAAGAATATTTAAAGCAGCCCAAAAATATATCAATAGATTTATGATTAAATAAATTATAATATATCTATAATGTTCAGTTGCCTTAATTTGAGCAGTATTCTGGAATCATAGATCTTAACCCGAGATATGGCACAAGATTATGAATCATGACATGTGAAACATACTTTAGTAAAATAAGCCAAGTTTACTAATTATGAGCAAAGGATACAAGCAATAAACCACGACCAAGTGCATGGCTGCTAAGAGTCTATGTGTTCATCAGCTCTCAACTGTCCCTTCTCACATACCTGGAGGTATTCTGGGTTCAGAGTGACAAGTGCCAACGTGTGTGATTTCCATTGGCAAAGAAGGAGCCTTCCAGTTCTGAGTGGCCTTCATTTATATTCTCTATCAGTTACCCATATAGTCTTTGTGACTACCTTCCATCTTCTAGCCAGATAAAATAAAAATACCAAGTTTATCTACTATGAGTGTTGTCCCACAGAATTTCTTTCAGTGATAGAAATGTTGTGCATCTTGATGTTCAATATAGTGGTCACTAGTCACCTGTGACCTTGAATGAGCACTTGAAATGTGCCTATTTCAACTCAGGAACTGAAATTTTCATTTTCATTAATTTAAATTTAAAAAGTCAGATGTGTCTAGTGGCTACTACATTTAACAGTGTAAATGTAGACATACTAGAGCAGTTTTGTAAATATGTTCTTAGATAAAAACTTTCTCAGTTATCTTCTGCTGAGAAATTTCATCAAAGGATTTGTAAGGATGTTCATTAAGGTCAGCTTTATCTTGAGGATCTTAAAGGGGCAGTGCCTCTGTCAGCTTTTCCCCTTCCTTATACCACCCTAAAAAGTTATCAAGACAGTAAATTAAACAAGTTATTCACTATGTATTGTACCATTTTAAATAAACTATGTGCTATTTTAAAAATATGCTATTTTAAAAATACATATCTAGTATTAAAACTTTTTTTAAAAAACAGGTACCAAAATGCTAAGATAATTTATTTCTGAAGGTAGGTTTACTTGGCCAGAAAAAGTAAAGTGGTAATATTTAGTGTCAACTTTCCTTTTGTTTTTGTATATTTCTATATATTTTTTCAAGTTAAAATAACCTTTAAAAAAATATAAGAGTGACAGGGAGACAGGCGTTTTTATGAAGCCTGTCGTTCCTCCTCACCCACCCACCTGATATTATTTTGTCCCTATTATAAATCTATATGGCACCTTGTGCTCAGTTGTACTTGTGATCTAGATGCCTTGAGAGGTTTTTGTATTATTTTTTTCCACTTCTCTAAAAGCCAGGGCATGTGTCTTACTTTGTAGTTACCTATAGGAGGCTTTCTGTAAACATTTGTTAATTATACTCTTCTTTCTTTACTAGTGATATGTGTTTATTTGAACAGCAACAGCAGTTTAAGACAATGCTATTCTGTTTTTTTAACATGTGATATGAAAAGGTCTGATGAATGTATGAGATGATCAAATGATGTGTGTGAATAGTATTAATATTTGTGAATCGGAAGAACTTATTTCATGTTTTAGGGCTGTTAGGCTCAATTGGGTTTATAAATTTCCAGTAAAAATAAATGCTTGCTTATAAATTTACTGGCAATTACTCACACTGACATTTCTACTTCTGTACTGATTTGCTCTACTATTTGAAGTGTGTTATCTTTGTGTAATCCTTTCCTCTAGTTCTCAGATGTGCAATTACATCTCTGTATTTATTATATACTTATGTTAAGAGACTGGAAGCCTAATGTGAGGGGCTATGATTTTTATTACAACTTATGTACCTAGTTACTGTTTCTTTGAGCCCCTTTACTTCTTCTTCTGTTTTGGCATAAATCAAAAATACTATATTTCCTTTGTGCTTATAAAAAGTAATAAGATACCCCATCTCCAATACAAAGCCTGCTAAAGTCCCATACTTTGCACTACCCAGTTACAAGTTATTCTACACAGGTAATTTAAAAGACAATTCTATTTTTTGGAAGATGAATTCATAGCTCAAATTTGGATTCCAGAGAAAATAAAGGGCTGATCTTAACTAGAGTAAGTTTATCTTGCAAACTTGCCCACTGCCATAGAGGCCCTGAAAGGTGGCTGAGGAATGCCAGGCTTAGGCTCTGATAAGAAGGGGGAGCCCAGTGTTTACACAAGTGCAACTTATTTGTAGCAGTTTTTCTTGCTATCATTATGATTACTGTGTTTTCTTTTTTCCTTGACCATTTTGTTCCTTATGAGGAAAAGGAAGCAGGGGGGAGTTTTCAGCAGCATCTGTGCTGTGATGACATCCTTCCTCTTACTGGGATGGCAATTTAAGAGCTTGGATCCATGAGTAACTATTTGAATAATAAGGAAGAAATTTTTGTAAAACTTCTTATTTTTGTAAAATTAACCTCACTAAATTTATGGTTTCTTTCACCCTCATTCACAAAAAGAAGCATAACAAATATACACATCATGAATGCAAATCATAAAGCCAGCCAACAGTGGAGGTATTGAGCTTTAACATAAATGATGATTTTTTAAAAAATTGTGATTAAAAAATTGTTTTGTTCACATAATCAATAGTTAAGTATTTTAAGTGAAAAACTTAAAATTCACCCCATATAGGAAAAGTATAAAGATATAATATGGAATAATAATTGGGACAAACAATATAGTTGATTTTATTTGAGTATATCATATTTATAAATAGATAATATAGTACACATATATATTGTAAATATATTATAAAGACATATGTGTACTATGTAATAATATATAAATAATTTTCTTGACCTTGTTTCAGATGCAATCAGAGGTAAAGTTGGATCAGAGAATGACTGACTGAAATGTTTTGTTTTTTTATTTGTCAACAAGAGAGCTAATAATGCATTGAAAAATGCATTGAAGAAAATTTTAAACCTTTATATGTTGACATTAAACTATAGGGGCAATATTAGATAGTGGAAAGAGGTACTGGACTTGCCATCGTTTGGACTGGGGTTTGATACCGCCTGTTCTTTACTTGGAGCCGGTAGCTTCTCAGAACTTCTCCGAGATTTGTAACGTGAAGTATTGGAAGGATCTTGCGAGGAAGTGAGATATCATGTGAGATGGTGCTCCAGCCTTAGAAGGTGTAAAATTCAGGCTGGCATATATAATTTTTCTGCTATGGATCCTAATGCCAGGCTGTTTCTCTGAGGTATTTTTATTTTACTAAAAATTCTTTATATGTAGAATTATTTATGTAGAATATGTAGAAATGAAGTAAAAAAGTTGTCTATTGGGTTGTAATATATTGACCATTTACTTAACTGTCGGTTTGCAACCTGTACTATTGCTTTACAAAACTAGAAACTGCATCCAAGAAAACAAAAAGAAACCTAGAAATGTGGATCAGCTGTGGAATGTAGAATTAGATAAAAGTTACCCATTTAGAGGGCCAAGGACTTAATTTTCTGTAGATGTGGATAAATCAGATCTATCCTTTTGGCTGTGATAAGTCGATAATCATTGGAAGGCTGAGTCAGTTCAGCAGACAGAAGACAGAGTTAGCAGCGAGAGATTTATGAGAGAACACTCAAGGAAGATAAAGAGAGTTTGAGTAGGCAGGAAGAGCCTTTAGACTGCAATATAAGTCCAGCACCTGTGAATGGAAGGCAGGAGGATTGAGGAGGAAGAACCTTAGACTTCAGTGAAGTTCTGAGAAAGCTTTTCATGTTGATGGGGAGCCCAGAACCAAGATTGCCTGTTAGAGGGATCGAACTGGGCAGAAATAGTCCTTCTCTGATATCCCAGCCGTGCTCAATCTTTGGCTGGGAGCAGTCTGGACAGCATAAGCTTGGCTTGAGTGTTGCAGTGGATCATGAATGAGGGAGCTGTCAGCTAACTGCACTCTTGGAAGCAGATTGATTCCAATGGCATGTCTCCATGGCTACCACAAGGGCTGTGTGGGATGTGACTTAATTTGACAAACATTTATCGGTTGCCAATTTTGTACAAAAATTACGGTAGGCACTTTTGAAGATTTGGAGAGTTGTTTCTTCATTTATTTATTTGCTATTCAAACACGCCTTGAAGAATATTAATTGAGGGACTACCACATCCAGAGCACTAATCTAGGTATGGAATGCACCGACTCATTTAAATCTCTTAATTCCATTTAGAGACTATTGTTGCAATATGTATCTCACTTTTCCTGTTCCAGGATCCAAGCATTTGTTGTTGCTCATTAGAATGTTGTAAAATCTTGAGATTAGAATGCTATACACACAAACTCTTCCACATGCCTCATTTCAAATTTTCCTTATTGGGTATAATATTTAAAGGTCAAAGATATAGAAATTAAATACTGAAAAGAGTCCTTACTAGGTGAAAATGGAAATAGCTAATCTTATTTAATGTCATGGTAACTCCACACTTACCTAATTTAGCCTTCTGCCAAGAATGCAGTTGCTTTATATAGTTTGTAAGGAATATATATGAAGTATGAAAATATTGCAGTGTAAGTGGTTTATGAAGAATGCCAAATTTGCTGAAAGGTTTGTTTTCTGATGTGATACCTAAGCAACACTAAGATTGGAAGATAACAAGAAATAAGGTTGTACTATATTTGCATTTATTTTATAGTTCTAGGAGATCCCTGTTTATTAAGTATGTTTCTAAATGGCTATTTCTTTTTAACCTACCGTGGTTGTCTCAGCATGAATTTTGATATTATTTTCCATCTCTTTTTCATTTGGGCGGACATAGATGCTGTACAGAGCTTTTAGTTTTGCATCAGCAAAGATGCCTTTACCCTATAGCTGTGGTTGTTCCATGCATCATTAGTACAGCATGTAGTAATTTTAATGTTATTTCTAAACCTCCCTCACCTCATGCCATTATTTTAATTTAGGACCAACTGTTCAGTATATGGAGTAGTTCATCATTCAACATCTGCATGTTCTTGTAAAATACAAATTTGTCTGTATGCTGTATTTCATATAGAAAACACAGATCATTTCATTTTGTTAATGTTTCCATTGACTTGAATCTGTCATTTATTTTTTTTCCCCTTGGAGAGCTTAATGTTGAATTGGAATGCTTTTAAAAGTCACAATGTCAGGAAATGGATACCTATATTTGGTAAGCTTGTCTCACTTGAACCCACAGGTAAACACAAAAGACACCTTGCTGATCATTTGTTTTTGTATTTCACAAATTATTTACCTTCTATCTATTTTATTCTAACCCCAAAGCACCCAGAAATTCAAAATAACATTACAAAAGTACTGGCACCGATTTTCCTCACTCCAGTCTGATTTCTAGCCTGCCTGTTCTCTGCCTTCCTGAAATTATTCAGTGGGTGTTTTGCTAAAGATGTTTCATCATCTCTTCATCCATATAGCCTTCTAAACAAACTAGTCTCTACTGCAAGGCCCTGATGGAAGGGCTGCTTGAGCAACTTTGCGTATACACATCAACTGCACCCATCTTTCTAAGTATTACTTTAGGGGTGAATTTGAATCTAAGAAGAGACAATTTGATTCTCTTCTAGAATTTTTCTGTTGGCACCTACACAGATCAAATTAATTACCAAGTATTGGATAGTGGTTAAGGGCATAGGTCTGGCTACATAGGAATCCATACATTAGCTGTGTAATCTTCGGTAAGTTGCTTATCTGTTCTATACCTGAGTTTTCTCATTCATAACAAAACCATAACATGTTTACTAACCTTTAGGCAGCAATATCTAACCTACCCAAACTCATTTGGTGACAATGATTTGACAGGAAGTTATGTTATTTTTGTCTTTCTCTTGGTTTGAATATTCACATGCTTTTTTTCTGCAGAAATAGGAAGGAATAGGATTGTGAAGTCTAGCCTCAGGATATTTGGAAAGTGATTATGGACCAATTTTATCTGCCTAATGTTTTTGTTCTGAGGATTAAATGAATTATTATATGTAGAAGTGTTTAGAAATGTGCTTGGACAGTAAGCACTCAGTAAGTGTTAGCTCTGATTCACTCCTTGTCTGCATAGGTTTCGCTTTCTTGCAGGAACAATTTCACTAAGACAAACACTAAGTTCTAGATCTGTCTTGAGCCTTGGGGATATGGTAAGTTTATTACCAAGATGGGGATAATTCCTCCTTTTATGTATATAACAGTCTTCATTAAATAAATGGGAAATTAAAATAAATCGAGATGTCGCTAATAGGGAAGATGTGCTCATTAAGGGATCATGGAATAGTTTAGTGGCAGGCAAGTCTCCCTGAAGAAGTGATGTTTGAGGTAAGATGTAGAAATTCACCAGAAAAAAAGATAGGGGAAGGCTGTTCCAAAGAGAGGAAAGAGCTAGGTAAAGGCTCAGAGGAGAGATGTGGGATTTGATTTCTTGTTCCCTTTGTTCTCATGTTCTCACGCCCTCCAAATTACAAGACTTCTGGACCCACTCCTCTCCCTAGGACCACAGCTTGCCTTCTTGGGGGGATTTCTTTAAAACTGAAGACAAAGAGAAGCAAAGAAGAATGTATATTCCCAGTGTGGAGTTCTGGAAAAGAAGGACCCAGTTCCTGGGTTGCCTAGACTATGCTAGACTCACCAACGTGGGAAATCACTCCCAGGCAGAGATGCTTGGTGAGGCACAAGAGGCCTGAAGGTTCATCCATCTCCATATTGGAAGAAATCTTTGGAATGGGGCAGAAGCACTCCCCACCCTAACTCCCTGGCCTCTTTCTGAAGTTGCTGCTTTTAGTCTTATATGGCCTAGGATATTAGACCATTGTGCTTTTAAAACTTCCTCCAAATTAAGAATAAAACATATCCAGAGTAGTAGCCAAGAGAGTCTCCTCTAAGTAATGTACGTAGTTTAGTGGTTGGCATAGAGCTGGCAGCCAACATATGTTAGCCACCCTTCTCTTTGGTTCTTGTATACCATATGCATTTTACCAGAAACTGTAAACAAAAAGAAATAAACGAATAACCCCTAATCGCAAATGCTCACTTTTAAGTTAAATAATTAGTTAATAATTGTGTGAAATTAAGATAATGTGAAAATTCCCAGCATCATGAATACTTTTTAATTTTGTTATATAGAACACATTTATTCTTGAGACCAATTTATTGGTTAACTTGGCTACTTTTTAAATTCTTCCTGTGTTCTGACTTTTGGCTTGCTATTACTCACTAATTTATAGAAAGTAGAAAAGAAAATTGAAAAGAGAAAAAATTTAAATTTATCACTTACTGCCAGTGTTAATTCTTATATCACATCAGTCGTGGATACTGCTTTCGACATTCAGAAATAGAAAGATTTAAACTAATAGCTTTAGAGAAAATTGTTTTAAACAAAGTACAAATTAATGCCTGGTATGAATATTATATCAGTATTATTGTGAATAATTCATTTTAAACTTAAAAACAATTCTTCTTTGTAATTAAGCATTTGTTATCTGTTATAACAAGCTTTTCCGGGACAATTTTTTCACGTCACTTTATTAGAGATTGCATTCTCACTCATTCTTTTCCCCCCTACTTGCTGTAGGATTTGCAATACTGTTCTCACTTTACAATAAAAGAAGCTAGAACAGGGAGAGAAAGAATGATGCTGCTTACACAATTCGTTGTAAGAAGCTGCAGTTGATATTTTTCTATAAATAAAATGTTATTTTGAAAATTTTTCATAAATCTGATTTTAAAGATGTGTTTATTCTAGATTTGCCTTTTTCTGAGATAACTAATATTATTTCTTTAAATACGTGTGTTTTGAAGAGAAACAAATTGTTTTACCTGCTTCCAGTTATCCATTGAGAGAAATCATATCTTCCCTCAGCCTTTATGTCTGCAAGTTTCTTTCTCTTTTCACCTCTTACTCTCATATTTATAGATAGTTCCTTTAATCAGATAAATAAAATCAAATGTGAAAAATCTACTGTGGTGAACTGAACTTATAACTATGTTTATCGGTATTTATTTCTTTATTTTTGTTTCATTAGAAATGATCTACATAAGTATTAAATACATGTGAATTAGACAAATTTAGGTTTTTTGGATTTTTTAGAACTTCTAGAATTCTGTTCAGAATTAGTAGTCCTTGTTTCAGGAATCTCTCATTATTTGTCTGTATATAGCTTGCTTTTATTTAGTGTTTTTACTGTCATTACACCATTTGTGAAGGCTACATGCAAAACAATAGATAGGATCTTGGCAATAATTTATTAACTAACCAAATGACTCCATCCTCCTGGCTCCCATGTTTCAAGCAGTCATTTTTTTGAATTTGTGATTCACAAGTTCTTTGCTTTCTGTCTTTATTCTTATTTTATCTAGGTATTTTCCATAAATATTGAAAAAATTTAGTTGTTTTTACTTGTATTAAAAGAGTTTCATACAATATATAATCCCTGGTGTGTATTTTTTTAACTTACCATTGTATTACTAAGATGTGCTCTCATTGTGTGTTGTTGTATTCTGTTCACTTTGAGTATTTTATAATATTCCAAAGGAATGAGTTTACTTTTTTGCTGTTTACTTTTTCACTGTTTTGTTAATAGAGAGTTAGGCTGTTTCCAGGTGTATACAATTGTGAATGGCCATTTGAACATTCTTTTACATGCCTGTTGTTTTTAACCTATGAGTTTCCCTTAGGAAGAAAATTGCTATGTCATAGAGTATATGAATTTTCAGCTTTAGGAAAGAATGCTAAGGTATTTTCTAGAGTAACTGTGCCTCCCAAAATGTCTAAGACACCCTGTAGATCCCTATCTCTCTAGCATTTAGCATTATCAGATTTGCAATTTTTGTCAATTAAATGGATGTAAAATGATATCTTAAAGGCTTAATATTTATTCCTTATGTTTATTGGGAGTGTCTGTTTCCTTTTTTGTGAAATACCTGTTCATTTATGTTTGTCAATTTTTTTCTATTAAGTTGTTGATGTTTATACTAATGATTTGTTAGGTATTCATTATATAGTCCTGATACTAATCTTTTGCTGGAGGTATATGTTTTGAATATATTTTCTCAGTTTGTAATTTGATCTTTTATTTTCTTTAAGGTATCTCTTGATGGCCAGAAGAGATACATTAATTTTAACATAATCAAAATCTATTAATCTTTTATTGTCTGTACTTTTTCATGACTCAAGTAACCAAGGTCTAAAAGATATTGACCAATACTGTCCACTAAGATATTTAATGTTTTATTTTTTAAACATAATATCTTAATCATTCTAGAATTGTTTTATTAATTGAGTGAAGATTCAACTTAATTCTTTATTTTTTAATTATTTTTTATTTTTCAATTACAGTTGACATACAATATTAAGTTAGTTTCAGGAGTACAACATAGACATTTATGTAACTTATGAAATGACCATCCCAATAAGTCTGGTACTCATCCAACACCATAGTTATTACCATATTATTGACTATATTTCCTATGCTGTACTTTACATTCCTATAACTATTTTGTAGCTACCAACTTGTACTTCTTAATCTCTGCCCCCTTTTCACTCATATCCCTAACTTTACTCTCACGTGACAACTATCAAAATGTTCTCTGTATCTATAAGTCTGTTTCTGTTTTGTTCATTTATATTGTTTTTTAGATTCCACATATAAATTAAATCATATAGTATGTGTCTTTTTCTAACTTATTTCACTTAGCATAATATCAACTTCATTTTTTAATTAATTACCATTGGAGGGTGGCTCCATAGTGTAGTGGTTAGCACATCTGCTTTACACGCAGAAGGACCAGGGTTTGCACCCCAGGTGGAGCCATGGACCATACCTCGAGTGCACCAGGCCCTGGGTGTGCCAGATCCAGGGGTGCATGTGGCAAGCGCATGGGAGGAGATGCCCCGCCTTCAGAGATTCAGTCCTTAAGGGGAAACAGCAACATCCATGGGTCAGGGGTGGAAGTGTGTATGTGTGTGTGTGTGTGGCGGGGAATTAAAGAGGGGAGAAAAATTACCATTGGAAAAAAATCTCCATTTATTGATTTGATTTAATTTTAATTTTAAATTGAATCTTTTCTTACTACAGTGGTCAGACTTTGCCATCTGTGTCATAAACCAAAGTTTCATGAATGAATGGAGTTATTTCTAAACTTTTGTTCTGTGCTTATGTTCAATGTGTGTGTGTGTGTGTGTGTGTGTGTGTGTGTGTGTGTATTCATCTTTAAATGTTTTCATCTTTGAACACATATATACACCTTAGACTTTGAAATGCTTTGGTTTTTCCACTAGGTTTTGGATATAGTGAAAACAAGTATTCGTGCAGTTCTTCCACGCATCTGGAAGGTATCTGATGTCGATGAATTAAATTTATATCGGATTTTTAACCGGGTTTTTAGTCGCTTACTCTGGAGTCATGGCCAAGGACTATGGAACTGTTTCTGTGATTCAGGGTAAGTTCTGAGTTATCTTTTATTATTGTCATTTTAAGTATTTTAGTTATAGAGGTAGCTCAGTTAAATGGTTAGATTTTTTTTAATGATCTCTTAATATATAAAATTTTTACTGTATGTAATTTTTAGTACTCTACTATAATTTATAGCAGTTAAGCTAATTTAGATGAAATAATAAATATGAACACATCACCACCTAACTAATTTGAATTCAGTGGAGAGAAGATAGTTAATTAATAAAAAAATCTCAATATCCTTAAGGTCCTTCCACAGTTGCTTTTATGTAGCAGACTTCCAAAATTGTGGCTATATTTCTGTTCCTCTCCAAATTTTCAGTCCTGCCAAACTTGTTGTGACTCATTATCATTTTAGCCTCAAGATATCTAAAAAGTTTCATAGCTCTCTTTTATTCAGAAATGGACTTCCTTTAATTTTTTGGACTTCTCTTACCCTTGTTATTTTCTCAATTATACAAGTTTGATATCTTAGGGGTATTTACATCTTCTCTTGTCTTCACTGTCTTCATTCAATCATTTGCTAAATTCTGTTAGTTTCTCTGTCATGGTCCCACTGTGGCTACTCTAGATTGTTTTTCATTGTTCTTAACAATTATCAAGTACTTACTACTGTAATGAATACTTTTGGAGATACAAAGTTGAATCTGAGATAGATCCTGCCCTCCAGAAAAATGATATTAGCTAACAAAATACAACTTACTATGTGCCAGGCATAGTTCTAAACACTTAACATGTATTAAGTGATTTAATCTCCATAACATCACTTTGAAGCAGGTTTTATCATTTTCTTCATTTTATAAACAAGGAAACCGAGGCACAGGTACGTGCTGAGGACCTAGTGCAAGTGGGATTTGAACTCTGGCCCCACAGTTCATGCTCTTAACCAAGAACCTCTGCTATCTCTAGTAGACAAAATAAAATATATATAAAGTAATGATTATAAAAGAGACAGAGAAAAAGTATAGAATTTCAGAGAGTAAAAGTCTTTTCTATAGAAGGGCTAGGTGAAATTAATGATTTCTAGGCATTTTTGCCTTCAAATTTTTGTTTTCCTTATCCATTCTATTGTCAGGGTCATTTCCTAAAATCTGTAGTGATTTCTCTTATTTATCATTAAAGCCTAGACTTCTTATCTAGAGTTACAAGACTCTCTAAAGCGCCAGTTCTTTCTTATTTCTATAGTCTTCTCTCACATTTCTCTTTGCTTGAACTCTGTTCCAGAAAAACAAACTCATTGTTTTTCAAATATCTTAAAAGTGTTCCCTTTTCATCCTCTGAACTGCTGAAGTCATTAAGTATTTGATTGGGTAGCTTCCAAACGCCATTTCTCCAATCCCCTCTGAATTACTGAAACCCTGTGCAAAGACTCAAAATGTACACCACTTTTGTGAAACCTTAGTAGACTATTGAAGTCTGAAATTATCTCTGAATGGCTTCCATTTAATGTTCTAGTCATCTAGCACTGAATCAGTCATATCATTTGCAGACTTATTCTCGCCACCATAATTTTCCTTAGCTGCCATTCACCAACAGGAAGAATTTAAGGTGTTCTGGGTTGTGATGAAATCTGAGAGTAATCTTGGCTATAAATTATTTGTACAGAGACTTTAGTGAAATGTTCGAACTATATTCCATGCCCCTTAGTTGATGTAGTTTTCTCTATGTGAACTCATGAATGGAATTTTTGTCTGTTTGTTGATCCATTGGTTGGAATGCCATATATGAATCCCACCCACTCTCTACCATGGAAGTCAGTGAAACAGTCTGCTACTAAAATTGGTGCCTGTGGCCTCGAGACCCTAAAGATGCTCATAAAGTGGTAGTTCTTTGTCTTTAGAGATCCTCTTCCCTGAACTATTTTGGTAATACACACTAACTTGATTAAAATGCTTTTCTTTTGTTCCTGGCACAGTATTTCTCTGATTTTTTTTTTCCTGGTGGTATCTATTACTACTAATAATAAGAATGAGAGTAACACTTATTGAAATCTTAACAAGTGCCTGATATTTTACATAGTAAATATTTTTTAATTAATTAAAATTTTTTTTAAATTACAGTTGGCATTCAATATCATATTAGTTTCAGGTATATAGCATAGTGGTTAGACATTTATGTAACTTATGAGGTAATCCCTCTGATAAGTCTAGTATGCACCTGATACCATACATAGTTATTACATACATATTAAATATTTTTATAACCACTACTATGAAATTTTGAGTAATCAGTCGATTATTATTATTCTTGAGGAATTAATGAGAAAATTGAAGCATAAAGAGAGTATATAACTTGCTTATAATAACTAGGCAATCCTAAATTTAAACCCAGGTTGTCTGAGTCAAGAACCCAAGATCTTAACTCTATATTTTATTGACTCCCCTGAAAGCAGCATTGCCAGTGGTTGCCAAGTTTGCTTCATTGCAAGTCCATAGCATGAGCCAAATCTCTTGGCCTTTGCACCTGGGCAGGTGGAGCAAGCGCAGCAAGAGTAGCTTTGAATTCAATTTGACCTCCACTCTCCATCCATTTCTTTAAAAACTTGGTGATTTGTAGAGGTGAGTTTAATAGCAGATTTCATTTTGCAACTTTGCAAATGAGTATCTCAGGCTCCCTCAGTTTAATGAGGTCACATGGTATTATGTGTTTTTGATTCTTAGTTTGGACTCAGAACAGTTCTACTTATCTTTAGATCACGTGTAGTCAATATATATTCATTTAACTTTGGATTGTCTAGTAATCAGGGTAAAAATCTACTCTTAACTCAGTTCTAAAGGAAAAATTTTAATAAAATGTGCAGCTATTATTTGGTTAGGTATAAAATCTTGGAAAAATATAATCCAAATAACTCTGGGCTCCCTTGATTTTTGCCTTTATCTGTCAACACCTAAATAATAAAAATAAAAAGCCATTGCTTGTCCACATTCAGAAAAATCAAAAAATATTGTGGATCTTTGGGGTAGATTTCTTTACAATTGGCATAGGAGTTTTCCTGATACATCACACAGAAAACACCTTCATCCTTCTCTGTTGCTCTTCCAAGCTGCTGAAGTCCATGCTCAGTGACTCTTTGTATCATGTGCAATCTCCTGGGAGTGTTACGATGCCCCATATACCGAATGCGTTCTCCCCAGGGGAATAGCTCTTGGAATTATCTACCATGTTTACTGGGATAGGAGAAGTCTAGGTGCTATGCAACTCAAACTAGGCCTAAGAGTTCAAAAAATGTAGCCAAGGGAAATAACACTTCTGCTGAGATCTGCAGGAAGAGGAAGAATAGGAGTTTGCCAGGTAAAGAGGAGGATTAAGGGACTAGGATGGGAGAATGAATGCTTTGTTTGGAAAAGCTCTCCCTCAAAATCCTGATATCTAAACTCCAAAGAAGAAAATCTGGTTTGGACCTTTTTTTTTTTTTTTTTTTTTTTTTAATTTATTTTTTTTTATTGACTCTTTAGGCAAGAAGAAATTGTAAGGAATGTTCTAAGGTAGTCTTCTTCTATGCTGAAATGTATGCATGACATGTAGACTGGTTAAAATGATGTGACTTTTATTGTTCCCCCATCATTGTCTATTCAGTGTGGTGTTGTTAGTACTCTTCAGTTCATTAATCTTTCTGTTGCTGATTATCTAGCTGGTATAGTTCAGATTTTTTTTATCTTTTCTTTTCTCTTTTTGTACTTTGGGCTACTCAGTCATCTGTATGGACTTCTACAAGGGAAGAGAAAGAAATAAATTAGTTTCACTTTTTAGATAACCACCTTATTAAATGTTTTGATGAGAAAGGAGATAAAAATTATTGGATTACTGGATTATATGAAGCTTTTCAAGTCTTGGGATTTCATTAATAATTTCCCCTTTGTTGCCAGAGGTATTCAGTATTATGTATCTTATTGTTTTATTACTAAAAAAAATATTTAAAGTCTTTTCCTTTCATATTCCTTTGTGGATTATGGAGTACTAGAAAGAGCATTTTAACCATTTAATTTTCCTTTTCTAACTCATGGATTTTGGCCCTTCCATTTCCTTGGAATTTAGAGTCAGAAAGCAGACAGATAAGTATTCAGAATGTTAAATCAAGAAAGCTCTTTTATATTTTTTTTATTTTATTTGTTATTTTTTTACCTCTGTACTCCAAGTCAGGAAAAAAAAAAAATTACCATGATATGAGTGCCCTGATAGTGGATTTAATCAAATGGCTTCCAAAGGATCAAAATATAAACATGTCCAAATTGAGGGGAGGGTGGTGATAGACATAGACTTTTGTAGAAATATCCAGAATCCCAATGGAGAGAAAAGTGCTAAGCAGGTGGAACATGGGATATTTTCTGTTTGTATTTACATTTATATGAAATTTTTATTTCTCTGTACCCAGATATGGAGGGCCTGCTAGATTAAGACATATTATTATAAACATATTCCCTAATTAATTGATGTTCTCAATAATTTTCTTCATGAAATTGGGCAAATTGTATATCTAATACACATATATAGACGTATTTTATCAAGTTTTTCTTATATTTAGTAATAAATTAAATTTTATTTTAAAGTTAATTTAACTAATATATTACTATTTAGTCCTGAACATCTCAGAACATGGAATTTATTCCTTTTAATCTACTCATTTGAATCTTATTTCTTTTAAGGAAACTTGTCATTCAGTGACGACATACTATCTTTTTGGGATTGTGTTTCTCCTGAAAAAATAAACAGCCTTTTTACTAAAAATTACCTTTCTGAGCTTCTATAGCATTTTTTAAAAATTCCAAAGATATCAAATATCTATAGAAGATTGAAAATGGAGTCTAAATTTCCCACTGGGAAGAACACTTTTTCAGAAAAATATTTTCTTTAATATTTTTTTCTTTCTGAAAATCTACCCTTTTCTCTCTCTCTGAGGGTTAAGTGAATTGGTTTATGTAAAATGAGACTTGAAACACTACCAAGTGGGAAGTCAAACTTTCCCCTTGAGCCTTGAAAAGAGTTTCATTTATACTAAGGAAATCTCTCTCTCTCTCTCCCCTTCCACACACACACACACACACACACACACACACACACACACACACACTTTCTCTTCTCTCTTCTCTCTCTCTCTGTCTCCCTTCTTCCATCCCTCCCACACCCTCTCTTTTGGTATTTCCTGATTTGGGCCATGACAGTAAACTTAGGAATTGTAAATACACACACATAGACACACACACAATTGAAATTTACCAAGAGCATGTGCACTACTGCCTGCTTTGGTATAGGCTGACTGCAGTAAAGGAGGGGAGGACACTACCTTTGAGATTGCAGTAGGACAGTACTTGTTGAGATAACATTATTTCCAGAGTACAAAACATATGCTCTAGGAATATCATGGCTATAATTACATATACATGTTTTGAAAAGGGTAGTCATAATCAAGGGATTAACCTACATTCTCCTGGTGTAAAAAGGTTACAAATTAAGTTGCAGCAACTTTTTAATTCTTTGGTGGGATTATTGTTACGGGAGAGGTGAATATAGCTTCCTAGAAAACCTAAATTCCTAGAATACCTAACTTTTGAGAAATTAATATTTTACAAATACTTTAATATAGAATAACTCAGTTTTTCAGGAACAGTTGGGAAACTATCCTGTTAGCTACTCACAGTTGACAGCAGTGAAATCTTTAAAGACAAATAGTCTATGAATTTTATGTTGTGTTTTTTAATATAAAAATTAATTTTCAAATGCGTATTTATTTTATGTCTTTCAACCTTTTGTAGTTGCTTCAAACGTGTGAGCCCATTTCTTCTTTATCTTATTGCTTTGTTGCTAGGTAAGTGATATAGCTGGTTGCCATTTTTAGCAGCCTCATGAGGTCATGTCTGTTTCCATGCCAACAGATCCTCTTGGGAGAGTATTTTCAGTAAAAGCCCGGAGGTGGTGACTCCTTTGCAGCTCCAATGTTGCCAGCGCCTGGTTGAGCTTTGTAAACAGTGCCTGCTAGTGGTTTACAAATATGCAAGTGACACAAGAGGATCACTCTCAAGCACTGGTACCAGTTGGGGTAATTCCAGGTATTTGTTTACATTCCCTAGACTCTGGGAGTTTTATGTAAAGTAATGAATGCCACAATGCAGTTTGAAATTGAAAGTCTCTTTTAGTTTATATGGCAAGAGAAGCTAAAGACTGAAAATTCATACATACTATTGTCTATAAAATTTCAGTCTTACAAAATCTTTACCTTTAAAGGACTGAACAAACCTGAAGGTGAAGGAAATAACCTGCATGGAAATGAGATTATTTGGTTTACATACTTTTGCTTTCAAAAGCCAAGTAAGAGCAACCAAAAATGCTAACAATTTAACATTTTCCCCCAAGGGATGTTTCAACATTTATCCTTTAGCCTAACAGTTGAAGGAGATACCTTTAGTTTAATTTTTATTGTTCAGTATGCCTCTGCTATTCCTTTCATCACCAAACAAATCAGTGGGAGGTGAATTTTGTTAAGTTCTATTTAAAAATGGAAAATTTTATAAATGTTGAGTTAAAATAGTTTTCCAAAGCATAAAAATTAATATTATTTAAACAAGAAGTGTATTTTAGCAATTCTCAAGACAATCATAGTTCTGATTTGAATTAAAGATAAATACATGACTTTATTTTTAGTACATATAAGTTATAGTACTACTTAGGACAGAAGAAAATAAGCCATGACTTTTAAGAAACTAAGTGACCATGAAAAGATGATAGAATTCAACTAACTAAAAGAAAATACTATAGCTTAGATTTTTTTTTTAATACCTAGAAATTTATCCAACTATTGAAAAGATTGATCATAGGGAGTTTAAATGCTAACTTTCTACAAAACTAACCTGCAACAGATAGAATGGCTTTCAATATTTTTCACAAAAAAATATTGAGAGATATATTTTAATCTTTGCTTGTCTTGGATTCCGTTACACTGTTGCAATACCTTTAACCCATTTTAGCTCTCACTCTGCAGGCACAAGCTGATTGATCACAGCAATAGTAGAGGTAAAGTTAGTTATTAATTTTTTTTAAATATGTAAGTATCAAACTATTTATACCATTTTAAAATTTTAACAGAAGCATATTATTGCAATATAACTTATATTACCTTCGTTAATATTTTCATACGACTTAAAGAAATAATGGACATTACAACATATAATGAAGAGCCTTCTCTTTAAGGAGTGAAACTCTGTGAGCGTAATCAGTGTTGGAAGGATGGTTTTAAATTCTTTAAAGTCATTCTTGCAATTCCAGATTTTAAATCCATTTTCTGTTGGGGAAAATTAATAACTTTTGTGACCAGACAAAATAGGTTGAGTCTTCCTGGTTACTCTAGAGGAAGGACTTTGACCTTATAGTTACTTCAGGCTTTTATTTTGTTCTTATCTTGTGGTCAGAAGAAATATTCCTGACCCTAAAATTATGAGTTTTGTACTTCTGATAAATATTCGGTATAACCCTAATAGGGTGATTATAAGCATTTTGGTGGGGGTGTGTGTCAGTTAATATACCCTTTATTCTTGCCCAAGTTCAAAACCATTTGATAGAGAATGATAGGAATCAGATGATCATCAAAATGGAGTTTAGTTGCTGAGAAAAGCTACACTAAGAGCCATAGTGTAGATGTGAACCAAGTGAGTTTTCTAATATTGCATTTCAGAATTAAATATACCCATTGTGCCAAAGGCAGAGCTAGATCAACCCGAATCTTCCACTGGCACTACCTCATAAAGTTTAATTCCATTAGTATTGGTAAGAGAGCAAGTAAGAATGCATCTTTTCTGCAAATAGACTGATCCAAAAAGAAAAACGGGCTATACCAACCATGCTAGGTTCTTTCTTTTAAACCTACAAATCATATAACTCACTTCTGGTAAGATGCTAGAAAGTTTCCACTAATGGAGGTTCTTCTACATAAAAACACAAGGAAGAGAGAAAAATAAACATGTCCTCCTAATATATAGCCATTATAACCCAAGTCAGTGTTGCATTAATTTTAAAACATGGAAAAGGGAACCATATCTTTTCCCTGTAGATTAGGAACTTATAGCATATTACTTTATATGTAGAAGTCACTTAATTTGATAAATATTAATATGTTGATTAATTTCATTTCTGAAGTATACCTAATGAAACAAATTATATATAAGTACATATAAATATGCCTAATATAAATAATTTATGAGGTATACCTAAATACTTTATGAAGAGATATATATTTGGTTAATGTATCTGTAAAATTAAGAGAGAAGAAAATAGAGTTAATGATATTAATCAGGTTTACGACCATGTTTATTTTCATCAGAAATCTGCAGGGTATTTCTTAAGAGGCTCTAAAGAATATATGGCACCTATTACATGGAAAGAAGTGGACTTCAACCTTGCAATCTCAGAAAAACAATAATGTATAGGTACACTAAGTGAAAAGCCATTTCTCAGAGTTGGATTATTAAGTAAACCAATGGAACTATTACATAGTCAGATGGTCAATTTTATATATATATGAAAATCTAAGATGCTATAGTTCTTGGGATTAGTTCAATATTTCACTATAACTAGACTTACTTGGGAAGCCTTGAGATCTTCAGACATTTTCTAGTCGCAGCATTTCTGTGTTTCTATCTTTCATGTACTGAGCTTTCATATAAACTCATATCATAAGTGGGGTTCCATGGCTAGAAACATTAATAAAAACCACACTGAGTTAGAACTTCTGTCTTAGGTAATAGAGCACTAGATATTTGGACAAATCCTCTTTCTCTCACAACAACTGGAAAAGCTGGACAAAATATCAAAGCATTTGCTTAAAAATATCAAAAAATGTTAACCAGATACTTGTTAAAGAATATTTGTTAGTACTGAGTAGTGCTTTTGACAGACTCGTGGGCCTAAAGGGAAAGGTAGAGTTCAGGACTTGCAAAGATGTGGACATTGGTAAATCCCTAGATTCCTAGGAGAAAAATGTTCCAGATGTTTTGCAAAGCAAAGTGGACAGAATTACAGAAAAAAGAATAGAAAAATCTACAACCATAGAGGGAGATTTTAATATACTAAAAATATGTTTTATTCAAAAAATTAAAGTATAGAATATTTTAATAATATGATTACCATACTTAACTGTGATATGTAAATCCGATAACCTCAGAGTACGATACACCAGGCATACCAGGAATTACTACAAAGATTAACCATATAGTGGAATAATTAAACATATTTTAACAAATTTGTGAAACTTGAAATTATGAAGAGTATTTTTTTCTGGCCACGTATCATTAAGCTAGAAAACAATAAGAAAATATAATCAGAAAATTTATATTTTCGAAAGATAAAAAAATACACTTTTAAGTAACCCATGAATCAAAGAAGAAATAATAATGGACATAAAATATTTTGAATGATTATAAAAACATTATAAATAAAAACTTGCAGTGTGTAGCCAGATTATTACAGGGCTATTTATAAACTTAAATGAACATATTAGGAAAGAGGAAAAGAAAAAAATTAAATGAGCTAAGCAACCATCTTGAAAAGTAACAAAACGACATTAAAATAAACACAAATAATACAGAAAAAGGAAATGAAAATAACAGCAGAAATTGATAATACAAATGTTCCTCAATTTATGGTGAGGTTAAGTCTCTATAAACCCATAGTAAGTTGAAAATAAGTATCCAAATACATTTAATACACTTAACCTACCTAACATCATAGCTTAGCCTAGCCTACCTTAAACATTCTCAGAACCTTACATTAATTTACTATTGGGCAATTATTTTGAATTTCATCTCAAAAGTAAATTCTTCCTCTTTTATCATCAGAGGCAGGAGACACAGTTGGGCATTTTGTAGACATGATGGGATGCGACAACACAAAATGCAATTTCCAAAAAGCACTGGTAACACAGTATACTGTTAGCATATTAGTTGTTTCCCCTGTGGTCACATGGCTGACTGGGAGGTACAGCTCACTGCTGCCACCTAGAATCACAACAATATCAATGATATTAGCATATCACTGTCCTTGGGAAAAGATCAAAATTCAGAATTTGAAGTACAGTTTCTACTGAATACATATCACTTTTGCACTATGGTCAAATTGAAAAATTGTAAGTTGAAACATCGTAAGTTGGGAAATTTCTATATAATGAAATAAACAATAAAAAAAGATCAGGATGGTCAAAAGTTTACTTTTGTAAAAACTAATAAAATTGATAAACAACTGGTGAGACTGATCAAGAATAGAAAAGGCTGATATAGTTAGTATCAAGAATAAAAATAGAGGCATTACTACGAATCTTATAAACACGAAAAATTTTGTAAGGAAATAGAAACAATTTCATACTGATAAATGTGGTAATTGAGATTGTTAACAAATTTCTGGGAAAACACACATTACCAAAAGTGACATAAGACATAAAAAGTCCTTTATATTGAAGGGTTTGAATCACTAATTAAAAGTCCCCCACAGAGGTAACCCTAGATTCACATGGTCTTCACTATCCAATTCTATAAAACCCACTAGAGCAGAAAAGGAGGGAGCATTCTCCAGCTTGTTTTATGAGGCTACCATACCTTTAATACCATAACTTGACCAGGACATTATGGTAAAGGATAATGACAGTTCAATCTCACTCCTGAATGTAGATGCAAAATTCTTAAAATATTAGCAACATGAACCCAGAAATTTTAAATAGTATAATGTATCATGACCAGTTTCTGTTTATTGTATTAAAGGGTGCAATAACATTAAAAAATCATCAATGTAATTTTTGTAGATTAAAAGATAACTTTAATAGATACAGATTATCACTTGATGGAATTCAATATACATTCATTCCTTAAAAAATGCTGAGCAAACTAGAAACAAAAGGAAAAAAGTTCCTTGGTCTACTAAAGGATAACTATAACAAGCGTACCTAATGGTGAAATGTTGAAGGCTTTCCATTTGAGATGAGGAACTAGACAAGGTTGCTTGTTATTACTGTTTCTGTTTAGTGTTGTGCTGGAGGTCCTAGCTGGTTTAATGAGTCAAGCAAAAGAAATTAAAGGCATTATATTTGAGAGAAATAACTAAAACTCATTACTAGTAGATATGATTGAGTTCATAGAAAACTAAATAAATCTATAGATAAGTAAATTTAACAATTTTGATTAAATCAAGGGCAAGATAAGAAAATTAATTGTAGTTTTTCTATATCAACAATAGCTAGAATATGAAATTTTAGATACAATATCATTTTTCATAGCATTAAAGCCTAGCTAACACTTAGGAATAAACAAAACAAAATGTGTAAGACTTTTTTTTGCAGGAAAATGTAAAAAATTGAAAGATATATGTTATTCATCATTGAAATCAATATTATTATGTTAATTCCTCTCAAGTAGTACTGCACATCTACAAATTCAATACAACCCTAATATAAAACTCAGAAAATTTATTTTGGGGGGTATAGTATTTGATCAAAGCTGTTCCAATATTAATATAGGAAAGTAAATATAGGTATTTAAGAAACTCTTGAAATAGAACAATAAAATGGTAAAATTTATTAACTATCATGTACTAAGACATAATACAGCTAAAGTAAGTTAAGACAGCTTACTATTGCTAAAAGTGTAGACAGACCAATGGAACAATTCAGAAAGGTGATACATGGACCCAGGCATATATAGAGACTTGATTTATGACTAAAAGGGTATACTTAATTTATGACAAATGAGAAAAGGAAGTGTGTTTAAACAAATGGTGCTGGGATCATTGAGTTTCCAAATAATAATAATAATAGAAAACTTGAGTTTACCCACACCATATGCAAAATTCATTTTCAATGAATTCAGTATACAGATATGAAAGGCAAAACTAAAGATCTCAGAAAAATATAGGGGAATATTTTCATGACCTTTAGGTTATGAAAGATTATAAAAATATAAGGCCAAAGTACAGATCACAAATGAAAAGATGAATTTTACTATGTTAAAATTAAGAACATATATTTATCAGAATATCTCAAGAGATTATGAAAAAGGAAGCCATAGGATGAAGCAAGGTATTTGGAGGGAGATGCTTGTAGAAGCTGTTTACACAAGAGTTTGGAAAAAAAAAAAAAGACCAATAAATGTTTGAAAAAGTGTTTAACCCTTTTTTCCATTTAGAAAAAAAAAAAGTGGAGCTCACTGCCAGCATTCATTTAACATGCGTAGGAATGCTACATTTTCTAAGATTTGACATTTTCAGCGATTGAGAATTACTATAGTTTGTAAATGAAAATATGACGGCTAAAAACAGAATGCTATAAATACAATGATGTTATTTGTTTCCAAAGACTATCAATATACTAGAGTGATGCTAGTACACGAACTCTCTTATACTGCTGGTGATAGTGAAAATTGGTACCTTTAAAAACTGGCATTATAAAGTCTACCTTTTTTACAGCTATTCTATTACCAATAATTCTCAGCAGAAATGTCTACACATGTGCACAAGACCATTATTAGAATGATCATAGTAGAATTTACTTAATACTAAAATTGAGAAACAACCCAAATATCTATTTATGGAAAAATGGACACATTTTCTGTATTGTCAACACTATGAAATATTATACAGCATTGACAATGAACAAACTGCATGCGTACAAGGCAACATACGTGTCTCAAACATAAAGTTGAGCAAAAGAAGCTAGAGACAAAGGAATACATACTTCATTTCATTTATTTTAAAATAAAAAGCATGCAAAACTAAATTATGGTGTTTATGGAATGTGTTCTTGGGTAAACAAGGAAGTAATTACCATAAAACTCTCGATAGTGGATAACTTTATAGGGAGGGAGGGTGCTGTCATACAGAGCTCTGGGGTGCTAGGAATGTTCAGTTATTTAAGCTGGGTAGCAGTTAGATTTTATGTGCTTTTTCAATGTGTGCTATACCTTATAATTAGGAAGTTTTAAAAATTGAGTTAAATACATAGTATTATTATGGCCTTAGGTTAAGATAGCTTAATATGTCTGTCTTAGAACAGGGATGGTCTTGCTAGTGAGACTGAGGTTCATAACACATAAATAATATTTCACCCACATGTACTATTTTATTGGCTCTGTATTCTGTGAGACAGGCATGGCAGAAACTATTGGATTCTTCACAGATCAGAAAACTGCGGCCCAAAGAGGCTGAATGGCTTATCCAGATCCACATTGCTAGCATGTGGCAGAGGTAGAACTTGAAACTAGGACTTCCCCTTGCCCAAAAAATTGAAAGTTAAAAGTATAGGACAATGCATACCCACACTGGGATGACTATTCAAAAAAAAATAGTAAGTGTTGGTGAAGACACTGAGAAATTAGAGCCCTCATGCATTCCTAGTTCAGTATGTAAAATGGTAGTGGCTGCTGTGGAAAACAGTTTGGTATTTCTCAAAAAATTAAATATGGAATTATCATATAACCTAGCAATTCCATTCCTAGGTTTATACCACAGGGAACTGAAATGAGGACTTAAACAGATACTTTTATACCAATGTTTATAGCAACATTATTCACAATAACCAAAAGGTGAAACAACTCAAGTGTGCATCATCAGATGAATGGATAAGGTGTGATATATACCTACAATGGAATATTATTCAGCCTATATACAAAGGAATGAATTCTGATACATGCTGCAACATGGATGAACCTTGAAAGCATGCTGAGTGAAACAAACCGGACACAAAGGGTCAAAATATAATATGGTTCTACCCATATGTAGAATAGACAAATTCAAAGAGACGAAAATTAGAATAGAGGTTATTAGGGACTGGGAAATGGGGATTTAGTGTTTAATGCATACAGAATTTCTGAGATGATGAGAAAGTTCTGGAACTAAGTAGTGGTGATGGTTACACAGCCATCATGAATGACTTTAATGTAATGAATTATACACTTTAATAGTAAAACCAAGTAAGTTTCGTGTTATATGCAGTTTACCACATTAAAAGAATTTTAAAAGCACAGGACAAATATTATGATGAATTTTATTTACCTGGTGTTCCCCAAACCAGGAAGCTGAATTTATTCTGTGGGTATCAGGGATCCTGACCTTACTCCAGAAAAATCTCAGAAGGGTGGCATAGCTTCAGTTTTCAAGGCTAATTCCCTACCAGCCTTGAAATGCTTCATGTTCTAGAGATTCTCTATGGTTGGCAATAACTTGGTACATGACAGACCAGCCAATTCTTCATCAACCAGGAATTAGACAAATGCATATTTTATGTCTATATACTAGATATGTGAAGATGTGCAGACCTAGCCTCAGAGATGAGTTAGGATATGTGCCTGAAGAAATAGGATAATCTGAGTTATTTCTCCTTGATATGAAGTAGCTACAAGTTAGCTATTTTAGTACAAGAGTAAGCTAGAATAAAAATAAAGCTTTAACTTTTCACATTTGTTGCTACTTTATCGCAAACTCTTTAGATGTAGTCTATAAATCCACTTCCTAGAGATATTCTTTCTGCTAAAAAATATCAAATTTATTATTTAACTTCATTGTAAAGAACAATTCAAAAATAATCTTTGATATTTAGCTAGTGTGAGATCTCCCAAGAGAAATTAATGGAAATATTAAGGGAAATAATCCACTGCGTTTCTCTATAATGCTTTAAAATATCCCACAGCACTAGCTTTAGGGAAGCAAAGTGTTTCTTCCAATGTGATTTCATAGGTTTTTTTGAATTCATACTAAACCTCTTTTTTTTCAAGTCTTAAAAATAGTTTTGTTTTAGCTTTTTCTGCTCCTATTAAAAAGTTTGTGGATATATAATTTTTTTATACTTTCTAGGATATGTTTGATATTTTTGAATAAATGAGTATAACCATTGTATCCATTAGTTTTAAAATTGGAATTCATACAGAAAAAATGAAAATATAGTATAGTTTCTAGGGGCAGTGATTCGGGAGCTAGCCCACATGGATTGTAATCCTGGCTCTGCCATTACTAGCTATGTGACTGGGCAAGGCATTTGACCCCCCTGCATGCTTTAGTGTATTCATCTATAAAATAGAGCCTACAATAGTATCTACCGTATAGAATTGTTATGAGAACTGAGTTAATGTTGTAAAGTAATTGGAATGGGCACATAGAAAAACACTATTTAAATATTAAATGGTATTAAATAAAAATATAAGTTAGTTGTAACTTGGACATTGTGTTTTACTTTTTCATCTGTGAAATGGAGAAAGAAATCTATAACTCAAAATGATATGTGAATATTATTGTAATATCAATAGTAACTATTGCTTAGAAGTTCTTCAAAAGAAAGTTGACAAAAGTTACTGTTTACTATGATAAATATCAATGTAATCAGAATGCATTTGCTTTGAAATAATGATAAAATAACTCTCAACTAATACAAAAGAGCAGGTTTTGATCAAAAATTTTATTTTGCACGTTTGCCCTAGGTAGAAAGGGTAGCTTTTTGATGGCAGAAGATATTAAATTAATCATCTTGACTCCACTAGTTCTTGACATAATAATCTATATAAATTACCTGAGTGATGGTAAGAAAATAATTTGTATAATCTGTGATGTGAGAAATCAGTTGTTTCATTATTTATCACCCATTGTGCAATTTTGATTTAATTTGGTTTGTTGTGTATTATTTTACTGCTCTATTAACTTAATGATTTGAGCAATTATTTATTGTTTGTGATATTAGGTAATAGATTAAGGGGATATTATTAGATAATTAATGATAAAGTGATGTTTACGAATATTATAGAGAATTCTGCTATTTTAATCTGAATGCTGTATACAGTTGATCATAATGGACAAAATTCATGTCATGCAACTATAAGTGTAATTTTGTATTAACATAGAGATATGGTAGTTATCAGCATTATTTAATAGAGAATAGGTAATTGAAAGTACCCTTGGCCCTGAATTTCTTCACATATCTATGGAAGTATTATACTTTTGCTAGATCTTAATGTCAAGAGAAGAAAATAAAATAAATGATTTGATGCTTTACCATTGTTTATTTTTTCAAGACAACTGGTAATTACAAATCTTTTATTGCTACTTCTGCTCTTGAAAATTCCTCATATATCTCTTTGTCCTGGCTTTATAGCATATCCTTCTCATTATTACCAGGACTTACACTTTTAGTAGTGATGTTTATTTGCATTTGTTCATATGGATTTCTTAGATCATTTCTCTCTAGACATATAGAGTAGCATGGCCTAATGCTAATCAAAGTTTTTTTTTTTTAAGAGGAAACAGTATATAGGTGCATACTCTTATTTGCAATTTCTAATCCCAAATCTCTGAAAACTAAAAAAAAAAAGTAATATTTATTGGAAAATCTGACCTGAATTCACATGAAGACATTTATAGTCTGTATCAGATTTATTTTGCACATTTATACATTTTACTATAGCGATATTGTTTGTTTACAGGATACTGTTCCAAGGCCCTGATGGAGATGTTATATATACTGTACTGTTCTAATATTTAGAAAATTCATGTATTCTGAAATACATTTGGCTGCAGGGGTTGTATGCAACCAGTAATTGTGATTGTTTTGGTATTCCATAATCATAACTACTGTGTGGTCTAAGAATATAAGATTAGTAATCTCGTTATGAATGTTAATCTTTAATTTTTTCTTTTAGATTGCCTGTAGTTATAATATATCAATGAAATATTATTAAATTATAATGAAAGGTTCCAAAATCTTTGAAACAAACACTTATTTGTAATGTGGCTAGCCAAATCTCATATCACATATTTTTAAAGAAACATTTGACTGGCTTCACATATTATTTACAAAGATTAATGATGAATTACAAATTAACATGAGACATATAAACAGTTTCCTAGCATGTGAGTATAATGGCACTTCATGGGATGTCTTGGGATACTAAGATTATATATTGCTTCTTGGGGCTTTATGACCCTTCTCCCCACTCCCCCCATACCAGTCTGGGAGAGGAAATCTTTTTATATGAATTACATTTCTTTAAATATCATTTCTCATGGAGGATAAATAAATTACTAGACACATAACACTTTAGTGAGAGATGTTAATGCTAACTTGACTTTAAAAGTCTAACTTTTGAACTATTATTTTTAGGTATTTACTACCAGGAAGTACACAATTCTTCATGAGAACACCAACCTACAGCTTGAAATACAGTTCACCTGGAATGACTCACTCCAGTGTTTTGTTTGCATCACGATATGGCCATTTGTGAAACAGAAAGGAAGCTCACCATGGGTTATGCATAATAGCAATTCATTTTCTCCCTAATTTAAACATGCAAAGAAAGCAACCATTAAGTGCTGTTTTATGTATATACGACATATATATGTGTGAAAATATATACACACATGCACTCAAATAACATATATATATATATTTATTATATGAAAGAAGAATTAGCAGAAAACTGGATATAAGACTTAACCTTTCTGGAAATGTAATAAACCATGTTAATACTGTTTACACAAATATGTGGATGTCTAGAATTTGCTAGGTTTATAACTAATATCTTCCTACTAGAAATGTTATTTTTGCTGCAGAGTATATAAAACAGAATTTGATTTTGAAGATTCCATTACAGTGTTAAATTATTTTCTAGATAACACGTCTTTTGACTTGAAAAAGCATTAATAGTATAATACCTTATTAATTCTCTTATGTATAATAGCCATTTAAAATGAAAAAAAATTAGGATTCTGGTATTGCTTGATGATAGGATTAAGTATAAAACAGGTTTATCATAACCAGAGCACACTGTAAAGTACTATAAAAATCTCAACCTGATTCTGCAACATTTTTATTCCTCTATGTGGAAATTTAGTTACTGATAATAATGTACATTTTCAGTAAGGATCTTGAAGTTCATATTATGATCTATAATGAAAGACAATCCAGTGAGTTAAAAATAAAGAAAACATAAACTAGCTTTTATTTATACTTTCCATTGGGTATCACATAAAGAACAAAGAATGATGATAATGACAAAATCGTATGATTTTTGTATCTGATACTACTCGCTTTTATTTGGAAAGTATATCTCCAATTGGTACTTAAGGTCAAATACATTTTTTTTCAGTTCTTCAGAAGTAGGAGAATTTACTTTTTAAACTTATTTAAATTTTACAGGATAATGTCTCACACTTCTAAGTTTTTCAACATTGAGACCAATTTACATTGCAAAGTCTAATATACAGTTTTACATTGTACCATAGGAAATAATATAAATTATTGCAAATAGAAAATTATGATTACTGGATATCATTAGTCATGATGTACCCTTAAGAAGTCTTTTTAAATTAAATGAGCTTATGAAGTTTCTTTCTGTTCAAAGTTATTATGCCTAAGTTTCATAGCAGTTTACTTCCTTTTCTCGCTGACAGTTTCAAAAATGAGTAAGATTTCACTTTTCCATGAAAATATAAAAAACACGATCATCAACATGGCAATCCTTAGAAATTGCAATATTCACCCAAAAGTTTTATTTTCTTATGGATGCTAATTATTTGCAAAATTCATGAATGCTTTATTAACCTAAAAGCTACTTCCAATAAGTGAAGAAATGACCCCAAAGTCAAAGGAGAACTGAAGGAGGCAAACTGGCCTGGTTTAATTAACAAGCTGGATAATTGGCACCCCAAAGTTATAAGTTAGATATACTTTGCTCTTAAGGCCATATTCTCAGACTGTTTTCTGCTAAAATAGGTTATTTTCTAAATTATTGCTAGCTACTTGATTCTTATGCCTACCTAGCATCCATATTCCAATAGATAACTTTTTCTTGCCATATTCCTCACAAAGAAGAATTTGTTATTGTCTTTGTGGCACAAGAGAATAAAGATGTCAGGATGAAGGAAATTACAGTGTAACTGAGAGTTGGTGACTTCATTTTGTGAATTAAATATTTTTTTAGAATAAATAATGCAAAGATTGGGTTATTACAAAATCATTAGAAGAATGATCAGCAAGTAGGCCTTTCATGGAGTATTTTAGTCATTTTTTTTTTAAATTCACAATTTATCCATGAATGAGACAATTTCAAGTGTCTGGTATATGATACCCAGTACAGTTTGTTGGCCACTCATTTGTGTTAGTTTAAATAAAAAAGTCGGAACTTCTGTTCTTAGTTGCGCGAGAATGAAATTTCTACTTAAGACTGTTTGACATGGGGATGAGCTGTCTCACCCTAGGAAAAAAACAGACTGCAAAAATATTTAAAAACCAAGAGTAAATTTAAATGCATGAAACTATGCAAATAATTGATTAAAACATTTCATTTCTCTAGTTATTTAAGTCTGCCTTTTTCTGAGCAGTATAAATAGGCCCACATTTGCCCATTTATACTGATCTAGTTTGCTATGAGGAAGTTGTGAATAAAGCCATGTACTCATTATTTATGTATACTGCCTGGTATGCTGTGGTTGTCGTTGCTGTAGTACTTATTCTCTAATGAGAAACCAAGAAGAAAAGATGCAGTAATAAACTGGAAAGTCTCTAGAGGCCATAGAAATGTTTTAGAGGTATAAAATATTTCTTAGTTTTTCTTATAAATTTTTTATTTATGAGGTTAAAACATGTCAGAATAAGTGATAGTATGGCTTTGACCCTCTCTTCTAGGAGAGAAAATAAGTATCTGGAAAATTCCACAAGCTATTCAATCTTACCAGGAGTTTTTAATAGGGAATTTCGTTTACTTATAATAAAAGCGTATTTTTATTCTGTTATTAAAAAAAATCCCTGATCATTCTGTAAATCTAAGATTGGAATGCTTCCCAGAAGTGTATACAATTGCAATGATTTCCAGAACTATATAAAAAGCAAACTTTTTATTTTAAATCATCGTCTATGAACATAGTGTGAGAATGCAGATTAGTTTTCACTTTAATAATCCAGGATTGTAGATTAGTTGCCATTTGTAATCTGCTGAAAGAAATACTGTGATTCTTATGAGTATTTTTACTAGCAATAAATTTTATTTTACTTGAATTTCATTTACCTTGCATGTATAAAAATGAAATTATAATAGGGCCAAATGTGGAAATGGCAACAGTAACCTCTGCCTTGAACATAGTTGGATATCCCTGGTTATCTATAAAATGCAAAGATATATACAAAATTTTTGTAGGTCTAAATATACAAAAAGTCTTACTATTTTCTTCTCCTTAAAACTAAAATGAACCAACTCAAACAAAAACCCCAACCTTCTTTTCATTTAATATTTACACACAACTAGATGACAGTGACTCTGAGACATCATGAAAAAGATTTCATTCTAATTCTCTTTTTAATTTGGAATGTATATGACTGTAGAATTTTGTTACCTAACTGGAAATTTCAAGTGTTTTAATATAAAGTAATCCAAATATTTTCTTCTTTAACATGTTAAAGCCATTTCATTTAAAAAATCTCTTTAAATTTAAACATACACACTACTTGCCCTTTTTGAAAGTACCCAAAAATTGATAGTTGCATAAATGCTATTATTTTTAGTTTTCTATAAAACACCAATTTATTCTTAAATGTATACTCTTTTTAATATAATAGCAAATACCTCGAGAAGAATGACAGAAAATACTTTTCTGTTCTGTTCTCTAAAGTTGATTTACATTTTAAGTCTTAGTTAACTTGATTCTAATGGTTAAACAATAAAAAGTATAACTACAATTAGTGTGTTTCTGTGATTTGATTTTTGAAAATTTGCTTTCTTTTTTAAATTGAAGAATTTAGACTTTCAAGGACTTAGTTATCTAAATATTTTGGGCTAATATTACTTATGAACAAATTAAAATATTAGAATTTATGATTAAAATTTTATTTCCTACTTCCTTCCTTCCTTCCTTCGTTCCTTCCTTCTTTTTTCCTACCTTTTCTTCTTTTTTTTTAATACTTTACATTCTCTTCAAAGTTTTAACCTTTGCGTGGATAAAGTCAAGAGAAGAGAAATCTTGCCTTATTTTTATCTTCTGCAACAATAAAAGTTGGATAATGTATCATTGGATCTAGTTTAGTTTGTCTGCTGAGATTTTTAAAAATCAAATTGAAGTCTATGTCTAAAAAATATTAATTGCCTGGATTCAAGGTACATGGCTACAAATAACAGTCTTGTAACCAAAAATATGGATACATTAAAACTATTAGAACTTATAGCACACTTTGAGATTGCTGTTTTTTTTTTTTTTTTTTTTTGCTTTGTCATAAATGGGTATATGGTAGCTTGAAGGAAAAACCTGTCAGATAATACATTCTGACTAGCTGGGCTGTATTATCTAAGAAGAACAACATAAAGCTTTTATTTTTATCCCCACTTACTTGAAAACTATTGATAAAATTATTTAATAAACTTTTCTATATTAGTAATAAGACTTACAAAAGTAATCAGATAATGCTGATATTTCTCTTTCAAAGGCTAACAACAATACTTGTTCTTAAGGTAGTCAGTTCATACAATACTGTACATTCTATGGCATCGAATATTAATAGATTTGCTGAAGATTCTGGATTTGAAGATTAGCTTGAAAGCAACACTTTTCCTACCATGAATCATGACTCAAATTATCCCCATGTGCTTTACTACCTGTATATGAATGCAAATGTTGTTACAGAAAATATGCTTGAAATGTCAACACAATGTGCAACTAGTATGGCATTGTCATGCTTTAGCATGTGATATCTGTACGGTGAAGTTATTTCAATTACTCAATTATGTTATTATAATAAAAAATATTTAACATAAGAAAACTACAGTATGCCATCAAATGGTTATTTCTGTTTTGTACACACACACACACACACACACACACACACACACACATGCACACACACATTTTTAGTAGGAAAATAGATTGGCTTTCAATTAATTGTTCAGGGGGATGAAGTACATTTTCACAGTAATTTTTTTCTGCTGTACAGATAGCAATAGCACTGTGGGGATAACATTACCTACTATTAAAGTCAGGTCGAATAAACAAAATTAATGTCAATTTCTCTCTTAGCTGGAAGGCACACTTTTCTAAAATTTAGAAATGACACTTTTATATCTTTCTAGCATCATTGATTACAACAGTATTACTAATATGAATAGAATTATGTCAACATCTCAGCAAAGAAGTTCACCTTTTTTTTCAGAAACGTATAATTTTGTCTTTGTTAAAATATCATACTAAATCTCAATAAGAAGCATATTCTAGTTTTATTGCCATTCATTCCATTGTTCTTTAAGATTATGAAGAAATTAGAAAATTTTCCTTTAAAGAGTGGATGCACTTTGGATAAAAACCTTATTTTGCGGTAGGAGCTTTAATGCATGTATATCTTTTTGGAATTAACTAAGTAGTATAAACATTTACTTTAAAAATATACTTTAAAAAATTATTTTTTTATAAAGTTAAAATATTCTATGAAAGCTTAAAGTTGAAATTCTGATCTTTTTCAGTGACACGTAAAGATGAGGCCGATGTGGGTAGTTTGGTATCACCCTATTTTATCAAATAATTTGTAGGATAAATAATTAAATAAACACACCCACATGTATACGTGTTTATATACATATATAATTTCATTCAATTAAATGACTGAAAATCTTTTAAATTATAAAACAAATCATTGCAGAATAATTTTAAGTGTCAGAAAACTTTATATAGTGCCTTAACCCAAAATTAACATTTAGCTCTTTTGTAGAAAGTAAGATAATCTTTAATTTGGAGAGAGTTATCTTGTTATGATTATTCATGTATATATTGAATATGGTGACAATAGTGCCCATCCTCATGGTCAGGTAAATTTAGAAAACATTAGATGTAGAAACTATTTCTTTACTTTCAAGACCTCTCAGAGTCTTTAATATCCTAACATGCATAGAGCCTCCAGCAAGGAACTAGAACCTGCATCAGTTCCTAAACTAATTTCACTGTGGTACCTTTTATTAAAATGCATCTCCCAGAGCTAGTCTTCTATTGACCAAACTTTGGGAAACACCAGACTAAACCAATTCATTTACTAGTAAAGTGACCTAGATTCTTCTTTAATCATTTATCAAATATACACAAGAGGTATAATTATGAACACTGACAAATATAGTACAAGAATTTACTTGCTCTTGTCACTTGAGAATTTGGTCATTTCCAGAGAAATATTTGAACCCGAGTTTCAATAGGGAATGGCCTGACCCAGGAAGGACACTCACAGATAAATAACCTTAATGGTAAACCTGAGTTACATCAGATATTTGTAACATAATTGTAATGTGCAGAGTAATGTATATTGCTTAGGAATGTAGTCAGGATATGGTCCAAGCCCTTATGAAGAGATATTAATGATTTATTGGGTCTAACATGATAAAAGTTTCTCTTTAACGAATCTAACATCATCTTTCAGCAGATGATAAGAGTTTTGTATAGCACACAATATTTCTAGAAGCACTTGCCATCTTGAAACCAAAGCAAAAAGGCTAAAGGATATCTGTGGCTGACAAATTTCCTTCAATGCTAGATTTACTTAAATTTTGTTATGTTGTTTGTGAGATAAAATTTATTAAGTCAAATTTTTTCTGTATCTAAGTCATATGTTAGATATTTTGGAAGTCTTAAGAAGTTTTATCACACTCAGTTATGTTTTGTCCCATGTGAAATATTGCCAAATTAATCTTTTAAAAAATATAGTAAGTATACTACTATTTAGTATGTTTAGGGAGTTATTTATTGAATTACAGTGGCCTACACTAAACTATTTCCTATAGTTATCAAAAATACTGAAATTTTGGCTTAGAAAACTGTCTTTACTGTTATACAGAAATGGCACCATTTTTATAACTTTATAACAAGGCAGGCTTTAATATTTTATGTAGTAATAGAAACAGGGTGAGAATAAGCGAATTCCATATTTTGTATTAAGAACAGGTGCAAGTGGACATAAAGTACTAAATTGACACTGTTGTGATAAAAACTTTCAAGGGTAATAACAAAACTATTTAAATTTAGCTAAGCTCTGTTCCATTATACTGTTGCTAGGGCTTTTAAAAGGTCAAGAAACATAATAAATTCAATTTTTAAACCTGCAGTATGCTGTTAACAGTAAAAATATTAATATATCTGCATGTTTAGAGGAAAATATGTGACAATGTATGTGAAAAAATCAAGAGTATATAAACCTTAATACAATCTAAGAAAATATCATTTAGCATATTACCTCATTTTCATTAAAATGATGAAAATGTGAATTTAGAAAATTATTTAGTCTTTAGGCTAAAAATAGATAGATCGTCAAAACCTAATAGCATTCTAACTCAAATTGGTATTTGTTCAGTAGATGCTCTACATCATAATGTGAAAAGTACACACGAAAACTCAAATTTGGAGAAGAAATTGAAGGTATTTTTAAAAAGCAAATTTAGCTAATTCCGTTATGGTTTTTTGACTCTCAAACTGAAGCAATAGACTTGTTGCCATAATATGTTTACTACAAATACAGGATAAGTAGATTCCTTAGAAATTAGCTTGATTTGTGTTTTTGGCCTCCAGTTTCTCAGCCAAAAATTACTTATATTTGCTTTTTGATTTTTTTTCCTTGACCATTTATTGCTAGGCATTTATAGTTTCTATATTTCCTCTTAGTCCCACTTTTTTGCAGGCTACCACATTACTCTCACTCTAAAATGCCAAATAATCATTGCTTATTTTAGTTGTTTTAACTAAAACATTGAATTCTTATCTTAGATTATGAAAAAAGCAAAGGCATATTCCACTTCTGCATTACTTTTATTCCTTTTGACTAATATTTTTTTAGCAATTTGGTCTATAGTCACAGTGTCCTATTTCTCTGAGCAACAGGTGAATGGTTACAAGTTCTCTAAGTTCTGTGACTACTCAGTGTCTCATAAATATTATGTCCTGGTAAATCATAAGAAGCCCATTTTCTAGACCCGAGATGTCCTAGTATTGATCTTGCTTCCTCCTACACATGCTAACAATTTTCCCAGCAGTTTGTAGATATGGCCTAGGCATTTAATTAGTAAATGGGGATTGCAGGTTTCTAAAAAAGTGGATAGCACTAAGATTCCTCAAAAAATTAAAAAGAGAACTATCTTATGGCCCAGGGATTCCACTTCTAAATATTTATCTGAAGAAATTCAAAACACTAATTTGAAAAGATATCTGCACTCCTATGTTCGCTGCAGCGCTGTTTACAATAGCCAATATATGGAAGCAACCTAAGTTATCCATTGATTGACAATCAGTAAAGAAGAAGTAATAAATTATACAATGGAATATTATTTGGCTATAAAAAAGAACAGAATTTTTACCATTTGTTACAACATGAATGAACCTAGAGATTATTATGCTAAGTGAAGTAAGTCAGGCAGAGAAAGACAAATTCCATGTGATTTCACTTATATGTGGAATATAAAAAACAAACCAACAAAACAAATAAACTCATAGATACAGATGGGAGGGAGTTTGTGGGGCTGGGTGAAAAAAGTGAAGGAATTAAGAAGTACAAATTGACAGTTACAAAATAGTCACAAGGATGTTCAGCATAGGGAATATGGTCAATAATGTAATAAGTATATATGGTTCAGGTGAGTGCTAGATTAGACTTATTGGGAGGATCACTTTGTAAGTTATATACATGTATACACTATTCTGTACACCTGACAGTAATATAATATTGAATGTCAACTGTAATTAAAAAATAAAAAATAAAAAAATAAAACCACAGTGATATAGTACTATACACCCACTAGAACAGGTAAAATTAAAAAGAAAAAAATATTCTCAAAAATAAACAAGTAATAAAGAGACTCTATAGCACCATGACACCTTGCCAAGTAACCCTAGGGGGTTGGAAAAATAAAATAAAGTTGCTTATAAATATTGCAGTCTTTGTTAGCTTTCTTAGCTTATTATCTCTCATTTACTTTATTGTTTAATTTTCTTGTGTCACAGAAAATACAATGGAATATGAAGCAGATAATGTAGGTTCTGATCCTAGTTCTGTGAACTACCTAGATGAGACAGAATTTTTGTTTTTTAAAATAAATGTCAATTTTGTCTATATGAGTTTGTCATGAAGAAAATAATAATCACTAGTTTCTGTAGTAAAGTATAATTTCCTCATATATAAAGATACTTCAGTGATGATCAGAACACTCTACTTTGTGATACTAAATTTTGTATGGTATCGCTGGGTTTTAGGTCTTGTAAGAATGGGAGTAAGGAAACATGCTACCAAGCATTCATCTATTTCAATAAAAACCTTTGTGTACACACTAAATTCAGTCTCAGGATTACAAAGTAAATTAAAATTTATTCACTCAGCCAGAAATTTTAGATAAAATGAAACAAAGGTCCTATGTATTTTTATTCCCAATAAAGAAGATGGTGATTAAAAGAGTGGCTTCAGATGCCAAATGACCTGATTTCAACCTCCAGTGCCGAAGGTGAAAGAGACACTAAACCTCAGTTTCTTCACATTAGTGTGAGGAAGTTAACTGGGATATTCTGTGTGAAGCTCTGAGCCTCCCAATAAATGTTTATTGTTCTTATTTTTATTTCTATACAACGCCTTTCTCCATCATCCCCAGAAAAGCACAACTCTGTCAACATATTTTAGGATTTAAGCAAGCAAAGCCAATATGGTGTTTCTGGGGCATGGTCCGGGTTCTCCCATCATACATTTTCTGGCCTTACTATCTAGCTAGTTTCTCTTGTAACATGTCAAAAGGGACAATTTTGCAATCCGTAAGAGACATTTTTTTCGGTATTTGTCCTTAGGAAATGCTAAGTATAAATATTATAAGATTACTATGAACATGTTTTCTTTGAAAAATGGAAATGTAAAGAAAAATTATAATAAATAAAAAAAAAGTTTTTAATTGACTACTTCTGGTTTTGCTAAAAGTGGCTTGATGAAAGTTTACCCCACAAACAACAGTAGGCCTACTACCTGCCAAGCACTGCTAAACTGTGCTCTGGGGTATTAAGAGTCCATATTCTAAGTGAAGAGATACGTAATCACTACTAGATAAAAGTAATTCAGACAAGTGGTACAATGGAGTGATGGGGGATTTGTGGGAATATATCAGAAATAATGAGCATCTTGTATAGAAAAACTGGGGAGAGTGTCTCAAGAGAGTAGCTTAGTTGGGTCTTGATAGGTGAGCAAGATTTCCACAGTGAAAAAGAGGTTTCCTGGCACAGAGAATATCAGAGGTGAGAGGGCCTTCCTCAGGGAACAGAAAAGGTCAGCATGGCTCAACATGAGCTAGGGTGTTGAGTGAATGAAGATGTAGGTTGGGGCCAATTGCAAAATCCTTACATGCTACGCTAAAAAGAGTTTGGACCTTACCCTTTACACAGTGGAATCAATGAACATTTTTACTATCAGGTAGTGAGGAAATGGAGTTTGCATTTTATAGAGTTGATTGTGTCGGCTTTATGGAAGAAGGAGCACCACTGGGTTTGGGAGTGGCTGGTGGCAAGGAAATAGGACACTGTGACTGAAATGCAGGCAGGTTACGATGAGGGCCTACTTTTGGGTGGGGTGAAGGTAATCCTTCAAGAGACATATCTGAGAAAGAACGCTTCTGATTTTTGGACCTATTTTGTATGAAGAATGAAGGCAATAAGGAATTGTCTAGAATTTTTTTATTGTTGTAAAAAAATTTATTTAGTGAAAATAATGATTGTTTTGTTCATTTCAAGCTTGCTTTCCTTGGCTATGGCATGTAATTTCATTGTGACAAACATGTACTGATTATTGGCTGTGTGTCAAGAACTATGCTAGATACCAGAAAAACAAATTATTAGTAAGATTATATCCTTCCTTTTCATAAGTTCAAATTCTAGTACAGAAAAGCATCATCTAAACAAAGAATTATAATAAAATTTACTAAGGATATATAATGCGTGTATATTTAAGGAATTCTATAAAATGTTCTATTACTGTAGCATGGAACATCTTTATATAATGTGAAGGCTTAGCTTTGACTCTCAAGCAAAATGACCCTTATGGGCATCAGGTATAATGGATAAAATTTGCTTAAGAGAAAGCAGAATTGCATGTCTAATTCTGTAGACTATAAATAGGAGTGTAGAGTAAAAAAGGCAAAAAACAGCTTACATTACACTTTCTCTGCAGAAAGTCCTGGATTTTCTGTAGTTTTATCTTTAATCCAAATGATGAGAGATGTGTAATATGGTTGCTAAAAGCCTGGACTCAGGAGCTAACTTGTTGGTTTGAATCCCAGTCCATCATTTCCTGATGGTCTGACCTTGGGTGAATTCCTTAGTACCTTGTTTCTTGTTTTTCTTATCTGTAAAATGGTGATAATCATGACAGCATGGATACAGTGGTTATGAAGATTTATTTGTGTATTTTTGAAGTTATTGGTGAGATGAGTTCTCATTTGAATTCCTTATAGTGGAGAACCTTCAAAATAACTGTACCAGAGGTCATGTTTTTATTTTATTAAATAAATACTTTATTGACTTGGTACTGTTTTTAAAATGTTATTTTTATTCTATGGTTTTGCACTTGGTTCTGATAATGTTATATTTAGAAAGCATTCTCATATATCTTCAACTTAAAGGCTTGTAACACTGAAAATTGCATTTTTATTGATTGTTCTTTGCAGTGTGCTAATTTCATGTTACTGATATGATCATTTTCCTGTCCTGTCAATGATATTAGAAACAATCTTAGGCCACCAGATAACCAGATATCTTTGTATTCTGCGGTTTTAATGAAGAGGGAACTCTTGATGCTTTAATGATTATATCTCCTCTAACCTTTTCATCTGAAATATACTTTTGTTATTAGTTTTCATTATGAGAAAATGAATGGAAAGATTAATTTAAAGGGCTTTATTTCTGCCTTCGATATTTGGTACTGTTTATCAATTGCTCAGCTGTGCTGTCACTGTTAGAGATGTTGAGTTATTTAATTGAACTATCACTCAATTAGTCTCTTTCTATCATTTATACATGATCATTAATTAATTAGTTTTCAATAAAATAGTCACCTTGTAGTATTACATCTGCAAGTTGGTCCTGGAGGCCTAGGCAGAACTGGAATAATAATCTATCAAACTTTCCCTTGATAATCCTTCCCACACAGTGAGCTGTACCTAATACAAATGCAAACTACCAGACCATGCATTAGAAGTTTATTTCAGTGCCTTTGACATATATGAGTTGCAGAAGACAGAAGACTGTAAAGGATACTTTAGAAGTTGCTTTCCTGTCTTGTGGATAGGAAGTTCTGCTTTAAGGTTTTAAACAACATACATTTTTTTTCTCCTGAGGTTATTTCTCTAAATTTTTGGGTAAGTCTTCCAAGGGAAAGAAGACTGAAAAGTCTCCTAAGTCTTCTCTTCCAAAGAAGAGTGTAACCCAACGAACACACAGGGGCGTGGCTTATGGAACATCATTTTCGTGTTTTTGTCAAACTTTTGCTTATATCTTTTATATCTCCATTCACGATTAAACATCCACTTTGCTCAGTCTCATATGTAAAATATAAAAGCATGCAAAGCGTTTTTCTACTTTGGTTGAGTGCGGTATTGTGATAAATTAAAAATTCCCAAAGTTTACTGAGCTCTATTTGGCTCCTGTAGAGAACTGGTTAAAAATATGATTGGAGTGTCTCTCTAAAAGAAGGGGAAATGAGAAAATGCTAATTGTGAATAGTTTTTCTTCTGACTATAAAATTATATGCATTGTTTGATATGTAGGTAGATTAAAAAGGGGGGAACAATGCCGTTTTGTTTCCAGATACCACACTAAATTTAGTAGTATTATCATTTATACAAAGTTTGGTAGGTAATGACTTACCCTGAGAAGTTTTTTATTCAGTATTTATATTTGTCACAATTAGGGACATTTGTTAATTATAAAGCAGTTGTCATTGATCGAAGGGAAAGGTCTTATTTTTGACATTCTTTTTGGCATTTCTAGTGGTGTGCTGGTAAACATTTAACAACCAGTCCCCCAAACACACACACACACGCACACGCACACGCACACACACACGCACACGCACATGCACACGTGCATGCCCTGCAAGCAAAACAAAACCTTGATTTATAGTGTTTGCCAATTTCTGTAGTGTAAATACACTCACCATGACAGATTTCAATTATCAAAATTATGTCAGTGAACAGAGAATTGGAAAGTACATGCACAGTCAGCTCTTGCAAGCTGCCACCATTTGGCTGCAGCAAACTACTGGTTCTGATTTTAAAAGGGATTATTACATAAGTTTTTTTTTTTTTTAAACATTTGGACTTCTGCTACTATTTTGCCTGTCTATTCAGTAAATTTTTTTCAGATGTATTATAACTTGTTTCTGTAAATAAGTAAATGGATAGAGCACTTAGAAGACTGTAAATATTTTCACTCTCTTTCAGAAGATCAGGTTTGAAACCTAAATTTCTTATATAGTGAATACCCTCCTACTCATTTTCTTTGGTTCTTTGTTTATTATGAAATGAAATTTCCTGGGAGTCCATAAATGAAAACATTTGAATGTGTGCTCCAACTGGCTTTTAATTCATGTCAATTTAGAAACTCGGAATTATCTAAAGTAATTCTAGCTGTTCTAAGGTTAGCAATTAGCACTCTAATGTGTGCAAATGGCACTGAAAATGCTTTATCAAAACAGAATTTCTTTTAACAAGAAAACCTTTAAAAAAGTTAAAAAAATCAGTAGCAATCAATTTGAACAGTACTACTTTTTCACCAAGAGAGAGCAACATAAGCACACTTTATAAAAAGTACATTTAAGAGTCCATTTTACACTGGAAGTGATAGCATGATGTCCATGCTTTATTTAGGAACCTATTACTTTACCTGCCTCTGAACTTGATGGATGAGGTGCAGTGATTTGAGAGGTTTATGGAAGTTGATGATTCTTTCTATAGAGATAGTATTTTTGTCTTCAGATACTTTTTATGCACAATATGTTTCTTCATTATGATTTCATTTATCAACTATGTTTATGATTTTCTGAATATCGACTTTGCTTTTCCTGCCAGAAATGGCTTTTGATAAGATATAATTTCTTCATTTGGTGTAATGAAGTTAAGGAAAACTGCAAAAGTTTTAAACATTTGCATGAGGGAATTTTAATTTTTGTGTTTAAAAATAATTAAATTGCATAATACCTAACTTTAAGAGAACTGGTATTTCTGGAAATTTTCTGTAGGAAGATTTTAGTAGTAGTATATATAATAGCAACTCTTAATATAAACGACTGACACTTGACTATAATATGGAAGCATGTAAATTTCTCCAACAAATTTTGAATTTTTAAAGAATTAATTATGATTAACTTTAGGAATTTTGCTGGATTTTTTGGCTTACTGTCTTGCCTTAATTATTTTAGGGACACTATTTCCTCTAAAGGTTTTTATACTTCAGTAAAACATAGTGTCTTTAGGTTGCAGTAAGTAAATATTAAACTTATATTGCTTCCATATAACAGCAGGAGTACCTGCAAAACATATCAGTTAAAACTCAATAAGGCCAAATCTTAAAAATGCCAGTGACAAATGACTTATTATACATATTAAACTCATGTTTTATGGATCTTTAGATACTTGTCAACCTCTGGGGGAGCATTTACCAGGGTGAGAGAAGAAAAAGAAAAAAAAATGTCTTGGCCACAGGTAAATACATTAGTTCTGTGCTTTTAGGAAAGTTATTTTCATGAGATTTTAAATTCAGGAAAATTCAGAAAAAAATTAAAATACATCTAAAGCATATTTTTTGAAAGATTTATTTTTAGAAGTCTTTTCAAAAACAAGTTTGTGGATTAAAAAAATTCTGTGTAAATATTTGCATGGCTTCTGTAGCTTGCTGTTAGAGATGTTGACAGGCATGTATTTGGAATGCTAATGTCACAAAGAGGCGTTGCCCTGTGTCGTTGTACCCTTGAGGTCTGGTTCTACTCTTGTCCTTTCAGACTTAATTTTCACAAAACAGTAATTATCTCTAAAACCCTGGGTCTAATTCTATACTTGACATAATTACCTCAGAATATAATAAATTTTATTTATTCAGTGAGCTACCTTCTTTATAAAAAAAAATCATCCACAGATCAGATACACACACACACACACACACACACACACACACATGTATACATATGTATGTATACACACACACACAAATATTTCACTTTAGGGTTCCTTTACACAGAAAGCTCTCCTAAAGGATTTAAAATGTAAATTAAGTGAATAAAATCTTGACCTATAGTCTTTAAAAAACCTTCAATCAATCAATAATCAATCACTCAATCAATCAAACAATCAAGCACGTCTTTATTGAGCACATATTATGTTCCAGGCACTCCTATAAGTACTAGACATCTAGTGGTAAAATATCTCTGCCAGTGGAAAAATATTCCAGTGAAGCTTAAAGATCCTGGAATGGTAGAAGATGTTGTATTTAAGGAAAGAGAGAAAGGTCAGAGTGTCTGGCATGTGATAAGTCAGGGAGTATGGTACAGAAGGAGCTGTTGACACAGGGTTCTTTAGACCATCGTATGGAGCCTGGATTCTAAGTTCAGTGGAAAGTCATTGGAAGGTTTTAAGTAGAGAAGTCAAGTGCAGCTATATACTTTAAGAAAGATAAATTCTTACTTCTATGTGGAAAATAGATTGTAGATTGTTTAAGAAGTTCCGCTGGAGGCTACAACATTGTCTAAGTAAGAGGTGATGGTCTTTGATTAGGGTGGGAAAAAGAAAATGAAGACTGAGATTTAGAATGTTATTGGGAGGTAGAGCAGATGACACTGGCTGGTGCTGGAAATTGGTAAAGGGAAAGAATCAAAGGTGTTTTTAGAATTTTTGACTTGAGCATCTGAGTGTGTGATGGTGCCATTTATTGATACCAGGTGGAACAGGTTTATAAGAAACTCTGGAATACAGAATTCAGTTTGGACATGTTAAATCTAATATCCAAGTGGAGATGTTTGGAAGATTGTTGTATAATATTAAAACATCTATTATTTCAAATGAGAGAAGTGAGGCACAGAGAGGTGAAGCAACTAAACCAGAATCACCTAGCTTAGTTTAGCTAGTGGAGCTGGTATTAGAATCTGGGATGCCTCACTCCAGAGTCTACACTTTTAGCCACTCTCTTGTCAATTTGGCATTCAGAGTTGGGGATATTTAAAACTGTGGTGTTGGATGAGCTCAGTTTGAGAGAGAAGGTAGATAGAGAGTAGAAAGATGCACAGCCATACCTGGGTACTCTTGCATTAGAGGTGATGAAGAAGATGAGAATGTGGCAAGGGAGCAGCCACTGAAGTCTGAGGAAAACCAGGGATATGAAGGGCTATAGGAGCCAAGAAGAACAATTATTTCAAGCAGTTGAAAGCTGTGGAGACACTGACTAAAATGAGAATAGATGTGGCTTGGTCAACATGCAGCTGTTTCAAAAGAACAGTTTTTGGGGAGTAGTGAGGAAAGGAACCAGTTTAAAAGCACAATTACCTTCATGAAGTTGAGAGTGTCTCATATTTCATATTTTTATGTAAGTTTATGAACAGTGAATTGTATTCTGGTCTGAGTCAGTAGTGTGGAGGGCATGGATTCCGGAGTCAGTATTGCCTGAGTATTAATTCTAAATCTAATACTAGTTTTGTCATCTTAAACATTTTACATAACCTCTTGAGCCTCTTTGCTTATTCGCAACATTCACCTCTAGCAATTCTTGGAAGAAGCACTACTGTTTACCTCCTTGCTTGTCCTTTTGTAAAATGCTGTTATTCCCTTTACCCAAAATCTGTCAAAATCTCCACCTAACGTTTTTAGTAATAACTGCCTCAGTTCTTTATGTTAAGGCTTATACGTAATTTTAAAGTTGTGTTAAAACTTTTTTGTGTGTGTTCATACTTTTTCTCCTATGAAATTATGTGTTAACTAGTTAAAATATGTTTCTTGTATTTTTATTTAGTATCTCTAAAAACCTATCAGATTCTGAGGCATAGGTATATTCCAAAAATTTCAACTGAATTGAATGACTTTAGTCCCATTGTGTGAGTGGAGTACAAAGTCAGTTAGGACTACTGTGGGGTAAAGGGAAAGTGGGGATTTTTGAGCTACGCAGATGCTTTAGGTAGCAATGCAAGAGGTGCAATCATTTTTCAATTTGAAGTTAAAATGCAGACATGTGACAAAAGAGCTGCTCTCATCATAAGACATGGACAGAAGGCGGCTGTCAGAACAAAGGACTGAAGTTCCCTGCAGAGAGAACTAAGACATGTTGTGTAGTAACAGAGAGACAGAGAGCTGCAGCAATCTTCAGCTGTGGCCAGGAGCTCCTAGACTGGAAGGAGGTGAAGTTTTCAGGAGAAACCAGTCAATAATATCTTTACTTAAGGCTTTGAGATAAGAATAAGGTTAAGGCAATGGTAAGGAGTCCCAAAATAAGAATGAGCAAGGTGAATAATCAGACTGATTTTAGCTTATTGGAGTTTCATAAAATTGTATGCAATTAATACATTTCTAAAAGTTGATTTCCTTTTGTACTGGGGAGTTAATTATATATGGGCATGAAATAAAAGTAAAATAAAGATTGAGCCAGGTTTGTTTATATGTTATTTTCTAGATATTATAAATTTTTCTTCATTCTTATAATCTGTCAATTTCCTGAATTTTTAAGGGTATATATATTTATTATTGCTCTCAAATTAAATTATTTTATCCTGGCTCACATACAATGAACATAAGAGAAATTAGGTCAAGCCCAATGAAAATCACAGAGTGAGACTTTTGCTATTAGACAATGAGCAAAAATGAAAAATGAATGTAATCATCCCTCTATTATTTATGGGTTTTTATTATTATCATTGTATTTCATAGGAACCTATTTTGGTATAAAATGTAAGTATGTATATATAAAAAGCCTCAAAGTTGTCAGCTCAGAAGGTAGAGAACTTGCTTTTCTGTCAAGTTCTACTGACATGTTGAGGGAGAAAATCACATAAGGGCTACATAAGTAATAAAGAAAAAATTTAAATGTAAAAAATTAAGATTTAAGTTCAGAGAGAACAAAATCTAACAAATCTAACAAATAAAATATATATATTTTTTTATTAAACTCACAAAGAGAAAAAGAATATGAGGAAATTTAAGCTGTGGACAGGGAGAGAACAAGAAAAAGGAATCTACTTCTGGCATCATGTGAAGATCTACAAAGAGAGGAAGGGAGAATTAGTTTTCCCCTTCAACATAGTGATATGAGTATGAATATAAAGTGTAGCATTCACATCCCATTTATCTAGATAAATTAAATTAAAAAAGAGAACATCATATAAATACAGTAAGTAAAAGAGATTATGAACTCCCTAAATACAAGGCTTGTTTCTCGTTTATCTTCACGTTTTCAGCTACTATCATGCTAATGTAGGCTCTTAGTAAATGTTAAAGGGTTGAAAAAACAGAAGAAGCAATTTTTATTGAGTAATATCATGTAGCCTACAAATGTACTTTGTAACTATCGGCATGAATAGAATGTATAAACTGTGGTTACTCTTCAAGGACTGTAAGAGATTAACTGAATATTGAAGGTTTCCCACCTATGCTTTAGCCTGTTGATACAGACAGCAGTGGAAGAAAGGAGCTGTGACTTGAGATTGCTAAGGTCAGTATTGATAACTTCTGAAGTAATCAATACAAATACATTTCAAAAGACCTTTTGGAAAATTTCTCTAAGGTTGAATAAAATCTTTGCTTATGAATATCTAGAGAAGTGTGGAATGCACAATGAAGTTTTCTATGACCTGGTAAATTTTAGGTATTTAAATCTGAAAACTGAATGTTAACGAATTCAATCTATAGGGTCTCTAAATTCTTGTGTTGATTCGACTTTGGAATTCCTCATAGCCATAACATTTCCACATATTCTCCTTCTTCTTTTTTTCTTTGATAAGGCAAAGAAACTATTTGACACAACTTATAGCTTCTAGTAAAGAATTAAGTATTCTTTTTATGCTGCTCTTACTATGTAAGGCCAAAGAAGAAATTAGTTTGAAGCCCAGTTACCCCGAAAGCCCATTTTCCACACGTTCAAGTTGAGGAAGGGGGTTTGAAAGATGATATGAATAACTTGTGATAAGTACAATGGAAACATTTTGCCTTACTCTGCCTTTTCCAAATTGTCCGCTTTTATTTTTGTTGTTAGTATACCTTTCTTCTGTGTAAGCCTTGGCAATTTTAGACCTTATCCAAAAAGAAAGAATATATGTGGGTATTTCGACATGGGAGTTGCTAGGGGCATTGGGTGAGAGTAATCCCACAATACAACACAGAAACTGACGACTGGTGGCCTCCTCTTTTTCCACAGTGATGCTATTATCCTAAGACTCTAAGACACTGTGCTGGAGACCTTCAAGTGTCTTAAGCTGCTAGAGGGTCATTTGAAGGGGGAAGATTCTCCACAAAGGATGATTCAGATGGAGCTGAACATATAGGCATGATCACCAAGTGATAAGTAGACTAGCATGGATAGGAAGCTACCCCGGAAGGTAAAGGAAAGAACAGCTGATGGAATTTTTCTGCACGAGTGATATGCAGTGGTTGACTGGATGCTCTTAGAATGGACATAGAACAGTGAGTTGGTTCTTTATGCCTCCATAGTGCTGGTAACATGTGGCTTTTGTTCTGCCAAATGCTGAGCAGTTTCTGGGTGCACTGTTTTTCCTCTAGACTCAGGCCCCCAACCTGGGCCTAACTGACCTCTGACCTAGTCAACTTCTTCTTTATCATCTTCCTTTTTTCCAGCCCTCTGAATCTTTATCTCCTCTAGAGCGCAATAACCCTGCTCCCTTGTGCTCTTTTTAATTAGTGTTTATGGCATAAACTATGTCCTGAGCTCCTTCAGTGCTTTGCCTTTTTATTCCTTGTCCAATTCTCCAAACTATACTTTCTGAATTAAAAAACAAAAACAACAAAAAATTTACATTCTTGAAAAATAACCTGGTTCTTGCAAGGAAAAGATTTAGCTTTCACACTTTATCTCTGTTATCAGTTTCATAAACCTACTTTAAAAATAAATAAATAAGCATTGACTGTTTCTTCTCTCTCTCGTTTCATTCCTTTTATTACAAGGCTGATTTCCTGGAGACAAAGAAGGCTATTCATTATTGATTGGTGGGTTCGTCAAGATTTTGTGGGGCTTATGGAGCCACCTGTTCAGGGAGAAGGGACAGCGTTAAGGCAGGCTTCTGCTCCTATCACTTGGTCTCATGCAAATATGAATTTTCCATAGAGCAAGTGCTAGAAGTAACCAGTCTCTAGCTGCTTTGATTAAACCCTTGTGTGTGTGAGTGTGTATGTGTGCATGTGCGTGTGTGCGTGTGTGTGTGTGTTTGAATCATAAGAAGTTCAGCGGAGAGGGATCCTGTCAGTGAAACAGAGGAGTCTGATGGAAAACACAAAAAGGTCCTGCAAGAAAGCTAATGCAAATATACTGATGGCATGTAAATAATCAGAAAGCCGATACAGAACTATAAGCAGCACCACCTAATTGAGAATGTTGTTCCTTTCTCTACACACTCCTTCTCTTGCTCTGACTCTAGAAAAGCCAGAAGCAGATGGTGAAGGAGATAGGGGGAGAGAAAACAGACCATGCCCAACTTCTCTACAGGAGCCTGGAATTAGATTGGGCCTGAGCCCATGGTGAAGGAGGGGTGAAGCTTTGAATGAGATGTGAGATTACAGTTTCAAATTTAACAGAATATTTTACTACTTGGAAGTGACTCATAATTCTTGAAATAAGATTTTTTGTCATTATTGTTGAAAATGACCGGAAAGCTATTAAAACTGCCTAAAAATTATTAAGGTCTGGGAAAGAGGGATCTGACATGTTGAAAGGCATGATAGGAGGAAAATATAGCCACTTCCTGTTGGGAGTCATTACGTTCAGCCCTTTCAATAAACTGGTTACACATCTATCGATTCTTATGCAGTCATACAGTGACTGATAGCAACCCACACTGCATCTCAACAGCTTAAGAGCTAAAAGGCAGAGAATCAAAGGAAGATCATGATAAAGTTCAGATTTCCTGATGTACAGGGATGGATGAATGGGCCAACCTGTATGTCTAATGCATCTATACCTGGCACTCAGAACAATTTCTACTTATTCTCCTCAAACACCTGGCTGAATCTGTCAACTTTCTTATTTTAACCTCTTTCTCGTTTTATGTTTTCCGATTTATTTTAGCAAGATTATCCTCACTGTCACCCAGGGTTGAACTTGTCTTTGACACCTCTCTTAGCTTTACCATTCACATTTAAATGGTAACAAGCCTATAAAGTTACATCTGCAACAGCTCTCAAAACACCCCTGAACCATTACTTCTCATTGAACCATTTATTAATTTATTCATACATGTTGGAGGGCTCAATGCTAATGATAAAGCACACAGCTAGACAAGAAATGATTCTTGTTCTCTGGGTCCTTGTGGTTTGGAGTGATGGACTTTAAAGCCATTATAATGCAATATGATGAATATGACAGTGGAGATACATGCTCAAGGTGCTCTATGCAAGTCTGGTGAAGGGAATAGCTAACCGCTTAGCAGAACGGAGAAAACTTGCCAGGGGAGGGACATTTGAATTGATCCTTTTAGGACAAAATACAGAGAAGCAAAACTCAAGAGGGAAAAAATCAGCCCGTAGGAAGCCATCATGCAAAGAAAGACCATTTGCAAAGGCAGAGAGACAATGAGAACTGCAAGTAGTTCCTTACAGCTGGAGCTAGAGAATGAGCTGGGAAATGACAAGAGATGAGGCTCGAGAGAAACTCTTTAGCATTTTAGGTTATTTCTTTAGAATAAATTCCTAAGATCAAAATGCTTAATGCCATTAGTATTTTCAGTGGGAGAGACGGGAAACACAAAGCATTCCAACAGAGGCTTTAGAAAGTGTTGTGCACGCGCGCATGCAAGCATGTGTGTACCTTTGTGCTGGAAGTAGTTAGAGCAGGAAAGATAGATTAGGCCAACTTTTACTAACATGGTATACCATGTTCTTTTTAAAATGGCTACATGGAGCCCTAAGTGGTCTTGAAGTAGAGAAGGAAGGAGCATGCATACCTTTTAGAAACATGACTCTAGCAGTAATGAGAAAGTGAGGCAGGTGGCTGTTATAATCCTCTAGGTGAGGTCACCAGGACTTGAACTAAGGCAGTGGGAGTGCATATGAAATAAAGACATAAATTGAATGAAAGAAGATTGAAAGTAGCCAAAGGCTCTACTTGTCACTGGCTGAGGTTCCAAATCACCTGTGGAGAATCATAGCTGTATTGATTCAAAGGCTGTACCCAGAGCATCTTAGTGAGAGTCTCCTAAGCCTGATGATTAAACAAATTTGTGAACCATGGCACTAACCGGTTTGCGTTAACTTCTCTCCCATGTCCTTTTAAGGTAGCTTTGATCCAGCCTAACCATTTAGGCTGTAGTGGGAACTATGAACTACTACCAACTACCAGCAGTGTTTCTTTGTCTCTTTACATGTCTCATGACCTTTTCCTGGAATGTTCCTTTTCCTATTTCCCTATTTGCCCAATTCTTACACATTCTTGGAGGACCACTTCAACTGAAATTATGTAGAGCTCTTCCATATCTCCTTCCTTACATGAACCTGCCATGTCCCCGCAGCTAATGAGACAATAATCCTGTCCAGAGCTGGACCTTCTCTCAAACTCCAGAACAGTTTACTTATAAGTCACTTATGGAGCCATCACTGACCTTGTAATATACTTATTTGTGAACATATCTTCTATCAGGCTGTGGATTCTATCTGGATTATAATAGGCTCTCAGTAGATAACAAATAAGTGAATATCAATAATCTTTACCATCTCATGATTAAAGAATTACATGAAAATTTTTCCCCCTCTTTTTTAATGGAGGGAGAAACAACAACTTTAAAAGATACAAAACATAGCTTTTAAATTAAGTCTTCTAGTTGAATCAGTATATTTTTACAATTGAGGAATACATTTTCTGACATTAAGGTCAAAATATATCAATGCTATTCATTTCTTTATTTTAAATAAGGATTATTTCTCTTTCAAAGGAAAAATGTAATCCTTCCATAGTAAAACTCACAGAAATGATTCCCATAATTCTGTTCTAAATAAAAGAAAAATTTCAGAAAAAGAAATGTTAGCAGGTGACAGCACCCATGTTATTGTGACCCGTTAAAACTCTCTAGGGAGCCCATCTTAGATAGTTTTACTATTTTCCAGCAGGCACCTTTATTTTTGCCCCTGTATACGAAGTCCCTTGCTTAGGGTTTACTGAAATGTTAAATTATTTCTAGCAAATTACGAGCAATATGGATGAAAGAACATGTAGCATTTCATTTTTGCCTCATTATGCTTTAGATTTGGGATCTCCAGTTTTGTAAATGATAGCTACGATATATCAGTCCATCTTTACACATGCTCATGCTTGAATGCATCCTGCTTCTCCTCCCATATGGAACAGTGTCAATCATGATGTACAGCTGTTGTTAAGCTACATCCTGTGGTTACAGAAAATAACCCATAAGTATTTGTTATGGAATAATGTATAAGATTGCTGGAAAACACAAGAGAATTGGTCTCAGCTTTTAAAACAAGCAAGCAAGCAAGCAAACAAACAAACTCTTTGACATATTTTTAGGCAGAGGGAGATAGAAGGTATTCTTTTATCTCAAGGCTCCAAGAATCCCCCATAGCTCCTGCTATTCCTTGGGTGACTGAGGCATTTGCCATCATCTTCCTGTACCTCAGTTTCTTTATTTGTAAATAATTCTTGGAGGAGACAGCATTTTGCGAGAAACAACAAATAAAAATGCTAGAAAGTGCTTTGCAAGGGTACAGTACTCTGTAAATGCTTAATGATAATAATATACAGTAGGGCATCTTCTCTTGAAAACAGCAGGAGCGTTTCCTTACATAATGACCTGACAGATGGGTTATGGTATCTAATCCCCTTAAACCCCCAAAGCTCTTTGATAGTAGATGTTGTAAAAGGCCAGATTAGAGCTCATGCTGCTCTTTTATTGAGCCCTTTCTGTCAGTATCTATGCCATATTCAATTGCTTCCTTCTCTAAGTACGTTACATGTTAACCTACTACCTACAGGAACAATTAGGAACAAAATAGAGCTAAAGGACAGTGCACTTAGTAAGGGAAAATTAGTTAATGCTTGTTGTCCCCAACATTAAAAATCCACTTTGGCCTTTGCATGTGGCTTTTATCAAGGGTTCCTGCCCTCCTAATTCCTGACTATTAACCTCAAGCTGTGGGTATTTGTTGATGCTGAACATAGGCTGCTTGTGTTTGTGTGTGTGTGTAGTGTGTTTGTGTGTGATAGAGCCCTGTATGTGGAGCTTTAGTGGTATTAATTCTAAACCAGTGAGGCTTGCAGAAATCACAGGCACTTTAGGGTATTTGTAACATTTATGGAAGAGTTGGAGTTTTCAATTAGTTCAAAATGGGAAAACGATGATTAGTAGTTATTCTACTGTAACCTCAGTTCAGCTCTTGAGCATGGATTGGACCAAGACATTTTTACATTTCTCCTTTATACTGCGCTTGTCTTTTGAGAATAGCTATTAAAGTTATCAGTTTCTAAAACCTTTTGTCGTAGTTCTTTAACCCAAATACATCATCCTTTCTCAGTTACAAAGTCTTCTTTCTTTGCATGATGGAAGAAGTCTAAATTGTTGTGAAATCAGCCATGATGTGTAATCTGTGTAATAAAGAAAATAAAAAGGAACAGCCGCTAACACTAGTTTATTTTTGTCTTTTTCTTTTTTGACAACTGAGTATATATACTAGCATGGCAATAAACATTTTAAGTGCACTCTCTCTTTTAATTTGGGCTATTTAAAGGAACTAGGATTGTTTTAAAGGTTTATTCAAAGATTGTTCTGAAGATCCCCTCCACTTACATGCTGGATCCTCCCCATCACACCTTCTCAAGAATGTCACTTCTACATGTGTGTTGTTTTTCCTGTTTCTTCATATACTCCTTTTCTGAATCATGGTACAAATATGCTGAAATATAATCTGACTTTGTAAAAGAACATTACCTTGACTTCACATGCCCTTCATGCTTTATTTTTCTGAATCTCTTTAAAGCAGAACTTCCCAAAAGAGTTATTCCTACTTACTATCTCCACTTTCTCTTTTCCTAGTCTCTCTCACATTCTATTTCTCTCCTTTTTTAACCTCTCCCTCTCTCTCTCATTGATATGTATATATACATTTACATCTGACTAATCCCCAACCCCATAGACAATCACTATTCTGATTTTTTCATACATAGATTCATCCTGTCTGTTTTAGAATTTCCTATAAACATTAATAAAGTATTGTGTTTAGCTTTTTTTTTTTGCTCAACAAAATGTTTCTGAGATTCATTCAAATGTTGCTTGTATCAATAATCCATTCATATTACTGTTGCTGAATAGCAACCCATTGCATGAATATGTCATTTAGAAAAAAGTTTATTCTCTTGTTGATGGATATTTGCATTGTTTCCATTTTGAGGTCATTATGATTCAGACTGCTGTGAGCATTCTTGTACAAGTAGTTTTGTTGGCATATGCTTTTATTTCTCTTGGGTAAATACCTAGGAGAGAAACTGCTAGGTAATAGGATAGATGTATATTTAACTGTATAGGAAGCTGCTAGTTTTGAAAGTGGTTGTAGCATTTTTATACTTTTGCCAGCAGTGTGTGAGAGTTCCAGTTGCTGCCCATTCGCTAACATATGATGTTGTCAGTATTTTGATTTTAGTCATTCTAGTGTGGGTGAACTGGTATCACATTCTGGTTTCAATTTGCATTTTCCTGATGAGCATTTTCCCCATGCTTATTGGCCATTCACATATCTCCTTTTAAAAATTGTCTGTTTAAAACTTTTGTCCATTTTTAAAAACGGAGTTGCTTTTCTTATTATTGACTGTAGTAGTTCCTTTTGTATAGAAATTCTCTGTTAGATGTATGTAGTACAGTCTATTTGCTGCCTTTTATTTTGTTTAAATGATATATTTTTTAAAGAGAAAATTCTTAATATTGTGATGTCTCCTGTAGCAATGCTTTCTTTATGGTTGGTGCTTTGTGTGTCTCCTATGTAAGAAATCTTTGAATACCACAGCTGATGAAGATATGCTTTTTAATTTTTTTCTCTTAATATTATAGACTTAGCTTTTATATTTGGTCTGTAATCAATCTCAAATTATTTTTTGTGTATTGAGTGAAATAGGGGTTGAAGTTCATTTATATTTTCATAAAGATGTCCTATTGTTTCAGTGCCATTTGTTGATTTTGTAGTTTATCTGATCTGCCTTGTTTTGGCTTGTAGGATGAGAGTGATAAACTCTTGCTTTCTATGTGTAAACCAGAAGTAGAACGGCCTTTAATATGGTTTTAATGTCTGTAGGATTCGAACTGATACTCCCTTTTATTAGTTTTTGTTTTCTCTCTTGCTTTCTTGTTTGGTCCATTAGAAGCTTATCAATTACATTTACTCTTATGATTTTTTTGATTCTGTTTACTTTCTCTATTTTTTTTAATTTCATTGATTTTTTCTGTGATATTTGTTTCCTTCCCTCCATTTACATTGGTTTTTGTTTGCACTTTGTTTCCTAGCATCTCAAGGTAGAAACTTAGATCACTACTTTTATACATTTTTTCATTTCTGATATATGTATTTAAATTTATAAATTTCCCTCTAAGCACTGCTTTAGTTGCATCATAAAAATTTTCATATGTTGTTTTTTTGTTTCCATTTAATTAAAATCTGTTTTAATTGGATTAAAACTGATTTAGTTTTGGCCTGTGGGTTATTTAGAAATGAGTTGCTTAATTAAAAATGTTTTGGCATTTTTTGTATGTCTTTCTTTTATTGATTTCTGATTCATTTCTGTTTTTCACAGATAACATATCTGAGTAGATAAAATTTTAGTCTGCAGTTATTAGCTGTTTTAAAAACTAAATCTTGATTAAGTCAACTTTGTTATTCAAATCTTTGTTATTTTGACAGGTATTTATACATAGCTGTTTCATCCATTATTGAAAGAGAAATGTTAAAAAAAAAAGCTATGATTATAGTTTTGTTTATTTATCTTTTTAGTTTGGTCAGTTTTTTTCTCCATGTATTTAGAAGTTTATTAAGATTGTTATATGTGTGTGAAAATATAAGATCAATAGAGTGAAAAGGAAATTAATGGAGTGAAAGAAAATATCTGCAAATAATATATTCGATAAAGGACTGATATTCAGAAGATATAAAGAACTTCTACAACTCCACAATGAAACACAATCAACCCTATTTAAAATTGAACAAAGGAATCAAATAAACATTTCTTTAAAGAAGTTATGCAGATGGCCAATAAGCATGTGAAAAAGATGTTCAATATCTCTTACCTTTAGAGAAGTGTAAATTAAATCTATAAGGAAGGATATACTATTTCACATTCATTAGGTTAATTATTATGAATAAAATAGAAAACAAGTGTTGATGAGGCTGTGGACACATTAAAACACTTGTGTATTGCTGGTGGGAATGTAACATGATGCAGCTACTGTGAAAAACGGTATGGCTATTCCTCAAAAAACTAAACAGAATTACCATATGATCCAGCAACTCCATTTCTGGATATATATACCCAAAATAATTGAAAGCAGGGAATTGAACAGATATTTGTACACCAGTGTTCATAGCGGTATTATTCATAATAGCCAAAACAGTGTAAACAACTTAAATGTCCATAAACAAATGAATAGATAAACAAAATGTGGTATATATATATATAAAGTGAAATATACCTTTTTCAGCTTTAAAACGGAATAAAATTCTGACACATGCTACAATATGAATAAACTTTGAAGACATTTTGCTAAGTGAAATAAGCCAGACACAAAAGGACAAATATTGTACAGTTTCACTTTCAGGTACCTAGAGTAATCAACTTCATAGAGCGAGAAAATAGAATGGAGGTTGGCAGGGGGTGGAAGTAGGGGGAAAGTGGGAAGTTATTGTTCAAAGAGTACAGAGATTTTGTTTGGAAAGATGAAAAAGTTTAGGACATGAATGGTGGCCATGGTTGCACAATAATGTGAATGTACTTAATGCCACTGAACTGTACACCTGAAAGTGGTTAAATGGTATATTTTATGTTTCATATATTTTACCACAATAAAAAAGATTTTTATGACTTTCTGGTGAGTTTACCTTTTTAATATTATAAATGTTCCTCTTTACACTGGTAATACCTTTTGCTTTGAAGTCTCTCTAAGATTAATATAGGTATACTAGGTTACTTATGGTTAGTGATTGTATGATTTATCTCTTGATATTCTATTTCAGTGTTTTAAGCTTTATATTTGAAGATTCTTATAGACAGCTGTTTCTTATATATAACACCATTTTTTGCTTTTTTATCCAGACTCACATCTTTGATTTTTAATTGGTTTAGATAGTATGTAGTTAACATAATTATCAATATGGTTAGTTTACAACTTAATCTTGCTATTTGTTTTTATTTGCCCCATCTGTTTATTTTTCTTCTTAATTTTTTCAGTATTCCTTTTTTATTTTTAGTATTTCACTTATTTCACTTACCACCCAACCTTGCTCACTCTACTTCATCCACTGTAGTGAACAAGCCAAACACAGTACTTCCTCAAGTTTGCCTTTATTATTCCCTCTATCTATTAAATTCTCCCCCATATGTTCTTTCTCCTCCTTGCCCCATATATTCTTACAGCTTGCTCTCTCAGTTCTCCTCTGCTCCACTGTGACCTTGAGAAGCCTTCATTCATTACCCATATTCATTATGCTTCTGACCTTGCCTTATTTTTTATTACAGCACATTTCACATTATGACATTAATTTTATGCTTGTTTGCTGGGTTTCTTTCTCCTCAGACTAGAATGTAGCCTCTGAAGAACAGACTGTTGGTTTTGTTTTGTTCATGAATGTATCATCAGTACTTAGAATACAATCTGTCAAATAGAAGGCTCCCAGAAACATTTTTGAAATAAATAAATTAAAAGGACATGTATAAAAGTTTGAAACAAGGATATTTAACCACACTGACTAAAAGAGAGTGTACTATACTTATAATAATAGTGTCGACCAGATTAAAACATAAAATATTGAGGTTTAATTAAATTTTGAAGAACTGATGGTATGATATTGAAAGAAAAAACCCCCAAAACTCCTCAATTGTTTTTGTTTGCTTCTATGTTATCTGTCATGGAAACTAATATTTAAACTAAATATGATAGAACTGAAATTATACAGGGAATATAAAGCCAAGGGGACAAAGATACTTTAAGAAGACACAGAAATCCAAAATGATATTGAGTTTCCTACCACAGATAGCTTATATTCATATGTAAGTTAGGAACCCAGAGACTTGCTGAATGGAAGTTAAGGAAACTAAGAAGAGTACATAAGAACTTATAGAAGAGTTATTACCACCTCTGGTGAAACCAGACAGACATCTAAGTCCACTAAATATAAAAGAAGACAGCAAATTCTAATTCTAGCTGGGGTTCTTTGGATGTAAGGAAGCACTTTGAGGTGCAGAGCAAATCATGGCAACAGTAATTGGTAAGTCATATCACTGTATAAAGTCAGTAACAGGAGTGTTACAAGAAGGATTGCCTATTTGGCTGACAATAAAGAGAATACCTCAAGCTTAGTGATTGGTGCCAGCCCTTAGTTCTAGTTGGAAATTGAATACAAGGGCACTCAGGCATATAGCAGCACATAGTTCAACATATGTAATCGGTGTTAGAATAGGGGTTAGTAGTCAGAGTTCATTTAGTTATTCAGGGCACAAAATTTATGACAGGATCACAGACTATGAGAGCTACAGACATAATCACTAGTTGGGAGGGGTAGTGCTTAGCTGTTATTAGCTCAGTATTAATTCAAGGCTAATACTATCTGTAACTGATATTATTCCTGGCACATCTGAGGCAGAGAACTTCCTGAGAAATTCTGAAAGAATCAGAAGACTAGAAACAGATAAATGCCATTTTGATGTTTTCAAAGTGGGAAAAGTTTCCTAAAAAGACATGTTCCCTGTCCAGATTAAGTTTCTTAAGCAATTAGGAAAGCAGGATACTTCTTAATGAGCCTAGACTCAGAATAAGGAAAGTTATTTATGATTAAAATCTTTAATTATATGGCCTTATGGTTGTACTGTTCTCATTATAGGAAGACATGTCAAATACTATATGCTTGTTGGCCTGGCAGCACAACCTGTGTCACAACAATGTTTGATGGGCACCGCCCACACATTTCTCCCATGACTCTTTCTTTTCTTTGAAGTGGTAAATCCGTTTTTGAGTGTGCTAATTCTTTCAATTAGGTTACCGGTATATAATCCACAAAGCTTTAGTCCATAGCTAAAGCTTAATGGAAATAGAACTTTCTTTGGGTGCATCCAGTTGGCATTTGACTTAATTGAAGAACATTCTGAACATAATTAAGTTTGTCAAGAGAATAAGAAGAAAAATCATAGACTGGGAAAAGATAGTTACAAGAGACACATCTAATAAAAGACTGCTAGCCACAATATACAAATAATTCTTAAAACTTGACAATTGGAAAACAAGCAACTAGGTTAAAAAATGGGCCAAAGATCTTAACAGACATTTCACCAAAGAAGACATATATATTGCAAATAAGCATGTGAAAAGATGCCCCACATAATATGTCATCAAAGACATACAAATTAAAACAACAAGATACTAGTACACACCTATCAGAATGGCCAAAATCTGGAACACTGACAACACCAAAAGCAAGGATGTAAAGCAACAAGAACTCATTAATTACTGGTAGGAAAGCAAGATTATACAGCCACTCTAGAACAGTTTGTCATAATTACAAAACTAAGTATACTCTTATCATATGATTCAACAATCATTCTCCTTAGTATTTACACAATGAACTTGAAAACTATGTCTACATACAAAAACCTGTGCACAGACAGCAGTTTTATTCATAATGGCCATAACTTGGAAGCAACCAAGATATCCTTTAGTAGGTAAATGGGTAAATAAACTGTGGTACATCCACACATTAGAATATTATTCAGTGCAAAAATAAATGAGCTTCAAGCCATGAAAAGGCATTGGTGGGAATTAATTCCAATCTAAAGTTTCAAAAATGAAAGAAGTCAATCTGAAAGACTACATTCTATATGATTTTAACCCTATTACATACTGAAAAGGCAAAAGTACTGAAATACTTAAAAAAATCAGTGGTTGACAGGGTTTGGATTGGGGTGAGAGATGAACAGGTGAAGCACAGAGAAATTTTAGGGCAGCAAAAATATTGTGTATGGTACTGTAATGATGGATACATATCATTATATATTTGTCAAATCCATAGGGTGTAAAACACAAGGAGTGGACCCATATGTAAACTACAGAGTTGGGTGATTATTATGTGTCAGTTCATTAATTGTAGCAAATGTACCACTCTGATAAGTGATGTTGATAATGGAGGAGGCTATGCATATGTGGGGCAGAGAGTATATGGGCAATCTCAGTGCCTTCCTATCAATTTTGCTGTGAACCTAAAACATCTCTAAAAAAGAAATAAAGTCTTTAAAACAAAAATGTTGAAGGTTGGCTACCCTATAAAAATTTGATCAAATCTATGTGTCATTATTCAGGGATATTCCTAGACAGAATGTTAAAATTTACCAGTAGTTAGGATAATGGGTTGTACTGAACATAATACAATAAATAAATGGAATTGCAGTTTCTTTAGGGTTGAACTAGGTCAGATTGATTTGATTTTTTTTTCTCTTGCAGGGTGTTTGCCTGGAAAGCCAGATATGCTAGATCTAGTTTCACTAATGACTTTTCCCCCCATTATCTAATTGTGCTATAATTGGCCTGCTGTTTCTTAGAGGATGTACAACATAAAATAGTATCAAGCTCTGAATATTTACATAAGAACTATTATACTTACTGACTCTGGCATCTCCTCTCATAACTAGAGAATGGATTCTCAATTTTAACAAATCAATTAGAACATGAAGAATCAATTCGAAAGAATTAATCTCCTATATATAGAGAATATAGCCACATGTTTAGACCAATTTCTAAGTAACATCTACTTGATATGCTAGAATGATGAACTTTAGTTTTTAGCAATATAGATATTTTACATATAGATACTGATTAAATCAGATAAGAGATTCACTATAAAAAGGAAAAAAAGACACAAAATAATAGTGACAGTGTAAAGAAAGATGTCAAATCATAAAGTTCAGTTCATGAAAAAACTGATTTATATTTTTGTCCTTACCTCTTATTAATTATGTGATCTTGGGCAAGTTACTTAACCTTTCTAAGTTTTATTTTCATTGTCTATAGAATGAGGATAAAAATAATATTGCTATTATATTTTGTACCAATAAAATGACAGTGGTATTGTCTTAAGAAAGAGTGTGAGACTGCTTCTCTGAGTAATAGCATTTTTGCTGTCCCATTTGACATCCCTCTACTAAAGTGTTTACTGGACATAACAGAATGCTAAATTGCACAGTTTCTGTGCCTCAACTTTGCAGCCGAATCCACCAAAACAAGAATAGTAGGCCTGCCATTCTAATAACAACCTTTAAAAATCCTGCAGAGCCTAATTAATAGATGGACAAACTAGGCTCGCTACTGTCCATTTCATTTATATAAGAAAGTCAAGGAGAATGGTGAGAGAAGTTGCCAGTTGCTTAGGGGACAGTGCAACCTCAAGTGCAGCCTTGGAGCACTTACAAACTTTCCCCTTCACACACACCAAATCAAATGAGGGGAGATGTCATAGAAGCTCTTAAATCTGTAAAGGTGACTGAGAAAGAGGGATACTGACCTTTTCTCTACAGATGAGCATCTGTGTATGAAGCAGACTTGCTGATTGAAATTAAAGAAAAAGGAATTGGTGAGACACAGGAATGAAATAACGTCAAGAAGAGAAAGAATAGCAATATTGCTTGTAGTCACTCCCTCCACTCCCCTTTGTTTTTTAGACATTTAGGATTCCATAGGAGTTAGCTAGTCTTGGACCAACTGGCCAGAATTCTGAGCAAGTGCTAGATATTGGGATACCAGCAGCCAGGAGGCTGTGGGGAGTCAGGCCAGGAGAAGATAAAGGGAGAAGGTAGGCAGAAATCTAGAGAGTAGAAAACATCTCTCCTATAAAAAAAGTCCAAGCCTTGCAGTGTTCTGATTCTTTAATATAGTACTTATGCTTGCTTTCCATGGGATTCTTAACTGCATCCACAATAGGATCATGATAATGGTGAAAAACAATAATCCCAGGCTTAGTTTCTACCCGTGAAATCACTGGAACCAAATCCTTCGGTTCCCTCAAATCCCTTCTACTAATTAAAAAAGTATCCCGTTATCAATTATCAAGTCCTTTGATATAGCTGATCTCCATATATCTCACCTTGCTATTCCTGCTCTGATACTCTCAGCAAAGACCATTATGCTCCAAGGTATCTGTGGTATTATCTTTTGCTATTTTCAAGTGTCTTAGTTCCAGTTGTTCTTCAGTCTTGCTTAAGTAGTCTCCAGGTGAAAGTATGAAAATAATCTCTTTCTTGTTTTGTTCTTTTCTCATCTCTAGTGATTTGATTCCTCGATTTGGTTCAATATTTATTATTAGAATTTTCCTTTGAAGGTACTATGAATGTCATCAAACCGAAACTCAAAGTCCTTCATCCTCTGAGACTGTCCTGGATGCCAGCCTTGTCCCTGGGTCAAGTGTTGGGCTTTCCCTTTCTCTTTTTAGGATGGCTTGTTTCCCCTATTGGACTATCAGCATAATTTCCTTCATCCCTTAATAGTATCTACCTAGGGACACTGCTTGGGGCTTGTGGAAACCTTATTCCTGGACAGTTCAGAATCTCAGCCTTGGCAGTCATGTGTCAACCTCAAGTTTTCTAAGGCTTTCCTGACTCTTTGAGTCTTATTGCAAGTAAGACCTCGCTGGCCTTCTTTTCCAACCGCTGGGACAAGAAAAGCCCCTTGGATTTTGCAGTATACATTCAGTTTAAAACTTGGTTTTGGCATTCCTGTCATAAAGCAAATAATTCTTGCAGGTGATGTTAATGGGGAAAAAAAGATCTGAAGAAGAGGAGGTGTGGTCATAGCATTTCAAAAATTTTTCTCTGTTTATTTTCTCTGCTGAATCATATCTTCATAATTCAGCTTTTCCATGTTGGCAAATCTCAAATCTTCACTATTAACTGCTTTGAGAAATTCTGTTGGTTACAGGTGACAGCTACCAATTATTCATGTTATTTTGTCATATAATGAATAGTTTCAGAGTGTATAAAAGGAAAAGGGCCAAGCAAAAATTTTTGACAAGAATGGGGAAATGAAGCATTTAACAGGATTTCTTTCCAAGCTGTTGTTTGAGAGATTTTAATAAATCTTCTTAAGTGCTCCAATTTTTTAGGTTTAAGTGTGCTTTAGTTGGTTTCAAGATTTTTTAGACTGGGTAAGTAGGAGTTTACAGAAAGACCCTCCCAGTTGCTGGGTGTGATGAAGTCTTTCTCTCAGATTCATGGAAGGTTATGCTATGAAATCTGTGAAAGATGCTTTCATGCTAATTATTCTACTTAAAAAGCTGTCTCCAGTTCTTGAGGCTTTTAAACACAATGACAGTATTTTCAGAATTCACCCATTTTGAGATCAAAGTCCACATCCTGGGTCATGCTAATTTAGGCAGATATTTTAATGCTTAGCAATCAAAGATGCACTTCTCAACTGTAAATCACAGTTTCCTGTCATAGAAACCCCAAGAGTTTATCTGTCAAATATGGAATATTTAGATTAATTGGGGCTTTGTGATGGCATCTGACCCAGGAGGACCTAGTCACCCAAGGTAAGTATAGATTGTCCTTTGGAAGACTTCCAAGCATAGAGGTTCTACAACATTCTCAGTTATTCTCATCATCTAAATGTCCTGTGCATTTGAGAGCTTCCTTTCCTAGTTTAATTGTTTTTTTCCTAGTAAAGGAGACAGCTGGTCCATATCCATATAGGACGTCTATATTCACAATTTCTTTACTCTGACTAAACATGAAACCCTAACTTTTTAATTTTAAATACTCCTTAATTAATTAAAAAATTAAATCCTAGTTCTGTATAAGTTAAGTAAAAATTGCTATTTACTAAAACCATAGGAAACAAATTGTTTTGAAAAATGTCATTTAACACTATATAAAGTTTTAAGTCTCTCTGTAATGAACATTTATTGAGTAGAGCAGTTTTCTTTCAAGAGGTCTGTCTTCAGAGAAACTTAGGTAGCTGGATGTGCACCATGGTGGTTCATGAGAAGCCTTGTTTTCCAAGGGTTGCCTCAGAGATCTTAGATGACATTGATCCGTACAGCCATCCTCAGTCTCCCCAGATTATCTAATAATACACCAGGTATGACTATGGTCATTTTATTAATGCTTTGAGCTGATCAATCTTAATGTTTGAGAATTAAATGAAATAACAGTAAAGTCCTGAAAGACCAATTAGGAGAAAAATAAAGTCATGCCTAACATTCCCAAACTATCTCAAATTTTAATAATCTTATAGTTACTTCATGTGTGGATGAAGATTTTAAAAGTTGAATTTTGCTTTGCAATAACTAGATTTCACAGCTGTGCAAGCTGGCTTTCCTCATATTTTCCAATTTATGACCATTCAATGAGAAGAATGTTATTTCATATCTAGAGACATTTTAATAAAAGTCTTCAGCATTCATATCCTTTCTTTAAATGTTTAACAGATGACAGTGTATCATTCTTGATTCTTAAAGAGGCAACTTCCTTTAAGCAGTTTGTGTTCCTTAAAACCACAAACAATGTAAAATAGTAACATATATTTCTAGGCCAGAGGCTGAAGAGAGCAAAAAATTTCTGACCTTGTAATGGTGGACTCATGTCCTTTTACAGAAATTTCCTAAATTTAACAATTGAGCGAAAGCAGCAGTGAGTGGTTCCTACGTGTTGATCATGATGCTCAGATCCTTATGATATTTTACAACCCTAAGAGATAGTTATTACCTTATCTACTTACAGCTCTATTAAATAACTGAACTTCTAGAGGATAAGTGATTTGTCTAAGGCCACTCATTTAATAAGTGATTGAGTTAAGATTTGAACCCAAGGTACCTGACTTCAAAGTCATCTTTCAACTATCTGATGGCACATCATTTTCCACTAGAGAAACAAATCGGTCATTCACTCTTTGAGGTATTTCAAATCTGAAAGGTTTTCCATTTTAAAGCCACAAAGTCATATGCAAGCAATTTAAAAGGATGATGAGCTCGGCCGTCCTGAATGTCAAGACCTTGTCTTTCCCAGGAGATTCACTCTGGTCACCAGTGTTTCAGTGATACATATTAGTAATAGCAATTATATTTCTCCATTAGAAAAACTTATAGAACAACACCTTATTCTAAAGCTGTTTTTTCTTTTTTAATTGCTTGGAAGGAGACTGACTTCTCCACTTACTAAAGGGAATATGAAGCCTTACTTAATTTATGCAGAATTGCCTGCATACAGTTTATCACATGTTGACCTTTGCTTACTAATTTCATTTCTTTTATCCCAGAAGAACTGTTCCTTGATTGAACAACCCAATGGGTACCTCACATAACTCCAAATTTGTTAGAAAGATTTTGACCATTTCTCTCTTTTCCTGTTTAATTTTTTTGGGGGGTGGGGAATCAGAAAGCACTTAAATTCTATGATTCACTCCAAATATATCTTAGGTCTAGAACCAGACCTAAGTTTGCTATCCAGAAAGTTCGGCTCTCTTTAAATAATGTAATCAAAATAAAAATAGATTAGTGAGCTGTTATTTTATAATATTCATTTGTCCTATTTCTTGAGACTGCATTAGAATCTTTTCTTATTACTTGCAAAATTTTAGAATCTCAAAATCTAATGTATGTTGTACAATCTGGGTTACCTATAATTTAAATCAGTATTGAATTTTTAAAATTAAAACTCTTAGTTTATTCCTAAATCTTAAAGTACAATTTATAAATAGTACTGTTGTTGTCATTAAAAATGTAAAATTTTAATGATTAACAACCATAACTCTGAAGAGAAATTAAGTATTTGATCAACTTAACAAACTAAATTTTTTTGAACAATCAGTCTCATTTACAAACTTGGACATTTTAAACTTCAGCTATAAATGTAATATATTTAGTTTTCTTTTTAAGCACTTTAGGTACTTATCAGACAAGTTTATGTCTCTAATGAGCAAAACTGTCTTGATAATTTAAATAAGTCATTTCATCCTAATAAAATATTAAGCCTATAGTAAATCCACTTCTCTTAAACATTCTAGTTCTGTTTACAAACTTAGTCAAAAATCTTACATCTTCAACTTGAAATCACAAGTCAATTACATTTTTTAAATTGAAATCACAATGCTAATCTGTCAGAGTCTATAATGTGCTGATTCTAAATCACTGCAAACACTTTAAATACTGAATATACACAGATTGCCTCAACGATTAAACATCTATTCTTGAACTTGACACAAAAGTATTAATACTTCATCATCTTTATAATTAATATTAAACCATCCTGGATTTGGAAAGACAATTATAAGGGAATAGGTTTTCCTCTCAGATGTGGAATCTGAGGGTTTGCATGTTCAGGGTGATTCTTTTTATCTCAAATATGGACAACTGGAACCTTTTTTTAGTAGTTGCTGTGAAAATAAGGACTCCAAGCTACATCTTTCAGATGAGGTTTATTTTGCAACCCTTATCTGCTAGTTCAGGATATGTTTTTATCTAACTGATTCAGCTGATTTGGTTAGGTGGTAGTCTATAACAACCCAACTAGGATGTAACTAACTGATAACACTTTGCTCTTTATTTTCTAAATTTTCTGGTTAAAGTCTTCATGATATATATATATATATATATATATATATATATATATATATATATATATATCCTCTCTGAGCTGCAACACTTGTGGATATTTTAATAACATTATTGGATTTTTCATATTTCTCACACTGTTTGATTCTACATATAACCATAAAGACATATTAATGAGAAATGCATTTTGGGGGGAATATATTAAAAGGGGAAACTAGTTTTAGTAGATTCTTAATCAAAGATGTGTGGAGAAGATCATAGAAGATTCCTCTAATTTTCTGTGTTTTGATTAATAAATTTTTCTTTTGAATTAGTTTGTGAATCAAACTTTAAGAAGTAGATCTTTTCCAAGAGGCTTTTTCAGATATGCCAAAAACATAACCAACAGAAAAAAGTAGATAAATTATAGACTTCATCAAAATTAAACCTTTTGTGTATCAGAAGAAACTATCAAGGAAATGAAAATACAACCCAAGGAATGGAAGAAAATATTTGAAATCATTTTTCAGATAAGAACCCAATATCCAAACTATATAAAGACCTCTTCACATCAAAAAAGACAAAAACCCAATTAAGATGAGTTGAATAGTCATTTTTCCAAAGATGAAATACATTTGTCCAACAAGAGTGTGAGAAGACACTCAACACTACTACCATTAGTGAAATGCAAATCAAAACCAAAATGAGTTACTGCTTCATACTCACTAGGGTGGCTACAATGAACAAAAATATGGAAAACAATGTGTTAACAAGGATGTGGAGAAATTTGAATACTTGTACTTTGCATGTAGAATGTGGAAAATGTTTTTTTTTTTACTTCCTCAAAAAGTTAAATATAGAATTATCATATGACCTAATAATTCCATTCCTAGAAATGAAATAGAATTCAAACAAAAACTTATACATGAATATTTATGGCAGCACTATTCACAGTAACCAAATGCTGAAAACAACCACAAAGTCAATCTACTGTTGGATGAACAAATAAAGTGTGGTAAATCCATTTGATGGAATATTGTTTTCTCATAAAAAGGAATAAAGTATTGGTCCATGCTGCAACATGAATAAGCCTTGAAAACATTATGTCAAGTGAAAGAAGTCAGACACAGAGGTTATATATTACCATATGGTTCTATTTATATGAAATATTCAGAATAGGTAAATCCATAGGAACAGAAAACAGGTGGTTAATTTTTAAGGGTTGGGAGGGTGGAGAATGGGGAGTGGCTGCTTAATGGCTATGAGGTTTCTTTAGGGCCTATAAAAATGTGTTGGAAGTAGGTAGAGATGATAGTTGCACACCATTTTGAATGTTTTAAATGCTACTGAATTGTACACATTAAAATAATTAATTATATGTTACGCAAATTATATCTCAATTTAAAAAATTACAGAAATAAAAAAGCTTTTTCAACAAAGTCTTTTTTTCTTTCCCTCCACTAAGAATGAAATGAAGAATCAGATTATTACTTGCATTCTTTCTCGTAACTTTTCTGGTGAAATTTTGCCACAGATGTGGAGGCTTTTTTATATATGTGAGGAGAGAACAACATTCCATAGAAACGATATGGCTGCCAGCTTTATAGGAGCAAAGTGACCTGGCTCCCTTTTACAAATGAGATGATTGCCAATATAACATCAATTATGAATTTTCTTTGTCATTTGGTCCATCAAGAAGCCAGCTCCCTCTAACCTTTAATAGAAATTTCACTAAGTATCAATACACATGTCAGGACTGAGATCAGTAAAAATTTCAAAATATTTCATATGTGACCTTTCCTCTCCTCTTTTTTGTCCTAACATCTGTAAATTATCTTTTGTAAATAAAATGGCTCAACTCTTGTGATATCATGCTGTAGAAACACATATAATAAAAACTTAAAACACATTTACTCCTCAAAATGAGCTTATGACATAGGTTGTATTATTATCCGCATTTTATAGAGAAGAGATTGAAGGACAGAGAAATGAAGTGAATTGGTCCAGTATTCCAGCTAATAAGTGGTGGAGCTGGCTTTCAAACCCAGTCTCACTCCAAAGCTTAAGGTTTTAAACTAATGCTTTTCTGCTTCTCCTAGAATCAGTTTATTGAACCTATTATGTTCTACATGAAGGAAGAAGATATAACAAGGGTGGTTTGTACTAACCAAATACCCATGTGTTTCCCTACATTTCCCAGCCTTCTTTGCAGTTGAGGTAAGGCCATGTGACTAATTTTGGTCTATTAACTGTAAGTAAAAGTGATATGTATCACCTCTAATCCAAGATAGCTAAAGCAGTGGTGAATTCTCCATGCTCCTTCTTGCTTATCTGCAAGACTGGAAAGGAAGAACTTTGAGATGGTAGATATGCAAGATAAAGCAGTCTGGATTCCCTCATTACTGTTAGAGGGAAGTTATACCGCCCCCCAATAAAAGGCTACCAGACCCACATCAGACTTTGACATGAGGGAGAAATAAAGTTTTATTATGTTACACCATGAATTATTTTGTTACCAAAATATATCTTTGCTGCTTTTGGCTAAGAATTCTCCCATGATAAATGATGTAAAGTTTTGACCCAAGGGATAGGATTTTCCTAAGGGTCTCCTGGTGTCTCCTTAGTGATTGTTATGGGTTGAATTATATCTCCTTCCCAAATTCATATGTTCAAGTCCTAACCCCAAGTACCTTGGAATGACCTTACTCAGAAATAGGACCATTGCAGATGTAGTTAGTTAAGATGAGGTCGTTAGCATGAGCTCTCATCCAATATGACTGGTGGCCTTATAAAAAGGAGACATTTGGACACAGAGATACTCACATGAGGAGAACGCCATGTGAAGATGAAGGCAGAGATCTACCAGTAAAGGAATGCCAAAGATTGCCAGCAAGCTCCCGCAAGGTAGAGGAGAGGCCTATGACAGACTTCCCCTCAACATCACCAGAAAACTAACCCTGCCACTACCTTTATCTCAGACTTCTAGGCTCCAGAACTGGAAGAGAACCATTTTCTGTTGTTTTAAGCCACTCAGTCTATGGTGCTTTTTTATGGCAGCCTTGGAAAACTAATATGGTGACCCATGCATGCTGTATCTAAGAGGAATGACCATTGTGACATAATCAGACCTGGGCAGACTGACCAGCACGTGGGCATTGTACACTCACAGATGTGATTCTCCACTAATTCTGTTAGGCACTATCACTGGCATGTTCAGAATCCTTTGGGACACTGGATAAAATGGTTCAAATGAAGTAATGATTCCTCTGTTTAAAAACAAAGCCATTTATAAACAAACATGAAAATAATCATAGGGTCAAACGAAGTTGAAATGGTGATAGGAAGCGTATTACAAATATGTAGTATGGGCAGAACTTGACATCAAGTATGACAATTTTGAGACTTGAAATTGAAATTTCTTGCTAATAATTTTTTTTACCCTGTGAGAAAGGGGAGTCTTGAATGGGAGAGCTCACTAACCTCTAGGAGCTTGTTCAGGCACTGACAGCAAACTCAACTTCCTGGGCCAGGCAGATGTTGAGCCCAAAATGGCATCTTCTTTTTTTCAGCTTGTAGATTCCAGCTATATCCCTGCCTCTTTGCGCTTCTGTTTCTTCATCATAAGTGGGATTCTTGACGCCAGGTAGGAAAGGAGGATGCCTTCTCATTTTGGCAATCTGAACTCGCAAAAGGAATAAACCTTGAATTCCAGCTTCAGAAAGAAAATATTCTGGTACGAACAGCATCCTTATAACAGATCCGTACAATACAAGAGAAACCCTGACATATAGATGTGGAACACAAAATTGCCTAAAGAACATTTATTTTCCCCCTCTGTACTAACACTATAAGTGTGGTTAACAAATCACCCCAAGTAACTCCAAGTGATGTGCCTTGAATCTGAACTGAGAAATCAGGCTTGTGTTCAATTTACAATATTATTTTCTTCTCACATACCTTGAATAGAATAACCACTATGAATCATAGTTGGTCTGCTACTTATTTACTCAGATGGTTTTTGTTCCCTAAACATTTGTTTTACCTGTCTACCCCTTCGATTCCCTGGCTATACCTTTCTTTGCATACCCTCCAGCAAGGTTTGTTTAGTGAAAGTTGTAAGTGAGATATTGATTGCCGGGGGATATTACAAGCCAATAGCCTGTTCCTGCAGGGACTCGCAGGGAGCATAATGAGACATAGTTGTTGGCTGGGATCTAAAGGAAAGGAAAATCATTTGAACAAGACTTCAGTTACTACCCCAGGGAGTACTAGGCTGCCTTGCCTGTTTCCCTACTGTGTGCTTTCTTGTGCTAAAAGAGGCCAATCTGAGAAATGGCAATACATTAGGTCTCCCAGCTGAGGAAAGTTCTGCCAAAAGAGATATCCTCATCCTGCAGTGAATCAACAACCACGTAATGAGCACGTCTGTTCAATTTAATTTAGTTATTCATTGAGCTCTCATTATGTGCATGCAGTGATAGGAGCTGTAGAGATGTAAACTTGAAGCGAGTTTACACCTCGCTTCAAGAGTCCAGACCTCCAGAAGTTCATAAAGAAGAAATTAACCTGAAGGTACCTAATGCAAAGCATATTGCAATGAGTATCTTAATTCATTTCAATTTCATTAAACAAATATTTATCCCATCCTTGCAAGGAGCATGCCAAGAAAGTAAAGGTAAGAAACTTCTGCAAATTTATTTGGGTAGACTGCATGGAAGAGCTGAGGTATCAGCCAGGCCTGAAAGATAGGTCTTTGGCTGATCCAAATTGATATTTCAAGGTGAAAAGTCTTGGCAAAGGCTGCTAAGATATTAGCACAAGATATTAAAGGCATGAATGGTGAGGAGGTGAGGAGGTTGGAACTCAAGATGCTTGAGGTAAGGAGAGGCATGAGAGATGTAACTTTATGTGAAGTATTTCTTGCAGGAGACTTCCAAGAGTGAAAGGGCAGGTCCTCAAATAATGTTTAGCTCAACATCCTTTTACTATAATGTTGGTGAGATGCCATAGGTACTTAAATCTGGTTTATAACGATGAGACTATGGCAAAATGGTTTTGTTGTATGTCATTTTGTTTAAAGTCTCAGAACCTATCATAGATGTTAAATAAGGACTTCCTATAAACATAGATATCTGCTCTGGAACAGTATCCTGCAGTTTATATAATTTTAAGGTCCTTCTTTAAGAAAAAGAGTAAAAATTATAAATATAAAATTGTATATGTAAATAAAAAATTATCTAGAAATAGAAAATTTTTAAAGCAAATTATAAGAATGTTGAAAAGGTCTCTATCTTTTGAGATCTCTTTAAGCAATTTACCAGAAATGTATAGAAATGCTCATGATTGCAACCTGGCTTCACTCACTCTCCATCAGGACCCTCTACAACTCCCAGCATCTCTACCACTCCCAGGAGCGTATTCTAGTAAAGGGCCCTGAAGCTTAAACCTCTTCAGTTTCACAGTAAATACACCTGTGTAGAAGTCTCCAAATGTTGCTGATTTCTTATGAGTAAAAAGTTTTAGTATGTACCTTGGCTGCAGCCAGGGGAATTGGATGCTATGATCATTTCCCTCTAGGTCGGGTGCTTACTCCTGCATCTAGGAGTGAAAATTTGTGATTAGCAACATCTCCTCACCCTGAAATAGACAGAATAGGAAAGCAACAGTTTCCTAAGAGCAAAAAGTGGATAGAAATATGTGCTACCCAAATACTTTATAAGGAGACAACTATCATAAAGAGGAGACTGGAAAAGGGAGAGTCTTTAGATAGGAGGCTCAGCAAGGAGACTAGCCCCAGTCTGAAATGATAAGGTTTTGGACAAGGCTGGTGACCATGGGAAAAGAAATGAGGGATCAGCAGGATCACCGCTATGAAGAAGGGATTAAGAAAATTTAGACCTTCCGGGGCTTTCACCACCCTTAGTATATCCATAATAGCTCAATGAATAGCCAAATGCCAGCCACTCTTTAAGTGTAGATCCAGTTGTTTGAGTTTTATTTCATATCCATTCAGTGCCCTCGAAGTGAGCAATGGAGTCTAGCTGAGACTGTTTCAATCCCTGTAAATATTTACCCACTCACCAGTTCACAGGGTCGAGGGTCTTTCCTTTTTTTTTTTTCTTCCCCTTTCAATGAGGCCACAACACGTATTGTCCCTGTATATTGAAGTGACAGAAAACTAGTGCCTTGATTACTCAGAATGATCTCCTAGGACAATCTTGGTCTCTCTTTGCAATGGTAACATTATTATTTCTTGAATATCAGCCTCTGGCCTCCTTATAAGTAACAGTCAGGTCAGTTTCCAAATGTAATGGCTCCCACTCAGACCATAAAGCTTTGATATACTTAAACTAGTCTTTCACCAAAAGTTCGCAGTAAACAACTAGCCTATAAAAGCTTCCAGGAGGCAAGAATACACCCGCTGTGTTGCTATAATTATTACTTCTCTCCTCGTGATGACCCATGAGGAATACAGTTAAAACGCAGAGATACCACCTTTCTATTTTCTCCATCTGTTTATTTTGCACAGTAAATTGCCAGCTCTGTGTTTGACATAGGAGTAAAACACTGCTGTGCCTCTTATCTGTAACTCTTGGGAGTGCAGCAAAGCATATACACTTTAATTCCAACACAATCAAGAATTTACTTCCCACAAACTACATTTCATGTTTTTTCCTCTCTGATGGCTGTTGGTGTTTGGAGTAGTTTTCAAGTTGTTTGACAATGTGCTTATATCAACAAAATTGAAAATTTATTTCTGCACACAGTGTAAAGACAGAGAAATGGAAATTGCTGTGAGGTTAATGGGAAGCCTACCTGTGACACTATTACTCAAGGTCCGCTTAATTAGGCCACACATTCATAACAGTAGACGCTGTGATGCTAAATGGGGCAGGCAAAGGGGGCAGGATTCCAGCACCATTTTGTAAATCTCAAACCTTTGCAGATGAGAAGAGAAAATTATTTCTCATTACCTGAGACCCAGTTTCGTAAGATCGGTTAAGCAATCATGCCTCTGAATAACACTGAGTGGGGCAAGCTTCTTTCTTAGGAAATGGGATAATTGATTGTGCTTTGAGTAGTTACACATTCAGAGATTGTTGAGATGCTAATTAATTCACTCATCTGCAGTGTTCAGTTCAGTTTTATTCAACAAATATTTATTTATTTTTTCACCCTCTGCAGCAGACACCACACTATGGGCCGAGTGCTCAAAGCCGATGAAATATGGTCCTATTCCTCTCTTGGCATGGTTCTGTTGGAGGAGGGAGAATCGCTTGTAGATTATTTTAATGTAGTGCGGTGCACTCGGTGATAGCAATGTGTGGCATGGAATAAGTGGGGCTTGACTCGGTCTACTTGGCTGGGATAAAGGTCAGAAAAGGTTTCTTGGTCCCTTTGGAAACAGGGGCTACTGCAATGGAGACTTTAAAAAGAAATAGGACTTAGAGAAACAATGAAGACAAAGGCTGGGTGACATAAAAAAGCAGCTTAGATTTCTAGAGGCTAAAGTGCAAAATAGAGAATGGAGGTGAGGGGAGAGAAGTAGACAGAGACCAATCCTGGAAATGCTTCTACGCCATACTGAAGAGATGAAGCTTGATCCTATAAGCAGTGGTGGAGGGTGGAGAATTAAAAATAATGAGGTAAGTAACTAGTATGGTTTATTTTGGGTTTCTCAGCTTGGGTAGAATGGGTTTGAGAAAAATAAGGCTGAAGGTAGAGGATACAAGACATTACAGAGTCCAGGAAAGGGGAAGAGACAGCAGGAGAGAGAATAAAAGGGATGGGGAGATGGAAGAAATGTTCTGGAGTTGAAACTCAGGGTAGAGTCCAGGCTGGAGATGGAGACATGGGAATCATTACCGCATAGGCTATGGATAAAGCCGGATTAAGCATGATTAGCATGTTCATGGGGACTGTGTACAGCAAGAAAAACAAGAAGCTAAGCCCAGTCCTTCAGGGAATGCAGCCTCTTTGAGTGGACAGAGGGACAGAATGTCAGTGAAGGAGATTGGATAGAGAGAAAAATGAGAATCAGCAAAATGTGGCATGACAGAGCTGGGTGAGCAGAGTTAGACTGTTTAACAATAATGCTTCTTCACATCTGGCAGGGCACTGCTAAAGCTAAGATTCATTAATTAATTCAATAAACATTTACTGAGTACCAATCACGTATCACATAGCTGGTAGTATACAACACCTTTAACACAAAGCTTTCCTAAGGTCAACTTGTTAATGACTAGCAAAATGCAAATGACATAATAGATTTGTTGGATTCCATTCTGTCAAGTATTTCTCTGCTCTTTTGTTTTGGTCCCATCACTCTTTGTAGTTTTTTTTTTTTTCCATTTCTAACTTTAAGATTTTTTTTTATATATACAGTACAAAAAGACAAAGACTTTCATCTGAGCATGGCATTCAGAAGGGCAATTGCAGAGATGTTGACTGCTGGTGAAATAAATGCAACAGAATGAGAAAAACATTTGTTCTTTTTATTTCTTAAAGTACACAAGCTGGACCATGTGAGATGAGACTGAATGTTTCTCACTGTTTAATAGCAAAGTTTGCTCTTCATTAGAGTTTACCTCTTCTGCGCTTCTAGTTTCCATAACAAACAGTGTAAATATGTCATATTCTTTTCAAACAGTCATGTGTAAACATACACTTAACACCTGCTAAGTAGATGATGTGGGACAATAAAACCCAACTAACTTAGGACAATCTTATGTCAGACTAGTATATTTTGTTTTTTAAAATCATCTCCTAATATGGCAGGAAAGAACTGGGCTACATAAAGGTAGTTAGAAATGTTTCAATTTTTAGGCAGCTGGTTTTTATCTTTTGGCATGCCCAAGCTATACCTTAAAAAAAAAAAAAAAAGCATCACAGATCTGGTAATCAATGAGAGCCAGGTCATTCTTTAGTTAAGACTTGCTGAGCATCCTGTTAGGCCTCACATTGGGAGCTGGGTAGCAAAGATGAATTAGCTTTACCTACAGCCTTTGCATGATTCATAATCCAGTAAGATAATTCGTATATGTGAGTTCTTTGTAAATTCTTTACCTCCTGGCCCTTTAGATCTCACGCATCCCAATAAGCAGATAAAAGCAAGAAAGGGAAATGGCTTACACAAAAAACCCATAGCATCTGTTGTATGCAGTTGTCGATCTCTGCCATGGCATCTTTGTTTTGGCTACTGATTTCAGCTCCCTCCATTTCTTGCATAGTTCCTGGCTCTGTTCTCTGAGTTGGAGGGCCTGAAACTGTCATGGATGAGACATTCTCTGCTTCTGTCTTGGCCTACAGGACACTCTACTGGGAGAAGTGAGTGGGACAATTCATATGTCTATATAAACATTAACATCAGTTTCAGATCCTAATATAAACACTGCATTTGAGCACTTGCAATGTCATGATGACCAATGTCTTATTAATTAGTAAAAGCTATGTTTAATGTAATATTCTCAGCAATGTGCCCTATTCTTCTTCTAGCTAAGTGTTTATGTATATGGATTTGTTTTTATGATTAAAATCTTATAATTACATTCTCTTCATGCTCTCAAAATACCATTTGGCTTAAAGAACTGGTGTTTTCTCTGGTAACTTCCACATGGCATCTGCTCAAACTACTCTTCAAACGACTGCATTAATTTGCTAAATGTTTATCTCTTTGTGCTTGCCTTGTGGAAACCTATATTTACTAGTTCTCTTTCTCCTAAATTAGCAAAACCTCAGCTTGTTCCATCTGGCAATATCTTTGTTTTCCACTTGGCAATATGGCGCATTGGTTACGAGTGTGGGCTTTAGAGTCCATCATGCTTGGGTCTGAGTCCCAATTCTAGAACTTTCCAGATATCTGATTATAAACAATTTACTTCAACTCTCTGGACTAGGTTTTCTATCTGTAAAATAGATAAACTAACATAGCACAGTCTGGCCCAGAATAAATAAAATCTTCTCTTCCTTCTTATTATTTTTTGGCATAGTGGGAGGCACACAGGCCTTGAAATCAGATGGACTTGTTTAAACTGGGCAAGTGAGTTGCATTTCTGAGTCTCAGTTTCCTTATTTGTTACATAGAAATAACAATACCTTATGGTGCTAACATGTTGTTACAAAAACTAATTAAGATTAGATGTGTAAAAAAATCTGTTATGGTGACATGGCTCTAAAATTCAACACTGTGACTTCATCTTTTAATATGTTAGAACCCCTCCTCCCCTACACACAACCCCCAGCTCTGTGTTGGTCCTTTTTGCCCATTCTCAGTTCTCCATATCTAGCTATCCCAGGGAGGTCTCTGACTAATGTGGTGCTGCCTAGTTTGGTAGTTTGGTCTGCTTGGTCTGATTTAATTTTCCTCGGGCTGAGGGATTAGTGTCTTTGACACAGAGAGCTCCGGGAAAGGAGCACACCCTGGACTAACAGTATGGTGATGGCCTTCAAGATATAGCCATGTTCTCCTCTGGCCTGTGTAACTCCAGTAGTGTGACTGGAGGCTCAGCTGGGTACTGGCCACAGAGGACATTTTCTTGGAGGGCCTCCAAATGTTAATTCTGAAGACGATGTTGGGTCCAGAAGGTGATGAGCCAGATGGGCAACACCAGTCCCTGATGAGATCCTCATCTCTCCACACCCAGCCCTGTCTGAGTTTCAGAACACAAGAGGAAATTTAGCAACCTCCACACACATACATGCCAAGCACACATAAAAAACAGCTATTCCAGTTGACACTTTGCCAATGGAAATTAATATGCTGTAGTGTGCTAAGCATGCTCTCTACTTAATAATAACCAGACTTAAGAGAATGAGAACAAGATGCAAGACTACAGAGAAATGAAGAGCAATAACATGTTTGTCATATTTTTTCATATAGTGTAAATTTCCAAATCCTAAAGGCAGTAGATTTTATATATAATTTAACTGGGGACCTTTCTGTCAGGTGTTTGTTATTAAGAATGAGTGACATCTCAGGAGGACTTGATTGCTTCAGAAAGAACAGAAGCAGGATTTAGGAATTTCTTCGCCAAATTACTCTAGTGCCTGGCACATAATTACTGCTCAATAAAAATTTGTTGAATGAAGGTATAAAAGAATATATTCACCTGTGAGGATGATATTCATAGACTCAAATGGCTAGCTCTATTTTTAAAACATTTTGCAATTTTGGTTCTCCATAGAATTCCAAACCAGATATTTAATAATAATTGGTTAAAACTAATGATAAATGTTTTCTGAATGAAATAGAGAGCTCAACCCGAGAGACCATTTGCTATTAGCCGGAATTCTGTTTCTCTTTTTATTTTTTCAGCTCCAGATAAGACAGTTTTGAGGATACTTCCTTTTTCACACCCCACCCCTCCAACCCTGCAGATAAGGGCACTATAAACTAAAATGATGCTTCCTTATACGAGCACTGAGATTTTTCTAGGGCTGTTCAATCCTGCCACAGGGACGATGGCTTGCTTATAAAGCTTGGGTAATGAATAGCCCAATAATTACTTTCACATTTATTTAGGACAATCTTCTCACTGTCACTGTGCCAATGCCATCAGAACAACTAGATGTTGCACGAAAAAGCACAAGCTTTGGAGAAAAAGCAAAAAGCCTGAGCTTAAATGTCTGCTCTGTCACTCATCATTTTCATGACTTTGAGCTGGTTATTGAACATATTTTAACCTCATTTTCCTCACAGTGTTGTTGTTCCAGTTAAACAGGATCACATCAGCACAGCTCCTGACACCTAGTAGGCCTGCAGTGTTAATTTTCTCTGAATTTCCTATGGGCCCACTTTGCCTCCCATTACCCCCAGCTTTCTTATTTTCTGCCAGCCTTTCCCTGTTTCCTCTTTTCTCCTGGCTAACCTGAGGCAAATGAAAACTCACTAGCCTTCTCTCCCTCTAGAATATCACCTGACAGTCAGACAATTTCTGTGATGCTGTTACTTGATCTGTATCTCCTTGTCCATCACATAGAGAGGGTGAGAGTTTGAAATACTTGGAGATGCCCTCGGGTGCCTTCTTCCAGGACAGAAGTCTGACTTTGTATTATGATGGATTCAATAGAAACATGTAAAATTTTAAAATTCACATTCACATATTAAATGTACTTATCTGCTCAATTCATACAGCCCATCTTAAGATTTTTCCCTAGGGGCAGGTTTGAATTGCATTGCCTCAGTTTCTGTGGGTATTGAGGATGGAGACACCAGCAATCGCTGCAGTTGACATTCAGTGGTCACCTCTAACCCACTGAGTGCCTGTCGCCTTTCACTAATATCATTAATTACTATGGTCTATTTTTGACACAGCAGCCAAAGTGATTCTAAAACATGACATAACACATAACACTCTCCTGCTTGGTGTCATCTAGTGGCTCCCTATGTAACCTAGAATAAGAGTTGGCCACACATAGCATGGTTGGGGTGAGTCTATGGGATCTGGCTTTGCCTACTCTGCCACGGCATCTCTTTGTCTCTTCCTTATTTATTCTGATCCTACCCCATGGGCCTCTTTGCTGTGTCCCCAAGAAGTCAGGATCACACTTCAGAACCTTCCCACCTTGTTGTTCCTTATTCCTGGATGCTCATTGTTTCATATAGCTACGCTATTCCAGTCTCTGCTCACATGTCACCTCTTCAGAGGAAGGAGGTCTTCCCTGACTACCCTATCTAAATTAGTGCTAGAGACCACCACATTCTGTTCCTTAATCAACTAGATTTTTCTGTACACACAAACACATTTCTTTGTTTAAAGCCTGTCTCTCTCTCTAGAACACAGAATCTCTAAAATGTAGGAACTTTATTTCCATCACTGCAGTTACTCCAGAACCTAGAATGTGAGCCTAAAGAAAGCCCAGAGAAGGCGCTCAGTAAATGTTTGGTGATTGAATGAAGAAATAGATTGAGACTAGCTCTGAGGCTGTTCTGTGGTTTGGTAAGAAAAGAGCTGTGAAATCACTTTTGCTTTAAAGACATTGAGATGCTGTCTTCATAATAAGAACAAGAACAACAGTAATATAATAGCTTCGAGTTATTAAACATTTAGGATGCCTTGCTCTATAGAAATCTTCAAGAGGCTTGTGATCATTCATGAGCTTATAATTTTATCACTTTTGTCTATGGAAAAATATGCCGTAGTTTATTATAAGGTTATTCCAAAGAAAATGTATAGTTTTAAACAGCTATGCTAAGATAACTCAGCATGAAAATTGTACTCTCATCTATTAATGTACACAGAATGTTATGTCACAAGAAGTCTTTTCAAATTTTAGTCTTTTCCCTGACACATCTCTCAACACTCTAACCTGACTACCACCCCACCACCTTCATCTCCTGCCAAACAAATCCAGACAAAGTATCAGGGGGAATAGGTTGAAATTCTAAAATTTAGGAGGTAGTTTGAGACAGGTCTGGTTTAAACATGTATGGCCTTGGAAAAAGTACTTGAAGTCTCTGTGCCTCAGTTTCCTCATCCTTGAAATGGGGATAATAAAGTATATCATAGGTATGAACTATTCAAGGAATAAATGGAATAATATATAATTCAATTAGCTTAAAGTCATCACTCAACAATCATTAATATTTAAAAAAGAGGACTAAGTACTTGGGGCTTAAGAAAGGAATTTCTTGCCCTCCCCCCAGTAATCCTTTCTAATATGAGACAAATACTTTTCTGTAGGACATTTATTAAAATTATACCAGTCTGCAAAAATTCATACAAATATGCCAATATTCAAATTTTAAAAGCTGGCAGATTGTTCCTTTTTAAAATGCCTTTTGAATATAAGTTCTAATTGTCCTTGTAGCTTTCACTATGGCTACTACATGACTTTAGCACCTTCAACTCTCAACCCTTGGGTGAAGTGAATCTTTAGGATTTGTTTTGTTGTGGTCCCCTCCCCTCCCTCCACCCACACCATTTTTTAGTACAATTTGTACCAATTGCCTTCTAGAACTCCCTTGTGAATGGTGTAAGAGGAGTAATTCCAGAAATAGGCCTAGAGAATGACTGGTTTGCCTGTACATGGGGTCTGATGTGACAGAGTTCCACTGGGGCCTTTTGTGTCACTCAGAGAGTGATGTTAAGAGCTTAAATCTTTCTTTTAAACCACAGCCACTTCTCTTAAAGCACATGCAAAAGCATGCATTAATGACTTCACTAAGTACTAGGGCAATTTTATTAGTATTCCTTCTGTTGAATGTCAGCTTTTATTTGGAGGGAAAAATATATATTTATTTCAAATGGTTACCCTCGTTCACATAAACACATACCCATCTGAGGCTGGGGAAGATCCAGAGAGACCAAAAAAAGTGAGATAATCCGAGGACATATTCCTGAAATGACTTATCTTATAAAAAATAGTACAGAGATCTGTAGGAAGTCAGGTGTATATATGTGTGTAGTTGGGAGTGGGGCAGGGCTCCAGGATAAGACGAAGGACAAGAAACATATATTACTCCAGCAGGAGTAATTTCTTATTTCTTGCATATCTTTCCACTGACAATAAAAATATACTATTGCAAATTACACATCAGCTGTTTGCAGTGTCTGAGACAGAATGCCTCAGCTGTGATTTTTCTTTTTTTCCAAGCAGGAAACCAGGAAATGAGTCATAAAACATTAATACTGCCTTAAAATAACTTAGGGTAGGGTGATCCCAAGACGAACTCAAGTTGAGCACGAGAGGGAAGTTGTACCTCCAGAGGAGAATTTTCATTAAAGAGGACTTGCCCTTTCCCACGGAGAGCTCTGGTTTGGCTTCTTGAAGCTGGGAGGGCTGTGTCATGCATGCTGAGTGGGAATCCTGTCTGCTTCTCACATTTGTGGAGCATTCCTTCTCTCAATGGAGAAAAAAATGGCTAAAAAAGTGAGGCAAACTTTCTATTCAAACAAAGGAATCTTAACATATCACCTGGCCAATTATAAGTGTTTTTAAGTTTCCACATGCTCAATTAAATTTAGGACCTCACTAATTTGAACATGTGATAACTTGGGAGGAACTAGGCTAAAATATAGAGAAATGGTTAAGGGCATAGGTTCAGGCTTCAGACAGATCTAGGTCAGGATACTAGCTTTGTCTCATTAATTATGACCTTGAACAACTTATTTACTCTCTCTAAGTCTGTTTTCTCTTTGGTAAAACTGGAACAATATCTAATTATAAAGTAGTTTTGAGAATTAAATGAGATAATGAATGTATAAGGGTCCATGATAAAAAGTGGTCACATTACCTTTCATAGTTAGATATCCCTAAGCCATCACCTTACTGATTATAGAAAGTCCAATTTTCCACTGGATCCTTCTCCCCCAAGTTGTTTCTGGGAATAGCAGAGAAAATGCTTACAATTTCTACAAATTAACCCTGGCAGTTATTATTTCTATGAAAGATTTCTGCTCTAGGTATCTCCTGCTAGCTCATGCCATTGCGTAACTAACTTCTCTAGACTTGAATTAGTTCAGATGAAGCCACAGTTAGCCCACATACTGCCTCTATGTGAGTCAGTGAAACATGCCCCTTCTAGATAGGACCACAGATGAAAATTTTGGAAGAGTAAGAAAATGATGTCCTCTTTACCTAAGTGGATTCTGCATCATATCAGGATACATAGTTTGCTGAGGGGTGTGCAAGCTGGGTTTTGGCCCTTACCCCTCTCCCTTAGCCAGATGCTTTTGGGTAATAATAATAAAAAAGATAACATAATCTTGAGCAACAGCTCTGGGTAGTGTCTGGCTGTATGTAATAGAGAATTCCAAAGCAGCACTGGTTTAAATAACATAAAAGTTAATTTCTTACACATATTTACACATATATGGAAGTAGCCCTTCCAAGATTGATCTGACCACTTCGTAGTGTTGTTATTGGAGTGCTAGTTCCTGTTTTTCCACTCCACACTCCTAAGTATATGACTTCTGTTGTCAAGGTCATGCAATGGTCCATAATAGCCATAGAGCTCATACTATCTTATCCAAGTTTTAAGTAGTAGGAAAGAGGAAGGTGTGAAGATGGGTATGCCTTGTGCACAAAAGGATTTTTGCACAAATTTATTGAAGAAAATTGATTATACAACCGTATCTATCTGCAAAAGAAACTGAGACATGTTATCTTTTTAGTGGACACATAAGTATATGGTTATTCTATCATTCCTTTTCTAAGACATGAAATACTTTATCCAAACCCATCAGAAAAATGGAAAAGTTGGGTCTGTAACAAAACATTTTTAAGCAGAGGCCATTAATTGTATAAGAAAATATACACTGCTACATAGAAATTAACTGATTAGATCAAAACTTTTCAATATTTAAAACAGAATAAAGTTCCCTGTAAAAGCAGCACCTTGGTGACATTTTAACATTAACATTCCTCTTTTTTTTATTCAACAGAATCCATACCAGCCTTCTCCTAATCCTTTTTAAGGGCAGCCATGTCCTCACAGACCTCAGAAAACTCTCCTTTCTCCATCCCCTCACCCACTTACCAACGAACAAAGGTACACTTGGCATACATCAGGTCAAACTTGTGGTCCAGGAGAGCCCAGGCCTCAGCAACAGCTGTGGTGTTGCTCAGCATGCACACAGCTCTCCGTACTTTGGCTAAGTCTCCACCAGGTACTACAGTTAAAGCCTGCTAATTAACGTGAACTTTGAAGCCAGTGGGGTACCAGTCCACAAACCAGAAGGTACCCTTTGTCTTGGTGGTAGCAACGTCAACATTGACATCTTTGGGAACCAAATCATGGTGACTCTACTATTGAAGAAGTTGGGAAAATGGATGTTGGGGGTAGCAATTAACAATTTCTCATAAGGCCTTTCTTACTTCCAGTCTACACTGCTCTAAATATGAATCCAGTAACTCCCTTGCCATTACCTTGCCTCCACCCAGTTCAGAAATGCTAAACATCTGATTTAGTAGCATTTTAATTGAGTGCATGGTAAAACAAAAAAGTATACTGCAGAGAGCTGAAGGCAATTAAGTAAGTGGGTTCTACAGTCAAATTGTCTGGATCCAAACACTGGCTATGTGATGATTTCTTTGATTTGAAACCTTGGGTGTCTTTTTCCTTAACTTTTCTGGGTTCTGATTTTCTCAACTGTAAAATAATAAGATTGTTATGAGTATTAAATGAAATAGTACACACGCAGCTCATGGAGTGTAGAGTGGAGATATTCTTACAAATTAGCACTCAAAGGGTATGAGAACAGATGCATTGTGACATATTTCTGGCCATAGATTCTTGCACAACATTTAGGTCTTTGGTCCATCCTTCTATTCTGTGGTGATATCTACGAAGTCCTTCTTAATATCAAAAACACCACTCGATCCTTGACTGCTTATTGATCTTTATCCTTGGTTTGCTCCATTGTATTCTTGAATAGCCAGAAAACTTACATTTGAGCAGTTAGTATAATTCTCATCCTTCGTGGGAAATGAACACTTCACTTGGCTTATATTTGTCCGCCATTATTCATCAAAACGATTTGCCAGAAATAAATGGCAGGAAGGAAAGCCACGGAGGAGTAAAGACTACCCAAGGCCTTCAGTTCTTTGGGATTGCCTGCAGTATCTGGCTCCCATGTTCCCTGGCCACAGTACGATCTGCTCTGCCAGTTCTCATGCATTATTCACATGGCAGTATGTGGACTATACTGGATAGCCATATATAAGTGCTAACCTTAATTTTTAAAATTTATTTTGAAAAAAATATTTTAGAGACAAACAGGAAGATAATGAGTATGGTGGCCAGTAACATTAAACAGGTTAGTATATGAAAATCATACTATTTACCTGGGAAAAAGTCTTCAAAAAATGTTCAGTGAAAAAATAAAAATGATAATAAATGATACTGCAACAGTGATCACTTTTCAGGTTTATACGCTCTGACCTCCATTTGAAGGTCTTTGCTTTGCTCCCCACAGGCTCTCAGGCAGCAGAGGCCCCAGACTTCATAAGAACCTCTAGGTCTCTCAATTTTTCTCACTTTTGACCCCTCACCTGTGTCAGTTCTTAGCACATAAGTTGTTGGAAGTCTTCTCCTTCCCCTTTCCAAGTTCATGCTGTTTCTTACATGAGCACTTTTTAGCCAGAACAACTAGGCAAGAGAACAAACTAACAAACAAAACAACACTTTCATTTCCTTTAAGGGTAGCACCTAGCCCCACCCAGAGGCATGGTCTGACCTCCATTGTCCAGACAAGAAAACTAAAGGTTGAGAGTATATAGCTCAAAAAGTAAGTTGGTTTTTTTGTTCCAGTTCAAATAATTCCAAATTAAGTAATATTTGGGCTTTAAAATCCAGTCTAAAATCCCTATTTTGGAAACACATTTCTCTATATCTGCAGACATAGCACAGTTAAGCTTGATCTAGTTTACATTATAATAATAAGCAAAATACTTAATATCTTAGTCAATAGCATCATCAAGATTTATAGTGATGTCACATTTTTTTTCCCAAGAAACTATGGATGAGAAACTATGGACTCGTGTTTTTGCACTAGTAACGGTAAGGTTTTCTAATGATAATCCCAACTTCCCACCCCCAAAAAGATGTCCCAAAGATATCTATCTGGAGAAATGGAAAACTGTCAACCATTATCCAATTGCATTTCTGTTGTTGGAAATGAAAATAAACCATTCTTTTACTGGAGACCTCATTACAAATATATAGATCTTTGTAGTGATTAACATGTGATAAGTGCTAAAACAGTAGCTATTGTTCCTACCTGCTTCTTTCTAAAATAATACTTTTCATGACTTTGAATAAAGGGCTGCTGTAAAAAAATGTCACAATATTGTAAAATCAAGATCACATAAAATAAAAGACCTATGCTCATTGCAAAAGACAGTACATTACTGTGAGTTTCCTTGTAGCCAGGACAAAGAAAGGAAACACGTCAAGCTTTATAATTCAGAGATGCCTAAGCACACTAAACTTCAAAGGAACAATTTTTTCATGGCAGTGCATTCTAAAAGATATTCCCCCCGTGGACTCTTCTATAGAAAGTGCTGAGAGAATTAATGTACAGTGTCCTTGCAAACAGATTTATAAAATCTGCACTAATAGGTTTCATATGGCTACTTCTTGTAAGAACTGAGAAAAGCTAAAGGTACAGGGGTTTTTGTGCAACTTAAGACAATGCTAAGGGCAGCTGAGCTGATGTGATCTACCTCCAGAAGTAGATGCAAGGCTTGTGCTTTAAGACTTACTACCTAAACATTCTTTCCTCTCAGTTGTATAGCAGACATTTGATGAGGATGAACTGTCTGTCTAGGGGTTGTTATTTTCAGAGGATGCGATAAAGACAAAAGGAGTAGTTGGTAGAGTTGAATTTGACCTTTGAAAGTGTCTTTATGGAAAGTTTGCTGAGTGCAACTTTCTACTTGAATACAAGTTTATCTTTTCAAGTTTTTTTTATTACAAAATACAATAAATACAATAAACAATTGGTTAATAAAAATTACTTATACTTCTATAATTATAATATAATTACAGTGGTGATTTTAAATTATATCCATAAATTCTTTGATATTCCTCCTTTCAAAAAGGGAAAGCTAATTTTCCTCCCCTTAAGTGAGGACTGACCTTAGTGACTTGAGTCTAACAAATAGAATGTGTGGGCAGTGAAAACATGGGACATCCAAGCTGAGGTCATAAAAAGCCTGTGGCTTCCTCCCTCCTCTATATCTCTTGCTCTGGATGGGGACAACCACCATTTTATAAAGACACTCTGGAAGCTCTATGGAGAGACCCATGTGGTGAGGAATTGCCGCTTCCTGCCAGTAGATAACAAGGAAGCGAGGCCTGCCATCAGCCTTGAGAACGAGCCTTCTTAGAAGCTGATTCTATAACTTCAGTCAAGCTTTCAGATGACTGCAGCAGGAGCCCACAGCTTGACTGGGACCTCATGAGAGACCCTGAGCCAGAACTACCCAGCTAAGTGACTCCCAAATTACTGACCTGCAAAAACACTGCAGGTAATAATGCTTGTTGCTTTAAGCTGCAAAATTTTGAGGATAATTTAGTTCACGGCAATAAGTAACTAATATCAACACCATTAATACCCTTTTGTATTAGTTACTTCCATTTTTCCCCTCTGCCACAGAGAAGCATTGTTCTATAGTTCCAACCAGACTGTGCATAAACTTGTCTTCTACGTTTTTTACTGTCTTTGAGAGCCAATATGCAGGAGTGACTCAGAATGCAAACCATAGAGCCAGCTTACACGGGTTTGAATCCTGCTTCCTCTCTTTCCATGTGATTTTGGGTATGTGACATTCTTTGTGCCTAATTTTTCTCATACGTAAATTGGACATGATAACAGTGCATGGGGTTATTGTGAGGATCAAGTGAGTAAACATGTATAAAATCATTAGAAGAGTGTCTGGTAGATCGTTAAGTACTATAGAAAAGTAAGCGATGACCGTACCATATAACTATTAATAATCACTCCCCCATTTTTTTATAGTGGTAAAATATACTTATTGAAATTTGCTATCTTTATAATTTTTAAATGTACAGTTCTGTGGTATTAAGTACATTTAGAGTGTTGTGCAACTGTCACGATCATCCGTCTCCAGAACTCTTTTCACCTCGCAAAACTAAAACTCTTCAGCCATAAAATAATAACTCTCTTTCTCTCCTTGCCCCAGCCCCTTGTAAACACCATTCTACTTTTTGTCTCTATGATTTTGATTACTCTACCTCATAGAAGTGGACTCGTATAGTATTTACTGCTTTGTGACTGGCTTATTTCCCTTAGCATAATGCTCATCGTCCACGTTGAACATGTTAACATTTCCTTCCTTTTTAAGACTAAACGCTATTCCATTGTATGTATATACCAAATCTCACATTGTTTATTTGTTGATCTGTTGTTGGACACAGATTCCTTCCATGTTTTAGCTATTGTGAATAACGTTGCTACAAACATGGATGTACAAATATCTTTTTGGATCTTGCTTTCATTACTTTGAGTATAGTTCCCAAACTGGAAACTGCTGGATTAAATGATAATTTTAATTTTTTTCAGAAATGGTCATACTGTTTTCCATGCTGGCTGTACCATTTTTCATTCCCACCAACAGTGTACAGTGGTTCCAATTTCTCTACATCCTCACCAACACTTGTACTCTCTCTCTCTCTCTTTTATTGTAATCATCCTGACAGGTACAAGGTGGTATCTCCCTGTAGTGTTGATTTGCATTTCCCTAATGATTAATGATATTGAGCATCATGTAATGTGCTTATCAGCCATCCTTACCAGACATCTGATTTGTAAATATTTTATCTCATTCTTACTCTGTTAGTGTTTTTTGATGCACAAAAGCTTTTAATTTTCATGGAGTCTAATTTGTCCATTTTTTCTGTTGTTTCCTGTGCCTTTAGTCAGATCCTTCCCCTTTCTTATCTCCCCCCAAAAATCATTACTAAATCCAACATTGTGATACCTTTGCTGTATATTTTCTCCTAGGAGTTTTGTAGTTTTAGGTTTACATTTAGGTCATGGTCCATTTTGAGTTCATTTCTGTATGTGGTGTTATATAAAGGTCCAACTTTATTATTTTTTTTCCTTTTTTCTTCTTTTCTTATCTTTTTTTTGCATGTAGATATCCAGTTTTCCCAGTACCAGTTCTTGAAAATACTATATTTTCCCCATTTAATGGTTTTGGCAACCTGTTGAAAATCATTAAATCATATATGAATGTACATTGCTGAACCCTATTCTATTCCATTGGTCTACATGTCTGTCTTTATGCCAGTACCACACTATTTTGATTACTATAGCTTTGCAGTAAGTTTTGAAATAAGGTGTATGAGTCCTTCAGCTTTATTTATTTATTTATTTATTTATTTATTTATTTATTTATTTATTTATTTATTTATTTATTTATTTATTTTCAGGGTCATTTTGGCTCTTTGAGGTCAGTCTCTTGAGATTTCACACAAATTTTAGAATGAATTTTTCTTTTTCTACAAAAAATATATTTTTTTGAGATTTTGATAGGGATTTCATTAGATCTGAAGGTCCTTTTGGGTAGTATCAACATCTTAACAATATTGATTCCCAGTCCATGCATATAGATATCTTTTCATTTATTTATGACTTCTTTAATTTCTTTTAGAAATGTTTTATAGTTGTCATTGTATTAGTCTTTCACCTCCTTAGTTAAGTAATTCCTAAATATTTTATTATTTTTATGCTCTTGTAAATGGAATTATTTTCTAAATTTCTCTTTCAGATTGTTTATTATTACCATATAGAAATGCAACTAATTTTTGTGTGCCACCTATAAATTAGTTCTAATAGAATTTTTTGGGGGGAAACTTTAGCATTTTCTACATAGGAGAACATGCCATCTGTGAACAGGTTATATTGCTTCTTCCTTTCTGATTTGGATAACTTTTATTCTTTTTTTTTTTCTTGCCTCATTGCTTTGGCTAATTTTTCCCATACTATATTGAATACAAATGGTGAAAGTAGGCATCCTGCCTTGTTTCTGATTTTAGAGAAAAATATTTTAGTCTTTCACCAGTGGGTATAACATTTGCCATGGGTTTTTCATATACAGTTTTTATGATGTCACAGTAATTTTCTTCTATTCCTAGTTTTTGAATATTTTTTAAAAAATCTGAAATGGTGTTGAATTTCTCTACCAATTTTGATAATCAGGTGTTTTTTTCTTTTATTCTGTTAATATGGTATATTACATTGATCATTTTCCTATATTGAACAAGCCTTGAATTCTAGGAATAAATCCCATTGCTCATGGTACATAATCCTTTAAATATGATGCTGAAGTTGGTTAGCTAGTATTTTGTTGAGGATTGTTGTAGCAATGTTAATAAGGGATATTGAAATGTATTTTTTTTTCTTATAGTGTCTTTGTCTGACTTTGGTATCAGGGTAATGCTGGCTTCATAAAATGAGTTAGGGAGTGTCCTCTTCTCTTCAATTTTTTTTAAAAAAAATTTGAGAAAGACTGATTTTAGTATTTTTTTTTAATGGTTGGTAGAATTCACTGGTCAAAAGTACAATGTAAAAATATAAACAGACTTATTATTCCTAGAACTAAGAGCTTTCCAGAGGCAGGGAACTATGCCTTTTTATTCTTCCAGTACATAAATTCCATAGTAGCTATGACTGTGTTTAAATTACATATAAGGGCTACATATCTCTACCATTTATTATATAATGGACACTCAACTAATGTTAATTGAATGAATGAGCTAATTACTCTTACCTTGAATGGTGACTTCTGTGACCTTTGGCAAGATGTTCACCATCTGGATCCCTCTGCCTTAGCTCTCACTTGTGCTGCTCCTTTATCAACAGGAATTTCTTCAGGGGTCAGTTCTTCCATAAGCAGAGCCAGCAGCAGTTCTAGTATTTGTCATTATCACCAGAGAGGCCCCAGGACTTCACTAGATGCTATCTCACTTGGATGACTGAGAAGAAGCAAGAGAGAAACAAGCAAAAGAAATGGCCTTAGCTTGTCTCAGCATTTCTTCATCTGCTCATCACCCTTCTTACTTTCCTCATACAGACAGATAACACATATCTACACATCTCTCTGCCCTCTTCCATCCAGAAAGACTCACGTGCACCTCCCAAGTATCATTTTAGGGCTGGAATCCAAAGTCTTCTCTTATCTGAAATTCGCTGTGCACTTGCCACTTGTCAGAGCCTGTGAATAGCTCAATGGGTATTTTTATAGTCAGCACTAAAAAAAAATCACCACACCACTAATAAATTTTCCTTATTATTGTAAGTATTGGCAAAGACAACTATCTGGAGAGATTGACTGCCTGAAAAGCTTCATTATACTGCAAGAGTATTTTTGATAGAATTTCAGCAGCTCCTGACTGACTGTCAACTTCAATATATAGCTTTCTAAAGTTGTCCCCCACCCTCCTTAATTGGTCCTCAAACTCACAGAAACACTGAGGTCAGTTGTTGAGAATCTGAATCTTTCCAAGTAATTAACAGGTAGAATTACCAGGTAGCAGGCAACATTTGCCTGTAATTCATCAATAGGGGCTGATGTGGGGTAATTGTCATCTTGAATGGCCTTGCAACTATGTCTAATTTAAATTGTCAATAGAGTTTATTTCTGTCTTTTGTTCCTAGTGACAGGTGGTTAATTTTCCCTTGAGAATTGAGGCTCAAAGTAAGGCAGATATCTGGAACATATGAATTTTAAGGAAAAAATTTCTCCAGCAACTCAAAATACATTAAAGCATTTAAACATCATTCCTCTACTTCCACAACCTGGTTAGGTTATATCAACCTGTGTATTCAAGGTAGGTACACAGTATCTCTTAAATCAAGGTGGACATTCACCTTTTACCAAGCAGCAAAGGTACACTTTGCCAACTGGATTGGGGGCAGGAAGTGATGCAGATGAGGGTCTTTTAATGCTCACTACTTGCTTAGTTGTTTTGTTGGCTGCTACCTCTACTGGGCTTTTTGCTTTCAGTTTAACATCCTTTCTTTCTTAATTTCTCACTGAACTGTTTTCCAATTCAAGATAGAGAGATTTGCCAAAATGACAGAGCCTATATTGCATATAAATTGTGCCTAGATTTACAGAGTGCTGGTTCAGGAGCACATTTTTTCATCAGCAGATTCTGGTCTTGGCTGACATAAAGTTTTGTGACTGCTCTTGGGATCAGTCATGGGTCGAGCTGCTGTGAGGTCTGACTGTTTCGTTCTCATACCTTCCCTCTTTGAAGTCTCCTTGATTGGAGAAAATCATTGCGTGTTTTATATTGAAAGACAGGGTCCCATTTTCTTTCTTTCATTTCTTCTTTTTTTTCCTTCTGACTCACATATAGAACCAAGATGTTGGGTTCCAGAAGCCCGTATGCTAATTCACAGATGGCTTTTAGGAATGATTTTTTTTTCTTGCCACTCGAATCATTAAGTAATGTGCTTTATTTTTCAATACAGGATAAAAAAATCATTCTAAATAGACATCAATGTCATATGATGCCTAACGATTTCTTCAGGTATAGAAATCAATGTGGTTTGATAAGGACTGTGAATGAGACACAAATTTTACAATAAGGTTTTTCTTGGACTTGCTTTCTTAAAGATTTCACTTAAAGTTAAATTCTAAAATGCTGCTGATACAACAGCTGGTATTCAACATTTGTTTTGAATTTGTATCTAATCAAGATAAATAGATTCTCTTTATAACTAAAAGAAAAAACTAGTATTAAGGGGAAAAAAAGAGTAATGTGGTTGTAATCAATACATTCTGTTAATACAGTATAAGTCAGAGTAAGTATCATCACTTCTTTTTTGGGAAGGAAACATAAAAGCATGCTGAGAAAAGCACCCATGGCATTGTCATAGGCATTCAGTATCTATTTGGCTATTATAGCTCATCATTCAAAGAGAGACCAAGCTCGAAAAAGCAAACCTACTGAAAAGTTACCTCTGTAACATTCAGATGATTAAAAATCTTGTCCCCCAATCTCTCTTATTAGAGAGCCATCAGCAAATAAAAGGTGATCTCTGTAACTTTTGGTACCAAGAACAGGACATGTGTTACAAGCCAATCCATGACATTGCATATATCCCACTCTGACAGGGATTTCTGATAAATTCTGATTCAACCCGACAGATGTGTCACAATGTCTAACCCCTTTAAAGCTCTTGGACAGTGAATGTTTTAAAGGAGCAAATTGGAAAAGATGCTTTAAAAAAAATTTATATATATATATATATATATATATATATATATATATATATATATAGAGAGAGAGAGAGAGAGAGAGAGAGAGAGAGAAATGTTTCCTTCAGTGTCTATATTGCCTCCAAACCCCTTCCTTCTGCATAGTACTAGGAAATAGGCAAGATGTCAATCTAGGCATTTAAATAGTAATAGGGAAACAGATACTAGATAGTGTTTCCCTGCCACTGAAACAATAAAATATAAATGGGCTTGCCTTTTCCCAATTAAAACCCCAAAGCTCTACAATTTTAATAAGAAGACCTCCTTCAGAGGAACCACTCAGTGGCAACAAGCTTGCATACCTGCGTTAAAGGCTTTCGGGATTGGAAGCCTTTTTGTTCTCTGGAATAAAAATGGGGGTGTTCTCTTAGTCAAAGGAAGGAGCTGCCCTCTGAAAACCCTCCCAAACCCACTCCGTGTGTTTGAGCTCTGGTCCACATTTCTGGATCGCATAAATCCATTCTCAGAGTGCGGCACAGCGCCAGATTCCACGGGGCCAGGAGGTGCATTCATGAAGCGCTGTGACACCCTTGGAATTGCACACAGTTGTGAGGTCTGCTTCTCAGACACTTGGACAACTGCCACGAGGCAGGGAGGGAGGAAATTGGGCCGGTTTGCATTCTGCTGCAGACCAGGCTTTTGGATGACAGGATTCTTTCCAATCAAAATGCCATGGATTACTCCCTGCTGTGAGCTAATAGGGTGCTAATTAGCATATTTCATTTATTTACTTAACTGGGCTAGAAACCATTGGGCACGTGGCCCACTTAGAATGGTTTCCTGGGGAAGCCATGAACTGCTTTAAGCACTACCTCCACACATTAAGAAAACCGGTTCACAGAAGCACAATTCCAGGCCCTCTGAGGAGCCCCCACTTCTCTCTCCTTCACACCTCTCTCTCCTCCAAATGCACACACAGAGCATGCACTATGGCTGGAGTCTAATCTGGTCTCACTTCAACAAGAATCTGAAATGAGAAATGAAATTGCATGGACATTTTCTATAGTATATCTCCATGGGTGCTTTCAGCAACTGCCTGGACCCTCTTGACTTTCTGCTTCACCTGTAATCATGACTCCTGGGCGATGGTAGAAGCAGAGGCCTCTCCTGTTCTCCTTTTCGCTCTCTCTTTCAGACCAGACTCATGCAGAGAGTGAGCATGGTTTCTGGGTTCCAGGGTCCTCTCTGGACTACTACTTGGGGAATCTTAAAACACCTGTTTGCCCTGGTTTCCTCCTTTCTTAGCAAAGCACTCACTTTCTAGTTCCCACACTACACTAAAGCACCTTTAAGTTCTTTAGAGTTCCTTATCTGTTAATCTCTCAAAAGGCATGTTTTCAGTTTGTTCAGGGGCAAACCATTAACAACATACAATGAAAACAAAGCAGCCCAAACCACTAAGCGAAGAGAAACGGATCCCAATCTCAAAACCATTCCCATGTTGGGGAGGCCTAGTGTGCTAAGCAGAAATACCAAAGGCCTGAGAAGGGAGCAGCCAGTGCTCTACAAAGAACTTTGCCTTAGTGAGCAAAAGAGCTCAAAAAGCGACATCATGCTGTAGGAGTATTTCTCAATAACTTGGTAGAAAGAAATATGTGTAAAGGATCTTGTGGTGTTTTTGCATAAATCTTTATTCACCAAAGACTTAATTAAAGGTACAATGATCTGCCCTGGTGTTTGAGCCTTAAAATCTTAAAGTCATCATAAACATTTCCTCTTACCCTAAACAATCACAGAGTCCTGTCATTTTTACTTCTTGACTACTTCTGAGTTATGTCTTCTCTCCTGCTTTTCCATTGTCACTGTCTTGTTCAGGTTTGGGTCACCTGTCACCTGGACACTTGCCACTTAAAATGTTCTGGGAGGGAGGACTGGAGCATCAGCTTCATCCCAGAAGTTTCTTGGAAATTCAGAATGCAGGGACTCTCCCAGCCCCAGGAAAAAACAGAATTTGTATTTTAACCAGCTCCCCAGGTGATCTGTCTACACATTAAAATTTGAGGATCACAGAGCTACATTACCATAGGCTGCCATCTAGTATGTTTCAGCCAGTCATTTCCTCTCTGTCAACATCCTCCACACACCTTTCTTTATGATGCGTAGATCCAATTATGTCACTCTTCTTAAAAATTTTCCAGACTTCTCCATTAACTACAGAAAATCTTGTATCTGCAGAATAAACTGCTTTGTGCACTATAAAGCTTTTAAAAATTCTCTTGCTCCTCAACCTATTCAATTTACACAGAACCCCTGTGAGATAAGAAAGGCAAATATCCCAGGACATTATTCCCAGATGAAAAAACCTTATTTCAGAGTTGTTAAAGAACTTTCCTGGAATCACCTGAGGCTCAGAAGGTAGAGAGAATATAACCTTGAGGACTTCTGGCTTTGGACTGACCAATATTCCTTGCAACATACCACACAGAAAATTAATTTCTAGTTCTCCCACTCAACTCACCTGGCTTTTATGCAGATCACTTAGATTCTCTGCATCTCTGCCAATCACACTGTAAAATGCTTACGAGGATGACACTCTCTGCCAGGTAATTAGAATGTGTTTTGAGCCCCCTGGGGCAGAAAAAAATGTAGGCAATATTTGCATTTCTCAATTTCTCATATTTTGTCTGAAAATTTTCTCCCACTTTATTTTTATACATCTTATTTCACCTCTTAGATATTAGGTAATCTATTAGGCAAAGACTCTTTCCACACCTTCTTTACATCCTTGTAGCAATCAGTACAATATGGGATAAAAGGTATCCCGTGAATGCATATTAAACGAATAAGTAAAACATACCACTTCTGTATTTGCTGGACTATGCAGAAGACTTTATCTCTGTGACTTTTGTGATGTGTCTTGTTGTTTTATTCAAAAGTGTCTTAAATTTAATATCACGAGCTGTTTCTTAATTTAAACCACAGGTATTCGACTTCGGTGTTTCAGCTGTATTTTGCCAGAGGGCAACATCGAGTGTTCTTGCTGAGGGCAACATCCCCCCAAATGAAGCAGCTGAAAAATTTCATATATCAAACAACAACTTATTTTTCTTTCATTCAGAAATTTCTTAGTTCAGTCGCTAATACATAAATTAATGAATGAATTTACCTATTCATTGATTTATTCAAACATTTCCCAGAATTCTCCTTTTGGAAATCTTACCTCATTTCTCAAGTCCTGATTTGAGGTTTCCGCCTCCACCAAAGCCCAGGTCCTTTTTCATTGGTCTCAAATGTATGTGATTCTTCTAAAAAACATACCATATTCTTACTTAAAACTAATAAAACTAATAAAATATAATTTTTAAAAAATTATATTATATTTTTATTTAAAAAATAAACGAACAAAAATTTTTTACTATATTCTATCATTTAGATATCTTTATTATTTTCCTGATCAGATTTGAAGTTCTTTTAAGAACAGGAACAGTATGTTGCTTTTTAAATAGCCTACAAATTGCCATGTATAACTGACTAGTAACTATTTGAATTTTATTAATTGAAATAATAAGACATTCTAGTTTTATTTTTAAACATGAGAGATTATTTCTTTCTGGAAATATTAGAACAACTATTAATTAATATTTTAATATTATAGCCTACTTCTCCTACTAAGATTTTATCCAAATAGCAGAGCTCTTCCAAAAGTATCAGTGAATATACTATTTGCAAGAAAATCACAAGGAGAATGAAAAGAAGAATTTCTAATTTTTTTTCTTAGTGCCATACTGTTCTGGGTTTAGCGATAGAATTTATAATTTACTCAAAGTTGTTGTTCACATACCAATACAATTCTTCACATTCCTTTCATCACCAGAACCTCAGATTGTAAATGTACCTATGTCTGCTACTCATTCTGCTCCTCTGAACCTCCATCTGCTTTCTACTGGAAAAATAACTATGGATCTTATGAATTCATAAGAGGTGGTCTGACTGAAGCTCCAAGTCAAGAAAATGTTCCCATAGAGAAAAAGCTACCATTTAAAATAGACACAATCAGTTATGAAATGCACAACCTCACAAATATACAAAAAATTAGATTGGAATCACATTTTCAATGTTAGGAAATATGTTGAATAACAAGTGAGACTATCTTCTACATATTAAAGAAACAAGATAGCACATGTTTAGGGAAAATAAAAGGCAAAATGGTGAAGTTGTTGAGAGTACTGAGCTAACTTCTAGGTGCAAATGGGCTAGGTTTTCCCTGATTTACTGAGAGTTAAGACCTGATTAAAAATGATGTTTGGGTGGGAGTCAAATTCTTGGGTCTGACTCTCTGGGATTCACTTTTTCCAAAGGCCCAATATTACACCTGGTCAAGAGATCTTTGTGTATCTTGATATGGACTGAATGTTTGTGTTCCCCCAAAATTTGTATATTAATATTCTACCTATGCCTCATGTCCAACAATGTGAGGGTGTTAGGAGGTGGTACCTTTGGGAAGTAATTAAGATGAGATGAAGTCATGAGGATGGAACCCTCATAATTTGAATCAGTGCCCATATAGCAATCCGGAGAGCTTCCTTTCTCTTTATGCTCTCTGCTGTGTGAGGAAATAATAAGTTAGTGGTCTGCAACTCAGAAGAGGACTGTCACCAAAATTTGAACATGCTGACACCCTAATCTCAGACTTCCAGCCTCCAGAACTGTGAGTAATAAATTTTCTTTGTTTATTAGCCTCCTAGTCTATTGTGCTTTGTTATAGCAGCCTGAATAGACTAAGACACTGGCATATCCTTTCTTATGACTCTAAGAATATGGTAAACAGAATAAAAAGGGGAATGTTTGGGAAAAAAAGAAAGTGCTTAGAAAACCATAAGCATCAACTAAAAACCACGTATATCCCTCCCTAACTTCTTTCTGGGGCTTAGTGGTATGTACAGATTTAGAGGAAAGCCAGACTAGCTTTCATAAAACATCCTATCCAAGAACTTCTGTTAAATGATGATCTCATTCCTCAGCTTACCCAAGGATTTTCTAAAGGTTTTTCTGAGTAAATATAGTGTTATTTACTACTGTATATAGTATAAGAAGAAAGGGAAGGGGCCATAAGCCTGTAAGTTATAGTTGCTGTCAAAGAGAGTGTTGTGGTTTGAGAAGTGCAGTGAATTATATAAGCCAAGGATGCCAGGTTTGCTATCTGTAGGAGTTGGACTATGGAGTCCAATTCATAATAATTGATTGTTAGTCTGAAGATGGTGAGCAGTACATGGCTAACCCAAAGCTTGGAGAAATTTTAAAATCCCTTAAGAATTTAGAGATCTTTTAGGGACTACAGTTGAATTTTCTGTAGCATGACAGTCCTCAGAAGCAGAAAGTCTCTTCATTAAACAAGGTGGCAGTGGCACTTTGGTAGAGATGAAATCTTCTCACTTTTTTGTTTCTAAAATAGGGCTCTTACCCATTATTTTGCAGTACTTGATACATGTGAACTAGAAGAGGAAAATTGCTCAAAAAATGACAACCCCCTCCCCCCAATCTACCCCAAGGATTTTAGGACAATCTCACCTGCTACACTTATAGCTTGCAATGACATAAGCTGAGAGTCAATATGAGATGTTCAAGAGTCAATATCTAGACAAGTTCCAACTCAATTAGAAATAGAGATGTCTGGTACTGAGTTTCTCTAGGCCCACCTCGCCATATTGGAGAGTCAATGACATTTGGGGCAAAGAAAAATAAGGTCTTTCTTCCTTAAGATGCAGCAGCACCTTTGGGCCAAATCAGTAACCATAAAATTTTTAGAGAAAAATGTACTAAACAGTGGAGAGTAAGTGGCTAGAAGAAAGAGACTCATGAACCCTGGAGTGACGAGGCATTTTGGTTGCCTGAAGCCACTTACTCCACAGGTAATGATATTGGGGGCAGAACTTCCTCCCCAGACCTTTTGGTAGATAGGTTATACTCCAGAACTACACCTCAGAATTTTCAAATGCACATAGAAGTGGTAGCATCAGGTATTTGACAAAGGCTCTGGCTCATGAGGTAACAGCTAGAAATGGCATGTTGGCACATCATCAGGCCGTGCCTCCTTGGTTTGACTGACCATTTAAAATGATGTTCAGTGAGACTTGGATGGTGGTAAACTTAAAAGGCCACCTTATACACATCATCAGATACAGATGAGCTTGTAGGTATCTAGGATGTTTCATTTCACAAAGACTGTAACTCTTTGGAGCTACTGGATCATTGGGAACTGGTAATGTTCTCAGACAGGTAATGTTTACATAGATAACTGGGTTTTCCTGGCAGAAGTAAAACTACTCATTTTTTAGAAAAGATCTGGGATCCCAATAGGGTAAATGGAAAGCTTGATGTTCTCTCATTTAAGTTGGTGTCCATATACTTGTAAAATACCTTGTACTTGGGTTTGGAAAGAAACGAGGGCATAAAAAATAAATTCCTTATTATTTGTATAATCATATCTGAAATAGGGGGCCAATTCCTCAGGTTTATTGCTAAACGAATCTACCCAAGAATTTGTGCAGATGAGTGTTAGAGGAGGGAGAATGCAATACTCAGCAGAAGAGGTGACAATGCTGGCAGCAGCTAGCTGATCAAGGGAAAGCCTGGGTTTTCCACAATATGAATCTTGAGACCTTGACTAATAAAGGCCAAGAAACAAAGGGACAATGGAATGCTCCAGTTTCTTGTCATGCTTAGCATAACAGCAGTGGTTTTTAGGATTATTGTCATCTCAAGAAAAGAGCAAGGGGCTCAGGACAGTGTGGAAAACTAGAAAAATGGCCTAGGGTTTGGTATTTATACCAGCCTCTGGCCCTTCAGAATGCATCTACTCATCTCTGATGCAGGCCCAGTCAGCTTTCTACTCTGAGCATCACATTTTCCTCCTTGTGGTTAAAGACTGGAGTGTGGCAGGGCTGGAGGTGGCTGCTTTCTATTAAGGTGGGTGGCACTTCTGTGGAGAGGTCATCTGTGGATGATGGTATCTCTTTTATTGCAGTAAAGGAACAGCTGCCCAATCTGGAGGTACAACTTGTTGTAGGCATAAATGTAATGGGTATCAGTGGATAGCAGAGGTATTTCTGTCTCTAGGTCATGGTGCGGGTAAGACTTTGGTAGTCTGATCTACTAGCTCATTAAAACCTTGATATCAAAGACAGGGGGAGGGGTGTGGCCTTTTTCTGGCCATACAGATCACAGATGTGTGGCAGTGCCGAGCAATATATCTTGTGGCCCGCCTGGTAAAAGATAGCTCACAACACACTGGCAGGACCCAAGGGGAATAGGGATGTTGCCCACCTCTCTGGGGAGTTATCTCCATCTTCTTCCCCCTCCACCTCTTGAAAGGGCCAGCACCTGCTGCCTGCTACACACACACACACACACACACACACACGCACGCACGCACACACATACATGCACACACACACTACATGCACTATGTTCAAACCTGGAACTTAGTACAAGCATACCTCATTTTATTGCTCTTCACTCTATTACATTTCACAAATGTTTTGCTTTTTAGAAATTTAAGGTAAGGACCTCCACCAATAAACAGATTATGACTCTCTGAAGGTTCAGATAATGGTTAGCATTTTTCAGCACTTAAGCATTGCTTAATTGAGGTATGTACATTGTTTTTTTCTTTTTTCTTTTTTTTGAAATATAATGGCATGACATTTAATAGTCAATAGTATAGTGTAAATATAACTTTTATATGCACTGGAAAACCAAAAATTCTTGTGAATTGCTTTGTTGCAATATTTGCTTTTTTGCAGTGGTCTGGAACTAAACATGCAATATCTCTGAGATATGCTTGCATCAAAATCGATAAAAAGTTGGAGGCAATTGTTGGCTCATGTAACTTAAAAATGAATAAATAGGTCATGTTTTCAATAAGGTTGTATATGATGTATCAATTATTTCACCAAAATACCTGGTTTTGTTGTTTTCCTAACTTTCAATATTGGCTTTAGGCCAAGGCTGGCAGACTCGAAGTGGCTTTAAACAGCTCTTGGGGCAATATTCTATTTCTTCTACAGCCAGTAAGCAGTGAAAGCATCTCTTCTTTTCCAGAAACCATCTCTTGTGGTCTCACTGGCCCAAATTGGGTTACATGCCCATCAATGAACCAATCACGGTAGCTTGGGAGATGAGTTTCACTGATAGAATTAAGTTCATCAGGACCTTTTATAAGTATTTAAACCATTAATTATTTTTTCCATTTTTAACTAAAAGATATTGAAATTTGAACATATTAATTACTTTTGAATAGTTGAATTAATCTGAATTTGAATACAAAAGAAATCTTGGTTTCCTATTAATTCCACGAGACATTAGGTAAAGCATAAAAGACTTACTGATTTGGTCAAATTTCATTGTAAAAAATATGCTGTAGATGAAGTTGGCTGAAACCACCTTCTTTGAAGATTTTGAAAAATACTTTATCTTCAAATAGATGGCTGGTCTTTCAAATATGACCTAGGTGAAGTACTGCTTTGATACGAGAAGATGGAATAAAATCTTAGAATTCTTCTGTCTCTACAATATTAGGAAAATGCATAAGAAATATTCTCTATTCTTCCTACTGCAAAGCAAATGGTAAAGCCACATACTTAAAACATATTATCTTAGTTTTACATGTTGCTATAATAAAATTCTACAGATCTGATAGCTTGTAAACAATAGAAATTTATTTTTCACAGTTGTGGAAAGTCTAGGATCAAAGTGCCAGCATGGTCATGTTCTGGCGAAGGTTCTCTTCCTGGTTCATAGCTAGTGCCTTCTCGCTATGTCCTCATATGGTGATAGTAGCTAGCAATCTCTCCGGAGCCTTTTTTATAAGGTACCAACCACATTCGTGAGGGCTCTACCTTTATGACTCAAAACCTCCAAAGGCTCCATCTCCTAATACCATCACCTTTAGGGGTTAGGGTTTGAACATGTGAATTTTGAAAGGATGTATTCAGACCATAGCACACATCTTTTCTCCTATTAAGTGATAAAATATTAGAGTATGAGGAGTAAAAAAAGCAAGGCATGGGGATCCAGAGAGAACTGGCTTCTGATTTCTGCTGTACTACATACAAGCTGGGTTAATTTAGTTAAATTATTTCACCCTAAACCTGTTTCCTTACTTATAAAATTGAGATAATAATACTTATCCTCTTTTTACCACATCAAGTTGCCATGAGGATCAAATAAAATAGATCTGAAAGTGCTCTCCAAATTGTAAAGAGCTTTCTGAATGTATCCTATTATCACTATTATTATTATTTTACTGCTAAATTTACCCCAAATAAATTTATGGTGTTGGCCAAGTTGTTTAACATCTTTTACTCTCATTTTCTGTTTTTATATAACAACAGATTAAATGAGATGATCTCTAATATCTCTTCCAATTCAGCTTTGGAATCTTTTACCTTCATTATTTTCTGAATAATGTTTGCCCACTGGACAAAGAGTTAGAGGGCATGAATTTACAATGACCAGCTTTGGCCAATAATGCTGAGGCCCAACTGCAACTACGTCACTGATGCAGTTCCATAGAATTTTAATGATGGTAATTACAATCAATTTAGAGTATTTGTTCAGGGAGATGAATTGGTTTATGTTTTACATGCAACCTTGGGTATCTACACGTTTTCAGGTTAGCTTGTAGACATACAGAGAAAGAATGTACACACTCAGAGAATTAATGAGTTAGCCAAGAATATCCAAGTTGTGACAATTTCAGGAAGAGAATTAGCATATTTGATCTCCATGGGACAGGATTTGTAGTTATTGTATTTTGAGTTCTAAAGGAATAGCTGAATTAGTGAGAAAATAGCCTCAAAAACTAATAAGGAAGAGTTGCTTTTGATGGTGGGAAATTTTGACTTATCTAGATGGATTAGAAATTGAAAGAATAGATAAAAAAATTAGAATCTTCAAACAATAAACCTTTGGGTTTGTAAACTAAAGGAATGCTATTTGGTAATCTTTCCTATGTGTTCATTGTAGACAGGGTTTTTATTTATTTATATTTTCAGACAATAAATATGCATTCCTTTGCAGAGATGATGACAATGATAATGACAACTACTAGAAAATGACAACAACAATAATTAAATACAGTAGTCCCCCCTTATCTGGTTTTGCTTTCCACAGTTTTAGTTACCTAAATTCAACCATAGACTAAAAATATTAAATGGGAAATTTCAGAAATAATCTATTCATAAGTTTTAATTTGCACACTGTTCTGAGTAGCTTGATGAAATATGGCACCTTTCCTGCTCCGTCCAGCCTGGGATGTAAATCTTCCCTTTGTCCAGTTTATCTACACTGTGTATGACCCCCATTCCTTACTCACTTAGTACCGTCTCGGTTATAAAATCGATTGTTGAGGTATCACAGTACGTGTGTTCAGCTAACCCTTATTTTTCTTATAATGGCCCCAAAGTGCAAGGGTAGTGATGCTGACAATTCAGATATGCCAAAGAGAAGCCATAAAGTGCTTCCTTTAAGTTGAAAAGTGAAAGTTTTCAGTAATGAAAAGGGGGGAATTATATTCTGAGGTTGCTAAAATCTACAGTAAGAATGAATCTTCTATCTATGAAATCATGAAAAAGTGAAAAAAATGTGTGCTAGTTTTTCTGTTGCACCTCAAACTGCAAAAGTTGCAGCTACAGTGTGTGGTAGGTCTTCATTAAGATGCAAAAGGCACTAAATTTGTGGATGCAGGACGTAAACAGAAAATGTATTCTGATTAATGGCAACATGTGGTACCAGAAAGCCGTGAGCCTGTAGGAAGACTGCATCAAGGGATCCCCTGAAACAAGTGATACATTTATATAAATTCTGTTGTAGTAATTGTTATAATTGTTCTATTTTACTATTATTGTTATTAATCTCTTTCTGTGCCTAATTTATAAGTTACACTTTGTTTTAGATACATATGCATAGGAAAAAACATAATGTATATAGGATTTGGTACTATCTGCATTTTCAGATGTCCCCTGGGGTCATGGAACGTATCCCCCTGTGGAGAAGGAGGGACTACTATACTTGCTCATTCTCTCTAGGACCCTAATCTAAGGTTTTACATGAATTCTTTCATTTGATTCTAACCATAATTTCATGTGATGGTACTATTACTATTTTATCTTTGCTTATGAGGAACTCGAGTCTCAGAACGATTAATTAAGACATAGTAAATGGTCAAGAACACATCATAAATAACAGGCGGAGCTGAAATTCACACCCATTAACATTGGAAGCACACTGACCCAGATGGGTATATCGCTTAGCTCCACCACCAACAATATGAACAATCACCCTTACTGATGTTTTTACTATTCTTGGCATGTCATCTGTCAGCTTTTTTGATCTTTATAACAACCCAATGCATTAGGTACTATCATCATTACCATCTTTTAGATGTAAAAACTAAAGACCAGAGGGCTTAGCTCCAGAGTTCATGCTCTTAGCTATTACACTATAGCAATGATAATATAAAAAATAGTAATAGAAAGCAGCTTAAAAATAACAGCAATAATAGTACTTGTTGAGAGATTTTTACAGGACAGCTGCAAAATGCTTTGTTCATATTATCTTTATTATAATTATACTAAGTGTATATAGATTTTATCCCCATTTTACAAAGAATAAAATTAAGACTTGGAAAAATTAAGAAAGTTGCTCATAATCTCATGTATGAAAATGCTAGAACCTGAGACTCAAGACTTTGGAGACTAATCTCAAAGCCCATAATCTAAACTACTATATTATTTTTAACCACGTTCAGTTCTGAATTTGGTATAGGACATTATGACATTTTGGCTCTTGATGATCATAACATTCCTTTATTCATCCATTTGACCAATGTGTATTGAGCACCTATGTATTGTATACCAAATGATATGTCCCCATGATTTCCCCCATGGATTGTAAAATAGTGCACAATAATTTCTCAACCACAGAAAACCTCTAGAAACATGAATAAATGGTAGCAAAGATGTTTAAACAAATGAAAAGGTAGTTGGATAATCACTCTAGGCTTGATTTCAAAAAATATTTAAATTAACTGATTCTATTTTAAAATAAAATATTTAAATTAACAAGCAGCAGCAAAAAATTTACTAAAATACATATAGAAATGGATCAGGATATCTTAATTTCAAATTCTTCCATAAAGAGTCCTCCTCACTCCACCCCCAACCTTGTTGCAATGACTAAATCAGTGAAAATTAAATGAAATCATGTAGCGCAGTATTTTGAAAGTATGTTGAAAGGTTCTGCTACTATTTTACTTGTCTTTTAGTTTCCTGGATTCAATTCCAAAGTTTTTGTTGGGGAGGAGTGTGGGGACTTCTCATACATCACCAAGCAATTCTTACACACCAAGGATTCAACTCAATTCTAACACTAACTACCCAAAGATAATGTCAGATTCCACAGGTCGAGTGCTTAGTCCTATGAGAATACCCCTACTCCCAGTTCAGATGCCAGTCACAAGCCTGGGCTGGGACCTGTGCTTCTGACTAACTGGCTACAGATTGGAGGTTTCAATGACCTCTTCTATTTCAGGATGCCAATCATAAGTCCAGTTTGTTATCTGTACTTCTTGCCAGCTGGCTATCAGAGGTTCCCATGACCTCCTCCTCAGGTCTGATGAATTTGCCAGACTGGTTCACTCAGAGAAACATTTTATTTAGTAGATTATCAGCTTATTATAAAAGAATATAACTCAAGAACGAGATGGAAAAAATGCATAGGGCAGGATAAAGGAAAAGGATGAGAGCTTCCATGCCCTCTCCAAGGGAATCACTGTCCCCAGTCTCTGTATGGTCACCAACAATAAGCTCTCCAAACCCAGTCCATTGAGTTTTCATTAGCTTTTCTGTCTCTCTCACTCTTAGAGGACAGGGGGCAGGACTTAAAGTTACAATTCTCTAATCACATGGTGGGCTCCACTGGTGACCTGTTCCATCCTTAGGCATTTTCCAAAAGTCACCTCGTTATCATCACAAAAGGCATCTTTATCAAAACTTAGGAAATTCCAAGGGTTTCGAGAGCTGTGATCCGGGACCCATGGATAAAAACCAATACATAAGGGAAACATAAATCACAATATCATGGTCCACTCCCATGGTCTTTGAACAGTCCCTTGTAAGAAAAGCAACCATAAAAGTCAAAAGATACTACACTCCCATTCAGTCATTACTAGCTATCCAGTCTGTTATATTGTATCCAAATGTCTCCCAGGGCAAGGCCCCTCAGGTTTTCAGGCTTCCATTCATCTAATTAGGTTCTAAAAGCAGGAATGGTGTTAACAATACACAGCTTCATCCTTTCAGGCATAAAGTATATTGGAGCTCAGAGGCAATATCATCTCTTGCTCTGAACGTCTTTTGAGATGTTAATGTGATATTGGATTTCTCTCATTATATAATGCATTTATTCTCAACTCTACCTATAGCTACTATTTTTCCTTCTCTCTGTTTATATCTAAACTTTTCCACTTTTGGAAGGGACACAAATTTCGGGCATGGTGCTGGTCTCCATTGCTGGCATCAATTCTAGTCTAGTCAGTGCCTCCCCCTCAGTCCACTTCTATTTAGATATGGTAAAGTTACACAGACAAGGTAAAGGTGAGAACTAGTGGGCTATCTTTACCACAGGCAATAAAGCTGCTTTCACTATTAATTCTGGTTTTGCCAAATGAGGTGAAGGCACATCCTGCCTCAGAAGGCTCTTAGGAATGCTGGTGTAAAGGTTAAAAACATGGTCACAGTTTCTTGCTGAGAAATTGTCTTCCTTCCAGACCCTGTAGTTGTAGTCCTGGCCCTGGAACCACTGTGTTATGTAGGAGAAAAAAGTTAAGATGATGTGGGGAAAAAAGAACACCAACACCTTCCACACCTGTCTTCCCCAGATCCAGCAGAAAAACAGAGAAATCTATGGGGACACTCTTTTAGCCCCACTCTTGTTTGTGTTGAGTGTGAGCATACTTGTGAAGGTGTATAAATCAGCCCTTCATGTTTTATTCTCCCTGTTTTAGACAACCAATGTTTTAATTGCTTGTTCAATTCTCTAGTAAAACCATTGCTTTGAGGAGGATCTCTCTATGCCCATTGTTGGACATTATGGGCTGTAAAGTGTGTTCCTTCTTCTGAAGAAATAAAAATGCCATTTCTCTGAAGGATTCTCAGCAAACTGATGATAGCGATCTACAAACTAAAACAACACCTTCATTTTATACTCCCTGGTTTCAGTAGTTTCAGGGTTCTGCCCTTTCTCCACATTGATTTCTTCTCAGTGACCAGAGGTCTTAGGTATACTTGCTGTTGTCTCTGCACATTTTTTCCCTTTATAAGTGACATTGAGGCTAGTGGCTGAAGCTCAGACAGACCCAAATCTGATCTTGGTTTAGCATTAAAACCCAACCCAGCACTTTCTTTTACTTTCATTCTAGCTATTAAAGATGACAATAACCAAGAGATGAAATATTTTGCCTTTTTCTTGTTAGTCTGCATTTCCTTATGCATCAGGAAATTCCACTCCAGGAGTCGAATCCATCTCTAAATCCCATCAGTAACTTTCTCTTTTAGTAACTGACTTTGGCACAGCTGCTGCTCTGTACTATGGGTGACCACATAGCCACCCAGGGATCAAAGATTCCTCATCCTTCATTCTTTAGCTGTTTTTTTTTTCTTCTTCTCAAATCACATGTTTTTGTGATCCAGAACAGTTCTAGCAAATTTCACTTCACTGAAACCAATTCTTTTGGATTTGGGGAGCTGGGAGCCGGAAACCATGGGCAAAGACAAAATATACATGAGAAATATATACATCACAATATCACAATTTGCAAAGTGAGTGTTAGTTAAATTAGGCCTTGGTTTTTGGGATAGAAAACTTGCTGGGAGCAATGAGTGACAACAATTACAAAGTCAGTCAGTTTATGACCAGGAGAGGTCACAGGGCATCCTAGCCAAAGAGCCTTTGTATGATCAACTTATCCTCTCCTGTTGACCTTTTATTTATTTCTGATATTTTCTACTTGCTTAAATGCATTGGATTATTTTCATTTCAAGGAGTCTACTATTTTGGGGCAGAGGTTTACATTTATGCTATAGAAGTAATTCTTTTTTTTCTTCTTCTTCTTCTTCTTCTGAGTTTTAGGAACAAGAATATTCCTTAGTCATGCATCAGTTGTGAAGGTACAGATTTTTTTAAAACTTCTGTAACTAAGCAATGTGAACAGAAATATGACTACTTGGCTAAGGGTATGTATGTATCTACCCTCCTCTCAATTTAAAAAATGTGGCATTCTCATAGCATAGCATAGTACTTTCTAAAGAGTAGGTTTTCAATATATACTTGTTTAATAGTAATTTAAATATTTTAATTGACATAATTAAAATCAATCACGTCTTAATTATTTATTTAATAAGTTTTTACAATTATTTCCAACCCTGTAAGCACTACTCTCACCAAAAATATAGAACATTTTCACCACCTTGAAAGTTTTATCTCTACTCTTGTCCAATTGCCACCCCCATGCCTGAATTCAGACACTTCCCACTTCTATTTTCTTAAACGGGTTTTGTGAAAACATGCATTTTATTTTTGCCTCAAGATTCCTTTTCTTATCTTAATGTTTTTGAAACTTATTTATGTTGCTGTGTAAATTTGACTTCATTATTTTATTACCGAGCGGTATTTCATTTTATGAATATAATATAATTTATTTATTCATTGCTTTGGTGATGAACATTTCAGTTGTTTCCAGGTAAACACGTGTAAACACAGTCTAATACATGTGTTTTTGTGGATAACTTTATTTACTCTTTGTAAATACCTAGGGTGGAATACTAGGTTTGTAGATAAATGTATATTCAACTTTACAAGAAAATTCCACATAGTTCTTTAAAATGGTTGTGTCATTTTATATTTCCCCCAGTACAAGAGTTCTGGTTGCTTCATACCCTCACCAACATATGGTGTTTTTAATCTTTTGAAGTTATGCATTATAGTGAGTGTGAAGTAGTATCACGTTGTGGATTTAATTTGTTTTTTCCTGATATTGAACACTGATAGGTGCTTATTCATCTTTTATCTTCTTTTGTAAAATGTGTCAGTCTTTTGGCCTTTTAAAATTTAGTTGTTTGTCTGTTTATTCTTGATTTGTAGGAGATATTTATACATTCTTTAAGTATTTATATGGCTTTTTAAAATATATGTATTCCAAATATTTTCCCCCAATTAGTGGTTTGCCTACTCATTTTCAGAATAGTGTCTTTTGATAAGCAGAAAAATTCATTTTAATACAGGCAAATTGATTAATTCTTTCTTTTTGTGCTTTATCCAAAAAATCTTAATTTAAAGTTTGCAAAATATCTAACTTAAGTTTGCAAAGATGTTCTCTTGTGTATGTGTTTTCTTTCTGAAGCTTTATATTTCTGAATTTTTTGTTTAGGTCTATGATTCATTTAGAATTATATTTTGTATATGAAGTAAAATTAGGATTCAGGTTTACTATTGTTTTTTTTTCATATAGCTATCTAGTTATTCCAGAACCATTTGTTTAAAAGATGTCTTTTCCCTCTTAATTTGCTGCTGCAGTAAAAATCAATTGACCTTATATGTGAGAGTCTATTTTGTGACTCATTTTGCCATTGATTTGATATCCTACGTTGGTACCACACTGTCTTAATTATTGTGGTTTATAAGTTTTAGAATCAGGGAATGTAAGTCCTTCGACTTATCCTTCTTTTCAACATTACTTATGCTAGTCTAGATCTGTTGCATTCCGTACAAAGTTTAGAATTAACTTGTCAATTGCTTCAAAAAGCCTGCAAGAATTTTGATAGGAATTTCACTGATGAAAGATAAATCTGGAAAGAATGAGCATTGTAATGCTATGAGTCTTCTAATCCATGAATATAATACATCTTTCCATCTATTTGTGATTTTATTAACTTCTCAGTTCTGATTTTTAGCATTTGATGTAGCACTCTTGCATATTTTAATTATTTTTTCCTAGTTATTTGATATTTTTGGTACTATTATAAATTATTTTTTTTTAATATTGTTCTCTAATTGTTCATTGCTAGTATGTAGAAATAAAATTGATTTTAAAATATTAACCTTATATTCTGTAACCTCATCTTAAATTCACTTATCTGTAATTTTTTTTGTAGATTTCGTAAGGTTCTCTATGTACCCAATTATATTGTTTGTGAATAATTCCAGTTTTACTATTTTTAAAATATTTATGTCTTTTATGCATTTATTTTTCTTTATTGTATTAGAACTTCGAGTATAATCTTAAGAAATAGTGAGGTCATACTTGTCTCCACTCTTAACCTTTAGTCATTAAATGTAATGTTAGCTATAGGTTTTTCTTAGATGTCTATCAGAATGAGAAAATTCCTTTTTAGTCTTATTTTTATTCTTACTTTGCTGAGAGTTTTATCAGAGATAGGTATTGTTAATTTTTTTTTTTTTTTTGCTTCTATTGAGTTGATTTTTGTCCCATTTATTCTGTTAATGTGGTGAATGAATTACACTGATAGCTTTTTAAATGTTATTTCTGGGATAAACCCAGTTGGTCATTATATATACATATATATATTGCTGGATTTGATTTGCTAATATTTTGTTAAGAATTTTTACGTTCCTCTCCGGGAACGACATTGGTCTGTAGTTTTCTTTCATGATCTCATTGTCAGATCTTGATTTCAAGGTTATGCTGACCTCATTAAATCCATTGGCAAGTATTTTTAACTCCTCTGTGTTCTGAAATAAGTTTTTGTAGAATTAGTACAATTTCCTCCTTAGTTGTTTCATAGAATTCACATGGATTTCACCTGACTTGAAGTTTTGTTTATAAGAACATTATTTATTGCATTATCAATAAAAATAGGTATTATTTATCTTTTGCTGTGTAACTAATTATCACAAACTTAGCAGCTTAAAACACCACATATTTATTATCTCATACTTTCTAAGAGTCAGGATCTAGGCAAGTCTTAGCTGAGTTTTCTGCTTTAGAGTCTTCCACAAGGGTGCAATTGAGGTTTTGGTCAGGACTGGGGTCTCATCTGCGGCTTGACTTGGGAGTGATCTACTTCCCAACTTATTTCATTATTTGAGGAATTTAATTCCTTTCAAGGAATGTGGATCTCATTTCCTTGCTGACTGTTGGCTGGAGCCTCCCCTCAGTTCCCTGACAAGTGAATTTCTCTCTACATGCAATTTCATCAAAACCAGCAAGAATTTATAGCAAGACAGGAGTTAACAAATTACGTAACATAATCATAGAAGTGACATCCCATTAACTATGCTTCATATTATTATTAGAAATAAGGTTCAAATCTTACCCATTTTCAAAGGGAGAGAATTACATAATGGCAATGAATATAGGAGGTGAAGATTATTGTTTAATAAATGTCACAGTCTATCTATTTCACATAGAGATATTTTAGATATTTTATTTTATTCCTATGTTAATTTTGGTAAGTTGAGTTTTCAAAGAATTTTTTCATTTTATCTAAGCTGTCAAATTTATTGGCATACAGTAATTCACAGTATCCTCATTATCTTTTAAAATATTTGTTGGACAGTATCACACATTTTATTCTTGATATTAATGACTTGAATTTTCTCTCATTTTTTTCTTTATTAGTCTTAGTAGGGCTTTAAAATTTCATAAATATTTTTTAAAAATCAACTTTGGAGGTCATTAATTTTTCTCTGAGGTTTATTCAGTTTTTGGTTCATTAATTTCCTCTCTAATTTATTGTATTGTTTCTATTTCCTTTGTTTAATTTGCTCTTTTTCTAGATTCTTTAAGTAGAAGCTTAGATCATTAATTTAAAACTATTTTTTTAATATAAGCAATTTTCAAAACCATGTGACTATATAAATATATTACTAGGATCCCTCATAGGGCCTATGCAATTAAGAGGCCCTGAAGCTTAGCTTCATTAGGTTCACAATAATTCTACCTCTACTATTATTGCATTTCTTTTATTTTAAGATGCACGTTTTTTTTTTTCATTTTAGCATCTTTGCTAATGAACTATGTGTTATAAGTTATAGCATCTTATCACTGCTATCAGCCAGACAGAAGTCATGGCATAGTCATCATTGCCTGTGTATGCACAAACTTGATTATGGCTGTTCATATCATCATCATTTCAGTTGAATCATATGCAATTTGGTGCCCATGTTGTTTTAGTGTTAAAATATTGTAAAAATGATTACATTATGATTCAGCACTGAAATCAAAAGATAGTGTATGCTCAGGAAAGCAAGAAAAGACAGTCAAATGTAATATTAGTGAAGCAAATGTTACAGAATGAATGCTCATAATTTGATGTCTTCTCGTAAGGCAATAACCAATATATTTTATTGATATTTTTCTTTTTATGTAATAAATGGAGAATAGCTATGTCTAAATCATAACTAAAATGAACATTTTAAGTGATGAGAAAACATTGAGTCACAATTTAAATGGCAGTATTTTTTTTCCTGATGTATCTTACCATTGACAACATCTTTAATTTCATAAAATACAGGTAGCTCACTTAATTCTCACATAAAAGCTCATGAAATTGTTATCATTACCCATTTTTAGAGATGAGAAAATTGAGGCATGGAGAATTAATTGTTCAAGGTCACACAGCTAGTAGGTGGCAGATCTGGAGTTAGAATGAGGAGTCTAGGGCTTCAGTTTATGCTCTTTACCACACACTATATAACTTTGGTACATGAGGGAAAGGGAGGAGCAGTTTCTCTTGATATCTTCACAACCAGAAATATTAGATTTTTCAGATGACTGTTGATTTTGTTGCTCTTCTGCTTGAAACTCTTCATTAGTTTACCATCATCACCCATGGATAAAGGCTAAAGTTCTTAAAATGCAAAGCCTCCATAATCTAGCCTTAGCCAACTTTTGACTGACTCATGTTTTTCAACAACAAGAACTATTATCTCATATGTCCATAGCCTGGACATTTTTTGTCTGAGCTCAATATTTAACTGATGCTCCTTTCACTCTGAAAAGCCTGTAGCTGTTTTTTTTGTCAATCTGCAGTTATTCATTTTAACCCCCTGTGCAAAGAAGAGTCGACACAGTAGGCTTAACTGATATCTTTTGAAAGCCCTGCTTACAAGATTGTCCCTGGGTTGGTGCTTGGAAACTTGGATTTCAGGAGGGTTCCAGTCATTTCTATAATTGATAAGAGTGACTAAACTGTTTATGTGAAAAATATGGTTTTATGCTGAACATCTGTTTTTTTTTTCTGAAAATTTGGAATTTTGGTACATTTTAAGCAAAGGTGCCTACATGACTATTCTTCATAAAAACCCTGGGCTCTGAGTCTCTAACAAGATTCCCTGTTGGCAACAATTCACACATGTCATCATAAGTCGTTGCTGGGAGAATTAAGTGAATCCTGTATGACTTAATTGGGAGAAGACTCTTGGAAGCTTTCTTACCTCTGGTTTCCCTTGGACTCTCGTCACTTTTTCCTTTTGCCAATTTCAGTTTCTATACTTTCACTATAATAAATCATAGCTATGAGTATACACTAAGTCTAAAGTTCTCCTAGAGAATCATAAAGCCTCAAGATAGTCATTGGAACCCCTGACACAGTTCCTCTGCCTGGAATCCCTTTGTATGTTCTTCTCCTTCCCTCTTTACCTAGATAACCTATTCCAGGAAGCGACCTCTGAATCTCTCCCTTACCACCCTGTTGTATTTGGTACTCTTTCTTGGAACTACTATAATATTTGTAATTATAAGGACATTATCTTATAACCCACTAGACTATGAGTTTATTAAGGACAAAAACTGTGTTATATTCATCTTTATATCTGCGCATCTGTCACACAGTGTTGAGTAAATGAACACCATGGCCAATCTGGGATAGTCTTTTGATTGCTAGTAGCATCCACAATTAAAATAATTGAGACAGAAGTTTAGATGGGCTTTTGAGAATTCTTTTTTTCTTTACATACCCCTACATGTAGTTAGTTATTAAATTGTTTCCTCATTCAATGAACATGTAGAAAACACCTACTGTGTATTATATGTTAGGTGGATATTCCAGGTACTAAAAAAAGAAAAAAGATAAGAACGCTGACTTGATGTTAAGAAAATTCAGAGAATTAAACATAGGCCTCAGCTTTGTCATTCTTCAGAATAGTGCTAAAGATACCTGCTCTTCTAAGTCCACAGACATGGTGAGAAATAAAGTAGCCTAGGGTGATTCTTTGAGAGAAGGTGCTAGGCAATTCCAAATATTTATCAGTAACTTGTGCTTTATTAATTCAAAAAAAATGTATGTTTCTTCTTTTGTGGATTATACTTTTGTGCTAGAAACTTACATTCGTTCTGGTGCAATTCATTTTTTCATACATTCATAAAGATGGTATTTAGATTTATTTTTTCTTCATTTATTGTTTGCTAATGTCTTACTTTTCCCTCCCATAGTTATATAATCAGCTTGCATTTTTAATACTACTTTTCTGATAAAATCAAGTCTAAGTTTTAACAGACACATTTTCATATCTTGGAAGTTGTCTCAATGACTCATTCTGTTATGAACTGAATATATTATACATCTTTTTGATAGTTCTTACTCTTAAAGAGGATATTGGGTTTCCTGAGAAGTGATTTTTCAAGTTAAAATTAGAACTAGGAAAAGATACTCTCATTTTGGGTGTTAGGGGATTGTATAGCAAAGAGTGAAAATTTGGTAACTGAAGATAGAAAAAATTTCAGCTAAGCTTAGGCAACATTGTAATTATCTTATATTTTATACTCACAATGTGGATGAATATGTGGGAACGGCTGATATGGAATTGATCAGTGTACATCATTCAGTTTATGAGGATATGAGCCGATCTCAGTCTGTTCAAATAAACCTTCTTTTATAATCTCCCTCAGTCAGTAACAACTGTTATCCTGTCAAGGAGAAAATAGTTTATGGGACCCTGCATTTGTCCACATAAGGCTCATGGAATTAAACCCATCTAGATAATTGCTTCGCTTTTCTCTTAATTTTGGTTTCTTTGCAATTTTTTCCTAAATCATACACAATTAAAACCTTATATGAGATACATGGGAATATTTTGGGTTATTATTTTAATATTAGCAAAACATATATCATAATAGAAAGTTTAGACTGAGGCTGAAAAATTCAGACATAAACCTATAAAGAAATTCTTGAGAAAATTATTTTTAAAAACATTATTTAAATTTTTGCATTGATGAAGCCTTATTTAATTTTTACCAAGATAAAAAATTTATGTCTAAATCAAATCTATCACCTATTCGGCAGAGGGAAAAAAAATCCGCAGAGGCTAAGTAATAAAATTGCTTTGGAAATAATCGGCAGGCTTACTCCCAAATGTTCTTGCTTTCGTGCTCCCTCTTTTTCCCTCTCCTACCAAAATATGCTATAGAGTCTCTAAATTATCTTGGAGACTTTTTACCTTTTTAAAAATACAAATACAAGGTCAGCATACTTTTGGTAATGCTTTGATTTAAATTTTCAGATAGGTTAGGGTTTTTGTTCTTTTGCTAGATCTCTAAACTGGCCTCCAATTCGGTCTGATAATCCTGTCTAAAGCTATTGAAAGATGCCTAGGTACTATAGCTTATTATGATCCTTTTCAGATATATTTATTCTAATACAGTTTTCATTGCTTACCGTTGTGCTCTTTTCTAAGTCTTACCTTGGAGTTTTTTTTTCTTTTTACAAAAGAAACAACTTCCTAAAATTCTGATATTGCATCATAAAATTGCAGTTTCACATCAGAGCAAGAACTAAACCAGACTTACAAATTAGGTGGTAAGAATACAGCATAATAACCAAATGATGCCTTCATTCAGCTTTCTTACTTCTACTCCTTTTTTTCACCGTTGCTATTGTTCAATTCAGTAAAGAAGCAGGAACAAAGACCTATTCTATCAGCACAGTCTCTCTTCTATAGAAAAGCAGCTAAACGTTCAACATCTTGTGTGAAAATAACTATTGGAAGAACAAAAGAATCAAAATGAGAATCTCTGACTCAAACTTAAAGAAATATTTTAGAAATTCGAGTTGTGTTATTAAGAGGAAGATGATTTCTTTTCTCCAGTTCTAAACAGTAGTCTGTGAACCAATAAAGACTATCCCAATTATTATTGTTCGTGCTTCAAGATTTCTGATCCCAGCCTTCACATTTCTGATTTATCAGAATTCCAACCCTATGAGGCAGATTGTGGGCACTGACAGCTCTGGGAAACTGAGCAGTGTCTGAACATTCAGTGATTGATTCTTCCTCTAATTGAGGTAGCTTTGAATAAGAAGTTACTGTATGAGAAAGATTACTTCTTTTAAAACAACAACCCAAACACTTGTATCTTCAAGAATGCTCTGGCTTGATAATCCTCATTTTTCTATGATTTCTATATATTTGTAAGTGTTGAAAAAAAAGGCATCATCGGACAAAGACTAATTGAAATGTAAAGATATGCGTCTATTATTAGGGTAGTCAATTTATTATTTTTCACCACTTGTTTTATTAATATACATCTTATGTTACATGTAGCTTTAATCTCCTTTATTAAGACTAGCTGAGAGGTCCTGTCATTATTTAGTGTTTCAATGCCTTAGGTTTCATGTTTTGTTTTGAATTTTCTATGCCAACTTCTTTTGACATGAAAATGAAATATCGTTGTTTGGGTAGATGTGCGAATGGGTCCAGGGTGGGTGTTTTATATAAAAACAATCACAGGAAATCAGTTGTGTGAGCAAATTCTATCTTCAGGCAAAATAACACTTTTGCTGCAAATGATACCCCACTGTAAATGTTCTCTGAGCATAGCTTTCTCTGGGCTAATGTGGTCCTTTGCCATTGCTCCTCTCCCTTCCACGGGCCCCAACTCCAATAAAACTAGAAATATTATTGTGCAAATGGAGAAACACACATACTTCTCCTTTCCAGAGGCAATTTATCGCAAAGGAAAGACACCACAAACTGTTTCACCACTTTGACGCAGCTTCTGTAAAGAAGGAAGAGTTAACGTCTCAGTCTGCAGCTGATCCGTGCTTAAGCAGTTCACTGGGGCATCATGGTTATAAATGTGCTAGAGTATCCCAGGAGCTTTGCATGATTTTATACTATTTTTCATAAATAAGTAAAAACGCATCAGAAAGCATTCCCATTTCCCAAGGAATGTACAATTAAAGAAAGCGGAGAAAAACAAGACCAAGGATATAGGATCTTAGCTTCAGCCGTGTGGAGGAAAATGCATTTACTTTTTTTTTGCTTTGCTTTGCTCCGTTCTCTGATTGAGTAATGACAATAGTTCAGTAGGAAAGCATACCGAACGAAAATAATGCCCCAGAGCACATCAGTAGTAAAAGTAATTAGTTCATTGTTAACATCAGGGTGCTGTTAACAAGCACATGGGCCCTGCTCTCTGGCTAAGCTGCCACACATTATGACAGTCAACTCCAAAAAAAATTATTTTGAGCAGAAAGAAGGAAGGAGAGCAGGGATTATAAGCTTGGAAAAGACTAAATTTGGGGATTGAGGATATTTTTCAGAAGCATAATCAGAATCCACAAATGCAGCCTCGCCTCCCAGATCTGGTCATTATGCACCACATGTGTATTCAAAGCATGCATGCTTATGAGAAACACAGAGACACTGAGAGAAAGAGAGAGAGTTAAGAGGGAGCTAGCGAGTGTGGGAGACTGGGAGAAAACCATTATTATACACAGCACCTAGGGACCACAATATCTAATTGGAGAATCAATAACTGAAACCCCATTTTAAATATTCTGCTCTATTAATTCTTCAGGTTAATAAAAACTGCCCGCGTGATGATATTTTGGGATATAGATATTCAGAGTTGGATTACTTTTGACAAGAGCGTAAGGAATCTATTCAAAGCTGATTTTCCCCCCTTTTGTTCACTGAGGACCTGCAGAATCTAAGATAAAAATGGCAGTTGTCCTGAGGGCACCCTGAGGCATGTCATTAAAATCGGAATTTGATCCTCTTTTCATGGTTACTTGGGACAATCAAGCACAGGAAACCTGAACACTCATCAGTTTTCCAAAATATGACATGCCCTTGACTTTGTCAGTTTGGCTGCCATATATCAGCCCTGGCTATTTCAAAATCCCTTTAGATGTCACTCTGTCTTTAAGAATGCACGCTGCAGATCTTGTGTGAGAGATGAGAGACTCGGTGCTTCCTCTTGGCGCCTTTGCCCAATTGAAGCACTTGCTGTTTCCCATCAAAGAGAAATTCCATCACAGTCTTCCAGTAAAAGGCCAGTAAAAGCTTGTGTTTTAAAAGAAATGAAGCAATTTACTAATTGTAATTAATGTCAATCTTAGAAGTGTTTTCAATCTACTTGTTTGAGCATCCCAGGTAATGGGTTACTTTGGCTTTTAAAGCGGCAGTGTGTGATAGGTTATGCATGGGACCAGAGAATCTTGGAGATAATTCGTTACCATATAAAATTATATGGCTTGCCATTGTCCATTTGTTTTTGTTTCTCGGCTCTGTTTTTAATTTTAATTTCCACTGATAGAGGCTTTCTTCACTTTATTGTTTGAATTATGTAGTCAGAGACCACAAAACTAGAAATCTGGACAATTTAGGTTGCTAGGAAAATAAAATGTATATTTCACAAGGCAATCTCCAGGAACTGAAGTTATTTTTAACTAACCAATTCTTACATGAATCTGTGAACAGAGAGGCTTCTCCCCACCTCCACCTTAATGCTTGTTTTTCCAGCATGAATGGCAAAGAAAGTTCCCATCTCTAAGCCGTGTATATTGCCTTGACCTGAGAGACATTTAAGTATTCCCAGAAGTGAGAACAGCTTTTCACGAGGAGGGGGACAAAACTTTGACCCCTAAGGCAAACAGGATGTTTTTCCAAGTGGAGAGTGTACGGGTTAGCTATTTTCCCATATACTTTAAAACTAACTTTTATTTCTATAATAGCGAAAATAAGAAAGGAGGTTTGGCTACTGAACTTTAGTTGTCCACTAAATTCAACTGCATTTTGATAGATGTTGCCTGTTGCAAGTACTGTCTGTTCAAGACTGTACAGGGGGCAGCCACGCTACTAGCTGGTGTATACTGTAGAATAAAAGTAATCTAGCATTGCTGGCCAGTCTAGGGAATTTTTGTTGTGCTTGGGTATTATACTTGAGATATTCTTCTGCTTAAGGAGAATTATACTGAACAGAACTTTGGTTGGTTAAAGCTATTGTAATAACATGAAATTTCTTTAAGAGTTTATTTCTTTTGCTATTAATCTACTACCCTCCACATAATAAAATTCACCTTTGGCACATGTGCTTAATAAGACTCATTTCCAGAAATCATCTCATTCCAGAGGGCTAGCTTTTTTAGAACTTTTTGTCACACTGTAGTTCCATTTCTCAAGTTACAAAAAAAGGTTAACTTTGAGTGTGCAAATCCTGGATAGTGTTTCTTGTTGTTCACTAACTGTTTCACATAAGCTTATCAGCTTGTCTTTTACTTTGCTTTGATCTATGGCTTTTTATGTTTGTTTTCTCTCCCACTTTGGATACCTTTTCTTTTCTCTTACCCTCTACTTACCCTGCTCGCAAAAAATCCACTATAAAATGGGCTCCTGCTAAACACCTGTCCTGGTAAGTTCAACTTGATAAAGGTCACTCCTGTGCCGCTTCTCTTTTGTCATTAGTGTGATATTATAGCTCATACTTCATTATTGCAGAAATTTGAGTATATTATAGATTAAGAAGTGTGACCCTAAATCTAAAAGAAACATCCTGTTATACTGCCTTCTGTTGCCAGGTATTTGTACTAACAAGGGGCTGCAGTGGACCCATTAGCTTTCCTGGGTGTGTTTCTTAATCAACACCTTTTCTCACGTGAGTGTGCTATTGAACATAAGAAATTGAGACCCCATCTTCTTTTTCTTTATGTGCTGTATAACCTAATATAGTGCCTGGCACAACTCAGAAAATACTTTTATTTCAGCAAAGTAGTATTGAACAGTAACTTATACAAAGCCCTTGGGGCAACAAGATAATGAAGACTTGCCACTTTGTGACAGTCGCTAAGATACTAGGTTAGAGGTCAGCAAATTATATAGCCCATAGGCCAAATCTGGCCTGTTATTTGTTTGTTTAAACAGAGTTTTATCAGTACTCAGGTAAGCTCATTCACTTATATATTTCTGGCTGGTTTTGTATTACAATGGCTTAGTTGAATACTTTTGACAGAAGACCATATGGCCCACAAGACTAAACTATTTTATTGTCTGACCCTTAACAGAAAATGCTCATTGGTCCTTAACCCAAGTCTTTGCATAGACCATGGTAAGAAGAAAATTATTGGCTTAAAGTATAATAAGGATTGGTGCAAATATTAACCCAAATGAACAACTAACAGATAATTTATACAAATGTAGAGTGTTGAACAATTTGAAAAGGCAGCTTTTTTTCTACAAAAAAAAATATTTAAGAACTTATATTTTTAATGAGGAAGCACAGACACACACACACACACAGCCGATAGAATTGGGATTATTATTACTCAAATCTACTTAGAACTTTATACTCCTCAAGCACTGCCCATGAGGTATTCATTTCATTTATTTATCAACAAATATTATTTAGGACTTTACTTTGTTTCAGGTACTGATGCTGGGGATTCAATGGTAAGCCAAATGGACTACATATTTTACTCCTTATTTCTTATCGAAGAAAACTGACTCTCAGAAAAAAGTGGTATAGCCAGGATTGGAATCAGACCTCTTGACCTTACATTCAGTGTACTCAAGTCATTAGCCATTGCCATAAGAAACACAGATTATACAGGTTTATTACAAAGATAATATTTTTTTCTGATGGTAAATTTATTAGCCATTGGTTCCCTGTCTCTTTTTCACCATAAGGTTTCAAATATGTGATAAATTAAGAAGAAATCTAAGTGTGACCCTGATACTGACATTTATAAGCTGTATGTACATAGTCTCTCTGAATTTTAATTTTCTCATCTGTATAATGGGGGTAAATAATATCTAACTTTAGTTTATGAAAGGTAATTTGGTAGAACAGTATGTGCTAAAACTAAATGCAAAGTCCTGAGCAGTTTAGGATTAAAAAACATAATTTTTAATCCCTGTACTTAGAGAGTCTCTGCCTAGCATGAGGTAGAGCATATTTAGTAGATATGGATTCATACATTTTCTAATAAATATTTATCAAGAACTTACTAATATAATTCAGTTTAGCACTCTCACTTTTTAGCTTGTGACCTAAATTGCTTAGCTCTGAATTACATTTTTTTTTAATTGGCAAAATGGGGAAAAACTGTACTGGTCTAATAGAGTTGTTGTGAGAGTTAACATAAAATAGGTGAAAGCAGCACAGTGTCTATTTTGTATGAAAGGCTTGAGATATGTTAGTCTCCTTTTTACTATTTGTACCCTCTTGAACATTAAGGTCTAATCAGGGTACTATTAGTAGAATATTTTGAAGCAAATGAAGTTGTAAAAGTATGAGATGGAAGAAATGGCTGTGTTTCTTACTCTACCTGGCACACAGTAAAAATGGTCATACTTTTCCAAGGTGATGACATTGAAGAAAATGGCAGAAAACTACATCTGATGAAAATCCGTCAGCACATCTCATCAAAAAAATCTTGTTTCTTTGCCTTGGTTTAAAATTTGAAGACAGAAAAGAATTGCTTTTATCACTTTAGTCGCCAGGAGCAATTGGATAAATTATATATAAAAATAATATTTAAGGGTCAGGTAATTATTCCAGTAACTGGGGAAACTATCTAGGTAATAAATGAAACACTCTCTTACACTCTCTTATCTCTTCTTAATTTTGAAGTTTAAACCTCTTTAGCGCCAGTGTGCTTTAAAATCAGATGACACTGCTGCTGGCTGTCATTCCTCGATGTTAGAGAAAGTGTTGAACACTTAATGAATTCAAGGGTGTGTTTCTAGTGATGAGAAGTGCTGTCTTGTGTTAACAGTGTCAGTATGAGAGAGACTTGAAGGCACAAAAGACTATGTTTATGTAGGTGCTCTTTCATGTCGTGTGCTACACTTATTGCTTTTGATTAAGATGTATGATTGAGTTACTGAATATGACATTTGTTGAGAGAAGGAAGATTACCATGGGTGAAGTGCAAAAGAGTAAAGAATGAGGTGGGAGATGAAGTGTGAATGAAAGGTTACATGCATTGATGTCTTGTTTATTTGATTTAGGAGTTTGAGATAAAATTAATCTATTTCATTTTTCGGTGTGTTAGGAGAACTATCTTAAAAATGTACTTTCCAATACATAGTCAAAATATATCAAAATAGACTTTGGAAGTTAGCTTTAAGTCGGTTTGAGCCATATAAAAATGTGTATTGGAGAGGAGGGATGAGAGTTGGGGACGCTCTTAGAAAAACTTAAACTGCTTTCATATGTATTATTCTATTTATATTCACAATACTCCAGTGCAATAGGTTAAGGCAGATTTTTTTAAAGTAAAGCTTAATCACTGCAAATGAAAACCCATTTTATCTGTTATTTTTTGGAACACTGTGAATGCAAACCAAAACTCATCCCTAAACACAGAAATTAAAGAATGAAATAGACTATAAACTGAAGCCGAACAATCTAATTTCATCATTGCAGTTAATACAGTGAGAAAACCCTCAAAACCATGGACATTTAAAGGGCAGAAAATAAATGCAGTATTGGAGGTCAACACTGGATTTGGGCAGCTGAAAATGATGCTAGAGTCCACAACGAAGAACTGACATTCTCCCAAAACTAATCATACTCTGAACGCAAACACCATCTTTATCTATTTGCTAATTTTGCTTTGCTAAGGGGTGAGCTGAGCATAATATTGCCTCCATTTTGCATATAGAGAAAAAGGAAGAAGTAAAATTCTAAACTGTCCTGATTCACAAAGGAATTCAGTGGCAGAGTCAGAAATAGAAACCTAGATCTTCTTACTTCCAGACAAGAGTTCTAGTTACTAAACCAAATTCACACACTCTGGTTCATTCTGAACCCATTTGTTTATTTGCATCTACAGAGTAGAACCCAAGGGACCAAATAAGCCCCCAGCTTCAAGGTTCTTAGTGCTCTTCAGCGGGCCTGGGCTGGCTTCTCCCTCCCTGAGGGCTGACAGCTGCTGAGGCCTTGTGCTTCCTGTTTCCTAACCAGGACCATTCAGAGCAACATAGTCTCACCCTGAAGCCTATGTGCTTCATTTTGTTTCAGAAAGTATTCTAAAATGACTAAATATTGCTTAATAAATCAAAAATAAAAATAGAATCTATTTTTTTCATCTCTGTACATTTTCATTACAGAAAAATTTGAAAGTAGAAGCAAAAGAAGAAACAAAACAAAATTTCGTAGTTCACTAGGAAATGTTAACTCCTGTCAAGAACAAAATACACCTTAATTTTCATTTTTAACTAAGTCAGATGGTTTTCCTTCTTGGTTTGAAATGCTTTTTCTGCATTTATGTGTGTGTGTGTGTGTGTATGTATCAATACAGAATCAAAGGAAATATGTACTCTGTCCTACTCTCCATTATTATTACTTGTCCTCTATTTTTCTATTCATTTATAGTTAAGAGAATGGAATTGCTGGAAATGTTAGAGGGAGGGCACTAAGTAAGGTAGTAAACTTCCCTGTTGAATACCAGGGCATAGAAACAAGTCCTAATAAAAACTCTATGTTTCCTTCTCTCCCACACAAGGCAATTTGAAATTGCATTCTTTTGAAGTTGTGTTTTGAAACACAGAGATCCAAAGGCCTGAAACGGTCTGTCAGAACAGCCTGGAATTTAGCAATGCCAGCCTTGCTCAAATGACTGCCTGACTCACTGAGACCCCTGATGAAGTGATGTGCCAGAGGGCATGGATGGAATCTGGTATTAAGGCAGTTTATCGATTTTGTAGATTAACTCCTGGGGAAACTAATTATCATTTAATTCTTATATGAGTAGAGTTTTGTATTTTAAAATTTACTCTTTTTTTTTGTCAACAAAAGAAATATTAGTTTTTATCCTCCAAGTTCTTTTCACATATTTTAAAGGGATATTGCTTTAGTTCTCCATCCTTTATAGTATCAATAAGCTAGTGGAGGTGGTGAATAAATCCCATAGAAAGTATGTAGTTAAAGAAGATCAAACATTCCCTTTAATGTAGACATAGTGGTGCCTATTCTTTACTCAAAAAAAGATCTTGACTTGGAGATGCCCTCTTCTTTCAGATAGCCAGCATATTTTTTTTCTTCTTTCACTAATATTTACACAAAAATAAACTGTCTTTTATCCACTACAATTTAATGTGAACTTTGATAAATAGGGGCCAGATTTAAATTACAGACCAAAATAATTCATTGGTATATTCTTACCCAGGTATCATTATAAAAGCATAAATAATACCATATATTTGGTCACTTGAGAAAGAATATTGATAAATTGTTAACTTTTAATAAATGGAGTTGCTAAGATTTTAACAATTTAATCTTTCTGTAGTGCATTCAGATAAATTATGCTAATAAATTGCTATCCAACTTTGATATCTTCAGTAAGGGTCATATCATTTTTCAATACTGTGGGCAGATATTTAAGAGAGATAATCCTTTGAAGTGCATATCATTTACCTTTCTTTTAAAAATATAAAAAGTGAATTTTTCATTTATATGTGCCTTTGAAATTTCTGAATGCTTACGTTTTATCTGCAATATCATATTATTTTCCAGTTAGAGTTTTCATGACAGAAATAACTTAGTACCTTGGCAGAAAATGTTATCATGAAAACTTTATGCTAACGTGGCAATTGGGTAATGAGGGGTTTGTAAACCAAGTCAGAGCATGTAATTCTCCTCATAGGTTGCTCTCTCTCTAGATTTTATGACTTTAAGTACTTCATGATCAGTAAATAATAAATTCAATTTACTGGATAGAAGTTTTGTCACTTAGAAATACTCACTTGGAATATATATTTCTTAATTGGCATCAATGGCACATTTCCCAGGAAGCATAACAAAATGGATCATTTAATAGATGCCCAATCTCTCCATCCATCTATCTATCAGTGCGGCACATGATGTTTTGACTTTAATATGGTAATTATCTCAGGCTGACTTCAGAGCAGGAAGCTGCCTCCCACACAGCAGTGCTTAATTACTTTAGACTTCAGCTTGCCAAGTGAAAAATTGACTGTTTTTTTGCACATTGCATGGAATTGAAATGATTTCATTGTCATTTCAGTTAAAATATAGCCTGACATCAGCACAGAATCATGGGAAAGATAATGCAAACTTTCTCTGAAATTCTAAAATGGTCTGAAAGCTGCCTTATTTTTTTTATGAAGCTGCATTTCATTTTCAGAATGTTAATGAAGATCCACTTCATCTTGAGAGAAGCAAACTTTTAGGAATTCACTTCTGTGAATACATTCCAATGGCAATTTAATAAAGGGAAACATTTTAGGTAACTACAATTGAATGTGAACTTTGACAGTTAGGGGGCAGAAGAGAGATTGAAATTGGTGTTGACATAATTAGTAGTAAAAATTGTTAGTTTGGGCATGCAACTGATAAAATAAAAGTGATAATAACTGCCACATTCAGAAAATTTAAGAAAGTGTTCCTTTATGCAGATTCTGCATAATGATGCCTTTAGTGTACTGTCGCATGGCATAAGCTAAATATTTGTACGTTAAAGTAATAAAATAAATCCAAGATGTCTTCATGTTAAAATTTATCAAAAATTTTTTTCTTCAAGTTTCAGTTGTCAATCACATGCTACTAATTAAATAATTTTCAAGATACCAAAGCCAGATTTCATGAATAAAATGTCCATAAAAATGTGCTTTTGGATAAAGAGAGACAGTAAAATGATGAGGGAAGGCATTGATATAATGGAGCAAATCACGTCCAAGCTTTCACTTTGGCCAGAAGCACTGGGTAAGTAGCAATGACACCTTTGCTACGTAAAAGGCAGGGGAAAGTAATTAAACTTAACAGAAGCTGCCCTTGATTTAAAGCCACTGGGGAAGTAATTAAATTTCATAGAAGTCACTACTTCTAAACAAAGTTATAAGGTATTTCTATCAGCAAATATTACTTTAATTTTTAAAATGTGCCTATAGCTTCTAGTAGCCTGCTTATAGCAAACAGTTCCAGAACATCTAATGGCCAACAAATGATTGAGTATCGTGAGCCATATTGGACAGCCATCGATGTGAGTACATTCGAGCTATAATTCAAGAAATGGCATGGGGTTGTTCCATATATTAGCCAACTCAAAACCAATACCTGACCTTGAAATAAAGACAAGAAACTTTGGGGAAAAAATAGATGTGATTTATTTGGGGTCAACTTTGGTGCACTTTGTACATCTGCTTAAACTGTACCTCAGCCTCAGACTCTGGGATTACCATTGCCTTGTTGAAATGATTCGGTATCCTGCCTTTGGAGGGAGCAAAGTTCTCCTTTTCTAAAATGTGTGCTCTTGCCATCACGGTTCTCCAGGCCAGGTCACAGGGACCCACATGTTTTCTTCCACGTTGGGCCAGCTCATTGAAGCTGGTCTCAGGATCACCATGGTTACCATGATACCTATGGTGGAGGACAGCAGTCCCCAACCTTTTGACACCAAGGACTGCTGCTCCTATGAGAATTCAATGCCTGATGCTAGCACTGGGGGAGCGACTGCAAATACAGATGAAGCTTTGCTCACTGCCTGCCTCTGACCTCCTGCTGTGTGGCCCCGGTCCTAACAAGTCACGAACTGCTACTGGTCTGTGGCCTGGAGGCTGGGATTCCTGGTGTAGGATGCTAACCGCAAATGGTAACTTTACTCCAAGCCTTGTATGCTGGCTCTGATAACCTGAAAGAAAAGGTATCTTTTAAATTTTGTGTAAGAATTCCCTACTTGTCAAGTCATTCATCTTCTGAGCTTTGTCCTAAACCTCACAAGGTTTTAGGCCAGCACAGCCTGGTTTGCTCCTCTTTCCTTTCAGCTTTGTGTTAAGAATGCCAACAATGAATATTTCTTGACTGTTTTTACTTAATCAAATAGGAAGGGGTAGTGTTGATTGAAGGTGAGAAGATTCATTTTCCTTGCTGCATTTAAGACTGAGGAAATCAGAGATATTCTGCTAACCTAGCACATAAGAGGTAAAGAAGCTATGGAAAGGGTAGCATCCAGAAGATGGCTTAAAATGGTAGAAGGGGTGCCACCCCAAATAAAACCAATTATTAAGACAGTTTCAGTCTTAATACAACAGAGTTTAGAGACAGAGTGATGAATGGCCAGACTTTGTGTCCAGACTACTTATGTTTGATTTTGGCATAGCCATTCTAGTTGAATGACATTGGCAAGTTACTTATCTGCATCTTAGTTTTCTTACCTATAAGGTAAGAAAAAATAACTATCTGTCATAAAGAGCTGTGGAAAAAAATCAAATAAGTTCACATATATAAGTATAAAGTGCTAGAATAGCACCTGGCACATAGTACAGCCTGTTTGAATGTTGACTTTTAGTATTGACCCTTATCAAACACAATATATGTTGAAGTTTATTTATTGCTTATTGACAGTAACAATTCTACATTATGTTCAGTGTCATAAAAGAATATCCCCCATGGTTTTATTTGAATTCTACACTGCAAGCTACATTGTAAACATGAGTTCTTGTATATTATGTTTTAAGTAGAAGCTATGAGGTCACAGTCCCTGTTGCTCAGAAAGCAGAGTGGTAGTAGTCTAGGTAGGAAACACAGGTGGGGCCCTGGGTGGGGTGGTGGTGGAAGTATGGAGGGGATGGAATAGAAGACAAAGTTAACAAGGAGGTATGGTATGAGAGATGTAGGTCAGTATGCTTTGCTAAATCACAAACAAAAGCAAAAATAATGCCTCTCTTGCAGTTGTGGATTGTGCTAGTTTTCCTGGTTAGCCTAGAACTGGCACTACAATAAGTGAAATCAGTCACTTTTCTTTCCAAGACTGAATGCATAGTCACAACGCATTTGTCAACTATATATTTTCCTGTCAAGTAGTTGTTGGATAAAAAAACCACCGAAAAATTTTTTTCTTTGTCATATAAACTTTTCACAATAGAAGAATGTAGTAAAGGCTTCTGAAATAAATCTAGTGGCACTGGGGAGTTTACAAATACTAGCATATTAATACACAGCTAAAATAATAATAAAAAACACCATGCTGCTAAAGATGTTTAGTATTATCAGCTCACTGCAGGAGTTTATTAGAAACTCCTGCTTTCTTTTATTAAAATTTCAATTGGCTTGTGAATGAGATCCTATGTTAGTGTCATAAAGTGAGAAGCCAGAAGGAGAGGATATTGGCATTTAAGTGCAGATTTCATTTTAAAAACACTTTACATTATAAAAGAAGATTACATATTGTAAATATTATGTATAATGCTAGTAGTGTTAAAAGTAGTGTTAGTAATTTTTAAAAATTCATCAAATTGTCTTTGTTTATGATGATATCTGGCAGATTTTATATTTCTGTAGTACAGCAAAGTTTTAAATTTATCCCAAGATGTTTTTAGTTATAAGAAGCAAACATGGTTTTTAAAAAGTTTTCACAAAATGATGTATAAGTGTAATTTAATGGGAATTGTCTTTGGCAGTAGCGCATGACAATTGCTTAATTTTATAATTAGCTGATTATTTTCTCTCTGCATTTTGGAAGCTTTTGTTAAACTAATTTGGTTTAGCCGGGCAGCTGGACAGATTGCAAACATCCATCTACGGTTGAATGTTTAGGTTGGCAATCTCGTACTAAATCATATGGAGCACCTTCTGAAGCAAGCCAGTGGTTTTCCTTCCTGGTATCACTGCTTCTTTACCTGGTGAAAAACTGTTTAAAAAGATGGTGGCAGGCAGAGTTCTAAGGTACAACAGCTGGGGAGCCAAGATGAAGACCTTGCTTCCCTGTCTCAGCATCTGGAGTCTTCATGGAAGTGAGAAGTTTGCAGGTTTGCAGCTGCAGCCCTTTCATGACAAGTTTGGTAAATTTAACACATGGTTGCTTGCTTAGAAAATATTTTCCAGATTTAATATGTTTACAGCATTGACATTTGAAGCTGAAGCCCCTTCCTTCTTGATTAGAGCAGAGAGTACTCACAGATTGCATTCTAACTTTATGGAGCTGGAAATCTGGGAATGGGTCATTTACAAGTTTCAAACAAATCAAAATGCACTTTGATCTCTAGTCCAAATTTCTTTAAATGCAATGAGTAATAATAATAAATTAGCCCAACTTAGCTATTTTTCCCTTAAATATGGTCATTTTTAATGTAATCATTTTATTGCATTCCAATTCAACCAACATATTTAATCCATCATATTCAAAGTATATATTTTCTGAGAAGGAACATTAACTCAGCAAATTAGATACAGGAGAGATCGTGTGTGTGTGTGTGTGTGTGTTTGCATGTGTATGTTTTTACATTTTAAGCTACAACACATTTGTGAGAATATATATTAATAATAAAAGCAGCATTTTTCTTTACACATATTTTCTAATTGAATCTCTCATTTTATTTACAAATCTTTAGGTGCACTGAATATTGTCAAAGCAATATATGGAACATTTCAGCAAAAGATACACTGAAAATAAACAGAACGTGATTTTGAATTTTCCAGTCTTTTATCTCCCTAATTAAAAATTTATTTTAGCACACTCATTTTACATTAATAACATCAGTTTTATTTAACATTGATTTGGATCATACCTTTAAAATGAGAAATAACTTATATTGATCCAATCTTTTCTTTTTTAGAACCATAAGCATTCAGTTGAATGTCAAAAGGTTCTTAGGTTGCTAACAGGCATGCAAAGGCATTCATATAATGGGGTACATTTTACCATCTTCATCTTCACAAATATAAGCCCTGTTGCTTTAAACTAGATTTACTGGTGTCCAGATGCATAATCCTAAGAATTTTCTTTACCATTAGTCATAATGTTGAATACAATATTTCTCCTTCATGATTTAAAATAAATGATAGCACATACCACATGAAAAAAGCCTTTCACAGAATAAACTTTAGGTTATGCTATTTCAAATGTAAAACAAAATTCACCTCTATCCCTCCAACAAAATAAATCAAAGCAAAACGCCTTAAAAATACATTAGGTAGGTATCGATATTGCTTCTATGATTTGGAAGGTGCAGGGACAGTTTGTTCATTTTGGGTACTAATTTTACTTCAACCCCACTCCCTACCCTCAATAAATAAACAGTAGATATTTGCTCTGAGTAACGTTTAACTCAGCCCAGGAATGACTTATATATGAGTAGCCAAACGTTTGTGTTGATTTTGATCTTTCTGTTTGTAGAAAGATATTTTGCAAGGTTTTTAAAAGAATAAAGTACTTCAAAATCAAATCCATTTGGGATTAATTGCGAGTCAAACATTTTAATTTTAACTAGAAGAAAGGCAAGAACATATGAAAAAGTACGAAGATCTGTAATGAAAAGCAGTAAAATATTCTAAGTGAATCATTTTATTAAAATGGTTGTTTCACTATAAATAAAGAACCATAAAAAACACAATTTGTATATTCTTTACAAAAAACCTCACTCTAGGCAACCAACTACTAAAATTTTATATGAAAAAAAAAGGCTCCCCTAAGGAAAATGTGCATATCTGCTGTTTCGTTTTAACAAAGATTGAGATGCTTATAAAGAACTTAGCAAAGACTTCTAAAAATAAAATCCCTTTTGCCGTCCCTTATCCACTCCACTGCACACACTGTGTATGTTAGGGTTTTGTTTTGTTTTTGTTTTTTCCTATTCACGCTGAATTGTCTGATTCCAATTTAAATTGCTAGTCAGTGTTTCACAGCTTTGCACAGCACTTTCTAACCTTTCCTCTTGGGCATCTCTATTTAAAATGAAGCTTTACTGTCTCTCGTATATCTGAAATAAACAAGTGTACCTACTTGATAGTTTAATTGTAACTGGCTAAGCTCAAAAAATGAGCAACATGTTCAGGGAAAATGCATGGAACAAAACCAGCCAACAAAACCAAAACCTTCAGCAGAGATGCAAATGATATTTTATTATTTGAAACAGCTGCTATGGAGCCTCAGACACTTATTTTTTCTTTATGGATTTTTCCCGAATAACTTCATGCTCGTGTGGTATATCCTTTCATGCTTTCCCTGGCTACTGAAGCTCTCGTGCCATTTACCTTGCTTCAGGTAATTTGGGAAAATACCACAGACATGTATCATTACAGAGCCTGTATGGTTGTTTAGATGATAATTGATTCTCAAAGGAAGCAGACTGATGCTGTCACTCTAATACAATCTTACAAATTCTTCAACTTAAAGCAGGCTTATTTTAGTGAGATTAAAAATACTAGCTGTTCTGTATATTTAACTGCAAAAATTCTTTATTTGCACAAAAGAAATCTGTGCAAGTTTTCAGGATTGAAATGCTTCTTATTTATTTTTAAAATTTTATTATAGTTATATTGCTGAAGTAATTGATGCATATCATGATAAAAAAATTAAATCTGGATGCTTTTAAGCATCCCCATGGTTCAAGAGGGCTCATACTCTATAATCGGAATTCAGAGGACAGTGCAATAAATAATTGTTTTAAATTGGTTTCAGCTGTCTTAAGTCCTTACCGGGTAACCCTTTTGTTAGTCTGTGTTGTAATGAATATGGTGATCTAATAGAAACTTTCACAAATAAAGTGTTCTTACTTTAAAAACAAGAGTGTGGTGTTGATTTTTTAAATGTACATTATTTCTGTGAATGGGTTTAACAACATTATAAGAAAAGCTAAGCCATGAAAAGGATTAAGTGGTGCTGTATAATACTGATTAAGTGACAAAGCGATACATGCGAATTGTGAGAGTAACTGGTGCTGCCAAGTCTTCTGAAACAACACAGTGATAAAGGTTTACTTTCCTTGCAAACTGAACTCTTTCCTCTGAGAGCTTCTCTAACAATATTCAAACATCAACTCTCCTAGTATCACTAAATTCTGCCTACATTAAAAACAGTCATCGACAACAAAAATCCTTTCAGTGTCCCTATTTTAATAATGTTTCTGTGACATAATGGACCTGTGTTCAGTTTTGACTGCCACTTAGCCTTGAGAATGATTCCTAACCTCTTTGTTTCCTTACCTGGAAGACAGAGGGTTCTAAGAGTATCTGAAGAAGTCGTGAGGGGAAAACAGATCATGTATATAAAATGCTTAATACAATATCTAGCACATGTAAGCACTAAAAATATGGTTAAGGGAAATAATTGTAAGTCCTTTCCCCCAATGATAAATCTGTCTTCAACAAGATTATATATATATATAATCTACAGAGACATCCTAATTGTTTCAGTCTTATTACAACACTAAATTGTGGCAGATACCCTAAGAATACTTTATACATGAAATGTTGTGCCTGAAATTTAAGATAGGTGCAAAAGGAGATTTCAGATACATACACCTTTAAAATGCTTTCTACAAATGACTTAAATTACTTGCCCAATTAATATATTTTGAGTCAAGAATATTCCAAAACTGAAGTTAACTCACTCAAGTTTCTTTACCTGTCAGCTGCTTATGAGAGAGTTTACCCAGTTCAGTTTCTATGTGAGAAATTAGTTTCAGGAGATAATTTCATCCCTATCACTCGAAATGCTTTTAATATGGGCTATGGAGTGTTATAAATTCTAACTTAATATAAGGGGGAAAAAAAAGAAGTTTGTTCATTTCACACATGGAATCTCTTCCACATTGTTTCTGCTAGTTTTCCCAAGACCCTGAGGGAATCCAACAACAATAGGTTATATCAAGTGCAATTAGAATCATAATGCAGAAGCAAGTAAATTGGGGCAGATGTTGATATTTCAAAACTAGTCTGTTTTCCTTGTATTTGGACACAATTCATGAGATGCATTAGGAAGTAACAATACATGAAGATTATTTTAGAAAACAAAACACCCATTAGCATAGCTCCAAAATTTGCCCCAAGCAATATTATTCTATGATATGGTAAATGTTGATTATCTAGTTGTATACCTAACTTGCAACCCTAGAATTTAAATGTTTAAACTTCATTCTGTACGTCAGCTTTTTTAGGCTGTGTTGTAAATAGGTGTGAGCTGCAGTGGAGTGCAGTGGGGTTGGTGGGGGGCGGGGACCAACATGGGTAATAGGATGAGGAGCACTGGGCGACGCTTTTTCATTCCGTCGGTGTGCTGTTAATGGCTATGTGAAACTGCTTTTGATTCAGGAGGGCTTCTCTGCCTGGAAACAACCAAAGAAGGAGTCACAGTGGAAGCAGATGTGGGTGGAGAAAAGATCAGGATGTCAGTGATGGGCAGCAGAGAAAGAGTTCCAGTTCAGAGCAAGCGGCTCCTGGAAAACTACTCTCCACTCTTTTGTCAAAACAGAGAACGGCAGTAGGGGGAGCCAACCTCAGTGGACTTTTTCAGCCAACGAAACTCTAGGTTTGGGATGTATATTTTACTTTTATTTATCACAACACAGACTATAATAAATTTCAAAACCTATTTGAGTAATTTCCCTGAGGAGGAAAGCTGACCCCATTCCCATTGCCTCCCTACTCTCAGAGTGCTAAGTGTACCACAAAACATTTGGATCGCTTCCTTCAAAGTTGTAGATCCTTCGACCACTCCCATCGCTACAAGTCTCTCTTGGCCTGCTAATACTCCGCAGCTTATTTATGAGGGTTGGCAAGCAGTGGGCAGGCCTGGCAGCAGCTGCAGGGCCTGCCCTACACCCCTGGAGATTTGTGGCAGGTGGAGGTAGATGGGGAGATAATGACCACTCAGAGACAACCTATTTAAGCAACTGTTTGTTCAACAATAAAAATTACTCGGTGGCTCTGAGCATGAACTCTCAAAGGGAGGGTGCTGCAGGAGGCAGTTGGAGACTTTGTTTTAAACCAAATGAGCAAACAGGAGCTTGAGGCTTTGTTGAGAGGCAAGCTGGCTTTGTGGGCCTTCCTCACTTCCTTGGGCTTCATTTGCTTGTGAGGCCACAGCCCTGCCCCTGAGGGACTCTGTGGTTGAGGCAGCTGCAAAAGGAAATACAGGCTCAAGAACTGGGAAGGGGCAAGCATAACTCTGAAACTACACAGAGGGGCAACAGGACGGGCTTCTGTGGGCCACTTCCCAAAACATACGCACATACCACGGCTTTGTCTCTTTTATATCAGCACGTTTTCACAAAAACAGGCTCAAATAAGATTCACACCGGACCCTAAAGCACAGAGTCTGAACTGTGGCAACTGACAGCAGCAGCAATTTGGGAGCCCAGGGTCCCAAAGAGCGGAATTTCACAGGTGTCTGGAGAGGAAAACCGTAGCAAGCAGCAGCAGAGGGGCCCTGCGAACCCAGGCCCCGGGAGCCTCCCGACTGCTGCACTGGAGACACCAACCTTTTTCTGAGATTCCACCGGCATCCGATGTCTGCAAGGGCATGCTGGCTTCGCACACCCTGAAGCTTGCCTCACGTCTCCCCATAACCCAGGAGGATTTCTGACATGTGCTATGTGCTTACTGCAGGGGAAGAAGTCAGCTGAGGAGCCCGAGAAGGGCAAAGAGAGTCTGGAGCATTCCGGCAGCGAAAGTCAGGACAGGCAAAAGCGGAGTGTGGCCAAGCTTTCCTACAGGCAGTCACAGGATGAGTTTTTATAGTGGAAAAAGCAAAAAAAAGAAAAAAGACGAATGGCCGGGCGACCCAGTTTGCCACGGGAATTGCAGGGAGAACAGCTCCGCTGGAGGAGGTGGACGGCCCAGGAGCTGCGTCCCCGTCGCGCCTCGGCTGCTGCTGCCCGCGGCCGGCGTCCGTCAGGCTCCTGCACGGAAGGCCGGTGATTGATGGGGGGACGGCGGCTCACAGCCCCTCTCTTTGAAGCCGATTCCTGGCTCCGAGAACCTTCCTGCCGGAGAGACCGGGAGTCTTCGGCAGGTCTCTCCTGCAGGCTGCTCGCTCCACTTTGTGTTATCTCCCGGCGTGTCCAGGTGCCTGGCTCGCTTCTAATCTCCGTTTATTTTCAAGGACCGGGAGCCTGGGCGGGCAACTGAAGTTGGAATCAGTGAATAGCACAGCAGTCCTGGGGAAGATTCATTATCGGTTCATTTCTAGGTTATTTGATGTGGGAGATTTTAAGCAGTTTATGTGGTGAGGAGGAGGCAAAGGGACAACTGGGAACCTCTTGTGATATGCAGAAACGTGCAGCAGACATAGGATTGCCATTTATTCGATAATAAATGTGATGCCAGATCTTTCTAAGGAGCAGTAGGGAAAATAAATACTGAAGACGTGGGCCATAGTCCCAGGGCTCGCATTGGGTCCATCCAGGGCACTAGACACCTCCTAGGGGCTCCGTGTCTTTAGAGGTTGCTTTCTGAGCAGCAACATCATGAGGCAGGGATAGGAATGCAACTCCTTTGAATATGAAAATAGAAAGAACCCCCCTTGTAATCTTTGTTTTTATGGCTGCAAACATGATTGCATAGAGGAAAATCAATCCCAACGGAACACAATGGATAATACAAAGTAATTGATTGGCCTTTATCATTTTCTGTTACTATATTAGAATAACACCATAATATCAAGCGGCAGCCACTGACACATAAAGGAAAACAGAAGTTGATTATGTCTAAGGGTAATCAGGTCAGGGAAGTGTGAAAGTAAGATAAACAAGGTAAATACAAAAAAATAGAAAAAAGCTTAAAAGAAGCAAAAGGGAGTTGGTGGCAGAGTTTACATAATAGAAAGGAGATCTGATGTTTGGAATATCATTAAGCGGTAAGCCACGAGAGACAGTCTATTGCCGCTGTATGATTGCAGTATGTCTCGGTTGGTGTCCCAAGCCATGGGGGCAAAAGCTGAGTGACTAACTTCTCAGGAGGTGCAATAATCCTTTCAAGAATACAATGCCTGCAGCCTGACTGCTATCGGGCTATGAAATTTAGAAAATGAAACAGAGAAAGCATTTAGCTACTGGTATTTCCCAGGCACTAATGCCAACAGCATAGTGTCACAAGCAGCCACTTAGAAAACCTATGTTTGCAGCCATCTTTCCAAACTGCCGGAGACCAGTGCAGCTTTGTCAGACCCCCCAAATGCCAGCGTTTGTGTCTTAGTGGCAAACAGCTGAAGCAGAGCCGTTGAGAAAAATTGCATTGGTATAATGCCTAGTTTCAATGTTCTTGCCTGGTTTATCTTTCCATATGTATTTCTTTTCTCTCAACATATATTCATACTAATGCATACATAAATATTACTAATTGCACACTTTAAATAAAAACATATAAAGATTTTAATTTTTACCAACATTTCTTTCTTTGAAGATAGTTGTTATAAAGAATAAATGAATATCATTAGAGGCAGTTCGTTAAGAATATGCAAGATGTTTGTTTTGGCCCCTGTGTCACTATGTAACATGCTTCTAATTTAGATTTCTTAACACAATGTCATACCTGTGTTAAGCAACTATCACAAATAAACCTGTTGTAGTTGGAAGTCAGTTTCTCATACTCACATGTAAAACACAGTACAAAAACATCACACCCACCAGAGTGATCCAGTCTTTTAGATAAGAAATAATCAGGAATGTAACTTAGGTGACGAAATAAATCACTTTATGGTCTGGGAACATTAGAGACTGGTTACCTGTGATACCCTCAAGAGACGTAGGAAGTATTTTCTTATTTAACAGAAGAACTCTAGATATTATAGAATTTGTTTCTAACTTTCTAAATTATGGGGGTGTTGAACTCATTTGTTCATTCACTTATTCTACTAATTGAATGACTCTCATGGGTCTAGAACTGAACTTGGAGCTGAGGTTACAGTTGATCTTCAGGGGCATACAGGTTATTAGGGAATGTCGACTTATATAAACAGATGAATGGGAAGGTCTTGTTAGATAGGACACAGGTGCTATGAAACAGAAAAGAAATGGAAGTCAGGGAAAGTCTTCACAGAGATTAGTATGCATAGAAAAGTAGATTTCCAGACAGACAACGTGGCTAAGGGTATTCTAAGTAGTATGACTTTCCCATGAACGATCCAAAAGACACACAGAGGGGTAATGTGCTTGAGAACATCGAGAAAGCAAGAATGATGTGCCAGCTGCATGAAATGAAATGGTGGGCGTCTACAAGGACGGCAAGCAAAACCTAGATTTCCAAGAACCTTGTCTGCCCTAGTAGAGTTTCCCCTACAGAAAATAGAAAGCTCATATTGATGTTCAAGCAGAGAGATATGATTAATTGGATTATTTTGGAGTGATGGCATTTTGGTATAGAGAACAGGTAAAAATTAGGTCAAGGGGACCATTATACCATGTAGTGATCCACTGTCCTGGATGAAGTCTAATGAACCACCTATGCTAAGTGTGGAGGGATCACACCAAAACTGTAGTACTGTATACATAGAATGCTCTTGGCAGACAGCGACAGAAAACTGAAACTCAGCATCTCATCTAACAAGATGTTCGGAAGGCAGTGGCTATTCATGTGGTCTGTCAGGGTTCCAGGTCCACTTGTTAGACATTCTCTTAGCTGTCAACACATTCTCTCCCATGTGTTTAATTTTCCCTTGGGGTGGCAGCAACAGGGCTGCAACAGTTCTAGCAATCTCATCTAGATATATACAATGTCCATAGGAAAAAGAACCAACCATCTCTTTTTTTATATATCTTTCTCAGGAATAAGGAGTCCTTTCCCAGAATTTCCCAAAGGGCCTCCCTTCATATTTCATTGGTCATATTACATCAAATTACTCATATTACTTAAAGCAATTACTCATAAGGTTATAGAATGGACTTTGAAGAGTCAACTGTTATGTACCTCCTGCTTTCCTTTAAATGTCTTCCCTTTGATCTTGCATCTTTCCCTCTGAAATGATAATGTCTAAGTAATTCTGTAACAGACATTAGATTATTCCATGCTATCTTGTGCATAAGTACACTTCATTTCTTTATCAAAATCAAATCAAATCTGATTTATCCCATCCATGAGAATTGGTGAGATGTCTTTTATCAGACACTGTTCATGGCTTTCTTTCCCTCTCTCATGCTGATGGATGTGGATACAAGGAGGCTCTGGACCTCAATCCAGGGGGCCTCACTATTGTGCCTCTTGCCCAGGCCTTCCAAGTCTTCCCAAATGTGGTTTAAGGTCCCCAACCCCTCCTAGAAATTGCAAATCTCATCTTGTTGTCAGGCCCTGGGGAACCAAGGTCTTTCTGGTGTGTGCGCGGGGGTGCCTTTTTCAGAAAAGTTCAGATTTATTATCTCAGTGGGTATACTTAAGACAGTTAGAGTCTGACAGTTTCCATCTCCATGTGACAACTTCCTCCCAGATATTGAGGGCCCAAATGCCTCATCACCCTGGCTGGGGAGACAAGAGGTATGCGGGTTGAAATTCATTCAGTTCTTCCTAATAAGCCTAGAGCCAGCTGCCTAAGGCACAGTCAATTACTCATTTGACCATTCTACAGCAGTAGGTATTCTTAAATGTCCTGATATAGTACATCAGTACATCAAAAGTGTAAACAAAGCTATCCTAGGTAAACTTGATGAGTCTTAACTGGCCATAGAGGAAGTCTGACTATGAGACGTCTGTAATCCTGAATATCCAATATCCCTTCTACTACTACCTTTGCTCTCCCCAACCCCCACAAAAACCTATTTTCTGAGTTTACTGATTAAGGTGAGAATTGGTGAGAGATGATGTGATTTATTAATTTACACCAAGTAGGAACAACTGACAATCCTAATTAAGGTGATATTCTTACCAGGACTACCTAAAATGTAAAAGATCTGTCTTCTAACCCACATATATCAATCTCTAATGGAATTTTGGGCAATATACAGGAATATAAGTATTGGCAGATTTGTAGGTATAACCTCAAATTCACTCTATATATTCAAATAACACATTTTACAAACCTCTATTGTAGAATATTATACTTTAATGGTCTGCTGAAGGGGCTTTTTTCCCCTCCAAAACAGTGACTTCCTTGAGGGTAAGTCCATGCCTCATTTATTGTTTTGTCCTCAGCCTCTAGCACAATTCTTATCACAGAGCAGCTTAATGTTTTTTAATGGTTGCTTAAAGCATCTTTTTACAATTAAGCTGTTACATGGGCTCTGAGGGTAAAAGATCTTAGTTTTCTTTGCCACCTACTAAATAATCCATATTTTTCTAATTTTCACTACAATGATAGCCTGTAAATTTCTATTGTACAGTTTGGAACTATCTTAATTTCCTCACTATTCTCTTAAAATACAGAATTCCCATCAGAATTTCTATCTGGATATTTAAGTGACTAGCGAAAAAATTCCCGTAGTTGCTGTATTCATGCATTGAGTTTGTGTGTCAGGGGCCATAACTTGCCTAGGTCCTTTGGATGCCTATATATGTTTCATGGATATTTCTTTCCAGGTGAAATTTCTCTGAATATCCCATGTCATTTTGCTAGAGAGTTAAAATCTTTTGCTTCAGCCCAATTCTGTGGTTCAGGATTCATTCCCTTTCAGCTGGAATAAGATTGGAAATGCATGCAGGTTTTAGAAATAATTCTTAAGTGACACTATTGCTAGGTGAACCAGCAATAAGACCTCACACACTCACTCTCCTGGCCTCGCTCAAAAATGCCACATGCTTGAAAGTTTCACGTTACACTGAATCATAGTTATGTTGTCTGCCCAACATCTTTTTCTTTCAGCAGTTTTCCCTTCCAACCTGGTGAAGATATTGATCACAAGCAGTTGCCTTCCCTGCCATGGTGGGAGCATGCCACTCATCCTGGGCCAATCAAGTTATTCCTCTCTGCCCTTGTGACTGTTCCACAGCTGGGCTCATGACCTAGATTTAGCTAAGTAGAGTTATCCTCAAAAATTTCCTGAATTTGTTACAAAAGGAGCCCTGATTTCTCTTTGTAATTAGCTGTAAGGAGTACAGAAGCTTTGAGTTGATTTGCTGGGGACTGTACTTGCCCCTAGATATGAAGAAACCGCCACGTTTCAAGTGAAAGCAGAGCCAAGAGATAGATGGATAAAGGAAGGGAAAGAGGAGTTCTGGTCAAGATCGTGGAGTAGGTAATGACCTCATTAAAATTACAAATAAATTATGAAACAGTCAACTAGAAAACTATCTGAAGGCTAGCTGAACAGAACTTTTATAACTGGACATATAAGGAGGGAAGGAGAAAGAGAAGCAATGACAATGTTTAAGGACCTTGATCCAGCTATATTAGAAAATTTGAAAATTTTCTCTTATTTAAGCTAATTTGAATTAAGTTTTTATAAATTACATCAAAAAGATTCCAGGTAAATAAACAGACAAATATGTTTCTGGTTTATTTATGTAAGTACTAATTATAGAAGCTTTACAAGATAAGAAATGCATCTATTTTTAAATGTATTTTAAAATGTATTTTGAAACATATGATCTAAATTATTGAATTGGGCATTATCAAATATTAACTTTGAACAAATTTTATAAATAGTATGTCCTTTGTGCTACAAAATGTGCATGACATTACTTCCCTGTGAGAGCAATCTCTATAGCCTGCACTTAGATGAATGTTAAATTGATTCAGGATCCAATGACTTTTAGGGAATTCAACCAAACAACTGAGAAAAATTGAGAAAGTAAACAAACTGGTTCAGGACTAAAAATAAGCTTATACTCAGTTTGAAATCATCAAAGAAACAGAACATGACAAGAGCAGAAATTTTGAATGAAATTATACAGAAAACAAAATAGGTGATTTCCTTGTGTATAAACAGAAATTGGTAGTTTTGGACACATTCCTGTTCTTGGGAATGCAGCTTCCGTGCCAGTTCCTCTCAGAAATCCACAGACATGGCACCCAGAGCTTACCCCTTGTCTAGCACTTACTACACCAAACTGAAATTGCAGGTTTACTTTTTGATTTCTCAACTTGACAGTAGTATTTTGAGTTCAAAGACAATCTTGTTCATCACTGTATTCATCTTATCTAGCTCCGTGTTCAACATCCGCTCCATACAGAAGGCATATTGAGCAAAGGAACATGTCTGTTAACAATGTCATAGGGTTGGCTGCACATAAGGACCTGTGTTCTGTGAGCTTTGTCCTCTGGGGTCAGCTAGTGTTCTTTCTTAATCATCCACCATCCCCTTTATGTTGATTATTATGTTATGTTATTCATGTTTATTATGTAGGTGCCTCGCTAGAGTCCAAGGCTCAGAAGAAACATAATCAAGCAAGAAGAACGGTATGAAGATTTCTTTATCTGATTATAGCTGTCATTAGACTTGGTTTCAAGGGCCAACAAGAAAGAATATTCTAAGTGTGCCAAAAAAATGGTGTTAGTTACAGGCTTCATTTTGCTTAATTCTCCTAATTGCCTTGTGATTATTATTATTTCCATTATACAGATAATCAAATAAGACAAAGAAAAACTTTCCCTAAAATATAGTGAGCCAGGATATGAACCTAGTTTTAACTTCCCAAATCATGGTTTTTTTTTTGTTTTTTTTGTTTTTTGCACAACACTACATAGAAAAGTAAGACTTCTAGGACTTTTCAAGTAAAAAAAAAAATATATTTAAGATTATATATTCCTTAATTTGAAAAGCAGTGTATTTTAAAGAGAATTCAATTATACGCATTTCTCAATTATCAGCAACAGAAAGATTATAGAGAAAGCATATAACCTGCAAATTTAGTTTGGATAAAATTTATAAATGATATAGGACTAATTGAAATGTGCCATTGGACCACACTTTTAGCTATAAAAAGAGACTGATTATAAGTGTGATATGCTGATTACCATGTTAGGTCAACTTCTCCAGAGTTTATGGCCAGTCGTTTATCAGATGGAATTTTCTCTAAGAAATTTAATTTATTTGATTTTTTCTTTACTTTACTTCTTCATAAGGTTGAGTCTTCTTAAAAGATGACTTCTGGGATACTATTTGGGAGAGAAACACAGATTTACTTTACTCCAGAGGGAATACAAAAGATTGTCTAAACACCAGCTTAATCCATAGAATATAGGAGAAGCACTATGTCTGTTCACCATGAAGAAGTCTGGGAGAGCAGAATAAATATTGTGTGGAAAATCCAGAAGGGACCTCTGTCATAGAGTCTAAATTATGAGGTGTTTCCAGGAAACATGTATTTTATCCCAGGTCAAGTCCAGCCGGGGTTGAAAAGTCAGTCTCCAATGACTTGACATTTCCCTGATGCCTTCTGGAAGAAATATTCAAGTTCCTAGAGGGGAGTATGTTTTGGGCTGACAGTTCTTGTCTATTTTCAAGGCACCATTACCAATGGCAGGTGATGAAATACACTGTAAGTTTTGATATAGTGAAGGTTGGACTATTTCAAAAGGAGCTTACTCTCACAGGCTGTAATCACTGCATTCCCTATGAGTCTTTACAGAGCTCTACCTCATGTGTACACATACTTACATGAAGATAGACAATCATTTACACCCACACCCAGGTGCACATGTGTGTGTACACACACACACATATGCTCTCATACACGCATATGGACAGTGCTAACTTTTTAACTTTACACATTTAAAATGTCTTTCATTTTTAGTGTTTTATAATAGGAATAATATTGAGAAAATATTAAACAGTATATTTTATTGCCCCTTAAATCTTGTTTCCTTGAAGCATTTCACTTCCAAAGCTGAATACAAATCATGTGACCATTGGGAAGGTGTGTATGTGTTAAGGGATATATTCTCTAGAACAAAGAAATCAAAACTATCATTACTAAGGATGAATGTTTGTGTCTCCCCAAAATTGATGTGTTGAAACCCTTATCCCCAGTGTGATAGTATTTGGAGATGGGAGCTTTTGGGGGGGGGAATTATATCATGAGAGTAGAACGTTAATACGATTAGTGCCCTTATTAATGAAATCCATGAGAGTTCTCTTTCTCTCTCTCTCATATGAGGATACAACTGTCTACAAACTAGGAAGACAGCTCTCGCCAGGAACTAAAATGATGAGTACCTTGATTTTGGACTTCCCAGGCTCTAAAACTGTGCAAAACAAATATTTATTAACTTAGCCTATGAAAATTTATTAAAGTAGACTGAGTTGACTAAGACAATAATAAAAATGTCCTGGTTATGGAGGAAGAGAAAATAAAAAAAAGACTGTGTCTTTTATTCTGTGGAATGGTAGAAGAGAAAAGGAAGAGGTTGAAAAAAAATGGTTAAACCTGTTTTGGGTGTTGATTTAGATCTAGGTGGTCACCAAATGTAGGCTACAGACCTCAAAGTAACTTTAGGTTTGGTGAGTGAAACCCAATTTCGGAGGCAGTCATCAAGGGAGATGACCTGTTTTCCAAGAGCTTTGTCGATTACAGCTGTTCATTTCAAAGATGAACACAGTAGGATGTCCTGCCAGGGTACCATCAAAGACTAGATCAGTCTGCCTGTCACGAACGCCTTTCAAGGAACCAGCATGAGACCAAGAGCATCTCCATGACCAAATCATGAAGACTGTAATCTATTTCCTATATCCAAGCATCAATTTGATGAGTTGAAACATCGTTAATAGGACAATTTAAAATTTAGCCTATTGCCTCTCACCTTTCAGTCTCATGAGCTATCTACCCAGCAGGGTGGTAGCTTGTGAGAAAGATTCTGTTACCAGCTAGAAAATTAAGAAGCTTCTTTTACTTTGCATATCTGGAATGTTAATTTTGACTCAGCAACATAAATAATATCCATCGCATACTTTTGGAATCCCTGATAGGAACACACTATTTTTTTTGTCTTTCATTCCCTGGGCACAGGCAAAGCATCATTAAGTAAAACTTATCAATGCACAGATGTCTTGCTTCTTTAACTTCAATAGCTTCCAAGTTTGGTTGCTGCTTGTTCAGAAAATGAGAAGTGCCTTTTAGCCTACATTCCATGAACAGATAAAGATCCTAATTGTGGCTTTACATGCTGGTACATAAATCTATGTTAGATTTCTCATGATATTATATCTGCAAATAAGATCTTGAAAGTATTGTTCTCCCTTTCACTTGATGACAAAACAGAATGCTTCACTGAAAAATAGTAAAGAAGGATGATTGAGTTCATTTCAGCCCAAATTCATATATTTTGAGTTTGTATATTTTAGGGAAAATGGATTCAGAAAACAGAGCAGAGTTTTCAAACACACCAAAAAGACTGGCTGAAATATCTAGAAATATCCTATTGAGACTGAAAGCATGTGATATACAACAAAGACAACAACAAAGTTTCAATCTTTATATTTTTATAGTTTCTTGATTGTAGTGGAGAAGCTGAGTTGTCAGTGATCTATGGATCCTAAATTGATCCGTTTTAATACCTAGTATTACCTGCCAAAATATTGAAAATCTTTAACAGTGAAAAAGTGAGATGTTAAATAACCACTACTCTCCTTACAAAATTAATGAGATTCTGAAAAAATAATTAGAGCATCTAGAATAATTGAATTAGGAGTTAGTAGATTTTACCCAAACCTAGCTTTAATTGTGGCTCCCCACCCCCCACCCCAGCAGGAAATTTACTAGAATTAATAAGAAGCCTTTATATTTATTAACATATTTATTCCTGATAGATCAGAGGCTCCACAGAAATTCTTTAATTTCTTACAACATCTCTGTAAGATTTTTGGCAAGAGGATAAGTATTATCCCTGTTAAACCTGGTGTAGGAAAAGCAACTGTTTTCAAACATAATTTACAAAAAGCACCTCTTAGGTTGAAATCTAAATTTCTGTTAAAGGAATTCTCTCTTGGGAGTGTTTTCCTCCCTTTCCCCCTTTAATTTAAAGTATGAAACTGTCATTTCTGTCATTAGTTATTGCAGTTACTTTTTCCTCTTCAGACCAAGGTCAAAAGTCTCCCGCTGTTAAGTCTATCCATGAAAGTGCTTGAACATACCCAGTCGCATATCATGCATATTTATGCTGCACAAGTATTAGAGTAAACATAAGAGGGATGAATTATTAAAGGCAAAGCAAGACTGATGAAATGCTGTTAGTTTGGATATTTGACTGATTTGTACATTTTGAGCTTACATGAAGTCTTAGAGATTGAGAATGGAAAGATTAGATATATAAATCTGCATATACACACACACATATATATAAGCTGTTTATATATTTACATATTAGTGAAATATTTAAAGAAATGCACAAGAGCTTCTACACCATATTTTATCAAGTTGCCTAGGCCCCAGGGACTATGTGAAGTTGGGGCTCCCATTGGCCCTTGGTTCTCCTGTAGACCTTTAGTTTATTGAACAGTATTTTATTTATCTATCTATTTACTTACTAATTTTTAAATTATTGCATTGCATTGAACAGTTTTTTAAATTTAAGAGTTCTTATTTACTTCCAAGGCCACTTATACTTAATAGACCCTGTCTAGAATGAAGGCCCATTTCCAGATCTTTGGATGTGATGTGGATGGTAAATTGCCATTGCAGTCCCTAGGTGGCTTCTTAGAGGCAATTCTTTCGTGTTAAATAGCCCCTATTGCTTGGTGTTTAATGGTCATCATGCTTTGTAAAACCCGAAGCCAACTCTTTCGGAAGCTAAGATTTCGGTAAACGAGCCCTAGTAGATTTAAATGGAAAATAGTCCAGTCCTCCTGTTATCTGCAAAACCTCTTCTGCTTTCTTTTTTGAGGACTCCTCTCTGATTGGTTTAGGTTGGCTGGAAAGACTGCTGAGTGCTTCCATCTACTGTAGCAGTGTTATAATTAGCACAAAGAGGTGGCAAAGTTGAAAAAATCCATTGAGGGATTTTCCTCATCCTTTTTGTAAGAGTTCTGTGAACTAGGTGCTGAAATAAAATTGTGGGCTGGGAAGGTGCGGAAGTGAGAACCTGTAAATGAGAATGAGTCAATTAAAAGGTAGAGTCTGGAATTTATCTAGAGATCTGAATTTTATACCCAGGAAGAAAAGGCCAGAGTCTAATTCCTTGGACTGCTAGAGTTCTGTTTGTGATGTTACCTCTAGGTTATTTCTCGTTCTGTGATTGAAGAGGTTGTAAATTGTCAAAAAGTAAAAAAAAAAAAAAAATCACAAGCTGAAAAATACCACCAAAGTCATCAAAGTCATGATATGGAAAAGTCTTTACTCTTTAATTTTGCATGAAGGGACTGAGAATATTTCTTTTTTTTTTTTAATTGTTGATGTCGTTGTCATCTAAAGAGAGCAAAATTTCATTCTATTATGCTCTTTAAGAAAATGCCAACAGCATCCAACTTATTACTTAATATGATTTGATTCAAAATTATTTTCCATACTGACAGATTCAAGACATCCAGAGTGGGAGAACCATGTATATACTATAGGACCAAACTAAAATGGAGTCACTTATGTCAGGGACAAAATGTAAATGATCAACGCAGGTACATAAAGGAAACTTGATTTAATGTTAGAGGAGTTACAGCTCTTTTTGGAAATCAGCAGAGGACACAAGCCAATCCCCAAAGGACAAGTATGTTCACACCATCTCTAGAATTTCTTGTTCACCTGACTCATGATGGAGTTCAGGGCAACCTGCCAAAATATGCCACTGTGGCATATTGATTATTTTGAATTAAAGTTACTTAAGAAACAGCCAGTGCAAGAAGGGCACTCCGACCCTCCTTTGTCTTTCTGAAAGCTGAAAATAAATTCCCCAAGTGAAGGGTACTCCCTGTACCTAGAGGATAGAAAATATTCTTATCTTCAGAGGTAGGAAATTCAGGACTGGGAAGGCTATGTAAACAAACTTTGTTTCTTCTTCATTAATTTGATACCCCAAGCACCAACCCCTTTGACAATTCTTCATAAATAATTGTTTCTTTGTTTAAAAATATAAAAGCTGCCTGCTTTGGTGACTTCATTGAGTCTCATTTTGCTATGAGCTCCTGTACGTATGAAATCAAATTTCTTTTTCTCTTAATAATGTTTTATGTCAATTTAATTATTAGGACAGCCAAAGGATCTAGGAGAGGAGAAGGGAAAATTTTTCTTCTAAACTCAGCTATCCTGATCCAAATAAGAAAGAAGACCACTAGGCCACAAATCAGCTGAAAAGGTCAAAAAACTTCTGCATTTCCCATAACAATCTCTTAGTCTCTGAGCAACTTGGAATGCATTACTCCCCAACCTCCGTAGCCTTGAGTTTCCTGGCTTGCAAGTCAAAAGCCTTGCAATAAACTTATCTTTCTGCTTTTTTATATTCAGTGTACAGAGTTTGGTTTTTGATGGCAGCAAATAACCACGTTCCACAAAGTTACATTTAAATAGAAGATTGTCACCTTGTCCAGGTAGTGCTTATCATTTAAAAAAATAATTATTTCTCCCCTATTGCTTATAATAACTACTTTAAATCTCAAAAGCGAAAACTATTTCCTCACTTTAATTTTCTCTCTTTCATCAGGTTTGCACACGCTGTGGGACTTCTGATGACTGCTGGGCTGCTGGCATTGATCTTTTCTTTCCTTGGGGGGTGAGGGTGGAAAAGTAGCCTTGAAATTTTTCCTTTGGGGAAAATATCACACCTTTTACAAGATAACTAGGTTTTCTTTCTTATGACTTGGGGGGTTTTTGTGGGTCATTAAGGAGTCTTGCGCTGACTTAACATTTGTATATTCATTCATACACTTATACACTGAAGTATTTATCTATTCATTCATGAAATATTTTCATTCCTCTCATGTGCCAGGCATTGTGCAAGGGTTTGAGATTATGCAATGACTAAAGCAGATGCTGAATTTACCTTCATAGACTTTAGGTCTATTTGGTTCCATTAAATTGGAGAGAAAATTATATCCACTGTTTATTGTATAGTTGGTTGTTCTCATTTCCATAGAAAATGATAAGAATATTGTCACCAAAGAAGATAGCTGTGATAAGGAGATTATTTTTGGATTCACTAATCCTGACAATAATCTACTAATTACTTAGTTCAGTTCTCCCACTATGTCATGGGTTTTTACAGATATTAGAACAATTCTGAAAGCTGAAAAAAAAATGTATTGGTTTATTCAGATTTTCAAAAGTTACTTAGAAGACTAGAAATTATTATAGTATATTGATTTCTCAGTCAGTTCACATGATTACTGAAGAGAACTTCAATTATTTTATTATGAGCTGGATAGGACCTTGATGATTTATAAGCATTGGGGAAATGTTAAGTTTTGTTAGCTTAAATGCACAATTATGTATCCCACTTTCTGACCTCCTCAAACATTTTTGAATTTTATGCTCCAAGTCAGAACTAAGTAGGGTGTTCTAGCCTTGAGGGCAGCCTCAGCTTACCATGTGTGAGATTTGGTAAACAGGATTTGACTTAAGGCTGTGGTTTTACTGAATACGGATTTTCTCTGGGACTCTGAACTGTGGACTAAAGGAAGGTCCCACTGCCAAGAGAGCGAAGGAGAAAAAGAGACCAACAGTTTTTTGACCTCTCATTTTAGAGCTACTCACCCCTGTTCCGCTGCTTTTTCAACACTGCATCAGAGCAGGAAACTTTAAAGTCTCAGTGAAGCAGGAACATTCTGCTTTTTCAGGGAGCAGTGTAGTTTTAATTAAAATTTGGTTTCATTTTGAATGTTTTGTTTTACATTTGAATGAAAAACGAGTGAAGGAGACAGAGAGAAAACTATAGTAGTCAATCATCTCCTTAATGTTAAAAAGATCAATTAATTTACAATGAGGAAAAAAACCGCATTCCAGATTTACAGAATGGTCATGATCTCTGGACTTTGGATATGAACCATCACCAGCCTAATATCCAAGGCAGAGATCTGACAGTTCCAACCCTGACTTCAAGGACCAGTTGATAAATTAAAAATCATTTTAAAATTTAATATTAAAATTGATAATTGCTCTGTGGGAAATAGATTTTTCTGAACTTAGACCCTTTTCCTGCAGTGCTGAGCAAATGCAAAGCGATAAATTGTCCATTTGTCACAATGATAGATAGACAAATCCTACTTTTACCCTTGTTCCACAGTACTCATACATTTCAATTAAGGAGAATAAGTGCTACCATTTGTAACATGTATTCATATTGTCTTATATAGCTCATTAGTGCTTAAAGAATTCTCTTTAGGAGTAAAAAACATCCTCCAACATATGCCATAAAAGTGTTGGGATGTATTGCCCATCTCTTCAAGGAACATGGCAGGGGGTAGAGAAGAAGGTTGGGTATCATTAGTTTCTTAGGGATATAGCATAAAAAGCAGTGTCTGAGAATAACTGCTAATCTTCTAAATTGAGAAAACAGTTAACTCATGGTAGTCCTACTGAATTCTCCTTTGCCAGCTAATGCTGGTTTATACTTCAAATTTTGGCATATTAGATTACTCTTTTTTTATTTTTTTCATTTAATCATTTTGCCATGTGACTTTGCAGAGTGTTAAAGAAAAATTATTTGTGACACTTGTTGAGGAATGGTAAGACAGACTTTATTCAGCAGAACTAGAGACAAGTATAGGGACCACTACAAATGGGGTTTTGTATTAGGCGAGAGAGATTAGTTTGGACTCTTAATGCAAAAAGGAAAAGTGGGAATTTATAGTCAAGGAACATAGTAGGGGTGAGTGGATGGAAAATTACCAGAAGGAAACATCAAGGGAAAAGGCTAAATCAAGCTAACAGAATTTTTGCTGAAGGCAGGCCAGGATGATCAAGCATCATTGGGGGATAGTGGAGGGTGAGGGACCCAATTCAATGTCAAGGATGATCAGATATTGAGGATGATGGTATCTGGCTAAGCTGACTTAGTAGGATTCTTGCAAAAATTGGACCATGCAGAGATGAATAGAGAAGAGAGTTCAGAGAAGCCTGACTAAAGTTTTGTCAAAGAGAGACTAGAGTCCATGGTGGGGTATATTTCCTGTTCCATTGATATGAATTAGGGTTGGTCTTATGACCTGCTTTCACTTGGAATATTAAGGGATATGACACTAGTAAAGGCTTTAAGTATGCTTGTGAGGTGGTGCTTGATCACTTGGGCTCCTCTGCTCATCATGGGGAGCGCAAGTCTTAAGTAGTTATTGCTCTTTCATTCTGGGTCCCAGAATGAGACACATAGTGCAGAGATGTGCCTGACTAGAAGCTCATAGCCAACTCTAACAACCCTGAATCTGAAGCGGAATTGCTCTAGACAACTTGCAGAACTGGGAGTAAGAATAAAAGGTTTGTTGTTGAAAACCACTGGATTTGGGGGTAATTTATTATGCAGCATTAATTGTAGCCAAAGTTGCCTAATATATCATTCCTTAAGGAAAATCTTCCAAGATCTCAAGACTGTGACTTGCAGCTAGCATTTGTCACTACTATAATGAATTTATATTTTACTCATCATTCTACTTTAGTGTTTGGCATATAGTATGTTCTTAACCAGTATATGTTGAAGAATAAATGAAAGACTCCCTGGGTCAAGGTTCTCTCTATTTAATTTCATGTCCAATTGCCTTGCCTCATAGATAACATTCTTAGTAAGCCATTTTGAAAATATGTGACTTTGTTTCCACTTGTGTCTGTCCTCAAGTATTTACAATCCTGAACAGGAGATAACACAGATTAATAAGTTCTGTGAGTACAAAGTTTGGGAATTGACCCCAGATTGATAATCAGGTCCTTAGGGGATGGAGAGGTAGTGGAATGTCCCAGTATACTTTCTAAGGAAGAAATGCTTGAGCCTTTTTAGAGAATATGCTAAATATTGAAGCTAATAATAACAGGCATTTGCATTAAATGCTTTACCTGTATTATCTCACTGGAGACAGATACTCTGATTGTCCTTATTTTACAAATGCAGAAAGTAAAACTCAGACATTAAGTAATTTGCCTGAGTTCATAGAGTTGGTAAGTGGTAGAGATGGGACTTAGATCCAGGTCTGCTGGATTCAAACATCAATTTGTAAGATCAACCAAAAATGCCATTAATATAGCCACTGAGTCCTGGGCCCCTGGACCCAAGTTGCTGTTTCTCTACAACCTTGATTTTTATTTTCCTTGCTTAGTTCATTATCTCCCATCTTCTTCCTTTCCTTTCCCTGAAACAAATCCATTCCTAACTTTAGTTGTGGGTAGGGAGAGAGGTGCTCTTGCTTTGTGCTAGAGAGAGAAGAAAATATGCAGGAAGGGGGCCACTAATTAGCTGGTTCTAGCCCTTCGCTAGGCTAGCATGGTTTCTTTATTTTTAAAGCTTCAAGGCAGGGGCAAGGCTGGGCAAAGAACAATGAGTAAGTCATGAAGGTGATCCTTTTAATGATACATCCACTAATGAAATGGCACTCCATGGGTTCACTTATTAGTAACTTAGCTCAAACAGCCATGTCCTACTGTCAGCTTGCCATTGACGACCCAGTGTGACCTCAGAATTGTCAGCTCCACCTGAAAAAGAGCAAATATAGCAGAAAATACAGACGCGGCAGCATAATTTGGAGTGAAAAGATTAGTAACAACAGGGAAAGCTCTTGCATCTCCCTCTGTAGTTCTACTTTGCTGTGAAATTATGCCAGAAGTGTAACTATTTGAAGAACAAGCTAACCTTGCAGTATTTGGGTTTGCATCTGATTTGTAAACAATAAGATGACTTGATTGAATGTTTTCAGAGGCTAGATGACAGTGTTAGCACTGGAGGAGTGACTAACACAACTCCATTCTCAACTAATTATATAGTGTGGATTTTATGTTTTCCGGGGCATTGGGGTTTTTAACTTTATGTTCAGAAAATGATTTATGGAGAAAATATATCTGTGCAGATCTTACTTGACAACTGGGGGATTATGAATGATATATGAATGTAAAAGTTTATGATACTTCCCATTTATATAACCTCATTTATTCAAATAACTCAATGCTTTTTATGTCAATTATTGAATTAAACCTTTTAATATCCCTCTGTCAAATGGGAACTGTGTATTTACTCTTTATTTTATAGTTGAGCAGACAAGGCCATGATGATTTGAACTGTCTTTTTTGGGGTCATGACCAAGATCTTATATTCATGCTTTGCATCTCTGGTTAAAGCTACTCCCTAAATGGAACAGTCTCATATAAAATGTCCCTTTTTTATGCCCTATACATTCTCTTTAACAATTCATGATTCCTATGCATTTGATACTTTCTTTGTGAAAAGCTTAACAAACACATAGATTTTTGTTTCTGATCTCTGATTGTAAAACTAGAGATTTTCCAAGGTGAAATAAATTCCTAGAAATCTTATAGCATGAAATCTAATAATTTGCATTCTCACTGGTGAATATGTCATATTTGTTAGTGAGGAAGTTATGGAAAGGGCAATGTATCTGAATCTTAACCAGTAGCTTGAGTCATAAAAGCATTCCAGATGTCAGAATTATGGTTGACACATATTAGAGTTGATTCCTTTTTCACATTGACCTCAGAGTCCCTCTTTATAACTTTCCAAGTCTCTGTGTCCTCCCACATCACCCCACCAGTTTCTCAATTTGTCTTCCATGACTTCAGAGTAATCAGCTCATTTCTCTCAAACTCTAAAGCAGCTCCATTTACCACCACCTCCCATACCCTTTCTGCCTTTGGCTATCTAGTCACGAAGCCAAGCAATAATGAAAATGGGTTTCATTAAACAGGAATTCTACTTATTTTCTCAAACCACTATGCTAATAATCTCCCTTCTCAATATAAAGGCTTAAACACATACCAATATAACTAGTTTTTTTTTCCAGGTATTTTTTCTAAAGAAGATTATTTCCTAGGGATAAAAATATCCCTCTTCAAAACCCAGGACTTTGTTCTTAGAAATGAAGATCTAAAGTATAGAGAACTCTTTTTTCGCTCCAGAAGCGAATGGGGCTTGGAATTCCCCACCCTTTAGTCATTTAGGTTTGAAAATGACCACAAAAGAGATGTGAAGAGCTAAAATATTTCTTCACGAAAGCATGAATTTTGCAGGCCCTTATGAATTAATCAAGATGAGTATTAGAATACAGATATAGTTTATGGGAATATGAACAACTGAAACATGTACCAGGACATGTTTTTTCCTAGAACAACTGAAACATGTACCAGGAAACATGTACCAGGACATACATAGTACAATACTAAAGGAATAGCAAGTGCATAGAAACTCTGATGGGCATTGTGTCTTTCCTTTTTTTTTTTGTCTTTCTGAAAGAAAGCTATCCACAACCTTAGAGTGTCACTCTTCTCTCCTGGCAGGCTGCTATTGCAGACCCTTTCTTGATTGGGGTTGAAGTTTTTCAACCTCTGCACCTTCTATCAAATGCCTATAGTTTCTAGTTGAGTATCTAACTTCCTATTTATCTAGAGGCCTGTTTTGAAATCGTCCTCCTTGGTAGTTATCCTGACATCCTGCATCACAGCCTCAATCTCCCTTGTTTTTCTTTCTCCTGTCATGAAGTTTGTGATCAGCAGCAAGAAGTCAATTTTGACTCTTTTCACTCTCTGGGGCTTTTAGAGCTCTTTGCAAATACAGAGAGCACGACCCTGGAAATTTCTTTTCCCCCAGAAAAGGAAAAAGCTCCACTTGTCAATCAGTTATCCTGAATAAGTTCTCACAAAGGAACTCAGAGCAGCCCCTGTCTAAATCCATCAAGGTGGAGGGGGGTGAGGATGAGGGGAAAGAGGGGTTCACATTACTAAATATCTGTGATCAGCTTTAAAGTCTAGCTTCAGGGTTATTACTTACATTGCCTTTCATACTACTCAGACACAGCACAGATGCACCAAAAGAAGAAAAAAAATAAAAGAACACCGAATCTTTTGTTCCTGGGGAAGTTTGAGGAGCAAAGCATTCTGAGTAATGGCATCTCTGGTTAATTGAATATTAACCTATTTATGGACAGAGCTTACCTATAGCAGGGGTCTGGCTGAAGAGCTCAGAGAGATGGGTGCCTCCTTTCAGATGTGCACAATTTAGGGATTCACCCCATACTACTTTGTATCTTTCTTCTAATTCTTCCATTTGTGTATTTCGTAGTGAATTGTACATATGTCCATACATCTCTTACTCAGGAGATTATAAACAATTTTAGAGCAGAAGTGTTATTATTTCTATCTTTGTAAAATCAGTAAAATATTTCACATTATAAAAGTTCATTATTTATTTGCTGAGTCAAATTGATTTTGCCTCTCTAATATGTTTTTAGATATATCGCTTTACCAATGATAAATGTCCACTGCGTATATCAATGCCTTAAGTACAAAAAACCTGAAAAGCATGAATCTAAAGAGTACTTTGATGACTTTTATAAAATTTAAAAAGCAAAAGTTTCCTTAAACAATACCAAATATATATGTGTGTGTGTGTGTGTGTGTGTGTGTGTGTGTGTGTAATAAAACAATAAATCACCTTGAGAATACTAGATATATAATTTTAAAAGACTGAAAGTGATTTAATAATAAGCTTTTATTCAACACCTCATAGCTATATGGTTCTGTATCAGATTCTCTGAGGGTACAAAAATTAGGACGTCAAATATTGAGCCCCTACTTTATTTTACTCACTGTTCTAGGTTCATAGGGCACATTAGAGAGCAACAAAATATGTCCTTGCTGCTTACCCACACAGAGCTAGAAGGGAGAGCCCAAAAAATAATAACAATTAACAAAAATGAATTATATAGTGACCAGAAGAAGATAAACACAATAGTCATAAAACAAACAAAGAAACAAAGTAGATGAGGGTAAGTAAAGTGGCTGGGTAGCAAGTCATATAGTGTGATCAGGGTAAATTTCACTGAGAAGGTAATATTTGAGCTAAGACTTCCAAGAGGTGAGAGCATTAGCCCAAGCAGATACCCAGGGAAGAGCATTTTAGGCAAAAAGAATAGTCAGTATAAAGGGTGAAGGACAGGAAGCAAGCTAGTGCAGCTGAAGCAGAACAATCTAGGAGGAGAAGAAAAAGAGGTGAAATTGGGAGAGTTTCACAGGGACAGATGGCATAGGGTCTTCTAGACCACTGCAAAGAAAAATTGAGTAAAATAGAGATCCATGACACAATTTTTAGCAGAAAAGTGATATGATCTGATACACAGTTTAGAAGGCTCACTCTAGCTGTTGTGCTGAGGAAAAACTGTATGGGTATTAGCTGCAGGGAAACCAGTTCAGAGGCTTCTGTACAATATAATATAAGTGAGGTCTGATGATGCCTGATTAGTTGTCTGACTCCCACATTAGACTGCAATCTCCTTAGGGAAGGCCTGTCTTGGCTGAGGTATCCTTTTAAACAACGTTTTGCCACCAAGTGCTTACATGTATTTTAAATAAATAGATTCATAACTTTACCATATCACAGAAAATCACCAGTGTCTCCTCGAAAAATTAAGATACAGGTCTATAGAAACATAGAAGAGGGTGAAGTCACCTGTAACTTGTAAGCTTCATAGTGAAGGAAATATGTCAATAAGACTATGAGGACTGGTGATGATGCTAATAGTAGTAGTCAAAATAATACCAGCTACCGTTTATTGAGGATCTATTCATTCTAGGTTGTGTGCTAAATGTTTTACATAGCTCATCAATTACAAAGACCAGAGAAGGAAATCTTCAACATAAGACATAAAGAAGTGAAGTTCAGGGTTGAAAAAAAGGGCAGTTAGTTTCTTTCACTTTGTAGATAATCTGATGCAGAATATTTAATGGGAAATAGATTTGGAAAGGTAGGTTGAAGCGAGATTGTGGGAGACCTTAAATTCATATAGCATATAAGTGTTTTGGATGTTATTCAGGTTTTTGAAGTTTGTTTATTCATCAGAGGAGTGATATGTTTAAAGCTGGGTTTGGGGGAAAATTAATGTAACTCTTAGATTACTTTCAGGTCACTTAGCTAGAGAATAAAACTAGATGAGCAGTTGTTTCTAAGGTTAAAATTATAGTTTTATCATTTAGAAGTATTGACGTGGAAAATAGGAGAATGACACACCCCAATATTTGTATGAGCATGGGCAGTTTATAAAACCTTCACATATGTATTATCCCACTTGATCATCACAGCAGCCCTGCTAGATGGCATTGTTATCGTATTTTATAAATTGAGATGGCTTATGTAAAAGTATAGTCTGGCCTGTAGTAGATACTCATGAAATGTTAGCTGAAGTGGAAAAATGAGAAGGTACAGGCTTAGAAAGCCTATGCATATTGCCCAAGGTTATATAGATGAAAATTCATGACAGAGCCAAAACTTAAAGCCAGTTCATCTAGTATGAGTCTAATTTTCTTTACTCATACCCTAACTACTTTTCTGTCACCCACTAGAAAGTCTCAGAAGATATTTGAAAATGACAGGTAAAGAAATCAAGCAGAATACCTAGGTAACTAACTTAATGCACATTCCCAGTAAGAAAGATATTATTTAATATTTAATATAAAATTTTATTCTTTAAGGGTTTCTGACATATACATGTATATTTATATTGTATATATGCTTTTATATCTTACTACATATTTGCATGTATGTATAAGTGCATGCAAGTATGTGTGTGAATATATTTATGTATATATATGTGTACATATATGTATATATATATGTATATACACACACACACTTGTGTGTATAATATTATATTAGTTTGCTAGGGCTGCTGTAACAAAATACCACAGGCTGGGTGGCTTAAACATCAGAGATTTATTTTCTCACAGTACTGAAAGCCAGAAGTCAAAGACCAAGGCATTGGCAGGTTTAGTTTCTACTGAAGCCTCTCCCTGCCTTATTGATGGCGGCCTTCTTCCTGGGTTTTCACATGGTCTTCCCTCCACGTGCATGCAAATTTCTAGTGTTTTTTGTGTGTCCAAATTTCTCTTTCTTATAAGGAAACCAATCAGATTACATTAAGGCCACCCCTAAGGCCTTCTCTTAATCACTATTTCAAAGTTTCTATTGCTAAATATAGTCCTGTTTTGTGGTACTGGAGGTTAGAGCTTTAACATACAAATTTTGAAGGAACGCAATTATGCCCACAAAATCTGTATCTGTATCTGTATCTATCTGTATCTCTCTCTCTCTCTTCCCATCTATCATCTATCTATCATCTATCATCTATCTATCTATCTATCTATCTATCTATCTATCTATCTATCTATCTATCATCTATCATCTATCTAATCATCTATCTATCTATCTATCTATCTATCTATCTAATCATCTATCTATCATCTATCTATCTATCTATCTATCTATCTATCTATCTATTATCTATTCATCTGTCTCCATCATCTCTATTGTCTCTATATCTCTGTCTCTGTCTATCTCTCTATATCTATCTCTATCTCTATCTCTATCTCTATCTCTATCATCTCTATCTCTATCTATCTCTATATCTATCTCCATCTCTATCTCTAATCTCTATTCATCTCTATCTCTATTTCTATTTCTATCTCTGTCTCTGTCTCTATGTCTATCTCTAGTTCTCTATCTCTATTCTTATATATAATTTATTTACTCACTATGGGCCTTTAAGAAATATGTGGTATCCAGTCTCTTCCTTCAAATTTCCATAATGTTGTATTGTCCATTAAACATTTCCTGAGAAAAACTAAAGCCCTGGCACAGTGACATAAAGCATAGGTGCAGTGTAGTATATTAATGGATATGGCATGGGCTTTGGATCCTTATAACCTGGGTTTTAATCCTGTGTAGTCATTGAGTAGTCACTTAACCTCAATTTCTTCATCTATAAATTACAGATGCAGAGACCTTCTTGGCAGGTTTGGATAAAGATTAACAATAAACCATGTGAATACGGCTAGCACAATGTTAGCTTCCTTTTCCATCACTGCCCAGAGGGAGCTCGTGGGGGCTGTTTCCTAAGATAGAAGTAGACATGCACACAGATAATTTTACTAGAACTTGCTATGTGCTACAAAGGCTCTGTATAACAAAAGACTGTGTTTGCTTGAGTGTTTTGGTATTGACTTTACCAGGATATTTTTTGTAATAAATACAACAGGCACCTAGTTCACAATTCTATAGAAAGATTATTAGCTAAGCTAAAATAAAAAATTAAAATAAAAATGGTATGTTATGTCCATACTATCAGGGTGAAAAAAATTGAGTAATTATGAGTTCAGGTATTTTATTCCACTGTAGTAGTCAGTCTCTAGATGTTTCTCAATAATCCCCACCTTCTGGTATTCATGCTCTCGTTTAATCTCTGCTCCCCTTGAATGTGGGCCCCCTTCTAATGAACAGCAAATGGAAAAAGTGGTGGGATGTCACTTCTGAGACTGAGTTACAAAAAGACTGTGGCTTTTGTCTTGACCACACTTTGGGGCATTTCTTCCCCAAACCCCATTTTCCTCTCTCTCTCTGTTTCTCTGTATCTTTCTTTCACTGCCAGGTGCCAAGTTTGGAGAAAAAGCAAGCATACTATAGAGAGGCCCACGTGACGAGAATCCACATGAGTAAGCTAATGTGGAAGCAGGTCTTCTAATGCTGCCAATAACCAAGTGAGCAGGCTTGGAAGCAGATTCTCCAGTGCCAGTCAAATCTTGATATGATTGCAGCCCCTGCCAACAATTCTGACAGTGCCTTAAGCCAGAGACACTCAGTTAAGCTGAACCTAGATCCCTGACCCACAAAAACTCCAATATATTTGTTATTTTAAGCTGCTAAATTATGGGATAGTTTGCCACACTGCAATAAATAAGAACTATGCTTAACTTGGAACAAATGTGTGTTTTTCTAAACACAGGAATATTCGTATTTCATTCAACTGTAGTAGTTCAACAATATAATGGAAATCTATGTTTTATTTCTATACTAGGGTCTTTGCACTCTTGTATGACATATATCATTTGTAAAAATAGAAGAGGCAATCTAATCAGAGGATGACTTTATTTTGACTTTTTTTTTTTACTTAGTAGAATCATTGGGTAAAATATTGTTAGACTTAATAAAATAAAAATATAAGCAAAGGTATATTATTTTTACTTATGAGCAAAAAAAAAAAAAATCAGGCATGGCATAGCATTACTAAAAATGTTTTTGAGTACCACAGTAATAAATCACAATACAATTTAGGATCCAAGCTCACAAATGACATCTGTGCACAGAATGTGGCTGCTCAGAAGGGTGTTTGAAGAAAACAAAATAATGGGATCTCAAAAAAAAGAATGATCTGCATAACTGAAAGGAAACATTTGATTTTTACCATATTAGATAAAACTGCAGGTAGATTCATCATTCATTTTTTTAAAGTTAGGGTACAAGATATATTATAGCATTAATAAGTTGAATTTATAGGGTATTTTTATGTCTGTTCTTCATAGTGCTATTCTATGTTGTTTTATAGTTGTGAAATAGATAAGATTAAAAATTTCCCCCATTTGACAAGAAATACAGAAATTTTACTCTATGACCTTGGGGATGCAGATTGACTAAACTATATTTATTGTAATAATTTTAAAATTTTAGTTCATACTTTATGAAACACTTATCTATCTATTGTCTATCATATATCTATCTATGACTCTATCTATCCATCCACCCATCCACCTATCATTTATCCATCTATCCATCCACCCATGCATCCATCTATCTTTTGTTCTTATCTAAAGGTCAGCTATCTGACAATCTCAACCCACTGGGAGATAGTTGTGACCCAGGAATTAAGGCAAAATGTTCTCAATAATGGTTAAAATAACTGGCAAAGACACATGCACAAACATCTAGGCTCCGAAATGGAAATATTTAACTTTTAAAGGGGATCTCAGATTTTCTATGCAGAATCTATTGACACTTATTTTAAACACAATGCTAACAAGTTTGATTTTGTTCATTTTTTGTTTCCAAGACCAGAGCAGATTAATAAAAAAGAAATTGAGAAATGGTAGTGAGAGGCTGCAACAGTGACGGAGTTATACAACAGCAAGGAGGGATAAAGAAGAAATTAAAAAGCAATCATGGAACCAGAAAACACAGGTTTGGGACATTTTAATGTGGTGACAAACATTATGACCTGTTTCAAAGTGCTCTACAATAATTAATGCTCATAATTATCACCCCCATATCATTAAATTGTCAAAATAAGATCAGCAAATTTAAGGAGACAAACTAATTGTAGCTGGCATATTTTGAGTATTTATTTTGTAGCAGAACCGTGCTGGGTGCTTTACATACATTATTTCTAATTGTAAGGTTTTCAAGAGAGAAAAATGAGACTTCCAGTGTTTAAGCCACTTCCTTAAGGTCATACAGATGCTAATAAGTATATGAGCCAGGATCCAAATTCAAATTTCTCTGAATGAAAACCCTTCACTCTGTCCACTTTTCCATGCTACTGGAAAGACACCCAATTGAAACCGCTTTTGGCAGGGAAAAAAAAAAAGTGTTCTAGTGCATAAGGGTATAGTTTGTTAAACTGGAAACCTAATTAATCCTGTTCTACCTGTTATTCCTCCGAAGTATCAGGTAAGTGAAAGTTAATCTATGCATTCTTTGGTGGAGAAAGGAGTATATTTTCTGCTTGACATACATACATGCACAAAATTTTTTTAAAAAATTGAAATTATACAGCAACAGAACAGACTGCTTTGTTAGGTAGTGAGGATCCCATCTCTGAGAATATTGTAGCTATTGGTACTTAATATTTCCCAGAGATGCTGGAGACCTTATTTCTATAGAGAAAAGGAAATGGAGCACTAAGAACCTGTCTCATTTCTAAGAATCTGGGTCTCAAAAATACTATTCATTCTAACATGCAGTGTTTCTAACAACTCATAAATGGTGAAGAAAAATGTGATATTAGACAAATAATCATTCTTTAGAGCACGAAAATAGTGAGTTCAACCCTCTTGGCAGTTGCATTTAGCTAAGCAATTTTTTGTGTCTTGAATTTTTTGGTGTCAAATGGATCACTGCATGTTCAATGCTTAATTACTGAATCTTCATCATTCCCAAATAATTCATGCTTAATATTTATTAAACTTTTTTTTTCAGTGAGACAAACCTCATCTACCATCTGAAATCTAATTTTCATGACATTTTGTAGATATTAGTTACGAACTAATAATATACAGTGCTGTTTAAAGTCATCATTCTTTATGTTATACTATGAAATTAATTTTTCCTTTTGATTTTTAATACGTTTCTCTTGTTCTATTCAAAGAACAGTAGGGTGCCCTCCTAGTGATCATTTTGACCACTCATTTTAAATTGCTATTCAAAATGAACTGAGCAGTGTTTCATATGAACATTTCTATTACATTTCCCACGATGTTACTTATGATTAAAAAAAGAACTACACTAGTAAAATAAAAAAGCCAAAGGAATACATAATCGAACATTTTATACCTTACTCAAAACAGATGAAATAAATCTAAATCAGCTTGTGTGAGTGAAGGACTAGAGTAACCCCATTTTGTTATGTAGACTCCAGATTAAATTAAACAAAACAAAACAAAACAAAACAATTAGGGACAACACCCTGCCATTTGGTCAAGCTGACCAAAGCCATTAATCAGTAAGCCCTTAAGGCATCCACACCCTGTTGCCCTTCCTGCACACAGCCCTCTCTGCACCCAGCCCTTTTTGCACACTGCCCTGCTGCACACGGCACTCTGTGCACACAACCCTCTTGCACACAGTTTTACCCTTTAAATTCAGTCCCAACCCCCTGGTCGAGGCTCCTCTCACCCACTGCTGCGTCAGTGGACGAGTGGGGTCCAAACTCGAGTTTGTCAATAAACTCCCTCTTGTGCTTGCATCCGTGTCAGTTTCCTTCTTGGCTGTGGAGTTCCAAACCAGGGCATTACATGAGTAAAGATAGATACTTGTTAGAAGAGTTTCATTGATTAATGCATTTGGCCATTCATCCCAGGGCTGGCTTATTTATTAGGCTCAGTAGGCACAATGTGTGGGATTCACAATACCTTTAGTTGTACACAGAAATGTTTTATTTTAAAATTAAAAAAAATGAAATTTTAAGTCATAGACAATGTTTTAACATATAATATTAAAAAACCATCTTCATAATAATTCAATGATAAAATATAACTTAAAAAACTTTTTAAATGGATAAAGTGGCCCGCAAAAAAGCAAAATGCCCAGGGTTCATGTAGATATATTATGGTGCAGATTCACTCATTTTAACAGGATTTACTGAGCTCCCTGCTATTTCTCAGGGTCTGTACTAAAGCTGGTGGATGGGTGGGAGTCTAGAGAAGTAGAGTAGATTGAACAAAGTGGAGAGAACCCAGGTTTTGTCCTCAAGGGACCCATGAACTCCAAATGAGTGGAGAAAGTATGTGAATCGATTATTACAATGAAATGTGGTACGTGATTTTATATGTATGGACAAGGTGCAAGGGAGGTACTGAGGAGGCACTGTCCAGCTCAGCCTGGTAGCAGGAGTGGAGAAAGCATTCATACAGTACCTGATAGTTACACTGAGTTTTGAGAAATGAGATGGATTAGTAAGGGGCTAAAGAGGGAGACTGTGTTCTTGGCAAATGGATGGTGCGGAAAAAGGCCTTAGGGGTGTCATAGGCCTTGTTATTTTCTATAAACTACAGATATTTCATTATGGCATTACAGAGTATATGTGGATATGCTGTGGGTTATTGAAAAATAGATGGGGTCCAGATCAGGAAAAAGGCCTGGGTGCAGTCGCTGTCATGCCGATGAGACTGCCTTTTATTCCATAGAATAAAGACTACATTTCTTAGCCTTGGTGTTTAAAAAAAACCCTTTACCATCTGCCTCCTACTTACGGCAGTAACTTGAAGTTTCCCTACCAATATGCTCCTTTGCCATCTAGACGTGAATTCATTTTTCTATTTCTGTTCTTATGCACATGTTTTCCCTTTATCTGAATTGCACTGCTTTTCTCTCAAAACAGCCATCTCAACAAAAACTTCCTCCGGGAAGCCACCTAAGCCCCAGGCAGCACACTCACAAATTTAAAGCAGTTCAAAGCTGAGAGGAACCTTTGGGATTATCTAGTCATTAACCTCCATTTTATTGATAAAACTGAGGCCCAGAGAGATCAAGTAACTTGTGCCTATTTACAAAGTCAGTAAGAAAAGGAAGCAAAATGAAACTAAATCTGTCTGACTTTTGGTGGGAATGGTTCTGAGGCAATCATCTTCACAATTCATTTGGTGATTAATCATGTACTGTCTTGACATAACTGATGTCATCTTCAGCTATTTAAATTTCACTGTTTGGTTTGTTTATACCATGATATATTTCCCAACCAAATGTTAGCGCTTTGTGGGCTGGAACTGCCTCTTACAGTGTTTTCCTACAGGATCTAAGGCTGTGTGATTCGACATGTCAGGAAGCTCTTAAGGAGTTAATAATCTTATTTACCTTCCTCATAGTCCTGAAATACTTTGCCTACATTATAGAAATTATTAAATCTATGGCAAGATGGAAAACAGCACCTGTCTTAGTTTGGGTTTCTGAGAAACAGAGACATAGATCCTGTGTTCTTGATTTATTGAGTGCACTCTCTAAAAAAACCCTGGGAGACAGTGAGGATAAGGGACGGGGAAAGTGCAAGTCTGGCCTGGGCTGCCTGATCAACTGGGGTTTTTGGAGCATAAATCACTCCACAGAATTGTCCTGCCTTGAGCAAGGAGACCAGCCTTTCCAACCTTGCTCAAAGCAAGTCATTGTCTGTGGGCTGTCCCATGATGGAAGAGGGGGTGGGGAGACTGTAATCTCCTTGTCTGCTGAGGAGAATTCTCTAGAAAGGGAAGCAGCTGTGAATCACTGGTGACAACAAGCACAACAGCTTGAAATGGATGTACTTACTGACTCAGTAAAGGAAATCTGGGCAGAGTACCAATAGCATCCATTTGTACTTTCATCTGGTGAACAAAAAAGTCTCCCCAAATAAACAAATAGAATAACCCAAGAAAATAAAGCAAAGCAAAACAAAACAAAACAAAAACAGATGATAGAACCAAAGAATTGATCTTCATCTAAATTCTGGTCTCTTCTATTAGATTGTAAATTTTCTCAAGTTATTCTCACAGAGCCTTACCTAACTTAATGTCCGTGTTGACCTTTATTCTAATAAAAACAGATTTAATGTGCAAACAAATTAAACAAAAAGCATTAGTTCTTCTAATGCTTGCTATCTCAGAAGAATGCAGTCACCACTGAGAAAAAAATAATGCTGTTGATCTCAGAGATGAGATCATTTCCAAGGTTTTGAAGAACAAATACTGCAATTTCCTATATTACCTCCAAATAACCACAATGACTGAGGAAAGCACCAAAATTACTCCTCTCTCCACTCATCCCCCAAAAGTACCAAATAATTTGCTCTACAGATAGTATATTTGAAAAAAGAAAGAGAGAGAAAGAAATTAGAAAGAAAGAAAGAAAGAAAGAAAGAAAGAAAGAAAGAAAGAAAGAAAGAAAGAAAGAAAAACTAAGGCCCATATAAATAGAGATTTTTCTTAAAGATCTCATTTAGCGTAGAAGTGTTTGTGCAGAGGCACAGCTCTGGATATTAAAACAACCTGCCCAGTAGTGTAGGGGTCTGGCTGTGTGTGACACCCTCCCTTTGGACTTCAAAAAGTAATTTTGCTATTTATAATCTTAGCTGCAGCCCAGCAATTAGGATTCCACTAGATCTCTGCTAATTCAAATGTTCTCATTTCCATCATTTTCAGAAAACTGAGTCCACATTTTACTCAAGGCTTGGAACCTCAGTTTATTCCAGTAAATTACATTGCCTCCCACAGAGGAGGACATGGCTCTGCATCTGAATTTTGGTTTTAGTAACCAAAGGAGGCTTTGTGCTTCCAAAAGCTTCACCCAATGATGCCAGACAGCAAGGAGGATGCCTGGACCCATGATATGGTTTCTTTTTCTACGGTCATTTTGACCCACTGCTCCTGGGTTTATTTTTTATCGTCTTTATTTTGTATACCGCTCCCTGAGTAAGATTTAGAATAATTCAGCATTCCATCAGAAAGATAGAGCAGGAGGTCCTTGCAGATGGACTTGAGTACCAAGCAGCTTAGCTGGGATCCTAGCCCCTGTGCTATTTCCTTTATTAACTCCCAGACAAGATGCCAGGCCATCCCTGTGGCTTTGCTCGTAATGCTATGAATATAAATTTGAAGAAAATAATTAGTGATAATAATTTCTAAGAAGACTGGGGTTAAAGCTTTCATATTATTTACTTTTTTTTGAATTAATACCTAATTACATTATATTTAAAATATGACAAACAATGCATTTGGCATAGAAAGAAAAAAATAATTAACAAACTAGTACTCAAAAATGTTTCTATGAGAAAACATTTTATCATGCAACCTCTGTCATTACAATTCTTTAATCCTTAGATTGCATTGGAACTCATAAGAAGTTAAAAAAAAAAAAAGCAGTCAAAATGCATACTAGTCCCCTAAATCTTTAGCTTTCACTTCACTTTGTGCATTTTTTAATATTCAAAAATAATTCATGAAATATTTAAAGTCGGTGGATTTTCTCTTAACTTATTACCCATTACTAAACACATGAATTTTAGCTAGAAGGTCATGGAGGAGAGGAAAGTCTCAGGTGATTTCAAATTTTCTAGTATGAGAGGCTGGGAGAAGGGTAACATAAATGGGAGCTTGGGAAAGTAAACTATTTTTAGTGGGAAGACAATATTTATTTTGTTTATGGTATATAGAAAGTGAGTTAGGACATACAAATAGAGGTGCCATTTAGAACTCTGAGGGGGTGATGAGAAATATGACACGATGAAAAATTGGAAGTCATTACCATCTTTCGTACTTATGGATCTCTTCTAAATGTCACATGTTTATTTGTCCTGATTCACCTGTATTTAAGAAAAAGAATGTGCTAGGCATCATCTTAGGGATTACTCAAGAGGCACCAAGCAAAAGCAGGCCTGTCTGTGAACCATCACACGACAACTTCCTCGGTATATCTGTGATGACAAGGGGACAGCAGCTGAGTAACTCTTGCAAGCCCCACTCTATAGCTAATGCTTTTCATGGGTTTGTCCTGATGAGAATTTGAGAGTTAGAAATTGGCCAATTTTCATTTCCATTCAGCTGATAAGGGATGGTCACTGAGACACTTTAGCCCCAGGAAATTATGAGTTTTGGCTTTGCTGCTTACATGACTAAAGGAAGCCATGATTTCTGATCATTTCTTCTCTTACAGGGTAAGAAAGCGAACGGAGAAACTGCTCGTCTGGTCCTAATTCTTAATCTCAAGAGATTGGTTGATGAAGTGGAAATGATTGAAACCAGGGAGGATAAGTGTCTATGACAGGTTATCTTAAAGTGATAACCAAGTGTGAGAAGGTTGGGCCTGGTCAGATGTATTTTCTGGACTTCAGGAAGACTGGCAATTTAAAAGGAGAGAGAAAAAAACCACGTGTGATTCTACAGCAAAATTCTGAAAAGAAAAACAGTTTAAGAGAACTGAAAAACATTCAAGAATAGGGATTCTAACCATGTAGTTTCTCCTTCCACTCCAGCTTTACTGAGGCAGAGCTGACAAATAAAATTGTAATTTAAAGTGTAAAATATGACGATTTTACACACATGTATACACACACATTATGAAAGGATTTCCACTGTTGAGTTAATCAACACATTTATTAACTCACATATTTACCTTTTTTCCCCCGAGAACATTTAAGTTCTACTCTCTAAGCAAATTCAGTTAGACAATACGGTGTTATCAAATACAGACACTATGTTGTACTTAGGTCCTCAAACATTATTCATGTTAATATGGTGAAAGTTTGTACCCTGTTACCAACCTTTCTCTCTGTTTTTTCCACCCCTAGACACTGGCAACTACTTTTCTTCTGCCTGTTTCTATGAGTTCAACTTTCTTTTTTTATTTTAGATTCCACGTGTAAGTGATACCACACAGTATTTGCCTTTCTCTGTCTAGCTTATTTCACAGAGCACAATGCCCTTCAGTTTCATCCATGTTGTTGAAAATGACAGAATTTCCTTTTTTGTGAGACTTTGCTGAATCTTGGGTAGTGCCCATTCACATTCTGATCTATCATAATGCTTGACTGAAAAACTGACTATGCCCCAACTTCTAGGAGATCTGCTGCTGACTGAGTGCCTCACAGAGCAGCTCCCTCTGTGGAGTGTCCTTGTCTGAAGAGAGCTGTCTCACTCAAGGCGACCCTCCTCTTGCTTGACATCAGATAACTGGTCCACATGGTGGGGCAGGGTAGATCTAAAAACCTAGCCCCTCACCCTAACTCAGGAAAACTCTGAAAGGAACATCTGGGGCCAGAGTTCCTCATATAGTTGGCTGAGGCCTATATACCTAATATAGTTGGTAGACTTCCCAGATCCTCCCTCTGTCCAATTCTGTTTCTTTTTCTTCTACCATAGATGATATTCCAACAATGTTCTCCAATAAATTTTTTTACTAGTCTATGTCTCAGAGTCAGCTTCCCAGGGAAACTAACAGGCAATAGAGTTCAAGGGGGCCCAATAAATAGCATCCTATTTTGCATAAATTCTGAGCATTTCCAAAAATGAGACAAAAGAGAATACTAGTTATTGGAAACTAAAATATCAGTTATCCATATATCCATGGGCTCTGCTGCTTCATCCTGTACGACAGATTTAGACTCATTTATTCCCCTAACAGCACTAGGCTGCACAAGACTGACAAGGCACCACAGAGACCAAAGCCTACTCTTGTGAAAGTATAGCAAGGAGTGGCAGAGAAGGGGGAGGGCAGGGCTCCACATGACCAAATTTTGTACCTTGAACTTTGCTTGTGAGTAGCTCTGATGGAGAGAAGTGAGATGTGAAGAGAGTGGAGAAGAATGAAATACACAGAGAGAGGCCAGAATGGTTACCCTAGTGGTGTTCCAGTCTTGTGAGAGGAATACCAGGAATGGGCAGCAGCTCCTCACTCCTCTCTGCCCACAGCATGACCAGGGAGGCCTGCTTCCGGTTTCAGGTCCAGGAGAGGCAAGAGTTCTGGCATGGCTGGGAGGCCTTCACCACAGCGTAGCTGATGTGCTTTTGACATTTGCCTCTGTTGTAGGTATATTCAAAAGAAAAGTTGGAATTACATAGTGTACTCTTTGGAATGGCAAGCACAAAAACAAAGAAAATTTTCAGTGCCTAAGTCCAAGATTCTAGGATAAATGCCTTTGTTGCTCATTCTGAGTCAGACTGTTCTTGTGTTCACATGTAAAGAAAAATGTGTATTTTATGTATATATCAATACACAGTGGAAATACGTATGGGAGAGGAAAAAGAAAAACTGACCTTTATTATTTCTCCTAGATCTAGATTTAACATAAAAACAATAATATTAAAAAAAAAATTTAAAACAATTGTATTTTGCCAAAATTTTTTTGTTACAACACATTTTGCGTTCCCATCATGTTTTGCCCACAAATGTTGGTGTTTTTTTATGTATACAATCTGGATCACTTTTCTGTTTTGCTACTTGGTATTTTAATGATTACTTTTAGTGCTATATTAATATTTCATCTTGTTAATTTACTATTCATTTACTGCTGGATATTTAGAATGTTTCTAAATTTACAATGACAGATACATCTGCTTTTAAAATTAACAGACAACAAGTAATTTAGAAAATACTTTTATTATTTTTAGAAAAGTACAAGCCATAAATATATCTGAACTCAGAATAATAGAGTTTTGTGCTATACTTTGGAATATGGGAAAAGCTTGGTAGGACCTGCTTATCATCAAACTTATATTTCTATATTTGCGATTGTTAATGAGATGTTAACCCTTTCGTGGCAGTGACCTTATTGTGCAACTATATCTTGAAGGATTGGTGGAGTCAGTCACATAGGCATTCAAGAAATGTTAGTGCAGCAACATAGTAATAAAAAGTAAATGTAGAGAATGAAGAGTAATGACAGACAACTGTAGATGGTCCTGGAGGCACATTTCCTTGTTCCTTTAGGTAGCTCAACAGAGAGCTGGCTTGGTTTATTGAGAAAGCCTTTGATTGATATTAGTGGTCTTACTGGGAAAAGCTGTTCCTAGGGACCTTTGGAATAGAAAAAGAGTGCATACACTCTTTGGCAATGTTTCTGAGACTGGAGATTTTTTCCTGCCTTTCTTAGCTATTTTACATAGAGAAGTTAGGTGTTCTCTAGCTTCTCCAAAGGTAACCTGTAAAGTGTGCCACATTATGGTGAAAGACTTGTTCTCTTTTGCTGTGCTCCTGGGAGCAAGTCCAACCTGCTAATTGAAGCCGGTCATTCTTTGCTGAAATTATGGCCATAGTACTTGCACAATATCTATACCAAGCCTATGTTATAAAATAATGGAATTCAGAGGACAGTGTGCACTCTGCTATTTATCTGTTTTTACACTGTTCCCAAACATACCTCACGGTATATCTGTACTATGTAGCATTAGGGATCCTTTACATGCAAGGAGAGAGAAATAAAGTTGTAGAGGAGAAATAGTTAAGCTTTAGAGATAGCTTCAGATAAAAGTCAGATCCAGAAATAAAAAAGAGAAAGTAACTAACATACAAAAAACAGGAGAAAGATAATCATAAACAGATATTAAATTAGTAAAGTTCAAGTTAAACTAACAATAGCAATACTTAGAGTATGTTGTTCATGCAAAGGTGGACAGATAGACCAATGGAACTGAGTAAAGAATCCAGAAAGATACCCTCACATATACAGCCACAAATCTACAACAAAGCACCTCTACAATTCAGTAGAGAAAGGATGTTTTTTTCAGTAAAGATATAATGAGATATCCACATACAAAAGTGTGTGTGTGGGTATGTGTGTGTGTGTGTGTGTGTGTGTGTGTGTGTGTGTGTGTGTGTAAGGAGAGAGAGAGAGAGACAAAGAAAGAGAGAGAGAGACAGAGAGAAAGAGAGAGACAGATAGACCTAAATGTAAAAGATAAAGGTAAATGTAAAAGGTAAAGCAATAAAATTTCTAAAAGAAAACACAGGAGAATCTCACAACCTTGAGATAGGCAATGATTTCTTAAAGAAGACACTAAATTCACTCACTGTTTACTGTCTAAATAAAAGATTGACAAATTGGACTTCAATAAAATTTAAAATTTTAATTAAAAATACCATTAAGAGAGGAAAATGCAAGTTATAAAGAGAAAAATTCACAATACATATATTCAACTGGAAACTCAGACCTATAATATGCTATAAATTTCTACAAGTTCGATTTAAAAAATGGCACAAGCAACCTAATGAAGGGCTGAGCAAAATACTCAAATAGGCACTTCAGAAATGAGAATACCAAAAAGGCCATCAGAGCTATAAAAATATGGGCAATATCATCTGCAAAGTGCAGATCAAAACCACAATGAGATGCCACTGCATGCCATAATTGCTAGTTAAACAAACTGACAATATCAAGCGTTGACAAGGAAATTGTGCAACTGAAACATTCATATTTTTAATGAGAGAGTAAATTGACATAACCAATTTACAGTTTAGAACAATTGTTTGGCAATATATATTGAGGTTAAATATATGTCTATCTTATGACTCAACAATTCTTTCTAGTTAAACCCCCGAAGACAGTACTGTACTATGTAGTACATGTACTATAGTGTAACATGCTGTTCATAGCAGCTCTATAAATTATCATGCTCATCATTGCAACAGGAAACAACCCAAAAGTCCATCAACAATTAAATGGATAAATTATAGTGTATTAATAGAATACTACATAGCAATATAAATATGCACTATTGATACTTGTGACAATATGAATAAATAACACAGATACAATGAAGAGTGACAAAAGCCAGATATTCTAAGGGTTGGAATATCGACTGTGAAGGGGTATGAAAGCGGCTTTGCTGATGCTGTAAATGTTCTATATTCATGATGATTACATGATGCCTAAGTAAAAGTTTATTGACCTACTAAGATTTTTATATGTACTGTATAACGTATTATACTCAACAATAATAACATAAGTTGTAGGATTTTTGTAATCTCATGTCACAAATGTTCAGTAATATTCAGTACCAAAGATTTAAATTGCCTACCTTATCCTAAGCCCCCAGCAGTTACTGGGGTGCTCAGGTACAGGAGTAAATGATTAAAGAAAGAAAGCCAACCTGTGGCTTAGGCAGACACTTGATTGTGTTTGCAGTGAAATAATATTCCAAACCAGGTCAATCAAATTGGCCAAATTCCCAGTAAATCCAGAGAATGGGGTATTACTGTATACATATTTTTTTTTTTAATGTGTGACTTTTACTCAACCATTCTCAGCATCGTCTTCCTCCATCGTTAGAACTGTGGAGTCAGCTCACCTCTGCCAGGTTACTGCTATGTCCTACTCTAGCCCCAAGTTTACCAGTTCAACCTATAGCGCTTTGGATGAATTATACAATAGATTTCACATACTGCTTTTCTTTTATCCTCTATCTATAGCACTAACATTGTGTTGTGTTTTCTTCTTTTAACATTGTTTAACCATCTGTTAACCCAGTCTTCTGCCCAAGGGGGGTTAGTGAGGAGGAATGATTTGAAGGTTCTGCTCAACTGCTTTACAGTTGGGGATAGTCCACTAATTGTTGATTTTATTTGTGTTCAGCATTCTGCTTCTATCTGTGGTTTTAATTGATGTGAGCATGCCCACAGGCTTGTGCCAGACCCAGCTGTATAAATCAAATAAATAAATAAACAAACAAACAAATAAATAAATGAAGTAAATATTTCCTGTAATAAATAGATAACAGCTTTCTCAATTATTTTCCCCCGCAGCAGTGCTTGTAAATGTATCCCAAGGCTTATGTATGAGGGAAGTATCCAAAGTTTAAAAAAATAAAAGGCCTCCATGTTTAAAGATGCAGTCACATGGCTGTCTATACCCTTTCTTCACAGTGTGGAAGCTATGAGGAGATTTGGTACTTTTCCAGCCACCTCCTTCTACCCATTCTTTTATTTCTGATTGGGATGAGGCTGCTATTGCCACTGACAGTTTCTTTCAAAGGTAGAGTGAATGAAAAACAAAGTGAATAAGCAAAAAGTGAAGGGAAGCAAACATCTCTGTGAAGTAGTACCATCCATAGGGCAATGCAGAATTCTTAAGAACTGATTTTCTTAACAGGGAAATAATTGAGATCTGCTGCAGTTCAAATGCAGGCTACTGGGTAGGCACAGAGTCTGCTCGGGCAGAGGGCAATGTGAGCAATATAATGATGCTCACCTCTGAACAGGGGTTTCAAAAATGCTTTTGAGCTTCTGCCCTTGTGTGTAAATAACATGTCCAGCTAGCAGCTGTTCCCTGAACTTGAGTTCTAGAATGAGAAGCAATGTAAGGCTGATCAGATCCTGTCCTGGCATCCAGCCACAAATTGTCTGCGAACCACGAATTAGAAATAAAGATTTGTTGTTATAAGGCACTGAGATTTGGGTTTGTATTTTACTGTGGGAAAAGCCATCTAATATAGAGACCATGGTTTCCTCCAATTTCCAGAAATGAAATCATAAAACCTCGGAATTAGGAAAGAGTCTTGCTGATGGCATCGATTTCCTGTGTTTCTACCATCCCATCATGGAGTTGGCCACAATCTGACTCCAATATTGGGAGATGAGTTAAATTTCAGTGGAAGGCTCTGAGTACTAGAATTGTTTTTCCTTACATTGATTGCCATGGGATTAAATGAGATGGGATATATGCCTGGCACATCGTAAGGTCTCAAAAAATGGTTATTACTCTTCTTCCCTTGCACTTCATAATCTAATCCATTTTCCACAGAGTGAACTTTCAAATATTTGGACACCCTTTTTCAGCCAGTGTTCTTGTACAATTGGTTTTTTGAGCCTCAGATTATATGTGTTCTGGCAAGACACTGGTTTACTGGGACAGTCAGTGGCTAGCTTTTCAGATCCTAATTCTGCCACCTAATACATTTTCCATAACTCTCAGGTTTGCATCAACCACAAATTTGATCAGTATGTTGTCCATTTCCTCCTCCTAATTGTTAATAAATATACTGCAGGTGTTTCATTAGCCAGGCTCTTGGAATCCTTTGGAGTTGTAAGCTCACATGTATTCACACAACACTCAGATGTTCAAAGAAAATGTAGTTTATTGCCAATAACTGATATAATCTTCCTCACAAGCTTCCCACCCCAGTGTGTGGCAGATAAAAATAGCTTTATTTTAAACTTTCCAGTCCAAAGTATCTCAGTTTTTGTGAGTTTAAATGATTTTGTTTAAAACTCAGTCTAGAGGGGGGTAAATGTTCACCCTTTCAGATTTGTTTTCCTCTCCAGCTCTTCTTCCTAATGGCACCTGGTAGCTTAGGCAACTTGCGGACTTGGGTTGCTGAAGAGTAGGGGTGTGAGGTGGAAGCGTAGATTCTGTTAATCTTATGCTGGTCCTTGGACTGCTCTCCCCTGCATGGTGGGGGTAGGTGATTTATTAAGTGTGCCCTGGTGGTTATCTGCTGAAGCGCAGTCGTTCTTCCCATACCCTCTGCTGTTGTCCGAACTGAGATTTATGACTAATGCGACTCAATGTCCGTTCTGCAGAGTTTAGTCTCTGTAAGAGCTTAGCCACCTCTCTTGCCAACTTGGACCCCCTTTGTTCCACCCTGGCTCTATGGAACCTCTAAGATTTAGCTCTGACTCCCATTGAGTCTCAGCTTCTGAGACTCATACCCCATGGCCACAGGGTCACTGTGTACAAGTTGCTCAATTCCCAGTCAGATTTCCTGCTAAGTTCTAGATCCCCTACCAGGAAAACTGAAAGAAATTTCTGATTAAGAGCAGGGACTCTGGAGGCAACCTGCCTGGGTTCGATGTCCCACTCTACCACTTATCAGCTGAGTGACCTCAGATAAGCTCCTTAACATCATGTTGCTATTTGCTCAACTACAAATTGGGGTTAAAAATAATAACTATTTCCTAGGTAGGACCCTTGTGAGAGTTATGTGAGTTAATACTGGTAAAGTGCTTAGAATTGTGCTTGGTAAGCACAGAGTACATTAGCTAGTAGAAGACTAGAAAATAGGATATGGCAAGTTATTTAACTTCTCTATGCCTAAGTATTCCCATATGTGAAACAAAGATCATAATGATAATTCCTTCATAGGTGTCTTTTAAAAAATAAATCATCTCATATGTAAAAGAATTAGAATACAGTTTGACATAAAATAAACCCTTGTCATTGTAGTAATTTTGTTGTTGTTCCCAGGCTACAGGAGAGTCCAGGACAGCCAGGAGTGTCAACTGAGATTCATTCTCTGTCTACCATCCTGGGTGGATGTCGGGGATAATTTTTATGAATGGGACATTCTCTGCCTGAATTTAGCTTTCCCTTCTATCTGGTGTCATGTCACTCCTCTCCCAGATGTTAGCCTACAGTCATGCCTTTCCTATGGCCAGCTTCCTCTTTTTGTCTCTTATTTCCCTTCAACTCTAACCAAATGGGACATGCTCTCTTCTTTCACTTCCTTTCTAGAAGATATCTCTCTTAATCTATTTAATCAAGTTGCTAATGTCTAACTGTTTGTTAATGGAAACAATAAAATTAAGATTCCTTTTTCTCTCCATATATATTTAATTCTCAAGTCTATTTCCAGCATGTTGACTCAAAACAGAAATTAGCTTTGAAATAATGACCCTCAAATGGACAAATATCATTAATTTAATGAAGGGAATTCACAAAACAATGGAGAGTGAAAACATATATGAAAATATTTTTTAAAATATCCCAATACAGCTAACAATAATGTTATCTAAGAATCTCTCTGACATTCTCTCTAAGTGCTCTTGGGTCACCACTTATAAAATGTACCTTAGAGTGGCTGACTGAGGAGAGGAGTCAGTTTTACAATCACAAACATCTTGGAATAAGAATTTATTTCCTACTTTTACAATAAAGATATGGAATATAATATTAAGTGACTACATCCTCAGTGCCAGGCACTATACCTGGGGTTTTCATATATTCATTCAGTCAGGATCACTCATTGTGCTTCTTATATATCTTATGTGGCTTATATGGTACCATAAATGTAGTAGTAAAAAAAAAAAAAGAGGTATTCTCATAGAACTAATAGCTCTATGTGATGGTATTATATTTACAGAATGAAGGAATGTAAGTGTCATAGAAATTAAGCAACTTAGTTTCATGGAGAGAGTAAGCAGAAGATCTGGGCCTCTAAGTCTGAGGCTCATCCTCTTACTATTGGTGCAGCAGTGAACCTGACTATTGCAGCAGGTTGGCAGAGTCTCCAGGGACGCATGTTCTGGAGTCTGTGGAAGGACTGACTAAGAATAAAAAGAACACTTTGAAATTTAATGCAAAATTATGCTTGTGTGTTGATATGTGCTTTTTTTTTCCCCCTGAAGAGGATCTATAGCTTTCATCAGATTCTCATAAAAGCCCTGTCAGTGAAGAGCTGATTTTTCCTTGAGTGCTTGCAGACAGCTTCATCTTGGCATTACCATTGTTCTAAATATGTATTTTTCCAGGACCACTAGAGAGCACAATTCTAAGCAAACGAGGTTACTGAGCAGTAATGGAGAAATACAGAAAGTGGGGAAAAAGTGGCTCAAATGAAATACTGAGTCATTTACATAAAAAAAAAAAACTCTGACCACCAAAAGGGTGAGACCACCACATTTCTTCTACTTGCCACTGCTTGAATGCTGCCCTCAGTGCTCATTTTAGCTTGGTCTTTCTACATAAAAATGTGTGTCTGTGCCTGTGTGTGTGTGTGTGTGTGTGTGTGTGTGTGTGTGTGTATCTGCAGCAACAGTGAACAGAACAGCAATATGATTTGCTTCACATCCTGTTCAGACTGGTTCTGGCGAACATCCTAGCAACTTTATGGTATGCATGAATGAGACTCTTTGGGGGAAAAAAAAAAAAAGCTATGTCTGGAGGAAAAGACTAGGCACCATTGGCTGCTGGTCCTCCATATGCTGCCAAGAGCTGCCTCCACAGCATCTGAAAGCGATTGACCACTCTCCCTTAAACAGTATTTTTTCTGTTGACTGGGCATCGGGGGCTAATTGGAGAAGTGGAGAGAGACAGGATTTCTACTCCGAAGTGGGGAGGCCACGTCTGTAAACTTCCAGATGAAAAGAGAAAATCAGAACTGATTGTTTATCCTGAGGTCTCCTGGAGGGTACCTCAACGTGACTTGTTTATTACTATTCTTATTCTTTATATCTTCCTTCCTCTTCCAGAATAGTACTGAATATTTGTGGATAATTCCCATATGTCACCTACTGACTTGTGACATTGTCTATGACATTCTTTAATCTAACATGTCACTTTTGATAGGTGATTTCTAAAAACGACATTATTTCAGTGATCTCTAAGCACCTTTACAAAGTAGAGAACAACAACAACATCGTCAGCTCTTTATTCTTGGAAATCTGATTTAACCAAGCCAGTGTTTATTGTAGCATAAGATCTAGGAACAATTAGAGATGTCACATATATTTGCATTTTTGATGACATTTGCAATGTAAATGACAGAATAATGGGAGACTTTGAGAGAGACATTTGTTCCCCTCTATGCGTCGTATACTCTTCCCACAGAGGACATTGATTTAAGAAAAGCAGCTCCAAAAACAGAATAGAAAATAGAGGTGAGAATGTAATTTTAATTTTGGATTTATGTATTTCTCTTTTATTGGATGATGTAGGAAAGCATAGAATAAATGTCACCAAAATGACAGTTGTGAAGTGATTTTAAAGTGTGCGTGCAGTTGTCTGAGTATGCCAGTAGTGGAAGGGTGGTGTGTCTTTGGAGGTGTGTTCATGTTTTGAGATGTCTGTGGCTGTTTTGTGTGTGTCTTTGGATCCATGTCTGTGGCTGTGCAGGTGGTAGGGGGTTGGCTGTAGGGGAGGTCTAGAATAGTTTTTTTTTTTTTTCTAGAAAATCAGTGTGTATCCGTGGTGGTGGCAGTTTATGTATGTGTATTTATTTTCTATGAGTGCAAGAGTGGGTATTTATGGAAAACAAGGACTTAAAATCATAATCTCTTCTAACTAGAGAGGGCTTTACTGGTCATTTGATGTAATCTCCTAAAACTGAAATCTCTTATCTGTTGGGAGAGTGAATGACTAAACTGGAATAAACCACCAAAAGATGAACACTAGCCAGTGAATGGATATTTGAGAAGCACCAACTGTATATCAGACAAAATTCTTGACAAGAGTCATGTGATGAGAAATGAAATAGTCCCTGTCCTCAGGAACATTTATAATATAGGAAGAATACAGTTATTCAACAACAGAAAAATTAGTTATTTAATTATGTGTGTAAAGTGCTGTGGTGGAGAAGTATAGTATTCTAAGGAAGCCTATAATAAGAAAAATGGACAGGGGGATTGGGAAAGCTTGCAAGAAGAAATGACATTTAAACTGAGAACTCTCTAGTCATCATGCATGAGAGTGGTGATCCATACTGCAATATCCCCCCACCCCATGTGATAGTGATAATTAATGGCACCTGTCCCTGCCTCTCATTTGCATCACTGTAGCAAATCCTCGGTTTCTTCTGCCCTATGTGCCCTCATCTCCTATTTATTTGGGTAATAATCTACTGAAGAGCTTATGTATCTTAGGGTAGGCCAACTGCCAAACTGATCAAGAAGCTCAAATTTCTCAAGAGAAGTTGATTTCTTATTATTCAACAATCAAAAATAATTGTTACTGTTTTGGTATTCTCCTGGATTGCTCTCATTGCTATCCACTCTGCAGTGACTGGGACCTGGGCTCCTTCTACATGGAGCCCCTGCTTGACTTCTAGGCAGAAGACAAGGAAAGAAAATGGAACATAACCTGCAGGAGTTTTTATGGGCTGGGCCTTGCAGTGAAACATATCGCTGCAGCTCACATCTCTCTGGCAGAAATGAGTCACATGCCCTTGGTAACTTCAGGGAAGAGTGGGAATACTATTGAGTTGTCTGACCAGGTGAAAGTTTTGGTGACTACATGGCAGTCTTCACCACACTATGGTTGTATCTTGACAATGCCTGAGAAAGATTCTAGCAGTGCCTGCAGTCTGAAATGCAGAGCCAGATGCCCACTCTTTAGCAGAGGAATTGAGTGCCACAGGAAATCACAGATGGATAAAAAAAATGACTTTTTGATGCACTAAGACATGAACTAATTGCTTTGACAGTATAGATGTTGTTTCATATTTCAGAGGACTTTTATTCTGTCTTGCATCTTGTAGACATTAAAAGCTTTGGAGGAGAAAAACAATAATTTGTATTTCAAAATTGTGATATGTCTATGAATCTGCTAGGGAAAAATACACTATGAACAAAGGTCCTATACTAATATTCTACTATGTAAGTTGTAAATCCTATTACTACTCTACATCTTACCTGTCTCCTCTCTTTTTCAGGATTATTGGCATATACACAAACCATTCTTCTGTGCTTCTGGTTTAAAGTTTTTTCAAAGGGATATTGAAATGTTGATAGATAGCCATGACCCTCAGAAGAAAGATGCCTTATTCTAATAAGCAACAGAATTTCTATGTACTCAACAGTTAGGTAGCACAGTATTTGTAGCTTATTGTTTAAAATGATAATAATAACACAACTAAGAGAAAAAACAATTTTCTACCAGTCTACATGGAAAACAACATTCATTCTGCAAGAATCAGCTTTTTGTCTCTTCATCAAACATGTTCTGATGCAAGGTGAGCATTTCCTCTTTTATGTACACATTGTTCCTGAAACACACGGAATTATAATAATTTATTTTTGTATCTGTTTTCACATTAAGTATGTGATGTCTCTGATAATGACAAAAGTGTCATTCCTTCTTTAATATTTTGAATTCCTCTTTTGGGGAATTTTCCCCCTTTCAAATGTCTGATGTAGTAGAGGCTCAGGAAATATTTGCTAAATAAAGAGTGGACTGATGAATGAAATAAAGTGGTTTACAGGCAGCTTTAATTGGAGAAAATAAAAATGCCTCAAATGTTCAGCCCTGTGTCTGCCCTTTCCTGACTTCCTCCTTCCTTTGGGTATTGGACCTGGGATAAGAGGATCCACGATTTCCTGAGCCAGCTGCTAGGCCTGCCTCTCTGGCCTGCCTCACCTGTGCAAACAAACACACTTGCAGCAGCTCCACATGCGTTTACACTGCCCCATCTGGCAAACCATGTCCAGGAGGCTTGACTTCCCAAGGTGGAAAGCGGTGGCAAAGAAAAGTACAGGAAATGTGACCTCTCTTCTAGAGATTTTTCTTTTAAGATGGTGCGTGAGGTCTTGCCAGATTTGAATGACCTCTACCATAAAAATAGTAAGCCCAGCACAGAGTTGTTATGAGAATGAATACATGTAAAAGGTTCAGCATAAAATTTGGCATAAAGCAGGCATTCGATCAATGCTGGTCATTTTTCTTCTAATGCTGTCACCACTGCTTGTTTTATTATTTTAACACAGGCTTTATGCCAGAATCCCTTTCTAATCAGCATCCACTGGTTCTGGGGGATGGAGAGAACAAAGTCAGTTTCCTCCATTGTGTTAAATCAAATTTCGTGCACATTAGTTATTGACCGCAATGATGTTCATTACCTTACTGCAGTGAAAGACTCAAAAACAGGTTGAAAATCTTAACTTTCTGATAGCGATTGGTTGGTGTTCCAATTTAACATTCTGAAACAAAAGTTAGCTGTTCAAAATTCCATCACATGGCTATCTCTGGGTAGTCTACGATTGTGTTGAAATATAGAAATTCGAGCTAGACTCAAAGTTAATAAAATTGTGTGACACATAAAGCTCTATGATGGATGGCAACAAATAGTCTAATACTGTTTTATTCTCTCTAATATACTGTTTCTCTGCAAAGGCCAAGAAATTAAAGAACAGTTTTATTCTTCCCTTCCAGCCTGTGCAGGGTAATTACGTATTATTAATAATGCAGCAGCACAAATGATATTAAATGAACTACATTTGTTAATGCAGATCTTATCTAACTGCTTTTTCCATCAGTGGACTGTTTCTCATCAGGGGGTACTAATTAGCTGTAATATGTAGAAGGATGGGACAGAAATCCAATCAGATAAATGGGATCTATTTGGAGAGATCCAGGAAGGAAGAAGAAAGGCATTCATGATTCTGCAAGAATTACTACAAGTAGAAAAGATGAAAATTTCTACCACTTCAACTTCATTTACATTTTGTGGCTACAGAAGTTAAAATGTAGTACCACTGGATTGCCTAAGCTGCAAAGGCCTGCAAATAATTTTATTTATCATGACTGTAACGGTGTTGTCTTTTACAGTAATAAAACTGCATATGGCTCTGTAAAAATTCCAAATAGTTTACATGGCCCTTGCAAACATTAAACCTAATGTATTAGGGTACAAACTGATGTTCTCCAGCTTTCCCCAACTAATGTGAACTTGCAGGAAACACTTGGGTTTTAAACTTTTTTCTTAGGGAAGAAATTACCTACAACCCTCAGATGGTATATTCTTGATAAATCCCAGGTTACCTCTAAACATACCTGCCAGATTCTCACCCTTTATAAATCTCCTGGGAAAGCCCCCACGTTGAAGAGTCCATCAGTCATATCCTTTATAAATTCCCATCACCCAAATTTAGGTGGCTATGTGGCCCGAATGCAAATATTAGAGCAACACTGTCCACCCTGCTTGCCCCTCTGAGCCAAGTCCACACTTGCCCATGTCAGGGACTCATTAGTAATCCATTAACAAATAAAGTGCCTTGCTGACCCAACAGACAACATACTTATCATTGCTTTTGTGGCACTTTGGTCTCTTGAGGCCAACTTGAATAAGCCTGAAACTCGAAGGGAAAGGACACACATTCTTATTGTGAAAATAGATGTACAAATGAATTATTTCATTTGGTTAGCTCAGTTTCTCAAATGTAGAGGAGGGCTTGCCATGCATTGCTCAAAAGTTTGCTAAGAGATAGGGTGATCATTGAAGTTAATTTTTAGACTAAGCCCTACTTCTTTTTTTTTGCCTACTCTTCAGACCCCAATGACATCTTTTACTCCTTTCTAAATCCTAACTCAGTAGGCACCCAAAGATTTTAATTCCATATATTGGAAAAACACATTTCTAGAAACTTCTGTCTTATTGTGGGAGTACCCTGAGCCAAGCTGTAGCATTCACAATCATTACCTGAAACTCCTGGACAGCACTATTATATTTAAAACTTTGAGTATCTGAATTGTTTTGTGAATCCGAAATGATTTTCAATCAAAAACATTTTTCTTTCACTTCTTGGTGGCTCTGAAAAATCGCGCATTAACTTATTGAAAAAAATTGGGTTCACACTTTAACTGCCTTTAAAAGGTGACATCATTCAATGAAACAGGTTTGGGACAGACACAAAAGATTTTACTGACTGAGACTCCACTTATCATTGGAAACGAATGAGATGTGACCTGGTCAGATAGAATGAGACCTCATGTCTCAGCAATCTGCAAATATTCAACACTTTTTTAGTGAAGTAATCATGAAAATTCAGGAGACATCATTATAATATAAAATCATCCAGGCATCAAGGGAAATACATTCATATACCTCATGACAAAAGTTGAGTGGAAACTCAGGAGTCCTATTTACATTTACATATACTTATACCATGTAATTAAAGCCAACAGATAAACACATCAGTATGTTAAAACAGATGTAAAAATACATGGATAGACATATTGCACGGAAACCTTGATATTACATCCAAATGAAATCCTGTATTCCAAATATGCCCCGTAGGAGTTTTGCTCAAGGCTATGCTTAGGTATACTTGAAAATTCCCGATAGCAAGTCACCAGGGAAAACATGTTCTTTTACAGATAATTGCTACTGGCAGCCAGAGACCTAGAGAATTTGATGTGCAGTAATGTGACCTGACTGTGTATTAAACTTTTTTGAAGGACATGTGTAAAGTAATTTTTATGTCTCTCACACACCTTGGTTTCCGTCCCCCACCCCCACTTGCTGGCACAGTTTTAAACAACTTTCTTATCTTTAATACATTTGTTAGGTTTTGTCCTACTAGTTTTAGACCATAAAATGTATTGGTATTGTTTTCTTCAATAAAGAAAGCAAACTAGAGACAAGGAAAAATCCCATCTGAGTTGTAAGGAATATGTAAACAAAGCAAAGTTATAATATTGGTAATGAACTTCAGGAAAAATGTGAGAAATAATAGTTACTTGTTCACAGACAAGAGAAATTTGGAGATTAACTGATTTCTCTAAGGTTGAGAGACAACTCTGCTGCTATTTAAGGCAATAATCACAAGCTTTTCATTAAATCTAGAGATGTTTAGAAGATGGTTCCTAAGGTAATTCAAAGATACTGCTTCAGAAGCTGTAATTAATAACTTGAAAAAAATTATAAATTGGCAAGGACACATATGTGCAAGGATACAATTCAATGAACAAGTATCATCACTGCTAATTACTTTGGTTCTATTTTTTTCTGCATTACTATGCTGTCCTCATTTTATAGTTCAATATTAACATGTAAACCTTAATTAAGCATAATGTCAGAAGGTTCCAAGAATACTGCTAAAGATTTCAAAAGGTAGTTCAGAGGCTTGTTTGGAGAGAATCTTCGTATCAACCAGGGAGTGTAATCCACAAATAATGTGCTTTCATGTTGAGAGTTACATGAGTCATTATGAACTGACATTGGAAATTAGCTTTTAAGAACAAAAACCAGAGGGAGAAAAAGTGAATCTAAACCAGCCTGTAGTACAAAAAACAGGTATGGGAATAGGCTGCAAAGGCTGGGAATGTCACATCAGTTTCTTTAATGGCAGACAATGGTTCATAGATTTACATGCTTGCATTCTGGTGGCAGGAAGGTGAACAGCCAAAATGACAACTTATCAGAAAAATGATATATTTCTAGTTTCTATTAAGATCATTAAAAACCACATTCTTTCTTCATATATGCAAATAAGTTTTGTACAGAAACCCATGAATAAGGGTAAGATTTAGTCTGTGTTCACTTAAGAGCTGCAAAGTAAGTACTAACAGTAAATTCTAGATACTTGATAGATTACCTAGGCCACATTTTTGTACTACTGTGTCTTGTGTTTTAATTATTTTAGGGTTAGTTAGTAGTGATGCAAAGAAACACAGGGTGAAAATAAGGTGAATAATTTTGTCACATAGTGATTTCTGGTAAAAGTTGTAATGGAATGAAAATCAAGGAAAAAGCAAAATTTAGAGAAATAGACCCTAAAATTTCAGGTAGACTTCAAAGTTTGGCGACAATGCCAGGATGAAGCTGTAATCATGAATCAACTATATCATGGAGATGACACAGTGCAGTGCAGGGTTAAAAGCCAGTTTTTGTAGTCAGAATGCTGATTACTACCCCTTAACAAGCTTGTTGGCTGTATGACCTTGAACAATTTACTCAACTGTTCTATGCCTCAGTTTCCCCATTTGTTATAAAAGCATAAATATTGTTTCTGCCTAATAGAATTCCTTTGAGTATTAGATGAGCTCTCAAAAGTAAAATGTATAGAAGTATTTAGTACATGGTAAGTGTTATATAAATGCTCACTATTCCTAGTTTTCAAATCCTGGAATATCTTTTGAGACCTCATAGATTCGAGGGTTTCATTCTCAGCAATGAAGTCATAGTGTTTCTTTTGCTTAAACATTGTTATAAAAATCACTCTCAAAAATATACATAAAACACGATGAAAATATAATCTATACCATGTCCCTTACTTCTTTTTAATACTTAAAACTTGGTCTATTAAAATGTTATAAACAGAGGAAGTTTGTCTTTGCCAGGTTTTGTTCATTAGGAGTATGTTCTCCTTGAGGGCAGGAGTATATAATTTTATAAGTTCTTGTACAAACTGGGAGCACCTCATAAATGCTAAGCTAATCTCAAAACAGAATGAGCTTATTGGATGGAAAGGCAATGTACACGGGAAAGAAACCAGACTTTATTAAGGAAAAACCATGCTATGAAAACGGAAAGCATCCTTTTCAAAAAGAGATTAAATTCATTAAAAAGATGTGCTAAATTGTATAAAAACTGCTTCCAGTGACCCAGTGCCATGTCAAATATCTTCAAAGGAAACTAAAGAATAATATATTTCTCAATTTCAGTGTTTCAGAGTGGCAGAATAGCAAAAATCTCAAACGTCATTTCTTAACCAAGTTCCAGAACAGCAATGTCCAGTAGAATATAATATGAACCACATAATTTTAAATTCTCTCTGAGTCGTGCTGAAAAAAGTAAAAAGAAACTGGTGGAATTAATTTTAAGTAGCATATTCTATCTAACCAAATATAGCCAACATGTTTTCATTCCACATGTAATCAAGGTAGAATAATTATCAATATGATAGTTCACATTTATCTTTTTCCATACTAAGTCTTCAAAATCCAGCATGTATTTCACAATTCCAGCACATCTCAAACTTGGACGGGCCATATTTCAAGTGCTTCATAGTCTCACATGGTAGGTGGTCACCAGATTGTAGGACGCAATTTTAGAACGAGAGATGTGGGGGTAGTCCTTTTAGAAAGTAGCAGGATGGCATCTGTTGGCCTCGATAGAAGCTATGCTTCGCATCTCTACTTAAAAAGAGACTTTACCAGGGCCTTCGGCTTTCAGTGTCATTGGTGTTGGACACATCACCATTTCTGTTTGTTAATTTTTCTTTTAAGTGTGCAAAGAGTACTTGTGTGCCTTTCTGATGTCTTAAAGTGAAGTCTGTTTTCTTAGAACAAATGGAAATTGGCTTTGGAATTCATATGCCTGAAGAAAACTCGTCTTGACAGCTGCTGGGGCAGATTCAAGCACACACAAGGTGAAAGAAAGCCACCTGGGATATTTTTTTTAAATACTAGGGGTGGAATAAGGAGATGCAGAAATGTCTTCTTATAGTGCCAGATGAGACAAACAAGTGGCACAAGGAAGGAACAAATAAAGGATGAAGGAGAGAGCAGCAGGTTAAGGCCTCAGGCAGAGCAAATACAAGATTCAGTTGCTGCAGGTTCAAGCCTGAGGCAGGATAACAGAGCTAACTGTGGCAGAAAGAAAATCAGACCTGTCAACAGTGCAGTTCATCCATGAATGTGTGTGGGTAGAAGAGTGCAGAAAGGAATGCAGGGCTCTCAGCATCACTCACTGTTCAGCCCCAGCACCTGTGAAAGTCACACTGCCTTGGAAAGAAACTCGACTCCTCCATTGTTAATCAGATGACACCTAAGGACATGGGGCTGTGATAGGGACCAGGAAAACTTCCTATTGCTTAAATGTTTCTTTTCCAACTTTGCACACCTAAAGGATACAGGTAGCCAACCCCCAAAGCAAGCAAATACATTGTAACTGAAGAAAGATATGAAGAGAAATAAAAATGTTTCTAAAAATATTTCTCTGTGAGAGGCCCTACATATAAATGAGGAAAAACCAATAACCTCCTTTTCCCACACAAATAAATCACCACAGATTCAACCCCGACGCCTTTTGAAATGAAGCCTGATACCAAAAAAATACAAGTTTCTAAGAAATAGAAAATATGTGCAAAACCTATCATAGATCAGGGAGAAAAGTAGGTTTTTTTTTGTTGTTGTTGTTGTTGTTTTCTTTATTGTTTTTTTCTCTTCAACATCCACACACACTTATGGGATAAGACACATCACCTACAAAGGACCCAATGCTGAAGTGCTTTTCGATGGGTGAGAAAAAGCTCTGGTGGGAACAGCCTGTGAGAGCTTCAGGTCTTGCCTCACCTCCAGGAGATCCAACAGCATGGACTTACACTGATCTGTCTGAACTGTTCTTACCAAATTTCATAGCCAAACAGTTTTTCAAAAGGCCTAAAGTTAAAAGTATGTTTGGCATAAATCTTAGAGAAATCATCTTGTCTCAAAGTAAAGAAAGATTTGGAATGAATCCAAAAATACTGTATGGAATTAGTTGTTTTCATTGCTGTTGGGGCAGGAGGAGGAGGGGGATGAGGAGGAGGAGGAGGAGGAAAGAGAGAGAGAGAGAGAGAGAGAGAGAGAGAGAGAGAGAGAGAGAGAGAAGAATCTGGCTAACTAGCTGACTTTCCTACACTCTATCTCGTTTTCTCTGAGTCCTTCCTTTACAAGAATGGCCTCTGAGAAAGTTCTTTAATTTCACCCATGAGCCCCAGGGAACAGAATTTCAGTCTTAGAGGTCTTATCATAACTGTTGAAAACTGCAAACACAGCCTTGCAGAAGGGGCTTCTCTCCCTACACTGCAGGAATGGGTGGGTGGTGGTTCAACTTGCACCCAGAGGCCCAGGGCAGGACGAAGAAAACTTGAGCAGAAAATCCTCAGGCGAGAGGGCCATCATGTCGCTGACACCTGTCATCCCCCTGCCAGTGCCCAGTGACCGCCAGCCTGCTTTGCTCCCTGACTCTCCTTTCTTGGGGTAATTAGGGTGCCTCTCATACTCTTTCCCTGGAAGCCTAATATTATAGAGCAAGCTCGTAGCTTTCAGATTAACAGTTCCATTTTATAGGTAAGAAAATTGAGGTGCAAGGGAAGAACATTAAAATAATGTTCCCATGACATAAGTCTCACACCCAGGAACAGATCATAGAAACTCACTGCTCCTTCAAATCACATAAAGAAGCTTCCAAGGGACAAAGCAAAACACTCAGTTGTGGGTAGAGGTTGGAAGTTATGTCAAATAAGAAAGATTAAGAGGAAGCTAAAAAAGACCCTAGGTAGAAAGAATAATGGCTTGCAAAAACTTGCACAGCTGAATCCTAGAAATGTTAATATGTTACTTAACTTGGCAGAGAGATTTGCAAATATGATGAATGTTAAGGTCTTTGAGATGAGATTAGCTTGGATTGTACAGGTAGGCTCAATTTGACCATGTAAATCTTTACAGAGAACATTTTTAAGCTATGTAGATCCAGAGAAATGGCAGTATGAGGGAGAAGTCCATCTTTGCTGGCTTTGAAGAGGGAGGAAGGGGGCAGCCTGTAGAAGACAAAAAAGGCAAGACAATAACCCTCTCCTCAAGCCTCAAAAGGAAACACAGTCTATTAACCCTTTGATATAAGCCCAGCGAGACCTGGGCCAGAGAGAGTCTCATTCTACAAAGCTATAAAATAATTAGTATTGTTTCCGATCATCAAATTTGTGGTAATTTATTACAGCAGGAATAGAAAACTAATACAGACATTTTCATAAAGAATATCCTCTCCATTCAGGGTGGTTGTTTTAGTAATTTTAACTTTTGACAGGACTGTCAGACTAGTGTTGATTTGGTCAACACTGATGGTGAAGGTGTGTGAGGTGGTTGACTCAGCGAAGCCAGGACAGAAGGGTCTGGGGATTTCAAAGAATGATATAAGCAAACAGAGATAATAACTGTGGAATAAAGCTACCATTCTAGGGTTGGGAGAACACAGGGAAGAAGTTGGAGTTACCAGAAACTAGATGCTCAGAAGAAGGGCCCCAAATGAGCTGAACTCAGACCTTGAAGAAGAGGGAGCTGCTCCCTAGCAGGAGCATGCTGAGGCAGGTCCTGGGAGTGGCAGCAAAAGATGTGAAGCCTGGGAGAACTACTCCTGTCATAACAAATGTCAGGTGGCGGGCCCCTGTTGGGGTGACACTGACAGAGTAGCAAGTACACCTGGAGCTTGAAATCAGCTCATTGTCGCTTCTACCTCTGTGTCATCTGTCAAAAATGAATCCTATGACTAAACCCAAAGCCAGAGGAGGAGAAATAACCTACCCATAAAGAGGCCAAGGCAGGGCGTAGATGCAGGAAGAGGTGAAGAAGTGGAGAGAATCACTTAATCTACAATAAAGCATAAGAAACTAATAGTCTCTTGTGGCTTGAAGAGATGAGGATCTTGTAATCCAGAGAGTGCAATCTACTTTTCTGAAAGCCAGTGTTTAAGGACATTCCTCTCAAAGAAACAAGACCCGGAAACTTTAAAAGAATATGAGACATTAGGATATCTCTCTCTGAAGGAGTTACTGGTATTCTCAGAAAAGTGACTCAGTCCCTTGAGAGTTCGGACATGGTGCTAGAGCACATGTTAGGACAGAACACAAGCCCATTTGAGAAAAGAACACTAAAGTGTTATTATCCTGGAAATGTGATGAGTAAAATGCATTACTGAAAGTAATTAAAACAACACGAAGGAACCAACTTCCCTTGGTTAATTTATTCCAAGCAAAGAGGAAAATCTCGGAACTAAATTTAGTGCTGGAACCTTTTAAGTCAGTTTGCCTTTTCTTGAACTGGAGCTAATTTATACAGTTTGGATTGTTCTGAAAGTTCTCTTTGTCATCAGTGTCTTAAAAATACTGCTACTGGGCAAAAGAAATCAATGATCTCTACATTGCAGGCTGAGTAATTACATAATAATGATTTGCATTAATGAAAAGACAAGTTGGTCCAGATCCAGATGTGCCAGTGACCAGAGTTCCCTGCGACATCTAAGCAGAATGCTGAGGTTGGAGAAATTTCAGCATCAGTTGTGAGACAAAATGACTGGTTAAAAAGTCTTTCCTAATCAACATCACTTAATGACTCTTTAATGACTGACTCATCATTTTTCTCCAAGTAAAAGTAAATTTAAATTTCAAAATAAAGCAAATTTTACTTATATCTGTGGCACAGAAGCAGATGTTTCCCTGACATGTGCACACAAGCTGTTGACTGTGACCTTGCAGGATAAAGCAGTTTTGAAAATCAGCTTTTGTCTCCCAATCTGGGGAAAACAATGCTGCAGTGAAGATTTAATAAAAAGTCATAGCTTCTCAGAGAAGCTTATTTCAGCAAAGTAAACTATTAATTAAAATAACAAATGTCAGCTGTTTCGGAGGCTGACAGTTAACACAACGCAGCATTTGCTTACCTTGACGTATAGGATGCATGGGACACTGGATGGATCCATAATTCATTCTAGGTATAGCTCTCTCATGCCCTAATATAGTGATAACAGAGTGATAAATTAGCTCCCGTTCAGCAGTTTTGTTAGCAAAAGTACTTGGGGACTTGGGGAAAAGCCACCTAGAGAGGGCCTTTTGGCAGACTGAAGGAATACACACTTGAACAGCTTGAGTGAAAGTTTCATGGAATTCCTGGAAAACTTGAGTACCAAGAAAAACAGGTGGTGAAAATGTAAAACTAGGTGAGAGAAAGAGTAAGAGAGACAGCGTGCCAGAGCAGTGCATTACAATCTGCTTTTGGCCATAGCGAGGGAAAAATTATTAAGTAGAGGAAGGGCCATATCACTCCCAAGAGAGCAGGAAAGAGAGAGGTTAGAGAAAGAAAGACTGGGTCAGATTTCAGAGACAGATCAGGGATTAGGCAGGCAGGAAAGGAAGAGAAATTGACAAACATCTTCCACAGTCTCTAAAGTTAGCAATTTAAAAGGGGCTAGGGGGCTGATCAGGGAGGAATACATCACATGGGGAAATTGGTTCTAAGCGGTTTCCTAATATGATGCATAGGTGAGAAAAATAAATACAAAAAGTCACATCAACTCTATGAGTCCTGTTGGTGGGGAAGTCTGTTTTAGGGTGTTTCTATTCAGATGGCTCAGTAATACATTTGGTATAAAATTAAAGAGGGAAAAAAGCCCTTTTAGTTAGGGAACTCTGTAAAAATGTGCACTGAAAGCCTGATGAGGTGATAAGTGAAAATGGAAAGGTTACCTGGAGGAAATGTCTGGGCAAAGCAGATTAGCCGGGTGGTGGGGTTGGCTGTGGGTATGCTGGGTGCTGTTCAGGGAAAAGCAGTTTACTGTTAAGATGGGCACACTTAGGGAAATGCACACCTCTTCACGTAAAAATAGTTTACTACTTCCCTCAGTGTTACAGAAGGCAGAACGAAAGCATGTATTCCATAATTCAGGTATTCCTTGCTTTTTTTTAAAAAAAGAAAAGAAAAAGAAAAATACTAAACAGAGTAGAAGTTGGATGCTTGAAGTAGGAGCTATTTATTTTCTCTTTTATAAAGCCCGTGATGAGTCAATGAGGTTTTTGTTTGTTTGTTTGTGTTTTCCATTTCTAGGACAGTGATAACATGCTGTTACCTCAGAGGCATCTACACTTTAAAACTTGCTTCTTATTATTTCTTCTGGTGTCAAAACTTAGTGCGTCATTAAGCGTGATCCAGTTCACTAGTCCAAAATGAACTAATAACAATTAGAGTCCCGAGCAGCCCTTGCTCACTGTTCCTGGTCCTCATTATTCTCTCCTTCCTCATTGGCTAGGATACTTCGGCTAAAGTATGGCTGTAAATGAAAGGTATTTGGCATTCATAAAAGTGAGGAACATCAAAAATGAGGAGGCATATAAATAAATCTTTTGATCATGGACGTGGGCTTCCATCAGGCTAAAAGCCTGCCCCAAATTAATGACCAAAATCAATGTGCAAGGCAGAAAGGAGGGTGAGCCAGTTTAAACGAAATTCTACCTGACCATTTATTAAAAATACAAAACAAGCAGAATCTTTTTAAATGACCAGAGAGAGTCAGCAACTTTCAACCCAGGTATTTCTTGTCAGAAGCCAGACTTCTTAGGTAGTGTCAGAAACCAGATTGTCTTTTTAAATATGATAAGGCTGGGTCCTGAGTTGAAACCACAGAGATTTATCCTCTCAGAGGAGGCCTTCTGTGGGGTCACCTGCCAGCCTTGAGTCCCCTAAGTCGTGAGACCGACTTTTGAATCCTGTGTGAATCTAGGGAGGATCGAAATGAACATATCAACTCTCAATGTAAGGAATCCCTTCACTGCACAGCCCTCATTTTCTCACTTTCATACTGCTAAGACACTATGGAAGTTTTAAGGCAAGCTTGGTCTGCACAGTGTGATTACAGACTCCCTGAGCACCGGAGAGGATCCACATTCTCCTATGAATCTGCTGAAAGCAACCTAAATCAAGGCAGACAGTGTTGGATGATTTCTGCTTTCTCCTTTTTTTTTTTTGCAAATGTTTCTGCGACACTAAGCTGTCCCATTTGATGGGCAATTTGCTGCTGTGCTGTTGCTGCCATGAGCACTCATCCCCAGTGCGCTTCTCCCTCAAGAGGCTTTCCCACTAGAGTTCAAATCTATGGCAAAGCGCTGGCTGCAAATGTAAGTTTAATGCTCCCATAAGATATGCAAAAAGAAAAAAAATACCATCGAAAAACTAGGATATGGCTATCTTTGTATTGAGTTTATTTAAGGAGAAAAACTGAATTCTGTCAGTGCTGCAGTGTAAGGTTGCTTTACCTCTGTAATCGCCAAGAAATTAATGTGTTTAATAGTCACAACAATAAATATAGCCTTGACAGGGTGAGTATCCCATAAGACTAAAATCATGATATAGCATAAATCAATACCAGCCCTAAGTATGTCTCTGGAAGGCGTGGTATAATTTCTACATTCACTGCTAGATGTTGGACTAATTTTGGAATGAGAAGCTGTATGAAATGCAAAAGCTATTTTTCTAAGTGAAAAATTACAGAATATGTATGACACTCAGAATATATATTGCTCATAAAAAGAGTAGAAAGAAAGGAGTAAGTGAGAGTAGTCAAACTTTTAAAGCTAGTTCAAGTACAAATCTACTCCTTGGGGCATGCTACTTTGCTTTTTTCCACTCCAAACCGATCCAACTCAGCCAGGCCCCCCTTGATTGTCCTGTTTCTGCTACGTCTGTGGACCGTCAGCCCCTCTGAGAGACCCTTCTTATAGGAACCAGTCCTTTCAGCCTCCTCTACTAAAGCAAGCCAATTGATTCGTCTGCTTGAGAGAGCTCTGCCTAGTGCAAAGGCCTCTTAGAGTCTCTGTGGCTGGAGTTGAGTGGTACAGAAAAAGAGGGTATTGATCAGGAGCAACCTGGTTTAGGTCATCTGGAGAGCTTTCCCCAGGGACACAGACACTTCTTGATTGTGAAGGTCAATATTAGTGACTCTCTTAGTTGTCCTCAGAGTAATACCATTTGAACTGGCTTTTCTGGAAGCCTGTTCCTGTGCATTATAACCACCCCTTCCTCCAGGGGATTATGCGGAGTTTATTTGGAGGGGAATTGCTCCTCAGTCCTGTCAGTCCTGTTTAGACACTTGGGACTCTCCCACGCCTGGCTGCCACTGCTCTGCCTTTGCCTCGCTGAATAACAACGGCAGATACCAGACCCCTCCCAACTTCCAGAGCAGCTCTTGTTTAGTGAAGAGGGCCCTAAAAAAAAAAAAAAAAACTATTTAAAGCCTTAATATATGAAGTACCTTCTCTCAGAGCCGAGTTTCCCACTGCCAGATAAGTGCTGCCTTAACTACATTTTTGTGAAGTATCTGCAGTGGCACTTGATGGCTGATTATGTTAATCCTTTAGGGATATTCGAGAAAATATCTACAGATTCTTCCTATAGGAGAGTAATCAAGATTTGATTCAGGTATCAACCACCCGACAGGCCTTCTAACTTACATGTTCTCAGTGTGTCACATACTGTATTTTTTACTTTTCAATATTGTACATTTTCTCATTTTGCTCCCCTCCCCCGCAGGACACGCAAAGATTTCCTTAGTCACAAAGGATTAAATAAACTCACCTATGAAGAATCCTTTTAGAGCATCAGTGCTTGTCTTGAAAACTGCTTCCACTCCTTGCTTTTTTTTTAAAACAGAACAAAGAAAAGTGTTAATCTTTGATAATTGATTCTATTTTTTTTACTGGAATTTTTTGTGTAATTATTTAATAAATCTCCATTCAATTTTAAACAGTATCTGTTTTCAGTTCACATCTCTATCCAGAGACAAGTTGTCCAAGCAGGGGGACTAGGGAGGGCTGGTTTGGTGGAAACAAAATCCTAACACGATAATGAATGCAGCCCAAGCATACTGTTTGAAAATGAAATTGGTGTTACTTATTGAGACAGAGAGACAAATGTAGGTGTAGCTTCATTTACTGCACAGAGCTCTTACAGAGAGTCTGTCTGCAGAGGGACAGGGAACTTCCTACTCTGCGGGCCACACTAGCAGGGATAGCATTCGTGTCTTCCCGTCAAGGCAGGAGAGGTCAGCTACTGGTGTCTTTAATTCTACAGGCACGAGTGGTTTGTGTTTTGCCTGAGAAATAACATTAAGTGAGCTTATGGGATTAACCCCTGAGAGTTTTAGCCGTATTGTGGATGGAATGGAGTAGGAGCTGACTACATGGTCTTTCTGGAACCTCTTCCCCTTCTCATCTCCACTCTGCCTTTCCTTCTTCCTGCAGATGCAGAGAATTTAAGGGACGTACACTACTTCTTTCATTGGTTATACTAATGCTGTGCCTCGGTCACGGCTGTGAAAATCTGTATTAACACACGGGCTAAATGGAAAAATGTTTATTTAATGCTTTTGTTTACTCTTTCTCCTGCTCCTGACTCGGAAACACGCAGGGGTACGGGAGGACCCAGCTGGGCTCTGTCTGACTCCTGCCTGGGTTAATCGCATTTCGCAAGTCTCCCCACTTCTGGCAGATGCAGCACCTGACCTAGCCTTTGTCCCTCTCGGGATGAAAGTGTGAGGCTCCGTAATTGGCCTCAGGCACAAGGACAGTTTGCTTTCCTGCTGGAGGTGAAACTGACTCCCCGAGAAATCACAGCTGGGCCTTTCATCTCCCCTGCAGCCAGTCCCCAGCTGCTGAACTCTTGCACTTTGCATGACAATAAAGCTGAGGGTGGAGCTGCTTCATTTGGCTTTTCACAAAGTTGGGGGCAGGGGTAGCGGTGCAAAGATCCTCAGGGGCTTGTTTCCCAGGGTGGGGATGACTCTGGGAGTCCAACAGCTTTTCGGGAAGGAAGTGGTCAGTGCTCCCGGCAGGGGCCGCGTCGTGCCGCTCCAGAACCGCAGCAAAGGAAACGTGCTTCGCAGGAGTGAAAGTGTTGGCGTCGCTGTGAGAGCTGCAGGAGCTGCCTTAAGGGTCGGAGGTGGAAGGGACAGGTCTGTGACAGGAACTTGCTGAGCACCAACGGTCAGGGGCTCACTTAAGAGGGCACTGCTCACCCTAGACCGCTTGGCGATTTATCCCAGAGGCATTTCTCTCTTTTTTTCCTTCCCACTGTTTTAAAGACTTGGTAGTTGGCTGACCCCTGCTCTCCAAGGGCTGGCCTGCTGTGAAGTCAGTAGCCCGTTCTCTGTGGGACTGAAGTCAGCAGCAACATTAGGTTGATTAATGGTGATGGAAAGATCTGTGGCCTTTGGGTTAGGGTGACATTTATATTTGGACACACTATTATTACTGGCAGGCCCCTGGGTTGCTTGGTAAGTGACCTGGGAGCTGGGGTTGTGAAGCACCTTCCTGGGAAGGAGGCAGGGCTGAGAGGCAAATCATGGCAAGAAATAAGCCCAAGCAGCAGGTTAGCATTGGAGACGACCGAGTGGCAGCCCCTGGCAGGCACTTGGAAGTGGAAAGCCATATCCTAAGGTGTTCTGTTGGCATCCACCAGAGCAGCTGGCGCCTGGTAGAAGGCAGATGGTGTTGGATCCCCCAAGTGTCTCTGTCTAGCAAGATGCCATGTCCACTGATTAAAAATAATTAAACATTCCTTCCTCCCGTGAAAGAGAATGGCATGCACGCCAGGCAGGGAGGTCGACAATGGCATTACACAGCAAGACGTGGCAGCAGCAGTGAGCGCCCAGGGTAGCAGGTGTGCCTGGCTTGAAGAAGGTGCAGTGGGACTGGGGCGCCCGGTTTAGCAGTGACAGCAGGAAGAGTTTAGTGAGGATGCATATGCATGAGGGATGCATGAATGGAATCATATTGGATAGCTTTCTGCTGCTCGGCTTAGTTTATGGAGAACATTTTCTAATTTCTGAATGGAAATAGCAAATTTAATGTTCATGACCTGATCAATATGCACTGATTACCTGGTATATGTCTCTAGGCTAGGGGCTGTGGACAGAATATATTAATAGAAGAGTGTCCATGTCCTCCTTATCCTTATTTCAGTTGAATTTACCTGTTTATCCATATATATGTTGTTTCTTCTGCAATAAGAAAGTCCTGGAAAGTTTGAGAAAAGGGTTGAACATACTGATTTTTCTCAGTCATATTGTTATGTTTAATGATTCAGTTGTATTGTCATAAATGAGACTATTTTTCAAATCTGTCTAGGCTTATATCCCTATCCTGCCACTTTCCCCATTCCCCATTCTCATCCCTGTATAGGCTCTTTCCTTTTCATAGACAATTCCTGAATGTTGTCAGGAACCCACTGAAGAGACAGGCCAGTTTACTTGTGTATTTGCCAGTTATTTCAAATTTGTAAATGGCTAACCCACTATCCCAAATTTCTAAGACATAGAAAAAATTTCTCTTTAGACTTAATAAATTTGGTTTCTGGCCAATGGAAATGTTCTAATTTCCTCTTAGCTCCAAAAGGAAGTTTCCCCTTCCTCTTACCTCCTTTTATTTGAAATTATCAGTATTTCTTTAATAAATATTGTGTGAGTACTATACATTACTCCATTATGAGAATGGGGTTGCAAGAACAATGTAATGTGTATATAAAAGAAAGAATAAATTCTTGAAAATCCAGTATTGCTCACCAAAGGGAAAGATTGAGGAGTTTTGGAATGAAGGAGTGATTACAATATAATAGTATTTCTTTGGGAAATGAGGTATAAACTGGTTCTTGAAATCTGGTGCTGTACACATATTTGTGGTGAAGAATAGTAGACTTTTCCAAGAATGGAAGGAAGATTTCACCAAAAGGTGAAGAAAGAAGTGAGTGAACCAGAAGTTTGACTTGGCTAATGGAGAAAACCTGTATTTCTTAGACGGTGATCAGCAAGAGAGTATTTCTCTGAATATTACCCAAATAAGAGTACAACAAGTTATGTACAATGCCTTCTAAAAATAGGATGGGAGGGCCTGGAGTGTTGAAATCTCAGAATTCCCCTGTGGTGGGTTCAGTAGCTGGCTCTTTGAGTACCCATTCTGAACAGGTGTCTAGCTCAATTCTTAAATCACAGCGACAAACGGAAATTGACATTTCTCCAAATACTTTGTAGCTAAGATTAAACACAGGCTCTACTGCTTAATAGATGCCCTCCTGTGGGACTTGGAAGTGGAGATGAGCTCCGTGAAGCAGCAGATGTTGGAGATTGAGACCCGATCACCAGGTAAACCCAATGACGGAAGCATCTGGTCCTCTAGGAAGGTGGGGTAGGATTTCTAGAGTTAGTCCCAAGTGGCACCAAGCAGTGGGATTAGCAGCAGTGGTGAGTCTCCAGAACAGTCCTCAGTGATTATATATTTTTGCAAACTGTTCTGTTCCTAATGATAAATCATCCACGCCTGGTTTTCTAGTTCTACCTGAGATTTTGTAAGCAGCCTAAAATGTTTTACTAAAACTTTTTTTTTTTAGAACCTTAAATTAGGTAGAATCTGTTGCCTACAAATGAGAACATTGATTATTATAGTCCCCTTATGAATGTTCCTTTTACATGGTTCTGGTGAAATAAAGAATTTTGAGGTAAAACAGGTGACAACTTCACCTTGGACACAAATAATTGGGTCAGCATAAGGGATCTGACCCAAAGGGTAAATCTGTTGGTTGACTAGTAGCCTAAGGATGGCTTTGAAAGAGACATTTGCCAAATAGGGTTGATATTTGCAAATTAGACTAACAAGATGATCTTTATCAAGAGGTTGAACTGCAAATATGAAAAAGGTCAGTTGATGAACAGGAAAGAAAATATGAAAGATTTACAGAAAAAGATGGCATACAGTAAGGCCGTAGTAGCCACGTATAACAAGAAACTGAAAACATACAGAATACAGCGATTATTGGTTAACAGAGCAGGATTAATCAAAGAATTTTAATGGATTTAAGGGTATGTCAAATATGGTACCTGTTATATCCAACTTCCCCTTTTGGAAGACCCTCCCTCATCCATAGATAGAGTCATGGAAGCAGGGCTGGTCCATTCTTTGTTCACAGAAAGTCACAAATTGTATCAAGGACCCAATATGCAAGCCAGTAGGTAATTCAGGAGATCATTGGTGTGAAAGTCTTGCCTCAATAACCTACAGTAGTATTAGCCAAACCAATCAGACCAGTTTATTTTGGGTTGTGTGGCAAGTCAGTAATGAGAGGAGTCTAGAGCAGATAGGAGGAAAAAGCTGCATGGCCAAAAGAAAAGAGAATGAGCAAAGCTGATTCCTAAGCAGCCCCACTATGGCATGGCTTTTCCATCTCAGTCCATATTATCTCTCTAGGATTGTTCCTCCATGCCCCTTTGCTAAAGGTGGAATGAGGAAGCCTGTTCTTCTAGCCTAAGGTTTCTCAGCACGTAACCACGGCCAGAATGAGGCCTAAAGAGATGACCTAGTTTGCGGAGTGGCCCTGGATAATTGCCTAGTCTCCAGCCTTATCTAGCTCAGCAAGATAAGCTTCGCTAGGCTTTCTCTTTTCAAAACCAGCTTGTTCAATTTTCTATGCTTTGTTTGTTTATTTTAGACCTGGCTACCCACCTAGATTGTTGCCCTATTATGAGAACACCTGAGGTTCTGCTCCCACTTCACTCACAGCATTTAAGATCCCTTGAGCTTTTGTTTCTAGCATCCTAATGAGCCTAGGTACATTCAACTGAAAGAAGAAATAGATCATTATTCATCTGCCTTGCTTTCTTGGGAATCTTAGAAGTAGAAAGAAGAACAAGGACAAATATCCTTGGCTTGAATTTAGAAAATTCCGAAACGACTTATTTTTTGTTCTTTAGCATTTAAATGCAGGGAACCACCCTTGGAAACAGAATGTTGCCCAACTGATATATGGGCCACTATTTAATACTTCTTTAAATGTAGTGTTTGATTACTACACTTACTGAATAAGATCTTGCAAGTAACATTATCATCAATAGAAGCCACGTGAGCAGATCCTCACACGAGAGCGGTAATATACCTTTAAATTAAACTATTTGGCCTCTTTGAAAGTCAAACCATTTTTAGTAAGTGCTTTCTGAAGACTCATTATTAATGTAACTAGTACTAATTTATATATGTATAATGCATTCTGACTTATTGTACTCTGAAAATTATATTTCAGAATCATTTTACCCTCCTGGAGAGAAGCATAATGGCTATTCCACAGCACTCAGCACTATCTTGGGCCTGGTGATAAACAGAGGAAATGGCTGTAAATATGCCACTTCCAACAGAGGGGTGAAACATTCTTTCAAAAGGGAGATTGACTTTAACAGGCAGGACCAGCTATTTGGGAGGATTGTATTTCTTCTTCCACACCCATCATTCATCCTTGCCTACTTGGATGCAGAAAGACACCCATTAGTGGTTTTTAACTTTGGCTGAACATTAAAAATCTCCTGCTGGGGGATTTTTAAAAACATCTATCTTCAGTTCTCACCTTGACTAATGGGAATTATTTCTACAGGTAAAGCCTGGGCAGAAACGTTTTAAAACTTTACAGATTACTTCAATGCACAACTAAATTTCAGAACCACTCCCTACAACACTGATTTTTAAACATTGGTTTCTACCATAATCACTAAGGAAGTTCCGACCCCTATCTATTGGATCAGGAAATTCTTACACACAATAATTAGTTTGCAAACCACAGATTTACACAGAAAGAATTTGGTTCTTTCTGTGCCAGGGCTTCTCCTCCCCTGTCTCCACCAATATCCTGCTCTCATCCTGGCAATAGTTACCATTATGTATTCTGATTAAAATGCAATAGTGTTAATTGGCATGATAACATATTAAACTAAGCAGCCATCATGAGAATGTTCTCAGCAGAGAGCAGAGCCCTAAAGGAATGGACATAGGCTGAGTAAACTTTGTAGATTCATAAGACATCTGTTGATCACTGTCCACCACAATCAAACACTGACTCATGGCTGTTTCTTGAACACTTTGTGTTCAGCACTGAACTTGGAATGCCTAAATCAGTGCATTTGATCTGCTGGTCACACAACCCTGTGGTTACAGAAGTACCCGTACTGACTGTAATTTGGAGGTCAGGAAACTGAGTCTCAGAGAAATGAAGGAACTTGTCAAAGGTCATAGAACCCACACTGGTGGCTGTAGTAGTGGAACCAGATGTAGTGTGAAAGGGAATATTGTTCAATTCAAGCTCTTCAGATTATTCAAGATAGGAGTTCAGAATTGTCTCTAAAGCCTTGGTTCCTGACCAATAAGCTAGAAATTTCTAACCAGAGGATTGTAAATAACGGGTTGAACTATGTTATGAAATCATGAGCTTCCCGTCAGTCACTTGGGAGAGAATGAATGGCCACTAGGCGTTCTAGCTCTACTTCCTTGCTGGCTTTCTCAGATTGGGACCTCATTGGTGACCATGCTGAGAGTGGGTATATTCCCCAGAAAGTTAGAATTCATATCAAGAGAGAGTTAATAATCTCTGTGAAATGTATGAATTTGGTTGCTGTGGTGCTTTCCTCCAATTCCCATATAAACCGAGTGTTTCTGTAGTCAGTTCTCCCTTTTTGAAATCTAGCTAGCAGAAAGTGATTTCCATCTGAACCAGTTCATGGGAGTATGGACACCATGACTTACAGAACTTAAACCCGAATTTAGAAGTGGTAGAGCCTTCTCATATGCTGAAATTGGAGTATCTGCCAGCACACAGTAGCATCAGTGTTTTTTAACAATGACATGCCCTAAACGTTGGAATTGATCATAGGAATTTAACCCTCTTGACCTTGGTGATCAGCCCCAGAAGCGGTTATTTTGCCTAAGATGAGCCATCTTTCAACCAGAATTTTTAAACAGCACTCTTGGCTACGTTGTGACACGACATTGTCCACAGTCAGCTACACATCGAGGGGAGCAGAAGTGAGAGATGGATGGAGGGTCAAAGAGAAACAGAGAGAAGAGTGAGAAGCTAAGAATAGCCTAGATGAAGAGAAAAGGTCCCAGCAGAATTTCCCGCTACATTGTGGTGGCTCCTGGTTCTCCTGGGTGCCTTCCTGCCCAGTTTCCAACCTAACGCCTGTTCTCTGGGGGCCTTCTCCCCAGGCTGCTCAAATCCTTTTTATATCACACTCTTGGGTCTTAATTTTTACGACACTTTTACCAATAAATTTTTCTGTATGATTCAGGTTTCCCACAGTGGGCAAAGGAAGTTCTGTTGCCTCAATAGTAATCTGGAAATTTATGTCCCTGCGGAGCTATCTCATTCATAGAGCATCTAGCATCATTTGAGAAATTCAACAAGTAAAGCTTTCCATTCGTGTTCACATTGGAGCAAACAGTATCTGTGAACTGAGGAATAGGCAGAGCAGGAAATTTCATGATGGGATCTAAGAGTCAGAAAATGTTTACTTACTCTTCTTTCCCATCTTAAAATTTGTCTCAGGCTACGGCCATGCAACCCTGAACATGCCCAAGCTTGTCTGATCTTGGATGCTAAGCAGGGTTGGGCCTGGTTAGTACTTGGATGAGAGACCCACCTAGGAATACCAGGTGCTGCAGGCACTAAAAATAAATAAGTAAGTAAGTAAGTAAGTAAATAAATAAATATTTTTTTCTATTACCTTGTCACAGATGCTTCCTATCTGTTCACTCAGGGTTTTCCAAACTTTCCCATGAGAGTACACCTGAGAGTATAGGAGAATGAGTAACCTTCAGTGGCTGCCTCAGGTAAGACTTTTTCCCCAAATCTAGAATTTTATTTAAAAAATTCTTATGAATTACATACATTTGCTTTATTATAAAAAGAATGTTCCTTTCTGCTATTTTTGAGTAAAATTTACCTATCAACATCTATGTCATGTTTATTTTGTAATCAGTGTACCTCTGACAGGACAAAGCTTAACTTGGAGGTAGTGTGATTACTGTGTAAGATCCTGTGTCCACTGAATATCCTGTTAAAATGCCACATTTCCAAAGGGGGTGATGTGCTAAGCTCTTAACACTTGAACTAAATCTGCTTTTATTTTCTAAATTAATTTTTGTTTATTAAAATATTATATACATATCATTAAAAGTATCAGATACTAAGAAAATTCTTAGTTCTTTCTTACCATGGATTTTTCCTGAACAATCTTATTTATTCTACTAAATAATGAGATCTTGGAAACACTCCTCTTTTAATTAGGGTGGCTCTACACCCTGGATAGTCCTGATTTATATCTTATCCCCTGTGTAAATTATTATTATTATTTCACTCCAAAGTATCTTGATTTGGATGTCAAATTACATGGTTCCTGTACCTACCTAGAGGCTGACTCTTTCTATGTTTGTTTTCTAGCAACAACCTTCATATGTTTAAATGTATGGTTGTGCCCTTGTTTCTTGATCTTGTATCTAATTTAGACAGTTCTCATTATCTTCCTGCCCACGTATTATATCCCCATCTCTTTCCTCCCTTCCTCTGAATAAAGAAATTGCCCTTTACTTGCTCTTTTGATTACCTTTGAAACTCTATTTCTTGTTCCATGAATTATTTCTCTTGATTTTCTAGTTTATAAGGGAAAAATACTAGAACCTCCACGCTGTTCTTTACCTGTCTTCTCTTTTTTGCCCAGATCTTATACTTTTATATTGTCAAAGGTGAGAACATTTACATTCTGCCCTACAACCAAAAGTCAATCTTGTGTTTATTCTATAGGATAACTCTGTACGTTGAAGATCAATTGGTAGCATATGCTATTGTAGGCATGCACTGTACAATGATATTTCCATCAATAATGTACCACATATATGTCAGTTGTCCCATACGTTTATAATAGAGCTGAATAATTGTTATAGTCTAGTGATGTGGCCATCACAATGCTATAGCACAATGCATTACTTATGTGTTTGCAGTGATGCTGCTATAAATGAACCCACTGCACTTCCAGTTGTATAAAAGTATATCAAATATAATTACAGTAGTAGTCTATACCATCTAGAATTGTAGAAGTGCACTCCATAGAGTTTGAACTGTGACCAAACTGCCTAATGGTACATTTCTCAGAACATATCTCTGTCGTTAAGTGGAACATGACCCTTTGTCTATATATTTATTTACTGCTAAATCACACAACAATGTACTATAACTTAAGTATTTTTAATGTACTTGTTGTCCCCTTCAGTATTTTCTCTCTTACATTCTCTGCCTTCATCATACTTTTAAGTCCATTCCATGTCTCTAACGTACTATCTATTCTATGAAGTCATCCCTTTCCTCAATATCCTCCTTTCTGTAAACATCCATCCCTCTGTTCTAGTCTGGACTTCATGGCCTTCAGGTCTGCCACCATGAATTCATCTTATGCAAAGAGGTCTAGCCCTTACCTGGGCTACTGGGGGTGATCTCTAGGCCCCTGCAATTTTCTGCCTGATAAGAATGTCTTTGATGACCTGGGGCCTTTGACCACCAAACAGTCTAACAGTATGATTTATGACTTATGATAAGGGCTTTGGATCATATGGCATTGTTTCAACCTCTAAAGGGAATGAAGATCAGCCTGACCACTGGAAGGGCTGGAGACTTATGGTCAGCTATGTAAGCAGAATACTATCAGTAAAAAGAAATTAACAATAAAGCAAGCTGTAGATAGGAGTAGGGATGGGAGTAGAAAAGTACATTGCTATATGCCCATCAAATAGCACTCAGTATTTAGCTGATCACCTGGGAGCTTTTACTCAGGCAACATCAGGACTTCTGCCTTCCCTTAGCATGCTCCTTTGACTTGTTTGATGTCCTCCTGTGCTCGTCCATCTTTTTGCATATGTCTAGGACAATGGGTCTCATTGCTAGTTGTAGCAATTTAAATGAGATCAGACTGTGTTAGCTCTAGGGTCATGTTGCTGCCATTTTTAGTAGAGTTCATTATTTAGTAGTGTCTTGATAAACTATTCTGAGTATCCTGACTAATTTACTATCTGAGAGATTCTAAATCTATCTATCAGTATTGACAAATAGGACAAGTACACAAACTTGGATACACTTTTGGTAAGTCTTTTTCAATTTAATATTGTATGGTTTCCCTAGTATTACTTTTATCAGCTTAAGTTTCTTCTTAAAGATAACAATCTAATATTTTCAAACACTGAGGGCATTTGTATTGCACTCAACTAAAAACAATCTTAGCACATATTTAAGTAATTTCTCTCAGTTTTTCTTGTAAACCTCAGTCAGCAGAGATCATTTATTCCATATGGAGGTGTGCCAAAGAGAGGGGCATTCAAGTAAACAATTACAGTTTTCCAATCCTGTTGATGAGTGTTGAACTTGACTCATGTAGGGCCTGTTTAAGGGCCTCATGAACATACATAATGTTTAGTTTACACAGGGAAAGGTAGTATAACCAACGGAGATGATAGAAAACCACTAATAGGTACTTCATGGGGCAAAAGTGTTATCAGATTGAATTTTAGAAATCATATTCTATTGTACAGGCGATGGGATAGATAGCAGAAATGGGGAAGGAGCTTGAAGGCAGAGACCAGTTAGGAGCTGTATTAGTCAGGATTCTACAGAGAAACAGAACTGATAGGGTGTGTGTGTGTGTGTGTGTGTGTGTGTGTGTGTCTGCAGGGTAGGCTGGCAGGCTGGAGACCCAAGAAGGAATTAATGCTATAGCTCAAGTCCAAAGGCAGTCTAGAGGCAGAATTCTATTTTCCTTGGGGACTTTAGTCTTTTTATCTATCTATTCAGGCCTTTAAACAATTAGATGAGTTTGATTCATATTATGGAGGTTAATCTGCTTTATTCAGAGTCTACTAAATGTTGATGTCATCTAAAAAATACTTTTGCAGAAACATCTAGAATGATGTTCAACTAAACAACTGGATACCACAGAGTAGCCACGTTGACACACATAAAATTTAACTATCACAATATCCAAAGAAATTTTATCCTCCAGTAGGGAAAAGATGAGCAATTATACCAGAATTTAGCTGTGTGGACTTGTTCAGCAATTGGATGAAAGTTGTGAGAGGGCACAGTCTGATTATCTGGTCATTGATCCTTAAAAACAGATATTTTCCTGCCAACATATCCATAAAGATGATCTGGCATCCTCTCCCCTTTCCTCCTGTGTTCTCTTCTCTCCATTTATTGAGCAATATTGTGCTAGGAACTAGGGACACAGAGGTTTCCAGAGCACATTGTTTGTCTTAGAGGGTCTCATAGTCTATTCACAGCTCTGTTTTGCAGAGGACTAACAGCTGTTTCATACATTTAGTCCACTCTTTTGTTGCTCAGGGTATTTCTAGAAGTGAGGGCAAGTATACATGACAAAAACAAACAAACAAAACAAAAAAAAACCCCATACAAACAAATAAGCTAAAAGAAAAGCTCCTCAACCTTGCTTATGTTGCCTCCAGTACCTTTCTGTACTCCTGGTGAGGTGGAGGCAGTTTTGCTCTGCTCTAGTGCTGTGTGCACAAGCTTATCACAAGCTCATTAGTCTTACAGAGAAGTCTAGGGTGGTCTGTCCCACCTTTGCTTCTCCATTCCCAATGAACAAACAAGCTTGTGCACTTGAAAAGGGGTCATGATGCAGGATTCCATATAGTTCTTGTAAAAATAGAATCTCCATGAACTCTGTTGTCCTGGTCCCTAAGAAGCTTGCAGAAGTTTCAATGAGAATGACAAAAATAGGAACTAGAAAAATAAGCCTCTTTGGGGAAAGATATACTTTAAAATGTTTGGTATAATGTTTTATGGGAATCCACATCTGGTTTTTCCATATTTATCATGCCAATAAAACATGCACCTGTTAGTTTTTCATCGCAAGCCATATTTCTCATCTGTCTAGTTTGACCTTGTCACAAGACATTTTCCTTATAGCACTCATTTGGATTTTTGTACTGAGTGGAAGTTGGAAGAGATTGCAAAAAAAGGCAATTTCATTTGACGTCTTATGTATGACCCATTTATCTCCTTATGGAATATAAGGGAAATATTGGAGAGGAGCACTGGAGAATAAGAAATATTTCTACAAGTGTATAGGATTCCAGTTTCATCTTACAACTGTCAGTGATTTTAGCCAAAGAGTATGGTGTAATTATGTGGATGTTTGAATCTGGTGATTTGGTGTACCTTGTGGGAAGGATAGAATAAGAGGCAAATCATCTTCTATATTCCTGGATACTTGCCTTTTTTTGATTCGTTTTCATTATGGAAAATTTCAAACATACAGGAAAGTAGAAAAGAGAATATAATGCACCCACATATACCCACCACCTAACTTCAACAATCATCAACAAAGGTACAAACTTGTTTCTTCAATATACTTATTATTTCCCAAGCCCCATTGAATTTTTGAAGCAAATCCTAAACATATAATTTTATCTGGAAAAAATTTATATCTATGAAAGATGAATGCTATTTTTATAACATAACTAACACTACACTATGATACCTAAAATACAATTCTTTAATATTAAATAGCTAGTCAATACACATATTTCCTTGATTCTATCATCTGTTCAAATCAGAATCCAAACAAAGTCCAACCATTGCATACAGCTGGTATCTCTTCAGTTTCTTTAAACCTAGCCTCTTTTTTTTTTTTACTTTGCAACTTATATGTTAAAGGAATGAGATCGTTAGTCCTGCAGAACTCATAGTCTTGATGTGCCGATTGAATCCTATATCATATAATATATTTCTATCCTTCTCATTTCTTTAACCAGTATTTCTTGTAAACTATTGGTCTAGAGGCTTGATCAGATTCAGTTTAGATTTTTTTGGCAAGAATTATCATAGGTAGTATGGGAATGTTCTGTTGCATTACATAAGGAGGCACATACTGTCTCTCTGCTTCTGAGTGATAGTAACATTGATCAGTGGGTGTAGGTATTGTTAGGCTGATCCATTATTATTAAATACCATATTTACTTAGTAGCTATCAATGACCATTGCTTAGATCTAGTTTCTTTCTTTTTCTTTTTTTATTAGAGATATAAAAACCTAAATCTGAAGTCTTTATGTCTATCATTTCTTCTTTGGTCAGTGGGAGACTCTGGTTGATTCCAAAGTCTTTTGACATGACCAGAACTTTTAACTTAAAAGTAAGGATTAAATATTTGTAAATGATAGAGGCATACTTAACATTACCACACTAAAAGAACAATTCAATGGCATTGTTAGTTTCTCAAAGCAATAGTTTGACTTGCCAGGACTTGAGTAAAATTCTAATAGATGAATGTTTAATTCCATGACTAACACAAAAGACAGAAAAAATGGGAAATTAGGTGGGTATTGATAGAAGTAAAACCTGAACTATAATTCTAAGCCAAAATAGTAAGCCAGGAAAGTGCAGCTAAATTAAAAAAAAAAAATAACAATTCAAAATGTCTAACTGTGAAACTTCATTTCAAGGTGTGAAGCCAAATTAAAAATATGAATATAAAACTGTCCTTTCTATTTTTCTTTTGATTCACTAAAGTTTATGCATGGATAACTTGAAAACAAAGGCAAATTTTAGTTTGGCTTAAAAAATTTTGAGGGCTGAAATGCATATGTTAAAGTGGTAGAATGTTTAACATATACAGTTCACTTTTTGCCTTTTTGAGTGATTTCAATAATTACCTCATAGACATTTAATAGTTTAGAGTGATTTTCTAAGGTTCATTTTCCTGATCTGATAAATTGTTCATCTGTGTCAAGTTTTGCTAAAATTGAGCTAAATCTTATCGGAATGCTCTTCTTATGACCTGCAATTTATCAGATGTGGGTCAGCACTTCAGACTGATATTTAACGCCCTGGGCACTGGTGGGCACATCCATGGTGTTAGCAAATTTGACTTGTTCGTTCTAATAGTGCATAAATTGGGAGGTGGGGAAAGAGAATGAAAGGTAGACAAGCCATTCAGTACCTTGAAGTATCATGCACGTGGCACATTTTAATTCATTTAATTTCCCCATATGTGAGTGGTTGGGTGGATGTGTATGGATGGCTTTTTCTAAATATCACTAAATTTCCACTCTTGCTGAATACTTTTACCCAAACTAGGTTTTAAAAATCATTATTGATAAATATTGTTATAGTCATTTCGGAGACAAGAAAACTGGCACTCAGAGCATAAACTGTGTAAATTCAAACAGCTAACAAGGAATAGAGCCAAATTTGAACCCACACATCTAACACAGTCTGGCTTCTTCCCCTCCCTGATCTGCTTGCTAGCAATGTCAAACTAGCTCAGTTTTCAGAAAATGTACTTTATTGATCTTTTAACATATATTCTACTATGACTGGATGTCACCATATGTTTTTTTTTCTTTTTGAAGAATACACTGTCTAGGGGGTAGGGTCTGACAAGAAGATGCACATTGCCCAGGTTGTCCCCTCATTGGAAATATTACAGAATGTGGAATTGTATTAAATAGAGTAACCTAGTATGGTGCTAGGTGAAATGGAATTCTGTAAGCTCTGGCCCAAACAGAAAGTCAATACATTAAGAACCAGAAATCACTAAGGAGCAATGTGCTTGGAAATTCAATACACTAATAAGTAACTCAGTACTGTGTCCATGAAAGATCCCTTATTGTCCACCAAAAACTGTTAATGCACTCCCACTGGTATCAGTCAGTCCTGCATTTTAAAATAAACACATAAAAGAAATCAATGAGAGGATTTTTTCTTTCTTGAAGTTTGCTACACAGTCTCAATGATATTATCAAGGCAAAAACTCTATGGGACTATTTAACAACCCTGGATGCTTTTGTTGTAAAATTAAAATTAAATCGAGTACATTCAGAAAATGCATTTTTGTGTGAGGCTTATAATCACATATGTATAATTAAAAATTAGATTAAAATAGACTGGCTCTCTCTATACAAAATATTTTTGTCTCTGTTATCAAGACACTGTATAAGTGGTGATTGTGAACATAGCCGGTAATATACCTTCTGAATTTCATATCTTTGCACAGACAGGCACCAGCCTACCTTAATCAAAACTCTTGATAACACTTCATGTTTTTGGAGTGCCTACTATATGCTAAGTTTTTGTTAGGCTGTGGGGAAACAGTGAAGAGTAAGACAAATTGTTTCCTTGCCTTGGATCACACATTACATAGGTGAAGACAGACAAATGAATAATCAATTATAATACCATATAATAAGTGTTTTGACACTTTCAGAAGCATATAACAGAGTTATCAAATATAACCTGGGGCAGGGGTGAGGATGGGGTTCTGAGAGTGCTTGTAGGAGAATGTGACATTAAACTGAAAGGATAACTTGGAGTTAGTCAGACTAGAGGTGGGGTTGGAAGGAATAGGGTGGGGGAGGCATACATGTTCCAGACAAAAGAGAAGACCTAGAGGCTAGAGAGAGCATGGAACATTTGACAAACTCAAGGACAGTGAGGAAGGTGAGTGTGAGGACAATGGGAAATATAAAGAGATGGCCCTCAGAATGTAAGTGGCGAACTGAGGCTAGAAAAATCATGAAGAGTCGTGTAAGTAAGCCATGTTTGTATGATTGAACTTGACCTGAGGACAAGGGGAAATAAAGAAAGTGAGATGGTTTAGTTTGCATTTTAGAAGGGCCATTTGGCTGCTGCGGGGGGCGGGGGGGTTGGGGAATAGATCGGAGAGGGCACAACCAGCTAGGAGGCTTTGCAACAACCCTGGCAAGAGATGATGGTGGCCTTGCTTGAAGAATGGGCAATGGCAAATAGATAGCAATCATAGTTGACAGCACATGGTGATTGTTTGGATCAGGGTGGTGAGGCCAGAAATCTAACATCAGTATCACTGGGCTAAAATCAAGATGTCATCAGGGTCACCCTCCCTCCAAAAGTTGTATGAGAGAATTTGTTCCTTGTTTCCTCTAGCTTCTGGTGGCTGACAGCATCCCTTGGCTTGTGGCTGCATCACTTTAATCTTTTAAGCCCAAAGTCTACAAATCTCTCTGGCTTTATCGTCATATCATCCACTCCTCTTTGTGTGTGTCTAAACTGCCTCTGCCTTACTCTTATAAGGTTATATGTGATTGCATTTAGGGCCTACCTAGCTGATCTGGGATAACTTCTCTATTTCAGGATCTTTAACTTAATCACATCTGCAGAGAGCCTTTCTCAAAAGTAGATATTAGTTACAAGTTCTAGAGATCAGAATCTGATATCTTTGAGGCCATTATTAGCCAATTACAGCATTTAGTAAATCTTTGGGATGGTGAGAACAGACATGTATTATCATCTTCATTTCACAGTTAAGGAAGTTAAAGTTTAAAAAGTTTAAGTGAACTTCCTTCCCCAGGTTGTGAACCCTTCTAGTAGCAAACATAGAGCTAGAAATATTGCACAATTCTTTTTGAGCTGTCTTGTTTCCTCAAGAAAGTCCAGATGAGAGATGGCACCTGGTTCATCTTCTTGCTTTTCTGTGTACCTTTGGACACTGTGCTTCAAAAGCACAGCATAAAAATGACTCTTGGGGCTAATTTACTGATGAAAATCTGGGATCACATAGGACATTCTTGGTAATATTAGGATCCAGGAAAAAGCCTGATGTGAAAATCTGGATCTAGCCATATTATTAATAAGATGTGTGAAATTGGCTTAGTTTCTATGACTTTCTGCTCCTCAGATTCCTCATGTGTAAGATAAGGGGATTGGGCCAGAAAATAATCTGTTCAAATCTAGATACCATTTTTTTTTTTTAAATACAGTGTGCTAAGAATCTCTATTCTAGACTAAGAACTTGGCTTAACATTATTTCATGCACTTCTCAAAAACAACCTGAAGAGATGGGTGTAGTTATTATACCCATTTTACTGACAAGGCTTAGAGAGACTTAAACACTTGACCAAAGCCACACTGTAAGCAAGTGGTGGATGCAAACATGATTCATCTGTTTGATTACAAAGACCTTCTTTGATCTTCTGCTTCTTGGTTTTCTCCATACTCCCCGTTCATCCCACTGCAATACCATGATGCCACCATGGCATAGTGTATAAGTCATATACTAATCTAAATTTCACTTGACACAATCCACTTGTCTCTGCTGGTTTCAAAGAAGCTAGGTAATGCTGGCAACCACATACAAGATAATCCCTGATTCAGAATATCATGTAAGAGAGATGTGCTCCTCATGAAGCCAGGAATTCCCAGGGAAAATTTCCTTTTGCAAATGTCATAGGAAGTAGAACTGTGTGAAACAGAGGATGACAGTGGTCTACTTTTATTAGTTAAACAGATTGTACTCAGTAAGCAGTTGTTTCTGCTTTGGTCTATAAGCCCCAGGTTCTCTGTCTCCATGATTTTCAAGGAAGCTTTGTAGAATCATTAACTATCAGGCCAGGAGAAGCTAGGAAACAGGGTAGGCCTCATGTCTACATTTTGATTTGAAGAAATAAAGGCACAATTAAGTGAAATTCATTCACCTAGCAAATATTGCATGAGAGCCTATGTTTCAGATATAGTGCTAACCACAAGGATGCAGAAATGAAACAACACAATCACTGTTCTAGGATCTTTGTGCCTAGTGGGCAAAGCAAGCTCATACACATATAATTTTAACAAATATGATAAACACAGCAATTGTGCTGAGAATTCAATGGGAGCCTAAGGGAGTCAGCATAGACCAGTGTTTGAGCTAAAAGAACAAAATGGGAAAAGACAAACCAGGCTGAGGAAATAAGATCCTGGATGGGTCAAGTGTGTTCAGAGAAGAAGAATAAGCAGCATGTGGTGGCAGGAACCTGAGATGATGCAAATGGAGATCACTGAGGCTAGTGAGAGATTATCCAAATACAAATTACTTCTGTCCTGTCAATTCAAGCTTTTCAGTCCCTGCTTTCCAGTAGGCCTAGAGGACAGATAGCACCTGGTCCATCTCCTTGCCTTTCTGAGCACCACTGGACAATGTACTTTAAAAATGCAACCTAAAAAAAATTTCATTTTTCTCTCACTGGGTCTATTTCATACAGGCTGGTTTTACTGGGCTAAGCTTGGCCTCTTCCACCCAGGACATGGTATCTCTTTCACATGCTTCAGAACCTCTTGGGGCAGCAAAGAAGTCTGCTGACCATATGCAATAGTTTTGTAATATGTGTGAATCAGCTCAGGCTCTTCTACCTTATTTTTCTCTATTTCTACCTGCAGCAAAGTCATAACCCCCTCCACCTTCCCAGCCCTAGCATGGAGGCCTCAAGTTACACTGTGACTCTGAGAATAACTGGTACATCTCTGTGTGCACGTTGTTGAAAATATTTTCTGAATAAAGTCATTGTTTTTCAATCATCAAAGAACAATGACTACATATGCAGAGATTTGGGAATGTTTTGTCTTCTATAAAAAAATAGCGAAGAAAGAAATATTGCTCCCTTTCTCAATTTTAAGATTAATTCACTGGCCTTTCAATTCAGCTTCCAGGTATTCTTTCAGAATTCATTAACCACAATCCCCATGGTGCTTATATTTGATGTACTTTTACTGGATGGCTGGAGAGTATGATAGAAATGAAGGTAGAGATCAACTGCTACTAGTGGCCCCATGGCATTCCTTTGTCCTTTAAAATTGGTGGACCCTGCCAAATTCCTTTCCATTAATTATAACAACAATAATAACAAAAGCTTCTTTTGGGGTGTTCTCTCTGACTTTGTAATGCACTCCTATATTCCACGTAGGACATTTTCTACTTAATAAGATGCAGTGATACATATTCTTCTTTGCTGTTTTTCTTCTGGCTCAATGTTTTTTTTTTTTCTTTTTTTTTTGTACCTGCAGAGGCACTGCAGTTTTGGTCCTGACTGCCAAAAAATAATCCTTAAAGAAGAAGAAAAGAAAATACTGAGCTTGAAAATGCAAACTTGAAAAAATTTAATTTACTTCCTTTAGCATTTATTGATGGCCTACTATCCTAATATCACTATACTAGATTTTGAGGGCATAAAGATAAATCCATCTATGTCCACAAGGAAGTAAGTTGAGTGCAGAATACTAAGAAGTAAATTAATAGACACAGGCAGAAAGGATGAGTGTCCCTAAAACACCATGGGAGTGTGGGAGAAGGGTCATTTAGCCTCTTTGGAAGGTGGGAGAAAAAAGGGAATGCATTTCCAGAGAGATGTTGAATTGATTCTTAAAGAAATATAATTGAATAAGTATTGGGAAGAAAATTATGGAAGAAGGGGAGGAGAATGGAAGAGGAAGAGATGACACAAAGGATAATAGAATAGAATGAACAATATTTAAAAAGAATTGAAGGTCAGGTGCACAGAAGAGCATGTGCAAAGTCATGTGTTAGGAAGAGGACAAAGATTTTATCCTTAAGCTGAAAAAAACAAAGGATGAAGACAAACCAGACAGAGGAAACAAGATCCTGAATGGGTGATCCATAAAGAGAATAAAGATTTTAATTAATACCCTTTTATATACCATTATCTCACAAATGTTCATTGAATAAATGGCTGTAATAGATATTATGGTTCTAGATAAGAACACTCTAGGCCAAGGACATTAGTTATTTTTCCAAGTCCTTTCAAACACCTAATAAGTGAGGGAGCTGGGATTTGATTCTTCTCCTCTGGCTGTTGGTTAGGACTCTTGGCAGCTGCCTCACATATTAGGCATTGTTAGCCAGCCTTTCTTAAAACTATATTCTCTAGTTAATTGTAGGAAATTTTTGTAATATGTATGGTTATAAGTAAGAAATCAAGGAAGGAAAAAAAGAGGTTCTTTAAAGGAGGGCACTGAATGAGTTCAAAAGAGAAGTCAAGGATGAAGAAGGTTAACCATCAATGAAGTAAAGGAGTAAAGTAATTAGTCAGTGAGCTAAAGACTTTACAGGAAGGATCCAAGGTGGGAATGGAGGAGATTAGATTGCAATGTTTCTAAAGGCTAGCAAAAGCTATAGGGTAAATCAAAAGACTGTTACCAATTCAATCTAATTTTATATCATGTTAGGAAATTGAGTAACAGTCCATTAGCTGCAAAGCTCAGGATCAAGAAGAGAGCTAAAAGACAGGGCAAGTTCTGGAAGCCTCATATATCTAGGTTTTGGTTTAGCAACATGTTGATACTAGAAAGCTCTTAGAGATCATTTCCTATTACTTCCTCATTTTGCAGCTAAGGAAACTGAGGCCAGGGAAATGGTGTTAATTCTACATATGAGCTTACTGCTAAGCACAAACTTGATTTTAAGCTTTCAATACCTAATTCAGTGCTCTTTGCAAGAATGTGAATTTTATACAAGGGTAGGTTTTTGATAGTGGTTAGAACACCAAAATTCTCGACCCACAGGCCAGTCAGAGAGGATGGGTTATAGAATCAGGGACCTGAACTGCCGAGAACAATGGGAAGAGAAAAAGAAGTGTGACCTGGAAAAATAAGAACCAGGAGGAAATATTATAATCAAAGATGGGACATGAAGAAAGATCAAATGGTGGTAAGGGGAGAGGATGGAGGAACAGAAGCAAGAAGAAAGTCTGGCAAATTGTCAGTATGTGTGTCAGGAAAACTCTTTAGTTTTATGGAAAGTAAATCCTACCTTGCATTTTTGTTAAAACAGTTTTTCAAAATATTAAAATGAAAAGGCAGCATGGTGTAGTAGGGAAAGTGTGGGCTTTGACCTCTGTCAATCCTGACTTGAAATTCTGACTCTGACTCTGTGTCAGGGTTCAGTCAAGAAAACATGAACCACTAAGTTATTCTGACATAATTCACTTTAGGAAAGCTGTTAAATATTATTGAAAGATGGAAAAGCTTAACAGGGAGCACTGAGGAAACACAAAGTTGCAGAAGCAGCTATTGCTCCCTGGGCTAGCGGAACAAATGGAAGTGGAACAAATAGAACTTAGAAGCTTGAAGGAGAAGCCCTTGCAGCAACTTCTGAAGAAGTTCCTGGTCAGGTAGTGCTGGTGCAGGTGCCCTTCAAAGCCTGGACTCAGACCACGGAAGAGGGAGCACCACCTGCATGGTTCTGATATTTGCAAAGGGTGCAATGACACTGATTTTAGAAGTGAATGATAAAACTTGTACATTGGAACCAATTACTGCAATTGGGAGCAACTATTGCCATGATGAGGAAGAATTGCTGGGGAGGCTATGATGGGGACAGTAGGAATCAGGAAGAATGGACCTTTTCTCTTCCTACAGTCTTCCAGATTCTTTCTGGAATCCCCTAGTAGTAGAACTTAACAAAGAGCCATCAGAAATAGGAACGTATAATATGCAGAGTCTCAGTCCCCAAACTGTTAAATTCAGGGTATAGAAGGGTAGGTTTGAGACAAAAGGGCTATAACTTAAAACCAGTGCAGCCTCTCATTAGCTCTGTGATTTCCCATTTGCATAGATCTCTGATCCTAGAAATGAATCGACCCTCCCTCCATGCTATAATCCCTCCCAATTCTGATCCTCAAAATGGTCATCTGGCTTCAGTGTCCTTAATTCCTCATCTCCCATTTTCTCTTGAAACTTTTCTAATCAGGGCCTCATCCCTAACAGTCTATGAGAACTAACCAGTTTTTCATTGCAGAAAGCTATACTTCCTCTGGTTGTGATTCTAAGTTTTACCTGTTAATGCTTTTGCATTCTTCTAAAATCTCGCTACTCCCTAAAGAAAAATTATAGAAGTCAGAAGTATGACCTGACCAGAAAAACCATATGGAGAAAAAAATAGAAAGATAAACCCACCCACTTCATATTTCATACTGTTTTTAATTTGACAAAAAGTAAATGTGTAGATAGAAAATTTTCAGAATTATTCAGAATATTATCTTGAGGATATTAGCTCCAGCTTTGGCTTTTCAAATGACTTATTTTAGGGCTGACCTGGAGCTCAGGGAAGTGAAAAAAATTGATCTAATTTATAAGAGATAAGTATTGATGATGAAACTTGCCTTTTTTCTTCTCATATCTTGTGATAACACCCACTATCCTCTCCTAATGCAATTTAGGCTGGAGGCAGACATGAATAGCCATTTTGATTTCACAAATAGCTGTTGTTAGTAGTAAATCCTACAGTTTCAGTCTTTGGTCCAGAAAATCCTCCCAAATGTGAGCAGCTTTGAAGCTACTTTTAATCCACAAATTAAACTATTCAGAGCCCTGTATTCAGGGGAAAAGCATAGACTTCCTAGAATTAGAGCTATGTATATTTTCTTTTAAGTAGATAGTTTGAATATAAGAATTGAGAAGCCGGAAAAGATTTCTTTTGAAAGAAGTCCTACAAACATCTTGTCTACTAGAGCAAACCTCACCCACCTGTACCCTTTTAAGTCTTTTTTAACCTCCTCTTCCTGTATCCTTCATTTACAACTATAGTTCTGATGTTTGTCCCACGTCTTTGAAAGCATATCTTGATTATCACCATCTGTAAAATAGGAGAGCAAATGAAATTTAATGTAACAATTAATAATATTTTGAACATGAAAGCAGCTTAAGGGTCCATCAATGGATGAATGGATAAAGAAAATGTAGTATATATACAATGGTGTATTATTCAGCCATAAAAAGAAAAAATCTTGCCATTTGTAACAACATGAATAGACTTTGAGGACATTTAGCTAAGTGAAATAAGACTGAGAAAGACAAATACCGTATGCTCTTGCTTATATGTGGAATCTAAACCAACCAACTGACCAACTAATCAAAAATTCCAAAATACAAAAAAACAAATATTGAATTCATAGATAACAGAGAACAGATTGGTGGTTAGGGGTGGGCAAAATTGGTGAAGGTGCTCAAAAGGTACAAACCTTCAGTATAACTGAAAATAAGTAAGTCATGGCATGTAACGTATAGGATGGCAACTGTGGTTAATAGTACTATACATATATTTGAAAATGGATAAAAGAGTAGGCCTTAAACGTACCCATCATAAGAAAAATTTGTAACCATGTGTGGTGATAGATGTTTACTAGACTTATTTAGCAGTCATTTTACAATATATAAAAATATTGAATCATTATGTATATGTACACCTGAATCTAATGTAATGTTATATATCTTTATATCTTAATAATAAAAGATAATATTAATATTGTGAAAGAATCTGGCTCATTGGAAGCACTTAGTAAATGTTTGCTTATCCTGGATATAAAGGTACCACAAATGAATTTCAGGAGTCTGTATATTGTCTTTGCACTCAAAGATTCTTTCAGAAGGCTATTGAGCGTTGAATGACAGCCCCAAATGACTGCCTGAGGGCAGCCTGCCCCACTCTGCATTTCCAGGACCTCTTCAGGGATAGGTACTGTTCGACTCAGGGCATCACCTGGTCTTTTCTAGTTTTCTTCAAGGCATTATTAAGTAAGCTACCAAAAGGTTCTTTACACTGTAGTGGACTTTCAGGCTCCTAAACAAACTAACGATTGATTAGGAAAATAAGGACATTTACAGAGGTTCTGATGTTCTCATGGAGTTAGATAATTGTAGTAAGATGAAAGGTTGAAGGTGAAATAGTGGACCAGAATAAGAAAATGCATTTATTTCTTGATATGGCTATGGACACATAGACTTTTAAAATAAAGCTAAATTCTGGCCCATGAACCATAATCAGAGCAATGCCAACCAGTTGCTATTAAGAAATGTATAACAACCAGTTACTTTTAAGTACCCCAATTTAAAAATCACCCTAAATGATGAAAAAAAGGTTCATCTTTTTCTCAGTTTAAAATTTTTTTGTCTCAAACATTTTTATTGTACTGCACAGGCAATACATGCTTTGAATTTTTCAACAGTTATAAGAAAAATAATTTAATTGATATTTTAATTAACACCACACTCATTTAGATAGATGGAAATGTAACTTTTACTAGTCTCTTGAAAAAATACTCTAGGGTTGACAACAGTTATTTTGAAAGCTCTCCTGGGCAATTTTCTTTGATTGCGATTCCACAGATATTTTAATTTTGTCATTTTTGCTCAAGGACCAGCAGTGGCTCCATTGATCCTTAAATTCAATACTAGTGTCTTTACCTATTGACAATTACTCAGTCCATCTTTTCAATGTAATTTTCATTATAACTCAACATTAGCATTCTGGATTGTCAAATTAACTTGCTTCTGACTTCCTCAAAAGCCAATTACAGAATTACAAAGGGTTTTTGGAAAGACTATCTAATTTACTCCCTTATTTTCAGACAAAGACAGGCTGAGATTGGCTGCATCAGATGGCTAGTTATTAGCAGGATTGGATTTAGGCCTAGGTCACCTTATCCTCTACTTAGTTAACTTTCTTCTAGACTGTGTTGCTTCCAGACTTTCATTTTCACCTTTCTGCCACCATTCAAGAATGGCACTGCCCAAAATGTCATCTTCTTTCTTTTAAACATTTAGTCTTTTCATCATTCTAGAACACTGCTTCAAAACTCAACTTCTCTAGAACCCCCTCTCTTTAATCTCGGGTAGCTCTTACTTGTCTTTATCGCATGACAAAATCTCTTTCCAGATCCTAGCAGCCCTTCCTCCTGCTTAAGAATTCGAAAGAATTCAAGTCAAACTAATATCACGTTGGATTTATTCTACTTCTTAGAAGTATTATGTGCTTTTTGGTTCCCTAATTATGAATTCTTTGATAGAGTTTTGCTCATCATTTCCGCCCACCTCCTATACTGGTGCTAAACATACTGGTTCTTTACATGGAGAGTAGTTCAATATCTATTGACAGAACAGAGGTGGGGGCAAGTTGCTTCATCTTGTTTATATGTTATCACTTTTAGAACACACAGAATTCTCTCTCTCTTTCTGTTAATGCAGTACATATTCAAAGCTTCCCATAATAGGCTAAATTTATTTTGTCAATTTTTCTTGGCCTTGGAGCTGTGACATGGTATACTGCAAGTAAATTGTTACTAATAATAGTTATAGCACAGACATTTGGAAATGATTTATATATATATAATTTTTTTAAGTAGAGAAAATTCAAAGTTATCCCTATAATATTACCTTTACCACTTACATTCTTATATGTTAGAAAATGGTAGAGTTGCAGTTTGATATTAGCCACTCTATTTTTAAAATAAACATGCATAGCTCTGCTCTGCTATATCATACATTAATTTCTAGTCTAGCTTATTTCTCATATTAGTGCATTCTCAGAGAGACGAAGTATATGAAGAAAAATGAAGGCTCTAAGATTTCACCCTGTTGCAAGCTACCAAATTAGCCTATCACAGTTTCATAGATGCCAGTAGATGACATGAAACCCCTGGGTCAGAGACAAAGAACAATTATTGCTAATAGCAATAACAGTAGCCAAAGTATTGGCATTTATACCAGTTCCCAAACTCCATTTCCATAGTGTGATGTAACAAGGACTAAATGACACCTGTATGTAGTGTGTTGTGTTATAGAAGACTGAAATTAGGAAACCTTAATCCTGTATAATGGTCTATGCTATGAGCAAATTTAAACTACCCAAATTTTTCCCTCAAGGGAGACATTACCAGTATAAAAACATCCTTGAAGTGATAGTTCAAACAAAAGATCAATGCCTCTGCTCAAGAGACATGAAGAAATAGGAGGGAATCATGGAGAATTATCTGTTAACAGAGCTCACTGTGACCTTCGTATCAGATATATGGCTCCTGTTTACAGATCAGAGCCCTGGAAATTATTCTGATAGGCCACAAGTCCGCAAGGAATGTGTTATGGCCATGACAAGAAAAGGACTCTGGATAAATCTTTGCAACTGAAGGGAAGGGGCAAACAACATCTGCTCAGCTAAAAAGGTAAAAGAAAGGCAAGTGTGAATGAATTGCTGTGCATAAAGGATTGTTTAGCCATTCAAATAAACAGGACTGTGGACCACAGAAAATAAATGTCACTACTAAAAAAGAATGATAAGCTAACCAAATAGAAACCAAAAAAATTGTAAAGAGAAATGAGGACATGCAGAAGGTAAAGAAAGGAAGTGGCAGAAGAGATTGGGGTAGAGGGTAAAATCTTGATGAATGACAAAGGGAAAGAAAAACACATTGGCTCTTATTTTGCTTTCATTTGTCTCAATGAGAACAATATTCACAGTAGAATTGACTATATTAAGGGTCAGCAAACTATAACCTAAAGGTCAAATCCTTTCAACTGCCTGTTTTTATAGATAAAGTTTTATTAGAACACAGTCATTACACTCTCCCCTCCCCATTTTACATATTGTCTATGGCTTTTTTTCATTACCAGGGGAAAACTGAGTCATTGCTATAGAGATCATATGGCTTCAAAATCTAAAGTGTTTATTATCTGTCTTATCACAGTAAAATTTGATGACTCTTGATTATTTACAATATTGTTGGCTGAAGCAAAGATGGGAGGGATAGTATATATTAAATAATATCTACAATTATTTTTATGGTTTCAACAATAAATAAAATTCAATAAGATGAAAGTAAAGTTCTGCGCATGAGCCTTAAGACTTACTGCTACTAGATAGAGGCTACATAGCAAGACAGATTTCAAATTAACACAGGAAAAAACTTTTTAATAATCAGAGCCGTTATCCACAAATGAAACAGACTAACCTGGAAGATAATGTGTTGTCCTCACTGGAACTTTAATGTCGAGTCTGAGAACCCCCATGGATGTGGGCTGGAGGAGGGGACCTGCCAGCTGTGACTCAAGGATGGTGGACAAGGAGGATTACAGTGGCATAGAAATGCTCAGGCCTGGGGTCAGAGAAGAGCGGGATTTCCAACAAGTAGACTAAACTTAAGCTCAGAACATCAGCAAGATAGGGGAACCTGATGATAGGAGAAAATATTTCTATAAGTATTTGATAAGAAATACTTCAAAAAAATTTAAAATGAATCGTCATGGGAAAAATCAGAACATCATAGTGCCTCATTATACTTTGCTTGCTGTTTTATACTGAATGACATATGTGGCTATTACGACAATACTTTTAGAGTTTACTAGAATCTCTAAAGGCCTTAATCTAGCTCTGATTAGGAAATGTAGGTTGTGGCCCTAGTTCTGCCTTTGATTCATTGTGTTTAGTCTGTAGTTTCATTTTCTTAAAAAGTAGTTGACTAGATACCATTCCGATGCTGTGATGGCTTAAGTTGCTTCTTTTTGCACCACCCAGCTGAGGAGCAGGGCCTGTCCTCCCAAGCCCCTCATCTCTGCGGAGTGCCAACAACTTTTAAGCCTGGGCCAGATGCCTGTAGCCGGTGGTAAGAAGGAACAGGCTTGCCTGGTTCTGCCAAACCTCTAGGCAACATTAAACATTTTAGTTTACAGTAAAAAATAAATCTGGAGCTGTTTAACATTCCCAAGCTAGTTGTGTGTGTATGTGCACATGTGTATGTGTGTGCAAACAGGCAAAACTTGAAAGCAGAAAGTTTTAGCTGGCCCAGAACCTGCCATTTCCATCCAGCTGTTGGCCTTGTGCCTCACAAGAGACTTACAGCCCATATTAATAGCTCCCATGATATACGCCTTATTATTTTACCCAGGCAACAACAGCCTCAGAAGCAGCAGAGAGCATCTTTTGACCCAACAACAGACGAATAGGATTCTTCATCTGGTAGGGAGTAGGGCCAAAGTGTGTGAAACAGCACTGGGATCTTTCTTCTTCAGAGAATCAATGTAACTTTATTAATTACCAGAAAAAAGAGGATTCTACCAAGATTTTACGCACAATACAAAAGTTTCTATTTTATGTTTAACCCCTCAGGCATGATCATCTTTTCTCATGAAAGTCACAGATTTAGTCAAATCACAACTAAAAGAGAAGGACAGCAAAATGATAATGCACAGTTTCTCAGCTTCTAAGATGTCATCTTAGAAAAGCAAGCCATATTTAACCAGGATTGTTGTTACCAAGCTTTCAGTTAAAAATGATTAATAAGAGGATGTAGGAGGTAGGATAAAGAGGGATAGTTTTTAACTCTGGTATTGTTTTGCTGTCCTCTCCGTGATGTTAGGTGACACTAAATCAGTCAGACCCCTGTTTATCTGCTCACCCAAGACAGACCATGGGATTTATTTTGTCGATGAGCCTTGTTGTGTTTCAGCAACCTTTGTTCCAAAGAAGAACATTTACTTCTTGGCTCTTTGAACAATGTCTGACAGCTAACTAATAGCTTGTAGCTTTTTATCCATTTCCACATTTTCTGTCTCACCCACATTTTTTGAAGATTGAGCTGAGTGAAATGTTTTCACTTGCTGAAGCTCTGAACTCAAACAAGGATTTTCTGACTAGGACCAGAAACTGTCAAGCTAATTTGATAGGGTGCTATTTGAAAAATAGAAATACATCTGTACAGGTATTTTTAGATCTTCATTGAAGACCTTTCTCATCTTTGTTCAAGGATCTTGATTCAATTAAAAAACAAAAACAAAACTCCACCTGGCTCCTCCTCTGTCAAAACCAGACTTATTGTCACTCTAAACTGTTATAGTATTTACCAGTTGTTCTTTGGTCTTCAAGCTGTTCAGCATCTGAACACAAAAATTCGCTGTTCTGCCCCAAATAACCTCTTTATATTTTGAAGACTCAAAGGCAACATAATTAGCTTACATACTTTTAAGTTAATTGTATACCAATTTTTGTCATTTTCAAAATAATGTCACAGTAAATCTGAAATGATATTATCAAGAGTTTGTTATTTGAAATGCCATGCTATATTTCAGTAATTATGCAAATTATTGAAGTAAGACAATCTTATTTAGAAGCAATTCACATGATAAATAGAAAATAAAACAAGAACATAGTTAAATTCAATTCTTATTTTTACAAACTGTGTCTTATATTAGTGAATTGAAACACAGGCTTTCATTGTGAAATGCTGTATTTGCAACAAGTAAGGCCATTACTAAAATTAAGCAGTAAAGGGTATTTTCTTTGCTCTTTCTTTATGCAGCTTGAGAGTATAATGTGTTCCTCAAATTGCTACCATATTGTTTTGAAATGCTTATCAACGTGAAGTGTCATTCAATTTCATGGGGTCCTCTGTTCCCATTCCTTCGATTGTATACCAAACAAGAAAACAGATGTGTTTATTCAGCTCTTTTGAGTATTAACTTTCAAAAATATGTGCATTTTCCTCAAATTTCAAATAATTGTTTTATTTTTAAAATATCTTTTTTTTTTAGTTGCTTTCTATGACTAGGAGAGGCAGTAGTCAAAACGATGCCATGAAAATTCATCTTCAGAACTACCAGTCTTTTGCCATTCTGAGACTTTTGACTCCATCTTCAGAAGTTCCATACTGTCTCTTGTGCTCTTCTACCTATTAAATCAAATGTCTGGAAAAGAAGCTGACATTACTAAATTCCTAGTGTAATTCATATCTATGATTCCATGGGCATTTGCATTTACTATGTAAAAAATTAGAAACTCTGCCTTGGAAGGGATTCTCATGGCCTGATTATGACATCTTGCTTTGTAACTTCAAAGACAATCTACTCTCATTAATAAATGACTCTCTTTTTCTCCCTCCCTCCCTCCCTCCCTACCTACCTTCCTTCTCTCTCTCTCTTTCTCTCTTGTTCTCCCTCCCTCTTTCTCTTTCTTTCTTTCCTTTTTTTTTGTGAACTAAAATCTGTTTCTTAATCATTGACTTTAATTTGCCCTCTGGGGTAATACAGAACAAATCTAACTACCGTTTCCACTTGACAGCTTTTCAAATACCTGAAAAAGAGAAACTAGATATTTCCTTTCTCTTCTTCTAGTCAAGTTAATCATTCTCAGTTTTCTCATTTGTTCCTTATTTGACATGGTTTCCAGATTTGGCCAAGCACTTCCCTCTTCACTGCCCTCTTGATCACCAGCAGTGAACAAATTGTAACTTCCCAATGCTCTGAAATATGGTATCCAAGACTAAACATGACACTTCGAGGTTCTTTAAATAGACATAGGGACAGACGGCACATGACCTATATCTGTACTTCCTTTAATGAGGTCTCCTGGACACCCTAGTTTTCTTTCACTTAACTTTGTTTAAAGATCTACAATGAAACAGGCATGGAACTGGAAAGACAATAATGAACAAGACCCAGTCCTTGCTTTTGAAGAACCTATAATAGAAAACCAGTCATGTAAATAAACAATTACACTGTGGAGTGGACATGCAGTGACAGACAGACCTATGTTTAAGGTACATGTGTGAGAGGTAAGAGTGATTGACTATGGAGTTGCAAAGGAAGTAGTACTAAGCAGAGATTTGATTGCTGCCAAGCCAGGTCTTTTCTACTGATAGTAGATTTTCACATGTTAGAGTGCATTTTCACTTGAAACTGTCAAATGACAGGCTTCGTTCATTGTTAAAGAAATTTTAGAGCTTCCTCTACAGTCACTTTTGAAATTTTAATTCTACCCTCTCTATAGAAAGAGGAGCACAGCCAGCATACCTGAAATTCTCAAGGCAACAGACACAGATCTGATAGTAGGTATCATTTTGTTACTTAAAATCTAGAACTTTCATTTGAAATGATCTTTTAGGCTGGTATGAGTTCTTGCCAGTGACTATCTTATTTCTTCAAAAGGTAATAGCCAAGAATCAAATCCACAAATTCAATCATGTTCTTAAGAGAGATAAATGTCCTGATGTCACTGTGGAAAAAAGTCACACATAGATTTATAGCAAAGATTTTGTCACCAAATTTTTGCCTTGTTTCTTACCCTGTAAAGTGGGTGGCTATTAGTAATTCTCTGCTTTCTTATCTAAGGCCAAAAGCAGAGATAAATAGATAACACTAACCTTCCTTTGTTGTGGGCCCTTAGAAAACAGAAATCAGTTCCATACTATCTTATTATATCACTCCTGGTCATTTGCAACTTCTTTGTTCTCATTAAATTTCCAGCTCCTTACACAGTGGTCTGTTTTGTTCTTAGCCTATATCATAGCTGCTCCTTGTTAATGGCTAAGTGCAGGTACAGAGGTTGGTTTGATGAGAGATGCAGTGCAGAGAGGGTGGGTAGTGGGAAGGTGAGAGGTGGAGAGAAAACTTAAAATTTTCTTGAGGGTAAATATTGCATCTAATAACACATCTGGGGCATTGCAGCCTAGCTTATTTGCCAGGGAGCAGGACAATTTTGTTTATTCTGCCTGACAAGGACTAACCTGTGTGAGGCACCATGGCAGAAAACACTGGTTGCTTGGCTGCCTTTCCCACATCTGGCTTACTTTCCCTGTTATATGTACTACTGCTGATAAAGTGTAGATGACCATATGGATCAACTGTAGGAATAAACAAAACACCCAAGGAAATGCTTTATTTATGTTGTCATTTACCTCTGTAATCATGGGCATAGATCTTTCCTCACATAGGTTGAAATATAACTTCATCTTCTGTTGTTAATCTCCGAGAATTGGAGTTTTATGGCTCTGAGTTTAATTCTTTAGCTTCAGAGGTGACCTTAACAGTGCCAAGTTCTTTTTACGATAATGTCTTAAATTTGTGCAACACTTAATGGTTTAATAAAATCTTGGTACACATTATGCTATTTGAGTTAAATGAAAAGGTATTTATCTGTGTTTTGCAGAACAAAAAACTGAGGCTCAGAGGGGATCAGAGTTGTTTCAAGGACACAGGCAGTATGTTATAAAGTTGGTAGTATATACAAGTCTTTGTATTCTGGCTTTAGAATTTTCTCTATTGAATAACACTGCTTCCAGTTGTAGTGGAAGTAACAGTTCATGGTGTCCTAGTGCGTGTTGTATTGCAAGTGATCCTCACAATGACCCTCTAAGGGAGGTTAGGCAGGCATTATATAGCGCATTGTTTTCTTTGTTCAACCAATTAACAGGCTGAACTGGAAGAGAATCATACTTCATTGAAAGCCAGAGGAACCTTTTGATATCCATAACACTTTATTTTGCTTTCAAAATTCCAAGTCTCTTTCATACCATCGTACATGCAGCATACCTACTAATGCTTACGGAAGTTCTTGTTGCTGTGATTGTTATCTGTTTTGACTAAAAGAAAGAGATGCTATTAAATAAGAATGAGCACTGTGGTCTCTGCTTATGACTCCTGGCTGAATGTTGGCTGGCAAAGTGTAAAGTCACATTGTTAATTTTCTTTTCTTCTTTTCATATTTCATAACTATACTCTTTTATGTTTAAGTAACACTTAAACTAAATCACGACTAGCAGCGTGCGACTTGTCTACACTTTGAGTCAATCACTCATCACCAGCCCACACTGGCTACCCCGACATTTTCCCACTGTGACTGCCAGCAGGCCCCACCAGATAAAGCTTTCTGCAGATCAGCTTCATGGACATGTCACTTGTACAGTTATACAGGACATACTTCTTAGAAGGGTCCCATGTTTGATGGAATGCTCTGCTGTCATTAACTTAAAATTCTTATTCATTTTTGAATAACTGTCTCCATTTTTATTTTCTCCTGGGCACCACTAATTATATAGCTGATCTTGGCTCTCTAGGTTCACATTCTTATTTTTTTTATATATTTCAGAGGTGTAGACCTCTATCCAAGAGACCACATCTAGTCTTGGACTAAATTTTACCTGAAGCTGAAAATATTTTATAAAATATAGAGACTTCTGGTTATATTTTCTTTCTTATAAGAAAACAGAGTTATGCAGCTATCTTTTAAAAAAGCTTTCACAGTATAACTCAGGCTCTTGTTTTAGAAGAAAATACTCTATTAAATATATGTACTCTTGACAGAAAAAGAATGAGATAGAGATAATGATAGCAAGAGAAAAAGTGGAAAAAGAGGGAGAGAGAGAGGGAGGGAGGGAGGGACCGGGGGGGCAAATAGTTACAAGTGGGTTTCCAAACCTTGGGGTCAGGGGCTGAAGAGCTCAGAAAACTGTGAAAAGAATAGGATGTATTCTTATATTATGAGAGTGGAAATTCTCATCTATTAAGTCAGAAAGAAGATGAAATTGTCCATGGCTTCAAACTTCAAATTCTATGGAGGAGGATGTTGAGAGTGGAGATTATTAAGGAATTAAGAAATGTGGAACTTAATCTTCTTGCTCTATCCTTTGCTGTGGTGCTACTTCTCCATAATCCCTCTATATTGTTTATTCTCTTCCTATTTTCTAGTTTCTCCTCAATTTTTTCTCTTTCCTAGCTGTTTTTCTCTCTCCTTCTTTTACCATTATGCATATTATTTTACTGAATTTAAAGGTAAGTCCTTGGTTCTTAATTTAAAAAGCAGTTGAAAATTTTATACATTCCCATACTGTTTGCTTCTTTTAAAGCACTAGCTGGGGGATAAAATACTTAAAACTTTGATTAGTTGAAGAGTCTATAATGTTTCATGTTTTCTCTAGATAATTACCAAAACTGAAATTATCAGTATAATTTTTTTGTATAAGCCTTCTTTTTTTTTCTTTTTGTCAGTTGCACTTGATTAGCTATCAGTTCACCAACCTCAGTTTATGTCATAATCATATGGACATATTTTTACTACATTAATTGTCTTGTCATTAAAGGAATTTGATTACAGAATTAGTTTTAGAACCATTAACTAAGGACATTGTTATCTAGGTCCTATATCCATCTTTTGATTTGGAACTTAATTCTTCCCAATCTTTGTAAGAACGCAAAGAGGCACTGAAGCAAAAAGATAGAAAAGCATGACCTCTTTTTCAAGAAGTTTAGAGGTATGGAGGAGACGTATTTCAGGAATTACAGTACAACATGAAAAGTGATAGCTGGGAAGTGGAGCCACAGTGCAATAGCAGGGCTTTCAAAGCTGCAAGTATTGTTAAAGGCTTGAGTGAGACCAGAGAAGGCTCCCAACTAGCACAACTGGTAAACTTGTTGGTGGTGAGGTGTGTGTGTGTGTGTGTGTGGGGCAACAGGAATGATGTTCACCAATTTTTAAGCTATGAAATATTAAAAAATCCATACACTTAAATTCTGATATAAATAGGTTTTTCCTTTTTCCAGGAGTTTAAAGAGATGTGATAAACATTAGTTTATAAGACACTTGGGAGAGAGATGGAGGGTGGCATGGCCTGACTAGCTCTCTCTTTGAGTCAGTGACAAATGTTAGTAACTAATATAACTTAGGGTGAGATAATTAACCTCTTTATGTCATTACTCTCTTACCTGTAAGATGGGTCTAAGAACAGTACCTATTGCATATAAAGTTATTGTGAGGATTAAGAGAATATGCATAAAAGTATAGTAAATATTAACATTATTATCTTGACAGTTTCAAAGAAATGTTCACATTGAAAAGGATTTTTTTCGTAAGCAGTCAAGCCTGATACAGATTTTTCTCTCATGCATCTTTTAAAGCTGAGTGTCAGGCAAGCAAATTAGAGGACAGTTTTTTAATCAGTGGCATTGATTTTCACTTTCTTAACATATCATTGCTCATTTGTATTGAGGCATAACTGAATGTTAAAAAAAGTCAACCATTAGCCTTGTTTATAGAGTCAGTCATGGAAAGAGGGCCAATAGTTGAAGAAGCATGGGGAATTATAGGGATGGGAACTGGGCCATGAAAAGAGCATTTCCATGGTCTGCACAGGACTGAGAAAGCATGGGCCTCAGAGCCTAGGAGTGCTCTGCTGCTTTCTAGCTGTGTGGCCTTGGACAAGTCATGAAGCATTTCTGAGCCTCAGATACTGATATTTAAATGGGAAATATAATTAATTAATAAGAAAGAGAAAAAAAAAAAACCTTCGTTTTCTTCACAAGGTTACTTTTAGTTTTAAATGAAAAGATGTATATAAAAATAGTGTGTGATTTGGCATTCAAATTCTAACTTCTATTTCTTTCTTTGATCAAGACTTAACCTGTGTATAAATAGTAAATTTATGTTTACTTTTTTAAAATGTTAAGTGTTCAATTCTTCCTGGTTATTTCTTAGTAATCGATAATCTAGGTCACTGTTCTGCTAACTTGCAGCACATTAGAATCACCTCAGGGACTTTAAGAATACAGATGTGTGAGCCCTCTGGTATCCTGATTTACACTCCGGGTATCCTGATTTACCTGTTCTGCATTCAGTTCAATTATGGGAAGTTACACAACTGGAGAAGGGATAAAAGATATATTTGCAAACCATTTATGAAAAATACATAGTTGAAAATGGCTGAAACATTTGATTAACTAGGAATTAACAACCATATTCTGCTTTAATTTTCTGAAACACCTAATGGAAGCATGATATATAAATTATATCAGATTGGTTTTGGAGAGTTCCACCATAATAGCATTGCTTTGGCTTCTCTAGTTTCACTTTTCACAGCTATACTAAGAAAAGTACTTATTTTTTCTATATACTTAATTTACACAGATGAATTAAAGAAACCCTTGAATTCTTTTTTTTCATTTCTTATTTCCTATTATTTGTTTTGACTCAGAATCTCTCCATTTCCCTCTCTATAGCAGGAAATTTTACACTCCGGGATGCCTTTATGAACCTTTAATAATCTCCCTTAGGCAACAAAACCCTTTAGCATGCTCCACATTCTCCCTCTTGTGCACTCTGCTCTCTTCTCCCTACCTAGAGTAGAGACCATGAAATTTTTTTTGGTCCCAGAATGGGCCAAAGTCAAGTACAGAAGTAATAAATGAGAGTTTTTAAAATCCAAGTTCTGGCATTGGATTCTATCTTCTATTACAAGATATCTAGGGGCTATTTCTCTGTAAGGGCAGGGTCTCCTCAGGGTATAGACAGCTTCAGAAAGTGAGTAGTCAGAAATTTATTTTTGGACTTAGGTGCCCAGGAAACCTGAGAGGCCTCTGATCGGCATGATTTATCATCTAGGATAAAGGGCATTTTTATGGCTCCTGGTTCTCTGTTCTGAGAGGATGACCAAATCAGGTCATTCTTGACTTAAGAAAAAGAAGGATTCAGGGAGAAAACAAACTATATTTGGAAGGGGAAAAATCTGCATTTAGTTGTTAAAGTGATCCATGTTCATTATAAAGAATTTGGGAATTGAAAGACATTATATAGAAGTAAAATCAGCTGAATATCCACCAGCAAGAGAGATAGTAGTTGTAAGCACTTTTCTATGCATGTTGAATATTTTACAAAATTCAGAAAATACCAAAAATGCAGTTTTATGTCTTATTTTCTACTTAGTATTATCTCATTAACATTTCCCACATCAATTAAGTATTGGCTAAAATTTCACTCAGAATAATTATATAATATTCCACTGTATGAATCTTCCATAATTCATTTAATTAAGCTTTTATTTTTTAAATACTTTGGGGTGTTTTTGATTTAGTATAAATAAAGTGTAAAGTACATCTCTGTACAAAAACTTTGTATGTTTTTCTCATTTTTTAAAAAGATGTATTTTATAAAATGGGGCTCTTGCAAAAAAGGATTAAACTTCATGGATTGTTGGTGTGTATTCCCAGATTGTATTGGAGAAGATTTTTCTTTACATATACTTGACCAGTGGCACACTAGAGAACATGTTTTAATCTACCTTTGTTGAGCAATGCATACTTATTTCAAACTATATTTCTGGCTCTTTCCCCTGTAATAAATTATAGAAACTGATAAAGATCTACTATATTTTCAAAATTGAAGACTCCATCAATTATAAGATGCACCATTACATTTTGTACCATTGAGAAAGAAAAAAATGCTACCAATGAAATTAAGATGCTTCATCAATTATGAGACACATGCCAATTTTAGAAATGTTAAAGCATGAAAAATCTTGTAACTCTGAATGAAAAAGTATGTATTTCATTTTTTTTTTTTTTTGAGAGTACTTCCTTAGAACTTTTGTAAGCAGATCAAGATGGATATGACACCAAATGCAGGAAGGATATCTGGCTTTCATCTGAGGCACTGACCTGGCCTCTCTGCATTTTCTCCATCTCTTCCTCACCCCTAGCTCATCTCTAGGACTGCCCCAGCTGTACCCATCATTACAGGTCCTCTGATGTCTCATCTAAGTTTTCCAGTCTCTTCATTATGCTTCAAAACCATCTTGCTGTAGTTAGTAGAGTCATCAGGGATGGTGGCAGGAGTGGATGTAGAGAGTTCAAAGTTCTCTTGAAATTTTAACTGACCCATCTCTTATAGTATGCTCTTATTACTCAGTTATTGTGTATGACCACCCATGTTAACTAGTCCTTCCTTTTTTAGCTTAATTAGAATTTTTCTAAAAATTACTTTCAAATTTTATAACCATCTTTTCCTATTTACATGGAGAGAGAAATGCATATACACATATAATTTAACTCCCCCTTCTCTATGAGTATGTGTGTATATAATATATAAATACTTCTATGAAGTATACACACACATACATACATACATATACCTGTATATACTTTTTACTACATACTTTATACTTGGAAAAAAGAGCACTCATAATATACATATATATATATATATATATATATATATATACATGTATGTATATGTGTGTGTGTGTGCGCGCGCGCGTGTGTGTGTGTGTGTGTGTGTGTGTGTATATATATATATATATATATATATATATATATATATAGAGAGAGAGAGAGAGAGAGAGAGAGAGAGACCAAGAAAGCATCACCCACTTTGCCAGAATTTCACAGCCAGTTAATTATAGAATTATGATAGTTTTCTCTTGACTCCTACTTTGGTCTTCGTCTGCAGAGGAAAGGGAACCAGTGGGCTGATCCACAGTAAAAAGCCTATTTATTTATTTAACAAATATTTATTAAACACCCACTACGGGGCAGCCACTGTATGGTCTCTGGGAATAATGCTGAACTTAGAAAAGGTACCAGCCTTATTGAAATTTACCTGCTAGTTGGGAAGACAGATAACAGACTATGAAGAATACAAAGACAAGTACAATAGAGTTAAGGTGACAGAAGCTACTCTTTACAGGGAATACCCCTAGAAGGCCTTTATGAGGAAGTGAGATCTGAAGACAGGGAGCTGGCCAGGGGTTTCTGGGAGAGAAGCATTCCAGGTGAGAGAATGGCCAGTGTAAAAGCCCAACATGCTTGGTTTTGAATGTGTATTCTTGCTAATTCAAAGATAGGAGGAAAGTCAGAGGGAATAACAAGCAAATGAGTAGATACTTTGGACCTCGCACCAAGGATGACTGCTTTTCCTCATTCCTAAGGCTACACTTGCCGGCAGTTATCAGTGATTAAAATCCGGGGTGAAACATTCCTGCAAGACCTTGCCAATGCTCTGTTTTAATTCTCAGCTGAGCAGTGTTATTCTAGGTTACTCGTCTGGAAGAATGCCTTAGAATGCTCTTTGTTGTCCTTTGCTTCTCCCATGCTAATAATGTAGCACCCTGCCCAAGCGGAGAATGCCATGCCCATTAGGAGTGAGAGTCTCTAAAAATCCTGAAGGCTGTTTTGTTACTTGTTCACTGTCACCTCTTGTTAGTGAAGGTGTCACAGACCTGACTTCTATTCTATTGGGCGTTTGGTTTGTTTCTACTGAATGCTTGTATTACATTGATTTGTGCATCGCCAATGGTATTAAGTGGGTAAATAGTACAGCTTTAGAAGAAATCCTCTGAGCTTTTGGATATTAAGATATTCTTAACTTCTGCTCTATTTTTCTTACAGCAGAGTCTCTGGTAAGTTTCAAAGGATAGCCTGGCTCATCATTAGGTTCAGAATCCATAAAACGTGTGTTTCGAGCTAGTAACTACCATCACTACAGTGAGGCGTGATAAGGACCTGCGCTGGTATGAGATTTCAGGGAGACTGCACATTAAGAGCCAATTCGTTCAGATCATCTGGAAGAAAAGTCATTGGGCAAGTGGGCGGGTAGCAATGCCCAGGAACATTAATTCACTCAGCATGGTGCTGAGCTAGTGTCTGCCGGGGGGGCCCTTAATTAAGGTGCACAGACTCTCCGAAGTATGGGAGGGGAGGAGAGGTATGAGAGACTAGAACAGATCTGAAAAAAGCCTACCTGTGTGTGTGCATTAGTGTCTTTAAAAAGCACAGGTGAGTGAAATACCTCTCAGAAGTAAGAAAAGAGAATAGAGGTGGCTAGTCACATTTCTTGCTATTGCTTTCTATCTTGCTGGGAAAAGCCATGGATAGGAAAGATGTGGGAATAAAAGTGCACTGTGAACTCACAGCAGAGAAGAGGCTGTAGGTACAGGATGAGTGTGTGATGCCCACCTTTGTATTCTCCCCTTCCCACCAACATTGTCTAACACAGTGCCCAACAACACACAATAGTGGCTTCATTCTTGTTTGTTGAAAGAATTAATAAGTAAGCAAATACATGAATGAAAGGTAATTTGAGTACCTTGACTCAAAGCTCAGTGCTCCCTTTTCAGAGCCTACCTGATTAACTGATTCTTATTTAAAAATGCACTGTGTAAAGAAAACTATTTAAGTGAACTCCATTCAGAGTTACACTGTATTTGATAGAATGACTTTAAATATACTCATATCATGTTTTTGAAAATTTTAGAGAGGACTGTGGCCATGAAGCAGAAGGACAAATAGGAACCTGTCTCTAGACTTAATTGGCGTAGAAATATTTATAGGAAGACTTTCGTTGCAAGGTTTGTCATACCAGTCAATTTACTCTGGGCAAATTTTCACTATTTACACACACAATTTACTCCCATTGGCTTCAGCAGGAACTTTAGAAATGCTTCAGAGACCTATTTAGGTTATACATGATCCTTGAGTCAATGAGGGTTGTAGTCTTAGTTTCTCTCTAGCCAGCATACTACTTAATCGTACTGAATTACCTGGATATTTTTTTTCAGTTATTTATATTTATTCACCCAGACATTCATCTTATCTATCTATCTACACATAAACATGCCTCGACCCATCTCTCAGATTATCCATTCATACATCTATTTATTTATGCATTCATCTCCACATCCATTCACCCATTCATTTATTTATTCAGTTTGTTTTTATAAGCACATGCCATGTGCCAAGTCACGTGTACTGGGGGTAGACATAAGAAAAACATGGTGCTTTGTCCCAGTAGCTCATAGTCATTTTAGTTATTAGCTACGTTTTGGGTTGACACAGCAGCATATGTAAGCCTTTCATACTTTAATGTTGATATACTTGTCCATTTCCACAATTACAAAATTAGCTCATTGTGAGGCCATGATTTGTTCCAAGTTCCCAATTTTGTAGATAAGAAATCTGTACATAAGGGGGGTATTTTATCTGCCCAGGTTCTCCCTACTCTTGGTGGCAGAGTAGAAACTAAGACTTTGGTGTCTCACAATCCAGGGTTTTCTCTTATATTATGTGAATTCTCTTTGTACTTGTGCTTTCAGGTGGTGTATATCTGGGACTAAACTTAGAGTGGGTGTTAAGTTCCTGAACAGAATGAAGAGGCTGTGGAAAATCTGAAGTCCTGAGTCTAGGTTTTATTTAGGAAGATGCAGTAAGGTTTGGGAAACTAGAGACTGAAGAGTCTTTGAAAAGCCAAAAAGAGATCAATGCTACTTCTCTTTTAATTTCTCAAAGAATATTTATGACATGCCATTAGAGTCCTTCAAGCCTCCACAAAACACTGCATTTACAGATGACACCCACTTCAGTAAGAGCCTAAGGGGGGACTCATTAGCAGACAATTAGTTATTCAACTTGTTAAATGTTAATTCCTCTTATGCCTCTGGTCTGCTTAGTGAAAGCATAAGAGGGTAAAAAAAGAGCAAACTAGATTTTGAGCAAGTTACCTTTTCCTTGCCACCCACCCTGCTTTTTCTCTATGACTAGACATTGCTTTGTTATCTCCTTCATTACCCTGGGGCTCAAGGAGGAGCAGAGCTTCCAAAGATTGGGGACAATCTTTTCTTTTTTTCTTTTCTTTTCTTTTCTTTTCTTTTCTTTTCTTTTCTTTTCTTTTCTTTTCTTTTCTTTTTTTTCCTTTTCTTTTCCATTTCTTTCTTTCTTTCTTTCTTTCTTTCTTTCTTTCTTTCTTTCTTTCTTTCTTTCTTTCTTTCAAGTTATAAATAGATGGTCAAGTAATATGGCAATCTTAAGCTCCTATGAGAGAGGGCAAGGCTCAGATGTCTTGGATGCTAGAGTTTCGAAGGCAGTAGGCATTTATCACATGAGGCTATGGGTGCCTACTGACATGATGACTACTGTGAGAGAAGAGAAAATCCTCTTGTGAGGATTTGGCAAAGGAAGTAAGGAACAGAGAAGAGGAACAGTGAGCATAGATTTTTAAATTCCCAGAGTCTAGGAATCTTTAGGCACGAGAGGGAAAGGAAGGCAATTAAGAAAAAAGTGAGAGGCAGAGAACTAGCAGACCAAAGATGCCGTGTTCTAGAATGGGAAGTTCTGGAGCCACATCTGGGGGTGTCAGTGGCAACAATGTGGATCCTCTGAAACATTTTCTGAGATCTGGCTGACAGGAGTCACATATGGTGCTGAGGCGTGGGCTATATGGCATAGGTTTGGAGCAAGCCTTTGTAATCAGCATTTCTCTGCCATCTGGAACACAGCCAAAGAGGAAATCAGGGCATAAGGCAGTGTAGAGAGACCACAACTTGCAGGACATGTTGCTTGCCTAGACCTGAGTCTAGGGCAACAGAGTGGCCTGCAGGATGAAGATACACTGGTCAAGAATGACCCTTATGCTGGTGGTAATGATGATGAAAGTGAGGGCTTCTTGTCACCATATTGTTTAGTCATATGAAAGAAGCCAACAGTTTTTGGACAGAAAAATGTTGACACTTCAAAAAAAAAAAAAAAAAAAAAAAAAAGCAGAGCCAAGAACTGAAGAAATAGGGACAGCTGTTCCTTGTGATATTACAAGGATCTTCTACCTAAGGTCAACTGTGACCCTAGGCTTACTAGTGAATTAGTCGATCCATTCTCTCATTTAGCTTAAGTGACTTCTGTTGACCTTCCAGTATGTGTACCAGCAGATGTTCTGAACTCCTAGTTCTGTTTTTATAGGTTAGGGTTCATCTTAACCTAAATTTCAAGAAATAATTGTTGTCATTCTCTGGATACCTCTCTTCCATGAGTCGAAGCCACACAACTCCTCACAGTAGAGACCATTCTTTTCATTTGACAAACAGGAACGCCAAGACTCCAAAAGGTGGAGTCTGTTGTTCAAGGCTGCAAACCTGAGAAAGTTGAAAACCTCATTTAACTGACTAAAATTCAGATATTTCCTCTCTGCTATGTTGTCCCCGCAGCTGGTGAGGTTTCTCTCCAAGTTCTCCCTGACCTCTCTTTAAAAGTCTTTCTGTTGTCCTATGAATGTGGTGGCTTCCTTTCCACTTTGCTGCCTGCAGCTCTACAAGCTTTATTCTTTTTTCTTGCTGTACACCCCTCAACATATATGGGTCTCAGAACAGACCCCAAAACCGTGCTCATGGCTGGGGATGCCTAACTAGTAATCTGCATATAGCAAACAAATGAGCAGACACACATTATATGTCTAGAAGATGCTGCTCAGTAAATGCTCATGATGTAACTAAGGAAGGGTACATATTTTCTCTTTGTAGATGTTAACTTAATCCCAAGAAGCAATGCTAATACAGGCCAGGCCAAAAGAGTTTGGAACAGAGCCCTTTCCCCTCCTTTCTCCTTCTCAGCCTCTTCTTAGGTAGCTGTGCTGTGCCCTGCATGTCTTTCCACCAGCCTGCCAGGTGGATCTTCCCTGTTAGTGCCAGCCTGCTGCTTTATGTGGCACTGTTTGGCTGATTTGATGACCTGTGACCCGACTGTCCATCTGGCCACTCAAGAGTTCACCTGGCTGTTTATCGTTTTTTTTTTTTTTTTTTTTTTGCTGTGACTAAATTTCTACTGCTTCTCTCAGCATCTGACTTGCAAAATGATTCTGCTCTGTCTGTTAAACAGATGAAAAGAGAAAATGACCTCCTGCTGCCAGTTCTACCCTGTGCCCTCCCCATCTTCAGCCAGAATGCACCTGTGCCTTAGAGGCTCTGCTTTCTCCTGAACTTGCCACTGCTGCCACCCCAGCTTGCCATGTGTGCGGTGCTCTGCATTTCATTTTGTACTTGGCAGGCACTGAGCTCAACTGGACAGTGAAACCCAGGAAATATGACACCATCTGCTTCCTGCCATGTTCTAGTCCTGGAGTTTGAAGTCAGAGCATCAGCTGTTACCTTAGTGTGCTGGGTCCTGTGAAGTAAGCTGTTCAGGAACCACCTTTGTTAGCACTTTTCTCAGTAGCGCACTTTGTACTGGTCAGACTGAATTGTTGAGCATTTTTTCTTCTTCACTCTCAAAGTAAAAATGTCTTCCTGCTTTCTAATTCTAAGTTTTTCAAAGAAAAACACACACACACACACACACACACACACACACACACACACACACACTATAAATGTTAGTTTATTTGGCTGTTCTTTTCCACATGTTGACTTTTTTCTGCCAAAAAGGTAGCCTTCTTATATCAGTCTATAGGCTGCCTGGAACTGTGTCAAGTGCTCTGTGCTTTGGTTGCCTCTGTGTTCCAGGTGGGAGCAAGGTTCTTAACTAGTGGTTAAGTGAGGATTAGGTCTTAAAGGGGAGGATTAAGAAACAAGAGTGGCATAGAATATAGGAATGACCAGTTGGACTCTGTGCTGGAAGTATCTAATCCAGCTGTCAGTATTCAAGACTATAAGAGGAAACGGGAGCTCTGTTTCCTTCTTGCCCTGGCTCCCGCAAATCTCAAATTTCCCTGAACCTCTGACCTGCTACTCTCTAGTTCTGGAAGGAGTGAAGCATTGGAGGATGAGTTCTTTTCTGACTCAGTGGGTGTAATCTCTGTGTGGATAGACAAATCAAACCACCTGTGGGGAGTATTAAAAATGAAACAAAACACAAAAAAACAACCCTGATGATCTATTAATAAATTTTCAGACTCATAGTATGCCATTTGGACGAGACACAAAGGTTCCTGGAATCTGTTTTGCTTTCTTACTCTTCCTTATAATTTTGACACAGTTTTGGTTAGCCATTCCCATTTTGATGCCAAAACAAATTAAATGAAATCTGAATTTTAATTTAAAATGTATGCTTTTTCATTTAAATTTGCTTGATCTTTGAAGAATTATGGCATTGCAAAGTTTTGCTGGTGGGGTTCCTCAGAAAATTCCCTTTAGTCACCCGATGTTTTCTTAAATTAATTGAAGCCTTTAAGTCCTAGGTTTTAAGGAAGGTTACACAGTTTGTCATAGTATTAGAGCATGGCAGTAGAACAGATGCTACACTTGAATCTAAAGGGTGACATTGGTTTTAGTGAATAACTGAGGGGATGGCTGGGCTGCTCATGCATGGATGCTCCAGGTTGACAACCCAAGCATTAATGTGACTTTAATGAGCCATGACTATACTCAGCCAGTCCTACAATGGAGATAGTCCACTGACCTTTGCTCTGGTAGATGGATGAAATGCACATCTGCAAACACGTGCACGCGCACGTATGTGCACACACACACACACACACGCATGCTATGGTCCATTGCCACTGTTACACAAGTTAGAACCTATGGAACGAATTGCTGTTCTCTCTCTGATCAGTGAGGTAAACCCAGAACCCTTTCCTCTTGTGCCAGGCTGTGTGGAGTTATGAACACTATAACCTATACTCTAGACCTAGAGGTGGCATTAAAAACTGCTATTGTTTTAGACTCAGTGGATTGTATAATTATGTGGCCTCTATCATCACATAGACTGTGGTTTGTTTAGTTACTAATTTCTGGTAAGTCTATGTTCTGTTATTTAAAATGTTATTATTTAATACATCCTGGCCCTTCGGCTTTATAGCAGTATCTACATGAACAACATAGTAGTTCTTCATTCTTGTCATTCTCTCTTATTTGTTTGTTTGTTTGTTTGCAACTGCTATTCAGTGGTTTTTAAAAAATCATTGGGTTAATGTTGACAAATAAAACACATAAACAAATATTCTCCTTCCTTGATTGGTGTAGGGATATGGGAATGGCCTATTCATCCCTTTAAAGGATCAAGAAGACTGACTGTACACTCTAGTGAGTAAATACTGTCTCAGGCTTGGCACTGGCCAGTGCTTCCACTTCACGCAAAGACCCTACAGGCGGGACCCTGTGCAGCAGTGGCCACTTCGTTAGCACTTAATGATAACAATCTAGGACATCTTAGAGAATTCCATGTTCTATTCAAAGAGCCTACCACACACAGAGAGTAAAGGATCAGAAGTCCCCTAATAGAGATTCATTAAAGGTTGTAGTGTTAGTAATAATTAAATAGTGTTTTATGATAGCACCAGCAGGCTAGTCAAGTGAATAATTCTTTCCAGGATTTGCTTTCTCTTCATAGGTAAAGGATTTAGATAGATTTATGACACTGGCTGAAACAAATCAGTGAATGACTGATTACAGGATTTGCGTGTGGTTAAGCCAAGATTAATGCTACTAATTCCTGAGAATGAAGGAGATGACTGTCGCCCAAGTAAGTGAACTTGCAGTTCAAGATGTGTAGGCTTCTTAGGCAGCAGTTAAAATCCTCTGGACACACACACATATACATACACTATTCCAACCACAATCCAGCATTTCCATGTCACACTGTGAAGAACAGTAAGCAAACAACAATAATGACAGACGGCTTGAGATGTGGCGCATAAAATGTTCAATGTGAGTAAACTGCTGCTTACTACTATCTCAGGTCACCAGGGTACTGTTTAGGCTGAGGCCTTAACGAGGTCATTTACCTCTACCTACACCAGAACCATTACCTTAATTGCTACTCAGCCTTTATGAAAGGGTTTATGGGTAAAAGTTTTCACCAAGGGAGTTATTAACTACCCCCTGGATTACCATAGGATCAGGAATCATAAAAATAGTAGCAGTGGTGGTCATAATAATCTATGCTGCATAAGTATCTGTTATAAATGTCTTAAATTTTCACTGCCACCATCTACAGCAGCTGTAGGGTGAAGGACAGCAAAAGAAACAGCACTGGTCATTAAACTACATGGATGGAAAAGAAAGTCCTCCTCATTGATCAAGTTTGGAAAGCATTAAGTACTGCCATAACTTAACCCACCTATTATTGATATCATTTCATGCTCATGCTGAGGAACTGGTGGTAGACATGTGAATTGTTCTCACTTTAATAGAGGGGAAAATGTGTGAGGTTACATGTATGCCCAAGGTCAAGGTAGAGCCAGAGTTTTCAAAATCATGTCAGTCTATCTCCATTGGCTTATTCTATGGCTACATGACACTCAAATAACAAATTGAAAACAGATATTTTAAGCCATGCCAAAGAAATTAACCTAAAACAAATTGATTTGGGGGCTGTGGAAATTTAGCCATCACATTTTGTGGACTGCTTCTCTAGTCCACAGCCATATGACCACCTTACATTAGATTTCTTGTGGACTGAGAAATACCTAGACCTAATTCTTGATTGAGTCAACCAGCAAATGATTCCTATATCTGTCCTTGGGTGTCCTAAGCTGACATTCTCAATCCATAATGGCCTAAAGAAGTCTTTCCTGCTTCCAGACTATCACAAAATGCCTCATGTTTCTTTTCAGTTGTTTACATTACCTACAAAATAAAATTCAGAGAGTGTTCCATTTTAGGCTCTCTGTCTTCAGAGCCTTACCTGACTCTCTAACTTTTACAACTTCTCTACATTTGTAACACTCTAGATCAATTATGTTTCCACTCTTTATACCTGCCTTGCCAGCAGAAAGGAAGATAATTTAGTTATGGTACTTCTCAAATTGAACAATGAAGAGATCATCTTTAAATAAATGATCATAGATTTCTATACTGACTTGTTAGTTAAATAAGGGCAAATAGGAAACTAGGTAAGAACTTTTGCAAAGATCTTATAAACTGAGTATAATTCTCTTTCTTGTCCAGTAGATAATAAATGATTCTTCTTCCAAAGAGGAGCCTTTGAAATATTTGAGAAAAGCAATTATAGATTCTCCAAGTCTTTTCCTCAACAGGGTAATATTTCATGTTTCTTCAGCTGTTATTTACAGAAAATGATTTTAAATTCCCTTGTATTCAGCTTCCTTTTCAGATAAGATCTAGTTGGTTAATGTCTGTCTGAAAATATAAACAATTCAGCATGAAGACACATCATTCCCTTGATCTAGATCCTACACTTCTAGAATTGTCACCTCAAATTGTTAAAAATCTTTTTTGCAGGTACATCTTATATGATTGATTCATGTTGAGCTTGCTGTCAACCAGGAAGACTACATCTTTTTAAACACATGATTATAATGAAACCATCTCTCTCTCATCCTGTATTTATGCAGGTGGTTTAGTGAGCATAAGTGAAAGACCTGTTAAAATCCATCTTGTTAATAAGCCCAACATTTCAACATCTCAAAGACTTTGATGATCTTGATTTAGTATTTTGATCTACTAACTAGTTCTCTCAGATAAAGATTTGATCTACATACCATTTTTGTACTTGCTTAAATATTGCTATCGACAGCCCTAAACTCTAACTAAAGAAGACCTCCCTTGCTCTAGGTTACTAACTGAAAACTCAACACCTAAAATAGTGAAGCGGTAGGTAAGAGGAAGTGGTGGGGTCTCTGGTGAACCAGGATGGGTTACGATGTTTCAGTTTACATTAATTAAGACTATAAATGAATAGACAAATTTTTAGAAACATGCAATCTTTCAAGTCTGAATCAAGAAGAACCAAAATCTGAACAGACCAATTACTACTAATGAAATCGAAATCGAATTGAATGTTAGCAAACATTCAAAAAATTAACATCTATCCTTCTCGAAGTATTCCAAAAAATTTAAGAGGATAGAAAACTCGCAACCTCATTTTATGAGGCCACTGTTACATTTGATTTCGATGCCAAAGACATTACAAAAAAAAGAAGTTATTGGCTTATATCTTTAATGAACATAAATGCAAAAATCTTCAACAAAATATTAGTAAACCAAATTTAGCAATGCATTAAAAAATCATATACCATGATCAACTGGAATTTATTCCTGGGATGCAAGGTTAGTTTAATATCCTCAAGTTAATTAACATGACACACCACATAAAATGAAGGATAAAAATCATATGATCTTATCAACAGATGCAGAAAAATCATTTGACAAATACAGCATCTATTTATGATAAAAATTTTCAGCAAAGTGGTAATAGAAGGACATAATGTAATAAAGGCAATATGTGACAGACCTACAGCTAACGTCATACTCAATGGGAAAAAGCTAAAAGCATTCTTATAATCAGAAACAAGACAAGGACATGTACTTTTACCATTTCTACATAGTATTGGAAGTTCTAGCCACAGCAATAAAATAAGAAAAAGAATTAGAAGTTATCAAAATTGGAAAGAAAAGTAAAGAAAAACTGTCTTTATTTGCAGATGACGTAATACTATTTACAGAGAACCTTAAAGAGTCCACCAAAAATATTAGAACTGATAAATAAATATAGTGAAGTAGCGGGATATAAAATTAATATTCAGAAATCAGTTGCATTTCTATATATCAATAATGAATTATCAGAAAGAGAAATTAAGTAAATAATCCTATTTACAATTGTATCAAAAAAATAAAATACCTAGGATTAAATTTAACAAAAGAGGTAAAAGACTTGTACTCAGAAATTATGTCATTGAAGAAAGAAATTAAAGAAAATATAAATAAATGGAAGCATATGCCATGCTCATGGATAGGAAGAATTGCCATCACTGAAATGTCCATACTACCCAAAGCAGTTTGTAGATTCAATGCAATTCCTATCAAAATAGCAATGATATTTTTAACAGAACTAAAGCAAATAATCCTGAAATTTATATGGAACCACAAAAGACTGAATAGCGACAACAATCTTGAGAAAGAAGAACAAAGTTGGAGATATCATAATACCTGATATCAAACTATACTACACGGCTATAGTAATCAAAACAATATGATACTGATAGAGAAACAAGAAATGAACCCATGCCTATATGGTTAATTAACCTGTGACAAAGGAGACAAGAGTATGCAATGGGGTAAAAACAGTTTATTCAATAGTGTTGAAAAAACTGGGCAGATACATGCAAAAAATAAAAATAAAAAAATAAAACTGGAACACCTTCTTACACTACATACAAAAATAAACTCAAAATGAGTTGAAGACTTAGGCAGAAGACCTGAAACCATAAAATTCCTAGAAGAAAACATAGGCAGTAAACTTTCTGACATTACTCTTACTCATATTTATTTTCCTGATATGTCACCTCAGGCAAGGAAAACAAAAGAAAAAAGTAAAAAGAAATGAAACTATATCAAACTAAAAATATTTTGCATGGCAAAGAAATCATCAACAAAATAGAAAGACAACCACTGAATGGGAGATGTTCATCAGTGATACATTCAATAAAGGGTTAGTATCCAAAATTTATAAAAAATTCATGCAGCACAACAACAAAAAAATCTAATAATCCAATTAAAATGTGGGCAGAGGACTTGAATAGACATTTCTCCAAAAAGGACATGCAGATGGCCAACAGACATGAAAAGATGCTCAATGTCTCTAACCTACAGAGAAATGCAAATTAAAATCACAGTGAAATATCATCTTGCACCAGTCAGAATGACCATCATCAATAAATCAAAGAGTAACAAGTATTGGTGAGGATGTGGAGAAAAGGGAACTTTAGTGCATTATAAGTGGGATTGCAGATTGGTGTAGCCACTGTGGAAAACAGTATGAACTTTCCTCAAAAATTTAAAAATAAAGCTAACATATAACCAAGAAATTCCAATTCTGATTATTCAAAAAAAAAAAACAACCCAAAACACTAATTCAAAAAGTATATGCACCCCAATGTTCATTGCAGCATTATTTACAATAGCTGAGATATGAAAGCAAACTAAATGCTTATCAATAGACAATTGGATAAAGAAGAGGTGGTACATATATATAATGAAATATTACTTGGCCATTAAAAGGAATAAAATCTTACAATTTGTGATAACATGGATGGACCTGAAAGATATTAAGCTAAGTGAAACAAGTCAGACAGAGAAAGACAAATATAATTTAAACAAAAACAGACTCATAAATGTAGGGAGTAAGCAAGTAGTTGCCAGATGGAATGGGAGTTGGGGAGTGGGGTAAAAAAAGTAAAGAGATTAAGAAGTACAAATTGGTAGATATGAAATAGTCACAGGGATGTAAAGTACAGCAAAGTTATAATAAAAAATGTGGTAATACCTACATCTAGTGATAGATAAATAGTAGACTTATCAGGGAAATCAACTCATAAATTATATAAATATCTAACCACTATGCTCTGTACTTGAAACTAATGTAAAAAAAATTGAATGTCAACTGTAATTGAAAATTTAAAAAAGGGGGAACATTTGAAGGGGAATAAGAGGGTTAAATTACCAGGCTCAAAACAATTAAGTCATGGAGATGAGGTGTATAGCATAGGGAATATAATTAATAATAATGATAGAATTTTATGGTGTCAGATGGTTGTTAGGCTCATCATGGTGATCACTTATGTAGGTCTATAAATGTTGAATAACTATGGTGTATACCTGAAACTATGTTAGTTATATTTTAATAAAAATCTTAAAAAAAAATAAAACTAAAAATATAAAGTCTACTAATAAAAACATTAAAAGTCCATTAAAAAGAGATTATAAAAAACAATAAAAGGATGCTGACCAACAACACCAAGTGAACCTTGGAAAATTATGGGTAGAATCAACTGTGTTGCTATGTAGTTGTTGCAGAAATGTGAAATCAGACTGACAAGAAACCAAGCACCATTCAGAAAGTTGGAGAACTCAGGTTTATTATGCTTGCGGTACCAAAAGAGCTAGCACTCTGAAGATCTGGGCCCTGAGCTCAGAGCTCAGGAGCAATTTTGCTTTTGTAAGACTTTTCTGCACTCTTACAGTTGGCATGGGCTGATTGATTGATTTGTCCTCAGGCAGTTATAGACCCCAGGGAGTTGCTATGAGCTACAGGGCATTTATAGAGCATGAGATTTTCAGATAGGAACTTAGACAAATATATCTGCTATCTAGAAAGAACAATCAAAGAGGAGGGTGAGTCTTCAGTTGATCTGGAGATAACTCCACATTTAGGCCTCTGTAGCAAGCATGTCTACAGAAGCAGAACAAAGAGCTGATAAAGATTAGCCATTTGAGTGGAAAATTCCACTTTACTGTCACACTATGGTAGTGTTTAAAGTGTGCTTCAACTAAGACTAAACAATGTTTGCTGCTTTTTACAACTCAAATGGCAACAATGTACAGTCTCAAGATACAAACTAATCAAAACAGGGCACAACAAATCTCTCACACATGTCTTGCTCCTGCCCTTGAAACTACCCAGCAACAAAAGGAGATGACAAAGAAGACCCCTTTTCCCCCTCCTCCATCCCCTGGCCCTTGAAGCCATAGTCAAAATTCCTTCCTATATTGCTGGTCATAAATACAGCCTAGAGAAGGGGCAATTAGAGGAGTGTCCAGACACAGGAACAAAGGAGAGATTTCTCAGGAACACTGATTCCCACTTTTTTTTTCTTTTAAAAAATTTCTCTTACAATACACACACACACACACAAACACACACGCCTTTTGCAAATATGGAAACTAAATAGTTAAATGAATTAATAATGAATGAATGTATGAATGAATAAATGAATGAGGAAGCGGGCCATCCAAAGTAATCTGGGATAAACTCATTGCTCTTTTCTTATGTAGTAAGGACAGCTATCTTTGTCCAGAACAGATGCTATGAGATCATGTCTCCAAGAGATGACCCAAGAATGAATTCACTTAAATTATGATATTCACAGAGAGGTTTTTAGTTTGAACATTTGTTCATATGATTTATGACACTCTCCATTTGATGAAGTCAAGGCAAAAAAAATGAAACAATTACAGCATACAAACAGTAGTTTGCTTAAAGAAAGCTAAAAGTTTGCAGGGAATTTTTTTTTTTAATGACACAAGAAACTTATCAGTAAAGAAAAAGAAAAAAAATTTATAAAACATTTGCAACTCATCAGAAGAAGTGTGAGTCTGACTATTACTGTGAGGGGAGGGGAGAGTACTGGCTGTGACACCAAATAAATTAGCCCCAACCCCAGGTCCCTACCCAACTCCTACCTCCTCCGGTGCTAGCTTCTCCAGAATTCTCTTTTATTTTAGCCTACCCTTTTCCTTGCAACTTAAGTCTGGAATTTTGAATTTATAGTCTAAGAACTATTCTGGTGTTTATATGGCTCAGAGGGTGTTATTATCAAATCCAATTAAAAACATTCCTTCTGCTAGTAAAAAAGTCAGCACCTTCCCATTAAAATAGAACCCACCCTTAAGTTAATTAATGGCTGTTAACACCTTATTTGCTTTTAAGGGTCCCTTGGGTACTGGGGCTTGTGAGACAAAACAGAGTCTAGTAGGTACTTCAGTGACTTTGTTTGATGCACATCCTTGACCCCCAACTTATTCTGCTTCTGAAACTGAATCTCTTAATATCTTTATGTCTTGACATCTATTGAGATCCCATCCAGAGGAATTTGGTTAATGGTACTTATTTGGCAAATGTTTTTAAGATCCACAGATGAACCGGGCTGATGGATAATACTAATGCTTATGAAACTCATCAAATTATAATTGGCCCTCTTTGGACCTTTTAGGATTCAAATGCATCCACCGAAATCATTAAGTGAAAGGCTGCCATTCTCTGAGGGTCAGTTTTAGGTTTTCCACTTAAGTTTGCAAATTGGTACAACTTTCATCAAGAAAGAAAATATAAGAACCAAATGATACTACCTAACATTTGAATAGCATTTTGTATTTTTAACATGCTTTTAGATAAGGTGTCGTGAAACTCAAGCAAACAGCATTTTATCTTTTTCAGGCATGCGGAGACAGCAGGATTCTTGGATTCTCAAAAATGCATCATGAGCACCTCTGAGACTGACTGTTGGGTCTATTTTCAATAGATTGTGCAGTTAAAAAAGTGATCGATGATTCCGTTTCCTCTCCATGAGTCAAGTGAATTTATCAGTTTCCGATTTCTACAGTCACTTAAATAAGATGCTAGTCTGGGCACTCTAGCTCAGATTTGTGAGGCGTCTACCTAATTCATCATTTTTTCCTTATTATTCACCTATCAGGCCTTTCCTGGCTTTGCTGCTCCAGTAGCTTTAATGGTGGGCATCAGCACTGAAAAACAGCTCTACAAATGAAGTGTCTTCCATTCTCAGAGAACGGGAAAACTTCTATCACTGAAGACTTACCTACAGACAATTTATTTAACAAACTCCATTGGCTGCATGCCATTTGCAGGTATGTATCTTGTGTGCGGGCATCCATGGAGGCACTCCATAAAGGATTGTTCTTTTCTAAAAGAGTCATATTTTTTTATCTGAATAGTGAAGAGGCTTCAGCTCCCTTTCTCTTGTGTTTCCTACTGCCTAGATAAGATGTCCATAATCAGAATGCTTCATTCATGTGAAGGTGGCCACCTGTTTTTTGTCTGGAAAGGGACCATCTCTGTACTTTCTTTACTTCAAAAATAGTCTATTAAATTTTCCTTTCTCTCTTTCTCTTTTTCTTCCTTCCTCTCTTCTTTCCTCCTGCTCCTTTCTTAGACATAAATTACCACCTTTTCCTACATTAAATTGTCTTTCTTCAGAGATTAAAATGTGTAATAATAAAATGCGATTTATATAATCACTTGATAGGTAAACTGTGCTTTGTCTGACAATGTTTTAAATTAACAGTAACCTCAATAGCATAGAGGACTCTTTATTAGGAAAGTTTCTTCTTTTTTTAATTCTCCAGTTGCAAGCCATTCATTTTTACATTTCCATGTTAAAGATACGACACTAAAAGTGCATTACCTTAATAATCAATAACTCAGTGGGAGGTCCTAATGGGGAGAATTCACTGGGAGCTACATTCCAGTTGAAATAGCAAAGGACCACCATAGGCCTGCAGGCTATAATTAGACAACCATAAAACTAGGAGGTAAAGGGTGGCAGACTACATTAGCAGTAAAATGCTAACTTGCAAGTAATAAGTCTCGAATCTTTCATGTCTACTGGAGTGTCACTTACACTTGAACAAGGAAAATGTTATGTTAAAGAACAAATTTACATTTAGGATCCCTAAAGCTTAAGGACTGGTGAAGGTTAGTGTGGCAATGAGAAAACAAATGAATACAAATCTTCACACTTCACAGTTTTCACTTGGTGCTCCCTTTCCTTCTCCTTTTCTTTTCTATCCACCCGTTTTTCATTCCCCTCCAGGGTTTAAGAAACATCACAGAATTTAAACACAGGATACCAATATAAAAACCCTCTCATGCAAAGAAACCGTGTGGCTGACTTTACATTGTTTCTATTCATGGCTCGCTAGTTTTACATTTTCTGATCAGTGACTGCCACTGAGTCCAGGAAAGCAGTTTCTTTAAGAGCTTCGGTGGACTGTCAGAAGGCCTTGCATTATTGATTTTCTGCTCGTAGATTACAGTTGCTCTGTCAATCAAAGGCCAGAAATACAAGATGGCAGTCAATAAGCAAAAGAACTGAAAACCCACAAAGACAACAAAATAATTCAGGAGATCAGATTGAAACATAAAATGACAAAATTCTCGATAAAAAATGAGATAAACCTTTTTGGAAAAGAAAGTCCATAGTGCCCCCCAAAGACACATTATCTTTGTAAGGCAGTATATTCATGCCAATGAGTCTGGAATTTGTTCACCAAATTAATTTATTAATAAAAAAAATTTTAAGTCTCTATTAGGCAACATTACTGATGACACAATGAAGATTGTAGTTCTGCTCCTAATGTATAGAAATGTATAAGGTAAAAAGTAAAAAAATGTGCTGAGTACTATAGTAGAGGTGAGTACAGCTTTGTGAGTACTGCATAGGAGATACAACAACCTGGACCAGTCAGGGAAGATTTTAGGAGTGACAGTTCAGTTGAATTTTGAAGAACGCTTACGGGGGGAGCAAGACACTCCAGGCTGAAGACTTGGCATATGGCAATCACCCTACACTTGCTCACTCTTATTCATACAAATTTAATGGACATATAATTTATTGGAGAAAACATTCTTTAAACTAGACATATGAACTGAACACTCTGTTATGTTGGTTTTCAACTGTTTAATGATTTTTTTCCCCCTCGTACCCTATCAGATGTAATCCCACAGTGTCTAACTAGTGCTTTGTGCAAAGAAGCTGCTTAATAAATATTTGTTAATGAATTGATTAAGTAGAGGATGGCTGAGCATGAACTGAAGGAAGTAGTAAAACATCTTTAAAGAGTTATTAAATAAATGTCCTTAGGACTCAGCGTGATTTACAAAATATTAAAATTATTGAATAGTAAAAAACAACAGCTGCAAATTTAGTAGTAAAGGGTACATTACAAAGCCAATGTTTAGATAATGGGATTTTCTGGTTTGTATGATCCTGGTTAAAGGAAAGCTGTCTTAAATATTTAAAAGGCTTTCAAAAAAATTTTAAAGTTGTGATTGTTTAAGTTACTGCCCTACATACTAGATAGGATGCTAAGGGTTTCCATTGTTCTCTGAATAATCTGACTCCACCACCCAGTGTCCTCTCCCACTCCGGCCTCTTATTCATTGTCCATCAACCAAAGTGGCTCCTCCTAAAATGACCAAGTGTTTTCCCACTCCCAATTTCTCTAATATGTTGTTCTTTCTTTCTGAAACACATTTCTCTTCTACAAGGTCTTAAGGGTTTTCACACCCTTGGAAGAGCTGGAACCCAGGCTCACTGAGCTCAGACTGTGGCACTAACCTCTAGGAAGTTCCACTAACCCTTACAGCTACCCACAGCACTAAAGCAAATGATTTGCAGGAGCTCCTTCCAAATCTGCTGCAATATCCTTTCTGTAGTCTGGCCAGGAATCTTTGCAACTGTCCCAGGAGAATACCACTTTCTCCTCATTATTATTTGTTTACCTTCTCCTCTTTATCAGACTCAAGTGAAACCAATAAGGGAAAATGATTCTGGGAAATGGAGTTCCTAGTTCTGATATACAGGGAGATTGCAATAAAAAAAGAAGATAAATAGATTAACTACAGATAATCCAGCACCCTGGCCAATTTCTACACATCTTTCATTTTCACTCTGTTTCCTGACCCTCGAGAAGATCATGCTCCTCTGTGATACTATTTTCTTAATAATGCTTGGCACAATTGTAATATTATGGCTACATATGTAATTGTGCATTAAATATATATATATTTTTTTACCCACTAGAAGCATTAGTTCTTTGTGTAAACCAAAATATCTTTTCACTTTCTGGGCCTATTAGGCTTTCCATAAATACTTGTTGAAGGAAAGAATGAAGTACCTTAACTTTTTTTTCAATGATTTTTGCTCTTGCAGTACCCGAAAGTCATTCTTTCTGAAGATTTTGCAAAGGCGAGGTTTTGATATTGATGTAACAAGTGGAAGAGTTTAGGTTAAATCAATGATGTCAGGGTAAATTGTTTTAAAGGTCAATAACAGGGAGGACAATTTGGCATTCTCTATCAGAAGTTTTAAAAATATGTCTATCTTTTGACCTAGAAATTCTAAAGATGTATTCCAATGACATTTTAGGCTGTAAAAGAGATTGATCCATAAGGATCATCCATTGCAACTTCTGGAAAAAGTTGTTTTGTGTTTATACTTCCACAACTCCCATTCATTACTTAAACCACTATTATAAGGCTTCAGTCTTCATAAGCCAACTGAAAATGTCTGCCTGAGGTCAGTAATGACCCTCTTCTCATCAACAAACACAATGAATATTTATAGTTGGCATCTCATTTGATGCCTCAGAGCACTTGAATTGTGAAGTTTTATCCTTTCTTAAACATGTGACTTCTAGTTCTTGGTCTTTGGCTACCCACTCTCAATCTTTTTGTGAGCCCCCTTCTTCTGCTTTATGGTTCTGCTCTAGGTTTTCATATGTGGGAAAATCTCAAGTCTGTCTATAAACTGAAGGAATATGCAATTGGCTACTGATCGTCTCAACTCAGTATATTTTTTACCTAAATTTAACTAAAACTGAATATGTCATTATCCCAGCAAGTGTGCTTTATTCAATTATATATTCAACAAAAGTGTGAGTGTGTTATGTGTCTCTATGCCTGTTATGGATTTGGAGAAGAAGGATCTTTTAACTTACTTTCGGGTAGGCAAGGTAACCAGCCTCAGAGCATAAATAGCCCATGATTAAGCTTTTTATTCTAGTTCTGTTTTCTTCACAGTAAATTTATTTCGTAATTTAGCAATAGAGTTACTATCAAGTTCTAATTTATAGTATTTTGAGTTTTAGACTACCTCTCTTTTCCTGAATCTTTCTAGATATTTTAGATAAAACTAAGAGAGCTTGGCATAATTTCAAACCAGAAGCTATAACCATCATATTTAATGATTAAGTCCATCATATAAAAATATTAGAATTTATTTCAACATCCTCTTATTACTACTTCTTGATAAAAGATGAATTTAGAAGTATTCTAGTAAGTTGAAGGTCAAGGTTAGTTAAGCCACTGTGAGTATAAGCTTCAATATATACCAACATTCATAAGTCTGAAAATATTTAGAGTTTGATTTGAAAAAGAAATTTCTAGCAGGAGTATATTTACCTGTATTTCAATGTTCTTTTAAAAGAGATTTGATTCCATATTCTCAAAAACTGTCAGAAGTAAAATAGAACATCATCTTTTAAAGATTTGGGGATTAATGCATGCTCTATGAAAGAAGCACTTCATATTTTACATTTTTATGAGAGTGTTTGGCTCTGCCTTGGTTAAAGATTACAGAACAGTTTTTAAGATGCTTTTAACTTACTGACCTTTCATAAGTCATTTCAAATAAGAATAAACCTCTGCAAATTTGAAGAGAAAAGGAAGATGGCAACTTACTTTCTAGAGGAATATAACTTTGGTTCGATTCATTTGAATAGTAAGCAAAGTGTTAGGATGATTTTTAGTATGTACGGAGAGCTGTACATCCTCTTCCATGGCTTGCCTTCATGTAGTTGGAGAAAACTCCAAATGTCTGCAAAAGATTTGAAGAGACAGTAAGCTCTTACTTGTCCCTACTACTTTTCTCTAGTCCCCATATTTTTTTCTCAGCAACATTTTTTTTCTGGTTGTTACAATACCTCAATCAAGTAATATAAATTAAAGTTTATTTTCTCTCTCCAGCCAAGCATTTGTTCTAAGGTACACAGAATTACAAAATATAGACTATCTTCAAAGAGAAGATAATGTCATTAAGAAGAGAAATATGTGTATAAAATAAGTAGACTATAACTTAAATAAATTGCAATTCTTGAGCTTGGAGAAAAAAAAATTAAATGATGACAAGATGGGAGTGCTTGGAAGAATAAATACTGTAACCATGGTCATATGAAAAGAGTGTTTTTAGTTGCTCTGCTGAATACCAGAGTGTGGGAAAGAAGTTAGAGCAAGGGATCTTAAAGTTTTAAATTATAGTTAATTCAAGAGTAGAATGGCCTGTGTTGAGGGTGAGTCTCCTATCACTAAAGTCACTCATGGAGGTGCTGCTGGGTAAACACTGATTCATGCTATTTTGGAAGGGTCTGAGAGGGAGATTGACAGATGGACAGGGGAAACTTTAAGATGCATTCTGACTCCAAGGATATGTATACAGTTTTCAAGGCAGAGATGATAGAACTTTCTAGCAATTAGATAGTATATTATTTAGATAATATAGAAATGGAACATCATTTTAGTAGACTTGGGTGAGGTATTTCTTTTCCAGAAATAACATGTGGTAAATGTGTCAGTATATGCTTAATATCTCCTGCCCTCATTAATGATTCCTAAAGTTCCTGTGATCCCAAACATAAATGGCCACAGCCATAGAGGGATCTGGTTAAAAGCACAATACTCAGCCCCTCATGATATGTCAGTGAGGGAAACATCAGGGAGGAGGTAGCTGTCGTTCAACAGAAAAAAAAATCTAAGGGACAAAAACATAGGAGAGTTTAGTATTGATAGTATGAAAAAAAAGAGAAGGGGAGTTGCGAGACTTGAGAATATGAAGGTGGTTGGGTTGGAGGTGGGTGGATGGAGTGGTGATGACCTACCGGGGATATGATTTTTTCACTTTGGCTCAAAATTGAAATCATCTTTGTTCTTCAGAGCAGGTTTCTTCCCATTACCACAGATTACACCACCATAATATTAGCATTCTCCAAAGAAACGAATAAAAAAAGATATCTATGTATAGATATCTATGTATATCCATGTACATATTAAAAGATTTGTTTTAAGGAATTGGCTCACGTGATTTTGGGGGCTGGTGAGATCGAAATATGTAAGTCAAGATGGCAATTTGGAAGCCAGAAGGAGTTGCTGCTGTAGTCTTCAAGCAGAATTTCTTCTCCTTCTGGAAACCTCAGTTTTAGTTCTTAAGGCCTGAACTAATTATCAGAGTAACACGTTTTCAAAGTAATCTCCTTAATTTAAAATCTACTGATTGTAGATGTTAAACACATTTACAAAATACTGTCACAGCAACACTGAGATTAGTGTTTGGTTTAATAACTGGGTACTACAGTCTAGTTAGTTGATACATAAAATTAACTGTCATGACCACTATGCTAGTAGTACCTTTCAGGCCAGAAAACATAGTTATTCTAATTTCTTATGAAATGTCATTGTGATTTTATACTAGAGAGAAACAAAAAGAAAGTCAGCTTTTAATGGAGATGGACTGAAGGTAAATGTAGTGCCAAGGAAACAGTCAGAGCTTCCTTCACAATTGTATCTAGATTTGGCTTTGGTAAATGGAGTTGGTAATTATAAACTATTTGCACCATTTTCTAGATAGTAGCAATGGATTTGCTCTTATTCCTCCTATTTTGTTTTTGTGAGATAGAAGGCTTAGATCATGCATAAAATTTTTAGTTGAGTGATGTCATTCCACTTTAACCCACTAGCTATCTAGGAGAATGGCAGATAGTAGTAAAATCCCTTAAATTGTGTCCCTTTAACATATCACATCAATATCACAATGATATTTGCAGCAGTTAGTTCTGCTGCATATCAAACGATTTCAAAATCACGAAATTACGTGAGTCTGAACTTTTTGACATTTGGGTTAGGTCCTTGGTTCACTTCATATTTGTTCTGTTACAAGTGGACTATCCAAGGCAGGTCCATCTCATGGTTATAGCAGAAGAGTAATGGAGGAAAGTGGAAACATGGGATGCCTCTGAAAGCCTAGGCTTGGAGTTGTCATGCTGTCACCTCTACCTACATTTTATTGGCAAAAATATTTGTATCAGTAGGGTGGGAAAGTATATTTTGCCTCCAGTAAAAGAAACTGTGCAAAGGTATATGTCTAGAATAAGGGTTACAGGGAGAAGTCAAAAGTTGGGCCAATAACAGTCTATTAAGTTGATGGCAGTATATTAATTTTCTAATGCTTCTTTAACAAATTACCACAGACATGTTGGCTTAAAATGACAAGTAAATCCTCTCACAGTCCTTCAAGCTAGAAGACTGAAATTAATATCTTTGGGCCAAAATCAAGATGTCATAGAATTGCACTCTCTTTGGAGGCTCTAGGAGAGGGTCTATTCCTTGCCTCTCCCACATTTCGGTGGCTGCCAGGATTCTTTTACTTGTGGCTACTTCACTCCAAACTCTGACTCATGATCCCATTGTCTTCTCTTCTTCCATCTTCCCCTTTTCTTTGTATTTGAAATATCCCGCTGCTTCTATTTTTAAAGATACATGTGATTGTAGTTAGGACCTATCTGGATAATTTAGGAGATCCTCTACATCTCAAGATCCTGATCTTAATAATATCATTTACATACAAGGTAATCAAGTTTCCAGGAATTAAGGCCTGATATCCTTGGGGGACATTTTCAGCCTACCACATAGGAATAGCATTCCTGACAGGTATTTATGTGGTAATCCATCATTACCGTATATGACACTGATCAAAGCCCTTACATATATTAACACAATTAATTCTCAAAGCAATCTTGATACTGTCTCAGTTATTATCCTCACTTTTTAGATGAGGAAATTAAGGGGAAGAGAAGCTAAATAATAACTTGCCAGTGTAACAGAGTCAAGACTTGAGCACTCTGGCTCTCAGAGTCACTACACTCTACTGCTTTTTAACTCTGCTTGTACATCAACAGAAACATAGATAGAAATCATAGCTTCCGACACTAGGACTTTTAGGGCTGGGCTTTTAATATCATTAAACAGATTGGCTTTTACACTGGAAAACAGAAACTGGGCTTCTGAAAATTTCGGAGAGTGGCAAATAAATATCTTGGATGCTGTCATCGATTGTTCCAAACTTGTTGAATTGAGATCAAAGACCAGATTTCTGGGTGATGTTCCAGTAGTTAAGTTATCAGAAGATATTCTCAGCTTCAAGCATTACTGCTCTATAAATGCTTTTGTTTTTTTTCTCTTCAAAATTAATAAAAAGTTGGGATTGATGTTTGACGAAGTTTGTGTTCTTGCTTCCCACAGAAAGCTGAAGCCAAGGAGTCTTACTAATGAACAATTTAATGGGAAACAAATCTGAGTGATGATGATGGTTAGATTATTTTGTACCAATCACTCAATAGAGCGATGTGTTTCTTTAAACACACAGGCATTTTTCATGATTTACATGTTATACTTTCTTAGCTTAGCTTCTGATCTACCCTCCAAAAGGGATACAGAACTACATGAATCATTATGTTTGCTATTCTGGTTTAAATACTGACAAAATCTAATTTATTACATTGCAAAGAATCCTAACATTGCACAAAGAAGGGTGAATCCAACCATATATGATGTGAGCCAAATGTCTCCAGAGATGTTCTACTTTTTGTATGCTTTGCTGAAACTATCCTCCTTTCACTTTTTAGCCCACATGTGTTTGAAGATTTTTAATTGTCACATAGTTTAATCATTTGTCTCCAGTTAATCAAAAATACTTTATATATAGGAAGATATTTATTTCCAAAGAGTTTTGTTGGCTTTTTAGATATGCTAAAGAGTTTTTCTATTATAAGTTAAAAGCCACTATCATTATTTTCTCCAAGAGTAAATACATTTAAATCCATGGGCTATAAAAAGATTCCTAACATCAAAACTACATTCTAATTCTGCAAAAATAACTGAACAATAAAAAAAAAAAAAAAAAAACACAACACATTCTGACTTAGGCTTTTGAAAGTTGGGACAAAAATCAGTTTCCAAGATATAAATAGTAAACACAAAGCAAGACCTTTTCTCTTAATTTTTCACTTTCCCTTTGTCAAGAACTATCATTTCTGTTAGCTCTAAATAAAAATAAGAATGAATATTAAGATTAATAATTAAATTTCTGCCATAGATGAAATTGCCAAAAATTAATCATGGTATGTGAATCAGGGAATTATGGGGAGTTTTACATCGATCTCTTCCCTGATTATTGTAGACACAGAGGGAAAATACATAAAATATTAGGAGATGTAGGATGTTTGTGTGTAGTAATAGGTGGGAGTTTCAGGGAAAACGTGAACCCTCAAGATAATAATAATGCTTCAAACTAACCTTATTCCCATGTCAGATGTTAGCACTTAGTCTCCCTCCTGGATTGGAATGATTTTATGTCAGATAGTCATTTGGCTCTGCCCTTACTTCATTCATATTTCTGCTCAAATCCTTTTTCTTTAAGTAGTTCTTTCCTGACCATCCGATCAAAAGTAGCAACTCCTGACACTCTATCCTTGTCTCTGTTAATTTTTTCTTCTTGATATTTTCCATTAACTTGGTTTGTATTATATTGTGGGGCCCAGGCCTGGCAGGTCCCAGATCTGGCTGTGATCCAGGCTTGCGGCTAGACACAGAACCCTGGATTTAGAATGTTACATTAATGAAGTAAGGCTCCTGAGCCTAGATGATGTAAGCATGATTCAGTTTGTTGTATCACACATGTGTGGCAGAATGTCACTGTTGTTCTCTGACATATATAAAGCCCACATGGTCCCTTAACGCGGAACTGTAGTCCCGGCAATAAAGTTCGTGTCTGCCATTTCATTCTCAGGTTGGCTCCTAGTGCATTCTTTCAACTGGGCATCTCACCACTGACACCTTCCTTTCTTGATCAGCTTCATGCTGACATATATGTTCACTAGTTATTTGTTAGTTTGTTTTCTATCCTGTGTATCCCCATAGACACCTAAAATAGTGCCTGGTATAGAGCGGGTGCCCAGCACATATTTGCCGTTCCAGTTGAACCCCCATTGCCATACTTTAATTACTAACACACTTTGTTTTTTTGTTTTCTTGTAATTAAGTGCTTTATGCATAGACACTTTGAAATTAAAAAAAAATTAAATATTTCCCCCAAATCAAAAACAAAGAACCAAGGAGTATAAGATGTGGAAGGTCATTTTATAAATAATGAAGACACAGCTCAAAGAGAAAAATAAATAGCTCAAAGTCACCTGGCTGTCAAGAATTGCAGAGGGTTTGAGGTTTTAATCTATCAGCAAGCCAGCAAATTAGCCTTCTATAGATGCATAGATACTGGCAGAGACAAGAGATTCCTGAGTCAGAAAAAAAGGACTTTATTTTAATGGCACCACAAACTTCACAAACGTCATACTTGCATTATTTCTCCTGTTCTCTTCCCCTACCTACCAGCCTCATGAAAGTGATTTGGAGGTCTCCCAGGTGGATAATTTGTACATATAGAGAGAGCAGGTTTGTGTCACAGCTGAGGAGCCCTGAGCTTAAGGATCTGAATCTTTTATAATGAACAGGAAGCAAACTTGACCTTTGTTCCAGAAGAGTCACCATCGTGATCATTTTACATGTTTTTAAAATTTTTCTTTTTATTTTTTCAATTACAGTTGACATACAACACTATATTAGTTTCAGGTGTACAACATAGTGATTAAACTTTTAAATGACTTATGAAGTGATCACCCTGGTAAATCTAGTACCCATCTGACACCATATATAGTTATTACAATATTATTGACTATATCCCCTATGCTATATTTTATATCCCCATGACTATTTTGTGACTACCAACTTGTACTTCTTAATTTTTTCTCCTTTTTCACCCATCCTCCCAACCCATCTCCATCTGGCAGTCATCAAAGTATTCTCTGTATCTATGAGTTTGTTTGTTTGTTCATAATGCTTTTTAAATGGACATTCATGGTAGGAGTAGTCTGATTTAACGGCCTCTTTTAATACTTATCCAGAAGAGTGAGGAACTGCTCAGACCTGAAGGTGATGAACTTGGGATGTATTGCAAGCAAAACTAGTGGCTGCATAAAATTAAGAGTACAGATTAAATACTGGGGAAAATCTTAACAGCATTAATTAAGCTGTATTTATCCATTGATTGAGAGATAATCCATCACAGTAGGTGTAAATGCTGGAGTCAGATATGGGTATGAATTTCTACTTTATTTAGCTTTTTAAAGTTATTTAACATAGTTTTGCCTTTCAGAACCTGCATATATAGTCTGAAGATAATAATTGTATCTTTCTTATAGAATTAAATGATCAGATGCACACATAATATTTAGCACTATCTTTTAACAAGAACTCAATAGTACTAAGGTCATTTATACTATCATGTACCCAAGATTTTAGAAATCATTTAAGCTCGATATTATCTGTTGCCCTAGATAGTTGCCAGCCTTCTTCACTGTGCAATTGGAAGATGAGCCTCATATCTAAATGGACAACCTTGGCTTAAGCCAATGGGAAGCCCTGGCAGAGAATTGAAGAAAGAGAGAAGACACACTGTGAGTTCACTGTGAAATGCACCAACAACCTTAAGTCTGTCAGGCTGCCCTTTCCACACTGCCCTGTGTACTCAGCCTTCTGGCAACTGGCCTCACTTCCTTGGGTATCTTCTAACTAATACTAGCCATGAGGTACTGCACTGTCTCTTGTAATCTCCTGAAATCTTGCTCCCACTTTTAGAAAGGGCCTCTTCAACATTTTTTGAATGATCCTAAAACAAATATGTTTTCTAATTCTTGCTGACTCATCATGTTCTGATTTGATCTTTGCAACAACTCCATGAGGTAAGTATTATTTCCATTTAACATATAAGGCTACTGAGACTTATGCAAGTTAATCTAATTTCTCAAATCAATTGACTAGTAAATGACAACATCAAGACCAAAATCCAGGTCTCCTGGTTCTATAGTCATTTTAATATGCCATGTTTATGTGCTTCTGTTGCATTCTCTAGATCATATTCCTCAAGGGCCAGAAAATGATTTATTAATCTTAGTATCTAGACCCATTTCATTCCCAGTACATGGCATAGACTCATATATATTTTTAAAATTTCTATCAATTATGATTTAAATTTGAAGGTTATTTTTAGGGAGGCATATACCACTTAATCCATATTATACTTCACATCATGTAATTTAAACATATTATCTTATTATAAGATAAGAATCTTACTCCTTTTTGACTGTCCAAAAATAGCACACAGTTGAAGAATGTTGTTGGTGTGTGCTACGGAAAAGAGAAGGATGACTTCATGAGGAAGCCTGGGAGTTGTTCTGGTTGAATTCTTCAATTTTTTTCTGGGCCTCTCTCTGAAATATAAAGAGCTCTGGGACTCTGGCTACAGATGAAAGAGGTGGATTTTTGTTTTGAGACAAGCTGAGGGATGTGGGTGTGTTTTGCTGTGTTTTGAATTTAAGTTCTTTTCCTGCATGAAAGAATCTGACTTTCTACAGAAAAGTTTAGCATCTGTTTTGTGATTTGATGAATGGCTTTGAGCTGTTAATTTAATTACTTCCTAGTAAGACACTAATGACCTTTTTTGTTCCACTAAATACTAGTGTGTTTAGTTATAAATTAACCATAACTAAACATTTGGAACTCCAGTACTTACAGTTCACATTGTTCAGGTTGAGGTAGTAGCAACTAGAGTTTGTGTTACAGATAACGTATGGATTTTGCTTCCAAAATCTGTAGTAGATAGAAAGGCCTTTAACCTTTTCATAACAGCAGATTCACAGAAAAAGCCCATTGCAATATGAGCGACTGGACAGAGGAGAAGAGAAGAGAAAAATACACTGAAACATTTCTAAGTCTGAGAAATCCCGTTTTATATTTTCAGCCTAGGAACTGGAGGCCAGAGTTTGGTCTTTCTAGTCCCAATTATCTAGAATTATCTGTTCTCTGGGTGGCCACAGGCTTGGAATGGGGATAGGGGAGTTAAGCTAAAAGTCTGAACTCTCCTATTTATCTATTGATGACTAGGTTTCAAATGTTCCTTCAAGAGTGAGGGCATCTTTATATATTTCATGGGAATAAATATTAATTCACCACTTCAGCTCTCTGGCATGACCATTGAGTGTTGATTTGATGGGTAATTGAAATTAGGGCATTGCAGCTCTCACTGGATTTTAAATGGCTTCCTCTTGGAATACTGCCAACTTAGATCTTTTCCTGAAGGGCCCCAACTAAACAGGGAGGCCAGGGAAGGTCCAGGTCTGCCTTTGGCAACTGGAGTAATGCAATTGCTTGGACATTTGTATCATCAGGAGATTTATTCCCTGCCTTCTTTGAAATAGCACTTTCTCACCAACTAGGAATTTTCCCAAAGCTCCAAGATAAATATTTTTGGAAACCTAATGAAATTTGATTTTCTCAAAATTTTGACAAAGATAAGGTATGTGTTCAGGAAGGAAAAAGGCAGGAATCTCACTCTCCACTTCTAGTTTAGACATATTTAGTTTCCAAACTGCCTACAAATGAAGCAGTTGAAAGAAATTCAGAGAACTGAAGCCAGAGTAAGAGCGTTGCACTGCCCTTCATGTCCAGGACTCAGGGAGGGAGGGCTGCTGCATGAAATGTGGGCCTCCCACACACAGACTTGATTTTATATCAAGGCCAGTACGAAGAGCCAAGGAATACCTTCACCAGAAAAATCAAGAATTCTTTAAAATAGAAGATTTGTATGGGGATGTTAAAGTAAAGAGGAATTTGCACTCAAAAAACTAATCAGCTCTTTGTTCTGCTTCTGTGAATGTGCTTACTGCATAGGCCAAAGAGCGGAGTGACCTCAAAATAACTGAAGACCCACCCTCCCCTATGATTGTTCTATCTGGATAACAGACGCAGACACATTACCTAAATTCCTAAATCACGTGCTCTGCAACTGCTCCTAGCCCATGCTAACTGTAACAGGCGGATATAAAAACAAAATTGTCCCTGAGCTTGGGGCCCAGATCTTCAGAGCGCTAGCTCTTCTGGCAATGCCGGCGTTAATAAACCTGGGTTCTCCAGCTCTCCAAGTGGTGCTTGGTTTCTCGCTGGTCTTGTTTTGCATCGCTTCTGCAACAAAAGAGAATAAAGGAATAAGTGTGTAGTATATAAGCCAAATGTCAATGTCTTTTTTTTTTCCCTTAATCAAACTAAAAACATTTGATTCAGCATTTCAATCACCATATTGCACTTTAGATGAATTAATACTTTATTATTATTAACTTGAAATTTAAGCGCTTTTAAAGGAAACTTATAAAGATAAATATTGTTAAATCTTGGGCTCACTACCACTTTAACTATTAGAAAACAATATATAATCACATCTTTAAGAGTGATTTACATTTTTTATTTTTCTGGAAAGATGTGTTTTTAATCTTAGAATTTATTTGTAGCTCTTCATTTTAAGCATCCCCATGCAATTCATATTAAGTATGGATTTTAATGTCTCTCAAGGTGAAACTCTATGCTGAACATATAAATCACCAGTGTCAAATATTTTAGCAAATATTGTTAGTGAAACTGTCAGAATAAATCCAGAATTAGACCACTTTCTTTCACCCCATTGTTGCCATTCTGGTCCTAGCCACCATCACTTCTTACAATCTCTTCCTAGCTTGTCTCCCTGATTCCAGCTCTGATTCTCTTCAGTCTTTTTTCAACCTAGATCTATCTAATCAAACATAGGTTTATTTTTTTGCTCAAAACCTTCTAAAGAATTCTCATACTGATGAGAATAAAAGTCAAAGCCTTATAATGACTTCCATGTTCCTATATGATCTGCTTTCTACCCTTACCCTGTTCCCTCTCTTTCATCTATTAACAGTTTCTATCTACCTACTTTGCCTCCTTGCTCTTCATTAAAAGTCTCAGGAAAGTTTCGCCTTACTTGTTTTCTCTGTCAGAAACACTCTTCTTTGTAAGGCTATCTCTCAGCTCTTTGAATCTTTATTTAGCTATCACACTCCTAATGAAGTCTTTTGTTAATACTGTATTTAAAGTCACAATCCTTCTCATAACTCCTATTTATGCCTGATTTAAATTTTTCATAAGATTGCCATTTAACATATTATTATTTTTTTCATATACTTTTCTTTTTATTGTCTTCCCTCTCCCCATAAGAAAATGAGCTCTATGAGGATGGGTCTGGAACATTGCAGGCCTCGTAATAAGCATTCAAAAATATTTTTGAATGATGAATAAGATACCATATTTTTACTCTTTGGAATCTGTTAAAGATTCTGACTCTGTTCCCATTTCTTATCACCAACTAAAGATTCTGTACCCAGTTCCAATGTGCCCAGGGAAGGAGATTCCATACCAACAAGCAATTCTCTAACATCAGCTGACTGTCCTACAATTCAACTCAATTCTGACAGTATCTACCCAGAGACAGCATTGCACCCCCACCTGCCCCACACACACATGCATACACATTTGAAATGCCAGTCACGATCCCAGATTATTACCTGTGCTTCTGACCTACCAGCTATAGATTGATGTTCCAATGACCCTCCTTTTGGGCTTGATTAATCTTTTAGAGTGGCTTACAGAACTCAGAGAAACATTTTACTTATTGGATTACTGATTTACTACAAAAGGATGTTATTCAGGAACAACCAGATGGAAGAGATGCATAGGACAAAGTATGGAGAAATGGTATAGAGCTTTCATGCACCTCTCTCCCTGAATTTTCATGTGTTCACCAACTTAGAAGCTCTCCAAATTTTTATTTTGTGTTTTTATTGAGACATTATTGAATAAATCACTGGCCATTGGTAATTCCTTCAACATTCAGCCTCTCCTGCCCCCGGAAGGTCCAGGTGGAGGGGGTGAGATTTAAAGTTCAGTTTTCTAATTACATATCAGTTCTTCTGGCAATTGGCTCCCATTGCTAGGTGCTTTCCAAAACTTACCTTATTAACATAGCAAAAGATACCTTTGACACTCATCACTTAAGAGATTCCCAGAGCTTTAGGAGCTCTGTGCTAGAAATGGAGACAGAGATCAAATATATGTTTTTTATGATAAATTACAATATCACACCAGTGGCGTGTTCCTAAGGTCTACTCTAATGAGGAGCACAAAAATACAGAATACTTTGGGTGTGTATTAGTATAAAAGTGATTCTCCAAGGACAAGTACTCACTTACTCAGCATTTACTAAGGTCAAACAATGAGAAGGGTTCTAATCTATCTAGCCCAGATTCTGTCATTCGTTCTTTCTCATCATTCTGCAATATTTGTTGATTCAGATACATACATGATAATTTCTTGGTTAAACTTATAATAATCTTTCTACTGCCTGGAGCACAGTACAAACTTCTTATAATAATCTTGATGTCCTTAAACTTTCCAAATATATCTCTAGCTGGAGTCCTCACAATCTAACCTCCAGCCATACCAAATTATGTTCAGTTCTGCAACTGCAGCAGTCCCTCGTATTTCTCTGAATCTTTGCACACATGTCTCTTTCCTTCTATAATACCTCATTTCTCAGCCTTCTGATAAATTCAACTAGAATATCACCTCACTTATGGATTTTCCTCCCCAACTCTCTAAGGTACAATTGATCATACTGACCTTCAAATACTCAAAAACTCACAGCTTCTCTTCTTTAAATACTCAAAGCCTACTCCAGCCTTGAGGCATTTGTACTCACTATTCCCTCTGCCTAGAATATATTTTGCTCACTTACCAACATGGCTTACTCTCATATTTTCTTAAAATCTCTGCTAAATATCATTGTACCAGTAAATCGTTTTCCTATGATTCTGTAGAAAAAGAGTTAAGCCGACTGTGGCAATAACTATTCTCCTATTGTGTTTTAATTTTTCTTCAAAAACACTCTTCTCCATATGATATATATGTACTTTTTTATTCCCTCTTCTCCTCCACTAAAATGTGAGCAATGTAAAGACAGATTTTAAAAATGTTTTCTTTACTGTTATTCTCCCATGATCAATACAATGCTTGGCATATATTAGATGTTCAATAAATATTTATTGCATTAATTGATGAATAAATGTCTAATTGTCTCTTACTATTCAGTCTATAGGCTCTGAGGGAAGTTGCCAGGTTTATTTTATTCATAATTAGAGTAAATAATGTTTGTTTAATGAGTAAATGGATGAATAAATAATTGTATCTTGAGTACTTAGCATAGAGTCTGTTACATTGTATGCACCCATATGCTCATATGGAGAAAGATTCTTCTGAGCAGAAAAAACAACAAATTAAATACCAAAGGCACGTGTATACTTGACATATTCTAAATATAGCAGAGACAGTGTGGGTGAAATGGATAGAAGTAAGGAGAGAATAGTAAGAGCTCTGATTGGGGCATATCACTTAAAACCTTGTAGACCATTTTAAAGAGTTTAACTTTTACAAATTTGAAAGCACTGATAAAAGATTTATAGTTAAAATACATAAATAAGTCTCAAAGCTCATAATAAAAAAATCAAACAACTAAATATAAAAATTAGGAAAGAAAAGTATAGGTACCACATACACACACTATACACACGCACACACACACATATGAATGGCAAACAAGCATATGAAAAGATGTTTATCATTCTTCATTAGGGAAATGCAAATTAAATTCACAATGAGATACCACTACATGCTTATTAGAATGATCAAAATGAAAAAGAATGATTATACCCATTGTTGTAAAAAATATGGAGCAACTGAAACTCAAATATATCTGGTGAAAATGTAAAAAGGTACAACCTTTTAAAAATTTACAGCCACTTTATTTGATATAACCAAAATCAGGAAACAACTCAAATATCCATTAGTAGTGAAGGGGCAGATTGTGTGTGTGTGTGTGTGTGTGTGTGTGTGTGTGTGTGTGTGTATAAAATATGTATAAATATGTATAAATACACACACACATACACACACATATATATATATATATACATATCTCCATACAATATATACATATTTATATCTCCATACAATGAAATACTACTTAGAAAAAATAACTAATGATAAAAACAAAGAAATGGATGAATTTCAAATTAATTGTTCTGATTGAAAGAAACTGAAGAAAGTTTATACTGTATGATCTTATTTATAGAAAACTCATAAAAATACAATCTTCAGTGACAGAAAGCGCTGTAGTTACAGAAAGCAGATTAGTGCTTTCCTGGCAGGGAAAGAGGGGGAGATGTAGGAGAAAGTAGTAAGTGTAAGGAAGGGAAGATTACAAATTGTAGATGGTGGATATATTCACTGTCTTGATTGTGATAATGGTTTTACATGTATATATGTATGTCAAAACATTAAATAATACAATTTAAATTCATAGTTTCTCATGTCACTTACATCTCAAAAAAATAATAATTTGGCTTCAGCTATTAGCGAAATGAAGTTGGCATTAATTGAGATGAAGATGCCTGTGGATAGGGCAGTTTCAGGGGAAAAACTGAGTTCAATTTTGAACAAGCTATATTTGAGAAGTTTATTAGACATCCAAGAGAGATACCAAGTCTAGAGTTCAAGTCTAGAATTCGAGAGAAAGGTCTGGGATAAAAATACATGTCAGAATTATTGATATACGAATACTATTTAAAGCATTAGTAGACACTCAATAGGTATTGGTGATTGCCTTGGAACCTCATTTCTGCATCATCCAACATTACAGCTACTACAATCTGCTAGTTACAATTGAGTGATACATATGGCTGTATTATGCAACAAATACTGACATATAAGTGATTTGTGAATGAAACTTTATTTTCTTAACCGAGTATAATAATTATTATTATTTTTTAAAATGTGGCATTGTCTGTTTTGGATGTCTGCTAGAACTCCCTAGAATTGTACTTGCTAAGGTAGCCGAGGGTCTATCAAAGAGCTTGACAGCTAGTGCTTAAAAGTCCATGCTAACGATCTGGTAATTGTTTTAATAGATTTTCAATGAAGTGCAAAGTTCTCTGCTGACTTTTCAACAAAGTGTAAAGTATGGTAAAGTATGTGAGAGAGTTATTCTCACTCCTGTGAATTTGTCTCTATTTGTTTATGAAATCAAGAAACGTTGCCAAGTACAGCTTTGGTGACTTTGTCAATACAAATCTGCTTTGGGGGTGTGAGCATTCAAGCAGCCTTTCTTGGTTTTGTTTAACAAGTGGAATAGGGTAAAGCAGGCTGCCTTCATAAGCTCTCTCAGCCATTTTGAGAAAAGGAAAGACTTGAGCACCTGATGGGTTTGGAATGTGGGTTCTGAATGAGTTAGTCTGGATTCCCGGCAGCTATAGTGCTCAAGACTTTCTCTTGTCTCTCCTGTGAAAGGCAGTAGATGCTTCTCTAGGCCCTCTCGCTTCTCATTACTAACACATTTTGTCCAAAAGGACCAAAAGTTCCAAATGTGGCCTCCTGATCCGTATGAAAGAACATTTTTCTGGAATTGACATTAGTGCTGTCATTTAGATTCACTGCCATGTTAAGCTACTTTGGGTGTGCATTTATGTTAACCCAGAAGTGATTCAGGAAATCTTTTCTCACAATGGTAAAGGGGTGGAGAATGCATAGTGTTGTGTTATGAAATCTGTCCCTTTCTGCCTTTGTCTGGTGGCATCTAATAGATTTGGAGGGCAGGGAATGGTCAAATGTTATTTCTTATTTGAGTCTCTAAAGCTTGAAGTCTATGCCCTTCTATGTTAGCTCTTTAGTAGAAATACTACTAAGATTACACGGAGGCCACTGACAACTCTACTAGATGGTGAAATTCAGCCCGGGGCAAGACAGTTGTGCCTTAGGCCCTAGTCAATACATTTTAAGGTGATATTATGAATCAGTCTCTCAGATCTAAACTCCAATGAGGTTCCTAGTGTGACAGTGAATATACAGAGCGTGACTGCCTTAGATTGGGTTCCTGGGAAACAGACCCTGAGATGGAGATTTACATACATGAGGTCTATTGGGGTGCAGTCTCAGGAACAGCACCAATTGGAAAGTCAGGGCGTAGAAACTGGTAGAGGGAGAAGTTGAGCTGAGGTGCAGTTATAACAGATGCTTTAGCTCATCCTCTGGGGAACACTGGCTCTGAAGTGGTCCTGCAGAGCTGTTCCAAGCTGAGGCAAGACAGTGGGGACTTTGTCTCTTTTCATCAAACAGTCATTGGATGTAGGTTGCTCTTGGGGAGAGAGTAAAACCTTGGCAGAAGGCAATCCTTTGATTAGGATGCAGAGGCTGACCATCAACAGACAGCACACCAAGCAGCTGGGGGAACAAGTGCTTCAGTCCTGAAGGGGAGATCTGGGTCAAGTACCATAGCATCCTTTATAGGATCAATAATGTAGGACATTAGAATGTAGCTATATTGGTGACAGCTAATATAAATTTTTATTTTGTTTTGAAATCAAGTCAGCTATTTGTACACATAATGACAAAGGTGAACTTATTGAGAGCTTACTCTGCACTGTCTACTTTCATTTACTTACTTTTAATACAACAACTCTCAAGTAGATATTATATTACCATTTTTCTTGAAAAGCTTTTTTAAGGGAGATGAATGGCCCAATGTCATACAGTTAGTATCTGATTTATATCACATATTTTTTTCTTCAAGTTATACTGTTTTCTCTGTTCAGCCATATTGAACTTTTCTGTATTTCCAAAATTAATTTTGCTTTTTCTTGCTTCTTTGAATTTGTATGAGGTTGATTACTCTACCAGAAAGTCTTGACTTACTTGTCTGCCCATCAAACAACCACTCATCCTTAAAATTTATTCTAAAGATCAATTTTTCTATGAAGTTTCCCCCAAATCCCTCACAAATAGTCTCTTCACCTATGATCTTGGACACTTTGTACATTGCTCCTGCTAGGTAATTGATACATGTTCATGAAACAAAGGTATGGGTTTGTATTTTCAACCATGTTGCTTTACTTTGGGGTTTACTTGATGTGTTTTTTCTAAGAAGCTGCTCTGTCTTAGAACTTCTGATTTCCTGCAGTTCCTAGTGAAGCCTGGAACATGTACCCAAAGCCTGGAAAATGTCCTCTTGGTTGACTAAGTTGAGCATCATCACAGTAAATGATAGAAACTACTATTAGATTTTCCACTTCAGGATGCTTTTATTGTTGAATTTGTTTGAAACTTACATAGAGACACCCAAATTGTATTCAGAGATAATTATTTGATTCTACACTGATGGTATGTTGAATCTGTTTGTACCCAGAAAGTATAATGGACATCTTGATTTATTTTTCTACATTACATTTTCCCTTTTGGGGCGCTTCTTAGACATTGACAGGATTTCAGTATGTGGAAAAACAATGTAACAGCAATTCTCAGTACTGATTTTGCTGATGAAAATTCTCAGTTGTAAATGAAGATACACTCCGAAATGACCTTAGTGGTCTACAGACTTGCTCCAAGTTCTAGAGCTTTGTGGGCGGATCCCATGCTTCAGGCTCTCTTGTTTTGTTCAATCTTAGATGAAACTAGCCTGAAAACTAAAGCTCCATGATGACTGCAAGATATATAATCCTGCTCCCAAGTTACTAACTGAGAAAAGGAATCTTCTGAATTAAATGCAGGGATAAATACAAGCTTATAATTTCTTTGTAGAACTTTGAATGAGAGTAGAAATTATAGACTCTTACTAAATGGACTACTTAAATTGCCTTACCTCATTCATTGGCAATTTTATCATGGACTAATGCCAGTTCTGTCATTATGGAGCAAAATTTGACCTTTAATGAATGCTTCTGGGCTGACAAACTGGTCAATATCTGGAAGATTTATTTCATCAGATCAAGTATAGATTGAAATAAAGATGTTCACTGGAAAGTGGATTTTTGTTCCAACTGGCCTGAGGTTTGGCCTGTGCTTTGCTGGGACTGTCGAGGGTAGTATAGTGTAGACATAGAGGGAGTGCCACCTGTTTGGCTCTTCTCTTGTTCAATCTAATACAAGTCCTGAGTATTCCCGGCATCTTTTATATTTGCTCTGCCTGTCTGTTTCACTAAACTGGGTTTGTCTGATGACAAAATTCTTTCTATACAGTAAATTGCATATCAATTCATGATCCTTTCAATACATTGCGGTACTATTCATTTTAAAAGGATGATTTTAAGTAAATAGGTCTATTGGGATAATTAATGAAAACCTCATAAGTGACAGATAGAACTCAAGAGTGGCTTAAGTAGAGAGAGGGAGAGGTCTTAGATGCCTTATTGCAGGCTTCTTGCCATGGACAAGAACAAACAGGACTAAGTCATTGTTAATGCTGAACCTCAAAATTTTTTTTGTCATTTTTCTCTCTTTTAGCTGCCTACACTCATAAATACACTGTTCCTTAAATATTAATCCAGCTTTGTTATTTAATTAAAAAGCTTCTCTGTTCTTTTTTTACTTTGCATTAGCCTTTTGTGAGGCATAATATCAAATGCACCAGAAGACTACATAATTCATATATATAGCTTCTTTTTTCTCTTTCAAACCCCTATTTTTATGGGCAAGTGATACTTTTGTGACTCTTTTGAGACTTTCTATCATTAAATCATTCCCTCAGGTCAGTTTTCCCTTTACCAGTCAATAATACAATAAATCTATATTCTAGATGTTGAAGTTATCTTTCAGAAACCAAGATTATACTATTTTCCCAAAGTTTTATATTATAGATCCATACCACTTTATAGCATCAAATCTTCATTTACAAAGTATTGGCACAGTTTTTGTCTTGGCTTATTTTATTTTAGAATCCAAGGTGCCTTATTTTCATGTTTGTATTAGCCATTAGCCCTGTCTTACCTGATCTCCAGCATTTCTTTGTGGTTCATGTCTTTTTATTTACTGCCTGAAAATGTTTGGTAAATTTACTATCATTTATTTATTCAAGACATGATTTTTTTAGAGCCACCAGCATACCCAATATTTTGGAAATGATGTGCCTTTTAGCAGATCTTATTTAGGGCTGCCTTATACTCAAGTCTCTACTCTGCTTTAAATTTTCCACCATGGGCCAGAGATTAAAAACAAAATTACCTGTGAACTGGTGAGAGCAAGCATGGAAATAATGGTGGGAGGCACAGAGAAATGGGGATGTCTAACAATGCCTTCGGAGAATCAGTGGACTTTTTCTTGAGGATCTGGTATTTAAGATACATCTTGAAGGAAATAATGGAGTTCTCCAAGTTAAGACAGAATGGAAAAGCATATCAGGCAGAGAAAGAAACAGAAGTACAAGAATGGTGGTTTCAAATATAGTGTAGTTACAAATAATTCAATATTGCTAGACTGAAAAAGAGAAGGCAGAAATTTGCCCAGGGTGGGATGGGGAGACACTGCACTGGAGGTGGGTGGAAGCCAGCTCAAAGAAAATTTTCTATGCAATGATAAATAGCTTGGTTTTTTATTAGAAGGGCTACATGGAACTGTTGAAAGATTTCTAGCAGAAGAGAAAATAGATTTGCATTTCAGGTCACTTTCTGGGCTGTGAGGAGAACACATTTGAGGGGAGTGAGTTTCAGAAAAGGGAATAGAGTTTAGAAGTGGCTACAGCTGTCCAAATGAGGTGTGAGGATGGCTGAGACTCCAGCAGAAGTAGTAGAGTTGGAAAAAGAGAGACCAGTTTGAAAAATCTTTAGAAAATACTCTTGCTTGTGGGAGATGAATAGATTGACCATCCTGTCATCCATCTGTGAGTGTAGATATAGCCTCCGTGGTGGTTCTTGGAGTGAGAAAGGCATCATCCTTTCCTGAAATGATGCCCAACACCTCTGTGTACTGTCAGTACATTAGGCATCTGATTCTTCAGGGGGAATGCTCATGAGGCACCAAATTTCCTTTTTTTTTTTCTCCTCTTAAATATCTGAAGCTTAATCCCAGTGAGGAGAGCTGTCATTTTCTTCTCAGATAGGAAGCTGAACTGTCTTTTTGAATACCCTGGAGCTTTCTGAACTCACAAACCTTTCATTATAAGTACTTGTCTAACTTACAGGGAAGTTACACAGAGTTCTCAACATGCACTATGTTTAAAATGCAGTGCACGTGTCTATAGTTCTGCCCTTGGTGCATGGGCCCCTCAAAGGAAGTTGTCTCAGTAGAGGTCAAAAGAATCGTTCTTTGATTTTGGGAGACGGGTCTCAGTAGGGAGGGAGTGTTGTCTACATCCAAGACTGCTGATAGATATGCATTATATGCCCAATCTGTAGAAACTTACATAGCTGCTAGGAGAAAAAATCTGCCAACCATTAAAAAAAAATAATTCATTTATTATTTAAAATATTTATTAAGAATATGCTCTATGGACTTGTTTTATATTAAGTGCTGTCTGATTTTCTCTGGGATTAGATGGTGGGCAGATAAAGGCTAAGAGATGGGTCATGTGAGGCTGGGAGGTACTTGTGGATAATTACCCATGACAACTTTAAACAGGCATAGCGGGTGGGGTGATCTATACTCAAGTCCTGGGGAAGAAGCCAAAGATCAGGAGCTAGTAGGTCCACATGCAAGTATGAATTCCAAGAGGGAAGAAAAAAGATGGGAAGGTGTAACTGAGGTAAGAGATGAAACGAGACAAGGATGGCTCACAGTGGCAGGAGGTTAAGAATGAGAGCAGAGGGTTCAGGGATTTTGCTGCAAACACAGATGGGAGTGACAGGCTCACTGTATGAGGTGTTGGGTGGTTATGTATGAGTGTCCCTCACTGGCTTAAAAATCATAGGTTTGTGGCAGATATGACTTTAGAGGTGCCTGGGAAGAGTTATTAAAAAAATTAGTCTGCTTAACAGTAGATAAGACTAAAACAAATGGAAATAAGCAGTGATAGAGGTCAGCCAGCATCTAATTGAGTGTGTGATATAGGAACCTAGAGGAAGAATTTGATGTGGACCAAATTTGTAGGAGTTTGGTGAGTGGTACAGATTAAATTGGACAATTGTTCTGTTCAAAAACCTCACTTACAAAAACAAATTCACCACACCTTCCTTGACTTAACATTATCCACAATCCCTGTGTCAATATCTACCTGTTACATTATGCTTCAAATTTCTGTTCAGGAGCCACCTCCTTCATGAATGTCCACTTGGGTGCAACCACATAAGCATCAATTATTCCCATTAGAGCTTGTATCTATCTCCTCCTGTCTGGTAAGTTACTTGTGCAATTATCTCTGCTAGATCATGGGGTCCATGAAATACTTCTTATTCACTGTTGATCATCTTTAACATCCAGTCCACCAAACAACAAAGAACCTCACTTGGGCATTATAGGTCTCCATTAATTATTCCCTCACTATGCTCCTTCCTATTTGCACAATTAAAAAAATGGATATCTTTCATTTACCCTTGAATCTGCCCTGCTCCTGGTAAGCCTATCTCCCATCTTCAGCACACATTTCATTGTTTCCCAATTCTCTTCCATTTTCCCATCTGTACTTTCCTTTCTTCTTTCATCTTTTTTCCTCCTCACATCACCTTATTTATTTTTATTATTTTTCTTTAGGGATTATGTTCAAGATTTTGCCTTCATGACTCTTGACATATATTCACAATTTATACGATTATTCTTTACTTATCAATACATTTATTTGTAACAATTATCATACCATTAATTCATCAAAATATTCATTTTTTCTCATTAAATAGTTATTATAAGGTTTATTGTGTGCCAGAAACTGTGTTATACACTGGAGACACAACAGGGAATGTTATATAATCTCTGCTCTCCAAATGTTCACAGTTTGGCATTTTTGTGTTATCTCCCTACTTGAGTTTAAAAAATATTAAATATGGACAGTATTTTTACTTCACGGTTTGCAATATACTTTCATATTTTAGTTCTTGTGTAATTTGATCTTTTCCTTTATTTGCAAATGTAATTGCTGATTTATTTGTAAAAGTGATTGACTGTCATGGAATTTACATTGATGAGGAGAAACATTGAAGTTCAACATGGACTAGATGTACAAGATTATTCTCAAACAGGTTATATATGTCAATAATGTCATTGCCATGTAGGACTGTCTCTTTATTCTTTATAATTCAATACAATTTAATTCAATCTCATTAAACTAACATTTACTGATCATTGGCAAAAATTTAGACTCTCAGAGTTCCAAGATGAATAATGCTCAGATCCTGACCAGCAAACTCAAGTAGTCTTTTTTTCTCCTACTATGATATTTTTTTTGTCCTATTTTCTATAGTCCCTAAGGGACATGGAGAAGACATCAATTATATCTTCTTTTTATATAGAAAAATTGGTTGACATGTTTTTCTCTTTTGTCAACAGAATCTTTTCAGTCTTAAGTAAGTCCTTTCTCTGGCACCTGGTATTTTTGATCACCTTGTAGCTGTCCCAGCCCCCCACAGAGAACCAGGAGAGGACCACAAAAGCCATTTTATTTGTTTCAACTTAACTGAATTTTTCTATCTAACCTTCCAGTTCGATAAATATTATAACAAACTGAAAAGCAAAAGAAGTAAACCTTTGAATAGCCTTCTCAGAAGAACAACACACCTTTGAAAGCTAGCTGATTTGTTCTACTTCTCGATTCTCTGCTTGATGGAAACAAGTGCCTACTTGATGTACCTTAACATTTTTTTCTCTCCAAATGTGTAGGGGCACCTTCCATAGCCCTTGTTATTCTTCTGAACTTCTGAATACTGGCTCGACCTCAGGGGGGAATTCACACTGAGATGTTTGCAAAACTTCTCATCAGATATCACAGAAGTAGCAGCAGGTGTTGGGGTGTGCCCACGTTTATGAAAATGGATTTGTGGATGCCACAATAAGGGAAACATGGATTCAGTAGCTCTCTTAGCTTATAATAGTAAGGGAACCTTCATGCTCTGTGCTAGAAATGAGAGCAAAGTAAAAAAAAAAAAAAAAAAACAACAAAAAACGGCTGAAGAAAACTTCAAAAAGTGAGGAGACATGCTATTTCCATCTAATATCTCTGAAAACTCACATATTTTACACATATTCTGGCAACAATACAGATATGTAAAAGTGCTTTTTAACCCTCCAGATATTTCATCTATAATGATGTGTTTCAAGATCTTTCCCAGCCATGAAATAATAAATTGGGGGGAGTAAGGGGCCCAGAGCAAGGCACAGGACTATTGAGAGAGTCTAGGAAGTTTTTATTAAATGACTCATAAATACCAGGAAGAAAATTATAGTAGTTATTATAATAGCTATTATATAGCTCCTTTTAATTAAAGTGAAACTTGTATTTTTTCTTGGTATGAGACTGTATTCTGAATCCATCACAGGGTTTGGATAAATTGAAACACTTAAGAACTAAGCCCTAATAGAAGCAAATGTGCTATGGGATGTTACAAATGGGGTCACTGATGGGTTGAATTAATTTTCCTGCTTAACCATAAAAGTGCTTTGACCTTGGGTGAGCTCTTTAAATTCTCTCAGCATTATTTTTTCCATCTGCAAAATGGAAAGGGATGTTGCATGTGTCTTGTAGGCAATGCTTAAATAGTAAAAGTTAGGGGAGATGGCTTTAGGAGTAATGAGGTGAGTGTATGTCTTCCTTCACCCTTTATTTTCTACTCTGACTAGTTCTACGTCTTCACAAATTTTCTTGAGCTGACTCTGGAACTCCTGCTCTCTCTTTCACAAGCCTTAAGCACAGTGGAGCCTTGAATGTAATTGGCCCCTGACAAATATGGACATCAAAGACATTTGAAAAACACACTGAAAACATATATCTACCATTTATATCCTGTGGTAGGTAGAATAATGTCCTCACTATTATGTCCACATTCAAATTCCTGGAACCTGTGAGTATTCTTACCTTACATGGCAAAAGGGACTTTATAGGTGTAATTAAGTAAAAAAGATCTTGAGATAGGAGATTTTCCTTGGATGAGACCAATCTAACTATAAGAGTCTGTATAAGTGACAGAGGGAGGTAGGAAAATGGATGTCATAATCAGAGAGAGATGTGAAGATGCTATGCTGCTGGCTTTGAACAGGAGAAGGGAGCTATAAGCCAAGGTGGCTTTGAACAGGAGAAGGGAGCTATAAGCCAAGGTGGTCCAGAAAAAGCAAAGAATGGATTCTCCCCCAGAACTTCCAGAAGGAATGAGCTCTTCCAACACCTTGACTTTACCCCAGTGAAACCCATTTCAGACTTCTGACCTCCCAAACTATAAGATAAGAATAAATCTGTGTGGTTTTAAGTTACTAACTTTTTCGCACTTTGTTACAACACAATAGAAAACCAGTACACAACTCAAACCAATCATTTCATTGTTTGGTAATAGACACTGGAGTGAACAAAACTCCCCACAAAAACTCCATCAGAATTTTTCTTTAGAGGTAGTCTACTAATTGTGGGAGGAATGGAGCTGGTGAGAATGGACTGAACTTTACAGCCTTACTTAAATGCCTAGCATATAAATATAATTTGGCTTTATTATATTCATAATGATATTTCACCCCTCCTAATCATCCTCTCACACATTCCAGAAGGATCTTCTGAAACCAGAAATGTGATTATGTCATTTTCCTGCTTAAAATCTTAAATATTTTCACTGCCTTCAAGAAAAGGGGTGAATTCCTCAGCATGGTGGTCTGCAAGGCCCTCTGTGATTTGTTCCATTGCCAACCACGTCTCCCCAACTCCCTCAGGTTAGGCTCTAAACTCTATTCATAGAAAATTACTTACAGGTCTCCATATGCTGTGTTTTCCTACAGTTCCTTGCTTTCACTTGAATGTACTTTCGTTTTAGCTAATATTTATTGAGTAATTATTATTCACTTGGCAGTTATAAATGCTTTACAGATATTAATTCATTAAACTTTATATAGTAGGTAATAGTATTATTTCCATTTTATAGATGAGGAAACTGAGGTACAGAAAAGTTAAATAACTTGACAAAGGCCACATGTCTATTTAGTGGTAGAATAAAGATACCGACCTGGGAGCAAGAGTGAAATACAGGGGAGAGTGAAACAGGGAGGAGAAAAAGCCATCATAAGGGCATATTATTAATTGATTACATCTTGGGCACAGGGAATTTGATCCTGCTAGATCCATCTGAGTTGCAGATAGAATGTCTCTTGGAATTGTCTACCTGAGTATTGATAGGTATAGCATTTATCCACTGCTTTCCATTACTCATTGGCTGAGGCTTACCTGATGAAGATGTTAAATGCCCTCTACTATCTGGTAGCATATGGGCTGTGCCAGACATCTGGGCTACACCAATGTTTCACACAACATCACTGGAAAACCCTTGGAATTAGAGTATCCTAGGGCAGAAAGCTACAGGCCCCAGCATGCATTTGAGGTAACACATTGTCATGGAAGTCCTCACAGAATATCACAACTCAGAGAGATGTGAATTACTATGTAATGGCTTCTGATACTATCTATGCTCCAGGTTTCCTGAGAAGGTTATTATTTTAGGGTTTTGTAGTATGTGAAATGAAACTCCTTCTATTAATGTACATGGACCCTAAATGCTAAACTAGGCCATTGTAATTCTTGTTAAGAAGAGCTGTATAGATTATATGAATTCAGATTTCACATGCTTTTTATAAACAGTCTCAAGAACTATTGTATAAAAATTACATTACATGAATTTTATGCTTTAATAAGTTATTTTCATTGTTATTACTATATTTCATATTATTATTTATTTCTTCTATTCATTCAGTCAGATATTCTACAAATATATGCTATTTATAATTCTTCAATGCACATTTTCTTGAGAAAAATACGTTAAGCAAGGACAAATCTATACAAGTACCTACCTGAAAGAATCCCAGCATTCTGAAACTAGTAGCAACCATGGAAGAAGTTTTGCTTTCTGCCATCCATGAGACCTAATCTTGTTAAAAAGGCCCATTGAAGGAAGGGGTTGGGTGGAGAAGGCCTGAGACTGATGACATTTTCAGATTTGCTTGATTTGATAGAATCAGGTGAATTCACCCTTCACTCACTCTCTGAATGTAGAAAGAGGCACATTCAGATTAAGTAAAGGAAAATATCTTCTCGTGATGCCTAACTGCCTATTAGAGTCAGATGCAGCAAATTTGAACAGACTTCTTACAGGCCTGGAAAACCCTGGGACTATTGATGAGAACTGCGGGTGACAGAGGAGAGTACCATGGTGAGGGACCCTCTGGAGTTGGGTGCTCGCTTTGCTGCCGAGTCTGTGCTGGCTGAGCAAATCCTGTGTTTGAGGCTGTGGGCATGAGATATGTATGGACAATAGGGCACTGATGTCTTCATAAAGAAAAACAAAATGAAGAATTATTCAGAGGTCTGACTCTGCAGGAATTCTATGGTTCTCCAATCTCTTTAAAAAAAGATTATTTTCAGAGTCTATTTGTTTCACTGCTGGAGATCAGGGGAGCAAGATGTAAGGGCTGTTTGTCAACTCTCTGGCACAGAAATCACTAATTCATTTCTCTCTGGGGTCAGGGAACCTGGTCTCCTTTTATCAAAAGAAAATTACTTCCCAGAGAAAGATCTGTCATTATAAGAAGGAAAGAAATTAAATAGTACTGAATTTGTAAGCCACTCATTTGGTTCTGTTTTTTAATTGAGTTTTTTATCTGGAGCTCACTTGTTAGTTTTCTGTCTAGAACGTTAGAACTATATTCCTGTACGATCATAAGAAGTCATTTAGTTACATTTTGCTTATAATAAAACACACACATATACAGACATATACACACGTTCACATACACACACACCTCTGTTCTCACAGGTCACCTTTGCCTTGAAGTTTGAAACTAAACTCAATCCAGCAAATATGTGTTGAATATATTCCATGTGCCAGATACAGTGATGGATGCTAGGGACAAACAAAGACATAGTTCATGCCTTCATGAGCCAATAATCTCTTTAGTAAGAAAAGAATGTACAATAAGAAATCACTTGTTCATTTAAGCATCTACTTGACAAAAACGTGTTGAAGGCCTGTTACGGACTGAATTGTGTCCTTCCCAATTTCACACATTGAAGCTCTTCCTCCTAATATGGCAGTATTTGAAGAGATGAAAGTCTTTAGAGAGATAATTCAAGTTAAATGAGGTCATATGAATGGGGCCTTCATTCAGTAAGACTGGTATCTTTATAAGAAAGGAAGAGACAGTAGAGAGCTCTCTCTTTCCATAAAACACAAAAGAAAGGCCAGGTGAGGACACACTGAGAAGCAAGAAAGAGAAGTCTTACCAGAAAACACCTCTGGCAGCACCCTGAATTTACACTTCAAGCCTCCCAAACTGTGCTGTTTTAGCCGCCTTGTCTGTGGTACTTAGCTGTGGCAACCAGAGCTGACTAAAACATGCCAGGCACTGGGTTAGGTGCTAAGGATGCAGCATAAACACAACATGCATAATTCCTGTCCTCAAGAGATTTCTAAGTGGAAAAAGGTTAAATGTGATGAATGTTTCAAGAGCAGAAATAAGTTACCTGTGGAGAATTTATGGAAGGAATATGGCTTATTTTAGGAGTCAGGAAAAGTCTGTAGGAAGTTTTCTGTTTTGTTTTGTTTTGTTTTGTTTAATATCAAATGTAAGTTCAAAGATGGTAGACAATGAAATTAGTGAAGGTTAGTTTATGTAGTGGCAATAGTCTGTGTGAGGGCCTGATGGCAGAAGAGACAATGGAGATACTAGAATGAGGCCTACATGGCAAATTTAGCTGGCGATGGAGAGAGATAAACACAGGTCAGATTACAGGCTCCTGAGGCCACATTTAGAAATGTGTACTTGATTCTAAGAGCTCAGGAAGGGTTGTAAACAAGAGGAAGAAATCTTGAGGGAACTCCAGGGATGGGTAAGCAAGTCAGGAAGAACAAGGCCCTCAGACCTTCATGATCATTGTTTCCTTAGCATTGTTTCCCAAGACTGGATGGAGTATGTGAAAAAGGTGATTTTGTGGAGAAATAGTTATTTTTATATGCCTAGAAGTATCTATCCCCTAGGCACGATTTGCAACTGTACTATCTGCAACCCACTAGGAAGAAATGTCTAAATTATTTCAAAGAAAGGTACTTCAGATGTGTGTGGTTTTAAGGCCACATCGACCTTACCAGAAGAGATTATTCAAAATAAAACGTCGAAAGACATGTATAGCTCAATCACTCACTTAGAAATGTCTTTCTTTACTTGTTGGCCACAGAAATGGTTGGAACTGATAAATAGTGTGCTAGAGAATTTGATTTGTTCGGGTACATCCATCCAGTAGGTGTTAGCAATTACACTCTTGTGACAGGGCTCACACCCACACCTCAGCACAAGCTTTGCCAACAGCTGAACGTGTTGATAGGAAGACGATCAGTTATGGTGAAGCCTGAGTTTATTGCCAAATAGTCACATACTCAGCATGAATATCATTCTTCACTCAAAAAAAGGAGCTAAAAAGAGATTAGAAAAAGCTTGGGTTTGGATTTGGAGTTGTGGCTCTAGAAAGAGGTGAGTGTGGGAAGAACAAAGCGAAAAAACACATTGGGCTGCCAGGCACTCGGTAGAGTTTATGCAATTAGTTTTTCATTCCCCCATGTGGCTAAGCCAACCCAAGCTAAGCACAGAAAACATTCTTTTTAATGCCCTGTACGTTTCACAAGAGTGAATTTCTGGAACTGAATCAGACGTTTCTATGATTTCCTCATTTTTCTTTTTCTTGTGGATCCTATTCCCTTAGTTGCTACTTTGCCTTGCTTCATCCACCACATGGCACATAGGAGAATATTTTACACAATCCCTGTTAGATTTGAAAACCCTGAACTTGCATTAATAACTTTTCCCTCAATTGTTGAAATCTCCTCTGATCTGTAGCATGGAGTCTTCAGTACTTGCATGTCATCCACAGGCCCTCCTTGGTTGTCAGTGGGAACTCTGCCCAGAGAATAAGTGCAGATAATGTTCTAGAGGATTACAAAAAGGCAGGAGAGTTAAGGCAGGAGGCGAGCTTGCCCTCTGACTACAAAAAACAGTAAATTACCTTGGATCATTTAGCCCCATCTGTAATGACGGACACACTAACATAGGAAATGGCTAGACAATCTGGTATCTTAGAAACTGACTATTCTTTAAATGCAAAACCTGAAGACATTGCTAAATAAAGAGAGAAATGGTAGATGGATTGTTTCAAGGTGGATTTGTCATTCATCAGTGTAATATTTAGACAACCTCTCTGTCTCTTATTCCTTTCTCTCACTGACCTAGTTTTAATTGTACCATGTGAAAAATGTAGTTGGTCTTTGCAGCCATAAATTAAGCTGCTTCTTGTAACTGCTTCTAAATTTTGGGGGTAAAAGACTTGGGCTGGTCTTTGATCATGTAGTGCAGAAATGTCAGAAGACCACAAGAAAAATAGATGAGGTGAAAGCTTGTCAAACAAAGGTTCAATTTTAGAAAATTTCATTTTTCATGAGGCTGTGGCTTCTTCAGTTACAAATTGATTAGGTATTTAAAATTAAATTAAGATTAACACTAAACTCTTTCAACCCTTCTATTGGGTTTCAAGGTTTTCTTTGATTTTCTTCACCTATGTGTATAGAAGTATTGTTGAGCTTATTTAAGTTGCTTGTTCTCAATTCCTGAGGCTGAAATTTCAGAATTCGGTGTTGCTGGTGCTTTGATTCTGGAAGGAGCTTTGTTTTATTTGTGCAATATAAATGAAAATGTTTTGCTCTTTCTTTCATGGCAGATTACATTTTCTTTATACTTTCAGAAGAGTCCCAACCCCCCACCCCCAGCATTCCTTACCACCTTTGTTTGAAACATACAGAAAATATTTTCTTTGATGCAAGGTTTTTAGGGAGCCAAAATGGTGTATTGCAAATGAATATTAAGGCTGGGCTCTAAAATTAAATCACAGAGAATGAAAATGATAATTAATTAACTTTCTTTCCCAAGCCAAGAAGCTAGTAGGACTAGCTTGTCTTAATTGTGAGTGCTTCATATTGATGTCCTACTGCATGCGAATCACTAAAGTTTTAGCTTTATCTATATTATCTTTGTCCTCACAATAATACTAGAAGGTAGGAGGTGGGCACTGTTTATACATATATTATGGGTAAGGAAACTGAATGTAAGAGATGATAAAAAACTTGCTTAAGGGAAGTCTTAGTGGGATTAGAGTTGGGATTTATACCCATGCTTGGCTTTCTATGCCCTTCCCAATCTGCCTCTCTGCCACCCAAATGATTATAAGGGACCTCTCCTTGAGTCTGTGTTGGCTGGCAGTGGGGAAGAAGGAGATGGAAGATGAAGAGTTGTGTTTGAGACCAGTGCTGTGCAGATTTGTGAGAAGTTTATATGGATAGATTGCAGAATCTGGTTGATGTTAGAAGAGTCAGCTAAAATCTATGCTTCAGGTTTTTTGTTTTCCTTATCAGTAAAATGGGGATAATAATACTATTCACTCATAGGGGCTTTGTTAGGACTGCATTATCCATGTAAATAAACTATTTAGCACCTGGCCTGGCACAGAAAAAAATCATAACAATTCTTCTTTTCTTTCTCTGCCTTCTTCTCTCCTTTCCTTTTTTTGAACATCAATCTTTCATTGAGCATTTAGTAAATGCCTGTTGTGCACTATTCTGAATATGGAATTAGCAGATGTGAATACAAGGGAGTCCTTGAAACTCAGAGATCATAAAGCCTTAAGCTTAGTGGGAAGAGTAAATTATATAACAATGAAATATATAATATTGTAAGAGGTAGATATTAAAGGGCCTTAATACCTTAGGTGGGGGCATTATTTCACTTACATAGCAAAAGATGTATTATCCTTGCTATAGGTCACTGTTCTGTGTCATTTGCTAGTGTTATTTCACTCAATCCTCATAATAACCCATTTTACAGAGGACAAACTGAGGTGCAGCTCAAGACTCCCAGTTAGTAATTAGCACAGCTGAGATAGGAACACTGACAGTTTCACTCTGGATCCTTTGTTTAACCACCTTGCTCTGCTACATTGCAAATGAAGTGGATCTAATTCTGAAAAAAGTGGGAACCCATTCACTGAACTTAGGCGGACCTGGGATCTGATTTTGTTTGAACTTTAGAAAGATCATCTTGGTGGTAAAGCAACGTGATTTGGAAGTGGGGAGACTAAAGGCAGACATATTGATGAAAAGGGTATAATAACCCAGGAGGAAATGATAAGGGCCAAGCCCGTCACGGTGGGTGGCTAATTTGGGGATCAGTTTGGAAACATGATTGTGAGATGGTGGGAAGAAGAAAAGAGAAAAGGTAAGAGTCAATTTTGTTTCCGACTTGTGTATCTGAATCGATGAGAGAACCATTCATGTTTGAGAATCAGTCATGTGGAAAGGGGGGATTAGGTAAGAAAAAGCAAATCCTTCTAAACCTGGGAAACATAACATGCATCATTAGATAAAAATTATTGTACGATTTCTCATTATCCCATTTGAACATCCACCCAAATACCAACAGAGTTGATAGGAATGAGCTATATATTTAATGCTAAAATGGAAAACAAAAGTCCACGGAAATGAAGAAACTTGTTTGGGAATATTTCTCTCTTACTATGAAAATGAAACCTCTTGTAGTGTTTCAACATAGCACAGAGGGGAGGGTGGCAAAAAAAGATGTAAAAGCAATGGGAGGGTTGGCAAGGCCAGCACAGGGCTGAGGGACTATAAAGCCATTGCTGCTAACAGCATGTTCCCCCCACCCCTTACCTACATGATTACTCTGTAAGCCTGGCAAGGAGAAGAAAAAGTACCCAAAGAAACCACTAAAAAAGCTGCTTTTGCTGGTCTTCTTAGTCCCAGCTCTCCCTTCTTTTCTGAAACTCATCATCTTTCTCTCTCCAATTGTGCAAATGAATTTTCTCCCATTAAAACTAATCATATTGGGCTGATCTTTTAATTGTTAAGTTAGTGGGTGGTAGAATCTTATAGGGGATCCTTCTGAACCTTAGGATTAGAGAGGGATCAGTGCTATCAGAGAATGGGATGCAGTATCTCGAGAGCAGCTCTTGTCACAGGAATATCTCCCCAAAGCTCACTGCTTTTTGCCTTTCTACTCAGCACTTTCACAAAGCTTGAACAATTGTTAAAAAGCCTTGAGACTTTGCAGACCATTTTTGACTATAGATTTGAACATAGTTGCAAAGAAGTTGATTTACTGTGTCTGAATGCAAAACTAATCAGCTCAGAATGATGATTTCATATGGTTAAGCCCATTAAAAGTTTGGTTGACTTCTTTCATCTCTTGCGAGTATATGGAATGTCATTAATGTTACCAGCTGCATGGCTTTCTCTGAATACCAACAGCAGAGGGAAAAAAACCACCCTCAATGCCATTGGCTCTCTTGTTTTCCACTTAGATAGCTATTGTACTGCCAAGGCAAATATAAAACAGCCTCTCACAATAGCAGCAATTTCCCAAATGCCCTGTTAATTTTCAGTAAACCAAAATAAAATGTGTTATTATTTATTAAGAATGTGCACTACATACGGTTTCCAGATGATAAGTATTTCCGTAAAGTACCACATTGAGAACAATTTGAGTTGGCTTGCAAGCTGTAACCTTAGAGTAATGGGTATAGCCCAGGGTCAGAATTGTCACTTTTATTGGGTTAATTCAATGTTCATGGTTTACAGACTATAACATAGGACCAGTGAAAAGTTTTCCCAACCACAGTATCAACTGCATTATACATATAATTTTATGTAAAAAGAGTAGCATCCCCTATGTCATTACTTATTCATAATGACATTCACGAAACAACTGTATGGCACAGGATGATAGTGTAGTCTGGGGTATAGAATATGGAGCACAGACAACTTCTTTAATTACGTTAAGTTTAGAAACACAATGTAGAAGAACATAATGTCACAGTTATGGGAAAGAATGTCTATATTTCGCAAAAAGAATACAAAAACTTGAAGAATCCTGGGTTTGGGGAATAATTTGAGCTCCCTAGAAGATAGTTTAATATGGTAGGAGTCTTTTCTGTAACACTGGCCTTGAGACTCCACCTGGATTAAGGGGAGCCTTGATCCAACCTTTGGTTTGTAGAACCTGCCACACTCTGAAGAGAGGATGATTGCGTCTGGTCAGACTTTGGTGTTCACAGGGCATGTCTGGGTATGGCCTATGCCAGACCTCCTGTGAAGGCTGCCTGCCTCAGCTTCATTTCCTCTGCTCTGTGCTTCCAGGTCCTCACAGCTGGGTCTATGATTTCCTGACCTAATACCACCTGAACTGTGGAGGCCTTAACCTCAGATCCTGCTCTCCCTGCTGGCCTTGCTGCTAGATGTTTTCCCAGGCCAGTCTGAGGTCTGGCGCCCTAGGAAGAGTCTGGGCTGTGTCATTGCCTCCCGTCCTAAGGTCATATCCTCCTCGTTCTCAAGGCTGCAGGTCTCTAAATTAGAATTCCAGTTTGGTGCTGGCTATTTGCCTTAAAGAAAAGGAACTTATACTGCTTTTTAAAAGTTAAACTGAAATACATACTCATTAAGGATAATCTTAAAATTTCCTCTGAAAATTACACAAACTCCCACTGCCTAGTCATAACCACCATTGATATTTTGAAGTTTATTGTTCAAGACTTTTTTTTTCTGTACATATATACAAAAATCTACCTCCATCACAAAAGTGAAATTCTATATATGTAATATGTGCTATGTACACATAAAGTGTTACGAACTGAATGTGTTTTTTCCTTTTCTTGCATGAACACACTTTGATATAAAAAATATACTCACATTATTTTTAATGCTGCTTACTATTCTAATTTACTTTAGATACATTTTGAAAATCCAAAATTCAAAAATAATGTATCATTACACACTTATTGCCTTAAACACATCATTTGTTTTTTCCAGTTCTTCTGTCTGAAGCCTAATTAATGAACTCTGCGACCCCAACATAATGAATGACTCACAATATAATGACAAGAAGAATCATCTCTGGCACTTGTCTAAAGTTTATTTTCTCACATTTTAAACTCAAGTATTTTCATTCGTTGATTTTGGAGTGGGGTTTTGAATTTTTAGGAATATCTGAAATAATTTTGCTTCAGCTTTCTTCACACTGCGCTGTCAGCAACACTGCCCAAGGACAGCCACACTCGCTGGGGCCTCCCAGCCTCTGCTCAGAAAGCTACTTCCCACGCAGTGGCCCAGAAAGCTCTTTTTTATCATTCACAACTCAGTTCTCAATTCCCCCTCACTAGCGAGCTTTTCTTGGGCTGATCAAGCAGTTATAACCTCCATCCTTTGTGTGTGTTTGAACCCATATGTACCTCTAGCTCAATGCCTGCCATCTCCTCCACTAGACTGTTATTTTCCTGAAGGTCAGAGCCACATCTCTCCCATGTATGTTTCCAAGACTGGCCTGGTGTATGACATAAACCAGCTGTTCCATGGATGCTTTTTGCATCAAAGGAAGGGAGGAAGGAAGAAAGCAAAGAAAGAAGGGAGGGAGGAAGGAAGGAAAGAAGAATAGAAGAAAAGAAGAAAGGAAAGAGGACTATCTTATAGTGGAGAATTAGGGAAAGTCTCCTATAGGGAATTCCATTTGAGCCAAGCCTTAGAAATAGGTGCCATTTGGTGGATTGTAGATTCTTTTTGTCATAGCAGCTCTTAAACCTCCCGACAGCCCCTTACAGCAGTGCATTTTACAATTTTTAGAGTTACTCCTAAATCCAGGGAGATTATCTTGTTCAAGGCCATAGAACTTAAAAAAAAAAAAAGGGTCCCAACATGTTCTGTGGGCCAATTAGCAAAGATAGGAAAAAGGACATCTTATATGTGTGGAGCACAAGAAAAGAAATGGAGTAAGAGTCCTGTGGTAATGATATCACAGAATAACTCAGTTTAACTTGAATGTTGGGTAGATATAGAGAAGCGTAGGATTTGTGGCCGGAAAAATAGTTTAGAGCTGAATTATTGGCTTTATTTATTTCACCAGACTTTGGGAAGGCATTACATTATTTTTAATAAGAATGTGCATGTTCAGAGCTGGAGGCAGTATGCACATTAGATTGGAAGGGAAAGAGATAAGATGTGCGATGACCAGCTAAGAGCTTATTACAAAAGCTGAAGTGAGCAGTATAATGACTTAATGTAGGGCAAGGATAGACATATTTTAGCTTAAAAACTTGAAGCCATTAGTGCCTGTCTGTCTACAAACAAGGTTGGCAGAATCAACCAGAGTTAATTTTAGGATTCTAGTCTGTGATGTGCACTATGCCTTTAATAGAAATGGGCTAGTGAAGTGCTGTGGGAGGAAGTTTCTGTGTGAGAGAAGGGTAGTGTGAGAAACTAAATTTTGAACATGGCAGATCTGAGATGTCAGAGAAATTGTTGCAGGCAGAGATATAGAACAGGTAGAAGGGAAAAGAGGATCGGAGAAATTAAGACAAACTGGACAGGTGTACTGAGAATAAGAAGTGCCAGCGAAGTTGTAGAAAATGCTAGCTTCTCCTGACCGTGTATATATATAGAAAGGTAGATTGGGAAGATTGAAGGAACATGTGTCCCTGGGGAGCACCTGGAGCCCTATAAGGCAAGTAATGGAAGCTGGTTAAAGGAAAAGGCAAAAGATGCACAGTGGTGATTTAATAAAATCTTGCTCTTGGGTGTGACTATGGAAGAAATTAGAGCTACTACTTCATAAATATGAGATTCATAGATGACATCTTTTTGCATTTTAAGAAGTGTTTACCTTTTAATAAAGCTAGAGACTCTTGTGAATCCTAAATTCTCTATCCAAGGAACAATTTTCCAAAGGTAAAATTTCAGGTGAACACCAAGCTGATGGGAAAGGTCGTTTGGAGCCCAGGGACCTTATTAGCACACATGACCAGTCAACATTTGTTGAGCTTGTGTTAAATAAATTAATTCATTTAATTATGACAAAACAACCCTATGAGATAAATATTATCATTCACTTCATTTTAGATTTGAGGAAACAGAGGCAGAGAGAGGTTAAATAACTTACCTAAAGTCACACGGCTAGTAAACACACACCTGAAGTTTAAACAGTCTGTCTCCACTGCTCATCTGCTTCCCTCCTATGTTGTGCTTCTTCTCATTCTAATAGCATGGAGTCTTCCCGCCTCATTTAGAGAGAGCTCAAGCTCAGAGTTGGTATTACTCAGACAGGTTTTCCACAAGAGAGATATTGTCTTTATTTTTTAGAGGTGCAGGTGGATGGCACTGGTGGGGAACAGCCTCAGATGTCCACTCCCTAGCCTGACATCTTGTGTCACTGACATGCTGTTCTTTTGAGGATATCTACAATCTAGGATGTGCTGGAACAGATAGATATGTTGCCATTTTCTTTGCTTCAGTGCAGTATGAAAGGAGGGCAAAGGCATGGGAAAAGTCAAGTGCTCCTTGATCTTTCCTCCAGGATACCACTGGGAGTCAGGCTGTATCCCCACATCCACTTTTTTTCTCCTTCTGCTTATCTACCACCCTCCTCAAAGGTAGTGAGGAGGTAGGGCAGTAAGAACATGACTGAATAACTTAATGAGTGGATTTAAATCTAGCCTCAAGCTCACATGATCTGTGTGTGTGTGTGTGTGTGTGTGTGTGTGTGTGCGCGCGCGCACGCTGTGTTTTGGCCTTGATTCAGAGTAGTATGAAAATTCAGAAACAATGAATATACGTGATTCACCAAAATACTTTTGACCTGGTGTGTAGCTCTCAGGAGTGATGCTAATTTTACATGAACTCTGATAACCTCTTATTTGCATGTGGAACGTATATATTTAATGAACCATCATTCCCTAGAACTGTGCCTCAGTAAAAGGAAAGAAACTGCAGCTTCAGTGAATAACGGAAACTTGTGTATCCTTGTACAATTGGAGACCCGCTTACACTTTTCTGACATCCATTACTTTAAGTAAACAGCACTCTGGCATGTGACTAATGGCAAAATCTGTGGACACCCCTACAGATAGCTGATAAGTCACATGACTGGTAGATAAAAGGGACAGGAATCTTCCTTAGTTGCCAGAGGAGGTGGTGGGATGCTTTCATTTCCCTCGTCACACGCCTTCTTTGTCGGACTGCTGAGCATGCTCTCACCTGCCTGCCCCGGAACACAATTGCATTCCAGAGGCTCCACTTTAATGCTGCCAGGTGGCTTCTCTCTTCTTCAGCATGTACTTGGTGCTCTTCTTGAAGTTGAACGGTGACCTCTCTCTTATCTTTAGGTCTAACCCTGGGTGGCTCTCATCCTGCCCCAAAATTTGTCTCTTGATTCATCTAACAAACAATCAGGGGGTCATCAACAGTGGGAAGGGGGCCTTTGCTCTTCTGTACTTTTCATTAAAGCCAAAGGAGCACATTTTCCTTGGGGCAACATCTGGCTAGAATTTATATGACGAGCATGAAAATATTATTTTCTAAATGTTATGATTTCTTTGCTTTGGCATTGCAGAAAATGGCACGCCGCCACCACCAGAAACTGTGTCATTTTCCTCATGTCAAAGAGCTTCTTGCCAATAATGATTTCCTATAATTTCTTCCCTGTTTCTGAAGGGGTGGGAGGACCATACTGTTGGCAGTGTACTTCAGAAAAAAAAAAAAAAAGATCAAATCAGCTGGGTGGCTCTTAAGGTAGAGAGCTCCTGGGCCAGAGGAAGTGACTTCTTTAGAATTCGTTGCCCCGCTGACAGCTACGGACTCGTTCTGTCTGATGCCTTACCAAACAGCCCCTTCCATAATCCTTCACAACCACTTTCCTCCCTAACCACGACTGAAATGCCATTTTGGCTCAGTTGCTATTTTCACTGACTGCCCCTCATTTTCTTACTGTTAATGGCCTCCTCCTTCCCAGTTCTCCTTTCTCCTTTGCTTTCTAGGGTATTGGACTTCTTTGAGCCCTTTGCCTTTTCTTTTCCTAGTTTCTTCCCTGCTTCCTTGCCTCCTTGGCTTCCTATCATGGGTTATGTAAACCTTCAAACATTCTGTCCCTGGGACTTTTTCTCGCTACTTACATACACTAAGAGGTGACCCATACTCACAGCTTTACATATTAATTCAACTGAAATCCTTAAACAAGGCTTGATGAAATTAGTTCCCTGAAAGAAATCTCCCATACCTTGCCATTTTCTATTTGTGGCAACAATATTCAATTCTCGTAACTGATCTTTTAGGGGGCACTTATCTCTAAAATCTTTAAAAATGATGCTTACATTGTGATTTCTTTCTATTCCTTTGAAGGTCTTAGCTATGACTTCTGGCATAGATACTGAAGATTTAGCTTCCTTTCACATATATCGTGTCATATTTATACTCATTTTATAATCTGAGATAAATGAATAATCAATGTTTATATTTGACCATGAAAATGATATTTACAATGGAGATTACACGCACATACACACACACACACACACACACACTATTGTATGATTATTTTGACATGCTATATAAAGTAATAGTTAAGAGAACAGCTTCCAGAGTCCAACTGCATGAATTGAAACCCCAGCAACAGTGCTTATTTCAGGGTGAGCTTAGGTAATCTCTTAATATCTCTGTATCTCAGTTTCTTTAACTATAGAATGAGGTTATCATAGTACCTACGTGTTGTTCTTGTGATGATTAATAAATAATTTAATAATATAAAGAGAGCAATGCATGCTATATGATAAGCACTAAAATTGTTAGAATTTTTTGTTTTTATTATCTTTCCCTGTTCAACTTTTAATTTTTTTGGATTTACCACAAGAATAATAACAACCATAATCATAATTTCTGTTTTTATTTAAATAGTTTTTCAAGTTTTTATGCTAATTTGTCCCTAATCTCTCCCCAGTAAATCTCTTCCCAATTATATTTAAATGCATTTAGTGACATAGTGATCTCATGTTTATGAAGTCTTTCCCAGATCTTTGCATCTGTTCTAGCTCACAGTAGAAAATCTTCATGCCACGGCAGAGTTGTCATCTTTCTATTTCTCTTCACGATTATCTGAGGAATCCCTTTACTTCTCTTCTGTGTTCAGTGACCTGTTTCCTAGATCTTACCGCCCCCACCACCACTTGGTGTAGCTTCTCATTTTAGCTGAATATATCTTCTTGAGAAAAGATAAATGTAAATATTTTGAGGTCTGCATGTTTAAAAATGTCTTTATTTCATCTTCACACTTATGGCTAGTTATAAAGTTTTAGGTTAGATTCACATCCTCTCAAAAATTTGAAGACATTGCTTCATCATCTTTAGCTTTCATGTTGCTGTTGAAAAGTTCTATGTTGTAATTTCAATCCTTTGTGTGTATACAGTTCTTTTTTCTCTGAAAACTTTTAAGACCTTATCATCTCCAGTGTTATGGATTTCATCATGATGTGTTCTAGCATAGATCTGTGTCCATCTATTATGTTGAGCACTTAACAGGCCTTCAGTTTGAGGAATTGTCTTGAATTATTTCTTTGATTTCTTCTTCATTTTCTTTGTCTCTTGCTGGAATTCCTATTATTTGGACATGAAATGGTCCTCTAAATTTAATACTTTTATTCTCTTTTTATTTTGTTTTTGTTTTTGTTTTTTGCTCAAATCTCTGTAAAATTAGCTAAACTTTATTACAATTTGTCTACAGATTTTATTTCCACTATTTTATTTTTAGTTTACAATTTTTTTTACTGGTCTCTGAATGTTACTTTCCCCCATTGAAGTGCCTTGTTTTCCTTTCTTTATTGCAAGGTCTCTTTTTAGTTTCTGAGTATTTAAATTATTATTTTAAAAGTCTTCCTATCTCTATATTTATTATCTTTGTATTGTTTAAAAACTTTTCTCTCCAAGTTTTAAAAATTTCTACTTGATGTGACATCTCTCTTTTATTTTGGAGGGTTTCTTAAAAGGCCTAGTGACCCTTAGATATTGACTTTTGTTTAAGAGAGAGACACTGAGAATGATATAGGAGAGTCTATGTCTGTGGGTGGCACTTTGCCAAGGTGGGATTCAAGCTGGCCATTCAGTTAGAAAAGTTCTAAGGTCATTATCTGTAGGCCTTTGCCTGGGTTGATCGAATTCCTCAGAGATATGACTTGAGTCTTTTAGGACTTCCATGGTGTAGATTAGACTGCTTCTCAGCCTTTCTTAGGCTTAGAATTTAGTTTTCTTGCATCTGGTAGGTCAATTACTATTCACACATCTGCTTTCTAGCTTCCAATGTTTTGTTGCATTTTCTTTAATTTAGATTTATGTATTTTAAAAACAAATTTATTACTATTCTTAGGACTTCAGGAGGTGTGTGGGGGTAATATTAAGGAAGACAGATCTTCAACAGATAAATACATGTAAATGTATTATAACAAATTATAAAAAAATAGTTGGGAAAAATAATAGGATAATTTAAGAGAACAGTAAAGAGGGACCTAATTTGGACTGATGTTTTATGACATGGCTCTCTGGGAAGGCAATATTTCAGCCAAGTCCTGAAGACAAGTAGAAGGTAGTCAGGCAAAGAATATAAGGAAAAGCATTCCATACAGATGCAGAGCCTGAGGTGAGAGAGTAGTTAGGACTCTTGGATGAAAGTGAAAGTTGCCTAAGCTTAAGCTAAAAATGGGAGCTCATTAGTACACATAACTGGGAAGTCTAAGATGTGAAGCTGGTAAGGCTTGGCTGGATTCAGGGATTTATATTAGGCCTCGGATCCCTGTCTCTCTCTCCATCTATAGTTCAGTTTGTCTTGGCCTCATTCTCAGAGAGACTTCCTACATTTGGTGACAAATGGTTACTAACAATCACAAGGCTACATCACTCTTATAGCCCCTGTTTCAGAGAGAAAGAGAGATTTTATCCACCTTTATTTTTATTTATTTATCTATCTATCTATCTATCTATCTATTTATTTATTTATTTATTTATTTATTTTTTAACTAGCATCCATATATGACATCTCACATTCCTTGGAATAATCACAATAATGGAGTTCTATGTTTCTCTAGACTTGGATTCAACCTTAGAGGCAGAATTCATGTAAAATGCTGAAAGATATTTATAATCAGGAGAATTGTGAAAGGTAAAAATATAGAGATTTAAAGCAGATTCTTAGAGACAATGTTAAGCACTTAGAATCTATACAAACTTCAATGAGAAACTATTGATGAATTTTAGTCAAGGAATAAGCTAGACACTGTTAATTACTTTAACTCAATCTGCACTTCCACTCCAAGTTCCCTTTCTGGTTCTTTTACCTGTGTCAGAAGCACCACCATTTTGATACTGCCTTAGCTTTACATTTTGAGTCATCTCTGAGGTCTCTCAGATTTATCACCCATATAGTCATTAAGCCCAACGGGTTCCTCCTTCCTGAAGCTTCTTGGATTTAACTTTGCTCCTCCTCTGTGAACACTGCCATACTGTTGCAGGCTCTTATCAACTTAGACTTGGTTTTTGTGATAATCTCCTAACAGGCTTCTCTTTTATTTTTCTCTCCTATTCTAAGTCATTGCACGTGGCGCTGTCAGATTGTTCTTTTGAAAATACCACTATCTTTATGTCATTCCTTTACACAGCAGCCTACAATGCCTCCCTATCATTTAATGAATCAAGTCAAAAAGCCTCAACCTAGCATCCAGAGTCTTTTATCAACTGGCCATTCTATTCCTACCTAGCCTTATCTTCCAGTTATTTCTCTACCATGATAAGACTACATGGGTCCTGACTCTCCAACTCTTCACATCCAGGAGTGGGGGAAAGATAGACTGTTATTAATCACTTTGTAGAATGAAGAGAGTAGAAGCCAGGGGAGGAGAAAGGAGGACAAGAGTGATTCTACTAAGTCACAGCTGTATTAGATTAAAAAAGGCTGTGGATCTAACTGTGTAGTGACCTTGAACTTGACAGTGTGGAACAGCTAGACTTTCTGAGCAGCATGGGCTGATGACGGGACCAAGGAGAAATCTCAAAGTATTCATTTCAGCATAAGGCTTCAGCTGGAAGGAGGACATTTGCTCAGGTACTCCTTTTCAGATTGTAATACCCACTCCCTCTCACAAAATGTGTGAGCCTGGCTCACAGTTTTCTGGGAACTTGCCCAGACTTTTCAGGGTCAATTTGTGCTGAAGAGAAATGATGGATTATCCAGAGAGGTGTGAACAGTGTCAGGAAACATGACCAGCCCTGGTGGGATCTCATTACTTATGTTTGCTCAAGTAGCTTTTTGGTGGAAGTTTGGCATCGTGTTTGAAATCTGCAGAAATAAAATGCTATTTATTGCAATGGGAAGGGATCTGGAAACTTTTAAAAATCTACTAAAGTTCTGAGGGAAATTGGGTAAAAGACTTGTATTTAAATATTAAGAGGAAACACTAGACTAAAAAATTTAAGAAGTCAACACAGAATCTATATTATCTCTACCTGGGATTGATTTGGTTAACTGCTCATTACAGTTATCAGTTACTAGGTGACATAGGTAGACATAATTGGATCACATTTTATAATAATGTCTGTGAGACTTGTACTGAAGTGTGAAATAAGGAGTTTTGCAAAACAGGAGTTTATGCTAGATTTTAAGGACTGGAGGAATTTTAGTTATCCAAGAGAACATTTAAAAAGAACATGATACAAGACCACAGCAGTTCTATGTAGGAAGAAAGATGGTTCCCCAAACATGTCCACACCCTAATCTCTGGAACCTCTAAATGTGTTGTCTTACATGGCAAAAAATAACTTTAGAGATGTGATTGAGGCTACAGATCTTGAGATGTGGAGATTAGCCTATATTATCTAGGTGGGCCAAATTTAATTACATGAGTCTTTAAGAATCAGAGAATTTTTTTCAAGCTGGGGTTGGTCAGCAGATGTGGCTATAGAAAAAAGACTGAAGAGGTGAAACATTACTGGTTGTGAAAATGGAAGAGGGGAGTTATGAACCAAGGTCTACAGAAGACCTCTATAAACTGAGGAAAGGAAGGAGGAAACAGATACTCCCCTAGAACCTCCAGAAAGAAACACAACCATGCCATCGCTTTGATTTTAGCCTGCTAAGACCTGTATTGGACTTTAGATGTACAAAACTGTAAAATAATAAATTTATGTTGTTTGAAACTAGTAAGTTTGTGGTAATTTGCTTTGGCAACCATAGAAAACTAATGTAAATTATTGAGTAAAAATGTGTTGAATAAATGAAATTAGTCTAAGACTTTACATGAAAATCATATAAACAGGCTTCTTTGGTTTGGAATGGTTCACAAATATGCTTTTAATAAAAGATTCATTTTTAAAGATAAGTTTTATTGAGCACTTACCATGTACTAGGCGCTTCTCTTTGTTCTTATATTAAAGCTTCACAATAACTGAGATCATCGCTATTATTTGCTGATGGAATCTTTCCAAAGTCACATGTTTGTTAAAGGGAAAAGCCGAGTTTTTAATCTGAGGAGCTGTAGAACTCTGTTTAGTCACTATAGTGGTAATTCCCACTCTTAGCTGCACATCACAATAACTTGGGGACTTTTTACAAGTCCTAATGTCCAGATCATATCCCATGTAAATGAAATCCAAATGTTCAAGTTGGAAGCCACACCTAAGTATTTTTTTAAAGATCTCCTGTGAGAACATGCAGTGAGGTTTGGGAACCACTAGATTTGGTGTGGTCTCTGACACTACAAGATACATTTAGTTATTTGTTCCATTTAATGGAAAGAATTAAAACTCGGTTCACTTAAAATTACAACCTAGGTTACCTCTGACTCTACACTGAAGGTGTTATCACTGGCATAGCAACTGTCATTATTTGGATAAAAGGGCCATTGTCAGTCAATCCAAAGAGTGCAGTAGAATTGATTTTGCCTATAGACCCAGTTTGGATTGTCAGTCAAAATAATGGGAAGGCAGTAGTGGGGAAAGCTTTTCCAAAATCAGACAAGGAGGAAGAAACACAGATCTGTATCAGGTCTCTAATGCCAGAAGAGAATGGAAAGCTGCCAGATGACATCGGTGATCAAAGTGCCTGTCTGGACATTTTGTCACCACTTTTGTTAGAATTCTGTGACTTTCTGGGTCTTCAGCATTAGTCAGAAGCAGCTCTGCTCTCCCACTAAGGTTGGCGCTGTGCCTGAGAGCCTGTATGTCCTCTATTTCAACATCTCTTGGCTTCCCTGTGCCATACTGGACAGCTTTTCCAGGTTGGCCAATGTCATCAGCAGGGTTGCATCCCCCTTCTGGTCAGGGAACAGACTGTAGGTTGGGGCACTGATGGAATTTTGGCTGTAATCTACTGGCTGCCACCCTGGCAAATGTCTGTTTCTCATCTTAAATGGCTTTTTCATAAGTATAGTACCCAGCTTTCCCTCGGGCAGGGCAGGCGCACACTGTTTCTTAATCTGCTGCAGAACTTCTTAACTTTACAATTAGTTTTGCAAACAGAAATTGGTTCAGTGGGTTTCAACTGGAAACAGGTGTTGGTGGTGATGTCCAAATCTCTGACTGAAGTTCTTCACTCCCCTTTGCCAGCCTTTCCTTGGGAGTAACGAGCAGGCCTTCGTTGGACTTAGCAGATGCACATCTCCGTGCGGGCCAAAGCTCTTGGTTCAAATTACACAGATGAGAGTCATAAATTAAAATGTACTTTTGTCTCACTGGTAATAATTGCAGACTCCAGTACATCATCTTTTTGTATATGCTAAGCCACACACTTGTTTTAGCCAGGATTACCTCAGAACTCCTAAAAACAACACAAGATAGTCTTTTTGGCTTAAGTTCTCCCAATTGGCTATATGCTCTTAGCAATTTCACCAGTTGCCAACACACTCTGCTTCAATGTGCACTGTGTAGCTGTGGAAGTAAAATTGCTAATGCACAAGAATGAAAGAAGTAACTTTACAAATTTTGCATGATTATTACTACTTTCTCTTGGATTTACTCATCTTTATAAATATTACAAATTATAATTTGAATTTATGTTTATTGAGCTTTATTTACTTCCTGAGTTTTTTAATTGGTCAAATAGGAATTAGGACATGAGAGATTACTCCTAGTGAGATTAGAGCATAAGTGGAGTAGAGACCGTATAGTTATTCTAGTGGATTCATATTACATAAACAGGCAGAAGTACCTGCAAAGAAGTCATGTTGGGGCAATTAAGTAAAACTCGCTTTTCTATTCACACAACGTTTTCCTAGGACAAGGACCACAGACTTTTATGAGGTTTAAAGATAGCTGAAAAGAATTTTTAAAATGACTGAGAAATGAAATCTTTTATAGTCATAAATTCCTTAATACCAAAAAACCAAAAACCAAAAACCAAACAACAACAACAACAACAACAACAACAACAACAACAAAACAAACCCCAAACTGGGGGAAATCAGTACAGTTTTCTGAGAATTCTTTTCTACATTTATCTTGTAGTTAATTTCAAATTTCCTTTTTCTCAAAACTGATTTGTATTTTACACAGTTGTTAAGTGCTATTTTGTGCTTTGTATTTTTCAAAGAATTATGGTTTTCATCTTTCTTAGAGATAATTTTGACATAGCTTGCAGAAAGACACACACACACACACACACACACACACACACACACACACGCAATTTAACGGCTAATATTAGTAAATGATCAAAATCCTGAAAAAACTATTGAAAATTATACTTGGTTCTAGTAGTATGCTATCTGCAGTGTGTTAGCTACTTATCATGTTTATAAATAAGACACAAAAACTTAATTTTATTATAATTGAAGAGCAATTTTGACAAAGTCATGTAATTTAATGATTTGACTGCCTTTTATTGCTATATGTAAATTGACTAAATAACAGCAGTAAATGTTGAACACAATCTGATGTACTACAATTTTTTTGGAACACAATTTGAATTTCAAATCATATCTAATGATTTTGTACATATTATAGGTCTCTTTTTAAAAGTTTATCACATGGAATTGATTTATTCGAGGAAACTGGCATCTGGAAAAACAGAGAAGTAGAAGGAGAGTGTGTGGGCCATTTGGAAATAGGACCAAATGTGTTTTTAAAAAGTGTGTCATTTACTTTCAAATGGTCTTTTCTTTCCATTATTTTGAACTTTGCCAGCATCTTTCTGTGTTACATATTTAGGCGATCTCTGAATAAGCCAACTTTTTCCAGTTGTATTGTTACTTGGCCTCAAACATTTCCTTTGTCTTTTGTGTAATTAGGCTAAAGGTGATACATAATAAGACACAATGTGTGAATATGTTGGCCACTTCTTCCTTTCAAAATGATTCACCAACTGACATCCTTTGAGTCTGTCCTTGGTCCTTTTTTTAGGACTATCATATACTTTTGTATGAAATAATGTTCGGAGAAAGAAAAAAGAAAATTCTATTCTCTTTGGATACTATCTAATTTCAGAATGTTACAGTTAAGACATAGACATGAAGGTCAGATAAGTAGTTAAAAAGTAAAAAGTCTTGAGAGGCACAGTTAGAAGGCTCTAATGAGATTGTAAGATGGGGGTGTGAGAACTAAGCCAGGTGCCTAAGCTGCATTCTTTTGGACTGCCACTTAACAATGGGGGAAGATTACTGTAAAGCAAAGTCATTTATAAAATTTATAAATCTTAGACATAGACTTCTCAAAGTATACTGGGAACACTCAACATATCTTGAAACTTTTTTTAAAGTTTCATTTGTGCTTGCTGGAAGACTTGAAACGAAGTTGAAAATATGGAAACACTTGTTTTAGGTTAAAAAAATTCTACACATCTATCATTACATAATTATTACAAAACTTATCAACACATAATTATTAATGATCTGTTAGGAAAACTCTTGTTTATCCTAAAATTTTTACATTATCCAGGTGAAGGCTTTTCTTACCTTCCAACACCATCTCCAACTCTCATATTTGGTTAAATGAATAGGTCTGTCTCACTCATTTATTCCTGAATTTATCCTTACTGTGTGCCAGAACTAAAGATTTGAAGGTAGAAAAAACAGTAATGAAACTTAAAGGTTTATGAAGGGGATATATGGTAAACAAATAATTATATAATTATAATAAATTCCTAGATAGAGACTAACAGGATAGAATAAGAATAAGGGACTTGTTCCTTTCTGTTGGTTCCTGTTCCTGATGAGATGAGTCTAGCTTCTTGAGGTTAGGTACAAAGTTGTGCTTTTCCTATGTAATAGGAAAACGTCAGTTCAAGTATGGGGTTTTAAAGCTAGCTACAAGAAATGCAGTTTTGGACAAATTTAGTTAGGTTTTGTTTTTGACTACCTACTGTTAATTTCCCGTCTCCTGTTTCCTAATCATAGGTTTTCAGTTTATAGCTTTTTATGCCATCTCTCTTTGTACCTCTAGTAACAGTCAGTATTGATTTTGGTGACAGACACATGGCTATGTTTTACAGATTATGGAATTAATCTTTGTTTATTTGTTGATTTATGTTACAGAACTTTTATGTTATCCCTCCCCTTTTTTTTTAATTGTCCTGGGTGTGATTTCCAGAAAAATAGCTGACAAACATATCCAAATTAAGGTATAAGCTTTATTTAACATGAAATGTTACATTAATATGAAAGCTTGGACAATTGCTAGAGCTGTTCTCATGTCACATGACTGGGTCTGTCATCTGATATTTATTACCCTATTCATGTTATTATTTAGCCATGTTTTCTCAGATGAAATCTGGACACAGTACCAAGATGATAAAAAAACCCTAAGTCAGTCACATGTTTTTATCTTTTGTTGCTGAGGGTGGTGACTAAGGGTATGTAGTTTCAAAAGAGCACTTGATGGAAGTGTTACATAGTGTCAGAAAAATTAATATTTCTCTCATGAAGAAAGATTTCCACAAAGAGTTCACCTGTCCTTTGTGGGAAGGGTTAAATATCCCAGGCCTTAGAAGAGAGATCCTCCCATTGTAGCTATTTTTGGTGAGTTCATGTTGAACAGACACCTGAGCTAGTGGTATATCAAGAGTGAGGACAGTGAATGTGATCCTTCTGGGTTCATGGACTATGGAGAACTTAAAACCAATGATGAAACTAAAAGTAGGTCGGTTTTCATTATAACGATGTGTTGGCAATTCTAGACAATGTCAGTAACAAAATACTTTATTCTCAAAAAATTTTTTTGTTAATCTATATTCTAAGTGATCATAATGGTGAATTTTAATGATACATATGTAAGCTTCAAATTAGCACATTTTTATTGCTTGTCCTTTAATAAACATTGTTCTCTATGTGAAAGTTAATTACATACCTCGCCCCCCCCCCCCCCCCCCCAGTTATATAGCTCTTTTCCCGGTGGACTCAGCTGTAAGATCTTGTTTTGCGAAGTTTGTTAAGGAATCAAAATGTTCAGGCACTGTTTGTGTCTTTAGCTCCTATGGCACTATGTGTTCCTCTTGTGTTTTAAAGAGTAGATTTGAAATAAGTGTTGATAAAGTACAAAAGTGAAGAAATAGAATTTGAATGCCTTCAATTCTATTATCTTATGTGACTGCTTGAAGTTTTAAATATATGTTTAAAAGGTAAAACATGAAGCACTCAGTTTTCATTGGAAGTGTAAATTTTAGTTCATACATAAAGTTTTTTACTGCAGTTAAATAGTATCTTTAAAATTTAAGTTAATTCTTGTAAAATTTTTGTTTTAAAACTAAAGGACAGATAAAAATTACAATGTTACATAAGTGGTACAACTTAGTATTTATCTAAATTGTGCTTTTTGCAAATATTTCAGTTTCATTAAATTCTACTTACGGTTACCAGATAATTGCCTACATAATTATATATCTATCTATATCTATATCTATATCTATATCTATATCAACTATCTATATATATATATAATTTTTCAATAAAAGACATTTCTCTTCAATTCCTTTTTTTTTCTATTGCTATTATTTGTTTATCTCTTGATTATTCCTGAAAATAATGTTGTCATAAAGGGAAAGGGGACATTAAAAATGATCTGCTCCGGGTGTCATAAATGCTAGATTTGTTACTAAGTGGAGTGTTTCCATTAATAAAATGGCAATGCATGTTTTTGTCATTATGGGGTGTGCTCCCATGGGAGATTTAGATTAAGCTTGAAAGCAGAACACTTGTATTCAGAAAACTAGGTAGTGGAGATTCATTGGCAGTATATTTTTTTGTTTGCTGGGGGCATACTGTAGTAAGTTTTATGTCTGTAGCACGCTCTCAGAGACCAAAGGCTAAAATAGAGAGACAACCTTCAGAATCTTATAAATCTTTGTTTAATTCTAAGCCCTACCTATTTCAAGCTGTGTAGTGTTGAATAACTTAATTTATTTAAGCCTTAGTATCCTCAGTTGTCAACATGTAAATAAAATACATATTTCTCAGAGGATCATGAGAATTGTCATGTCAATAGAAGTACTTAGCTGATTCCCAATCCATACCATGTGCCCAGTGATTGTGAGTTTTCTTTTACTCTAATTCTTTTAAATACTCAGTTCAGTTATTTCTTTATTCTTTGCACAAGTTTTTATTAGATTAACATCATCTTTGTATTTTGTGCTGATTTTTAAGCACTAAAGAGGACCATTGAATGCTTGCTAATAATTTGTGTTATTTGACATTGGTTTCCTAATGTTAAAGTTTCCACAAATTATTTTTTGACGAACTTGGACTAAAAATGAGAAACATCAATTTTTGTTTTATTAAACATTTATGTTTCTTTCAGTTATAAATGGAATCCTTTGGCCCCACAATTGAAGGTCTGGGGAAGGTGTGGAGAGTGTGAAGTGCCGGGGTAGATGATGAGGGAGGATTATGCAAAAGCTGATCTATTGTAACAATTTTATATCTCTCTCTTCCCAGGCAAGATTTGTATTGGTGGCCCCGAAGCAGAGAGCTCTGTATTCCATTACCAGTCAATGAGTCATTCAGTCTCCCACAGATCCAAATAAAGTTTTACAGAATACCCTATGGCATGCCTTTCAAAATATATGAACACCATAAAATATATCATTTATTTCACCATATAAACTCACTCTATCCCTTTTTCACCATTTGGGATAGTAATCTCACCATGTGTTTTTGGCTCTTAGGTTATCATCAGATATATTGGAGTTCTCTGAGCTTTTTCGTTCTTAGTCCCCATGGTATTTTCAGGAGTTTTATAACTTGGTTGTAAAAATTCACTCTAAACTGAAACTTGGCAAATGATATATTAATCTGAGAAGTTAATTTCTTTTATAAAGTCCAGAATCTGTTTAGCCCCTCTTTTGAGTTTTCAGAGACCTTAGAAAAATAAAGTGAGCAATTAAAGTTTTTTGCGTCTTAAAAAATGTAATTGCATTTTCCCCAAACCTCTTCAACCCTATTTTTACAGGTGAATAGCTTATATTTTGGACTGAGTTCTTATACATTTTAAAATAATTTTTTTAAAATTTTGGCAAAGTGAAATAGAGTAATTAAAAAAGGAACTAGGCTTAGTTTACCCGTTACATCACTGGAATAATAACATATATTTAGGTAGTGTAGACTGTCTGAGTTTACAAAAAGGACTAACATGTTAATATCATCTTTGGATGTTTACAAACTTACAAATAAATCAATGAGAAGTAACATGAAAAATATACAATGCGCTTTCAGTCTTTTAAGAATTACTCAATGGTGCTAAAACTTCTATTTAGAGTTGAATCATTAGACTTTGGAAATGGCTTTACCATCAGGTAGTGACAGCAGATGTGAATTAGACTTGCACATCCTTCAGTGAAAACAAATGTCGTACCACTCTTTCCCTCTTACTAGGACAAAGCTCCAGGATGAACTGTTCACACAAGTTGATTGACTAAATAGAACCCCCACTAACTATCTTCTCACGACAGGGATGAGCCCAGGAACAAAAGAAGCTCAGCCAATCCTCTTTCCTCAATTCCTTACAAGCATTGTTCCCTAAAGTGCTTCCAATAAACTTAACTGCATGCAGATTTCTTTCTGGGGATTCCAACCTTAAGTTGTAGCCACAAACAAAAGAGCTAAGTGTGCTTATCAAAAGCCCCAAGGGGAAGAAGATGCTTTATAGTTACATGGGATATGGGATATAGAGTCAAGGAAAGGTGATGAGAATGGATGAATTTGATTAAGGGCTATGAAGTGTCATATGGAGAGACAGGGAAAAAAAAGGCTGAATGAGATGATTCAGAGAGACTGAACCTATATTCATATAGTGTTTTATTGATATGATTGTCATAGCTGGGTGAGATATTGTGGGTTAAATCTTTATAAGATAATTAATACATTCCTTGCGTGGCAGCTCAGTGAACATAGAATTGGAGGTCAGAATGCTATAGAGCTTGGAAATAGTCTCACTAGTGGCTCAGCAGTGATGCCCACATGGTCAATGGGACTCCTGTGTGAGGGATAGAAATCTATAGCAGCAAGGGCCACACAACACCCACACTGCAATGATAGGCAGATATATCAGGCACAAGTGTTGGAGTCAGTCTTTATCCCTCATAAAGCAGAGTTAAGGGGAAACTAGGAAGGGACCAGAAAAAAAAATCAAGGGAAGTTATTCCAGTCTTAGAATAAATGAAGTAGGAAACTGAAAGAGTCGCTGAGGCACTGCGAATAGGGTAGGAATAGAGATACAGGAAATGGAACATAATTAGGTCTAGTATCTGATAAGTTTAGCAAGAATGACTGAATTTTGGATCTGAGAGAGCTAGACTAAAATGATGTTAATTATAATTTTTTGTTTTGATTATATGATGATAATTCCCAAATCCCTATGTCCACCCCAAGCGCCTTTTGAAATCTCTAGACCCATGTTTCCACTGGAAATCTTCATTAATGCTCTATTTATATTAAGCGTGTGGGAAATTAATTTTTTTTCTCCAAACTTCACCATCAAATCCCCACTTTTGGTTAATTTAACCACTTCCCAGCTATAATATTTGTCCCTGTCAATATTATACAAACATGAAGATAGTCATCTTTTATGAAAAAGAGAGCGAGCAGCTTTTAATTCTAGTCAAGTGGGAGTTAGGAATGTGGTGGAGAGTGGGTGCTTCTAGTTTGTCTTTAGTTCATTCTCAAGCCTTCCTGATCCCACTGCTGTGACCCATTGTCATCATAGTCTCCAAATTGATACAGAAACTATGTCTGCACCTCCTGGTACCTGGACTTGACCCTCAAACTTTTAGGACTTTGGTGTGTTAGAAACCTGATCCAAGTAGCTACTCTGTGTCTTCAGTGTCCCGTTTTAATAAGTTCCACAAATTAGTTTTACTTTGGCATATTTAGGAATTCGGTGGGTTAGAAACCTAATCCAACTAGCTACTCTGTGTCTTCAGCACCCTGTTTTATAAGTTTCACAAATTAGTTTTACTTTGGCATATTTGATCACAAAAACTAAGGAGAAAGTGCTGGAGGAAAAAAATTGTATTTCATTTTATTGAACCTCAAACCACTAAAAAATCATTTGATAATCTCTTTGAACAGAACAATGTTCAGCTCAGTGGAATCAAAGATGATGCAAGTAGTGGATCACCTGGCAATTACTTCCTTAGCTTTCATACCGGAGGAGAATCACCATTCATCAGTGTTTCCCAGTTCATTAAGTTGAAGGGCACTGCTGATAGCAGAGAGACTCCTTAGCCTGTCACTCTGCCAGAAAGAATGTTGAGCACAAGAAAAAATAGAGTTCCCAGTGGGCTAAACTTGAGAAGTGGCTCAAGGTTATCTTTTATTTATTAATTTATTTGCTAAATCCATATCAAACACTTTCTTTTATGTCCCTTGTCTTCCTATTTTTCATCTTCTACATCTTTACCTTATCAAGTACTTACTGTTCTTGTGACTTCTTTTTTTCTACTCATCACGACTTGCTCTCAGATTTTTTTCATCCATACTAACTTTTTAAGCAATTAAGGTATTACCTTTCTTCAGCAACCTTGCAATTAACCTTGTAATCCAAAATCTTAACTTAAAAAGTAAAATATATATCAATCATTGAGAATTTAGGACATCTGGGCCTTCCCAATCTCTCTGAAATCACATCACATAATTAATCTATGTAATAGGCTTGCCTTAAGTCTTCATGTCCAAGGAAATGGGAAAACTAGAAGTGGATTACTATAGAAGGAAATGTGTGAGAAGAGAGCAGCAAAGAAATTTCATTGAACAGGTATCTGTATAAAGTAGCAGGGACTTCGGTGTTTGAAAGAGTAGACTTTGAGGCTCAGTTGCAAAACCAGTTGTGAAGGTCAGCTACGGCCTTCAACAAGTTATAACTCTTAATAACTTATTTGTACAATGAGAATAATAATAGTACATGCCTCTTAGAGTTGTTGTGAGGGCTATATGACATATTCTATGCATAGTATTTAAAGGACCGTGCTGGTACACCATAATGGTTCCATAAATGTTTATGAAGATGAGAAAGAAAAGAGAGAGGACATGAAAAAGGAGAAGGAGGAGGGCAGAAAGGCCTTGAATTTGATTGGTCTTTGAGAGAGTTATATTAATGTTACTAAAGCAAGATTGATTGCCATGTGCACCCCCCTAGTTTGGTTGCTCAGCTCTGCTAAATACTACTGTTTATCTCCAGCCAGACTGGCACATTTTGGCATGACAACAGTGACTGTGCTCTGGCTCCAAGATTCCATTCTTGTTCTCTACTCGACCTTGAAGCAAAGGACCCTTGTAATTTAGCCATCGCTTTTGTTTTTTGTGTTTTTGCTTTCTCCACATTTTATGGAGGCTTAGTTGGCAAGATGAAAGAAAGACTAGGTTCTATAACTCCTTGAACATAATTGTTCTCCCATTCTTTTGTTTAAAAGTATTTATTGAAGATTAGCATATGTCAGGTATTAAGTTCTGAGGATTCATAGGTTCATATTAATGTGTAAACTCTAGTGTTAATGGAGTTTACAATCTAATGAAGGTTCTTCTGGTTCAGTTGTCACATTCTTCTACCTTTTCTTCCACCCCATAGATCACTCCATCTCAACCTCCTTTGTGATTTCTACCTCATCTTGTACCATCTTCTCTAGCTATTCACTCCCTCAGTAGAGGACCTCATCAATTTCTCTGCATTTAAATGTCATCTTTACAGTGATGACTTCTTAATTTATGTCTGTAGCTAAACTTTTCTCCTGATCTCCAGACTTTCAAATCCTACTTAACCTTTCTAGTTGGGTGGTTCACATACATTTTAAACTTTATATATTTGAAATATGTCTTTTCCCGTTAAACCTGTGCTGTCTCTTTCATGGTCGTTTCTATTTTGGAAAATTATGCCATAGTTCACTTACACAAGCCAGAAAAACATGTCCATTAATTTGCAATTATGGCTCTGTCTGATCTCCAGTCTATCACTCTCCCCTTTCTCTTTATAATTTAGCCATCTTAGATTTTTTCTACTTCCTCAAATTCACAAAGCTTTACTGACTCAGGCACTTTGCTTATGGCATTTTCTTTATTGGAAGCATTCTTTTGCTATTCAGAAAATGGCTATGGAATGATGATGGAGAAGATAGATTTCAGGTTTAAAATGTTCTACAAGAACCACATAATTCTCTTTTATCTCATGTATTATGAGTGTATGTATTTGCATTTATTGATTTTGATACCATATGTGTGTGGTTTTGATTGTGACCTCTGTCTACTTCTAACACCTGGTTATAGTTACATGGGGATAAAATACACCCATTTGGACCCCTGTTGGGCAAACATCTAGTTAGATTGCTGCTCTTAAGTGGAGACAAGTTTAGGTTTTTAGCAATGTTTACAGAATATCCCCACTTAGCATGGGCATAAAATGGAGATCCAAAAATGATGGAGTTTCATTTTTAATACTGTAAAATTAATATTAAGCACAGCTGATGAATAAAAAGGGTGGCATCTGTAGAAGAGTTAAACTCTTTAAAATGCCCTTGCTGAAGGCTCTGTCCCATGTTGTATTCTTTCTGCAGGGAACACCATAGATTTTTGACCATATTGCTCTGTAGTAAAGCTCAGTGCAATAATAAACTTCTTCAAGTGTATGACTAAAAGCCATCTGAATGGCTTTGCAGTTGTTCAGCTCATCATTCTTCATAAACTTCCATGTTGCAATTCCATTTGTTTCTTGGTTATTTTGTACTGTTTCCCTTGAGTGGATGTCTGTCAATTCCTTCATATCTGGATCTAATTATAGACCACACTTTATATGAATCTCATTATCTGTCTCTACATGTGCTCTGCAGAAGACGCAGTTATTAATAAGAGTTTGAATGTGGCTTTTCATTTTCAAATTGTTTTGTCCTTTTACCAGGCAATCCTCAGTAACATAAATTCCAACTCTAATCCCAACTCTGGCTTTTAGAGAAACATTGAGAAAATGGGGACACCAGGAGGTGGAATAAATTAGTTCTTATAAGTAGACAAAATTGGGGGCAACCGAACAGGACTAGCTGCTATGTGGTATAACTTCAAGGGTACAAGGGAGAACCTTTGTTCAAAAATCTTTGCCTTGATTTAATGAGTCCTGCTGCTCTGTCACTACTATCAAAAAGAGTGGTGCATTTAAGTTCACATATTGCTGTGGAGTTTTGTTAAATTTTAACTGCCATTTTACTGTAACCCCTCTTTTTGTAAAAACAAAACAAAATAAAACAAAAATTGAAAATAAAAACAAAGACAAAAACAAAAACCACTTTGATTTCCTTTTGGAGAATCAGCCTTTCCTACCATTAATTTGTGTTTATCTGCAGGTGCTCCACATGCACCTCCAGGTGTGACACATGTGACTCAAGTCTGGCCTTTTCACATTTCATGTCTCCTTCCCTGAAAGAATTAGTTTAGAAATGAGGACACATTCTGAGCTGTTCTAGTAAGAAAAAGTCTTGAGTCTCGTGAACAGCTACCAGGCAACAATACTTAACTGGAAAAGAACATGCTAATGTACTAGAGCCATCTTTTTTTTTTTTTCAGAATGCAAAACTTTGTTATTAACTGGTTTCAATAGGAAAATGAGTGGGTATACCTAGAAACATTGATAGCATATCCCCCAGCAGCAAGGAGGGTGGGAAAGGCAGGCAGGAAGGTTGGCCGAGGGTACTTTCTTATCTGACCCAGAAGTGGGATCCCAGGGAAAGAGCCAGGTTCCTTCTACCTAGCTGTGAACCCTTTGACTACCTCACCCCAAGAAGCCCAGGACAATAGCTGAGCAGCCAAGGACCTGAGGGGAGGGGGATAAAGGGGTCCAGGATGTGACCCATTTATGCTGACATCACCAGGGGGGCATCATGGGCTGAGGGTTCTGCAGATAAGACCACCACAGCAGAGATGGACAGCATGAAGTTACTAATTTGCTTAGTGTCCTCTGAGCTCCAGGATTTGGCCAAAGCTGATGAAGGAGCAGTAGATAGCAACCCAAGGCCACCACTTCAGTTTAAGCATCATGCTGTACATGCTGAAGATTATGCCAGGCAGGTTCATGTTGTCTGGTGTCAGGTAATCCAAGGCTGGATTATACTTGCTCAGTGGAGGCTTGTACCTCAGTACTTTGTTTGGCCTCTTTGGGTCCAACATATTATTTGTGGTACTAGAGCCATTTTAATTTCAATTTTATTATTTTTTAAAGTTCAAGATGAGTCATATCAGAGAATGCAGTTAGTTCAGAGGAGGTAAAGCTGTGAGAAGAAAAGAGAGAAACCAGGTTCTGTTGCCTTTATTTAAACTCCAGGATTCATTCATACCTAATATTATACTATCATTTTTATTTTTAAATTATGTGAATCAAAAAACTTGCCTATGTTTAAGAAAATTTCATTTGGGTTTCTATTGGTTGCAACTGAAGGACACTTCATTGGTTATTTATATTCTAATTTCCATTGATTCCTTTTCTAAAAGTGAAATTTGATAATGAGAAATTGAAGAAAAGTACAATAGCAATGAATGTTGAGCACATATGGAAATAAACCTAGTGAAGAGAAAGGGGAGAGAATGTTCTTTGAGGTTCAGATTTAGAATTGAAAGTCTAGGGCTTTTAATTTGTGCTGGGACCCATTAAATATAATCCCTCTATTTGAAACTTCTGACAAGTGCAACTATTTAAAAATGCAGCAGAAGACATCATAGAATAAACAGCTAAGACTATGGTATAGTATATGAGATTGGCTGAATTGTACGTTCCCAAATTCATATTGAAGCCCCTCCCTTCAGCACCTCAAATGTAACAGTATTTGGAGATTAGGCCTTTAAAGAGGTAATTCAGTTAAAATATGGCTTTTAGAGCAGACTCTAATCCAATCTGACTAGTGTCCCTATAAGGAGAGAAAATGCGAACACACAGAGAGACTCCAGGGATATGCATGGACAGAAAAAAGACCAAGTGAAACCGCAGCAAAGATGAGAGACCTCAGAAGAAACTAAACCTTCCAAGCACTGATCTTTAAATTCCACCCTCTAAAACTATGAGCAAATAAATTTATGTTGTTTAAACCACTCAATCTGTGGCATTTTGTTATGGAAGCCCTAGAAAATTAAGATAGGATACATTTCAAATTTATTGTTTAATCTCAGAAGTGGACATTAATTTCAAGAGTAAATGCATTGGGAGGGTTTGATAATTATTTAAAAAGTTGCATCAATTATGTGAAAGAATATAGAGTCGTCGTGAGAGAGTGGGCATTCCCAAATATAAGGCAAAATTCTGGAATGCATGATGCTTATAGTCAATTTGGGCACTTAAGCCACCTGCACATAAAACAAAAAGTAGATCTAATTAAAAAATGATAAATGAGTAGTACAATGTCTGTATTCTGGGGATGTTCAGAAAGTGGGAGTCACTTTAAACTGGAGTATTTAGAAATTTTTTTTTAGAGAGATGCATTTGAATTAGGTCTCAAAATTAGAAGAGATTTTAGTTAAGAGACATTCTGGACAAGGCAAGTTTTGACCCTAAAATAAGGAAGTACACAAGGTGTTTGGGGAATCAGAATAAACCAGTTAGGCTAGCAAAAGGAATTCCTATGGAGAGTAATGATAAAATAAACCCAGAAAAATAGTGTAAAGGCAGATTATGGAGAATTTGACTGTCAGATACATTAACTTGGATTAAAAACAATTTTTTTTTTTTTTAGGGCAAGAAATAGGAAGCCATTAATATAGTTTTTCAGCAGGGAAGTGATATGATAAGCACCTATCTGGGAAAAGTTCTCTTTTGGCATTCCAGAGGAGTGTGTCAAAAGGAATTCAAGGTGAGAGACTAGAGACAGGGGGATAGACAGTGTTGGCTATTTTCTACTCAAGGAAGATGTTGGGACGATGAAAATTCCCCTTAACTCTCACCTGGAAATATGTGCCCAAGTGTAACTTTCAGTTTGATTTGCCTAGGGCAATGTGAACAGCACATTAACTCTTTCTAAACATATTCTAAGTTCTCTTTTAAATGCTAAGTAAGTCCTTGTTCAACTAACTTGTACATGAGACTTGGCAAATTCTAATAATAATATACATTCCTGAAATAAAATCTTTATATTCTTCTGTTACTAATTCCCCCTGGTGCCCTTGCATAAAATGCATGAAATCTCCTCATTATTGCTGAAATGCCCTTGCCAATATAAAACTATTTCATTGTGGGAATTTTCCTTCAAACACCTGTTCCTTTTTAAAAAAATTGCAAATTCTCTCTAGTTCAAGGTTATCTTTCTTTCTCTCTCTTTTTTTTTCTGGTAACAAGAATTCAGCCTACTGAATCAGTTTTCTCATAGAGTCCACTGAGGAATGTACTGATCTGCTTTATCTTTCCAGATGTGGTTTAATTGTTTAACATAAAGACATATGTTGAGATTTAGGAAGAACTCCCTCCAGAACTCAGTATTATCATTATGTGCCAATTTAAAACCATCAATGATCAACCAGAGATCTTTTCTGCCCTTCAATTAAAACATACTAGATGGGCAGGATATGGTAAACCAGATGCAATAATTAAGAGGATAGTTTAACTATTCATATTGCACATTGCTGTTTGCTGCAGCATGACCATTAAATAAAAAGTAGAGCCAGGAAGGATTGTATGGCCTCATAAAAATTCCATTTGGCTTGGAAGTACAGTACCATTTTACATTAATGTTTAACACACTAAGAGATAATTACACAATCATGAGTCAGCTGTGTCATATAAGTAAATAAAGCTCAATGGAAAAAAAAAAGCCCCATTCTTAACATTGACCCTTTCCAAACAAATTAAAAAAAATATATTCACAACCCACATAATAAAATTCTCTTTGGAAGCCCCATCCCTTGGGAACTGCAGGGGGCAGCATGGAAAATATATTAATATTATGTTCCACATACACAGGAAATCATTTTCCCTGGCAGCTCCAAGATTTTGCAACAAGATCTATTATCTAGGAAGAGTAATTATTTGGCAGATCCATTAAGTGATATCAAAGGGTTGCATAGGATTTATTAAGTTGCATGGTGAGATAAGTTATTACTTTCTATTTAGGTGATTACGGTAAGGTATCCAATGAAAATCACATGAAAGGCTTTTGCATTATACAGCATATAGCAGTATAAATTATCCAGCTAATTATTTCTGCTGAAGATAATCACTTTGCCAAATATTCCAACATTAAGCATTTATCTTGAAAATATTTATTATACCATTTTGAAACTATCCTTCTCTCCCTCTTTTTCTCTTCATTTCTTTCCTCCTCTGCAGAATAAAGACATCTTTCTGCTACCTAGTTTGTTAATCACGAATTCCTCTGTTTTGGAGTGGATGTGTGGAAGTTTAAACATATTAGTAATTTTTTTCTTATGAAGGACAGAGGTATCTAACTTCTTTTTGATAATGGGTAGTTAAGCCCTTTAAAATATCTTTTTTGGGGGCATTTTTAAAGGTCCCTTAAATGAGAGTGGCTCAGAATTCTCTTGTCTCCAATTAAGTTGTCGAGGGAAAAGGTAACCAGGGTTCTCTTAAGGGCCTGACATGCAGGGCAAGAACTAGCTGTTAACTTAATGAACCAATCAAAGGAATTTATAAAAAGGTGGCAGACATGGGGGTTTCAGAAAAGCAACTGAAAAGGAAATGAATCAGTTATGTGAAAATCAAGGAAGTGAGTTAAATCAAACCTACTGAACTAAGCAGCAATAATTTCATTTGAATTGAATCTGACCTTAGTTTTTGAGGATTTTATAATAAAGAATTATGTACTCAGCTCCTTTTGGCTTTCAATCAAGGAGTTAAATCCCAAACCTTAAGGGTTAGAAAAGTCCTTTTCACCTCAATTACATGTGATTCATTTCTTAATATTTGTGTCTGTAAACTCCCATGTTGTCTTTTATGGAAGGGACATTTTAATCTAAACCTGCAACTCAACCATGTTAATGAGCCACTTGGAGGAGAGCCCAGAATTATGCAAGATGGAGAGACACTCCTATCATGAACTTTCCAAGTTAGGGTGTTAGGTAGTATGATCCAGTGATGAGTTATATACAATGTACAGTCATATTCTTATAATACAAATTCATAAAAGCCAATTGCATATGTTTACAGAGTGTGAATTTTCCTAATGCACTGTGCTAATTTTTGGCAGAGATTATAAATTTATACCACAACACCATAGCTAGGGTCAGTTGCTAATAAGTATTATCATGAAAAGGCCATCTTGTTGGAGAATAAAATAGAAAATGATTGTAGTTTACTTCTATTCTTTAGTTTACTTTGTAGTGAGCATATGGTTGCTCAGTCATCTTTTCATAATAATTCTGCTAGTCCATATGGCCAGAATAGGACTAGCATCCTTATCCTCATTTCTTCATGGGTGGGCATGTGATCCAACTCAGGCCAATGAGAATATTTTCATTCTCTGAGCTCTTGGTAGAAGATGCTGACTATTTTTCAGTAAACTTGATAGTAAGAATGCTGTGGTCATCTCATTGCCACATTAAGAGAGCCGTTTGGGGACAGGGTTCAAGCAGAATGAAGCAAACAGGAGAAAAATGAAAAACAGGATCGTGATGACAGGTGACTTGCCAGATCATGGTTGAATTCAGCTTTTTTTTTTCAACGTTCTGGTGTTTTGAGCCAATATTTTTCCTGTTTTGGTTAGGTTTTTGTCATATGCATCCTAAAAGAACCTAATGCAGTTTTCAAAAAAGAAACATTAACAGTGTTTGAGATAGCACTATCTGTTTCAAGTTTTCATGGATGAAAATGACTCCAGAATGGTTCTGAGATTTTTCAGTTGATACTAAATGCTGGTAGGTAGGACAGATTCAGCTTGTAGGTCATTCCAGATTATGTATTTCTTATAGCTTCATGGGTACCTTCCCAGAGATTTTAGTTAAGTATATTTGTGCTAGGCACCTCAGGAATTTACATTTTTAATGAGCTCCCTAAAGGTACTGATAACTGATAGACTGGAAAAGAATAAATGAGTCATATTATTATATTTACTGTAAAGAAGAGACAGTGTGACCAATTCAAGACCCTTCAGAACATTGGGTGATGGTGATTAATGCCATGGTAGAGGGCTTTCCTGAATAACGGGCCCACCATTTTATTAGAACAGTAGTATATAGAGTTTGTAATGAGGTTAGGATCTTTCAGTCCTAACTTTTATGCGATGCATTAATTTACTCTATTATATCTCTATTAAGATTCACTTAGCTTTTGCTTGACTACTTCTATCAATGTTTATTATCTTCAAAGATATCTCATTTCATTTGGTTAGAAGGTTTTCCCTCATATCGAACAGATTATTATTGTTGCTTAACTTTAAAGTATTATACTAACCTAAAGATTTATAGAGTGAGTTGTTACTCTCCTCCATATGATACACGTTTATGTATTTGAGAACACCTAGCAGAACTTGACAGCTGTTTTTCTTTGGGGATATCTTTTGTTAGTTCTTGTAACCATATCATTTATGCCATAGCTCCCTAAAATATTTCTATTCTGGTTGCTGTTTTCTGAATGTGCTTCAATTTACTAATCCTGCTCAAGAAGTACTTCTTAGAATCAAATACTATACTTGAGATACCACCTGAAAGCACAGAAAGAAATACCAGTATTTTTTCTTGTTCTAGACGTTAGATTTCAATTTATATAATTTAAGATAACTTATTAACTTGTTTTGGCAGCCTCATAAGAGAATTAATTTGCTTTGAATTTGTTCTTCTAATTGTTGAATTCTATACTACTATTGATTTTGAGACAATTTGGTTTAGTAGGCTTATCAGTGACTTTCATTATTACACTATAATATACTGTATATGAAAAACATCTAAAGTATTGCTGCTAGTCAGTGGTCATAAAAAGAGTTACTCTATAATTTATCATTCAAATTGCAATTCTTTTGAGAATATAAGGAGGTACTTTTAATAATTACTCTAGTATAAATAGAAACTGACCCAGCCAAACTGAGATTATGGTTCCCCTAACTATGGAGGAATTAGAGCTAATATTTACATACGCTTCAATTTAAAGGAAAATAAAATCAAACTCATCAGCTTGAAACCTTTTGTAAACTACTGAATAAAAAACCTCAGTAGTTTAACTCGATTTGCTTGACTGTGGTTTATGAACTTAGTAGAACCATTTAATCATGTTTCTCAATTCTGCCCTTTTACTACATGTGAACTTTAAAGATTCCTTCTCTGACGCAGATTTCCAGGTTGGCTAACCTCCTTTCCTTCAGAGAAATAGGTGTTCTAAACCAGCACCTCCAATTTCCAGCAAGCTTTTACAGGCATTTCTCTTTTTCCTCAGTTATCTTATGGGGTCTGTTTTCTCCCCTGTGAAATACTATGGCCAGCTGAGGTCACTGGCAAGTACTTAACTGGCTGAATGCTGTGTGTCTGGGTTCCACCTATGGCCTTCAAGCTAAAGATCAGAATTCCAAATCCTTCTAAAATTCCCTTTGTGTGTAACAGGGAAGAGCTTGTAGGCTAAGAGCCAAGTTGTCCTCACCTCAACTCAATGCTCATTATCTACTTGGGAACAGGCAGTTAAAAAAAAATGCAATCCAACCCTTTCTTTAAATAAACTTTGTAAAATATCAGATTTAAAACAAAAGTCTTTTGTGATTGTTTTGTTTTTTACCCTTCCTCTCTGGATATTGCATATGGGTTGTTTCCTGCCTTGTAGTCAGAGCCAGACTCTAGGCTTGCGTAAAATTGCAAAGGTTAAAAAAGAAACATGCTTTTGGGTGATGCTGAAGGTTCAAGGAATGGAGGTCGAGAGTAAAGATGACTTTGAAGTCAAAGATTACTTACTCGATTCTGCTTGGTGTTTTGTAGCAATGTCTTACTAATTGTTAATATCTTCTGAAAATTTATTTATAAGTAGAAGGCTAGATTTCCAGGTCATTTTAAAATTAAGTTTATACAAATGTTACATAAAAATGTAATTTATTTCGCATCGTAAAAGAGAGAATGAATATCTTGTTTCTGTTTCTCTCCTTTGGCATTCTAAACACATCAAAGAAAACATACGATCTCCATAATCTCAAATCTTATTTCTGAGGCTATGGAGACATATACCAAAAGACTTAAATTTGAACACTAATATTTTTACTTTTAAAATCAGAAACTTCCTATTGAAGAATCTAAGTAACAGGAAGATGAACTCAAATTATCTACTTGTTTTTGATTTATTTCAAATGCACTAAATGCTTAAGGGCTTCTAAGCTCATGTACAAAGTATAAGTGCTACAGTAAACTCAAGCCAGGAGTCTGTCCACTCTGCATGGAGCCAGACCCAAAAGATTTAATCTTATCTACATTTCCCAAAAAGTGAAAACACTGAAACTAAATCTGTGTTTTTGAGAAGTGGCCAAGGAAACCAAAAAAAAAAAAAGAAAAAAAAAAAAAAGAGAGAGAGAGAGAGAGAATGAGAGAGATGCAAAAATCATAGCAACACACTCAGCATGGTAACACTATGTGTTTGGCTCAATTCCAGGTCACATTTTTCCTGGATGCCAGGTTGGCAGAAGGGTTCTTGCTGTATCTGCTATATCATCCACATATGCTTCCTTTGATACAAGCAGGTCAAATGCCCCCACTTTCTAAAAGGGATGTGCCATTAATTCATCATTGGCAAAGCTGTTTCTAAGAGATATCTTTTAAGAGAAACTAAATGGATTTTTTAAGATTCTGAACATAGACTGTATTTGGTGATCAGAATGTGGGCAAGAAATGTCCCATTTTTTAGCTGAGGAAGCTACTGTCTCAATAGCTTTAAGTTCATCACATTGGTTCAATGAGGTAAGCAAAGAGATAGTACGCTTATTGTTGCCACTCCCCAGATTTCACCTCTCTCCAGCCTAATAAATATATGTAAAAAATCTGCATTGACTTGAAAAATGCCCAACTGCTTTTAGACAGATCCTATGATGTCTTTCATGACTCAGCTAAATTTTAAGCAATCCTTTATACCATGGATAATAATTTATACTATTTCTCAATTAGGACACTTGGGCTCTCTGAATGATGAATATAAACTTAGCAAAGCTTAAAATCTATTTTAGTTTCTTAATTTTGGCACTTACTCCATTTCTTTGTTGCTATTTAGTGATCCTAGAGTTTTTATTATTATTATTCCAGAATATAGAAGATTAGATCATTAAGAAAACATTTTCAGCTCTGTTCTTTTTTTTTTTTAACTTTTAAAAAGTTTATCTGCTCATTTATTGCACTATTTCTAAAGAAAAAGAGTGTGGGATTTAATATATAGTGCAAGTTTTTGAAAATAAAAGATAGGGAAATATTTTATCTAACGTTTGGAGCTATTGTGATTATCAGCAGAATAGTGGGTATGATAGTGTTTTGTAAGCATTAAGCATTGCATTATTAAGACTTATTCTTTCTTTCATCATTCTTGTTTAATATTATATTATATCCTGGGCATAGTGTTCAATGCCACCTATAAAAATATGCACCAGACACAGTTTTGCCGTGAAGAAGCTTACTTCCTATTGAAGATGTGTTCCAGCACATGATCATCATCACTGTTATTTATTGCATGTCCAATATGAATCAGGCTGTTCCTGGCCCAAGGAAAAAGTGATGAGGAAATCAAAGTCTCTGCCCTCTTTGGATTTAGGAAGACAGTAAATAAGGAAACAGACATATACTTTCAGATATTTGATAAAAATTGTGAAGAAAATAATGCAGGATAAAGGGACACAGTATTAGGTGAAAGTTTTTAATAGGGTGATCAGAGAACCCCCCCCCCCAAAGATGATATGTGAGTTAGGACACGAATGATTTTGAAGAAGAAGCCATGCAAAGACCTGGGGTCAGAAAAGTAGAAGAAAGTGGTAGATTAGACGCTGAGTGAAGAGAGGAGAGGTCAACTCTTAAATAGCATTGACAGGCTGGTTAAAATTAGGAGTGAGAATTGAGCACTACGTGAGTAAAATGAAGGTCCTCGAAGGTTTTGTAAGAGCGGTCTGAAAAATTTTTTTGGGGGGGAAAACTGATTGGAGTAAGATAAAATTCAGTATTAACGAGGTAGTATATTTGGTGAAGCCACCAAATATAGATAAAATTTTAGAAGTTTTGCTTAAATTTCTAAAAACAGTGCAGTACTTCCTGAGAGACATAAAATTAATCTAGAACTTTTGAAAATTCTAGGTCAATGGTTTTTAAACTTTTGGTTTTAGAATGCCTTTATATGTAATAACATGTTATATATAGTTATTGATACTGTATTAGAATTTAAAATGTTGAAATATTTAACATATAAATTGATTATAAATAACAATAATAACAATCACATGTTAACTTAAATAACATTTTTTGATGAAAAGTAACTATTTTTCAAAGCAAAAAATAGTGAGCCAAGTTTTACACAATTTTACAAATTGGCTTAATAGAAAAAAGATGGATTTTCATATCTGCCTCTGCATTCAATCTATTGTGATATATTGTTTTGGTTAAGTATGTGAAGATCAGGCCTCATACAAATATGCATTTTAATAGGTTTTTCTGGTCATTGTGAGTATATCATGTAGTTTATCCTTGGAGATCGAAATGAGAAATGCAAATAATGTCCTTTTATCTTTATAAAAATAATTTCGACCTTATGGACACCCTGAAAGTGTCTTGGTTCCCTCAGTTGTTGCTAGACTACATTTAGAGAACCACTGAACATATTTTATATCCAATAGCATCTGAGTTTTGTTTTCTATGAAAAGTTGGGTAAAAAAAGTGAAATAATGATAGAGTTTGTGAAAAGCCGAAGTTTCTTCCACCTCCCAAAGAACACTAGTTTAATAACTTTATTATTTAAACAGAGTCTTATAGGGTATACCAGCTATGAGATTTGCTGTGTGGTATTACTCCCAACTGTTAACTAAAGGTACCATAAGTTAGGTGGTAGCCTTTTGTTGCAGCCTTATTGGGGTATAACTGACAAATAAAGATCACACACACACACACACACACACACACACACACATTTAAGGTATACAATTTGATGTTTTGATATACCTATACATTGCAAGATGATCATCACAAGTTAACATATCCATTACCTCACTTGCTTACCTTTTTTTCTTTTTTTGTAGTAAGAACACTTACAACCCATCCTTTTAGCAAATTTTGAGTATACAATACAGTATTGTTAATTATAGTCACTGCAGGTGGTAGCTGTTCTTAAAGCGTTTCCCATGACTAGTGCTTTCCTATGATTAGTAACGGATTTTAGAAATTATTTGTCCTTTTCTTTCAGTTATGAATTATTTTGAGGTGATAGATGGGTATGTGCTAAAATGCATGAATTTTAATGTGTTTCTTTATTTTTCATGTCATAAAATTAGAGATGAAAGAGACCTCATGAGTTGTGCAGTCCATCACCATGGCATAATATCATGGTTCTTTCCAGAAAGGCTTTGTCTGGCTCAGCTTTAAATGAGAAAGGCAATTATACTCCCATTAGTTCCCTTGGGAGACTGTTCCACTTACTGATAGATTTCCATTTTGAAATGTTGCCCAACATCAAGCCCATGTTGGTTGAATACTATTAATCCTTTGCTAGATAAGCCCCGTGTGATTACCTCTATGAAAGAACTTCACCCATATCACTTTCTGGGTAAATGTTCTTCTAACAAGCAAGCAATCTGTGGTCTATGAGCTGCACGACACAACTGGTTATGAGCCCACCCTGCACACTGACTTGTAAGTTCTCTCCTGTTGAATCATGTGATATAAAATTCATTATATAATTGTTGAAAGATTTCTTCAAGGATCTTCACTAAAAGGGTATTTAGGGTTATCACATATAGAAAACAGGTGAATGGGTAATCTTATTTAGTAAGAAAATTTTTACAAACCAAAAGGAATGAAGTGTTGCTGAGTTACTCAACATGTTAATCCAGCAATTGCTGCAAGTGATTTTATTTTTAGAGTCACCTTAGGAAAATGACTGTCCTCTGAATAAGTAAATAAATATGTCAGGTATTTGTAGTAATAATAATGATGAAATAATTTCATAAACTTTTCAAATATAGACAACATTTTTTAAATTTCTATATCAGAAAATCAAGATAGAAATTTCCAGAGGCATGCTTCTAAAAAGAATAAAATTTGTATGCCTTGAGAAAATTTGTATGGCTTATTTAAACATTATTTTGTGAAAGCATAAGTTTGAATTCCCAATTTCTTCAATTTTAGTTGATTGGGTTATGGTTTAGGAGATATTATTCTGTCCCCTCTTTCTTGCATTTAAATATTTATTTCCATTTACTCATAAATCTAGATGATTTTGTATTCACTTTGAAAGTAATTTCAACAAATCTCTTGATGTAGTTCAGTAAACATCCTCATATAAAATGATCTCTAAGTTATTTCTTAAGAGGCAGATTTCCCCCCTTACTGATCGAACTTCATGATTTCTTCAAGTTAAGAAGAGGAAAAAGTAACAAACTATAAATGAAACTATGCATATTTTATTATTCCTGTGCTTACCACTTGGACAGAATGCGGTTGTTTTTTACTAATAAAGAAGCCTTTTTACCCCCCTTCCTCCCCATACATGGCTTTGGTTGGTTTTGTTTCTCTTGTTGTTGTGCTGTCTTTAAAAGAAAATGTTTGCATGAGTCTGTGAAGCAATAATGAAAAACAGAGGTTGGAAGTTCCCTTTCTTCTCTCCCAGATGTGAGGCAAGGCAAATGCTCCACATGATGTTTTGAAAAGAAATCCAATTCTTTTCTGTTAAAAGCACAAAAATAAAAATAAAAACAACCGTAAAGCCAAAGGCCCTTCAGTGGCTGCTGAAAGGGATCTGTTTATTTAATTCAAACTGGAAAGGCAAATAATCCATTATTTTCCTTTTTAGAAATAGCACTTTATCATCTTTAGGATTTGTTTCACAAAATGTATGGTAAAGCCAATGTCAATACCCAGTAACCCTATTATATACCTGCAAACATTTATATTCTTTACCAGGAAATGAATTAACAGAAATGGAAAGCAAGAGTGAGACAGGAGGGCAGCGTCCTGCTGTTGAGTTAATCGGAAAGGTCAGCTGCTGGAGCCTGATAAGTTTCACCAGAATATCTGCCTTAGGGTACCACGGATCAGCATCAAGGAGCCATAGCACAGCGATGTGCATATCAGCAACAAGGGAGGCTCCTTATCATGGAGCGTGCGCAGTAAGGTCCAAGAGGGTTCCCAAGGTGACTTTTGCTGATTTAAATACTAAAAATCACACCCAAGAGTGGAGACTTACCATGCTAATGAGACATAAGACACATGAAGAATCATGTACTCATACTGTGCAGGTGCCAAGGAACCTCCCTCCTCCATTACATATGACTAGATAGCTTTTACTCAGCTGAGCTCCTTTAAAAACCCTGCCCCAACTTCTCTCTGGGAGCCACATGGACCTTGCCTTTCTCCGTGTTGGTTCCCTTGTGCACAAGCTTAATAAACTCTTGCCTCTTGCCTTAACTTTCTTGTGGTGATCTCTCTTGATTTCTGTCCTGAGAGATCAAAGAACCCCCGGAGCTGGTAACAAGGTTATTAAACTCATAGAAGAATATTCTGATTATCTTTGCTAGTTCAAATCGTTTTAAACTCTTGGGCATATTTTTAACTCTATAAATTTATTTAGAAGAAAAGAAAAAGTAAATTTAGCTGTCACCTTAAGCTTGTCTGTATATATGTGTCTAAGTATGAATTACAATTTCTCTTTGGCAAATGCAAAAATGAGTAGTGTACATTTACAGTTAGCACAGAAATATTATTAATCATTTCAGACTAATGGTCTAATAGCTGTTGACCTTGACAATTAAGTTTATGTTGCAGAAATTAAGCACACTATTTGAGTTACTCACCAATTTGCACAAAATTATGGGCGCTCACTATTCCAAATGTGATATTTAAGAAAGCAGTCATTCTCTTATGGACTCTGGAAATATCAAAATGAACCCTAAACTATTCAGTGGAGCTAAAAGGGCTGCATGCCACATACTTAATATCATTTATTCATTCATACATTCATTCATTCACTTTTTTATTAAGAATTCACTTTTTTATATACAAGGTGCTGTATTACATATTGGACAGGATAAATATTGATTCTTATTTTCTCTTTTTGCCCAATTATATGTGAAACTCATGTGGTTCTTGCCTCCTGTATTCCTTGAATATGACAAAGGCTGAAAAGGAATGAGAATCAATTTAAAGTGATGAAGACATAAAGGCCATCAGTACATTTTGAAATTATAGTTTTCAATACAGTGGTGAGGTGACAAATTAAAGGACATTAAACAAGAAAGAGTTAAAATTAAGCTGAGGCTGAGGTATGGTAATACAGTTTACAGACTTTTTTTTTTCTTAATAAAAGTAAGAAGTGTATTTGGAAACAGAAAATATGACAAGTCCCCACCAAATGAAGGAGACTTGCTATGTGTTCAATCTGAGAGGAAAATAAAAGTAATAATGGAGGAAAATATCTGGAAGATGCTGCTGCTGGGGATTGTGGTGGTGATTTATATATCGCTAGATAATCTGAGTAAATCTAATTCCTTGAGGAAATAGGGTAAATGGATGTAAATGTTCCTCATACCTGGGGTGCTCCTCTGTGACCATAGTACTGTCCATAGGTGGATACTGCATGGGGATAGGGATCTGCAAAGCCCTTACCTTCATTGAAAGGCCAGCTATTTGTCTCTTGTTTTGCATAACTACCTCTCTAAATTTCAGAATAGACTACTGGTTATCCTATACTCTAGCCAGACTGTGAGGCTTGGTTTCTAGATACTACACTAACAAGTTACCTAAATTCTGTATTCCTTGGTGACATTACTTGTAAAATGAGAACGTTAGTAACAATTTTCATAGGTCACTATACATAAAGCACTTAGAAAAGTTCTGGCACCTAGTAAATGCTTATTATTATTTTTATTGAAACTTTATGCTCTCTGTGTTATTAGTCTCTTTCCATTAATCATATCAACAGGTTTATTCAAATGATTTGCAAACACCCTGTGGCTTTTATATCCCAATAATGAGGCTTTCAGAAAAATTCTAGTTTAGTCCACTCTACCATTCTAAACTAAGAGTTTGTTAAATGGGGTTTATGATACACTCAAATAATTCATATACTTTAACAATTGGCACGTAAATTCCCTTTGCAGTAAAAGGCTTTGCTCTCTCTAATATGGGTAATTCAGCTTTTATCATGAAATTTATTTTTTCTCATTACTAAAATTTTCTCCATGGTTACATAAAAATGTTTTAAAATTTTCTGTCTTTAAAAGATTCCTTTTCAACCTCATATTTTCCTCTAGCTAGCACCCATTTCTATCTTTCATTTATGGAAGCGCCTTAAAATAATTATCTATACTTATTGTCTCAAATTCATTTCCTTTTGTTCTTTCTTGAGTTTGATCCAGCCAGAGTTTTACCTCTACTGTTCGCTGATACAGCTCTTTTCAAGGTCACCTAAGACCTCAATACAGCTTAATTTGCTGGTGAATCTGACATTCTCCTAACTTGGCCTATTGGCAACATAAGCATTAGCAGGAGCTTGCTCCTTACAAGCTCCTGGTTTTCCCCTTACTTCTTTAACTTTTCCTTCTCAATCTCCTTTGTTACTTCTTCCTTACTTTCCCAATATTTAAAGTCTGGGATGCATGAGGGTACAGTCCCCAGAATTCTTCTCTAGTTACACTCATTTCATTGCAAACTCATCTGGTCTCATGGCTTTATTTAGTATTTACATCCTCATGGTTCTCAAGTTTATATTCTGGACCTGTACTTCTCCCTTGAACTTCAGACTTATCTCTCCATCTGCTAACTTAACTTTTCCATTTGATTATCTAATAACAATCTTCTGCCCCAAACCAAACTCTTAAAATTCTCTGCAAAATGGTTCTCCTACTGTGTTTCCATTAAGTGAATTACAAATTCCATTTCTGGGTCCTCAGCCCCAGAAGTTTACATTTATCTTTGAATCCCATTTTCTTTTTCTCATACTCACATCAAATCTATTAAAATTTGGTTTTTATTTTCAAAAAATATATTAGAATCAGACCACGTAACATCAGTTCCATCACTGACACCCTGACCCAAGGCACCATTCCCTCTCTGGATTATTGCAATGTGTCCGAACTGCTCTCCTGGCTGACACCGTTGCCCCCTGTATTATTTTCTACCAGCAGCAGTGTTGCTCCTCTATTCACTGGTATTTCACTTTACTCAAATAAAAATGAAAGTTCTCATCAAATACATAGTCCAGGCTCAAGATATTGAATGGCACTTAACAAACGGCAAAACAGAAGGTCCAATGACATAACTCCTCCTCCCCTTCTGTTCATTATGCCATGTTCACTTAATCTTAAGAGAGCTGCTTCATGGCTGTTACAAGCTCCTCTGCAACATCTCAGCCTTTGGCATTGATAATGAGGTGAGAACGAAAGGAAAAAGTTAGCAAGAGAGACTGAGATAAGTTTATGCAATAGGAAATGTAGACAATGGTTAATGATAAAATACTGTTGTGCTTTTGCTCTCAGGACATAGCAAGTCAAGCTAATTGTTGCCTTAAGGCCACTTAACCTCATTCATGTTCTCTTACAGAGTCTTAGCTATTAACAGACTAGTCCTTAAAAAGATCATCTGTTAAATGTAATTATTGTTTTTAGGCATAACCAAACATTAAGTTTACACCAACAAATTTGACTGAAAAGTATCTTTTCAAATAGAAATTTTTGAGCCCTTTTCTGTTGTGATAGAGGAAAGACAGGAGGCAGATGGCTGAGAATACACAAACTGGAATAAGGCTGTTGAGGGCACAAAAGCTTGAAACAGAAACAGACTATTTGTTCCCATCTCGTAAAAGTGCTGGGAAATGATTGCGATTGTTTTCTATAAATAGAGGAGACTCTTTCTCTCATTTATCTTCTTAAAATAATTTTGTACAAACCATTTTCTTCTTTCATCTGGCAAACTCTAAGCTTCCATTGGGAGAAATTCAACAAAGAGTTTTAAAAAATGGTTGCTGGGCTACTGTGTCTGAATTTGTATAATGTTATTGATGATAACAACTTTTTTACAAGGATTTCAAATGATAAAAGGAAAATAAAAACTCATCTTTCGTGGGCACACATGCTATGCCAAGCATAGACTAGGAGATATGAAAAACGTGTCATTCTACCCAGATATTCATACCAGCTAGCAGTCCTTCCAAGTCTCTCCTAGTCATTTCTGTTCTCAGCAGTGACTTCAGAACTTTTCTGCACTGCTCAGACTTCTGACCTTGTCACCTTCCCCACTCTTATGAAATGACTGCTTTCAACAGTACATAGAGAACAGAAATCTAAAAGGGAATTGTCTCAGTTTCCTTCCACCAAACAGACGTGAACATACCCAACTCTCCTTTTCCTTTTTCTGTTCTTTTCTGACACGAACACTCTCCCATCTCTACTGATTCCAAAACATCAGTATTAAAACATGCTTAGAGGGGTCTTCTACCTTAAAAAAAATGAAAAATCAAACTCTCTTATCCCTCATCTATATCTCTTACTTTCCTTCAGAGCCAAACTTTTCTACTCAGTCTCCACTTTTTTACCTCTCTTCTGTGGCCACAACTCTGCTTTCCCAAGGTCTCCCTCATTTGACCTCCGAATTCCCATAGACTCCTCCCTGTCTTCATCTCCCTTGACTACTCAGTGTCATTTGATCCCTCATTTCTTGAAGCATTCACTTTGTTGACTTTTGTAACTATGTGTTCTACTTTTCCTATGGACATTCCTTATTATTCTCTTTGTGGAACTTTGTTTCTCTGCCCAGTTTAATGCGACATTGACATTTCTTGGGGTTCTGGACTAGAGCTTCTCATTTCACTCTATGTGTTTCCTGGTAGTCTCTCTTCAGAAATTGAATTTATAATATTGTTTCTTTTTCTTTCCTCTTTTGTTACTGTAAAAATGTATTTTCAGGAAGCCTGACTTCTATATTCTTTGTAAAAATTTCTGGATGCTTTCTTTGTAATATGTAGAATCATTATTTATTTCTGATTATGAGAACAGAAGTGGCATTTTTTAAAGATGAATTCTGGTTTTGAGGACTCTTCTTGACTCAAATTGCTTTTCTTTAGTCTTATTTAAGCTTCTCATTTAAGATGATTCACATCTTCTCTTTTCTTGGGGCAGATTTTTCATCAGTGATTTGACCTCCCTCTTGAATCTCTTGTAGATTATAGCAAAAAATATGCTTCCAGCCACAGATCTGCCACACAACATGGCAGACAACTTGTCTCGATAAGTTTTTAGAAGCTCAAACTGAGGTTTTTTTTAAGAAGGATGTATTCAGATGTTGACACAATAGACATAAGGACCCGGCATGGTCAGAGGGGATGGAATGGAGTATGTGGACTCTGGATCTATAGTTTGAAATGAGTTGTAACAACCTATAGGCAAAAATACATAAACTGAATCTAAATCTTGAAAGATGAATGAACTTCCTGATAAGTTCTTACATACAGATAATAGCTTTTAATGTGCATATTAAATTAGTAAAGTTTATTAGCGGCCCTCAATATGTCTAGCTAGTATGAAAAATTTCAATAGGTTTCATTCAGTATGGAATTTACTCATGAGATTAAGTTCCATTTTTGCATAATTTTGTCACAAGGAGCACCTTGATATAGATTAAAAAGCTATTTGAAATAGAAGTAAATGACCTTTTGATCATATCAGAAACACATAAGTCAGGTCTTTCATATAACAGGCTTACATTTTTCACACATTACCATATGTTCTTCATACATTGTACACCTCTTATTCAAAATCTTGGCCACCACTCAATTTCTCTCACACCTGCCTTAAACTACACAAATATATGTTTTATATTTTTATGTACAGTGTATGCATTTAGGCAAGCCAATATCTTCCCTTTTAAAGAAATATATTTACTTGTAGAAAGTCTACCTTTTATTTACGGTACATGCATAACTCACATGAAAGCTCAGGTAGATTGTGTTTTTATGTCTTGGGAGGAATAAACTTCTTAAATGCTTTACAAGGCTTTTATTTTGGCCCTGGGACAGGACCACCTTGTGTTCTCCAAGTTTTTAAAATATGAAATCATTGACTCATTTTGGTTTCTGAAGGCAATTTTTTTTAACAGCAAAGAGAAGTAATCTCAGCCTTATAATGTACTACATGTCACAGTGTATTCCAAGTAATGAGCATATTTAAAATGGAGGCTACTAGTAATAAGAAGATCCTTAAACTGGGGAAAAACTGTCTAGTTTAGAGCCAAAAGCTGTCATCTTGTTAAAAGTCAACACCATCTATTGTTTCAAAAAATGTTCTAAACGGTAATATGTGAGGGAAATAGCTGAGTTTTGTAAAAGATGAAGTTTAAAGTGCCTCTCTTGTGCAGCAAGTGAACCTTAGATGAAAAGGCCCACTGGGGTGGAGAGAAAGGTAAGTTTTCCACATGGCTGTACATATTTTTAATAAATAAACTAAGATCATTTATTCTTCCTATGTCCCAATAGCTACCTCTCTGTCACCTCACGGTTCAATTTACAGAGACTGCGACATGTTATTTTTTTTTTATCTTTGTAGTGCAAACATATAGTAGCACAAATAAGCAACATAAATGTAAAATCACTGCTTTTCTAATCCAAATACTTGTAGTTAAAAAAGTAACTAAGGCTTGCTATTGTCAGAGCCACACTATATTCTTTGGCCAGCAACAAGAGGCATTACTACATCAGAACCTAGGTCTTCTGACTTCTTAGATGTCCCTTTCATCTGAGCCAAATAATTTCTCCCCTCTGAAGCCACTTATTCTTTCAATGTCACATTTTCTGCACGAAGAGAGTAGGATAGGGTAAATCAATTCCCTCTGTTTTTATATCTACATTGAGACTAAACAGGCTCCATGTCCTTTGTTATTTTGAAACCGATGTAAACTGGGTTTATGACGTCAGTATAACCTATATATTTGGAGAAATGGATCAATAGAGGGATAAAAAGCAACCCCCCCCCAATTTGAATCTACTATTGAATTCATTATTTTCAACACCAAAAGAGTCATATCTCAGCATCCAGTAATTCTATTATAAACAAGTCCACCCCAAGACTTCAACTTCGACCTGGAATCTGCCACTTTAAGGAGAAAGTTTCATGTAACATTCTCACACGTCAGCAAAGTACGGCTCTATGTCACCCAGAGACAACCCTGCGTGGGCTGCATCATTCATGTCATCTCACATGGCTATATAAATAGCATTTTCACTGCACAAATTTCACCACAGCCCCAAACAAATTAACCTTGCAAATGACACAGTCTGTGGCAATGAAGCCTGCTTCTACAGACTGCAGGTGGTGGGTACCCAGGGAAAATGAGAAGAATTAGTTTCTTTTACTTACTACAAAAATTGGAATGTACTCTTTTTGTTTGTTTGTTTAATGACCTGGCTACATGAACATTTAAATTCCTTTATAATTACACTTTTTATGTAATCATGTTGGGGCATGGCTCAAAATATTTGGATTAATGCATCATGTAAAATGGAGAGCTTTCTTCATTAAAAAAATACTCTCATTATATATAATACCTGTCTCAGATATGGTGAAAGAAAGAAGCTATTGCTTGCATTTTTAGAATTTATTATACCCATTAATCTATTTCATCATGAAACTTCTTTGTGTCCAGATCATTAGGGTAAAGAAAACATACATATATATTTCAAAGTTTGTATAGCAGCTGGCAAAAAGGCATCCTCCACCAAATAAATCTTAGATCAAAACCATCATGCAGTCTCTTGTTCATTCTGGGCTCATAGAAGTATGCTTTTGATTTGGGCAGAAAGATGTCTATTTTTTAAAATGGTCCTTGGCCCAAATGACCAGGCCTATGAAGATGTGTTCAGACTGTCAGGTGCCCATCTAGCACTTAGCTGTGTCATTTTGTCCTCCTCCTGTTGACTTTGACCCCAGACTCATTGAGACACTTTAGTTCAGACTTGCTTTTGCTACTCATACATTTCCTTGGCCGCACTCAGAAATACGTTTTTTGTAGGAACTGGGTCTTGCCCATTCTCATCTTTGTGTTTTGGTCTTGTACTTCAGTCACATAACAAATATTTACTCAGTACTTATTATATGCCAAATAATAACTGCTAAGAGTACAAAGGTGGAAAAGATAGTCTCTACCTTAATACAAATGATTATTTTACTCTGAATGTGGATATATATTTTTTCTATATGTCTATTAATTTTTACTTTATCAGTTTGACGCTAATTTATCAATTAAATACATATTATAATTATAATATCTTTCCAGTGAATTCAAATTTTCATCTAATGCAGTCATCTGCTTTGTCCTTAAAATGCTATTTTCTTAAAATCTATTTTGTCTGACATTATTTTTGCTGTCTCCAGCTTTCTTCTGGTCATTATATACTTTTTATATATTTGTTTATACTTTTTGACTACCTTTTTGTGCCCTTATGTATCTGATATGTCTCTTGTTTACAGTTATGGGTCAATTATTTAGAAAAATTAAACCCAAACTGATTGTCTTTTCGCTATTATTTATTTTAAATGATTTCTACCATTTTACTTCACACTTTTTGTTTTTAGTTTTTGTATTCTTTTTCTTTTTTTTATTTATAAGTGAAATTTTTATTTGCTTTTATTCTGTTTTTCTCTCTAATGATTTTGAAGTTATAAACTCTATTTCTATTATTTTATAGCCAAACTTTGAAATTTTATCATGCAGACTTAAAATGTGATAAGCTCTAAAGTCATTAACTTACTATACACTTGAACAATATGGAATTTATGACACCTTAATTTCAATCAACTCCTAATTTATAGTAAACTTTCCCAATATTCTAGATCTCTGATTTTCTAATCTTACAAACTTGACATCATTATAATTGTGTAGAAATATGTATTTTTCTAAAAGATTTCTTACATGTTTTCCAAATTTTTTGCATGTCATCTCTTATTTTAGATTTTCTGGAGTCATTTTTCCTTCCACCTGAAGTACTATTAAGACTTACTGTTTTTTTCCAATGATTTTACTTTTTGATAAAGTCTCAATTTTTGTTTGTAAACTTTTTTCATAATTCTTTTAATTTTTTTTCTTTGTTCATATCTCTTTTTTTCTCTTTGCCAGCTTTTAAGATTCTCTTTTGGTCTTTGTTTACAGTTTCACTAAACTACATTCAGTGTTACATGTTTCTTTTTATTTATTTGGCTGTATCATTGGGGTGTACAGATATGGGTATATTTTATCTTCCTGTAATTGTCCTAGCTTAGTGGATGTATTTCAGGTTTACCCCCCATTTTGTGGTTATTGGCATCTTGTTAAGAATAATCTTGGGTTTTAAATTATTAATCACAGTCTGATTTTGGATCACTGTTTTTGAAATAATTAAAAAGATCCTTAATTCATTAATTTTGTTTTGAAATTTTTTCTTTCTCAGAATTCTAGAAACGTATTAAGAAGCATGCTTGTTGTTTTCATAGATCTAGGAACTACTTTCTTATATTAAGTAAGTCTTTAAAGCACAAAGGTCACAATGATTCGAAGCAGAAGTCCTTATTAATATTCTTTACAGATTTTCTTTTCAGTATTTGATTCTTTTTCAGCATCATTCAATTCTTTTTTTCTAGATTCACATACTGATTATAAAGTAACCACAACTTTCTTATTCTGGTATCTCAATGTTTTCTTTCTTTAAGTCTAGCTCTTTTCAAAGTTTTCATAGTTTCAGCTTATAAAGATTTCTGTGTGTTTTTATATTTATATTTTGAGCTGTAGTTGTAATCACATGTTCAAATTACTAATCAAGTTTAACTAAAAGTGAGATAACTTAATATTATATGCATCTAATAAGATGCAATATGGAGTCTAGAGTGATTCTTATAAAGTACTCTGCCTCTTATCCTCTTCCCCAAAATAGCCTGAATTTAATACAATCTTAGATATAATTTCTACAAAAATTCAATCAGCAAGGAAAAGACTTATAAAAAGCCACCATAAAAAAGCATCAACTTTACGGAGAATTTATGATATTCTGCAGGTGACTTGATTTCTTTAATAAGATAACAGAATAGGGAAAAAAAACTAAGGAAAGAGACAATTCTAGATTAAAAGAGATTTTTAATAAGAAAATTAAGGGTCACAGCAATCACATATATGAATAGATATTGTTTGGATCCTTATTTAAACAAACCAAATCAAAAGGACATTTGAGATAATCAGGGAAATTTGGATCATGCATTAAATTTAAGTATTGAATAAAAAAATTATTGTTAATCAGGTGTAATAATGACACTGTAGTTATAAAAAAATCTGTGATTTAAATAAATAGTTTTACTGAAATACATCAGAGTGACATGGGATTTATTGTAATACACTTCAATATAAAGAAATATTGGTAAATGAGACAGATACGGCAAAATGACATTGAATTTTGATGCTGAAATAAATAGTGGTTCATTGTATTTTTTATTAGTACTTGTAAGTTTTTATTGAAAGTTAAGTAAATAGTGAATCCGCTGAGAAATATATATTTTAAATATTTTGTGACAACAGTTAGGCTTAAATGATATCCTAACATGTGCTGTGTTTAATAACCTACTTTGAGTAACCATTAAGAATTGCAACTACAGCTTTGAGAGTCAAGGGCTTTAAATGGTTATTTTCTAGGTTGTCTGTCCCTATTTTTTGGCTGCAGCAGAAAAGACAGAAAGGTATAGTTATCTGGTATAAGCTTTGGTTCTAGTTATTGGTTCTTGGTTGTTTCAGTCACTGATTTGACTTTGACTTTTTTGTTTTGTTTTGTTTTTGAATTGCTTGTCTGGCCTTTGATTTGTCATACCTCCATGTTTGAGGAGTTACTTTGCTTTAGATTTTTGCAACTTCTTAGTTACCTCTTCATCGGAAATAGACTAATAGTCAAAAGCTCAGAGTTCTAGTCTTGTCTATGTTCAGTATGATGGCCTTAGGTATAGATACGATTCTACTAGTTATTGTTGTATCAAATTTACATAAATTTAGCAGCTTAAAACAATTAAAATTTATTATTTTTTAGTTTAGTAGGTCTAAAGTCTGTCATGGGTATCACTGAGCTAAAATCAAGGTGTCAGAGGAGATGTATTCCTTTCAGGAGGCTCTAGGGGAAGATCTGACTCCGTGTTCATTTGGGCTGTTGTCAGAATTCGGTTCCTTCTGGTTGTAAAACTAAGATCTCATATTGCTGCTGGTTGTTAGCTGAGAGCTATCTCTAGCTTCTAGAGGGCACTTATGTTCCTTGGCTTGTGGTCTTTTTTCTTCTATTTTCAATACCAGCAACAATGGGTCTAGTCCTTCCCCATGTTTCCCATCTCTCCTCTTTCTTCTGTTTCATCTCTCAAACCCCCTTTAGCTGGAAAAGAGTCTCCACTTTTAAGGACTCACATGATTAAATGGAGGCCACCTGAAATATCCAGAATAATTTCCGCATCTCAAGGTCTATAACCTTGATTACACCTGCAGAATCCCTTTTGCCATGTAAGTTAGCATTCACAAGTTTGGGAGCTTAAAGCCGAGATATAATGGGGGTGTTATTCTGCCAACCACAATGATTTTTACCTCTCTGTGTCTCAGTTTCTTCATCTGTGCAATGGGACTAAGAGCTCTCAATTGTATTTTTGGTAAGATCTACTCACTGAGTTATAGTGATGAATTGTATCAATTGATGGGGTCTGTATACTTTGCATACTTGCATACTGTATACTTGAAAGTAATATACAAATGTGAGATATTAATAAAATTATAAATAAGTAATATGTTCATTAGACTCTTTTATTTAACTTTGGGTCTCCAGTGATTAGCAAAGGACTTAACACTCATTAAATGTTTACTGAGTGACAGCATGAGTAATTTATTATTATTTTTATCAGGGAAGATCCTATTTTGGGGGCGGAAATTTCAGCTTCTATAATTCATAGCATCCTCTTTAAAAAATATAATCTGAAGTTATACATGTAAAATTAGGTACAGGGCCTTAAAAGGAGCTTGTGCCAAAAGGATAGCTGTGATTTAAGCTTCATTAGCTTCCTCCAGAATTTACCTACATTTCACTTTCTTGCTCCACACTGGCCATTTGACTGGCTGCTATACATATTTCTGGCTGTGTGTGTGTGTGTGTGTGTGTGTGTGTGTGTGTGTGACTTAACTGGGTTTACAACCCCATTTTATTGATTTTCTACTGTCTCTGGCTCAGTGTGACAGTAACCATATAAGAAATGCATACACAATTAATGTATTTAACATATCTTTACTGAGTGCCCTCAATATCTCAGGCATTGGGCACAGAGCTATGGATGCTATGATGACACCATAACATTTCATAAATTTCGTGGTTCTGAGCAAGTAAAAGATAAATCCTGAGGGCAGAAGGTCCTAGGCAGAGGATTTACCAAAAGAAGTCTGAGAAAAACCAGCTGGAACAGAATTTGAACTGCTATACGAAGATATGTCTCAAAACTCAATTGGCAGATGAATAAACAAAACATGAGAAAGAAGAGTACATTTAAAAGCCTAGAGTGCTGGAAACAGGACAGGCCTTCTGCATGCAAGGAGAGAATACAAGAGCCCAAGTTAGAAATTAAGTGCCAACATCCCTAGGAAACAAGGTGAATCAAGGCCACATGGTGTTTTGGGTGCAGTATCTGAAAAGAAGTTCACAGGGCAACATGCCAATTCTGAAGTTGCTTTTTATCAATTTACCTTGAAATCTTAATTTGGCATCAAATTCTCTTTCCCGAACTTTTTAAAAAATCAATCTTTTTTTCTTATGTCAAGACAACCTTAAGTTATTATCTCAGACATTGTGATGTTTGACACATATTATATTACTTGGATAAGTGGAATTATTAATAGAAATTCCAGGGAAACTGAAGGCTCCTGGGAAGCATATTTAAAATGAAGAAGACAGGATTATATTGTTTTCTGGAAATTTTTTTAATAAAGTAACTGGGAGCATATGCTATATAACCCTGCTTATATCTAATAGTGAATATTTTGTGCTTAGTATATGTTGGCACACAATATGCACTAGCTTATTAAATAATTTTGTAGGATTTTGCATTCACATGTTTTTATATTTTTTTTTATAAAAAGAACTTTCAGAATTAAGAAGGTAGCTTCTTATTTTGTTTGGAGCTTGTTCTTAACTATCACTGATTTAGTCTCTAAACTCCTGATACTATTTTGTTCCAGAAACAGAGCTATGTGCTGAGGATTCTAAGACAAAAATATAATTTCTGCCTTAGAAGTTCTAGCCCAGTGCAGGGAAAGACCATAAAATAGAGGACTGTTACATGTCGGGTGAAACATGCCATAGAGTAGAAAGGGGCCCTCCTTCCTAGAGAGTCAGGAGACAACTTCTGAAAGGCTGACATTTTCGAGTTTTGTCCTCCAAGATGAATGGGAATTTTTTAGGGACATAGAATTAGTCAAAGAAAATACTTAAAGTGAAGAAGGACAGGGTTAGGGATTGTGGAAGGGCACATAGATGAGGATTTTCAAGTAGTTTAGGTGTTTGGAGTGAACAAGAAAGTGATTGTTTAACAGGTAATAGGTTACAAAGCCTAAGGTATTAGAGTTTAGGTCAGATCTCTTGATGATGGGTTCAAATCTTTCTCTTCTGCCACTGAACAGCTTCCTTACTAGTCTGGCGTATGCCCCTTGAGCCTCAGTGTCTGGCATGTTATGGCACTCATATATTACTGTGGAAGGTTGAAAAATAGAAGGATAAATACCACACTGTTGCTTAACTTACCCAAAGTTTCTTTTTTTTTGCATTTGGGACAGATGCATTCTATTTCTCTGCCTTATTCTTTCTTTTAGAGTGCTTTCGCTTTTCTGTTCTCTCTCACTCTTACACACACACACACACACACACACACACACACACACACACACACACACACCAGCTACCCAACAGTGTCCATTCTGTTTGACAAATTGTTTATACTTCTCAAACATAAGCATATTCAGAAACTTTGAAGCTAGTTAGTCAACACTCTCATAATGTGGGCTAGAGAAAATGAAAAAAATCATAATCGTAGCTACAACTTTTAAGAAGTTCAAACCACACATAAAATTTTTGACTATATTTCAATAATCATCTCTTTGATTTGTCTCAACTAAAGTAGAATCTTGAGTAAGAAGCATAATATCTCTGAATTTTTCTTCTTAGAGCTATTTTTTTTTAATTTGTCCAAAGCAAGAAAAAGACTATCTACAAATAAGGTAAAATAATGGTCCCTTTGACTGCATTAACTTTGATTAATAGCAGAATATTTTCTATTATATTTAAACAAATGTGAAATAATAACACTCTTTCTTTGTAACTTTTCTGGACATAATTCAGTTAGTGCAATTCTTAATTGACCTGCTGGCTTTACAGTGGGCTGTTTTAGCTACCATAAAGAACACACAATGTTTACAATCTAGACAGCCTTTATATAGAAGAGGGACACCTTGACTAGCACTTGAGAAATATTTTGAGACAGATTTGAATACATTTTATGGCTATTTTCTCCATTCACTCTCTTTTTTTCTTCTAATTTTTGATCTGACTTCTTTAGATTGTGGCCTTATCTTTAGTTCTTGTTCCTGCAGCCACATTTTTTGATCTTTCATTCTTCTTTCTTATAATTTTGCTCTCAGTGAAGTGATGAAATTCAATCTGTAAACCAAAGTATGTTACTGAGTGGTAGCATGTGAACATATTAGCTGTCCATCAGGAATCTCAGTCTTGGTTATCACAGTGGGAATTTTATGTACTACTAGATAGAGGGGAGTACATTTTCTGTTTATCTGCAGAGAAAGTACTTGTCTCCAGCAAATGAATGAATGAAACGAGAAGTTGACTATGGCTTTCAGTTTTAGAGACATTTAGAGATGGAAATGCATGGACAGTTTTTAGACTGTGGAGCTTAAAATTAAACGTTTTTTTTTTTTTTTTCACCCAATGAATACAAACTTCCTTTCTCTGGAATACACATTAGAACTCAGAAAATACCTGTGACCCTGAGACTTTGCCATATCTCTAATAACATTTTAGCTTATACAGACCACCTAAAAAGAATCCTCTACAATGATATTTCCAGCTGTTATAGCTGCACACAGATGCAAAAAAGATAAATCACTTTACTAACAAGGGCATTTCTTTAACAGCATGGATAGAGTGGGAGAGGTGATGGCAATGAAAAAACTTGATTGCTTCTGTTTGAAATAACTATCTGATTAAAACAACAGCAATAATAACAACACCAACAAAGAGGAAAATATGTTCTATCACCAAAAAAACAACAACTATTTTCACTTTGGATGGACCATTTCCTTGCAAATAAAAAGAAAAAATGAAGCAGTTACACAATGGGTGTCCCTAGAACAAGAAGAATTCAGCCTATAACTTCTGATTACTAAGAAATTCACAGAAAGTAAATCCAGATAGGATTAAAAAAGCCCCCCTGGGACTAACAAGCAGAAGAATATTTACTTATTTGTAGCAAATAATTGACTGAATAATGAATAACTATTAGCTTATATTGTGATAAACAGTGATTTAACAGAGATCTAAGTTTGCATTTTTTCTTTTTCTCCTAAGCAGCCTCTAAACATCTCCAGATTATCTCACAGAGAGAATGACTATGATCTCTATATCTAAAAGAAGCATTATTTTTCAGTAATTTTCTGGTCCTTTCTTTTGTTCTCCATAATGCCATTTGTTAGTCTATAAGAACAGACACACACAAAAATATTTCTCCCTCCCTTGTTTGGACAAGATAATGGTTTGCTTTATCTATAAATATTTGTCTTTTTTAAGCCATATCCTTTAAAAGTGAATTTATTGATATTAAGTTTTATCAAGTTATATCAATTGACACATTTTAATTTTTTCTTATTTATATTTTTGTGGGATACACCATAAGAGAATATATTTGTAGCCAGAAAACCAGCTTGGACTTTTAGGGAGCAATTCCACTTTAAAAGGTGAGGATAGATGGGGCTTTCTAGAAACATTCATTTTTTATATATAGTACAAGAGTAGGAGTAGTGCAAGAGGGACTATTTTGGAGAGAAAAAAATGTTGTATGAATGGGGTACTTGTTTACAGGGCTTAGGATATCAGCTTTATATAGAGTAAAAAGGGTAGAATTTGTAGCTTCATAGTGATAAAGGGGTTTTAATTATATCTTTATGTTTCTAAGTATATCTAGGGTAATAATTTATAATATTAATCTGGATTTTTTTTTCTTAAATCGCTCCTCTTCCTCTCATCCAACACATGGAAGAGTTATGAAAAGACAGAAAGTAGAAAAAGCTTACTAATCTTTTGGACTCATTGTTAGTTTATTTATTTTTTCAAAAACCCCAGAGAGGAGAGAGAATTGGCAGGTTGGACAAAATTTCTTGGTGAAAGGCAGCAGGTAGAGCTGGACTAAGGTCCTTAAGACTAGAAAGATATGTCTTAGTCTAGAAGATGAAAACAAGATAGCTTGTACAAGCCCATGTGTGGTAGGGACTGAGGCCTTAGGCATCAAAGGTAAGAGCGAGCAGCAGCAAAATCACTGAGAGGAAATAGCTATGTGGGATATCTGAGAAAATGGGATCCATGGATAAACTCAGGGAAATTTCTATGTTCCAAGTGTTCCTGAAATCATGAGTAAACCAACATGTTAGTAGGGGTCATGTGGATTGGAGCTGAGGGTGTCTCAGTGGTTATCCACATAGATGAATGCTTAAAGGTCAGTTTCCAGGGTACTCTCCAAGGCCAAACAAGGAGGCAGAAAATTATGAATGAAATTGAGTTTAAGTTTTCACCACCTCTAGGGAAAAGGTGAGTCTCAAAATAAAAATTAACTTGAGTTTTATAAAGTATAAAATTATATATTTCTTGCTCAATTGAATATGTAGTTTGAACTTCATACCTGTTAATAAGGTTAAGAACAAGCACTCTAATGTTAAACTGATGATACAGGTGGTGGGATTGAGAAGGGAAAACAGAAAAGAAAAAAAGATCATTACATGTATTAGGTGGCAGGTATCTGAACCATCCTGTCCTTGTGTGCTGGGACCAGCAAACACCTCAAGTTGACCATAGAAGACAGAAAAGATTGAACACTAATTGCTTCAATCAATACTGGAAGCTCAAATGTAGCACTGAGGGCCTAAGTTTCATGCAATTCCCTGACAGTCAGCTGAGTAGCACTTAGACCTGTGAGACGATCACAGCAGGAGACCAGCTTGACTAGTTGACTGTGTGAGGCCTCATTCCCTTGTCCACTGTGCTGCAGCAGGATTCAATGGAATCAGTTACTTGAGGCACAGAGGTTTGGGTATTGAAGTCTGTAGCATCCTCTTTTTAGTTTGGGTAAATCACCATGATTATGAATAATCCAAGGAAATGGGGAGAACCAGGAGGGAGAAACTGGACTCATTATTTATAAGGCAGATAATGCCTGAGGAAGTGACAATTGACCTGGTAGGACATGCTAAGTATTTAAATAATGTAGAAAATAGGAAGCCAAAAAGTCTAAGTCTGAGTAGAAGAAAAACAAGGTAAAAGCAGAAGATATATTTCATGTACACTTTAAAATTTTTAATTTTTACAACAGTTTTAATTCACAAAAATATATTGAAAGGAATGTATGGGGATTTCCCATATATCCCCTGCCACCACATATGCAAAACACCCCCCATTATCAACATCACTTACATTGAATGGCACATTTATTACCAAGGATAAACCTACATTGATGCATCATAATCATCCAAAGTCCCTAGATCTCATTAGAATTGAGTTTTGGTCTTATACATTCTATGCATGTGGACAAATGTATAATGACGTATATTCATCATTATACAGAGAACTAAAAACTTCTTAATAGTTTTCCATGTTCTGCACATTCATTTCTCCCCTCAACAGCTGGCAACTGCTTATCTTTTTACCATCTTTATAGTTTTGCCTTTTCTAGAGCATTCTGTAGTTGGAGTCATACAGTATGTAGCCTTTTCAAATTGACTTTTTTCACTTTGTAATATGCATTTGTGGTTCCCTCATGTCTATATATGGCTTGACAGCTCATTTCTTTTTAGCGCTCTATAATACCCCATTGTCTGAATGGACCCAGTATATTTATCCATTCTCCTACTGAAGATCATCTTGGTTGCATCTAATTTTTGGCATATTTAAATAAAGCTACTATAAACATATGTGTGCAGGGTTTTGCGTGAACGTGTTTTCAACTCTTTTGAGAAAATACCATGAAATGGGATTGTCGGATCATATCTGTGGGTCCCAGGACTGGCTGTGATTCAGGCTTGCAGCTAAGGATAGAACTCCAGATATAAAATGTTACATTAATGTAGTAAGGTGCTTGCGTCTAACTTGTGCAAGTATGACTCAGCTTATTGTTTATCATGCATGTGTGGCAGAATGCCACTATTGTTCCATGTGTATAAAGCCCATGCGGTCCAGAAGCCCACAGTCCCTGCAATAAAGTTGGTGCCTACCATTCCATGCTCATGTCAGATCTTGATGCATTTTTTTCTACCAGGTGTCTCACCACTGAAGCCTTCCCTTCTTGATCAGCTCAGTACTGACAATATCATAAGAGTCTGTTTAATTTTGTAATAAACATCAACTGTGTTCCAAAATGGCTGTATCATTTTGCATTCTAACCAGCAACATATGAGACTTTCTGTTACATTCTCACCAGCACTTGTATTGCCAGTGTTCCAGATTTTAGCTATTTTAATAGGTGTTTAGGAGTATCTCATTATTATTTTAATAGACATTTGATAGACATTTCAATAGACATGATAACATGATGTGGATTATCTTTTCATATGCTCAGTGGACATCGGCATATCTTTTTTGGTGAAGTATATGCTAACATCTTTAGCCCATATGTACATTTTTAATTAATTTATTTATTTTAATTAGTTTTAACTACATAGTACATTGGTTAGACATCTATATAGTTCATAAAACAATCCCCCTAATTGCTCCCTTTCTCCCCTGACAGTACTCTTAGCCGACACATAAATGCTAATAGTATTCCCTATGCCATGCTCCCCATCCCCGTGACCATCTATCAACTACTAATTTGTACTTTTTTAACCCTTCACCCCATTCTCACAGCCTCCCAACACCTTCTCTCCTCTATCCATCACCAAATTGTCCACTATATTGATGAGTCCGTTTTTGATTAGTTTATTCATTTTGTTCCTTAGATTCTGCATATAAGTGAAATCATATGGTATTTATCTTTCTCTGACTTATTTCACTCAGAATAATAAAAAAATCCAGAAATAATGGAGGCAAGCAATCTAACAGATTGTTTTTTGATTTATTGGTGGTAGCCATTATGACAGGTGTGAGGTGATATCTCATTGTGGTTTTAATTTGCATTTCTCTGACGGTTAGTGACCTTGAGCATCTTTTCATATGTGTATTAGCCATCTGTATTTCCACTTTGGAGAAGTATCTGTTCAGGTCTGCCCATTTTTTAATTGGATTGTTTGGTTTTTGTTCTTGAGTTGTATGAGTTCTTTATATATTTTGGATATTAACCCCTTATTAGATGTATCGTTAGTGAATATCCAAATAGTCATTAGTCTTTTTGTTTATTGGTGGATTCCTTTGCTGTACAAAAACTTTTTAGTTTGATGTAGTCTCATTTGTTTATTTTTTCTTTTGTTTCCCTTGCCTGGGGAGATATATCCAAAAAGAAATAACTGTAAGTAATATCAGAGAGTTTTCTGCCTATGTTTTCTTCTAGAAGTTTTATGGTTTCAGATCTTACTTTTAAGTCTTTAATACATATTGAGCCTATTCTTTTATATGGTGTAAAAAAGTGGTCTAGCTTCTATTTTTTTTGCATGTATCTGTCCAATTTTCTCAACACTGTTTATTGAAGAGACTGTCTTTACCCCATTGCATTTTCTTATTTCCTTTGTCATACATTAAGTGAACATAGAGGTGTGGATTTATTTCTGGGCTCTTCATTCTGTTTCATCGATCAATGTATCTATTTTTATGCCAGTACTATGCTGTGTTGATTACTGTAGCCTTATAGTATAGTTTGATATCAGATAGTGTGATACCTCCAATTTTGTTCTTCTTTCTCAAGATTGCCATAGCTATTCAAGGTTTTTTATGGTTCCATATAAATTTTAGGATTATTTTTTCTATTTCTCTGAAAAATACCGTTGATATTTTGATAGGGATTGCATTAACCCTATAGATTGCTTTCGGTAGTATGGCCATTTTAATGATATTATTTCTACCCAAGAGCATAGTATGTACTTCCATTTATTTATATCTTCTTCAATTTTTTTTCAATGACATAATGAAAACAAGTCTTTTACCTTCTTGGTTAATTTGATTCCCAGGAGTTTTTTAGTTTTCAATGCAATTGTAAATAGGATTGTTTTCTTAATTTCTCATTCTGAAAGTTAATCATTAGTGTATAAAAATGCCACTGACTTCTGAATATTTATTTTGTAACTTGCTACTTAGTGAATTCATTGATCAGTTCTAACAAGTTTTTTGGAGGGTAGAATCTTTAGGGTTCTCTGTATATAGTATCATGTCGTCGACAAATAATGAAAGTTTTACTTCTTTTCCAATTCTGATGCCTTTTATTTTTCTTTCTTGTCTGATTGCTATGGCTATGACTTCCAATACAGTGTTGAAGAGGAGTCTTGAAAGTGGGCATCTTTGTCTTGTTCCTGATCTTAAGGAAAATGCTTTTAGTCTTTTCCCATTGAGTATGGTGTTAATCGTAGGTTTGTCATGTATGGCCTTTATTATGGTGAGGTATGTTCCCTCTATTCCCACTTTGCTGAGAGTTTTTATCATAAATGGATGCCGGATTTTGTAGAATGCTTTTTCTGAATTTATTGATATGATTATATGGTTTTTATCTTTTGATTTGTTAATGTGGTGTATCACATTAATTGACTGGCGGGTATTGTACCAACCTTGCATCCCAGGAATAAATCCAACTTGATCATGGTGTATGATATTTTTAATGTATTGCTGAATTTGGTTTGCTAATATTTTGTTAAGGATATTTGCATCAATTTTTATAAGAGATATTGGCCTATAGTGTTTTTTTTTAGTAATGTCTTTGTCTGGTTCTAGAATCAAAGTACTAGTGGCCTCATAAAAGAAGTTAGGGAGACTCTCCTCATATTGAATTTTTTGGAATAGTTTTAGGAATATTCTTGGAATATTTGGTAAAATTTGCCAATGAAGCCATCTGGTCTGGGACTTTTGTTTTTTTGGGAAGTTTTTCTTACTATTCTACTTCATTGGTGATACTCAGCTGGTTCATATTTTCTGTTTTTTCTTCACTCAGTCTTGAGAGATTGTATGTTTTAGGAATGTGTCAATTTCTTCCAAATTGCCCAATTCATTGGTATATAATTGTTCTTATAATCCATTATATTTCTATAGAGTCCATGGTTATTTCTCCTCTTCCATTTCTGATCTTATTTATTTAAGTCCTCTCTCTTTTTTCCTGGATGAGTCTGGCTTAGGGTCTGTCAATTTTGTTTATCCTTTCAAAGAACCAGCTCTTGGTTTCATCAATCTTTAGTATTGTTTTTCAAGACTCTGTATCATTTATTTCCTCTCTGATCATTATTATTTGCTACTTTCTATTCACTTTGGGCTTTGTTTGCTGTTCTTTTTCTAGTTCTTTTAAGTGTAAGGTTAAATTGTTTATTTAAACTTTTTCTTGTTTCTTGAAGTAAGCCTGTATTGTTATGAATTTCCCTCTTAGGACTGCTTTTGCCATATCCTATAGATTTTGAGTTGTTGTGTTTTCATTTTCATTTGTCTCTATGTATCTTTCAATTTCTCCTTTGATCTCATTAATAACTCATTCATTGTTTAATAGCATGTTATTTAGCCTCTACGTGTATTTATATTTTCCAGTTTTTTTCTTGTAGTTGATTTCTAGTTTAATACAATTGTGATCAGAGAAGATGGTTGATATGATTTCAATCTTTTTAAATTGATTGAGATTTGTTTTGTGTATTAACATGTGGTCTATTTTAGAAAATGTTCTATGTGAACTTGAGGTGAATGTATATTTTGCTGCTTTGGGGTAAAATGCTCTGAAAATATCTATTAAGTCCATCAGTTCTAGTGTGTCTTTTAGGCACATTGTTTCCTTTTTGACTCTGCATGGAAGATCTGTCCACTGGTGTCAATGGAGTATTAAAATTTTCTACTATGAGTGTATTACCAGTGATCTCTCCTTTTATGTCAGTCAGTAATTGCTTTGTGTATGTAGGTGCTACTATGCTGGTACTTATATGTTTACTAGGGTTATGTCCTCTTGATTTGTTGATTCCTTTATCATTATGTAATGCACTTTTTTGTCTCTTATTAAATAACCTTTGTTTTAAAGCCTATTTTATCTGAAATAAGTATTGCTACCCTGGCTTTTTTTTTTTTTTTTCATTTCTGTTTGTGTGAAATATCTTTTTTCCATCTCTTTATTTTCAGTCTGTGAGTGTCCTTTGATCTGAATTGGGTATCTTGTAGACAGCATATGCATGTGTCTTGATTTCTTATCCATTCAATTATCCTAAGTCTTTTGATTAGAGCATTTAATCTGTCTATATTTAAAGTGACTATTGATAGGTACGTAGTTACTGCCATTTTATTATTTATATTTGTTATTTCTATTTTCTTTCTTATCCCTTCTCGTTTTACAGATGTCCCTTAACATTTCTTGTAATACTGGCTTGTTGGCAATGAATGCCTTAAGCTTTTTCCTGTTGGGGAAGCTGTTTATATCACCTTCCATTTTAATCAAAAGCCTTGCTGTGTAGAATATTTGTGGCTGTAGATTTTTGTTTTTCATAACTTGAATATTTCTTGCCAGTCCCTTGTGACCTGCAAAGTTTCCATTGACACATCAGCAGACATTATTATGGGGGTACCCTTGTAAGTAACTAACTCTCTTTCTCTTGCTGCTTTTAAGATTTTTCTCATTGTCTTTGACCTTTGCCATTTTAATTATGATGTGTCTTGGTGTAGGTCTGTTTGAATTCCTCTTGTTTGGAACTCTTCGTGCCTCCTGAACTTGTATATTTAATTCCTTTGCAAGGTTAAGGAAGTTTTCTGTCATTATTTCTTCGAATAGAGTCTCAATCTCTGCCTCTCTCTCTTCCTCTTCAAGTACTGCTATAATTCAGATATTTTTATGCTTCGTGTTGTCCCAGAGGTCTCTTAAACTATCCTCATTTTTTAAAATTATTTTTTCTTTTTGTTGTTCTGATTGTCTGTATTCTGCTACCTTACCTTCCAGTTTGCTCATTTAATCTTCTGCTTCATCCAATCTACTGTTGAATCCTTTTAATGTATTCTTCATTTCAGTTATTGCAGTTTTCATTTTTGTCTGTTTTGTTTTTTAATGGTTTCTATGTCCTTATGCTTACTATCTCTCAATGTTCTCATTGTATTCATCCATTCTCTCTGTAAATTCATTGAGCAGCCTTATGACCATTATTTTGAACTCTGTCTCTGGCAGGTTACCTACCTCCATTTCATTTGGCTTATTTTCTAGAATTTTCTCCTGTTGTGTCATTTGTGGCATGTTTTCTGTTTTTTCATTTTATTAGCCTTTTTGTGTTATTACTATGTCAGGAATATTTGTTTCATCTCTCAGCCTTGTCCAGATGGCCTAATGTAGATGGTGCCCTGTGGGGCCTAGTGGTGCACTCTTCCTGATCTCCTATGCTGGAGCCTCTGGACATGACCTTTGTTTCAGTTGTGTGTAATCTCTTGTCACCAAACCTTTATTGTTACTAGTAGATCAGTGCATAAGATTAACGTTCAGGCTGACTGTGGGAATTGGCTGTACCCACAAGGTAAGAATTGACCCCACTGAGTAAGATTTTCTCTAGCAGGTTTGTGTACTTATTGCAACCACCATTTGTGTGTATCGCTAATGGGAAGCTGGCTCTCTTGTGGTCTGGTGCCAGCCTCCAGATGCACTGGTTTTGTGGCCCTTTGGGAGTGGCTCTCCCATAGGCCAAGGTCAGCCACTGCTTCTGATTGCTTTGTAGCAGTGGTAGCTACAAAGCGATCTGCTGATGGTTGTTAACTATGCTGGACCTAATAGATATGTGGAAGAGGCAATGCTGCTGCCCGCCCACCTTGGGCCTGAATGTGCTACCCAAGGGCAGGGGCAGCTGCCTATCAACATGAAGCAGGCACTTTGTGTATTGGATGGGACAGAAGCTCAGGGTGTCAAAGGACCATCAAGCCAATGCAGACCACGGTATTTCCCTCATGAGATACTGCAGCTCGTACAGGCAGCAGTGGTCTGTCCACAACTGTTTGCCGAAAAATGCACTCAGTGCCCTAGCCAAGGTCTGTTGACTGAGCAGACTGCAGAACCCCAGAGCCAAACAGGGCACGAGTGGCTGCCTGTCAATAGGCTACAGGCACTTTGTGGCTTGGGTGAAACAGGATCTCAGGGAGGCAAGAGCCATCAGACCAATACAGCCTCAATTTTGCTGCAACTTCTGTGCCTGGGTGTTCCCACTGTAGTTACAGATTGCAGTGAGACCAGCTGCCATTTGGGGTGGTCCCACAGACCCCTGAACTCCTTGGACACAATATTGCAACTCTTGCAGGCAGTAGAGGTCTACCTGATGCTGATTTCTGTAAAGTGCCAACCCTGTGCCAGCCAAAGTTTGTTGCCTGTGTGGATTGGGAGATTTGGGGAGAGGAGGAGTAAGGCTGTGGCAGTTCATTGTCTGGAGCAATTTGGGCTGCCTGGAGCAATTTGTGGATAGGGTGGGGAAGGGTCTCAGAGAGACAATGACAGATCAATACAACTTCAGTCTTGCTGCAACTTTGGTAACCACTAATGTGTTTCCACAGAAGTCCCTGATCACAGCAAGACCAGCTGCTGTCTGGGACTGGCCAATGGATTCCTGAGATCTGTCAAAGTTTATAATGGCAGCAGTAATCTGCCTGACCCTATCTCAGAACAGCGGCTCATAGCACACTGGCTGCCTGCCTGCTGGGAATGCTCGGCCTCTAATCGGAGAAGGGGGTGGCAGCCATCCAGCAACTAAAGCCCTGGACAATCTGCAGGCTAAGTGAGACAGGCTGATCTCAGGCCAGTGCTTTCTAATAGCTCTGTGGGAGGGGTCTGCACAGCCAAACTGGCATGGTCTGTAGATTGCTTGGTAGGGGGGCTGGACTATGGCACAATGGTGGCTGCCCTTCCAGCCCTTGCTCTGGTGCCAGACTTTTTCAGAATGAATCCCACACAAGCCTCTGACCCACTGCCAGTGTCTCGGGTGAGTGTCCGCAGGTCAGAAAGCCTTTGCGTGGGTCCTTCAAAGGGGTGTCTAGTGTTTCAGTCTCCTTTCATCTCACCCAGGCAGCTGAAATCCCCTCTGATTTTTACAGTCAGAGTTATTGGAATCTCCTCTTCCTTGGGGTGGGGACCCCCTAAATGAGACCAGAATACCCCTCTCTTTCAGGAGAGCCTCTGCAGGCTCACTTTCTCTTGCAGGGTTCCTCCACTACCTGCAGATATGGGTCCAGTCTGATTTGTGATTTTACTCCTCCTACTGTCTTCCATGTGGCTCTTTTATATTATCAGGTATAGGTATTACCATCAGCTGGACTTCAGGTGATTCTCCAAGTTGATTATTTTATAATTTGGTTGTAATTTCATTGTGGACTTGGGAGAAGATGAACCCTGCTTTTACCCAGTCCTCCATCTTCCTCCCAATTGGCCCATATTTTTATTAGTTTTTTTGTTTTATCATTATTGAGTTTTAAGAGTTCTTTCTATATTTTGGAAATAGTTCTTTATCAGATGTGTTTCTTGTAAATATTTTCTTTTATTCTGTGGCTTGTCTTATTCTCTTGACATTGTTTTTCACCAAGCAGATGTTTTTAAGTTTAATGAAGCCGTTTATAAAATGATTTCTTTATGGCTTGTGTCTGATGTTGTATCTAAAAAGGCTATACACAAGGTCACCTAGATTTTCTCCTATGTTATTGGTTAGGAGTTTTATACTTTTGCATTTTAAATTTATTTCTGTGATCCATATGCCTAGATTCTTTTTTTTTTTTTTGCATGTGGATGTTCACTTGTTTTAGCATCATTTGTTAAAAGACTATCTTTGTACCATTGTATTTCATTTGCTCATTTGTAAAAGATCAGTTGACTATATTTATGGAGTATATTTCTGAGCTCTCTGTTCTGTTCTACTGAATCATTTGTCTATTCTTTCACCAATACTCACTATCTTAATTATTATAACTTTATAGTAACTTTTAAAATAGAGTAACAACAGTCATCCAAATTTGTTCTTGTCATTCAATATTGTATTGGCTACTCTGAGTCATTTGCCTCTTCATGTAAACTTTACACTTTAGAATTAGTTTGTTAATATCCACAGGATAACTTGCTGGGATTTTGTTTGGGCTCATGTTGAATCTATAGATAAAATTGGGAAGAATTCATATCTTTACAATATTGAGTCTTTCTGTTCATGAACATGGAATACATCTCCATTTATTTAGTGCTTCTTTGATTTCATTCATTAGACTGCTATTTTTCTTATATCAATCTTGAATATGTTTTATTAAATTTATACCTAAATATTTTATTCTTTTCGGGTTCTAGTGTAAATAGTATTGTGTTTTTAACTTCAATTGGCATGTAGGAAAATGGTTGACTTTTGTATACTAAATTTGTATCCTGCAACCTCGTTATAATTACTTATGAGTTCCAGGAGGTTGTTGTAGTTGATTATTTCAGATTTTCTACAAAAAAAGATCATGTTAAGTGTGAATAAAAACAATTTTTTTACCAATTTGTGTGCCCTTTATTTTCTTTTCTTGCCTTAATACATTAGCAAAGATTTCTAGTATGGTGTTGAAAGGAATGATGAGAAGAGATATCCTTGCTTTATATCTGATTTGAGTGAGAAAGTTTTGAGTTTCTCACCAGTAAGTAGAATATTAGCAATATTTTTGTAGGTAACCTTTGTCAAGTTGAGAAAAATTGCTCTCTATTCCTAATTTTTGAGACATTATTATGGATGTGTGTTTTAAAATTATTCAAAAGCTTTCTCTGTATCTATTGATATGATCATGAGATTTTTCTTTTTTAGTCTGTGGTGAGAATGGACTACATTAATTGATTTTTGAATGCAGAACCAGTCTTATATACATGAGTTAAATCTCACTTGGTTGTGGTGTATAAATTTTTTTATAGTTTTTGTGTTCAGTTTGCTGTTATTTTATTGATTTTTGCATTTATGTTCATGAGTGATACTGGTCTGCAGTTTTCTTATAATCTTTGGTTTTGGTATAAGGGTAATGTTGGCCCTATAGTACAAATTAGAAAGTATTCTCTCTACTTCAGTCCTCTGAAAGATATTGTAGAGAATTGTTATTTTTTTCTTTAAATTTTTTGGTAGAATTTACTAGTGAACCCATCTGGGCCTGTTGCTTTCTGTTATGAAAGTTTTTTAAGTATTGATTCAATTTTTAATAGATAGGCTCACCCAGATTTTCTATTTCTTCTTGTGTGAGTTGCAAGAAATCATGTCTTTCAAGAAATTAGTTCATTTCTTCTGTTCTCAAATTTGTGAGCAATTTATTGTTCATAGTATTCTTTTATTATTTTTTTTTTAAGTCCATGATACCTGTGGTGATATCCTCTCTTTCATTCTGATATTAATCATTTGTGTCCTTTTTCTTTTTCTTTTTGTTAGTTAGCCTGGGTAGAGACTTATCGGTTTTATTGACCTTAAAAAAACAAAAACAAAAACAAAAAAAACAAAAACAAAAAAACCCAGCTATTGGTTTTGTTGATTTGATTTTTTCTCTATTTTCTGTTTTTGATTTCAGTGATTTTTTTTTTTTCTTTTTCTTTTTCTTTTTTTTTCTTTTTTTTTACTTTATTTTAGTTTGGATTTAATTTGCTCTTTTTTTTTTAGTGGACACAGATTATTGATTTTAGATTTCTTTTATGATTTATACACTCAATGCTATAATTTCCTTCTAAAACCATTTTTACTGTATCCCATGCATTTTGATAAATTGCTTTTTCATTTTCATTTATTTCAAAATATTTTAAAATTTTCCTTGATATTTTTGACCCATACGTTGTGTTCAGAAGCATGTTGTTTGCAACTTTCCATTTTTTTCTGTTATTGATTTCTAGTTTAATTCCATTGTGATGTGAAAGCAGACATTGCATGATTTCTATTCTCTTAAATTTGTCAAGGTGTGTTTATGGCCCAGAATGTGGTCTGTCTTTTAAATGTTTTATGTGAACTTGAGAAAAATGTGCACTCTGCTGTTGTCAGATGAAGCAGTCGATAGACGTTAATTATACCCAGTTGGTTGGTGGTGATGTTGAGTTTAATAATGTCCTTGCTGATTTTATGCCTATTGGACCTATTTGTGAGTACTATTGAAGCCTCCAACTGTGATAGTGCACTCATATATTTTTTCTTGACATTCTATTGTTAGATATTTATATGTTAAGAACTTTTATGTCTTCTCGGAGAATTGACCCCTTTATCATTATGCAGTGCCCTTTATCCCTCATGACTTTTCTTACTTTAAAGTCTGTTATGCCTGAAATTAATATAGCTTCTGCTTACTTTTGATTAGTATTAGTGTGGTATATTTTTCTCCATCCGTTTACTTTTAATCAATATGCGTTTTTATATTTAAGTAGATTTCTTGTAGACAAGAGAGTTGGGTTTTGTTTTTAGATTTACTCTAACAATCTCTGTCTTTTAATCTGTGCATTTAGACTATGGATGTTCAAAATGATTATTGATATAATTGGATTAACATATGCCATATTCATTAGTTTTCTATTTGTCACTCTTATTCTTTGTTCCTATTTTTTGTCTTTCAACCTTTTTCTGCTTTTTGTGGTTTTAACTGAGCATTTATGATGCTGAGTTTCATTCTTTCTTAGCCTATCAATTATACTCTTTTTTTGTATAGATAATAAATAATGCCAACTTTGTAATGAAATGTATTGAAAAAGCATTAAAGTAATATTTTTGTAAATAATAATGAAATCCAAATTTGTGTACTAATAGAGATTTTAAAGAGAATCTGTGGGACTTTGTAATTAATTGGATATGAAGTTTAGTAAAAGAATGTGCCGTCACTGAAGCCAACATTTTTCAGTCTTGGAAAATGAATATGTGACGAAACAATCAAAAAGTTAGGTAACAATGAGAAAATAAAATAGTGAATTTTGGATGCTTGTTAAAGATTCAGATGGCTAATTTTGTAATTCAGCAAACATTTGTTGAATTTGTTTTAAACCAGACACTGGTGGGTCTTAGGGCTGAGAGTTGTAGCCTCTGCATTTCACAGCTCACAGTATAGTGGAAAGATTATAAGTGTAATATAAATTTAGAAAACTGTTTACATGTAGGTGCTAGATAAAACTGTAGAAGTTGATTTCTTTATCTACTAGCAAGAATAACTATTTCTCTAAGATAGTATTTTTCACTTCGTGGGATTTCTTTTTATTGACAAATAGTGTTTTGGATTCAGAAAGAATAGACTGCAATATTGTGTCCCTGAAAGCTTCACATAATTTTTATAGGATAAAAATAAGAAGTGAATTGTCAAAAAAATTATTACTTTCCTGTTTAAGTTGATGCAGATAATAAAATTCATAGGGTATGTGCCTTGCTATGTCTTAATGGCTTCTTCCCTGCTACTGTTAATAGAATTGCAAAGGCAAAGAAAATAAAAAGAAATACAGTTTCTTCTTTTAATGCTTTTTCTTTATTTTCTTTTTGCTTAGTTTGTAAATAGTAAGTTTTGCTTGGCCTTCTAGAAAAAAGACAATGGCTAAATTGTATTTTAAAACTTGGGGAAAATGCTAAAAATGCATGTTCCATGCATTGACTAATGCTTTCTTTCTTTCTTTCCTCCCCTCCCCTCGCTTTGCCTCCCCTCTCCTCTCTTCCTTCCCTCCCCTTTTTTCCCCTCCCCTCTCCTTCCTTCCTTCCTTCCTTCCTTCCTTCCTTCCTTCCTTCCTTCCTTCCTTTTTTTTTCCTCTTTCTTGCAATATTGCAATAAAATTTAGCTATTAGAAATATTTTGTTTGTTTGTTTTCCTAAAGAAAGGCAATATAGATTCTTGTCAGGATAGTGTATCAAATGTTCCTCAGCTTACTGTATAATTCTAATGAGTATTTGTGTAATTGAAATTATACTTTTCTTAAATAATTTATCTTTTTGAATACTTGAGCTTTTTGTTTCCCAGTTTATAATAATTCAAAACTATGGGATAATTGTCGAATTGAATTACATAATCTCATAGCTTTTACTTTTTATTGTGGTGTTAGTTTTTTAAAATTATTAGGAGTATAATTCATTTTAAATTATTTATTCTGATATTGTATGTGCTTATGAATTTCACTCAAAACCAAATGATTTTTTAGGATATTACATAGCTTTATATATATCACTTCTCCTTGATTTACAATTTTTGTCATTTCTTTAGTAAATCAGTTAATTAATTAGTAAGTATTTATAAAACTTGTATTTGGAGTAGCAAATCTTTCAGCTTAAAGCTTTGGCCTACCATGGGAATCATTCACATGAGAATAAGACTCCGATTTACCCACACTTTCAATAAATCCTCTAGTAGGATTCTGTTTTTATGAATTCTGTTTGCAGGTTTCTTTTGGCATGCTTTCTGTGAGCAAGCACACCTATAATATAATCCCTTAAACATTTGGATTAGCAAAGGAATACTTTCCAAAGAAACCAGTGGAGCTTTACCCTCAACAACTGGGGAATAGGTAGGATTTGAGGCCCTAGAAATTTTGTCCTTTGTCCTTGCTCATTTCTCTGTGAGTATAAAAATCTAAATCTCAGTCACATTAAAGAGATTTGCATCTTTTATTTACGGTAGTTTCTTTCTGAAAGTCACATCTTCATCATTAGTGCCACAAAAACACAAGACCTACCATTGTTAAAAGTCTGTGTAAGCACTGAAGATACAATCATACTGAACTGTGGACCACTTAGAAATCAGGTGAATACAGGATTTCAGTACTTCTTAAACTTTTGGTGTCAATATCTCTTTATGGTCTTAAAAATTGTTGAAGACACCAAAGACCTTTTTTTTTTTTTTAATTTGAGTCATAGCTATTTATATTTACCATATTAGAATAAAAACCTAAAAAGTCTTTACATTTTTATTTATTAATATATTTAAAATAACAATAATAAGCCCATTGCAAGGTAAGTGTGGTACCTTAGAAACCTGAAGAAGTATATCAATAAGGATTTCTATCTTTGTCAAATAGGGTAAAACATGAGAGGAATGAATATGGGCCATGAGATTTAGCAACCTAGAGGTTATCTGTGACCGTAATAAAAGCAGTTTGGTGAAATAGTGGGAGATATGACCTTATTATGGTGAGCTTATGGGAGAATGGAAGGAGAGAAACTGGGGAAATAAAGTGATAGCTGGTGGGAAGAGTGAGTCCAGTAAAAGGCATGCTTTTGTTTGTTTATTTGTTTAGTTTTTGCTTTTTAAAAGGGGAGAATTAACAGCATGTTTATGTGCTGATGAGAATTTTTTATTGAGGAGGAAAATATTGACACTATAAGAGAGGAAAAATACATGGACTGATACCTTTGAGTGGTCAATAGCGTTTAGAATCTAGCACATAAATGGAAAAACTGGCTCTAGAAAGACTGCCAGGAAGGCAGAGTAAGTACAGATGCCAGTGCATAGGTAAGGAGATGTAGTAATGGGAGTCTAAGCAGTTTCTCTTTTAATTATTTCACCTCTCTTGGTGAAGAAAGAAGAGAGGTGATCATGAGCTGAGAGTGAAGATGAACAAGCAGGTATTGGAAGTTTAAAGAAAAAGTTAGGTATAGAAGAGTCACCTAGAAGAGAGGACTGAAAATGAACTAGTACAGTGATTCTTCTAGGGTGGTCCCTGGATCAATAATATCCACATCATCTGGAAACTTGTTAGAAATAAAAATTCACAGTCCTTACTTCAGACCTATTAAATCAGGAACTGGTGGATAGGGAAGGGTAATCCCAGCAAATCCTCTAGGGGTTCCAATGCACACAGAAGTTTGAGAATCACTAGATAGATTGTTACTATAGGATTCTTGGGTTACCCCAACAACCTTGAATGTCAAGATAGTGAGACTCAGTTAGTCATTTGGTGTTTTGTAGGTTTTTCTCCAGCTGCACTCAGATATTTTTTTATGAGATAAGCAAAGAATTGGATTTATGGTTACTGTTTTATAAAAGATTAAATGATAGGTCTGTAAAATTTATCATGATAAAAACTTTTATGGGCTGAGCAGTGTCCCTCCTACATTCACGTTAAAAGTCCTGATTTCCAGTATCTCAGAAAGTAACTGTATTTTGACATAGGACCTTCAAAGAGGTAATTAAGGTTAAATAAACTAGTTAGAGCAACCTTAATCCAATATGACCAGTGTTTTTAAAAGAAGAAATTAGGACCCAGAAACATGCACACAAAATGATCATGTGAAAACACAGAGATTATGTGGCCATTTGTAAGTCAAGGACAGAGGCCTCAGAATAAACCAACCCTCTCAACACCTTGATCTTTGACTTCTAGCCTCCAGAACTTAAAAAAAAAATAAAATAAATGTCTGTTGTTTAAACCACCCAGTCTTTGGTACTTTGTTATGGCTGTCCTAACAAACTAATACAAAGATATCAGGAAAAGGTGTTATTTTCTAAGCATTTAATATAAAAAGGACTTACTTCACTAGCTCAATTTATACCTTGGCTAACTGACTTACAGTAAATGTTTTTATTCCTTTCTGTATAGGAGAATTATATAGCATCTACCTCATATAGCTATTGTAGAGATTAAATGAGGTCATTCATGTAAAGCTTTAATTCAGTACCTAACCCATGAAGTCCTCAAAAATGTCAGCATGAAAAAAATAGCATCACCTCAAAAGAGCATGTACACTTGGCCAGAGCAGTTCTTCCTGTTGAATCCACAGAATGCAAGTTGCAAAGTCCCTGGGGAATCAGGCCCTGCAGCTGGTCTGTTCCCGTGGCACTGCCCTTGTATTCTTCTGATTTCTGATGTAGCCCTAAAGGCCAAAAGCAGGGTTGGGACTCCTGGATTGATTTTCTATGTTAACACAACAGGGCAGGCCCTGTCTGGTTTATAAACTGATGCTATACTATTTCCAGGTCTCTTATAAAACTGAGCCAGAAAATCATTCTTACAGGATTGTTGGATTTTCTCTTGTGTCACGTTGTTTGGAATCTGTTGTGGCAGAGCATGGAGACTGGGAAGTGACTGAGAAATTCCTTTTCTCCTTCAAATTTTGTATTTAGCCATTTCAAAGTGTCATTACACTGAGAAAATACAGTTTAATTGGCAATATAATAGTTTCTTACATAAGGCCCAGTCTAAGACTCGGGATGCTATTTACTGTAATTATCACTTCCAAGTGAGATGCTTTGTTGTATTTTTCCTCCCTGAGCAGTTATTTGTTGGTAATGGATTTCTGTAAGCCAAATTATATCCTCCCTGTAAGGGTCATTTTAACTGTGTATCTACAACACCCCTTTCAGAAAGGGCTAATTATTATTGACAGGGATGATAGACAGATTCTCAGTGTTCTGGGCAGTTAAATAACCTTTTGTCCCAGTTTACTTTGCACAGATCTGTCGTTGAACCGACATTCTTGATTTGTGTTTCAACCACAATAAAAATAAATGTGGGGAATCTCAGTTTATGCAAATACTGGTACTTCTATGATCTCAAAGCCCTTTTAAAATACTGCAAATATGTGCTTGTGGATTCCAGACTACTTTTTGGGTCGCTGAGCGTAAAGTAATCATCAGCAAGTGACTTATTTTGTCCTTTAAGGCAGAAAAAAAAATTGGTGGCTTATGGTTGAATCAGTCCTTCATAACTAAGAGCTTTGTTCGTTTACCAAAGTTTAGTGTTGTTTTTTTTTTTTTTTTTGGTTGCATGTGACCTTGATTTAATAAGGATCTCAATCTAATATCATATATTTGTTCCAAAAAATTTCCAGGATACTATTGGACTTTTAATCTTATTTATGTTTTTTTTTTTTTTGCCCCTGTAGTGAGTAGTATAATGTTTCTATATTCACAAATCTATTTATATTTTTCTTTTGGATGTAAAGTAAAATTTTCCATTGTTTTAACTCTCTCCCCAATAGCTCAGTAATTATCCCCACACTTTTCTATTCCTCCATTTTTCATATAGTACTTTTTCATTTATGCTAAGTAATCTATATCAGATATCTGCCTAGTTCCATGATTTGTAGATGTAGTAATGTTAGAGTATGTTTTCTTATATTGAAGGCTAGTCATCTATTACTCTTTACCAAAACATTTTATTTGTTCTGAGCTGCTTATCATTCCAAATATACTTTTAACATTGTAATTACATACATACATACTTTTTAGTTATAAAAAATTATCAAATGTAGAAGGATATCAGAAAAAAGTAAAAAACTCTCTTGATTTTTCAATTGCATCCTAGAATCAAATAATTCCATGAGTATACTCTGGATTTTTTCCCATGTATTTGCATATTTTATGTTTTCAAATAGTTTGAGATTTCATTTGTACATGAATTGTAATAATATACATGTACATTTTATAACATATATCTATTGAACATCCACATGTAGCAAGCACTGGGATATAGCAGTCACTAAGAAAAGTAGAAATCACAGGACGTAAGGAGTTTTTGTGTGAGTAGCGGAGAGTGTCACCATTTTTAACAGGACGAACAAGCATCTCCACTGAAAGAGTAATATTTGAGCAAAGACTTATAAGACGCATCCCAAAACTTGGTTTTAACAATTAATCTATCTTGAAGATTTTTCTTGTCAACACATTAAGATCCTTTTGTTCTTTCAATTATTCTTTAATGCTTCTTTCTTAAAAACTAGCTAGCTAAGAATTTAAAAGAGTTAACAAGCATGTCATATAACATTTACTAGACACAAAAATATGTCATCCAGATTAAGAATATACATTATTTTCTAACATTATCAAAATATCTATCAACAATTTACCATGCATTAAGCATTAATTAATGTCTCAAAAAATTAAAAATAAAAATAAACAAAAAATTAAAAATAGATATCATTTAAGCTATATCTTTAATCCACAATGCAATAAATTAAAAAATAATGGCCAACTAAATCTATTCACATATAAAATTTAAAATAATAGTTAACTATTGCAAATCTTTATTGATACATAACTGTTACAATTCTTTATTGGCCTCATACCAATTTTGAGAATAAAAATTGGTATTAGAATATTTAAAATCACTGTGAACACTATTCATCAATTCTCATGAGTTATAATAAAATCAATATTCTGAGTTCATTACAGAAAGCCTAATACACTTATTTGAAAACAATGTAGTTTAAAATAAAGTATTATACCCAAAATCTAAAAATAGAATTAGCAAAATTCAAGTAAGATAATTTTTTAAGAAAAAATGATTTAAATAATATTTGAATTTATATATAGGAGTTTGAAAAAAAACCTCATCTACCTACTTTACAAGTCAGTTGAAGAAAAGAAGACAAGAAGATAAAATTACAAATAAGAAGAAATATTTTTAATAAAAATTAAAGAGTATATGTTAAATAACATACATTGTAAAAAATCTAGAATTCAGATGAAATGTATAGTCTCTAGAAAAATGTAAATTACCAAAACTGAGTCAAGAGTAGATAACCTTAGTAGGCCTATTTCAATAAAACAAAGTATAGTCCAAGATGTTCCCTTGTAAGGACACTAAAAAGTTTCTAGTTTTAACATGGGTGATTAAAGTCACCATTTTCCACTTTCTCAAATATGAAAAAATAATCCCAAAATAAGAAAAAGTTGTGAATTCAATATTTTGTTGAAACAAGCAGGGTGCTTAAATTCCTGTGCAACAAAATAGAAAGAAATGCTTCCCAAATGAGTAAACATGAAAGAGGAGTGGAGAAAGATGTGGGATAAGAATGTCCATGACTTCAGAGCTCACAAAATGTTGGTAAATATATCTTTCTGGGGTCTAATAGATCCTTTAAATATATTATTTTAAGTTTTATTTAAGAGAATGTTCTCAAATTACATTTTCAAATATATTTTTAGTTCCATGATCTCAGTTATTTTTGTGAGGATGCAACTATGTTTACTTTATAATTATAAGGGGCATGCTATTGCAAAACTAACCTTTTCTTTTTCTTTTTACAACAACAGGGCTAGAGCCTTTGGAACGTCAGTGGGAACGTCTATGGATTTGGATGTGAAGAGAAGGTGAAGAGAGAAACTGCATTAAAAGTTTTTACAGGTATGCTTCATTTGCAGGGTATCAATGAGGTAGAGAAAGTAAGGAAACTGCCCATTCTGAGCAGTTCAGCAGAATTAATAATTGATTTTGGCAGAATGGGAAGAAGTAAGTCTGAAATAACATGTATAATATTTTATCTATGTGTTATTCTGTTTTTCTAGGCTGATATATCACTCTGTTCCCCCTCTACATATCCTAAAAAGAGGTGGTTCTGGATTTTTAGTCAAAATGAAAAAGATGAGTTCTAATAAAAAAGAACTGCTCTTTATTTATACAAAAATACCATTTAAAAAAAAGGACAAGAACATAAAAAACAAATAGCAGATACAGAATACTCTCTGGAAAACAAAACTATTTTCTTTATAACTGTAAAAGTGTTACTAAATATATCATATGAGATTGAAATATGACTTAAAACAATTGTTTTTACAAAACCAAAGCAGAAAGAAGATATATAAAAGTTAAGGAAAAATATGAGGACTATAATAGAGTTAGAAAGAAACAGAATATTAAAAATAATCACAGCAAAGAAGGTGAAATAAAAATAATAAAAACACAAGAAAAACTAGACAATACTTAAGGACGAAGAAGACATGAGTGATAAAAAGTAGTGGAATGAAATGAAAGTAAGCAAGAGATTAAAAGCATTAGAGAGAAAATTATAAAATAAACATTGTCATAACCCCACAAAAATAACCGAGATTATGGAACTGAAAATGTATTTGAAAATATAATTCAAGAACATTTTCTTAAATAAAATAAAACTTAAAATGATATATTTAAAGGCCATATTAGACCCCAGAAAAAAGCAACACAAATGAGACAGAAAGGCGTATTCTATTAAAGTTACTAGATTTAAAAGATAATAAAAGACTCCTCGACTTGGCAAAAAGTTGAAGTCTTCTCTAGGAGAACACATCAGGTCAACCTCAGTAGTTCCAAGTAATGTAAAATGCCAGAGTTGGTTGAAGCAACGACCTCTAAAGAAAAGGAAATGTGATCTCTAAAGTTTTCATTCAAGTATAAAAGGAAATCAAAATTACAATGCTATATCACTTTTGCTTACTGGATTGGGGAAGATCAATAAGTTTGATAACACACTATATGTTGGCAAGTGTAGGAACACAGGGGTTCTTATATATAGCAGGTGGGATGATCCAGTGGTATAACTTCTATGGACAACAATATAACAAGATCCGTTAAAACTATACATCCAAGTACTCTTTGACTCAGTAATTCTATTTCTAGGTTTATTTTTTCCCCTTCAGATATAATTTCATAAAAGTACAAGGATATAAATAAAATATTTTTATGTAGTATTTTGGTTATAGAAAATGATTGGAAACAAACTATCAATATAGGAGTATTTAAATATATTATTATATAACAGAAAGAATACTTAAAACAAAATTAGTAACTTTCTATTGTAAAAAGCCAGATGGCAACATTTTTGATCAAAGAAACCTTTTGGCTTCTGGCTATATAGTCGAATTGCTCTTAAGATCGTCTTAATATTTAAGAATAAAGCTACTCTGAGCATCTCTCTTTGCCTTATCCTAAGTATCGTGGCTGCCCTCACATTCTTTCATCCTTCTGACCTGTGAAAACTCTATCTTAAGAAAGACTGTGATATTGATTCACTCTTTTTAAAGCAGAAATGTCTCATTAGATATACTGCCTAATTTTGGGGGGGATTGTTTGGTGTTGAAGAGAGGACAAACATGTAAGCCCAAAGACTAAATATATAATTGTAGTCTCCATGTCAGCTTGCCTAGTGATGAGCTGGTTTGTGGGAGGTAGGTGGTGGCAGAAGAGTAACTCTTTTCACTGTTTCCTAAATCTTATAATCTGCCTGCTTGTAATTCTGGCCTTGTTCAGAAAATATATGTTTGTGTACATTGGGAGAGAAAGCGTTTTTCTGTTTTTAAAGTTCTGTGAGGTTATTCGCCTTCTCCCTTGAGTATTTGTGTAGAGAGTTTGTTTATTTGTTTGTTTTATGTCCCCTCTGCCACATTGGTGTGTCATACTGCATTCAACAAATGGCTGGGGAATTCAATATAAGATCTTTTCAAATTCAATATTTTATGTGCAAATCATGTATAAGCATTCTCCTGAGCATTATAAAGAGCATTAGAGATTTTGCCTGAGCTCTTTCCTCAGCCTAAGATTTATTGGAACCCATTCTTCCAAATTCTCTCAAACTTCCTCTTTCACTTTGTAGATGTCTGTTTTTTAAAAGACAAGTTAATTTTTGGCCTTCTCTAAAAAGCCTTTATTATCTTTCCAAACCCAAGACCTCTTTTGTGAACTTATATAGCTCTTCTTGAGTGGATCTATAATGTGATATTCTACAAAATAGGGTAACATGTGTGTTAACTCTCTTGGGCTTTGTTGGTACAAAGTTCTAGGGTTAACATTTTATAGATATTCTTTTTTGGTTGCAATATGTTATAGTCAGGAATATTTACTTCGTTGAACTAAGTGATGTCTTTTCCATGAAAAGTTTTCTAAGCACTATTGGCACAAAAATTGTATTAACACGCTTAATTAATTCCTTAAAAAATAGATAATTAACAACTCAGTGCTTGCTAATAGGAAGCTACACTGTCTCATTATTCCCATATTGAGAAATTAATAGCTTTGCAGGAGTTTATCAAGTTGTTCAAGATGAATCAAAATGTGGAAATCTCATTTGTGCTTTTTTGCCATAGAGACAGGCCTTCCCGATTCCAAGAATGAAGTTAGTGCCATTCCTGTGCTGGCTTCAGTGGTCTCTTTTTTTCTCCCTGACTTTTGCCTTCAGCAGTGGATTGGCCTCATCTATTCACTTGCAAAATCTGAAATTCATGGTCAACATGTGTTTTGCTCTTAGTGTTACCATATTTCTCTTTTCCTCCCCTAGCTCAGATGTCTTCCATCTGTGGTTTTCTTGGTAATCTCAGTGACTCTTCCAGTCTTCTGTGACTTTTTTTTTTCTTTTGCACCATTGCCCAGACTGCATTTCCAGTGACCTCTTCTAGAGTGCCATTCCCTGGCGATTTAGGATTTGCTATTTTGTGTGGTGACTCTCCAGCCAATTTCTAAGCATTTTTGGTACACGTTTTGTGTCCTTGACCCTCCACCCAAACCTACAGAACCTATCACAGAGCTGTTGCTCCACCATTAAGGGATGAGAAATAGTCCAATCTTTCAAGAAAAATAGGCAAGATGACTCAAGTGTTCTGGTGCAGGTAACATGCGAGTTCCTACTCTCCTCTGATTTTCTACCTTCCCACACTTAGATTTTTAAAGTGATATTGACAAATGTCATAGCTGGTGGATGGTCAGCTGATGATGAATGTATCTCTCCTAATATGAACACAAACATTTTTGAGGAGCAAATATACCAGAAGACAGCCCAGACTCTTCTTCCTTCTATGATTTAGATCTCTTACGAGATAGAGCAGAGTTGTTATTTTATTTAACCTGTTCTGGAAAGACAGGTGATACTTTAAAGTTATTCTTACAGTATTTCAAATACTCTTCGATCCAGAACTCTCATCTATTTTACAAATCAAACCTGCTAACAAATCATTCATTCTCTTCTGACTTATCAAAAAGGGTCATTTCCAAAATTCATATTACACATATTTTATCAGATAGGATCTATGTCTTGAAAGAGTTTAGTAGATCTATATTTAGTAAAAAAAGTACAAGAAATAACATTTTTGATTATACATTTTAAAATCATGGTTTTATTAACGGGTAATGCAAGATAGTTAACTTTGTAATAACACTAAATTTAAACAATTAATTATTGGCTGTCATCTGGTTGTAGAAGATGCAGTGCTTTCAATATAATTCTGAAATAACTTTTTTTTTTTTTGCTGTTGGATGATTTTATATAAAACTCAGTTCAGACCTCTAGTGAAACTCTCATTGGATTTGAAATTTATAGATGAGTATTTTTTTCAGTTTATAGAGAATTCGGTAAAATCGGATTAAAATAAGATATACAGGAGTGAATTCTGTACACAGTCCTGGAGTTTGTTTAGAGGATAGCTTAGAAATGTAAGAAAGTGAGACTTCTAAATCTTCTTTCAAAAGGATAGTGCACCCACCTTAGAACTGTATCCTCCTGGAGAAAGATTATGTATTGAAATAATTGTAGAAGTTGACATTTTTTTCAAGAAGGTTAGAAAAGTTTCCTTTGTGTTTTATTCATAGTGGAGGCAGTCTGAGAAAAAGGTCTTCGCTGCTCTAGATTCACTGTTGTTCTGTATGCCAATAATTCAAAGAACCCAAATTTAAGCATCTGACACTATCTCATCAAAAATAACAATATTCCTGCATATATAGCATAGTGCTCTTCAAGAAGTGCAAATTGTTTTGCATATGTTTTCTCATTAATCCTTTTATGCTATTATCTCCCAATTTCAGGGATGTGGAAATTAGGATTGAGAGAAGTAGAGTTACTCCCCAAAATAGTACTATGCTAAGTAAAGAATTTAGGAATGAATTCACAGAGTGCTCTTTGTACTAGATGGCAGTTCTGTTCTTTCCCACAGCATCTTTGAAATGCATTCCTGCAGAAAGTACCACATGCTTTAAATAACTAAAGATATATTTTTAGGCTAATTAAACACCTATCTAATTTATTTACAGTAGTCACAATGTCTTATTTGGGAGATCAACTTCTCACCAATATTGAGCCATGGCACATAAATTTTTTTAGTTAAGAGAAAATTGCTTCCCTTATTGATTTATGGGACTTGGCTGTTAGCATCATGGCCCTTCCATATTTACCATTGGCATGGGCTTTGATAATTTATTTTGCTAAGGGAAAGATTTATGTACATGAACCATTTTTATTCCAATAATGAATGCATTACTTTCTCTGAAATGTACAGTGAAAAATTAAAAAATTACTATGAAGTCATTACTGTGGCTCAGCTGAGGGGGCTGAGCATGAGGAAATAGTCCTGTCAAGTTTTTTCTTTAACTGCCTTAAAGCCCTTATTCATTTATAGGTGTGGGAGAAACACATGCAAGTTATTCTGAGGAGAAGCACATTTAATTTTCTGAGGAGACAACTTACTTAATCTCCATTTTACCCTCCTATTTGGGGTGATTGAGTGGTTATAAAGTATATTTCCCAGACTCCTTTGCAACTAGTTTCTGTCACTTAGATGGCCTTGAAAGAGATCCAGAAACCATAAGTAAGACAGGGGCCATTTTACCACACTTGTAGTAGTTGACAGAAAAGAGAGTTGTGAGGATCATCATAGTAGCCACCATGACATACTTGTGCAATAATCATCAATGCCATTGGTGTGACAAAACTGTGGTGATTGAAGTGACAGGAATCAGTTGCAGTTGCTGCTGCCCATTATTTGGTTTCAAGTATAGGGGTATGACCTTAAAACTGAAAGTTCAAGAGCAGTCTATTGACATCCATTCCTGCAGCCCAACCAAAGATTTTGTAAACACAACTTCCCTGCATAAACTCACTTTCTGCTTCATATGCTTTTGGTGGTTTTAGAACCTACTGAAGCTACAGCTATTTCCTACTTTAAAGTGATGAGAAATAAGTAATTGAGGTTTACTTCATCACAGAGTGGAAGGTTAGGCATATTTGGGTCCAAATCCTAGTTCTGACAGTTAGTTACTCTGAAACTTTGGTTCTATATTTTTATCATAAAAACGAGTCAAAAATTTTATTGGAATTTTGTAATATTATAAGTAATAAAGTATATAAAGTGCTTAATCCATTAGGTTGATTTGGTTTTAATAATATTTTAAAAACTTTTTTACTAAAACTGGTTTAAAACTGGTTTCATATGCAGAATGAGCTCCAGGAATTATATAATTTGTGGCCCAATTGTGTCAAAATGATTAAATAATGTAAACATAAAAATGAATATTTTTGAAAATAAAATTTTATTAAACCAGATATATACCACGCTGTTGACTTTTACATTACAATGGTCAAGTTAAATAGTTGCGACAGGAACCATGGACAATCACTTTGGTAAACCTGAAGTATTTATTATCTGGTCCTTTGCAGAAAGTTTGTCGACCCTTAACATAAACAGTGACACCACTGTCCTTAGCAGTAATTTCATCCTAAGGATAAATCCCTTCATGCCCAGCAAATGGCTGCTAGCAGCGGTGTGTGTGCATGTGTGTGTGTGTGCGTGTGTGTGTGTGTGTGTGTGTGTGTGTGTGTGTGAGAGAGAGAGAGAGAGAGAGAGAGAGAGAGAGAGAGAAAGACAGAGAAAGAGAGACAGAGACAGAGAGAGAGAGAGAGTGAGAGAGAGAGAGAGAGAATCATTTCCTCCTGGCATGGTATAGTCTGTCCCTTCAGTTTTATTGGACCAAAATGATGCAGTAACTCCTGCACCAATAACTGTTATCAGCTGACCCAGTAAGCATGAATTGATTTAGACTAAACAGAAGTCTATGTTGGAGCTAATGATGGGCTACTTACCTGAAAAATCTGGAGTCTTATAAGGAAGGAAAAATGTTAGTTCAGCAACACACATTATTTATGACAAGCACCTGAACGATTCCTAAAAACATAAGTACTCAATAATTATTATTTCCTTTGCTTAACAATTATGGTACCCACTGGGATAGAATAAAATGAGTATAGGTCTAGGAGTTGAGAGATCTGTCATTGCATATTGACTTAAGCTAAGACTAGCTTGTGACCTTGGAAAAAAATCACTTAACTTTAATTTCTCCATTGATATATAAAGGGTAGTGGATGAGATATCTAAGGATCAATTTGGTTATTAAATAAAAAGTATTTATTAAAGGACCTATATTTATGTAGTGCATTAGTGTTTTCAAATTGATTTTCATATACATTAATCAAAAGCTTGTTGTAGTCATGGAGGAGAGAATGTCCCCAAGTTGTAAAATTAGTGTGTTTACTTCTTGATAGATGCAAATCCTTGCTAGGGCTGAATGTCAAGCAGAAGTGGGAGATGAACACTGTCACAGAACATCTAATTTATTCATTTATTCATTCAACACATATAATTCAATGTCTACCATGTGCCAGACACTGAGCTAAATAGAGAAGGGGACTTGATCTCATAAGTCTACATTCAAAGGGCAGATGGAGAATAGTCAGCAACCACATAAAAACAACACAATTTCAGATAGTGACAATGTTTTATGAAGATAAGAAAGCAGGTGAATGTGATAAATGACTGCAGGGGTTACATCATGTCAGGTGGTCAATCAGGGTAGACTTTTGTGAGAGAATCTTTCATCTGTTAAGATGTGAATGTGTAAATCTGGAGGAAGAACTTCCCTTTCCTTTTTATATCTTTTGCCTGATTGTCAGGTTCCATTGATAGTAACAGCTAAAATTTTCTATTTTCTTCCTCAGAATTTTCACTGCTGAGAAACTCTTCCCTTGAGAAAATGTATGTGTTAGAAGGAAGAAGGTTGGGGAAGGGGAAATTTAAAAATAGTTTTTGAGTTATTTCAGAATTGCAGAGCTATGTCTTCTGAGGTAAACTCTTCTTCAGCCATTATAAAAATTAAGCTCATATTTTCTAATTTTGGAAGCATATTTTAGGCAATAGAAACTAAGGTACCCAGAGACTTATAGCAATATCTTTACATGCCAATCAAATTGCATGAAAAGGCACAGAAACAGCACCCCAGATTCATCCACTCCTGACAAACATGACTTCTTAAGCTTCAGAGAAAAGATAAAACATACTTCAAGAGGCAACAGTAATATCTTTCTGCTTGGAGTCTAAACTGGAAATGGATTCCTCATTTATGCTGGGCTACAGCACTTCCTGTTATCTCTACCTCTCCACACAAACTGGTGGATGATGTTACTGCTGAATTAATCTTTTTTCTGCTGTAACAAGTGTCTTATGTTATATTTAGTGAACCTTCATTCATGCTTTCTACTCTTGCATCCCTAAAACCTTGTTTCTACTTTTAAATGCATTTTCAAAGCAGCTTATGAGCATTTAGGCATTTGAATATATTGTTAACGTGACACTTGGAAAAAAAATTGTGTTAATCTGGGAAATACAAAAGCAATGTGGGAAAGAATAATCCTGCCTCTAGGTAAAATTGACCCAGTTAATGTTTGTAATGATTGGTTTTCAGGGTTTTTGTAAAAGTCAGTTTGTCTTGTCTGTGGCTGAGTCTACACAGTACATAAGCAAATGATTAATTCAATTAATTTGGTGGCTCTCTTCCCTGCCCCAGAAAATAGTCAACCTATTTTGTATCCCTGTTCCTATGGCAAGCCTCAAGAAAATATCACTTGATTCCTATTATGCAAATGATTACTTTTTTTGAGGTTGTAAAAGCCAAACATTTTTGAAGATAAAAGTATGAAAGATGAAATTGTTTGGAAAATCATATAAATATGTGCACATATAAATAATATAAATAAATAACAATGCTAAGATAGTTTGCATACTTACAATGCATTGGGTTCTACCCGATGCTGCAAAGTATTGTTCAGGTAAATTCTTCAGAAATTCTAAATCCAGACCCTAAATAGAACCCTCCATCCTTGGTAGCTCAATCAATCTCTATATTGGCCTGGGAAAAGGAAAAGAGATGTTGAGTGTATACACATGAGTAAAATGATTTACCCATTTTAGAGATCAGAAAACTGATGTTTAAAGAGATTCTAAATAACTTCCAAAGTCACAGAATTCATGAAAGTCGTATTTCAAGCTCAGATCTTCATAATATTAAGCTCTCTCACACCTGCTCTAATATGCTTTGATATCTTGGTCATGTCTAGCACACATGAAACCCTGGCAGCAATTTGCTGATTGAATGAAAAATGGCAATACTCTACATAGTAAAACCCAACAGCATTACTAAATTATCCTTCCAACTTCTATTGCATAATTAATTTTGCTCTAAGAATTATAGTCTATATTGTGGTTGTCTAACTTTTTTTTTGAAGAGCCAGGTAGCAAATATTTTAGGTTTTTCATGCCATATGGTCTTTGTCGTAACTCCTCCACCCTGTCTTTGAAGTCCTCAGGCATAAAATCATAGTAAGTGAATAGGCATGGTTGGGATCCAATAAAACTTTATTTATAAAAACAGGTCAGCCAGTAGGTCTAGTTTGCTGGCGTCTGGTCTAGATATTAAAATTATTCCATTTTCTGTTAATAATGAATATTTCCCCCCCTACTACAAGTTCTATGACTTATAGCATTGGCTTCCTATGTCCACGTAGGCAGTGCTCACTTTGATTTGAATTGTTCTTTTATATACCCTTCTTGGTATTTGTGACTGTCCCTCTTTTTAACTGAAATTATGGGTAGAGATTACAAATTACAAACTAAAAAGGATTTCAAGTTGCTTTTAGGAGCATTTACTTTGTGTCAAACTTTTAAATAAAACAGAGATTAGGGTAAGTCCCTTTCTTCATTTTAAAATAATAGTCTTTTATTTAAATTTTAGTTTTCCAAGCAGTTTTGATTTTACTAGTTCCTTAACAATTTTTTCATCACAATCCAATCTGCTGCATTCAGTACCTAAGCTAGGATAATTTTTAATATTGGTCTTGTATATTTCTCCGTATGACTCCCTGAAAACAATACCCAGCTAAATGTCACCCAGGCACCCAGTCCTCTTAAATCACTTTCTGTCTGGCTCTGAGCCTGTCCTCAGAAAAGAAAGGTACACACCCAAAAATCTCATTTAAGACTTTCTGATAGAAGGCCAAGCGTTTGGGGAGTCACTTTGACTCTTTGGATAGCTTTACATAAAAATCAAGGATGAGAAAGTAATATGAGTAGGATCGAGAAAGAAAAGGTAACATATCGATAAGAATACTTAATTTTTGATAACATTTTTACAGTTCACAAAATATATTTAATATCTTATGTGATTTGTCTCATACAGCTTTCTAAAGTTTAAGACGCTTTGATATTTTCAAAACTCAGACTCAGAGGAAAAATGAGATGTCAGCACGCTTAGGAAATGGTGGAGCTACATGTCATCAAAATTCATCATGTCTTCTACATTTTTCTATGGGATAATTTTCTCCAAAGTTTTAATATTAAACCTGAAATTATCACAAAGCCCATTACTAAAATTATATATAATATAATTTATATGTAATAGACATAAGTCTATTATATAGTGTATTGTGTCAATATTTTTTAACAAATATATACAATTGTCACGCACTGTCCTATTTCTAAGGAAAGATGATTTTTATTTTAATTCTAAGCACAAAATATGTTTGCTATATCAATGGTAGTAGCACATTCCTTATTAAAATGGGAACCAAATCTCCACAGGGCGGTAGTTAGAGGGGTACACGCAGCATAAATATAAAAACTCTTAAGGAAAGAAATTCTGTACTTCTGCATAACAGAAAGCATCTTCAAGTACTCTCTGAGTCCATAATAGCAAATAAATGGTATTCATGTTACATCATCTCCTTCCCTGCACACCAGCATGGGAAGAAAAAGAGATAGTGCAAAATGAGCACCATTTATTTGCTATTATGGATTTCAACATTAGAGGAGGCCCAGATCAGCCATTTACTAAGTGGATGGAGAGCATTCTTTGTCATTCATCACAGAAGTCACCTCAGAATTTTTAACACAGCACTCTGGGCCTCGAAAGCTAATTAATAGGATTTTGCACTGAAGTTAAACCTGCTTGCTGTAGACATTCTGAATTGGGTACTAAAGGTCAATTGTCCCATTATTGGGATGGGTTCTGGAAGTGATTCATTCTTGCAAACACATGATGAATGTGAGTTGGGGCTTATCTCTATAGTGAAAGATTTTGTTACACAGAGAGGACATTCAATTTATAGTAATCATGAGTTAATATTAGGAGCTATATTGAATTCATTTGAACTTCATTTGGTCATTTGCTTTTTATATTTCATTTCAGTTCTTTTCACCAGAATGAAATAAAAACAACAATAATAATGACCTTCTAATTTATTATGCTGGACATAACATCTGAATATAAAATTAAAGTGAAATGTTTTTATTAACCTTATTAGTGAGTCTTTCAAATTCTTCCTGTTTTTTCATAACTAATTTAATTTCATAAGTAATAGTTCTGTGAAATTATATTTCTTCATTTACTTTAGAATTATAAGGCACTTCTCAGTGATATTTTTTAAATGTTACTTGTTTCATGTTTCAAGTTCAATCTTTGCTTTTCTTTCAGATGTATTCTATTTTGATATAGTCATTGGTGATAGCTTGCATATGAGGAGCAACCTAACAACAAATAAAGTATCTTGATACTGAAGTCCCATAGCTTAAAAACTGTATTTGGGATTTGTGATTTAACAGAAATACTATATATCCCAATCTTGAAAATAAGTTATTTTCTAAAGATTTCCTAGTGAAACAATTGTTTAACTATTATAGTTAGAGTTTAGACTAACTTCCAAAGTCTAATTATCACCTGATAGAGAATAAAGTTTTATATGTAATGAAGACAATAGCATAGCAATATGAATAACACAAGTGGATAAAATAATGTTTCTTTTATTTTGAATGTGTATACCTTAATGAAAAGCTGGTTTATTTAAAAGAGAAATAAGATATAGTTGGGGTATTTTATAGAACTAAAATGGAATTCAGAATATTTTTAGGAATAAGCAATAATGCATTTCTTTTAATTGCATATAATTGTTTTTGAAAACATGGCTTTCTTTTTATTTGCTTTATTCTTGTATCACCTGCTCGTATTAGGGCCATTTCTGGAATCTATAGAATAGACAAGGAAAGTAAACAGAAATTTTAGCCAGGTAAATATTGAAAGAGAAAAGGAAATGGGAAAGATGGTTAATATATTTGTGAGTTTTTCTCAAGGGAAATCAACAAAATTTTAAGTAATGAAAGTCAGAGAAAAAAGCAGAGCATCTACATATGATACTCTTCATTGGAAGGAGAAGAGCTGTTGAGAGAAAGATATTTTGGAGAATGCTTTAAAGTGTAGTCGTGGTTGATGTTATTGGCTGAAGATAAGCCGCTGCCTGTCTCCAGTGAGCAATGCAGATTGTATAGCGGGTAGAGCTACTTTAGAGGACAGTTTGGCGGTTTCTTATAAAACTAAACATACTATTACCATATGATTCAGCAATTGCTTTCCTTAGTGTTTACCCAGAGGAGCTGAACACTTATGTCCACACAAATGCCAGCCCACCAATGTTTATTGCAGCTTTATTCATAATTGGTAAAATTTGGAAGTAACCAAAATATCTTTGAGTGTGGGAATGGATAAATAAACTATTGTACATCAGGATGATAGACTACAATTCAGCAAACAAACAAACACAAACAAACAAACAAACAAACAAATAAAAAAAACCACTGTAAGCCATGAAAAGACATGGAAAGACCTTAAATGCGATTTACCAAGGGAATGAAGCCAGTCTGAATGACTACACACTGTATGATTCCAACTTCAGGATTCCGGAAAAGGCAAAACTGTGGAGATAGCAAAAAGATCAGCAGTGGCCAAAGATTGGAGGAGGGGAATCGATAAATAGGTGACGCACAGAGGATTTTATAGCAGTGAAATGCTCTTTACAATCGCATAATAATAATATGCGTCATTACACATTTGTTTAAAGCCATAGATGTACCACACCAAGAGTGAACCCCAATATAATCTGTGGACTCTGTGTGATAATGATGTATCCACATAGGTTCATCAATTATAACAAAGATATCAGTCTATTGAGTGATGTTGATAATGCAAGAGGCTATGCATTGTGGGGGCAGAAGTATATAAGAAATCTCTGTATATTTCCCTCAGTTTTGCTGTGAACCTTAAAGAGCGCTCTCTCTCTCTCTCTCTCTCTCTCTCTCTCTCTCTCTCTCTGTCTCTCTCTCTCTCTCTCTCTCAAAGATAGCATAGAGGCCAAGGAAAACTACCCATTATTAGTTCTTCATAGCTAAAAGTTTCTTAGCAGTTAAGTTTTCATAACCCTCTGCCTGCATTTTTGTAAAAAAAGAAAAAAATTAGATTGGTCAGTACTTTCGTACTCATATGAAAGAGTTGGAGAATGGATCACTTCCTCCCCCGTAGGACCTTACAACAGGAAGTTTGCTGACATATAGAGAAATTTAGTGACATGTAAAAAAAATATGTTTCTAGGTTAGGATAATTTACTGCAATGTCCTCTGTGGTGGTCCCTTCTTAAGAATATGATACTCAACCACGACTTCCTTGGTGATGAGCACTACTATTCAGAAGCTTTTATTTTGTTATACAGCTTGAAGAATCATTTTTTTTGTTTATGTTGATGTTGTTCATGAATTTGTAATCCTTGGTCCAACACAAACTCACTGAGATGCCCTTGAGGTGTCCCTATGCTTAGAAGAATCAGAGTGTTGTCTGTTATTAGCAGCTGCATCTTTCATGTGTGATTATTAGGAACATCTCTCCTGAAATACCAAAGATTTTTGCCCATCTCCATTCTAAAAACCAGTCTCCACAGATTTTTACTGCTTCCAATGAGCTACCGTGAATAATTTGATCATTTAGGTAAATGTATTATTAAATAAACTGCTCTTGATTACATTAATTTTGTTTCATATACATTATGTTTCCTGTAAAAATGTGCAGAGAGAAAGCTACGATTTAAGTGTAAGTGATTGTAAAGAAGCTATAACTTATTTCTTAACTAATTTTTAAAGAATCTATACCTGCTATCTGGGCACTTATGGCCCTTCTTTTGATATTCTCTTCCTTATTAGAGTGTGAAAAAAATAACAAAGTGATTTTGTTCAAATTCAGTTATTTTGAGCCTTTTTTCTGGCTCTGACGCATCTGTCTACAAAGAAACAATCTTGGCATGTAGAACACAGATTCCATGTTATATTTACAGAATTTTAGAATAGTCAAAAGCACCAGTATCTGGAATTAGTTTATTTCTTTCACATTTTCTGAGTAGAGGCTAACTTTAAAAATGACAAATACAGCTGTAACAAAATAAAGCCAAGGAACTATGTGTTGGTGGTATCTCAATTAAAAATTGCCAATTTACTAACATGATTGTATTTTGAGTATATTGTAAACAAATGTTCTAAAATGGTGTGGTAAAGGGGAAATTTTCCTATACTTGGTTGGAAAACATAAGAATTGTTTGTAGTTTCTTAATTAAATAAATATTACTAGATACAAGTATAATAGAGTCTGTACATGCAAACTAAAATGTAGATTGACCGAATTATTGAGTAATGATTTCCTAGTGCTGAAGAGATGTTGGTGCTTCTAGAATTTGTGTAGATAGACAGGAGAATGTGTGTGTTATGTGTGCCTTATGCTTATATCAGAGCAAGTGATATAATTCTTTTTGAATAACATTTAGGTGGGAAAGTGTTGTAGAAAGGAGATGACAGGACACTTAGGAGCATAAGCTAGTCTTAGATACTGAAGCTTGTATAGCAATTGGATAGGGCCACCAGTGTAGTGAAGACTAAAATGCTTTCTCCAAATTCCTCTGGCTGGACACATTTTGTGAGTTACAAAATAGTGGCGGCTTGACAGCACCCTACAGGGTCTCAGCATTTGCTTGAAAAGGCTGAGATTTCCCTCCTTCTTACTTAGCATATGAGTTGGAGAGAGCACATCTTTCAAAAATACCAGGTAGAGTTTGGTTTAACAGCTCTTAAAGTATACTGATTATTTATTTAGTAAACAAGATAGGATGTTTGATGTCCCCTTATAATGTATGTTTAGTTAGTAACGCAAATAACCATATTGTTATCAATGGGAAGAATAATTTTAAAGCTCCATAACCCAGATTTTATGTAGATGGAATGTTCTAGACTTCAGCATAATACCTTGGGGCCTACAAACTTCTCTGTGGCAACATAAATACCACTAGGCAAAGAATATCAGCCTTTCAAATATGCAGCCAGCTGCATCATATGATTTGGAAGATGATGGACTGTTTCCCTTATTTCTCCTAAATTCTTGTCCATCAAGTACCTGAGTTCAAATTCTTGCTATTAAAGATAAATATCTTTAGTTTAAAACTTTGTTTTATATTTAAATTTTCTCTCCTTGATTTTAGAGAGAAATAATTATTTTTATAAATGATACATAATTATAATTGAAGTAATAATAATAATAATTTAAAGAAAACATTAGAATCACTTATTGAGTGCTTATTATGTGTCAGTCACTGAGCCCAGCTTCTCATTCGCTTAAGTCTTCATAAAAGTAACTATAAAGTTTGCTCAGATAACGTTTTCTTATCTTTATTGCATAATTGGTGATATTACAGAACAGAGTGTTAATTCTGTTAGTCCAGGCCACAGCATTAGTGACAGAAGGCCTAACATTCATTCCCAGAACACTTAATCTTGATCATTCTATACCTTGTTTATTACCTTGTATAATCATTTTTGCATTGGTAAAGAAAGATAATATCCTGTAAAAGTATAAGAAGATAAAAATATAATAATGTTTCTGCATTAGCTTTTGCAGCTTCCACCTTTGTTTTCTCTCAATTGAAATCATTTAGGATCATCCTTTCAGGTCAGTTCAAATGTTACAGCTTCAAAGAAGTTTGCCTCAGTACTTCCCATTCATTCAAATCTCATTTGTTGGAATTACTGCTTCCTCTCTTCCCTAAGAAAATATTATCTGTGCCTGAATCATAGCACATCACATTGGGTTTATTCAATCATCTCTATCCCATCCCTGAGATTACAAATTTGCTCGAGAATATAAACTGTCATCTTTGAGTTTGCAGCCCTTGCTCTCTTACCCGTTGTAGGTATACAAAACAACTGTCAAAGGTTTGAATGTATTCCACAATTCTGGAGGTAAAAAAATGCAATGTTTCTTTATTATCTCTGAGTCAGATCTACCTATAAAAGGAAAATAATTTGGGAGTGCAGGGAAGAAAGGGACACAGAAAAGGAAGCTGGCAACAAGTACAGTCTATTCTGATTACTTAACATTTTTGCTAAGAGATAGATTGGAGGTGGGGGGCTGGTAAACTCTTGCGCCAGAGGTGAGTGGCATACTAAAGAGACTAAATGATCAGATCTGTAGTGACTTTGGGCAAGAGACAGGATATATCTAAGCATAAGTTCTCTTACTTGTTCTAAGATTTTGAATAACGGATACCTGATATTTCATGAGAATTTTAGTTGTGGTAGTCATTTGTATATTTTCACTACAAAGATGACTACAGACGAGGTTCCTAGTTTGTTTGAGCCTGTTTCTTCTTGTCTAATCTCCTAACAAAGATTTTAATACTTAATATTTGGGGACACAAAGGTGGAGGTCTTTAACTTATGTACAATATTTACCTGATAAGTAATTTTTGCTTCATCTTTTTATTGTTTTAACTGAATGTTAGGACTAGTCTAAGCAGAGATCAAATCACATATTTCAGTACATTTTTTCCCTTTTAAATAGAAATGTTTACCTTGAACTAAATTTACAGTCCAAAGTATGACTTCTTACTTGTTAATTTTTTTTTGAATCTCATTTCATTTGTTTGTTTTAAACGACAGCTGTATTAATTGTATTCTACAGAAAAATAAATATTGTTCTGTAACCCTCTGCTTCTATGGCTAAGGAATACATATATCAATGTAACTTGGCTGGGTTACACACTAAAATATGGGCTCTTCAGCCATAATATGCTTCTACTCATGCAGTCAAAACTTCTTTCCAGAAAAATTTGATTGGACTTAAGCAACGTTCTTCCAAACACAGAACAACAATACTCACAGGCAATTCATGAATGAAGACACAATCTAATATGATCACTTTCTTTAATAAATAATGGCAAAATAAAAGATAGAAAATATGAAACTTTATAATGTTCCAGCAAGATTATTTATGAATTGTAAAAGCCTTTGTGAACTTGCTTTTTGGAAGTGTCTTTATTTGTGGAATTTAAATAAAAATAAATTGATTGGTGTTTGTCATATTATAAAGATTATGAACAAGGTGAACATGGATTTGCTCACCAAATCTCAGTATATTTGAAAGTTTATGGATTTCTAACATGTTTGTAATGGGAACAAATGAGGATTGAAGTACTTATCTCACTTCTGAAGTTAACACAAATATAAATTCTGTCCTCCCCAAAAACATTTTAGAATGTCCCTGTCAAAGTTAAAAACATACAAAGTAGCCCATCTGTCTGAAACAAAACAAAACAAAAAACAAAACAAAACAAAACATATATTTTTCTTAATAGAAATAAAATACTTTTCAAAATTAACAACAATCATAATATTTTTTTTCAAATTGATCTCTTACATGTTTAATTTTTAATTTTTAAACAAGAGGACTCAAAATCTGAGTCATAGAAGACTTCTAATGCAGGCTTGTTGAATAAATAAATGAATAAATGGAAGAATTGAAAGGAACTTGAGATAGGAAAGCAAGATGATCTTGTGGCTTGCCATTCAATATTCCTATTCATAAATTTTAACCAATAATTGCAGCTCTGATTCACCATTTATAGTTACAATTTTAGTGCAAGCCAATATAAAATTATGAATAATATAATGTAGTTTGGATGGAAAATTAGTGCTTTATTGCCATTTGCTTTCACTGTTTTCATTAATTTCTTTTATTTACAATTGGATTTAGTATTTTGTTGGCTTTATTTACAGTTGCCTTTATTTATGTTTTCTTCACTTGCCTTCTGGCTGTGTCTATTGATTTCAGGTGAAGCCCACTGTGGCTTTCATGGCCAATCCCTTGACTATTGCATATAGTTGTAGTACTATGACTAGGCTGTTGGTTGTAGTTGCCACTGGAATAGCATCATCGGAGTCATCATCTGGGTCAGAGGCTATTTTTTATGTTCAAATGGAAACCACCTATATTTCATTGTCTTTTTCTCTCATAAAACATTAAATCATCATAGAACCTGAGATTTTGTGTTAAAATGCTATAGGATACATGACCTCAGATTTGGTAGTTGCATAGAGTGCACCCAAAGGTCTGCTTAATTATGGGATAATTCCAACAAATTAGACGGGCCATTTCCCTTGAAAGAAAACTAGAAAAAAACTATCAAAAGTCATCAATTATTGAATATACATTTCATAAGTTCATCTCTCTGTGTGTTATTCTCTTTAAGGAATAAAATTGAAAAGAGAAGCTCATCTTAGATGCAGAGGGCTTTAAAGGTCTACATTTGCTTTCTTTTTAGTGTATTCAGACCCTGTAACTTCTGGGTTCATTCTCAAGTTTTCTTCACTACATTTTTCTTTGCAGCATTACTGTCAGTTCAATCCAAAGTGGGACATAAGGTCTATGTTTAAAAAGTACTAATGTCTTCATTTGGGCACTCAGTATATCTTTCTGACCCCATACCTGCTGTTACTGAAAGAGCCCAGGTCTGTAAACAATGGAGTCTGAGGCAAACATCTGTCTCCTCTTGGAAGCATTTTTTCACGGGCTAGACAGACAAGATAACATTAAATACCAAATGCAGGGTTGATTTTTAGGGCAAAATGTGAAGTCCATCATGTATCTATAGTCTGTTCACATTCTCAACCAAACAGGTTACCTTTTGAGGAGAAGTTAGTGACTAATTTGTTTAGGAAGTAATTGCACCTATGAATAAAAGACTGATCAACACGTGAATGTTGAATTTTTCATAGGTTCTAGGGAATCATTATTATAACGGACATTAAAAGACACACACATCTATCAGCTCATTAAAATCAATGTTATTATCTAAATGGATTTAAAAACATTAAATACATCTTCCCATAAAACATAAATAATGTTCCCTGGGTCTGACCTTTTTGAAAGTCTGTGTGAAGCAGAAGAAATGTTTATTGATGTTTCCGGCCTGCATCCAGATCTGAGCCAAGAGAAGTAGGCTTATTTGGAAACAAAAGTCCCAATAACTTGCTTTTGCAGGATCACAAATTCCTACCATGAATCATTCTGTATTGTCTAATATGTTTTCTAAATTTAGGATGCAATTCATTACCAAATCCTTGAGCGTTTCAAGACTTTTGCCCTTTGTTCTTCAATGTGTAAAAATAAAATACAAAAGTTCCTAAATCCACAGCACAATGTAACACGATAAAAAGTTCTTTGTTTTAGAAAATTGCATGTCAGTATTGTGTAATCTATGGCACCAATTAAATAACAACAATAATTATAAGTTTTTAAAAGCCAGCAAATTTGTTGCAGTATTTTACAGATGATACTGATTTTTTTCATATTCTTTTGAGAGTTTTCCCTTACCTCATTTTATATGGCCCCCTTTTTTTAAGGACACAAAGCTACTTATAACAATAGATTTTGTAGGAATTGGCAAACTTTGAAATCCTAGATGGGATGGCAGAATAGCCCCTCAAGGAGAGAATGGACTTTATTCTTGGTGAGCTCCAAATATGCAGAAATGAAGAGCTTGCCAGTTGCCAGTGGGAAGTGAACATAATTATGACTTCACAGCTGCTTCTCCTAAAGAAAAAAGCGATAGAGAGAGAGAGAGAGAAGAAAATAAAAAAGAATCATGCTTTTTCTTATACTGCATCTGAAAAGAATATGCACAAAGGGAATATATTTATGCCAGATATAAGAAGCCATAATCAAAGTAATAATGTAGGACCAAACTCATGCCAAGAAATTTAGAAATCTTAACTTGGCAGACTATAAATCAGAGATATGCATCTACAGTACTCTAGTAATTAGAGCAAAGTATGGAAAATTGAGGTCTTCAAATATGTTCCCACTAGCTCATTTCCCGTCACACAAGTGGAGTGGCCTTTCAACAAAATTGTCATCATCCGCATTACTTATTTGAAATGTGCAGTGACCCTATTTAAAGAAGAATACAAAACTTGATGTGTCTGATTCCAAAATGTATGGTCTTAAGAAAGGACTTTTGGAAAGTTTAGCTTGGGATCTTAGAAATGAAACTTTATGAGTTCTATGCGATAGTCAAGGTTACCATTCATATCTTCCAGGACTGATATGTTGTTTAATCTAGAACAGCTGTTGGCAACTTTTTCTATAAATGGTTTGATTGTAAATATTTCAGACTTTGTAGCCCATAGAATCTCTGTCCCAACTATTCTGTTCTGCTGTTATCACATGAAAGCAGCCACAGACAATATGCAAATGAATGAGCAAGAAGGCTGTATTCCAATAAAATTTTGTTTACAAAAACTAGCAGAAGTTGAATTTGGTCCTAGGACCATAGTTTACAGATCCCTAATCTAGAAAATTCCACTCTTAACATTGGAATTTCAATAGCCAAATGGCTATGTGAATTTTTATCAGCAGTGATTTTTTTTTTATTACCATTAGGGCTTTTAAGAATAATTTTAAAATGGGGTTTCTTTTCTCACTTATTTATTTATTTATTTTGTCAGTCAGTAGTGGAGACATGGGCACCAGTAAAGAGTAGTCCTTATCAAAAATACTCTGGCTATTTGGTTCCTTACAAATCATTATTATCAAGCAATTGGATATAGAAACTTATGTGGAACACAAAACTCCAATAATTTTATCTCATGTCACTAGTATCTGTAACAAATAGGAAGAAAAGATAAGCCATCACCCTGATTCCAATACAGATATTTTGGGGCAGGGAGAAAAGAGATGTCAGCTGAATCACAATTAATTGTGACTCTACCTGAGAAAGCTTCATGAAAAAATAATCTGCCTCCTACATTCATTCATAGGCTATCTCCACCTTCTGAAGATATGTCTAGTTCTCTGAGTGATAACCGTAGGTGAGTCCAGGGTTATGTCTTTCTCTTATTCTTCCAGTAATTAGCTATTGACCTCTACTTGCCACTTAACTTCTATTTGATCTGTTTCCCAAATCATAAAATAAAAGAGAATAAAGAAATGTCTGTAAAGTGGTTTCAAAACCTGAGTAAAAGGCCCTCTGAAACAGAACAGCCAAGCTTCAAAGAGTCAGGAGGACACTTGAGCTATTGAGAATTCATTTTAAATCATGTAAGTGGACACAGTGGTAATCATGTGAATGCTGTATTACTCAGCAGTATTCCAGAGGGTCAAATAGATAAAAGTGATAGAAAAGTTTAATATTCAAATTAAACTTTAAATTTTTTAATGAAAATAGGTATGAAAAAATATTGAAATTAGATTTTGAATTAAAAGTTATTTTGTGATGTCAACATAGACGTAAATTCACCTAGACATTTTTCAAAGGCATATATATAATTGAGGTACTCCAGATTTTCTTTTGGTGTACATGTGTGCATTTTTTACTTTTTTTACTACTCTATTTTTTTTACATTAACTTCTTTCCTTAGGGACACACAAACTTCAACATTTTTAGTAATCCTGATAGTGTTATAAAAATTAAAATTATAGAAACAGTCTATGGTAGTGGAACTGTTCTCAGTATCAGAATATGGGTCATTTGCTTTCTCTAACCTTAAGTTTCTCTATCAATAAGAGAGATGACAAAAATCTAGTTAGAGTTCTTTTATGAGGTTACACAAGATACTGAGTGAGAAATTGTTTAACAGTTACAGGTGTTCAGTAATCAAGACTTGAATTTGTCTTTGAGTTTAAATAAAAATGCTGATTAAGTGAGACACTCAGAGTTTGTAATTTCTTTAATAGGAAAAAGAGATGAAACAAATAAAGTATTTCTTAACAAAGGAAGTGTTGGCATTGGGGCATGACAATTTTTATTGTATCTTATTATTCTTGTTGAAAGATATTTAACATGCATTTTCTCTACCTTAAATTGCCAGTAGCACTCAGTCACAGTCATAGTGAAGACATAGAATGGCCTTTCATGTTTCTAAGTGACTCCTAAAAGGTCTATACAAAACCTGAATGTTAATTTAAAACATCTGTGAATCCAAAAGTCATTGGATTATTTTGGCATTAAAAACGAGTTATAGGTACATTCATGTATATACCAGTTTGCCTACACCACTCACCTTAATGATCATGGATCTGCTTAGAGTAAGGCAGAGGTGAGAATAAAATATTGTATTAGTTAAAATACTCAAAAATAACTGTAATGATTGAAAGGACACACACACACACACACACACACACACACACACACACACACACACACTGGTTTAGTAATGTGTCATTGGAGGTCTCTATACCACCCCAGTGAGGGAAACTCAAAGGTAACATGGTTCAGAACAGTTTAGGACAGAGAGGGCTGGTGACAGACCATCAGAGTTGGTGGGACCCTCATTGTTGTTTGATTTTACATAAGTTTCTATACAAATGAGGTATTTGCAGGAGGTTAGGGGGCAGAATTAAAAGGAAGTTCCTTTGCTCTATGCTTAGAGACGTGTGTTGTTAATGAAAGAAAAAAAAAGGGAGGAGGAGAAAATAATAGATTATTTAAGCATATGATACAATTGTTGGAGAGGTACCAGGTTTTTGTTCCCATTATATAGATGGTAAAAATAAGAAAGTGAAGAAAGGTGATTTTAGTGCTCATAACTGATTCAGGGGAGACGCAGGAAAAGCTTAACCTAAAAAAAACTTACAAATAATTTTTTTCTCTCCCTGATTATTTTGATTTTGCTATGAATAAGCTAAGAATTTCTGCTGAGTCTATTCAGACTGACTTTATGAATATACCAGGCAGCTTTTAGGAAATACTAACAGAAATGCAGAGTTAATAGTTTGGGGAAAATACTCCAGCTACCTATGCTAATGGCACTCATTCATTGGGGTCTTTGTGTATGCACAGTTATCAACCACAGAATTTCTTGTGCCTAGTTCTTTTACTCTTCACAATACATCCATAAGTTTGGTACTATCAATGTCTCCATTTTCAGATAACGACATAAAATTGGAAAGTCAAATATCTTACTTGACATCACACAATCAGTAATGGAAAGAACTTGGAATTGAAGCCAGGGCTATCTGATTCAAGGCTCATACGCTGTCTGGTGAAAGTGCTGATGCAGGGGTGAGAAATGGCAAGTCTAGTGAAAGCAGAGAGAAGTGATTCCAAAGTGGATCCACTGGCCCCCACAGTCTCCTTGGGATGCTGGATGCACAGTTCTTAGACTATATAGATGCCCAGACCTGGGGGGTATCTATAGTTTTATTAAAACCTTCTAACACTCCTGAAGTGATTGTGAGTCTATACCACCCATGAGACAAGGTAAATCAGCAGATGAGAGGATTGTCTGCATGGTCTGTTATGGCACCTATCCATCCCCATTCTGTCATATTCTGTCTGCAAGAAGAGACTTTCAGAGGAAGAAGTCAAAGCATACAGGGTAGTCATGAATTTCCCTCAACTCAAGATAAGTAAAAGAAATCTGACTTCTAGTCACTAGGAAACAGAATGTCTCCTTCATGGTCTTTTGATTTTTCTTTGCACTGAGGAGGCCCACATATCATTGCTTTGCCACTTCAGCTTTGCCATTAAACCCATTTGCTCCTTTATATATCTGCTAAACATAGACACTGAAATGAAGAAATACAGCCTAAATAAACACACCCATAACAGCTTGCAGGAAGTATTAAAAATAATTCTGCAGGAGGTTAGGAGACATGTCTTTTCCACTGTGAGCTTTAAAGGTACTCTCTTTGATCAGCCACAAGGTCACTTCACTACAGGTATGAAATCAAAAATTTTGAGGACTATTGACCACTAAATTTTCACAATGGATCACCAAGAGGTTATTAAGCCCAGAGAATGCCGCTGATAATATGCTGAGAAAACAGAGGAAACTCATGATTTTTTTCTGCCTCCATGTCCTGGCAGGCCACTCACAACAGTAACCTCTTTTTTAGTCTTCTCTTTACCTTGGTTCTATGGGCTATGCCTGAACTGTTAAAAAGGAGGGACCTACAGAAAGGCTGTGAACTTGGGGGATGACTGGGCCAAATCTTTCAAATACCAGAATCACAAATGCAGAAAGTTTCCTCCAAAGGCCTAAGATTATAGGACCTGAAAAATTTTCAAATTGCTCATCAATCAAAGCTTTAGGGAGGCATTATGAGTGCTGATTAAACTTAAGAGTTTTGGACAAGTAGAACTAGATTTAATTCCTGATTCTGCATGGGATAATTATGTGATCCTTGGAGAACCACTCTATCCCTGAAAGATATAATCCTATTTTGTAAACTGGAATTTACATTAGTACTTTTCATATAAGTCTACTGTGAGCCTTAAATGCAATGTATGGCCCATAGTGAGTATGTGTCATTCATAGAAATTATTATTATTGAGCAGTTCATTTTGTGTGCATCACCGTTCAGAGCACTGGGGTAAATATAGAAGTAGAAAGCACGGGGTTTTTTCTCAGGATGCATACTGACCAGCTTGATTGACAAGGAAAGGACATATACAGAAAAACTAAATGCTGTAAAGTAGTACACAATGAAATGTCAATTGTTTACATTAATGATGTGTTTTATTCATTTATCACTGATTCATAAAACATGCACTGAATACTTCCTATGTTGAAGCACTATTCTAAACACAGAAAAGTGATAGAGTTTAATTCTCAGTTTTCATTACACAGAAAGTATTAGTGTTATCTCTAATTTTGCTCATGGAAAAACTGAGACTTAGAGACAAAAAGAAACATACTCGAGCTCTCTTAAGATGCGAAAAAGGATTGGGGGTGAGGTGGGTAAAATAGGTGAAAGTAATCAAAAGGTACAAACTTCCAGTAATAAAACAAGTCAGTCACAAGGATGTTGTGTACAGCATGGTGACTATAGTTAACAATGCTGTATTGTATATTTGAAAGTTGCTAAGAGTGTAGATCTTAAAAGTCTCATCATGAGTAAAAAACATTTTTAACTGTATATGGTTATAGATGTTAACTAGACTTATTGTGGGGATCATTTTACAGTACATATATGTTGTATACCTGAAACTAATATAATATGATATGTCAGATAGCTCTCAATAAAAATTTTATTTTAAACCCAAGCCTGCACAACCCCAAAGTTTATGCTCTTGTAGAGCTGTTGTTAAAAGTATGGAGTCTAGAGCTAGAGAGACTGGGTTCAAATCTGCTACTCATTAGTTTTAAGACATTGGGCCAAGTTATTTAACTTCTACAGACCAAAATGTCCTCATTAGTAAAGTGAAGATAAAGTGTTAATATCTACTTCATGTGGTTTTGTGAGAATTAAATGGGTTAATACATTTAAAAAATTATCTCAGTTTTTGAACACTATAAACAATGTACATATATACTCTGTTGTTATTTTAATAGTGAGCACTGTTAATTATTACTATTATAACTGAGTTATGCCATGTTTATAGAAAATTGGTTCATGTAAGTACTCAATATTAGCTATGATGATTACTATTATTATTACATAATATTATAGTATACTTAAACAATGTAGCTACCTTCAATCAAAATTGTCATTTTTGGTGCCTCAATCTCCATACTCCCTCATCCTGTTAATGGTATCACAATACCCCCTCCAAAACTATTTGAAAAAATTGATGTCTTGATTGACTTTAAGTAAGTGCAGGAATTCTAGGATTAGAACAGGCGTAAATTTAATCTTAAATCATGGTTCTTTTAGAAAAATGAATGCAGGCCTTCTTATAAACAACTATAGAATATAGAATGTGTTCAATAAATGTTGGTTATTGTTAGTATGATGAGTTCATATACTTTCTTTTAACATATCACAGTCAGCAAGACCTATCCATCACTTTTAAGACATTTCATGTTATTCCTTCTTACTCATCTTTGGGATCTAGGCTTTTTCCTGGTTGCAATACATTCTTCGTATCAGTGTTGGTATCTTCAACACTGGCTAGACTTAAACCATCATCAGTGGTTTCCTGTTTTTCACCATATCAGATACTTCTTCCTGATGGCCAGTGTCTTCTGCAATCTGTCTTCTCTGGCTCATTTTACTTCTCATAGAGTCTCCATTCCAGTCAAAGTCTCCCCATTATCTTAAAATAACTCCTGTCCTATGATGACTTTGCTCTGTATTCATGTGTCTTCCTGTTCCTGTCCTGGGAGTCCTCCATTTTATTCTCTGCTAATTCAATTCTGCTTATCCTTCAAAACCAAGATCATGTACCTTGAATCCTTGAATCCTGCCTTGACTATATCCATCCTTATCAATTTTTTTCTTTTCTGAAACTCTGTAGTCATGAATCCTCATGCCTAACGAAGTACATAATACAAGAGTGCCATTATAAAGAAGTTAAGTACATGACCTCTTAACTGATATTATCTGAGTTCCAAACTTGGTTCTGCTTTATCCTAACTATGGGAACCTAGGCCTCGGATTCTTCATCTATAAAGTGAATACAATAAGAGCATCTATCTCAGTATTATTCATGAGTTTCAAATGACATAAGCTATATAAGGCATTTAGCATAGAAGCTGATATGTGAGAATTATTTATGCTATGATGTGGTTGCTATGGTAAGAATTTACCATATGTTTGTTAAATAAGAAAACTATTATTTTTATTTCAGCTTTATAATGTCTGTGTATTGAAAAAATATTCAGATAATAGGCAAAATTTGATAACCCAAAGAGGATGTTTATTGTTTGAGTTTTGTCAGAGCCTTCAATGCCATAATATGCACAGTTTGGTGCATTAAAGCCTTTTCTTGTCTTATTCTGGGCTTATCCCTCTCCCACAGATGCTGGTTGCTGACCAGCCCTTACTCAACCAGTAGAGAAGGGAAGAGGGTGATGGAAGATTTCACATCACTGTAGATAAAACGTACAAAAACAAGCTCAGGTTTTCCCATACCGAGTATAGAGAGTGCTTCAGTGAAACATTTTTAGGAAGGTTGAGGTCATTTCCTCTTTAGAAATCATAAAGGGAAATAATCTAGAAGAATGAGAAAAGTTTCTCTACCTGCCCGTGAAAGCAATGCCTGTCTTGCAAGGCTTTCTTATACAGTTGGAGCTTCAAAGAGGTTAACAGCTCTCTCTCCCTAACTACCTGCCATGCTTTCTTCTAGAGGCACTTCTTCCCTTCTCTGATTCTTTTTGGATTAAAAAAAAATTATTTTTTCTACCATTCTTATTTTTCCATTCCAATTCTCTCTTTATTTCTTTTTCTCTCTAGTGGTCTGGCTTTGTTGCTGACCCCAGTGCATCCTCTCAAGAGCACTTAGCAAAGCTGTTTGTCTCTGGCCTGGGTTTCCTCCCTGTCCTCTGACCAGTAATAGAACAAAGGACAAAAGGCCATCTCTCTAAGTAACAATATCTCTTTATTGAAGCTTTGTTCTGATGCTTTAGGTCTTTTTCTCTCTGGTTCACTGGCTTTGCACTTGAGCAACATTTCTCTTCTTTCTATTACTTTCCAACTTCAGGAATGAGTAGGTTGGATGTATTGTTTCTGGTTTCTTGCTTCCCATGAATCCTTCCACATACTTTACTAAAATTTTGGGGCAATATGGAAAAAATCAAATCAATACCACTCTTCATATGTAGGCTCCAAGCATTGTCCTGGTGACCAGAGACCTGCGACTCACACTTTCCCTTTTAAACCACTTTCAAGATTAGCCAAATCTCCAGAGCTATCAGTGCTGGATTAGCTGGTGGAGACACTGGGCTCCTAAACATCTTTTCTGTTAAACAACCTCCTCCCTAATGTGACAGGAGCCACCAAAATTCAAGGGTACACCCTATCACTATTTATGTGATTCTATGTGGCATCATCATTCTGTTTCTATTTCTTACTGTTTTGTTAGTCTTACAGGAAGCCTAACCCTGGCCTACCGCACACCTCCTCTCCATTTTTATTGCCACTATTTTAAGTTCTCACTCTTTCTTGACTGAAATATTCTAATATTCATATTAGTGTCTTAGGGTGACTATTAAAAAAGTACCACAATCTGGGTGGTTTAAACAGAAGACATTTATTCTCTTATAGCGTTGGAAGTTATAAATCAAGGTTTTGTCAGGGCCTTGCTTCCTCTAAAGGGTCTAGAAGCAAATCTTTTCCATGCCTTTCTCTATCTTCTGGTGTTAGAGACAATCCCTGGGTTCCTTGGCGTATATCTACATAACCACAATTTCTGATTCTGTTCTCACATGGCATTTCTCTCCCTGTAGTATCTACTTTTTCCTTTTTGTATGAGCATAATAGTCATATCGGATTAGTTCCCACCCTAATGATCCCACCTTAATTATATCTGCAAAGACTGTATTTCTAAATAAGGTCACGTTTATAGTTGCTGGAGTTTGAGCCTTCAACATATCTTTCTGGGAGGCATAATTCAACTCATAAGCATCAATATCCTAATGGATCTTCTTGCCACCAGTGTTTCCTTTCTTTAATCCATCCTCCTTGTACAATTCAGTTAGCTTTCTAAAACACATAGCAGATCATTCAGAGTTGATTTTTAAAAAAGTGTCTGCCAACTCACCATTTATTTCAGATAAAATCTTTAGAACTGAATTTTAAGCTCTTCTCATTTTGGGTTTCATGCTCCTTTTCAGAATCTTTTTTCATTTTCTTTATCATAGATCCTGTGAACCTATTATTATGACTATTCAAACATTTAAACCCTCATATATTTTCATGCTTTCATTCATCCAAGCCCCATCCATCTTAGGTTTTTTCATAACCCTTTATTTATGCTGCTACTGCAGGAGCTGTCACATTGTGCCAATATAGTTTCATTCTGAATATTTTAATATCCTAATATCTGGTACCTATTATCTGTGAATAAATAATGTTGGATGCACTATTCCAGAGAAAAATAAACTATTTAGTAATTAATTTTGTTAATTTTTAATTTATTTTCTTGTGCTCTTCATGAGTTGCAAACTTGGTAGTAATTTTTCAATGTAAATATGTCATTCAGATAGTTTTAGCATAGTAGTTAAGAGATCAAGTTTTGGAAACAACCTATTTTGAACAGAAGTTTTGTGATATTGAGTGCTTTATTTAACCTCACTCTCCTTCAATGACTTTATCTATAAAGAATATGAGTTCCTAATTTATAAAGTTACTGTGAAGATAAACATTTAAAAAATCCTTAGTGACTGACAACAAATTAAATAGTTAATATTTACTGGCTGTTATCTTTATAACTACTATTACTTTTATTCTTACTAGTTATCACTTGTCAAAACAGAATTGTATAGTGTGTGGTTCCGAGGTTTAGTAAATAGCCTTTCCTTCCCACCAGAGATAAGAACCAAAGATAGATATAGTGATCATATAGACTAAAGTTAAACTTTAAGCTTTATTTCTGATAAAATTCTTGGAGAACATGGTTAAGGTATTTGGCAATAAAGGGCTTTCAATACTCCAGCTCAGAACTGAGTCTTTGCACCTACTTCCAGACACAGCTGAGAATATGGGCATCTCTGCAGACATTCTAGTTCTAAAGAAGAGAGTCATGTATGCTTAATTCCTCTGAAACTCTCCATTCAGATATATCACTTTTCCCTACCTCCTTGTGCCCTTTCAACTACTTTCTCAAAGTGGGAGTGAGAATAAAGAGCAAGGCCCAGGGAGCATTCTACATGGAAGTAATAGGAAAGAGGGAGGATATATATTCTTTCAACGTATAACTGGCTCCCTCATTTCATATAGTTTGTGTATATTATTTATAATCTTTAAAACAAATCTGTGACATAGGTATAATTATCATTCTCATTTTAAAGATAAAGAATTTGTAGCCCTAAAAAGTTAATTAACTTTTAAACCTAAAATAACCTTACAGCAAGTAGAAGAAGCATAACTTGAATCCAAAGTCCTCTATAATAGGATGCCAACTCCTCTCTTTCCCCAAAATTACTAGTAATAAATTGTTCCTACATATCTTTAAATGAAGGTATTTTATTTCCTTTAATTTTTAAATTTGGATTTTTATAATGACAACAAAAATATTGCTTAAAAATGATTGTCCCCACATCATGTATAGTATATTAGTACATACCTGGAAATGTGTACAAAGATATACAGTGGACCATAGGTAATATCCAATGTGATTCCTTTACCTTGCAAATTGGAAAAACTATAGCCCTTTGTGTTTTTTTCCTGAATCCTCTTTCATAATTCTGCTTTATATTATTTATTGGTCCTCACTTGTGTTGTATAATATTCTCTATTCTATGGCACATCTTATTGGATCATGTCTCTGTAGAACATTCTCAGATTTGGTCACTTGTTCAGTTTTTATTTAAGAACAAAGTGTCCATTACTGTGTTCCTAGTCCTAGTATTTCCCTTTCTAGATTTTAGCTGTCCTTGCGTCTATTAGCTACCACTACCACATGAATTACTTTGGACTCCATACCCACTGTTTTGCACCCCATTCCCCAGAGTTTTCTGTTCATTTTCTTTCTTGGCTCAAGTGTAGGTGACATAGAAATTGGAATTTTATGTGTCTTGTTCCCTGCTATATTCTTGTGCCTAAGCCAAGTGCCTGGTCTAAATAATTTATCAATAAAGATGTGCTGAATGAAGGTGAGATGATGCTGATGCTGATGATAACAAAATTATTCCTTAGCTTTTTAGTAAGATTAAAATAACTTTCAGTCTGAAAAAATTTATCTTGTTGACGTTATTAATTGTCATTTTGTAATACATGATCCAATTTTTTCTCGGCTCTACTCACCAAGGACTTTGCTCTTTATTTTTCCACTTAATTCTCTATGGCTTACAGATATGTTTATATCATTATCCTCAATTACAAATGGGAATGTAATATATCATTGCCTTTCTCCAACTACCCCACAATTAAAGTGTTGAATTTATTTTATAATTCAGGTGAGCCTTGTGAGACAGAATCAGATCATGGTGGCCTTAAAGTATAGTGTTGGGTTTTATAATAATAGCTGAAACTTGCTTCTTTTAACAATGTTATCTGGTAGTTGTACTTTTTTGATATGAAATTAACAAGAGCTATTCATATTACATTGTTTTGCATTACTCTGAAACACACTATACATACACTAACAGAACACAATCTTGACATGCATTCTATGTGATAGTGACTGCAAATTTTTATTCATAGTTCTTTTCAAATGCTTGGTATAGAATTCTCAATAACTAAGAAATATATAATTATAAAATTATAGCAATAAAGATTAATGATGACTCTTCTCCCAAATAGGTATATGTGCCTTCTGAGGCTCTGAATAGAATTTACATATATTATGGGAGAAATCTTTGGAAAACTTTTGCATAACCATGATACTAAAGATTAGATTTTTGGATGAAAATGTTGCCTTTACATTGGAAATAAGATGCAGAGTCACATTTCATCATTGCTTAACATGGGGCTCATTTTGGTTTTCCCAAAGAAAGAAGAAGCAGCAACTGAAAATTTGGTCTTATAGTCTCTCTCTTCCTTCTTTGATGTACATTAGTTCCCATGGAAACTACATTGAAATGGCTTGAGAGTGACATCTACAAATGTAGTGTAAGGTCATTTTTATCTAATGCTTTGAAATTCAAACCAGGATTTGTGATATACAGTGAACTATCCTTAACATATTCTGAAGGACTCTGAAAAGACGATATTCTAAATGCAAAAACAAGACACATGATTGCATTATGCCAGTTTTCAGAAAGTTCAACATTCTCTGTTCATAGTAAAACGGAAAGAATTTCATTTCCCCAGTTTGCCTCCACAAGATCCTGGAAATGCAGACGTTTTCTTTAACATGGAGGGGAAGAAGCTCTCCTTCTATGTCCTTCCTTATTATTGCTGGTACTTAGCGAGGCCACCAGGTAAGGGACACATGTTCAAGGCTTTAAATGATGCAATAAGGAACTGCATGTGGGCTATGATAAAGCTGCAGGGGTTTTCTTGCATCTGCAGTTTCTACCACAACCTCTGGCCTGCCCTTCTCAAGCTACTAATGTGATTTCCTTTATTAATTTGCCGGTGCTTCACCTATAAATTCCAGGTGCATTTAAAGAGAGATATGTTTCAAAAAGAAAACCAGAGCCCTGGTATAAAAATGGCTTGAGGCTTAATAGAACACAATCACCACAGGCTTCTGAGGCACTCTCAGAGAAAAGTCAAGATGTTAGGAGGGCTGGATTTGAAGCCTAACACATTTCTTTTCCAACTATATGCCATGAGCAAGTCAAAAGTTTAATGAACTTTAGTGTCATGAAAGATCTGAAGAACATGGTAAAATTTTAAATGGAATAAAGGTGAAAATAAGGTGGCATAGAAGAAAGTGCTCGCTACTAATTACATATTTTGATCCCCCCATTCAATACATTTGCATTGCATAAATTAATTATCCATCCCGCAAAACTTTGCTTATACCTATCTTTGTTCTCATTATAATCCTTTATGTGGAAAGTTATGAAAATATTCATCTTTTTGTCTTTTGTTATGGATAACTGTGGGTCAAATGGCTATCTTCATTTTACAGTCACCACCAGGAATATGTGACCTCTGAGGTGATCCTTGGCAGTAAGAGAGAGGGCTGAAGGAGGCAGGTGGGCTGCTGGACGAGCCTCAGCTGAAAATAACATGCAGTACTTCCACTCAGGCTACAGTAATCCCAGCCTAACTGCAAGCTTAGGCTGGGAGGTGTCAGCTAGCATGTCAAAAATTGGTGCAAACTAACTCTTCCTTCTGCAATAAAAAATTAAAAGTTTAATAAATTGCATTGCTTAAAACTGATGATTGTAATAAAAAAGAAAAGCATAAATCAAGTACATTTTCAAGAAATGGCAAACACTGTGTTTCTAATGACATTCTTGTTTGACCTGCTGTTCTAATACTGCTAATATTATCGACGTGGAGAAAAAGAACAATACATTCTTCATTGATATAGTAAGTCACATTGCTTCATGTCTCCTGCCCACAAACTTAAACTTTAAGAGGCGTATAAATAAGCAACTTAGCATATGTGACCTCCTGACCGTGAAGTGTTAAATTCCAGGAACTATATTACTCCACCACTTTTATTTGTCTGAGAGAAATCACTTGATTTATGCCTGATCCCAAGATACAATAAAAATGTGCAGGTATGCCAACTAGAATGATTGGAACCTGTCAAATAAAAATTTTAGTTGCCCTTAAAATCTACAAATAAAAGTAACCTTTGATTAAGGATAACAGTCTATATCATAGTTTTATCGGTATTCAGACACAAAACATATCCAACTAATTTATTTTAATACAGTACAATGAACCATAGCCTTTGGAGAGAAAGATCTTCTCCAAGATGAAAAGGAAAGTTTCTTATTTGCAAAGAAGTTATTGCGGAAAAGCAGTTCTAGCCAGAAGGAGCTATATCAGGTTAGACAAGGTAGATTAACAGAAACATTCTGTGAAGCAAGGGCTGAAGTTTCTCAAGTTTGGCTTATTTACATTAACCATTCATTCTTTTATAGGCTTTGGAACTTCAGATGGGGTCCAGCTAGGATTATAAACCAATGTGCCAAAATAACCCACAAGATTGTTGGAAGGGAATTCCCAGCTAAATTTTCAGACTCTAGAGGTTGGGATCATTTCAAAATGATTCTCAGCTCTTAGATATTTTAGTCAGGTCCACATTGAGGCAGAGTGAAACACAAAAGCAACCTGGAGAATTTCCATCTCATTAGCACTTCATTTATAGTGTACCTGTGTCAAGCCTCAGCCTTGGAGTTCTGGAATTAGCTTAAACAAGAGGGAAATAAATTCTACCCAAGTCAGTACTAAGTCAAGTACAGATTCTTTTGTGTATAGTCATGGTTGAAGCATGCTCACATCACCTTTGAACTAAGATCACTCTGAGTGTTCAGAGAATGAAACATTTCTTTAAAAATTTTATGCATTTATTATTTCTTTGTCATTAAATGTCATATAATTGTATACTTGCTCAGTTTAAATGAAATTTTTTGAGATATAATTGACATGTAATATTGCATTAGTATGTGTACAAAATGATTTGGTATATGTATACAATGAGAAATAATCACCACAATAAGTCTAGTTGACATCCATCACCATACATAACAACAAATTTTTTTTTGTGATGAGAAGTTTCAAGATCTAGTCTCTTACAACTTTCAAATATACAATATAGTATTAACTATCATCACCACACTGTAAATTACATCCCCATGATTTAATTATTTATAAAAAAAAGTTTGTATCTTTTGACCCTTTCACCCATTTTATTTACCTCCCAACCTTGTCTCTGGCAACTACCTATCTGTTCTCTGTATCTGTAAGTTCAATGTTTTATTTTATTTTATTTTTATTTTATTTTGTTGTTGTTGCTGGGGTGTTAGGTTCCACAAATAAGTGATATAATACTGTATTTGTCTTTCTCTGTTGGGCTTATCTCACTTTGCATAATGCCTTCAAGTTCCATTGATGTTGTAGCAAATAGTAAGATTTCCTTCTTTGGCAAGGCTGAGTAATGTTTTATTGTGTATGTGTGCATATGTGTGATAGACACTTAGGTTGTTACCATATCTTGACTATTGTAAGTAATGCTGCAGTAAATATAGTGGGGGCAGTATCTTTTCAAGTCAGATTTAATTTTCTCTGGATATATATATCCTAAAGTAGAATTGCTGGGTGATATGGTAGTTCTATCTTTAATATTTTTAGGAACCTACTGTTTTCCAAAGAGGGTGCACCAATTTTCATTCCACCAACAGTGTACAACAAGAGTTCCCTTTTCTCCACATCCTCTCCAACATTTATTTTTTGTCTTTTTGACAATAGCCATCTAACAGGTGTGAGATATCTCACTGTGGTTTTGATTTGCATTTTCCTAATGACGTTGAATAAATATTTTCCTGTACCTCTTGACCACCTATATGTCTTCTTTGGAAAAATGTCTATTTAGACCCTCTATTCAGTTTTTAACTGGAGTTTTTTTCCTTTTTTTTTTTTGCTCTTGGGTTGTATGAGTTCTTTATATATTTTGAATATTAGCTCTTTGTGAGATATGAGATTTTCAAATATATTCTCCCATTCAGTAGGTTACTTTTTCATTTGCTTGATAATTTTCTTTGTTGTGAGGAGCTTTTAATTTGATGTACAAACTGGACTTTTTGATGGTCAAAATTATTAAGCAAAATCACTTGGGTTTTAGGTTATTATACATCTTTTTGTAACATATACAACAAGCCCACTGTGAAAACACCTTATACAATGTGGGATTCAAAGAAATGCCACAGTGGAAATCTTAGCAGTGGTTAGGTAGGACTGTGCCTTACTCACCTTTGTGCTCCCAGTGCTTAATGCAGTACCTGTCAAGTGCATTCTATGTTAGAGAATGAGAAAATAAATGAATGAATGAGAATAAAATTTGCCTGAATGCATCCACAGTTTATACCAGAGAGACTTTGATCAATAAACCCCTGTGAATCAGAACAAGATCTCAGTCAAGCTACAGACTGTATAAGATGACAAAAGTAAATCATCACTGGGGCAGTGTCAGGCTGTAGAGAAGCAGGGGACCAATCAGGGTCACTGTGCACAATACATCAGAAAATAATTTTAGCCAATTGTCAGGTTGAAGTTCTTATAGTTTTAGGAGTATATAACTTTATGATAAGTTTCTAGTAACTTTCAATCACCTGTGATTCCAGGAGTGATCAGGCAATGCAAAGTAATAGGCACTGGAAAAGTCATTTGTATTAACTTTGACATGCTATGTATTAAATTTAGTCATGGCTCTTGTAGGCCACAGGTAATATCTGTTATTTTCACTTTTATAACTCACTTTGACTAAAGCTTATTTGATTTTAAAAGCATAAATAGCAAAGATCGAAATGACTATACATACATGCATACATAAAACACACTTATGTATGAGCACATATACTCCTAATAGCAATACTCATAATTTTATACAATACATATTCCATAATATATATAGAGAAATGTATGTGCATGTATTCATCTATATGAAATTATATACATACATGGAATTGTATGGGTGTTATTATGTGAGTACATGTTTGTGTATACACATACTCATATACATGTGTGTATATGTGCACATACATGTATAATACTGACACTATTCCCTTATTCACCAAATATTATTGCATATTTACTGTATCTAGGCACTTTGCTAGGCACGTAGAATACAAAAAGAGAATCTTTTCCAGTCTTTGCCTTCATGAAAATCACAATTTACTGGAGAAGACAGACTCATAAACACATAAATGCAGTTTAATAAGCAATATGAGCAAATTCTTAAGTGCTTAAGAAAATAATGTACCAAACATTCACAAATGCCTTTCACTTGTCACCTGTAAGTCTTTCCTTTTTTATCAGTTCCTATTCATCTTCTAAGTAATGAGTTTACAGATAATTTTTACCTTAATAAAACCTCAAAATTGTTGCAAGAGTTAGTGAGAAGGTTTTGATTTATGCCTCTAAAAGTGATACCACCTTTTGTTTTTACCAGCATCACATGAAAATTTGTTGCTTGAACTTTGTAGAGGCTTCTTACCTTTTGAATTTCTTCTCTTTTATCAGATTGCAGTTTATGAAATGGAATAATTCATTAATAGTTTCTTGTGATTCTTCTAAGCTGTCATATTTATAAATGTCTTAGCAATATTTGGAGACTATACAACTCTTTATGTACCTTGGAAGTAAACATACACTCAAACATATGCATGTTCAGTTGATAAAAATTATAGCATAGGTGTCTGCATCATTATCTATGAGTGCAGGTACAGCTGGAAAATCTGATATATTATAAATACAAGGTTTTCATATGATAAACATAACTAGTATTACCTTCCCTCCTTGTTACATAGAATTGCCATAAATTTCCAATAAGATAACATGTGTAAGTGGTTTATAGTTAACATATACTATACAAATACATGTCTGGCTAAGATGTGAGGGCCATATGGACACATGTCAGACTTTTACAGGTTCCTAAGCTATAAGAATGGCTTCTATAGGTGACAACAAGGGAACATTGATACATATTTAATACTTATAGTTCTCGTCCAAATTACTTTTCCATTTCTTTCAAAAGTCCAGTTTGTCTTCTTTCCTGACCTTGTTTTATGTGTTCTAGTTTCCGTGTTTGCTTCTGTCTTTAAATTTGACACTTTCTCTGGTAATAATATTGATTCTTCCTAAGCGGTTGGTCAGGAAGCAACTTAGATGGTGTTGCTTGTGCGGCCACTTACCAGAGCAACCCAGTCTAAATTTCCTCTTGACTACCTTTTCCAATTCAATGCAGAAGCCTTCTGTCCTGAAACTTTCCCTTCCTACCAAGTCCAAGCTTTTCTGCTCACACGATGCTTTCACTGAGTTTAAGGTAGCAGATACTGCACATCTGTAGAAATATTTAACCCTGTTTAACAATGGCAGAAATGCTAAGCATTTACTTTTCAAAATGGCTCAGGCTTCTGAGCAGGGTAGAGATTTTCTAAGCATACTCAATTAAAAGAAAAATTAACTCTAGATTCAGGTTGGGTAGAAGCTTTGATGACTCATCAGCTAATTGTAGCACTGTTTCCAGTTCTCCATTGAAATAAAAAGAAAAAATAATTGGGTCTGACTAGAATCAAGTAGACAGCTAAAACATGGTCTTTTAGTGAAATAATCTTACAGAATGCATCAGTGTGATGGTTAACACAACAGACTTTTATTTCAGAAAAACTTGAGTTTGAGTTTTGGCCATGATATTGAGCAAGTTTCTTGGCCTCCCCAGGGCCCATTATATATATACACACACACACACACACACACACACACACACACACACACACACACACACACATACACACATATATATGTATATGTATATGTATATGTATATGTATATGTATATGTATGTATATATAAAATTGTCCTGGTTGGCCACTCTTTAGCTTAGAATGTGGAAAGATGCAAGAAAATGCCACTCCACCATAATAATAGAAATAAAAAAATCTATGAAGCATTACTTTTCTTAAGAGAATTAGAGAATGAAACATTTAATCACATGAACTAATTTCCAAAGGCTGAAAAAACTCCTCTAAAGGAAACGAAACAAATAAACTGTTTCACCTTTGGAAGAACATGGAAGAAAGAGGTGACTTTCAATAACAGCAGGTAAAGAGAAAATAGCCAAAATTTTAACACATTTTTGAAGGCCAAGTATGAGTTAGTATGACAGTAAAATCCCCAGGAGTTCCAGATACAAGCAGAGTCTGTACTTTCTCAAAACTGTTTTCACAGGCTCTCCCTGGTACTCACAAGAAACATTCAGAGAAGGGAGAAGAACTACGTGAACTTCCCTTAATGGGTCATCTTTATATTTTTCTCAAATGAAGTAAAAGTCAAAAGCTCTCTGGAAAAGAACAGGTAATACCCTTGATACCCCATCTTTCAAAATTACAAAATACTTAGGGATATGTCTAATAACATAACTGAAAATTCATATGCTGAAAATGACAAATGTTGCTGACAGAAATTAAACAAGACCCCAATAAATGGAGATATATAATGTGTTCATGGTTCAGAAGTCACAGTATCATAAATATGCTAATTTTCCCTAAATTCATTTCTAAGATTAATGCAATCTCAATCAAAATATCTGAAGTCATTTTAGTAGAACTTTTCAAGTTGATTTAAAATTTTACCTGGAGAAGCAAAAAACCAAGACTAGCCGAATGATTTTGAAAAAGGAGTGCAACATTGAACTCACACGACCTGATTTCAAAATTTTACTCACTAAAAGTAAATAAATTGTATTTTAATATGTATAACTTTAAAAAATGGACATAATAAAGTTCGTATTTCAAAGAGTTGTTTCACGACTTTAATGAGGTGATAGTACCAGTACAGAGGAAGTGCTCAATAAACGATAACTGTTGTCATTGGCATTTGTTATTTGTTAGAGAGTCATAAAAAATAATTCTCTTTCTCTCTTGCTTCCTACTCCCCTTCCTTCAAATGTTTCAGAATTAAAATGGGTCTTTTTTATGTGGGACTTTAAGAGATTATTAGTTTCTGGGGTACTCTACACACAATCATTATTAAGTCTTGGATATGTATTTTGATATATCAGTCCCCAAACAGGGCATCCTTGATTTTACCTGGTGAGTGCAACTGAAGAGGCTTGGCTGGAAGCACTGTATCCCTGTGAGATCAATATGGCAGCTCTTTTATTTCTTCTTGCTAACATGTAGGCAATCTAAGACTTGAAGCAGATTTACTATAAAGAAGCCTACGCTTCAAGTCTCATCTCTTGTATTAGCCTCTTTCAAGGTCCCTTGAAGGGGTTCTAGCAATGTATTTACCTGATCATAGATTACTGTAAATTTTTAAAGGTAAAATGTTTTAACTACAGTTATGTAAAACCATTGTTTCCACTCTGCACTCCACTCTGTCTTATTACCTTTGACATCAGATAGGATTGGAGCAGAAACAGTTTTCTTTTTCCTTTTTTGTCTTTCTTTATTTTTCTTTTCCTTTCCTTATTTTTGTTATTTAATTAATTAATTAACTTACTTGCATTTCGCTAAGGGAAAATTGACTTAGAGACACAGTTTTATTTTTTTCACTTTGAAGTTTGATAAATTTATTGTTAGTCTTGATTAAAATGTCTTCAAGGAATATTCCTTCTGCCTACCAGGCTGACTTATCTGGCTTCCTGATAGAAAGGTGCTAGGGTGGAGATTATGTTGTGATATGAATATGAACTACAGAACTGAACAATAAAAAATAAAATATTTAGATAGTGGCAGAGAAACAAAGTTTTAAACATCTGGAGCTAGAAGCTAGTCTTTGGCAAATTTTTCTAAACATCGAATATGTAAAAATTTTAGAGAGGGGTTGAAATTAAGTTTTTGTAGATAGCTAGTCAAACTGGAATTGCTTCCCTTTTAGGCATTTACCTGAAATGTATACAATTATATTGCCATTATGTACATATGGGAATTGTGTAAAGTAGAATTGACCATAATTTTTGTATTTGTAGGCACAAACCTGGACAGTACGATAAAGGATAGGGACACCCTGGGGTGAGTGCATTCCACTGTACCTCATCTAACTGAGTGTATCTGATCTATTTTACCCTAAAAGAGCCTGGCAATTCCTGAAAAAACAATGTGAAAAATTGTCACAGACATGGTCAAGCAGCCTAAAGGAACAAGTGTCCCAGTGACAAAATATCTACATACATTAATCAATAAGTAAATGCAGGTAGTATATAAGAACAATTTGATTACAAGTAATCTAGCTCAATGCAATATAGAAGACATTTTTAAATGCATTTGAATTTCTCCTACATATTCCATGATGTTAATTCATTTTACACATTTTAAAAATTATTGGCCATATTATTGAGCACTGTAAGGATTAAAAATAATGTATGTATATTGTATAACATGATCTAGGCACATGAATGCTTTATCAAAAGCAACTACTAAATTTTTTAGTGCTGCAATTTTGGTGAAATACTGGGTCATTAATGTATAGCAACGTTTTTTTTTTTTCTTGGTAGTGCTGTCTAGTTGATTACTAAATATAGCTTTGTGGAGTTTCCAGTGAGAGAGAGAGTACACTGACAAGGGCCTTTTTGCAACTGACATTTGTTTTTGTGGAAGACTTCTCTATTCATGGAGAAACCCTCTCACACTTGCCTTGCTTCAAATTTAGTCAAGAAACAGCCTCTTATTTCTTATTGCTGTAGGCCAAGATTAATCTACTTGCTCTTGCCACATCCCTAAGAGAAATTCCAAATTCTTAGGTATCTGCAAAAAGTGTTTCTTATTTATTTGTAGAATAAGAGAAATACCAGATGCCACTGTCGTTGGTGGAAAGAAAAACAAGAGCAGAATTTCTCACCCTGTTCTCTTTTGCTGGCAGGATACTAGGTCAGCAAATGAATAATACTTAATTGTGCAACCTCAGAACTCTAAATATTTATGCATGATACATAGTATAATTATTGTAGAATTAATAACTACTGGATGTGTTGTAAAAAAGATTAAAAATAATTTATACTAAGTAACTTCAAATTTCTTTATAGCTTGACTTTGAAATATTTCAATTTAGAATTTTTCACTTTCCACATGTTCTCTTCTGTAAATAAATACCTCATTAAAACACACCACATAGATAGTGGTGAAAATATTAAAGTCAATTTGTCTTATGTCTGTTTTGTGGAATTTCACATATATTAACTCTGCATTTGGCTACGTGAAGCCATGTAGCCATGTAGAAAACTTAATCATTTAAATATATGAGGATTTATTTTTCTCAAAAAGTCAGAAGAGTGTCCAAGGCTCACATAGTAGCTTCATAATGGCTCAGGTTCCTATAAGCTTCCTGCTCAAATATCATAAATACCTGGATTTATTCTTGTAGCTACCTCAGAGTCACAGATGGCTGCTTCACTTCCAGCATCACTTTTATAAAAGGAAATATAATTTACTGCTTCCTAGTTTCAAAGGTGGCTGAAAAGGAAGTTTCTATGTGTGTAGGTATATATGGACACATGCATGCATACCTATATTTTTAAGGAGAACATATTGCTGCCACAAAAAGACTCTGATTAAAGGAAGGGGAGATTGTCTCTTGAATAGGAAATTAACAGAGTCTGCCATACATAGTAGTTTCATAAAAGCCCTATAAAATGGATATTATTATTCCTGTGAAGAACAGAAAGAAGTCAAATAACCTTTCAAATAGTTGTAAAAATTAAGTTTGTACCCAAGAATTCACATTTGGTGGGGAATTATTGCAAAGAACTTGTAATTAATATGCTTTAAAAGACTAGAGAAGGATCAAAAGGAACTTTCACAAGCTTATAATTATTTGTGCTTCATGATTTCCTCCAACTTATGAGTATTTTTACACTTCCACCCTACTGGGCTCCTCTTGGTTTCTCTAACACTCCTTGGGGCTTTGTTCTTATTGTTCCCTGTTTTGAAAACTGTTCATCTTGTATCTAGGCTGTCCAGATTCTTCTTTTGCTTCATGTCTTAGCTCAAGTGCCATCTGTTCAAAAAGGCCTTCCATGAGCTCCCCATCTGGTGTTGCCTATCCCCAAGTCACTCTCTATCACATTATTCTGGGGTTCCTTTTTTAGACAGCTTATTACTATCCAAAATTATCTTCTTTATTTACTTATTTATTTCTATATTAGTCCCAACCAGAATGTAAGTTTCTTGGAAATGTGGATTTTTGTTTTCTGTATGTTTACTGAATTTACCTATTACCAACTCTAATGTCTGATAAATGGTAGACACTGAAGATATATTTAATTTCTGAATGTGTGTACTCTAAGAGGAGAGTGGATTGTGGCAGTAAGGGCAAGAGACGGGGGTGATATGAGTGTTTCTCCTAGGCTCTGGTCATTTTCTGTGCTCCTGTAGAAACATATGTGGTGGTAAGAGGTGGGATTTGGGCCCCAGATAGATGGTTCTTTCGAGCACAATAAAGGCAGGGAGTGAGTGCAAACAATTAACAGACTAAAGTCAAGCCATCAGAGCCTTTTGGCATAAGAGACGTCTGGTTATTAATGATGTTTACATGGAATGGTGGAAAGAGAAAGCACAGAATGTGCCTTGTCTCTTTGAACTCTCCGAGTGCTTATTGCATAGACATCCGGCATGTCTGGGAAAAAAATGCACAGCTGAGCAAAAGGCACCAGTTCTTAAGACATGTGGGTGACATAAAGTGTAGTTCTGAGAAAAATCTAATTCAACCCAGAAAGCTCAGGAATGAACCCTTTAGAAATATTTAATTCCATGGAAATGAAACATTTATTTGAGTTGAATAATAACTAAAGTGTTTTCTCCTTGCTTAAGAGAGGGAATGACCTTTATGTTCCTAGCAACATTTTCTTGCCAAGCTATGAATTGTGACCCAGCATATTGCATTTTGCCTACAGATGTTATAAGAAATAGCAGAAACCAATAGAGTTTCCAAAATGATTTAAAAGGTTAAATTTCTGAGTTAAGGTAAACTGTGCTTTTGTCACCAAACATTTTATTTTCCTCAAATTTTGGACCAAAGTACTGTTGAAAAACTGTCTATTTGCTCTTAAGTTATGGAAGATTATTTCAATGACATTGTATAATATATTGTCTGGAGTGAGTATTTTAGAAGGCAAACCACCTGCTATATTCTGTATGGAGACTTTCCTCTGGCTTGTGTTGACAGTAATCTCAAGGTAATCCTTTGAAATAAAAACCTATAAAAAGTGTTATGACAGGACAAAGAGATAACATGTGTGGCAGAGAAAATAAAACTAAAGTGTTTATTTTTCTGATAAAATAGGAGTGCCTCTTCTTTCCCAGTTGTAGCATAGTGACTCAATTCAGTGAACTATATAATCCTCTCTGGAACTTAATTAGGAACCTTGTAAACTGAGTGCAAAAGGCCAGAATATACATTGAATGAAGGAAGAAAAAGGCTTTCGATGGAAACATAAACTCCCCCTGAATTATCTTACAATGGGGCCTAATGACTTAGTAATTAAATTGCCCAATTTGGGTATAGAAAAAGGGATCTTCTGTTTCTACAGGATGATAAGAAATAGGAACTTCACATATTGATAACAAAAGCATTCTTCTTTTGCTCTTCAAATTTCAGAAGCATTAAACACATCGATCCAATTCTTCCTAAGGCTGACTCGTACGTAAGCTATAAACTAAAGTATTGCAGTTATTTCTAAAATGGTACCCTAATGAGCTGACAGAGTTAATGTCCAGTTTCTCCTAGGGTTTAGAAAGACTCTGGTTCAATAAGAAAAGAAAGATAAAGAGCTATCAGGAAAGAATCTGAACTCACTCTTTCTTTGAGTAGTTGCATAAAATCATACCTCCTTTTGGGGTGGGCATTAAAAAGTGGGGGATCTGTTTAAAGAGGCCTGTCAGTTTCCCACCTCTTGAAAGATATAATTTATTTTTTTCTGCACTCAGATGAACTGTGGGTTTTTTCAAAACATCTTTTTTCTCCCCTTTCCTTTCCCATTCTCTTACATTTTGCTTTCTCCCTGTTTGTTCTGTCATAATGTGAACTTGTACGATTTTTACCGTTAATTTATAAGTTTTGTTTTGAAATTTACTAAGGTTTGTTGAAGGCTGATCTCCATTTTGAAACTCAGTTTGATTTATTTTAAAAAACCTGCTTTCTGGGAGTCAATATTTGTGAGCAAAACAGCCATGTTCTTTGCCTTGGAGTTTATAGTTTACCTAAATGTTTTGAAGGATTGAAATGATGGTTCTATAATTTTACAGATTCTAAGTACCAGTAACAGGAAATTATTTTCTAAAATTAAAGTGCATTTTGCTATTCATGTGACTTGCTTTTTTATGGTTATATTCACTTACATAAAATTTATGTTCAAATTATATGACATGAAGAATGGTAAATAAATGAATGTATATTTTAAAGTGGCAGCTCGTGACCATAAAAACACACATAGGATTGATACTTAGTCAAGTACCTTCAGTAAATTCATCTTTTCAACTCACCACATCTATTTTCTGAAATATGTTTGAAGATACATTCAACAAATAAGCACACTTGGACAATATTTTTCTACTTAAAATTCTTTTACATCATCACATGATAGTGATGAAAATAGTTCTATGTGTTTTCCAAACATGGTTTGGTGTTTGTTTTTTATTTGTTTTATTTTCCTTTATGTAACTATGTGACTTATTAGGCCTGGGAAAGAAGAGAAAAGATGGATGCCCTCTTCCAGCTGGAATGTGTCATAATGACATTGCTCTTTTGTTAAAAATGTATAAACTCGATGATTTAAGATGAGTGAAAGAAAGCTTTTATCCCAAATAAACTGCCTTGGTTTTCCAAGTTGTCCCTTGGTTCCAAGATGCCCAACTCCTTATTTTGGCTCTTTTTTGCCTATTGTATTTTAAGATATTCAAATAGCATTTCATTTTTCTAGTACCTACTCCTTGAAAAGTTGCTATGTTACTTTATAATTATTTTAATGTTACTTATAATTATGTTACTAAAGTTACATAATTCTTGCCTTTAATAAACAATAATTAAGGCAAAGTGAAAGAAAGGCAAAAATGACTATAAGACAAAGCAGAGTATGATCCATGATGAAAAAAAATGCTAATGAAATAATGTATTTAAAAATGCTGGGCACAGAACTCTGCACAGTGTATGTTTAGTAGAGACTGTTTCCTTTCTTTTCTCTACTATGGTGGAAATGGTATATCTGGTTGGAAGAATAAATAAAGTTCTTATAGACAAGATGACATTTTGTTTAGAACAATCTGCAGAAATGTCTGTAGAATGAGATGCAATTTAACTAGATTTGCAAATAATATAAGTATAGGAAGGAAGTTGAAATAATTTTGGAAAGGTTAACTGTGGTCTGATATGCAGGACCTGTACGTTGTCAGAGAAATTTTAACTTCATTTGACTGATGATAGAAAGTCATAGAGAGTTTCAAAGAGAAATATACTATGACTTGTGCTTTAGAGAAATATTCTGAACTGTGTGAAGAATAAATCGGAGAGAAAAGGGCAGAAAAATGATCTAAGAGTTTAGTCGAACAAAAATACTAATAATTATAACTTTTACTATTTATGATGCCCATTTTGGGTCAGAATTTTTAAACACACCATTTTTAATTCTTCCAGCCATCTTAGAAGATTGATATCTCCATTTTTAATGATTAAAAATTTGAAGCTCAGTGACTTCTCATGGCCTAGCTAAGTAGTTTACACCTTGATTTATAAAAGGCATAGATAGCTTCTAAGTAGGGTATGCAATTTCCATGCCACATTTCTCTGATTCCACAGTCCATAATAGAAGATAGGACTCACACTGCTCTTAATAAAAGGTGTGACTTTGGATAGGTCTCTCGATTTGCTCAGGATTCAGTTTTTCCATTTGAGGAGACAGATCAAACTTTTAAATTGTACCATCTATCTGTACTCATAGATCTAATTCTAGTTGTGGCCAGTGGGTATGTATTTATATCCTATGTGACAAGGGAATCAAATATAAACTAATCTGATGTTTTATCAGAATTTATTTTCTAATTAACTGAGCTAACCCTTCAGGCTGAAGTATAATGAATTTGAGTAATTTCTAATAATACAATGTTTATACTAAAATGATATGTGGAGAATTTATATTTACAAACCAAACACATTCCATTGAAGAAGATAATATTTAACTATAATTTTATAAGAGGTATATTTAACATCCACTCAATAATATTTTCTTTGCAGATATTCTTAAGCTAAAAATAAAAAGTTTGAGGAAATGTATAAAAACCCTAAACTTTTTATTATTTCAGTTCAACAAGGAATCAAGAGCAGAATCCATCAAAAAAATAATTGAAGACACCCTGGGAAGAAGAGACTGAGGTTTTCAAGTCTATCATAAATCATTCAATGCCTTTGGCAAAGCCTTGGTGGACATTATGAAACTCAATATTGTAATACTATTTAAGTGTTCACTAAGGACTTAATTCTGATTATGATGGGAATTTTACCCAAGAAATGACTGCAAAACTGAATTCCAAGAGACAGATTCTATTGACCATAATAATTTTTGCCTTTAACAAAAAATGAGCTACTGATTTGAACCTAAATGAGAAGCTTTTTTTAAGAAGTACTACCGCTATTGCTTTATACTGAAGGAGAGTAAACCAAGATGAGGATGTGAAATCTATTCCTCTTCTGGAAAAAGGATAAATGAGAGTACATTTATTTGTATAGACTGGACTTAGAAATCGCCTCTGAAATCTATATCAAGTGATTCTAAATGGTATAGGCGTGTGCATCAGTGATGGCTCAGTAGATCTAAACCTGTCTGAAAATCAGAGCAATTGGAAAATGTTTGTGTTCACTCACCTCCTGACAAAGGAAACAATAACTAACACAGTAGGAAGCTACAGCTATCTTCTGACACATTACGTTTCCAGCCCCAAAATGTCACCTGAAACCCTCTGAATGGAGATGAATGAAAAACAGCATGGGTCCTGAAACACGCAAAAGAGAAAAAGCCCCAGCTGCAAAAAAGCCTGAGGTCCTTCAAAGCCTAACAAGCTGTTGACTCAGACCTTTGCAAAGTCAAGAGCATGTGTTCTCTGGTAAAGCTAAGGGTTTTATAATTGATCAGGCAGGGAAACTTAAAATTTGTAATTTGAGATACAACTGCAACATGTAAATTCTTTGCAAGAAGCCCATAGAGAGAAAGGCTATAATAAACCTTAGAATGATTTTTCGTTTCTCTAACATTTGAAAATGTAAAGAAAGACTCCGAGTGCATAATGTTTGAAGAAAAAGAGACCCAGAGGCTTCAAGAATTCAAACTTGCTATACTAAGAATGATTCTACAAATTTTGCATCAAGTATCCTTTGACACTAACAAAAGAATCCTTTACAATTTGTGAGAGTCGAAGACAGCAGATCATTAAAGATGAGTTATTAACTTTATAGTAACATCCTTCTCAGACTGTTCCCATTATCACTATTTTTGGAGTCAACATGAACTTTTTAAAGCACAAACATTTCTTCATAAGTGAAGTTAGAAATGTGTGTTCATTTCATATTGAAGGGGGAAATAAGAAAATGGGAGTTATCCTTCACAGCTTTTAAAAATCCTTTGTTTATTCGAGCCAACAGCATACTTTGGGACTCTACTGAGAAGTCACTTTGATCATGCAAAGAAATAGAATTAAATTTAATGTATTTGCTGGACCTTAGAATTTCTCCATTCTTTCTAGTTTCCTGTTTTCATTGATTATTTGCTTTGAAGTGGTCTAGATTAAATGGGCTATCTTTTGAATAAGTGAAAACAATAGCACTAGTGTCTTGCAAGAGCCAAAGAAGATTAATTTTACCATTTTCATGAGATTAGTGTGACACCAAATTAATATAAAGCACCAAGTTTTATAACTGTTTTTCTGTTTCAGAAAGGAAGTGTTAATGCCTTACATTACTGTTTAATTATTGTTATCACTATTTTATAAATTATCTTTTCAAAACATTAACAACTTCATAGACAGCCAAACTGAAGTCACATTTAGGAAATTATGTCAATAACTTTATTAATTAGGAAGACGGCCCTCTGTTAGATAACTGGTTTTAAAGGTGCATAACTGGTAGGAGGGAAGGAAAGGGGAAAGGGCTTCGCTTAGCTATATAGTTTGACAACACATGCTGCTCATTTAAACAGGACAACTGCATTTTGACCTCAAAGAAGGTAGAAAAATTAAAACAAGTTTTAGGATTTTTTAACATTTGTGATAGGTATATTTTAGGATAAGTTATTTTTATATTTATTTACAAATCCTTAAATCTTTCTTTTCCAAGGACCTAAGATTTTCATAAAAATTTTTTTCAACCCTATGGTATTTGGCCTCTGGTGAAATATATACAGAGACTACTATATGTACACATTTTAGCCAAAACGAAGCATTAACATTAGTCTAGATAAATAGCTTCCATTGTCCTCATCATCAATTTATAGTTTATTACTATATAAAAAATGGATCTTTTCTGATTTTTTTAAAACAGTTCAATAACTGACCCATAATTTAAATAATAAAGTGATTCCCCACAAAATGAAATTGTGCTGACTCTTTTCCCAAGCACTTGAAATCCCCCTGATAAGAGACCCAGTGTGACATATTATGTGCTCAACTGAAATTAGTATTAAACATTACATATTTACAGCTTCCCTATTAATTCTCCAAAATGTATTTTAGTCCCACGGGTATTATTTTCTGATGTTTAGTAGTAGTAGTTAAGTGTATTACTGAAGAAATATGCTGGAAAAGTAAAGAGAACAAGGTTTGGGGCTATTAAGTTATATTAACAGCTTTCTCTAGCTTTATTTTAAAAAATTGATGCAATAAATGTCATTTTAAATATTTTATCATACATTTAATCTGGTAGAGTAGGACTTTGACAATTTATTATTGAACATAATATTTCTTAATGGGGTTTTCATACATAAAATTCATTAGTATTTAGGACAAAGAAAAATAAATGCTCTTCTTTTATGTTGTCAAATTTATGATTTTTGGTACACTACAGTAAGTAAATATATTGTATGTACTAATAGATTAGTCCTATGTTATAAAAAGTGAATTGTTCCATTTTTTAAAAATTTATTTTTAACAGCATTTATACTAATTATATATATATATATATATAAGAAATCATTTCTCACATTTTAATTATAATGAATTTCAATCTCTTTGTTTTGTGATTTTGAATATTTCCAGATAATCTAAAGAAATTGATTAATTGTCTCATTCATTCATTCTTTCATTCAGAGGTATGTATTATTGCATGCCTAATCTGAGTCAGGTACTAATTTATGTTCTGGAAGTACAATGGTGAAGAGTCATAGTAGGGAGGATGTCTCAGAGAATGATGGAAAGGCATATTCAAGGCTTAGCTAATACCTAAATTCAGGGTCTACACTCTATACAGTTGAAATGCTCTCTCAGATGTATACATAGACTAAACTAATGGCCAATATATGGTTCCATCACCCCCAAAGCCAGAATATACAGGTTCTAGAACCAAGAAGTAGAATGGCCCCTTTGTCATCACTCAGTGTGACTCACTTGCGGAATTTGTGCTTCTCATGCTCACAATTTAGACTCTGCTGGATTAAGAGTCTGGTTTCCATGAAGGCATTCTTTATGGGCATAGTAAGCATTTCATGATCTTGAAACTTCACGACCATTTCACAACCAGTTGGTCATTATGCACTCCTCATGCAAGTGGCCACAAGGCAGGGAAGAAATTCATTATGTTGGTGGGGATAACTGAACCTGATTATCATAAGCAGCTATGACTGTTGCTGCATAATGGTGCCAGGAAGAGTGTGTTTAGAACCCAGGGGCCTTATCAAGCCTTCCTAATGATAACAGAAAGTGGACCATAGTAAAGATGATGGCCTGACCAGGGTATAATGATGAAAGACTCTGACCTCCTGGGGATGAAAGTCTACGTCATCACTCCAGACAAATTACTTTAGATCAACTGGTGTAGTAAGAATGGGGAAACATTGAATGGGATGGGTGGAGGAGAAATATGGTTGATGTCAGTTATTGCCCATAGACCAGTTGCAGCACTAGGGACTCTAGTTTTTTTATTAACGTCTCTCTGTTGAATCTATTGTAAAAACTGCTGCTGGCCACTACCTTGAAGGCTCTGTGAAAGTCTGAGGTGGGCTCTCTCAGCAACCTCGTATGTCCCACTTCACATTTTCTTGTTCAAACTTTTTAGTCCATTTATGGATACGGCAACTAGCTAATTGCAGGTATAACCAGCTAACACCTAGTTCCAACTTTTGCCCCAGGGCTATTTTATGTGGAATACCTATGGGACTAATTAATTGCACTCCAATAAAAGCCTATTTATGATTCAAGAAGAAAGTTCTGAACTTTTTTATACAGGATTCTCTAGAGGATCCCTAAAGATATTGAGCCCTAATTACTCACATTAGTTACCAACTTGATAATGTACCCACACATTAGTTTTTCTTTCTTTCCTAATTCACCCTTCTCATTTTCCTACTTCTGTTTCTTACTATTACTTCCAAAAATAAACTGCCTACACGCAAGCTGCAGTCTGAGGCTCTTTTTTTTCTGGGGAAAGGAGATGATATGGAAAATGATGGTGAGAAGAGTTTTAAAGAAAAGTAAAGCAAAAAAGGGGGAATAGAAGTATCAAGAAGAAGTGAGGAATTGGTGATATTTGAGGAGACATCTAAGAAATAAGAATAACTATGTGGATATTTAATGGAAGAAAATTAAGGTTAGATGGAACTATAAGTGTAAAGGACCTGTGGAAATTTACCTAACAGTTGAAGAGCAGCATGGTGGCCAGTGTGGCTGAGGCAGAATGAATAAAGAATAGAGTAATAGGAAATAAATCTGTAGAAGCAATTGGGCTAGATGGAATAGAGACTTTTAGTGTCTATGTCAGCATATTTAACATCTCTAGGCTTTCATTTGTAAATAAGGTTAAAATACTGACTCCCCATGGTCTTGGGAAGTATTCAAGATAATGTAGTATCTAGGAGGAATAAATCTGTTTATCTATTTATTATATAGCTAGGTAGCTAGCTAGCTATCATCTATCTATCATCTATCTATCATCTATGATCTATCATCATCTACCTAATCTATCCATCTAATTGATCTACATTTCACTTTTGATTCTCTCATTCTCTCCCATCTCTTCCCCTATGTAGCTAGCACAGAAGCTTCAGGGGATAGGACTCTCACATCTACATAGATGTCACATTATACCATTTGTCTCTTTTTTCATTCTGTGTCTTCCTTCAGTCTCTGGAGCTCTGTCATCTGTTAGCCTAAAAACATTGCATCCTGATCACTTAGAAGGGCATAGCCTCAATGATGTATTTTCTTGAAAAGAGCCTGCAAAAATTATAGCAAGAAGGTCCTTCCTTTTTTTTAAATCTTGTTTTATCTTATTCTGTTTCACTCGGGCTATGAAGAAGATGTGAATAACCATTACTGAATAAAACAAGGTAAAGGTGAGTAAGTTGGCTCTCATGTGTAAATTATTTGACACTTTCCAGAACAATTGACTTTATAATCTCTTATGAAGCTACTTCCTGTTGCACACTTTCAGCTACTCAAACAACTGTTTACTTTGTATCTCATGACTTCACTTTCACCCAGCACTGTGAATTCTACTGCTTAGAGACTATTTGAGGTCCATTCATTAATTTATTTGCCAGGAAATGTTTAATTTTATAGAGTTGTAAAACTTTTTATGACTGTAACTTGGAAGATATTCATACCTTGTCATTCTTCTCCACAAATTTTTTCCTGATGCTTTTTATCTAAGCAGTTTGGCCTCTCCCTCAGCAAGAATCTGAGTGTCCCCGATGAGGTGTCAGGTACTAAGGATATAATAGCATATAGGACTTAAGATTTCATGGGACTTGGAGTGTTGGGGCAGGGATATTGAAAGTAGTTGAGGCCAAAGAGAAGTGTAAGGGTCAGAGGAGCTAATAACAGAGAAATTGGCTGGGCATGGACAGTTCTGTGAGTCCCTGTTGTGCTATGTTTCTCATTTATCCACTTATCCTGTCACTTAAAGTCAGTTACCAATAATTAAAATAAGTCAGAAACTCAGGCTGGAGCAAGACTTAATTTGCCTTGTGAAAGAAGGCAACATGCCCATTGGGAACCCAGGGAGGAAGTTTAACAGAGGACTTCTGTAATGGGAATGTCCAGAAGCCACTTAAACATAGGCTGCTCAGAGACTCAACTGGGTTCTGAATTACGCAGTTGGTTTTCATCTAGAATTAAACTAATAGGACAGTTGCCAAATTATTTCTTCCATTATCCTTCTACACAATTTTATATCCTCAGTAAAACTAAAACCAGATGAAATATAAACAGTCTCTTAGAAAAAAATTGGCCCCCTATTTGGTGTACTTTGAGTTATAAGGGTAGTTACACAACTCCAAAATTGATGCATAAAATTATAGGCAGTACGTAAAGCCAAAATCACAAAATATTTTTTTGTGGTCTGAATATTGCAAACTTCAGACTCACACAAACCATATTAGGAGTAGGAATTTCAAAGATGAGACATTCAGCATGAAAAAATCTAAACAAGGAACAAACAAAAAACCATTAACAAGTAGTTAATAGAAATTCTAAAATTGGAGTTCTCTAGTGTCAAGCATTAAAAACGATACCTGAGTACCCCAAAGCAAGTATACACATATGTGCTTGTATTTGATTGATATTCTTATTCATAAAACTATAAAAAGATTAAAGGAATTTGAAACTACATTTTTGAAATTACAACATATTTGGGACAAACTTTTGAATTCTCATGATGCTATTCTAAATAAATAGGATATTTTACTACCATTTCTTCCAATGTTTTAATTAATGATTATACAACTCGGATACTTTATTTTCCAATAGAATATTTTTTCTTAAATACATTTAAATATATTCACTGATATATTAAAATGGCATGTTATTAATTAATTATTTTTTAAAGAAAGAAATGCATGACTTTTTATTATTATCCTTCATTTCTTAAATATTTACCTCTTTTGGCTTCTAGGACACTTCACTTTCTGAGATTCTTTTCTTCCTAAATGACAACTTCTTGTCAGTCCTATTTGTTGGATTCTCCTTATCTCCTTGAACCTTAAATCACTAGTGCCTAAGAACTCATGTGCTAGACTTTTTTCCTCTGTCTGCATTCATGACCTTATAGTCTCAAGGCTTAAGATTTCTCTAGTGAGGACTTGCCTGACCTATAGACTTCTACCTACAATTGCTTACTGAACTCCTCCTTATGCATGTTTAATGCCCAAACTCCTGACGCACCTGCACTCACCAAACTTGCTTCTCCCAAAGTTTTCTCCATTTAGTAAATGGAAACTCTATCCTTTAGCTCAGGCTAAAAACTTAGAATTGTCTTTGACTATTTTTCTCTCAGTTTTTTTTTTTTTAAATCCAATTTATCAACAAATCTCGTCTACTCCAACTTCTAAATCTATCCAGGATCCAACTTCTTCATTCTGCCTCTATGAATGATACAAGCCTGCATTATCTCTTATCTGGATTATTTCAAAAGCTTCCTAATTAATGACTTTACTTTCATTCTTACTCCCAATAGTCTATTTTGAAGGTAGTGTGAAAGGTGCTTTCTAAGTTATAAGGCAGATCATGTTACTCTTCTTCTTAAAGTCTTTAGCTTTCCATCTAAACCAGGGTAAAAGACATTCAATGGACCCCAACTTCCCTTGCCTGCCTCCACACATATACCCTATCATCACCCTATCTTTGACCTCACCAACTGCAGTTCTTCCTTTCTCGCTTATTTGGCCTCAGTTATATTGCCCTGTCCATTGTTCTTTAAACACTCTGGGAAGGCTCCTATCAGGGGGCTTTACATTTGCTTTGCCCTCTGCCTAGAACACTCTTTCCCAGCCACCAGCCACATGGCTTGCTTCCTCATTCCTTCAAGACCCTTTGATCACACACTATCTTTTCAGAGGGGCTTTCTCTGATATTTCCCTCTTTTCTGGTTTAATTTTCTCCATGATACTTATCATCAACCAAGATACTACATGCTATACTATACCTTCCTGCTACAATGTAAGCTCCACTGGAGCAGATGTTTGGTCACTTTTGGTCACTTCTGTTTCTCTATGGTGAAACTATAATCTCAGTGAAAAGTTACTACCTGGCACACACTAAGCAGCATAAATATTACACATTCAAGAACTGGACGAGCCATTTGGAATAAGGAAGACTCCATGTGAACTTGGCTTGGAAACAAATCACACACAGTTCAGATTCATAAAATGACTTAAAAACGAAGACTTTTGACTAAAGTTTTTAAGTAGTTTAAAGGATAATGTCTAAACAATCATAAAAAACTCACACAATTTATTCCCTTGAAAGTGTCATTTAAGTTTAAAAAGTTTGCTACTTATGTTAACATGTGATTGTCAGCAGAATTTAATGTGTTAATGAATCATCTGAAATACCCACAAATGGAGAGAGAACTTCCAGAGCCAAATCTGTCTTATGTAGAGTAGATAAGTGATTATCACAGATGACAATCTATAGTCCATAATACTAGATCATTTTTCAGAATCATTAAAAATCTCTACAGGTCCCAAGAAACTCTGAACTGAAGCAGACCAGACATCATGGCATTCATAAAAGATTTGGTGTGTACAGTTTATTAAAAGTATCTTTTGAGGAGAACCAATGATTCTTTTAAATTTAGAGCTGCAAAACAATATGATGAAATTCTAATATCATATTTAGCTGGCTGACATCCTTTCTGTTTTTTTTTAATAAAAAAAGGATTTTCATGCCACAATATCATATTCATTGTCAAATATGAGAATGGGGAGTGTGAGTAGGAAATCAGTGGATATGTGTATGGTCTGTATTGTTATCCATGTGAATCTTCTGAAGTTGTGCGTATTTACAAATTCTCATAACCTTGCTCTTTGCATTTCTGGTATTAATAATCTCTGGAATTTAGAACTACTTGTTTACATTTTAGGAATACAGTGTTTCATTTTTTTCTGATACTAATGGGACTTATTAGTAATGACATCATCTTATTGTGAACACAATCTCTTGATAAATACACAGTTTAGTGCTTCGGCAAAAAAGGAAATGTTGAAAGGACAGCATCTACAAAAATAAAATATGATTCAGAGAAACAGCAGTGAGGAAATTATTAAAAATGAAACTCATCACACTACTAGTTTAAAAGCATTATTAAACCAATCAAGATCTCAATTTGGGGGCTAATTTCACCTGCTAATGAGTAAGCATTCAGAACTGCTAAGGTTTTAAATTCAGATTTTATGTTTTGCAGACACTAGAGATTTGACTGTTTTTCGTTGCCACTATCTGCCTTCTTAACTTAGGTAAAAGCTTCGTTAGGCAGAATGGTGACAGCCTTAAGTATTTTAGCTTTCCATTGCTAGATAATGTCAAATTGCCAGGGAGTGGTAACTGTTCTGAGATTGGGCGATAAGCAGCTCTGTCCAGACAGTGTGTCATCAGGCAAATATTTCAAAAAGGATATTGTAACTTAGAGAAACACAAATGATTTGGTCTGTGGATGTCTTAGGATTTCAAGTTCAATCAAAGAAACCAGGACCTAGTTAAAAACAGTTACCTCCACACACACTGCAGCCTGGGGTTAGACCAGCATGATTACAGACCGTCCCTGCCAAGTGGATGCAAGACACCTCTTAAAGCAAGAATCCATATGCAACTTACAAGGCTGCAAGTTGGATAATTTGTGGCATAGGATCAGAAATCTCTGCAACTTGTTTGAAAGAAAAGAGCATCATACTTTTGGAAAAGAACACAAATCTCATGTAATGTTGATTCTTGAAAACACCTATTTTCTTAGCAAATGTAAAGCATAGAGGAATGTATTTTGTATTATTTATTCCTGGCCAGCCTTGTTTGTCAGTGTCAGGATTTTCTTTTGTGCTGGCATAGAGGGTTGGAATGAGACTAACAGAGCAACACAAATATTCCATTGTTTGCTTTTGTAGACGGAGGGCCTGGGAACAAAGCCTCTAGAAGGCTGGAGGAGCACTTTTGTGGAAATGCTGGTGCAAACCACCAAATGCTATCTTCCCCTTGTCTCCAGTTTGCTTTCTGTTTTCTAAAGCTGAAATAAAAGATAGCTTTAAAAGCGCAAGTAATAATAACAATAATAATAATGGCCAGGGCATGTACCAAGTCACAGTTATAAAAAACAGTGTTCTTATAACATTACAAAAAATGAGAACCTACTCAGAACCCCCCTCATCACCATGCATACACCCTCAATTAAAATAATGCCCCTGATAGCAACCAGTATAATCTGCATTTTATTTCACTCATGAGCAAAATAACAAGTTACTCAGGCCTGCGGCACTCATGAGTGATATGGGGCGTGTAATATCCTTTCCATTGAGTTTCCTATTATTAAGCTTGAAATAAGGAGTTCAGAATTAACTGTGACAATGATTTTATCTAGCGTTGGCATCACCATTAGCTTTTGTAGTTTACTGCTAATAAAACTTTAAATTTGCTATTACTTCTAATAACGTTCTTGCCACCTTAGCTGTAGAAATTAGACAAAGAACCCTGCTGACATGTGGCTAGTGACATTTTCTAGAAGTGTAGAAAACTCCGATGACAACAGTGATTGTTATTTACCAAAGTATAATAAAGCCAGGCCCTGCTGGCCTTCGGCAGCCTAATTTAAAGCACCTGTACCTGGGGCCTGACAAGGCCTGTAAAAGAATAAAGCATAAAATTTTGGTTTCTGTTATTATTGTTCCAAGAATCAGAGTTTTCTTTTATAGCAATCCAGTAGATTCTAAAGTAGGAAAACCTAACTTTTGACTTGGTTTATGTGAGTGAAATGAAATATTAAAACGAGTCATTCATTGTCTGCTTAATTCAGAAGCCCAAATGTATGTACCTGAAGCATCAAAAACTGAGGCAGTGAGTCTGTGAGTCTGATCACTTTCTATCAAATCACTAATCCCATTCAGCCCTTCTTCTTTGATATTGGACATTACCTTCCTCACTAATTAGGGTGTTGGATGCTCTGGTGTTTTCATACTGTGAGAAGCATTAATATATATTTGGATGTTACGACTTTGGTCATAGCTCAGATGTATCTGGCAACACCCTCCCAACAAAATCCTCCTAAATAAACAAAAAACATGTAAATGAGACAATGGACACATACAGTGAAAAATAGTTATGAGTCTTATAAAATGTTTTAAGGTATCTGCTTTTAACCACAGGAAAAAAAAAATTAGTCAGCCACCAGACTTTTATTTGAAAATCTGTGTTACATCCAGTCAGAGTAAGCCTGACATGTAAATTTCTTTCCTCACACATTTTCATCTCAGGTCATGCTGTGATATTGGAAAGTTTACTGTTTATTCTCATTGCATAGTGTGGTTATTTTATGAGCAAGTCAGCATTCCAGAAAATTGGGGAATAAAAGTGAAGCTTGTTGGTCAGTTAAAAACATGTCTTTTGCAATGATTCCTTTTTATTATGTCTTTTTAGTCACTCCTTTCTCATTTTAAATAATTTAATTTTATTAAGAAACAAGAGGCAAAGAAGGAAAAAAGTCCCCTCACCCCACCCCAAGACACTCTGCAGAAAATGTTCTTTTTGTCAGGAAGTGAATAGTCAGCACTTCTAGCAACACTCTGAGCAAAGACCAGCTAGCTGTAAGTGGCAATAGAGCAGCTAACAAGCTCTTGAGATTTCCTGAGCAGAGATGAATTGTTTATAACTGGAAGAACAAGCTCTGACCATTCTCAGCATTCACAAAGCTGATAATGGCTGCAGCATATGGTGGAACCTTTTTCCTCAAGTAACTTCAAGGTTAATCTCCTCTCCCCTGAGTATTATGAAGATGTCCTGAGGGAATGTTAAGCATGCACCCATTTTGCCTTCCTTTAATTCTTAATCTCTCTCAGACCAACACTCAATGAAGATGTAGAGGTCCCACTACTGCTTTTTCCGTGCCAACCTTTCTGAACTAGATGAGGGGGCATGTAGATGCTAACACTAGGTCTAACTAAGAGTCTCGAAACAGTGATGATTAGGAGGAGGGCAAGTTCTAAAGGAAGCACTTGGAACTGGGCAGGGTATTAAATGGTATTCTCTTGTTATCCCTTTTCTGATGACCCAGGAACTTTCCTTATGGCTTTTGTTAAAGTTCCCAGTTCCCTCTCAGCTCTAGAAAATGTGATCTTGGCATTCTGAGCCAGAAAGGAATAGTATCTTTCTTTTAATGAGTCAGGACTTCATTCTCTGTGCATGTGAACTATTCTTCTCACATCTGGGATTCATCTGTTCAACCACGAAATGTCGGTTAAGAAAGAATTTAGTAGAGAAAGTGATATTCAAGGCCAGCCTATTCTGAGTTGGCTGGGAATTTAGTTATAAGAGATAGAAAGTGGCTGAGAATCAGGTGAAACCTACTGATGTCTACATACTGAAAAGAAAAGCATGTAGCTCCTGACCCTTGCAGCTTGCCCCGTAACTTACATTTAATTCCATCTCATTTCAGAGTCCCATCTCAAATCTTACCTTCAGTCCAAGTACCCTGCCCTGGAAAATTCCATTTTGTTCTGTGTTACAGTCATGAGCCTTGGGAAAAAGGAGAGAATATTTTGCTTCTACAGGAGTATCTTGCCCCAATTTAAGAATAATTGCAAGTTTCCAAAGTATATTTCTTAGAAAATCATGTTTAGATTCCAGTCAAAGCTACTAGAAAATAAATTATCACTAGATGGGACGTTACTAGTATGAAATAATGCATTTTTACGTTTCCAAAGTACCTCCTCTCATCAGACCTTGGGAAAAAATATGATTGAGTCATAAATTGTTTTTATAAAATTGCTGTTTCTGCTAAGTCCTCTAGATTGCGTTGGATTTTTATTACTTTTGACAGCTATGAGTAATCTGTTTGTTGATTTTTTATTTCTTATTATTCAATTGATAAATAAACAAACAAACCTTTTCTAAATTCACTATGTGTCCCATAAAAACAGTACTGAAATTGTACACACTTGTCCCCAAATTGCTTTCAACTCTAAGTAGCTACTATTCACTTGAACTATTCATTTCAGTTGCTGAACCACAGTAATAGGTATCTTTTGTTATATATGAACAGCTTTCAATCTGCTAATTAGGGCTAATTAGAGAGCAATTGAACTTTATTTTTCCTTTGCCTTTCTCTCTTAAAACTGTAGGCTGATGGCATTTTTCAGACGAATAGAATGAGTAACCTTCCTGAGCCTCACAGTGTTTTCATTATACTACTGTTACTATCCACTTTCTTGTCAGAGTTAGTATGTAGAAACTCTAGGAATGCAACTGTGCTTGTTACACATGCTAACAGAGACTAATTTAATGATAGAGCTTGGCTAATTCTAAAGAAAGCTTCCGTGTGGGGTAGGAGAAGGAAGTATGCCTCCGTAACCCTTACACTTCGCATATTGTGTTATTTAGAAATATTTTTTTTCCCTAAAAAAGTACAGATGTTAAACTTTTTCATTATTTTCTTCCAAATAATTCACTGAAATGTTTATTCTTGTTTCTTTTATTAACCCTGTGGACTGGACAGTTTTCTTTGCCCCATTTCCTTGAGAAACAAAAGCTTGGAAAATTACCTGGAGAGAAAACATGGCACAATGAAAAAATCACGGACTTTGGAGTCGGATAGTTTGGTATTCAATTTGTGCTCCACACTTTTTATTGCTTATTTTGCCATTTTATGGAAAACACTTGGAGTTTTATTTTCCCTCATTTATGGAATGATGATATCCAAAGTTTTGGTGCAACTCAGAGTCAAGAATTAATTGATTGAGCCTAAGATTCATTCATTCAGCAAACTCCTGTTGAAATTCTACAATGTTGTATATGTTATAAGTTGTTGGACACACAAAAGTAAGCAAGATACTGTCCATGCCCTCTAAAAAGTTTTGATCCAGTGAAGAAGACAGGTAAGACAACAGAAAATCACAAGATAAATGGCATAAGCATTTAAATTTAGGTGTTGGAGGTAAGAGGTGAGGTCATTTGGCTTGGCTTGCAAGAATTCAGGAAGAGATCCTGGAGCTAATGAAAATTAAGCTATCTTAAAAGAAGGGACAAGTTAATTAAATCCAATGACAGGCAAGGTTAGGGCAACAATACTCAGGAAGCAAATAAGTAACAGTACATGGTCATAAAGAAAATTCAGGGAATTATAAATATATAAATTATAAATGAGAATACAGGATTTGGGGGAATGACTAGAGAAGTGGTTGGTGGAGTAAGTGGTAGAAGAGCAGTGAATTCAGAATTTGAAAGTAGATTTTATGATTTTGAAGCTTATCTCTTTCATCACAATCTCCTCCCAGCTCAGCATATGTGTGTGTTTGTGTGTGTGTATCTGTCTGTTTGTGTGTGTGTATTCATATGTTGAAATAAGTCTTTCACACATATTTATGCTACTCTAAAGATAGTACTTTTTCTAACAGCTAACATAGAAACACATTATAAAACTGTTCTAATGGAATCGAAATGTCAACGTACTTTGAGAAAAGCCTTTAACTATAATTTCACTTACCATTATCTCTACTTACAATTCAAATAGTTAGAAGCTGTTTGTAAAATATTCAAGCTTTAAAAGTTGTCTTTGATAATATAGAGTACAAGCAAAGAAAGAAAGCAAAACAAACTTGGGCAGCATATGCTTATCATTTTCTCTGAAGTGAGAACTAACTATCCTAATGGACGTAACAACTCTAAATGTTTCTCTAGTGACTGACAATTTATAGAGAGAATTCTGCAAATAGGCTACTTTTTACACTTGAATTTTTATAAATTTCAATTCTTAGGTAGGTAATACATAGGTAGATAATTTATCTACATAAAAAAAACTATTACATTTGTTTTTTAAAACACAATCAATGTGCATAAGATCTGGATTCCATATAAAATGTAAATTTTTTAGCCCACAATGTCACTTTTTTAATGAAAATAAAAAATTTGTGTATTTTAAGTGAGATCTCATGTTTCCTAATCTTCCAACCCAGATCATTTGATTGCAGAAGGCACAATGCAAACATCTAAGAATGAATAAATATATACACAAAACAAAAATAACCTAGCTTGTTACTAATGATTAACAGATTCAAATTTTATAATTATGAGCTCCTTACAAGAGTGTGATTTAGGAAAAGAATAGCCGAGAGTTCATACTCATTTTAACCTTGTTCTGGGAAATATATGAACTGATATTTCTCCTTTTATGGATACAATGCTTTATTATAAAATATAATCTATGATTAAATGTCTTTAAAGCAAATTTCTGTTTCCTATTATCTGGTAACCTAGAAAAATATTTCTATAGCCCAAATTATAGATTTTTTTGTTTGTTCATTTGCTTGTTTTCTCTTTTTATGGGGAGAGATAAAAAAGAGGTAAGTCATTCCTATGCCTCCCGGGAACATTATCACATAATTTTTACTTTCTGTAATATTATATTTGCTAAGAAGTAGAAGGAAGAGGTTAACAGATGCTCATCTCTTTTATGCTTTTTTGTTTAATTTTGTTTCACTTTAATTCCTCTAGATCATAATGTCTTCTCCCATGCTTTTAGATATTAGTTCTTATTCATAGCTCCTAAAGTTAAATATTCTTCTTAACATGGTCAAGGTGCGTCATTCTTACAGTATGAGGTTTGTAGTTTCCATGTCTACTGCAGCTGAAGAATGGCAATTATATTGACAATTTTATAAGTATAAGTGTACATCTAAAATAAAGTATGACTTTATATACTCCTGTGATGGAGTATTTTCCATTTTTTCCCTCAGGATCATTCTCTAGGTTTTTTCTTTTGTTCCATGCCTCATGGGGCTGATCTAAAGGAACCATGAAACCAAGTTTATTTTCCTCTGTCCTCCTGTGAGGCTCAGCCAGTGGGAAGACTCTAGTAGAAAATCAAAGGATACAAAGAAAGAAAAATTGAAGTATTAGGTCCCTTGGCTCCCTTCCACTCATCTTTGGCTTGACAATGTCTGCCTTCCTCTTTCAACTGGCTACAGCTCCTTCCAGGCAATCCTTCCTCCAGACATAGGCCTTACTCTATTTCCTTAGCTTTGCCTTACCTTGTCATTTCATCCCTGGTGGTGGTTGGGAGGCTCAGGTATGCCCTCCTGCTTCACCCTTCTAGAACTGGTTTTCCTGAACCATGCCTACCCTTTATGTCTTCATTAAAGCTCTCTTTAATCGCTTCTCCTGAGTGTGCCATCTGTTTCTTGCCAAAACTCTGACTGATACGACTTTCTAAAGCCCCAAATGAAAAAAATGGTGGAAAAAAATATCAAATTTGGACATTGAATAAGTTGAAATTTGTCTTTCTGCAACTCAATATACTGCATAAAGAAAATATATATGAATATGAAGCATATGATCTTTGAAAAAAAGAGGTCTAGTTAGAGATTGTGAAATATTAGTGTTTACAACATGTTTAGCTTTTGCTGTACATTAATAACATAAAGTAGTACCAATTTACACTGAAAAGTGACCTGGTTTTTTTCTGTCTTTAAAGGCCAGTTTTTGTTTTATATGCCAATGTTCTCATACAAAGAAAAAAAACAAAAGATGAATTAGCAGAAGCTAACACCAGATGACTTCAAAGCCACACAGTATTGATCATTTTAGAAGCTCTTCAGTCTGTTCTTCAGAATACTCCAATAATGGTAAACTCTGCCCTCCCATCAATGGGCCTGTACTTACTTAAAAGACAAGCTGCACTTACCACTAACACCATTAATGCAATTTGGGGGGTTTGTTTTGTTTAATTTTGTGGCTCATTTCTTGCTCCACACTGCATTGGGATCCAGTGCTGCTTTCTACCATAAGTTAGAAATGAATTTTTAAAAATAAGCACTTGTACTTTGAACCATAAAACAAAATCTGAAGCTGAAATCAAAAGAAGAAGGTAAATTACTTTTAGTGCTCTGCAAAGAAACTTTCACTTAGCTATTTCCTGTTGTTTTGAAACTCCAAAAATCAATACAGAAACATATCATATTCTGAAGGCAGGTCATCTGTGCACTAGGTGTTTTTAACAGTTGGCTTTGAAGGGGATACTTATGCCCCCTTGACATGAATCTGCAGTTCTATGCACTAAGTGTCCCCATGAAACTACATTTTTGCTCAAGCTATCCATCTCAATGGTTATTACTTTTTACTGTTCCAGGCTCCCATCTTCTATTATAGATTCACTGATAGATCAATATGACAGAGGCAAGATAAAAGTCAGTTAGCTGCACATGTCTATTATGAGCCTGAAAATTCAGACACACTTTTCTCCCGACAGAAGCCAGTCACGTAACTAAGTCGTTACATGTCTGGGTGGTTTTCTAGTCCTTTCTGTATAAACTCACATTTCTAGAAATCTTTCTTAATTTTGAGGTCCTCATGGCCTGTCAGACTGTTAGGAGTGAGTGGTTCCCTAGGGGAGAGAGTGATTTCAAAATACAATCTTTACTTTTGAAAGGAGAGAACAAAACACATTTGCTGCTACACTGAGGCAGTAAAAAGGAGTGCTGACATACTCGGTTTCTAAACCACAGGAAAGCAGACTGTAAAATGAAGAAGCAATGGTTCAAAGTCAAGGGAAGAATCTTTGCAGTCCTCTAGTGTGTAATGGGAATGAGGAAACTGGCTTCGGGGTTGCTCAGAAATTTCGGGTTCCCTTTGGAGTTGATCACTTCAGCTTTTAATCATCAATCATTTTGAGAAGGAAGTAGAAATCTATTAAACATTTAAGCCACTTTACATAAGATAGTTTATAATATCTACTAGCATCAGTAAGAAGGGAATACTGGAGCAACACCTTGGAAAATGAAGAAATGGATGTAGCAAAAGAGGCTGAGATTCAGATGGTTTCATATTTTAAGCTTTTAGCTCTCATTGTGAGTTCTCATGGTCAGATTACTGAAAAGAGATATGACACTTGCAAAGTCCACCAAAACTCATTAGAAAGTCAACTAAAATTTAAGCCTTTTAAATCATTAACTTATTGTCTCATGCAGGGGTTGAATAAACATTTATTGAGTTCTTGCTGAGTATCAGATACTGTGCAAGGTGTCAATTTAGAATGAAGCTGGTTTCCTGCCATTAAGTAATTTATGATTCAGTGGCAGAGACAGACAAGTATAATAGCAATTATGTGAAAAATACAGACAGATACAACCATACACTATTTTTATAAGAATTTATCTAAAATAAAAAGTTCATAGACATTTATGGATCCAAAGAAGATATTACAGCAGATGTCTAAAGAGACGGAGTGGCAGGAAGACATAGAGATAGGGGAATAAAAAATGAATAAATGAAGTATAGTGAAAAAAGAAAGGCATTATGCAGACTGCTAATACTTTGTTATAAACTGAGTCTGGAAAAGAAACTTAGAAATTATAATGCTGTGTGGTGTGTGCACACATTGCTTCTAGAAACACAGAAGGAGACACTTAGCTCAGATGTGTTTAGGAAAAGCCTCGTGGCAGAGGCAGCACTCCAGGAATTTCCAGAGGATGGGCAAGGGTTTATCAAGTGAAGAACGGTCAGTGAATATATATCTGCATTTACATAAATATTTATATATTTGTTATTTTATTGGGGTAAAATATACACATGGTCTACCCTCAACACATTTTAAAAGGCACAGTTCAATATTGTTATAAACACACTGTTGTTCAGCAGATCTCTAGAACTTTTTCAAGACTGAAACTTTATACTCATTGAATAGCAGCTCCCCATCCCCCCACCTCAGTATATTTGTCTACTGTCATTTTTAATCTCTTCCATTTCTACCACCCACAAAGACAAGGGAACACTTATTTAAAGTCATGATGGAGAACAGCAAGTAGGTTACTACATCTAAGAGATCATAAAAGGTTTTACAAATTACACTAAGAAAATTTGATTTTCTCAGAAGCAAAAGGAAGTCAATAAAATTTTTGTGTAAGGCTGTCAAATTATCAATCAGGATATGTACTTCACAGCCATCACTCCTGGGTTAGTTAGGAGGGTAAATAAGAGGAGTGAGAAACCAGAATAGAGTGAACCACTTGGGAAAAAAAATTGGAATAAAAATAACATAGGCTTGAATGAAGGCTGTGACTTCTGTAGGGGTAAAGAAAGGGGCGGTATGGAAGCTTCCATATTAGATGGTGATGCCCAAGGGGGCAGGGCAGGTAAGAATGTTATGGGCAATCCATTTAGTCAGTTTCACGAGACAAAGCAATTTAAACCTCAAACCAGCTGCTTGAAGAGAGGCAGTGATTATTAAAACAGGAGCATCTCCAAGCATGCCAGTGTGGCAATAGTTTACTCACTGAAGTTGGCCTTTGTGTGAAAACCCTAAAAAAATGACAAGTGGTATCCTTTCTCTTTCACATATCAGTTTCAAGCTCAAGAGAAGTGTGAGTAAGTAGCGCAGAAAACAAGAGAGAGAAAGGCAGAGCAGGAGCTCTGTGAAAATCAGTGTCTAGTACTGAATGTCAAAAATTCTTCATTATTTCATTTTTCAAACATGTCAAGGATAGTGGTTCTAAAGAAACAATACAAAAAGTTTTTTTTTTTTTAATTTTACTTTGGCTATGAAGATCTTCCAGTCAATACCAACATTTCTATCAAATAAATAAAAAGTCATGCAGATCCAGGTATTTAAGAGGGCTAGAAAAATAGTGTAAAATAAAAACCAAGTTATACTTTGGTCAGAGATAGAACATGTGTTTATATTTATTTTTAAACAGCTTTATTAAGACATAATTCACATACCACAGAAATTACCTATTTAAGGTTTACATTCAGATGGGTTTTAGTATATTCATGGAATTGTGCAAATGTCACCATAATCTGATTTTCCATTTTTATCATCCCAAAAGAAAACTCCATTTCTCATTAGCAATTACTCCCCAGGTTCCACCCAACACCTACAAACTCCACGCAAGCTCTAGGTAACTTCTAGAGTTGCCTGTTTTAGACATTTTACATAAATTGAATTATATAGTATGTGGTCTTATGCAACTGGCATCTTTCACTTAGCATGTTTTCAAGATTCATATGTTGTCTCATATATCAGCACTTATTGACTTTTGATTGCTGAATAATATTTCACTGTGTGGGTAGTCTGAATTTTGTTTTTTCACTATTTTACACTCCTAGCCAGCAAAGAATAAGGCTCCAATTTCTCTACATATTTGCTATCATTATTATTGTCTGATTATAGCCACCCTAGAGGGTGTGAAGTGACACCTCAGTGTCATTTTGATTTGTATTTTTCCTATATGTTTATACCTTAAACCTGGTGACTCAATAATCTGTTTTTTATTATTTATATAGTGCATTTCTCTTGCATATTTTTAATCTTGTAGAACTTTGTGCAAACTTGTTATTTGAAATTAAAGCAATAACATTACTTAAGAAATAATGCAGAACTCAGGAACTGAAACCTAAAGAATCAATGAGTCTGTGACTCTGATTTAGGATGGTCGCAGCTAGGTGCTTCTGGTCTGAGCTCACTCAGGAGACTGGGTTGTTTGATCATTCGATGATCTAGGCTGGCCTCCTCTATAGGACAACTCAGCTCTCTTCCATGTGCCTCTTGTCCGCCAGCAAGCAAGACCAGACATGATTTACCAGACAGTGGCTGAAAAGCAAATGCAGATATGGCAAAGTGCTTTTCTGTGCCTCTGCTTCTGGTACATCTGATTATATCTCATTGGCCAAAGCGAGTCACATGGCTAAATTCAGAACCATGTAGCAAGAACATATACCCGCTTATTAATGAGAAGGACTGTAAAGTCTCATAGCAAAGGACATGGATACCACGAGGATGAAGCATCTAGGCCATTCATGGTATCAGTCCACCACAAGTATGACACTGTCATGTAGAAGAGAGATCTATTAAATTGGTGGATCAACAGCCATTGCTCAACCAACCTTCTATGCCAGGACCTCATTTGCTCTCAGGTTTGTGTGAAAATCAGATCCATTATCTACTCTATAGGGTTAAATTTTCTCCTAGTAACAGTGATTTAAAAAAAAATAGGAAAGATATATATGTGACAAATAAACATTCTATTGTTGGACAACATCTTTAGTGCCATAATGAGAACTCAGGACAAAGGAAAATAGAACAAAAAGTCCTTTGAAAAATTCTAGGAGGTGTTTAAATTTGGAATAGGTGACATTATTTAAGTATTTATAAATGTCATATCATTTAGAAAAAGCCAATAGAATGTCTTGCAGACATTTTAGGTTCCTTCCAAATAGCTTCTGTAATCTATTTCTAAAGAATCGGCAAATGTGGGAACAGACATATTATGGGTCAATACCAGTGAAAGAATTCTCTGCACAGATATAGGATTCACAGTCCATTAAGCTTCAGGTCTGCCCTGATGTGGATTCCTCTGATGTATTACGATTATATCCTATTTTTGTTGACTCAGTTACTCTGTCAGCAAAACCAAACATTTTGGCTTGTGGCCCAGCCTGTAACTGTCTATAGAGGATATGTTTTTGCCTTTACCACCATGACAGTAATGAGCAACTGGCATTAGTTTGATTTGCATAATTGTGTGCTTCCAACTTAGACTCTGTGTCAGTAGGAGACAACTTATTGTGATGATACCCACAGCATATTATCTGTTTTGTGCTATCAGCATTTATTTATGTAAATTCCATCATTACAAGGGGTCATTTTCCAACCTTCTACCACGAAATCACATTCTGTGCCAATAAGCAGGAAGAAAATACCATAACAAGAGCTGAGTGTACTTTGTCATTCACAGTTGTTGGTCAAAGAATTGAAAAGAATATTTTTGGTGTTGCTTGCTTGTTTGTTTTTTCAGGCTGGTTTGCAATGACGATCTGAAGTCTGTCTATCATCTTTTAAAACTAATGCCACCAAACAGACACATTCAATTTCTCTCACGTATATGCATACATATATAAATATACACCACAGAGAGTGTCTAAGTTGTCTAAGATTTTCTTTAAGAATAATTTATGGTCCAAAAAAATATTTTGTGTTCCCTGAGTTGAATGTTTTCTTTGATAAGAAGCAGAACTCTGTAATTTATTCATGAAAAAGATAAAAAGATAGGATAACTAACTAGGATACTCCACTTGCAGAAGTACCTGAAAGAATGAGTAGGAACCATGTAGAACCTGATATTTCATAAACAAAACTTTACATCTCTTTTCAGAAAAATGTAGCCAAGGTCAAGTGTGCATTTTTTCATTAGAAATAGATGTGTGTCCTAAGCTTTGGTGTAACTGGAGCTGTAATTTATACATTTCTTTGATAGTTATCTCTAGTTAAGCACAAAGGGATGTCAGCATTTGACCCCACTTCAAGGAATGACAATGTAAAAAAAAAGGAAAAAAGAAAGAAAACCCAACAATCAACCATTTTAAATCTAGTTGACACCTATCAAAAGAATCCCTGACTAAAAAGAGGATAATTAGAATATTGCTTTATTGTGAGCTGGTAGTTCCCAGCCTGGTCTGTATCATGCTCCAGCCTGGTTAGAAAAGAAAAAGAAGGGAGGAAACAATAGAAATGAAAAAAATCAACCCAAAACCACATCTCACACTTCAGCAACCTCGTGTTAACAGTTGTCTTTACAGAAGCTCTTAATGGGAGCCCACAGATCATTCAGCTCAAAATGAACTTAGAAATAATTTTTTAAGGAGTATAACATAAAAACCACAACTGGAAAAGTTTATAAAAAAGAATAGATGTGAAATATTTTTTCAAGTTTTGGTGCTAAATTAAAAAACAGAAATATTCTACCAACCTCAAACTTCTTAGTATGATAATTTTTTAAGTGTCCTGTTTGCTGTATGTGTTTGTCTCTCTCTCTCTCTCTCTCTCTCTCTCTGTGTGTGTGTGTGTGTGTGTGTGTGTGTGTGTGTGTGTGTTCACTTAACTTTTGATGCTTTGGCAAGTAGAGCATTGATCACAGGTATACAATTCTTAATATCATAGAACATTCCTATACATAAGCCTTTAGAGCTTCAACACATAACTAAAATGTTTCTTTTGACATTTTTCTCATTCTATCAATTTCTATGCCCTTCTCAATACTATTACCCTTTATTTTATATTTTATAGGTGAAACATCTCAATAAAAAAACATATAAAATCTTTGTTTTCTATTTTGACCACCTGTTGCAGATGAAAATGAGTGAAGAATACTATGATCAAATGACAGATAACAGAATGTGCTGCACTGCACAGAGCACATGGTTAGGAGTTACTAGGCAGGATTTAATTCTGAGCCATTTGTACTATGTATGCAACATTTGTCAGCCTTTTAACATGTTGGCTTCTCAGTTTCTTCATTTGTAAAATGCAATGGAGAGCTATGGGGTCATTTCACTGTGATCTTTGAAACAGCACCAAGTCTTATGTTATCGTCTGCTGGACTCCTTGCACTTAGAATAGAACTAGGAATGGAAATGCTTAGTCTCTTGATGTTATTTCTTGTGTAGGCAAGTTCTCAAAGAGAGAGGAAAAGGTGTTCAAAGAAATACAAAGCCGGGCAAACAGAGCATATATTCTCTTAGGAATACCCCCTCAAAAAAGAGTTCAAATAAGCTACTGAGGAGAAAGGCAAAGCTGTGTGTGGAAGAAAAGCTGGGAGAAGCAAAGGTCTGGCCACTGCTTCATCTACAGTAGGGGAGTTATACCACACACATGTCAAAGGGAGAAAGCAGCCTTTCTGAAAAGCCTACCTTGTACTTAGAGAAGTGCAAGTTGAAAGGCAATATGAAATGTTACCTAAAAGCCAGAGGGGCAGAACAATAACATTGGAAAAAGTAATACCAGCCCCCAAATGGGGCAAGACAATTGAAAGTTGTAGTTTAAGGAACCAAGGAAGACCCATGAGGGGTGGTTCAGCAAGAAGGACTGAAGGGAATGACAGTAGCAGTCAGAATGTTTGGCCATAGGGACTGATAGAAGAGAGGCATCTGGAAACAATGAAAGGCAGAATTAATTTTTCTCTAGAAGTTTTCTTTGAAAATAACTCTCCAGTGGAACAAAAACCATAATAACAATATTCTTAACATTTTATGTTTTGTTTTTTAAAAACAGATCTAAGAAACAAACACAAAATTCTGGCTGTGTTAATTAAGTGAAATTATGATTTACAAAACAAATTATTATGTCATTTCTGATTTCATGCCATCTTACTCCACTTAGGAGAAGCTGGGGGTGTAACAAGAGAGCTTAATGAACACATTTTTTTCTGCATTCCCTATAGCCACTATTTGCTCAACCTTTTTTGAACATATGGAAACATAAAGGAAGGAATGAACAAAAGACTCGATGATCACTTTTCTTGGCTAATGATAAAGAAGACAACCCATGTGGGTCATTTATAACATGTAATGTACTCATATCAAAGATAACATAATCAGAGGAGGGTAGGTTACAAACTACCCAATTGACTCAGCAGGTATCACCAAAATATTTGCAGGTTGCTTGGTAACTCAATTAAAAGTCTCTATTTAAATCCCAGATCATTAGTGACTGAAAATCACTATTATTTGATGGCTCATCTCAGTCCACTTCTTAGGGGAGATTTTTCTACATCAAAAAACCACCAACATATTTGGCACTAATTGGCTCCCTTGGCGGCAATCTCAGCCTATGGGCCAAGAATTGAGTGGACCTGAGTGGCAAAGCTTTTCCCCCAGCCTGAGAGTTGGTGCTTCTCAGTACAAGCTGAAGGACATTCGTGGGTTAATACAAGATTTTTACACAGATATTACCTGTCTTAGATAAATTGAGATGTTCTATATTTAAGAATATGATATTGGTGGCAAGCTATTTTTTTCTAAATTAGGGTTTATTTGAGGCTTTCTTATTAAAATATTTCTTTCTCCTCCTCCTCTACCCCCTTGTAAGTCCTCCCCCTCCCCAACTACAATAATTAACAGGAAGGATGTTAAATTTCATCATCTCAAAATGAGAAACCTGCATTATAGACACTGATGCTATCTCAAAAACCAAAAATGAGACTAGGTTAGAAAGAAAATTTTTCTCTCCTAAGATTAATGGGTTTGTAGTCTTGTTACTTTGCTATATATGACAAACTTTTGTTGAGATGAATGTATTTCTATAGCATTTATATAAATATATATGAGACTTAGCTTTATTTGAGTATTTTTCTGTTGTAATTAGTCTGAAATTGAGCTTTTCAGGGAATGGATCTTTCATAGATTGTGATATTGAAAGTAGTAGACAAATTTGAATTCAGGGAACAGCCGTAAATATGGAGAACTCACGATTAGAGAATTCCAGGTTCGCTACTAGAAATACTGTGACTACATATGTGTATCTTGGATATTTAACTATGAAGAAATGCATGATACAGAGTATTGTGATGTAAATTATTCACATTTATGGTAAAATATTTAACTCACACACACACAAAAGATAATGAGGGCCAAAGATGATAGAACAAAGATATGAAAAATGAAATCTAATACAAAGAAATAGACTAATAGCTGGGCTGGCTCCAGTTACATCACTGCTACCTCCTGTTTCTAATTCTCTTTCCCTGAAAAGGTGGAAATAAGCAAGCATATACAAATTTTTTTTTAGTCCAGGAATTGTGAGATTCCTTCAGAAGAGAGTCCTTTATAACTTTATTTCTACTAAAGTCTACATTTGGATTGCTTAAATATAAAAAGTCAATTATATTTTCTGTTAAAAAATTTTACAAAAATTTTAAAATGATTTTATCTGCTGAATTTATTGAACTGCAGTATTTTCCAAAAAGGAATCTCAGGGTATTCACTATAAGAAGTATTTAACCAGATATGTAAAGTTTAGTTTTCTTGGTTACAGCACTATCTATGAGGAAAATGAATTTATTGAGAAGTAGTGAAAGAAACAGTAGGGTAATATCTCTCACATTTTTTAACAATGAAATTTCTCAACAGAAAATTCAAGACAGCAAAGACATAGTGCCTGAGTTGATAAAATATGCTAGCTTCCAACAACTTACAAGTCCGAAAGACTGGGGTCTTTTCCACCTGAATTATTGACTGAGAGGAGCAGATCACAGTAATTTCTTATTTTCTACTTCATTATTAATAACTTTTGTTGAATTTATTTTGCTCAGGTGACCTTTCATTCAGTTATCTGCAACTAAGGCTTTGAGGATATAAGGTATCAAACACTGTTCTCAAACAGATTTCTATGAGAATATGTATAATCCAGTTAAGTCCCACAGGACTTTCAAATAGACATGTTTCCATTTTCTATGGCTGCTGTACATATATTCAGTTCACAATGGTAAAGATGATCTAGTTCTAGAAGTACTTGAATGTGTCATGAATCATGGAAGGGACTGCAATGGTTACTTCAAACAACTCTTTAGTGCCTCAATTCCCTATAAAACACAATAGTTTACCAAATAAAGTTGGAAAATGTTAGTCCTAAGAGTGTCTCAATGAAATAAAATATTTGGTGTTAAATTAATTTGGGAAATGTTGCATACTATACCCTTTTATCTGAAAGTCACAAACTTCAGTAAAGTCTGAAAAATCCCGAAGAAGGAGGCAAGCACTGTTTGTTTGCTCAATCTAGTTTCCTACGTAAATTAGACCATAAATCCACTTTTCTCCTTAATTCCTATTTACTTGTACTCTGAAGAATAAAGTCTCTAGTGACATAACTAAGCATCTTCTATAGATATTTCCAGGGATTTTCAAGAAAATGTGATTTTTTAAAAAATAAAGTTCTTTTTTTATTGAACTAGGATGCTTCTTTACTGCTTTCACCTATCCATTGTTACCACATACCCTAAAAATAAAAAGAAAGTCAAGAAAACAATTAGTTTTGTCTGCCTGACTCCTCTCCTGAACACTACACAGTCTTGGCACTCAGATATTCCTTCTTTGTAACAGTTCCAAGAACTTCTCCATCTCTGATTATGCTTCAAATTGCTACTACCATTCTTAATTGCAACACTGGAGATAGATACGGTATCCCAAGGAGTTAGAGCAGAGCAGAGCAGAAGGAGACTATCAACTCTCATAAGAAATGGTCAGTAATTTATCATGTGGTCAGGTTTATTTGCTCTGCTTTTGCTAAAAAACACTCGTAACAGATGTCCAGTGTGGTGGGCAGAATCCTAATATGGTCCCCAAATTTCCTGACCCTTCATGTTCATTCATTGAACAGTTCCTGAGACTATGAATACAATGATTTGACTCATGTAATTAGATTACTTTATGATACAGTTGACCATAAGATAGGGTGGGACTGACATAGTGATATAGGCCCTTGAAAAGCAGAGTTTTCTCTGCCTACTCCCAGACCAGTGAGTCAGAGATTCAGAGCAGAAGAAGAATTCCAGAAGCCATTGCTGGTTTGAAGATGGAGGGGCCTGGGATATAGGTGACTTTTAGGAGCTGAGAGCAGCTATTGGTTAACAGCCAGCAAAAAAACAGGGACCTCAGTACTAAATACACAAGAAAATGAATTTGGCCAAAACCTGAATAATCTTGGTAGTAGAATCTTTTTTAGTACTTTAAGATGAAAACTCAGTCAGGCTAAGGACTTGATTTTGACATTGTAGGACCTTCAGCAGAGGACAGAGTAACACTATGCCAGATTTTGGAACTCTGAGCAAATAAATGCATATTTTTAAAGCCACTAAGTTTACGGTAATTTGTTTCACAGCAATAGAAAACTAATAAATTCAGATAACCAAAGCTCATCATCCTTACCTTATTTTGCTTTTATATATATTTTGTCACATGTGTAAGTAATGCATTTTCTTTTTCTCTGACTGAATGTCTTTAAGTATTCTACATAAATATATACTATGAACATGCCTCCTTTTTTTGCTTCCAATAAAATACTGTCAGCTTTCAAACATTCTCCAATTCATAGATTTTGCCACAAGTTCATATTTTACAGACATAGAGATCTATCTTGCCTTTTATACTTTCTGTGGACTTTTTCATTAAGATAGGCCCTTTCAATTCTAGATTCTAAATGAGAGACATATGATATAACTGACTGACTAAATATTTACAATAACTATTTACCTTTTTCTACTAAGATTGTAAGTTTACTCTGATGATTACCCAAACCCTAGTATTATTATGCTGATTGATCTCAAGTATTGATTATGACCTCTTTTTTCATTTGCTTTCTTCTTATGAATTACCAGGCATCCTCTTCATTGTTATCTTTCTGACTCACATTCTTTGTTTTTTATAATAACTAGATTTAAAGATTTCTTCTATTTTTTCTCCTACAGTTTATTTTTAACTTAAACAGCTCTTGTACCACTTATTCTTAGACCAGCTGTCTTAGTCCATCATTGTAATATCTTGGGCCAAGGTACAAGACACACCTATTTGTTGTTCTATGGTACCTCTTTGTATAGAAGCTTTTCACTTCCCATAACCTCCTTTCTCTTCTAAAATCCCAGTCTTAAATGAAAAGATATTGTTACATGGAGACCCATACCCTTTGATATAGCTCTGAAGGTATTCGTTATACCTCTTTGTTTTTTTTTTTTTTCTTGTCCTGCATGAATAAGCACTTGTAGATAATAGAGGGTTTGGTAAGTCTAGGAGGCTTGCAATATCAAATGTACCCTCTTCAAAAAGTAGCAAATCCCTGAATGGGCAGGTTATTGGATATGGGTGCTGGTACCTCCCTCCCTTTGGGTCTATGTACTTACATCTCACTATGGGCTCAATTTAAAATTGAGACTTGAATGTGAATAGAAGAACAGTATATTTTGGGTCTCATGTACATGAGATTACTATTGGCTGGCCTACAGTAATCTTAGTAAACGATGAAACATCCCTTTTCCTTTTGTATTTTTAATGGAATTTAAGGAGCTATACTTTGAAAATCAATCCAGCTACCTATTTAAAAATGTTTAGAGATCTAAGCCGCTAAGTATTAAAGATTGATAACTGTTATAGTTTAAATGCTTATGTATCTGCCTCAAATTTTTATGTCGAATGTGGGAAATTTGGAGGGTATTTATGTCATGAGGGTGAAGCCTTTATTATTGGGATAGTATGTTACATAAAGTTGTTATGTACTTTAATCTTACAGCAGATTGTTCCTATAAAAGAGACCCCAGAGAGCTCTCTCACCCCTTTCGATCATATGAAGGCACAGCAAGAATTAGGGAACCAGTCCTGTGAATTAGGAAACCAGTCCTCACCAGACACCAAATGTGAGATAGAGGGCTGTGAGAGTCACAAAAATTCCTCGTAAAAGGCTCATGTGCAGACTTACTTAGTAACAAACTCACTTGCTCTGAGCTCCAATGTTGGGGCAGCTGCTTGAGGAGTGCTGGGGACATACAGGGAGCAACTGAATTGTCTGGATTCAGGGCAAGGCTAGAGGGGTGGCTTTCCTCCAGACTGAAATATTGGCAGAAGTCATGGTTCCTCTATTGAATCTTCCTACATTTCAGTATGCAGATATAGGTGATCTCCATATCTGAGTCTCTATCAACAGAAGAACACAATTTGACCTACATTGGTGATTCCCTGAGACCCCATCTTTCCAACTTACAGGCCCACCAAACCACTTCCAGTGGCTTTTTCATACAAATAGCTTGTCTTGGCTTATGCTTATGGCTATTCCTAAAATCTCTCAAAGTTTCACAAAACCCAACAAAGCAGCTCTGGACTCCACATGTCACAAAGTTCTTGCTGAGCAGCTCCAAACCCGGCACTAGTGACAGCCGGCCTCTGTTCATGGCTTAGCCTATCAAGACACCACTAAGCCCAGCACAGGTGATAGCCATCTGTGGATTGCTTGGTGACTATTGCCAGGTGGTGCTAGGCAGTGCACAGACTGTGAATGAACTTGGCTTGTGACAGAGCTCCTCCCAAGAAGCTCTGGAGAAAGCATACCTGGTGGCCGGATTCAACCTGAGCTGGAACACCACCCAGAAATGCATTTGAGGATGACACACCCAAAAGGCAGACTGGCCAAGCACCAGAGCCTGCAAAAGTGAATGCTGCTTCGCATGGTCAGGTCTTCATTGACCAATCATCATGACCAATCAACCCAAGGGTTAGTTTCTTCCATTGATGTGCAAACATCAGCCAAGGCTCAACCATAATGGGAGGGCACACACAACCTATACAAGGGACCTGTCTGGAGCACCCAGCTCATGTGACCAGAGAAGATTGCACCATTGGGCCCTACAGGACATCTACTATATATAAGACCACTCTACTAAGACTGAGAGAATTAGGAGCCTGATCTAATACATAAGAACAAGCACAAGGAAGGAGCCAAAATGAGAAGAGAAAGAAATACGTCTCACATGAAATAACAGTACAAAGCTCCAGAAAAAGAACTAAACAAAATGGATACAGGCAATCTGTCAGATGCAGAGTTCAAAATGCTGGTTATAGGAATGCTTGATAATTTAGAAGAAGACTAGATGAACTCAGTGAAAAACTTGACAAAAATACAGAAAACATAAAAATGGAGATAGAAAGCATAAAAAATAACCAGTCAGAGATGAAGAATGCAATAACTGAAATGAAGAATACATTAGAGAGACTCAATAGTAGATGAGATGAAGCAGAGAATCAAATCAGCAAGAAGATAAAGTAGCAGAAAACATCCATCCAAACCGCAACAGGAAAAAAGAATACAAAAAAAAAATGAGAAGAGTTTAAGGGACCTCTGTGAAAACATCAAGCCTACTGACATTGGCAAAATAGGGGTGACAGAAGGAGAAGAGAGAGAGCATGGAATTTAAAAATTTAGTTGAAGAAATAAGGATGGAAAACTTTCCTAACTTGGAGAAGGAAACTTAGAATGTCTCGACCAGGATGAACCCAAAGAGGCCCATACCAAGGTACATGATAATTAAAATGCCAAAATTAAAGACAAAGAGAAGATCTTAAAAGCAGCAAGAGAAAAACAATGAGTTGCCTACCAGAGAGCTCCCATACAACTGTCAGTTGATTTCTCAACCAAAATTTTGCAAGCCAGAAGAGATTGGCATAAATATTCAAAACAATAAAAGGTAAGGACTTACAATCATAATTACTCTAACCAGCAAAACTATCATCTAGAATTGAAGGACAGACAAAGAGCTTTCCAGACAAGAAAAAGCTGAAGGAGTTCATCAACATAAAAAAAGCATTACAAGAAATATTAGAAGAACTTTGAGAAGAAAAAGGAGAATGAAAAAGGAGAAGAAGAAAAAGAAGAGGAAAAAAGAAGAAGAAGAAGAAGAAGAAGAAGAAGAAGAAGAAGAAGGAGGAGGAGGAGGAGGAGGAGGAGGAGGAGGAGGAGGAGGAGGAGGAGGAGGAGGAGTAGGAGGCGGTGGCGGCGGCGGCGGAGGAGGAGGAGGAGGAGGAGGAGGAGGAAGAGGAAGGAGGTCAAAATATAAATATTAAAATGACAGTAACTACATATATATCAACAATTCAAACATAAAAGGATTAAATACTCCAATCAAAAGGTAGGATGGCTGAATGACTAAAAGAAAAAGATCCTTATATATGCTAACTCACTTCTGATTGAAAGACACACACAGACTGAAAGTAAAGAGATGAAAAAAGATATTTTATAAAAATAGACATAAATGAATAAAAAAATCTGGAGTAAAATACTTATACCAGACCAAACAGACTTTAAAACAAGAGATAAAGAAGGACCCAGTAGTCCCACTAATGGGTATTTATCTGAAGAAACATAAAATACTACCTTAAAGGTATATGTGCATTCATATGTTCATTGCTGCCTTATTTACAATAGTCAAGATATGGAAGCAACCTGGATATCTATCAGTGGATGAATGAATAAAGAAGAGATGGTAAATATATAAAATGAAATGCTACTCACCATAAAAATTTTTAAAAGAATGAAACCTTGCTATCTGCAACAACATGGATAGACCTAGAAGGTATTATGTTGAGTGGAGTCAAATAGAGAAAGACAAATCCAATGATTTCACTTACACGTGGAATCTAAAGAACCAAATAAACAAACAAAAGAGAACAAACTAATAGATACAGAGAATATTTTGAGAGTTGCCAGAATGGAGAGGAGTTGAGGGAGTGGAAGACAAAGGGCAATGATTAAGATGTACAAATTGGTAGTTACAATACAGTCATGGGGATATAAAGTACAGTATAGGGAATATAGCCAATAATATTGTAGTAACTATGTATGGTGACAGACAGGCACTAGACTTATTTAGGTGATTACTTCATAAGTTATATAAATGTCTAATCACTGTGCTATATACCTTAAACTAATATAATATTGTAAGCTAACTATAATTGAAAAAAATATTTTCCTCTTTCTTATCTGCTCCTTGACAATAACACACTGTTGTATTCTGTTATATACTTTAATCTTACAGCAAAATGTCAAAATAAATGTGAGTTAAGCTTTGATATCACTGAGAAAAAAATATTTTATATGTATAAATATATGTTTATATATGTTTATATGTATTTATATATATAAAGGGCATTTAGCAATCTCTTAGAGAAAAGTTATATTGAAGACCTGTGAACCACTATTTTTCTTCAGATGAAATTACTGGCATATAAATTTAGGGGCATGTTGAACTGAAAATAAGTACCTTGAAATGATAAAATTGTGATTCACTCAGTGGTAGGCCATGACTGAGTGCAAAGTCAGATTGTGTCTTCATTTCTAGCTTGTTAGGAGATTCATATTCGTTTATTAGAATGGTGGCAAGAATCTTCTGCATTTATTATTGTTCTTCCTTTTCTTCTCAACTTGCTTATTTTCTCCATTTGATAAGATAGATGAATTAAAAAAGAACTGTGGATCAAGTGACTACAATGCACAAAATGATATCTTGGTATGATAACGAATTGTATTTTAGTTGACTAACGATAGAATGACAAAACAAAATAAAATATCTTTTATTCATTTGCTCTCATAATACAGTTTAAATGTTTATCTTTTACTTTCCTTTGTGGGAAGTGAAAAATTCAAGACGGGAAGATAAAAGAGAAAATTAAGATTAACTGAGCATATATTCTATGCCAGTAATTCTGTATATTGTATGCCATCAGATCTTTAAAGTAACTCATAAAAGTGTGTTATTTTATCCATTTAATAGACAAAAAAAATAGACTCAGCAAGATCATTTGTTGAAGGCTATATAATGAGTTCATAGAGATGCTTCTTACCAGGAAGTATGCAGATCCCAAAGCCCAGGTTCTTTGCAGCAAGCCACCCACCCTACCATTTCTAATTTAAGAAAAGCCTTTTGGGGCAGCAAGTATAAGTTTCCAATTTCTTGTTAACTCTTTCTATAATACAAATACAGCAGTTTTTATCTCATTTGTAAGAAACAGGAAATTTATTCCTTGTGGTTCTGATTTATGTATACTCTATTCTCAAAGAAGTCTAAAGTTTTATCAAGAGCTTTTGAACTGCAAGCCAAATGAGTTTTTTTTTTCCTTTAAATTACTGAAAGTAAAATGTTGATATAAACATCATAGAAGCACCTCAGACTATTGGATTAAAAACAAAACTTAAATCTCTAAGTTTATACTCACAATGATGTGCCGTAAATGTAGCAAAAGATAGTTTATTGTTTATACTTTTGATTGCTTAAAATTAACATCATAAACATAAGTGTTTTTCCCCTTAGTGCTTGCACTTATCAAGTGTGTGTGTGTGTGTGTGTGTGTGTGTGTGTGTGTGTGTAAATGTTTGTGTTTGGAGCTTCTATTTCATCTTGATTATGCATTGGAAGGGTATATACTTTTAACAAATACCAATATTTCTGGAAATTTTTAAATATAAATTAGCATTGTATGCAAGCCCATGATAGAAGCTGTACTTCATGCCACTGATTTCATGCAGAGTTAAAGATGTTAGTTTTTAAATCATAGGAAGACAGGTAGTTCAGAATCATTAAAAGAGAACTTTCTATTTCCCTTAAAAAACTTGAAACTGTAAAGAAAGCAAAAATTGCTTGGACGTTAGTGAACTGCAAAAATAAATCCTGTTCTGTATAGACTGACTTCCTAAAGTTACAAGTCAACTTAAAAATTATGCATAAGATAAATTTCTTTTCTCTTATTGCACCAATGTGTTTAGCTTAATCATGAGCATCAGTGAAGACAGAAATTGAAAAATAAATTGTTCACTGTCTCCAAGACAAACCCCAAATACGAAACTTGATATTTTGCATAAACTCTATCTCTGGAATATGCTTTTGAAAGGCCTCGTATAATTATATGTAACATTGTAGAGATTCTTGTGTTTACAAATATTTTAAAGAGCCTTTGAAATTGTTTATAAATCCAAAGTTTATAAATGACTTATGAAATCCACAAATTTGCTAAATACGTTTCTGCATTTTTGTATTATACTCTGTGATTTTTCTTTCTATGTGGTGTAGTCAAAGAAAATGATACACAATATGGCTAAATGAAACTAAAATTTCCAAACAAAGAAGCATCTGTTTTTCTAATTTAGTTTTTGAATTATGTTGGTTTCACAATTGGTTACACTCCAAACAATGTGGTTCAAATGACAATGACATTGATTACAATTCTACTTTGCACTAAGAGCAATTTTTATTCGTGATTGTCAACTCCCTTAACAAGCAATAACTAAGCCTTTCAGCACCTCTATACCTTGGGTATTGTTTTAACCAATCTGAAACAGAATGAACTGTAATTTTGCAGTTGGCTGATACAATTTTTATGAAGCCAGAGATGGGTAGAATTTTAAAGACTGGGTTGCAATAGCTTATCTTTTGATGTACATTTTAAAATTTGAAGCAGCTATTTATGACCATGGTTCCTCCACTATGCTTATAGTCCCAGTATTTTGAAATGATTCCAAGTTCAGGGACCACAGTCCAGGTGAGCTTTGTCTCACCATTAATTCCTACTTTCTGTAATGTTTCTATGCAATGTGTTTCTACTTCCTCTCTTAGCTAGTGAAGGAGGCTATATCATAAGAGAGCAACAAGCTTTCAGAGTATCATCCTGCCATCCAGAGCTTTGATTCATAAGGTAGTTTCCATCAATTTCTCTAGTTCAAAATTTCACTTTGGATCATCTAAACTTTCATATTTACACCTTAATTTCTTAAAATTGCTTTATGTCTATGTCATATCCAAATAGACCGCGAGCCCTTCAAAACGGAAAAATTTGCATTCCCTGTATCTTCACTGAGTCATCTACTCATTCTGCAAACATTTACTGAGGAACTAACAAGTTGCACATTGTATCCTCAGTGCAGGCTCATAGGAGCATCTGAAGTGTCTCCTGACTAAGATACTTATTATTTCAATAGGGTTAGAGGTCTATGGAAAACCCTTTGGAAACTGAGCTGACCAGTGTGCTGAAAAGTTTTCGTGCTGTAATTTGTATCTATAACATCAGAACATTTATATTGCATAATTTCTATATTTAACACCTTTTTATTCCAATGACTACCATTTTGTACTTTCTCTTTTGAGTGAGAATCATATTACTCTAAGAACTGGAAATAAGAAACTCTGAATCATCTTCTAGGGGTTTTGCTTTCACTAAGATACTGTAAGTGATTTTATTAGTTTTTAGTTGTATATTAAACTACCACTTTTGTTTTTTGTCTTGCAAATAAGATAAACATGGCTATTTTTTCAAGTGACAGAAACAAGATGTTATAGTAAAGCATTAAATAAAGATCATTTCTTAATATGAAAGCAAACTCGCTTTAATGTATGTTTTATCAAGTGGTATTTTCTACAATAGCAAGAAGAAATTGCCAAACTATTTAGTTAATACCTCACTGAGAGATCCAGAAATGGGCTAGTACCTGATCCCTTGTCATGCTATTTTTATATTAGCCAGACATATTACCTTATTTGAATGGTCTTAAAATACAATGGATAATCCACCTGATTATCTGGAGTCAAGCAGACTTGACTATAAAATCTGCTTCTGCTTCTCATGAACTGCGTAATTGCGGACAGAAAATTTTGTCCTCTGTAAAACTCAGTTTTGCCATCTTGGAAACGGTATAACAAAAAAGCTATTTTTATGAGTGAATGCATGGGATACTTAGAAAGAAGCCTAGTAGAAAGCAATCAGTAAGGAAATGTTAGCTAATGGTATTATAATGGGTTTCAAATAAATCATATTTGTGCAAATTTTTTAGAGCAGATGTATCAAGTCAGATAAGATCAAAGATAAATTAGTAAATTTTTATTAACTGATTAGGAAGCAGTGGATACATTTGGTGATTCTCAATCTATCATTACTATGCAGAGCGTAAGTACATAGTTTTTTTGAAGTAACTGTAGAGTCACTTCGTAACTATAAGAGATATTTAGTCATCACAGCATCTTAATTCCACGATGGTGTAGATAATATAATATTCATTTAACAAGTGAGGGAACTGATGTTCAACACATAAAAGTGATTTTTCAGGGTAAAACGACTGTGAAAGGGGCAGGCCTTTGAGTCTAGGTGTGTTAACTGCTACATGTTGTATGCATTCCAATGGCCTGCCATTCTAATTAGCATTGCTTAATTATAATTAGCAATTAATTCTGGTCAAAAGAGTCAAATAATCACTACTGATCAAATAATTAAATGTCAATAGCTTGCTAAATGCTATGCAACACGATTTAGTACATATTTTTATAATGTAATCCTCAGTCATTAACTATAGTTGTTGGGCATTGACTCTGCTGCTATGCTAGCTACTAGGGATATTCCGAAGATGCATTCCTCATCATAATGAGCTTATGATGTCATAAAGGAAAGGCACAAATAATCATATTATTACAGGACAATATAATAAGTGTCACCACAATGGATTTTTATCCCACTAACCCAATCTGAAAGATGAAGAAAAAGAGGCTTAACAAGAGACATAAGGAACTATCAGACAATGATTAATATGAGGAACAGCTTGGGTTTAAATTTAAATTGTCCTATCACTTATTCTTTTAAGATTTTCAGTATACCATATCATAGCCATTGCCAGCAATAAGTTTCTCATGCTCAGAGACACAACTCTTTGTATAGCTGCATCTTGATTGGTGTAGGTCTAGTCCTGTCTGGTTCTGAACTAAGATACTGTTTTACAACATACAATGGATATAAAATATGGTTGACACTGTTGTTTGCATACTAACCATAATTTTCCATTTTGTTCTTTATTAAAAATACCAATTTTTTTGAGGTATTTCATACTCATAAATTTCTGGATTCTCCCTACCTCTAGGAAGTAAATAATAATTAGTTAAAAAATAAAACAAAACAGTACAAACCAATTTTTTTTGACAATTTAGTCTTAGGCCTGTCATGCAGTCTGGCAAATAGATTGAGAAGAGACATCTGCTGGGAGCCATCTGGATAAAGTCCATTAAAGAGATATACAGAAGGAAAGACTGCATTTTGTGCTCCTCTACATTTTGCAGCCATCCTGGGTCCATAAAATGCAAACCAACTTACTGAGCATGACAGATCATAAAGAGAGAAAAAAAATAAGTCATTGATGATGTCAATACAGCACTGAATTATTCAACTCTCAGATTATTTACCTATGGACTGTGAATTAAGTGCAATAATGAATTTGCTTAAGTAACTGTGTTGTATTTTCTGTTTTTGTAGAAAAGAAGTGTGTGTGTGTGTGTGTGTGTGTGTGTGTGTGTGTAGAATTCCTCACATAAGATCTTACATATTGTATTCTTTTCCCATGTTTAAATTTTCTCATATTCTTCCTCCCTTTTAATATGATATTTTAATGACATGCACATTTTACATTCATATTAATGGGCCTACTATGAAGCATAAATTATCTGATTGGGCCCAACTTTGGACTGATGAAAAAGCTATAGTTACTGGGCATTTATGAGACACTCACAGATACTTATGGATTGCTTAGCTTTAAAAACAGCTTAATCTGGAAATATGTCTGACTTTCTAAAAGTACAGAATAAAGCAGGACAATAAAGCCAATTGCAATATATAAATTTGAATGGCAAATCAAAATAAAAAATGATCCTCTTTTGCTCAGTTTTATTGCAGACAATTTCATTGCAAATGCAACTAGGAGAAAAAAAAAATCCCAAGAGAAATAACATAATATTTTGCTAGGTAGATATGCTAAGTTGTATTGTTCTGATTTCAGTCAAGGTGTAGCAGTACTGACAGAGAGGTTGCAGAAAATAAATGTGCTTTACTATCATTTTTGTTTGATTCTATATCTGATATTTATATATAAAAAGTGGAAAGCAACGTAATCTTTGCCTATTGAGTGGCTATCACATGGAGATGGCAAATGGTGGACAAGTAACTGAACAGTGACAATTTACTGCCATAAGTGCTAAATAAAGAAGTGCCAGGCAGTACTTTCAGGACTACCTAACTGTTTGAGGATTGATGGTAGAGGATTTCAAGTGGGTTAGAGAAAAGACATTCCACAGAGAAGGAAGCACTTGATCTGAATCTTAAAGAGTGCACTCAAAGAACTGTAAATAGCTAGAATGCATCCTCCATGTGGAAGTATGGCAGTAAATGAAGCTGGAGAGGTGTCGGGAGCTGGATTGTGAACAGTGAAAAGTAATAAGGAAGTACGTTAAGGTAGTGGAAAACTGGGAGTGGAATTAACTAATTGGTAGGGTGGCTATGTAACTTACTAAATATATCATCCAAACTGGAATACTTTTTAGAGTGAAGGAAAGCACAATTAATAATTTGATGGGTAACAGGTATAAATGGGGACTGTCTGGGGTAAACTAGGGAGCATAGACAGCCTAGTCATATTGGAATATATACAAGAACTCTTTATTTAGTAGAATTAACAGTACATAATGGTTAATCTCTTCCGAAAGTGGTGAAGACAATGAGTATAGGATTACCATCAGGCTTCTGATGCAGGCGGGACTGATATGGTAATTACTTGCACTGTATTAAGAAATATAAAAGAAGGATCAGTGTTTCAGGGATAGAAAATGAGTTATATTATAGATATCTTGAGTTTGAGATGATTGTAGAAAATTTAAGTAGCTCTGCCCATGGAAACCTGAAATGTGGATTAAGAAATCAATAGAGATGTTCAATAATAAGATAAAAATTAGAGAGTCATTAAAATCAGATAGGGGTTGAAGCTGTAGTGAGTTACTTTTACCTCTTGTCTTACTATATATAGTAAGAGCAGATAACCAAAGAAAGCGTTCACACACACACACACACACACACACACACACACACAGTTGTCATATAAAAGAAGAGAATCCAATGGAGAAAAATGGAAAAAAGTAATCAAAGGTGACAGAAAAAAATAATAAAGCATGGTATAATGGAAGAAAAAATGAGAGTTATTTAAGGAAAGATGCTGGATGGACATCTATAGTTTTTCCTATGTGTCTGTTCCTTTATTTGGTAACAGAGCTCTGTTATATGTCAGAATCCCATCTCCTGTGCTCCCTGTCCCCTAAGACAGACACAGCCACACGTACATGTGTGCGCACTCGTGCGCGTGCACATACACACACACAAACACACCACTTCAATACCAAGGTTGATCATTTGATGGCAGATATTATAGCCCATCCTTCTCAGGTAATGATGATTGACTCAAGGGTAATCACGTGACTTACATCTATTTCTCTCTGGTATTTTAGCCTTGATTGAATTGGCACATGGAGACATGTGGTGAAAAGTGAATTATTCCAATACTGGAGTTCAAACAACACTGTCCAAGAGATCCTAGTTTCTATGACTCAGCCCTGATTCCTGTACTTCATAAAATCTTGTTATTCTGTCTTCCTTTAGATTCTGTGCATTCAAATAGACTTTTTTATTTTTAAAGTTATCTAGAATTGGTTTCTGTGGCTTGCAATCAGAGAACTCCAAATGATGCTAAAATTGGTAACTGGAAGTACAGTGTTACATATAATGACATCTAACAAGTTGTTGGTTGACTAGAAGTGGGGTGGAGGCCAATTAAGTCTCCTCTCCCAGATACATTGGGAGACTACTTAAAATATGGTAAAGCCTCTGATTAACCTACTATATGTTGTGTTTTTTGAATCAGACAATGTGCTAATGAAGTTGGAGCATTAGTATACTTGGTATCAAAAATGTCAGGATGTTGAAACATGTAAGTTTCTCTATGTAGTCCTCAGAGTGGTTCTATAAAAGAAAATACTTGAGTCTGAGCTTTGTGGAAGTAGAGATGTAAAGCAAATCAGCAGCCTGAGGGAGGTCAATTGTGATTTGGGCTAGCTGTCGAAGGTTCTCGAATGTTTGCTAATCATTCCCCTTGTTAAAAGGCAAAGTCAGAAACCCTCTCCTTGCTAAAATTAATGTGACCTTAAGTAAGAGCAAGGAGATTTAGTGGTAGATAAATCTGAGAATGAAAAGGCGCTAAAGAAGGTGAAGGAGCAAACTGACCACCTAGTCTTCTTCCACAGACCTCCTGCTGTACATATTCTGCTTGACAAATAAAAATTATCATCATAAATGTAAAAGAAAAAAAGCCACTCATGTATCTCCACTTTGCCTTTCTAGTGGCAAGTGGGAATATTACCTTAATATTGCTTTACAATTACTGCCTTTTGCTTAGCACCCACCCCCTCCACACCACTCCCGAGGTAGATACAAAATAGTACTTAGGTTCATAGATCTTGACTTATCAAAACTTCTGAGTTGGGTTACTAACACAGGAGTCACAAAAGTACAAATAACCCAGCAGTTGTCTAAAAGTATAATGAACTTATATAGCCAACGAGTCACCAAACATAAAGAATGAAGGCTTACCATTTGCTCAACGCTTACTGTATCCTGGTTCCCAAACCCCAATCACCAAAAATTAGTCTGTTAATATAGAAGTCTCAAAACAAACAATCAAACAATTCTCTATTATTCCTCTCTCATGTGACACTAGAGGGCAACGGATAAGGAGAAGCGATTGGTGAAGGCAAACTCAGCTAGGTCAGTTGACCAAAGAGCCCATTCTGCCATGGCAGAGAAGTTTTGTTACCTTTGACCTTCAGGGCATGCTATATGTCCTCAACCATTTCCTCAAATATTACACAACACAATCTCTTGCATCTGTGCCTTTGCATACTACATTCTCTCTGCATATCTTTTTTCACTTCATTTTTCAAGGCAATCCTATGGATTCCTCAAATCCCAGCCTATAAATAATCTTCCCAAAGCCAAACCCTCTCTAATCCTAATCCCCTGCCTAGATCCACCACCCAACTCTGCGCTCCTGATGCAGCTAGTTTTGTCTTATATGTTCATAACGTTTTCATTTTTTTCTATATAATCCTTTTCTTCATCATGAAGCTATTCATTACTTTAGGTCAGAGCAAGTTGCATTACTCTTTGTTTTTTCAAAACTTAGTTCAACATCTGCTTCAAAATTACAAATTACTAATATTAAGAGCTCAAAAATGCTCTTTGGAAGCATAAGAAAATCAATCAGTATAGACTATTTACTCAAGAAGATTTGCTGTAAAGGACATTAGAGTAGATTAAGAACTCAATAATTAATGTGAACATTAATTAAGATCTTACCACATCTTATGTACTCTTTTATGGGCTTTATATTTTATTATTTATTGAATCATCAAAACAATCTTTCTTTAAAGTAACTACAATTATCATCGTGTTTACTGATGAGGAAACTAAAGAATAGAAAAGGTAAATAACTTGCTCTAAATTCTACAATTAATAGTTACAGAGCAGAATTTAAACTCAAGTTGCCAGACTTTTACCCATCTCTACTAACCACTACTTTATAATGTCTTTCTTGAACATGAAGAAACTAGTTGCAAAGTCTATTTATTTTTTTTTTTAAATATTTAAATGTTTACAGGTTGTACAGAAAAAAATTAAACCAGGGTTGTTTTGTTATAGTTTTTTGGTGCTATCAATATAGTTTATTTGTACTAACCTAACTATTATAGTCTATAAGACCAAAAGTGACTTTTGTATTCTGTCTGATATATAAGAAAATACTAAAATAAATCAGTTTATATGTCAGGCAAATATTGTCATAAACACTCGTATAAATTTAGTAGTTTTTGAATATGTTATAGAAATATATCAACAGTGATTACACAAACTTTTTTAATGATCATATCTCCAGTGGCTCTTCAGAATTAAGTAAATTTAGCTGTGTTACTGATTATTGGGTTTTTTGACCAAACTTTTAACTAAATAATAAAAAAACCCTAAAGGTTCATATATTTTTTAAAGTAAACCAAACTAATTAGTAGCAGATTAATTTGAATGCACTGATTGGGTTAAACTAACTAGTTAACTATGTCATTTACTTTCTGCCTTCATAATCCTCTAAAATTTGCCCTATTCTTAGCATCTTGAACTAATGTTCTTTTATCTCTTGAATTATCAATGAATTGTGTATTTTCATTGTCAAAAACTGTATTGTAAATAAGAATATTTTAAGATGTTTTTTTCCAATTTTTAAGTTTGTAAATTTAAAGTTACAAACATATTAATAGATAAATGTATTCATATAGACACATAGCCACAGTGAAAATATTTATTTTTAGACATGTTCATTTTTTACTTAAAATAAAAGTTCTCCATATTATACATTATTTTTTTAATCTATTAAAGAAAATTTTATGATTACATCTTAATTACATTATTCCTCTATTGCTGTACATTTGTTATACTCGAGATTTATTTTTATAACCAGATAAAATCCCTATAGAAATATTTGTTCACATTTCTGATTATTAATTGGGGATTTTTTTAATAAATAGAAATACTGAATCAAAACATATAGAGGTTATTAAGCTTTATTTATATGTATTTTAAAATTGCTTCAGAAAGATTATACTCAACTATTGTCTCACCAAAAGGATGTGAGAATGTCCATTTTGTGAAAAATATGATTTAAAAAATTGCTAATTTGGAGAGTAATTACTTTATCATGCTCATACTTTACATTTCTTTATTTGTGAGTTAAAATTTTTACATACTTATTGAACATTTATATATTTTCTATTACATATCTTTTGTTCATATTATTTGTAGTGTGTTTTTCATATTGATTTATGTGGTCTCTTTAGGTAGTATGGTTATTAACACTTTGTTCATTATTTTTATGACCACTATTTTTATGATTTATTATTTTAATTTCAGGTATATATTTGGGGTTTCCTTTAATCATTCCATGCTAAATGTTTTGACTATTATGATATTTAATGAGATAAAGCCCTTGAGTAATGCTATTGAAATTGTGCTAATCATGTGTCAAATAGTTTAAACATTGGCAAATAACTGAACAGCTGACTGAATTTATCATTTTTCTTATTAATAATATCAGTTTCTAAGTCCTCACTTTAATATTTAGAATACAAATGTTTAGAATGAGTAAACACTTATTTAAAGTTAGAGAAATTGAGCAAGTGTGCTCTTTTTTGATTTTGTATTGCAAACATTCTGCTGAGTACAGAGATGAAAATGAGGTTTGGCCTTCAGTTTCCTGCTCTAATCATTGGTTTTATTCAAAGAAAATTCTAGGCAATTAAAATGCTATCAGTTGCAAGAGCCAATATAAGCAAATCCTGTGGCTCTGATTTATTTTCTATTCATTTAATAGTGTGATTTTGCTCTCAAAGAGGGTCACAGTTGCCAGAACATTTGCAAATCTGTAATGTTCAACCTGTAGAAATTACTTCAAATATGCAAAATACAAGTGTTTTTGAATATTGGAGATAATTAAGTTTAGTTGTATAACCTTGTAAAATTATATTCTAAACTGGGCAATAATTTAATTAAGTCTATTGCAGAGATGATTTAATAAGTGACAATACCAAATACATTAAAATCTAACTAAATATTACTTAGCTTCTCTAATACTCATATTTGTTGTTATTGCTTATACATTGTACATATCATGTAATTGTACAATTTTAAAGTTAAAACTTTAATCTGGTCTAAATTAGTGCCAGATATTTTTAACTAATGGCTTGTTTTCAGTGTATACAAGATATTTGAATCCAAAGATCATATAGTCTTTATCATCTCACCTTTCAGTTAGACTCATATTACAACAACACTGCTGATTGGAAGGGAACATTGGAAAAGACTATTGACAAGGCTTATGAATATTGTCAAATGATGGTTTTTCACTGGACTATTAATTAGTGTATCCTATCATAACAGTAATACAATATGAGATATGAGATTTGGGCCACACAAAAGAACACTTTATGTTCAAAAAATACAAATAAATTAATTTACAAACACATTGTAGTTATTTAGTTATCATAATATTTTTGCAATTGTTTTTAGAAAAAATGAACATAATCTCTAAAGCAAGAGAAATGCTAAAAGCATGTGCAATGCTAACCCAATATGCAGTTGGTGAACCAATAAAAGTGACATAGTGCTAGTATAAATGTTGTTTGAAAAGTTTTGGGTTACATTTGTTAGTAAGGAATATTTCAGATGTGAAGACAATAAGCTTAATCACCTCAAACATGCTTTTCTTAGGTAATTTGGCTGGCTGAACAGGTATCCTCACACCTTATCCCTTATCCTCACACCTCTAAAACTGAACACTTGAAGGAAGCAAATGACCTCTTCTTATTCAGTAGAGTTCTTCCTCTAAGATTCATCTTTTCCATTTCAATTAGTATCATTAATCTAGTTCAAGGTCTTAGTAGCTCTCACCTAGATTATTGCAGCAGCTTTTTAAATTGTCACTTTATTTCCAGTCTCATTTCTAATAGATACCAGATTTATTTATTTAAAGCACAAATTCAACCATAGAGTCCCCATGATTTAAGCTCTCTAAGAAAAACTGGAACTGTTATACATTGTTGGTGTGAATGTAAATAGTGTAGCTACTTTGGAAAATAGCTTGTCAATTACTTAAAAAGTTAAACATAAATTTACCATATGACCCAGGAATTTTAACTCCTACGGTCTACTTAAGAGAAATGAAAACATATGTCTACACAAAGACTTGGATGTGAATGTTTATAACAGCATTATTTATAATAACCAAAAAACAAAAAAAAATGGTAACAATCTAAATGTCTATCAACTGTCCATAAATAAATTATGATATATCTAAATCAAAGGATACTATTTAACGATACAAAGGAATAAACCACTGGTACATGGTACAATATCAGTGAATTTCAAAAAAAAAAATCTTATGTTAAGTGAAAGAAGCCAGATTCAAAAGACTGCATATTGTCTGATTCCATTTATGATAAAAATCTGGAAATGGTCACTATAAGTAAAGAAAACAGTATTTTCCTAGGTCTGGGGCAGGAATGGGGATTTTGGGGTGATGGAAATATTCTAAAAATAAGATTGTGTTGATGACTGTACAACTCTATAAATTTAATAAAAATTGTTGAATCATACACTTAAAGCAAGTGAATTTTAAAGTGTGTAAACTTCACCTAAACACAACAAACAAAGGTGCGGCTATGCATGCATGAGGTCAAAGGATATATGAGAATATATATGTTCTTTCAATTTTGCTCTCAATATAAGCTGCTCTAAAACAGTTTTAATTTAAATGAATAACATAGTATAAAAAGGAATATGAGGAAGTTTTTCAAAGAAAATAAGAGACTCGGAGAGAAATGAAAAAATGGGAAACTGTTTAAAACCAACGAACAAAAATACAAACAAATGAAATCCAACAACAATAACAACAAACTTTTCAGGAGTTCCCAACACCAAGATCCAAGCTGGGTTCCTACATGTTGTTCATAGGATGCTACCCACTCCTGTTCTTGCCTACCTCTCAACTCATATCTCATAGGTCATGGCATCACAAAGTAAACTATTATATTATTGCTTATATTATTGTTCCTCGCACATTCTTGAGTCTATGACCTTACTCATTAAACTATACATGAAATATCACTCCCACTATCTCCCTGCCCCAGCTCTTTTACTAAGTATGCTTCTTAGTTATTCTTTAAGCCTCAGCTCAAGCCCCATCTCTGAAGAAACTTACCTTGCTCTTCATGTTATTCTTCCAACTACCTAACCTCAGAATGAAGTACTCTCCTTAACGCTCCTATGATACTGAACAATATACATTTATATGGCTATTTATTTATGAGTTTGCCTCCTTCTTTAGATTCTGGGTTTATAATTATTCTTGTTTTTATTATCTTTAGAAGCTTGCACGGTGTTTGACACCAAATAAGTGATCGAAATATTTGTGGAATAATAAACTAGTATTTATATATGGATGCTAAAGATTCAGAAGCACTATTTATGGGGCGTTTTCATCCAGACTGACATGAACTACTACTTCAACTTTTTTTTTTTTGGCAGCTGAATTCCAGGAGAGATGACATAATGACATCTACATGAGATCACAGGTAAAATATTTCATTTACAAACTCACATCAGCTTATGTTTTCCAAAATGTGAAATGGCAATCTTTTGACCAAATCCATCACTTGCACATAGGATGACTCAAGTGTGTGAGTGCTGTAACTGTGACTCACAATGATGATAGATCACACTGCCTTATAAGCTGTCATTTCCCAACATGATTTACATTTCACAGTAGAGACCACAAGGGGAGATGGACAGCTGCTTGGGGACCACTTGTTATAGGTGAGGAATGCAGTACCATTTTCATCTGTTACAAAATCATCTCGTCAGAAGGATTTGAGAGCTAGTCAACAGGCAGTGGGTAAACAAATAAGCCAAGCAAACTAAATATCACCAAATGACAGATGCAGACACAGAAATTTAAATAAAGCTAAGAGTTTCGCACCGCTTCATTTAGTATTACTAGAACTACACAGGGGATTGTAACATTGCTAAATTCTGATGTACGTTGAAATGAAGCCACAAAAATGAGCATATTTCCTAGAACAGTAATACCAATTCAATACTCCAAACAGTATAAGTGATTTGTTTGTTTCAAGGCTCTGGAGGTTATGATTGAAAACAAAATGCATAGCAAATGTTCTAATATAAACTCCGAGGAGAAACATGTTATTTATTATAACCGTACAAGAAAATATAAGAAAATCTTTTGGAAAAGTGTAGAAAGAACAATGTGTAGTATAGCCCTATGAGTCTTTGGTGTAGATGCAGACTGCTGAGGAGAATTCCATGCACCCATAGGGCTACCTATTTCAGCCTTGTGAATAGGATAGCAATGTTTTACTGAAAGTGCATAGACCTTCCTAAAAATGCAGAGACAGTCTGGCTACACAAGAAACTGCAGCTTCCACTGGTGGCAGCATGGAAGTTTAATTGTTCTTGCTCTGCTTTTAATTTTAAAATTTATTAAAGAATACAGGTAGCAATTAAAGATGGTAGAATCAAGACATTTTTGCTCTGTTCTTTAACTTAAAACCAAAACAGAACAAAGAAGCAGAAAAGAAAACTTGGAGGTGCGCCAAAGTATTGTGAAATATATAGCTAGGTGACCTGAGGAAAGCGAGCTAGCAGTGCGTACCTACCTCTATGTTTACAGGAAACCCACGGAATTATCCAGAGGTAAGCTGTACTTTCTAAAAGGTCAAGTCAATAACCTCTTTTTGGAATAGCAACTCTGTAGCACAGAACATAATGACAGGGAAGGCGGAGCTAAGTTAAAAAAAAAGGAAAGAAAGAAAAAAAGGGGGGGCAAAGACAATTAGCCCAGGAGGGTGGAGAAAGGGAAAAAGTAGTCTCTAGTTGATTATTTTGTGTAAAAGTAATACACACTCCAAATCCCTACCCAAAAGCTGGTGGCATATTTTAGTGTGAAATATGGGAAGTATTTATCAACCCAGAGAAGAATCTAAACCCTAGGAGAGGTTTGTGTTAGGAGATATTTCAAGATAAAGGATCTGGATTCAAGCTACTGAATATCCAACACATTCTATTGATGCTCTTTGTAACATTGTTCTCTAATGCATAGTTGGCTTTGGGAAAAGCAACAGATTAAGAGAAATAAAGCACATGAGAGATGTATAAAATATAACAAAGAACACATCAAAATATAAAAGATATAAAAGATAAAAAGTATGAGAAAGCTCTTCTCTGAAAATTCAAAGGTAATTTTCAATATACAGTCTTTTAAAATATAAAGAGTCAAGGTACATAAAAGTAGAGAACACGCTTTCCAAATTACAAGACAAAAACATACACATACAAGAAACATAAACATAAAGCAAAAATAAATTTAAAAAACATTAAAGTATAATGTAAAATAAAATGCGCAAACTAATTGAACGTGAGTAAATGTAAGTGGGATAAAATCACTAATTAAAAGTAAAAGACCCTTAACTAGGATCAAAAAGTAACATAAGTGCTATATATGATATTCATCTAAAATAAAAATAATGACTAGATATAAAATATAGGTTAAAAAATTCAAACTAAAAGCAAGTGTCATTTTATTAAAATTATACTAGGTCTAATTTTAGGGAAAACACACTAAACTATCAAAGAAAAGCTATTTAATAAGAAGATCAAAACCCACAATTAAGATTTGTTATGAAACTTCATAAACTAAATAGTATAACATCAAACTTCAAAATGTTAAAGTTTCAGCAAATATAAGCAGTAGGCAGGAATATAATAATAAGGAGATTTAATTAACCTTTCTAAGTGTTTGATATAAGCATTAAGCAAATATTAGGTAATGTTGAAAAGAAATCAATAACAGGGTTAAATAATATAGTTCTTGATAAACAATAAAACTTATACCTACAATTAGAATTCAGCTTTTTCCAATTGCCATTGAAAATTTAGGGGTTGATCATGTTTCATGCCACAAAGAAAAATCTCAATAAATTCCACTAAGTAGATAATTTACACATTATGTTTTTAAATTACAATAAAATAGTATCAGATACCAAAACAAATATAACAAACTAACATTAAACCACATAGAAATTAAAATTCATATTAAAGCAATAGTTATGTAGAGAAATCAAATTTATTTTGTGGAAGAAGTAAGAATATTAATTATAAAATTTTATAACTCCATGAGATCTTATAAATAGGCGGTTTCAGTGCTCAGTAAGATATATTACACTAAATATTCATATTACTAAAGTAGAAAATAAAAGCATTAAAATTTTACTGTAAGTACAATAAAATCCAATAAAAATACTAAATAAGCAGAAGAAATAAATAAAAGCACATAAGGTAGAACAATAGATAGATATATAAATCAATATTTATAAGTTTCTAAATATATAAATGATTTTTTAAAACAAATAAAAAATGATCTTCAGGGAAAATCTAAATGATCCAATCTGATGCCAGAATTATAAAATCTAAAAAAGGCTGATTATTCCCTAAAAGAGCACTAAACCAGACAGCCTCATAGGTAACTTCTATAAAAGCATCAAGGAGAAGGAAAGTTATAAAGGGGAGACAGAGTGCTAGCAAGAGCAAGAGGGAGCATGAGAGGAAGAGATGTTAACCTAATTCCTTCTGTAAAACCACAACAACCTTGATGCTAAGACCTGGCAAAGCACACATACATCTCAAAACTAACAAATAGCACATATGATTGATGTCTCAACAATCCTAAAAACTATATTAGCAAATAAAATCTAAAAGCATTTTCTTCTAAGAATCATGTATCCTGAACAAGAAATAGTTGTTCCCTAGGAATATAAAAAGGTTCAGTAATTGAAAATTTTATATAATTTAGGTGGAAAAAAGCCCAGTTACTTCTATATGTTCTGAAAACATATGTAATAAAATTTATTTTCTTATTAAAAGTTAATTTAAAAATCTACAATAAAATATCAGTTGATACATAAAAAATTTCCTTAACACACAGACATGCATACACACAGAAATGCAAGTTTGTGTAATCCTTACTGATGAAACACTGGAAACATTCCCATTAAATTTAGGATAAGCACAAAGCCCAGAACCATAAAATAACAGGTTAATAAATTCAAATATTGTATGATCATATCAATTTATGCAGCAACAATATTTGACTAAATGCAACACCTATTTCTGATCAAAGTTCTCAAGTTAGAAATAGAAGTGAAGTACCTCAACTTGATAAAGAGCGTTCACAGAAATCCTACAACTAACAGCATAATAGTGAAAGACTAAATGGTTTTCCTTGAAGATTAGAAAAATAAGGTAAAGATATTCATCTCACCACTCTTATTCAAAATATTATTGGAATTTCTAACCAGTGCAGTTAAGTAAGGAAAATAAAAGGCACACAGATAGGAAATAGAAAAATAAAGCTGTCTTTATTTGCATGATTGTCCATGTGGAAAATCATAAGGGATCTATAATTAAAAAATAATAATAATACTTTTGAAACTAAAGTGATTTCAGCAAGTTCTCAGAATATAAGACCAACACATAAAAATCAATTTTAAAAAATATATTAACAATAAATATGTAAGAAATTAAAAACAATATTATTTACTCCATATACCATAAGATTCCTAAGAAAATAAAATAATTATAAGTATGAAATTGGTATTGAGATAAGTACTGAAAAATATAACATTCCGATGGAAAAAAATCATAACAGACCTAGAGAGAAACACATGGTCGAGGAAGAGAAGACTCAACATATTAAATATATAATTTCTCCCCATATTGATATACAGTTTCAACACAATTGCTATAAATATTCTAGCAATGTTTTATAAATGAAGACAAGGTCATTCTAAAATTTTTAAGGAAATGCAAAGGAACTGACATAGCCAAAACCATTCTGAAAAAGAAGAATACTACCGGGGAAATCAGTCTTATTGTATAGCTACAGTAATTAGATGGTATGATATTAGCAGTGGGACAGATATATAGATAAGTGGAACTGAAAAGATGACCTGGAATAGGAATATGTAAATATGCCCAACTGATTTGTGAAAAAGGTGCAAAAGCAATTTAGTGGAAGAAAGACAGTTTTCCAATGGAGTAATTGGACCTCTACAGGCAAAAATAGAACGATAACCTAAATCTCACCCTGTATACAAAAATTAACTCAAAATAGACCCAAGACTTAAATGTCAAACATAAAGCTAATAAACTTCTAGAAAAAGTTTTAGAAGAGAAATCTCCAGAATTTATCTCTTGGGAAAGTATTTTTAGACAACCCTGAAGCATAATTTATAAAAAGAAAAGTAGATAAATTGAATCAAAATTATGATTGTTTGCTTTTTGAAAAACCCCGTGAAGAGTATGAAAAGACGAGCTACATGTTGAAAGAAAATATTTGACAATTCTGTACCTAACAAAGGAGTAGTATCCAGAACATAGCAAGAACTCTCAAAACACCACAGTAAATAAAACAAATTTGAAACAATTAGAAAATGCTCATAGATATGAAAAGAATTTTATTCAAGAGGATATAGAGTTGGCAAAACACATGAAAAGATGTTCGAGATCATTAGCCATTACAGAGATGCAAATTAAAACCATAAGAAGGTGTAACTGCATACTTACTAGGTTGCTAAGATAAAATGTAACACCAAATGCTGATGGGTATGCCAAGAAGCTATATCACTCATACATTGCTGATAAGGATATAAATTATGCAGCCCCTCTGGAAAACTGTGATAGTTTCTTACAAAACTAAACATGTGCTTACCATATGACCCAGCAATTTGCATTGTTGAGAATTTATCCCAGAGAAATAGAAAATTGTGCTCATGTAAAAACATGGATACTATTGTTTATATCAGTTTTATTTGTAATATCTCCAAACTGAAAACAACGTAAATGTTTTTTAGTGAGTAAGTGGCTAAAAATAAACTGCCAAACATCTATACCATGGAATATTAGTCACCAATATAAAAGAGGAACTATTGATAAACACTTGAAGGCTCTCAAGAGAAATACACTGAGTGAAAAAAAGGCAATCTCAAAGGGCTTCTTGCAGTATGGTTCCATTTATATAACATTTTGGAAATGACAACATCATGGAGATGAAGAACAAATTTGTGGTTTTCAGAGGTTAGTGAGGGGCAGAGGTAAGAAGGTTGCTATGAATATAAAAAAGTAGTGGGAGGATCCTTGAGATGTAACTGTTCTGTCTTGACCATAGTGATATTCACACAAATCTACACATGATAAAACATAGAAACAAACATAAACATGCATATATGTGAAACTGGTGAAATCTGAATAAGGTGGATGAATTATATGTATCAGTGTCAGTTTCCTAGTTGTGATATTTTATTATAGTTTTGCAAAATGCTACCAGTAAAGAAAACTAGATGAAGGGCATATGAACTATTTCTGTATTATTTCATATAACTTACAGTAATATCAAAATAAAAAGTTTTAAAAATATCATGATGATTGATAAAACCAAAAATGAAATTGTAAGAAAAATAACAAAGCAAAAAGAACTGACAAGACATATTACAATGGGCTTGTTCCATTTCCAAAGTATTAATTTTAAAAACAATAGAAAATAGGGCAAGATTATGGACAGATAACTTGTAGAAAGAGAGGCACAAAAAACTTTTAAATATGTGGAAATATGTTCATATTTCTCCATTATAAGACCAATGCCATTCATCATATTACCATATTACCATACAGTGAAATATTTTTTTTCTATTAGATTTGGATCAAAAGATTTGATAATAAATGACACTGGCAGAAAGTATGACAACAAAATCATTTAGGTACACTGTTGGTCAGAATATAATAGATGTATCACTTTGAAGGCTTTTTAGCAATATTTATTAAAATGAAAAATTTTGCAGTTGTCATTTTACAGTTATTTCACTTCGAAAAATTTATCTAACAGGTATACTATCTCATGTATGAAACACACTATGTATAAACATTATATGTAGTAAGAAAAACTGGAAATTACATAAATGTTCATTAAAGGCCAGTGATTCAATAAATTATGGCAGAATCATGCATTAAATTAGCTGTTAAGAAAAATGAGTTAACTTTCCATATTCTGAGTAATCTCCAAACTACTGTGTTAAGATAAAATCACAAGATCATGAACCATATGTATAACATATCCTCAGATGTGCAAGATTAAAAAAATACATATATATTAATATGCATATGCATCAACACACATATGTATATATGCAAATATACGTACATACATACATACATACTCATGCGTAAATGCACACTTGCACTTTCATCTACATGTGTTTCTGGAGAGTTCGAAAGGTACTCAATGGTGGCTGCCTCCAGGAAGACAACGAAATCTGTTTGGAAAGCTGCATGCATTCTCTTTTAAGCCCTTGCCTGGCTTGAAGTAGTTAACGTATATGTCTGTTTTCATTATTGATGTGTTCTCCCAGAGCCTAACATTCGCTTACTACCTTGTAGTAGCTATATAAACCTTCACTAAGTAGAAATGAACAATATTTCTATGTTATTAACCCTGGAGGAGTAGCTGTTAATGTTTGCAACCATTAATATTTGTAAAAATTCTGTACTTTTCATGAACCTTTTCTATTATTTGATATTATTTGATGATTTAATATTTTTTGAATTACATACAGTATTTGTGAGTTTTACCTATGTGCATATTTCAGTTATATCTTGCAATTAAGTCATTGGTTCTTCTACAACCATTGCATTTCTTTTAGAAACTCTATATTCACAATATGTTACTTTTCTTCATTTACTTGACATTTCTGTCTTCTATAATGTGTTTCATGCTTCTGGCCAGTTGTTCTCTTCTCATGTTTTCATGACCTACCATACTCTTTATTACCACATTTATAACATTATTTTTTTCTCATTCCTTTATATTTATAAAACGCTCTTTAAAAAGAAAAAAGAGATACTTTAGTAGTTCTCTTTGTGTCCATCAAGTATGCCTTTGAAATCTATTTAGGAACTGTTTCAGTTTCTCCTTCCCATCCCCACTCCCACCTAGCTTTCTGTACAGCAATGATTCCTTTTCCAGCCCAAGAATTATTGGCTCAGGACAGCAGTTTGTCATAAAATATTCTACATGACATCCATGCTTTGTCCTAGCTCTTCTATTTCCTGCAGACTCTTAAAGATCTTTTTTAATATCCTTATTCTCAAATCCATCAATTTCCGTATTATATGGAGAAAAGGCCTTTTCAATTACTCTATGTAATACTCTTGTGACTTCTTTTTTAAGAATCTCATCAGATATTCTTTTCTGCTTCATTTAATGTATTCCTTAAAAACAAAAGTAGCCTTTTTCATTTAGCCCATTTAATAGCACTATTTACACATTGATTTCCATTTTCTGGATCTTCAACCTTTTTCCTAAATTCTTTAAAAACTTGGGTACCCCACACATCAAAATCATGATCATGTAGTGTCCATTTCCAGAGCAATTAATATTTTTCTTGCTTTTGATAGGTTAATGGGAATTAACAACTTTGTACTTTTATCTATTTAATTTCTTGCTTTTTGAATACTTCTATTTAAAAACCCACAGCAAAACCAAACAGCTCTTTGATCATTTGAGCCTTCTCTTTATACATTATCTTGATCTGTTTTTTTTTTTTTTTTATTAATCTCTCAGGCTCATTGTTCCAGTCATCCTAAACACTCTAGGAGAATTCTGGAAATTTCTCAAATTTTCTTCTTCACTCAGTTGTTCTTTGGGTTTTCAAGGCTTTGTTTACAGTTTTTCATTGTTTGCTGTGTTGATTTAGTCATTAAATCTGCTGGTAGCTCTAAAATTTCTATTTTGAGCTGTAGAAGTTAGAATAAGTCTGGATGCTTCATTGGCCATGACTCTGAATGACAAACCACCTTGAAAAGCAATGGTTTATAAAAACGAGCATTTGTTTTCCTTAGTGATGTGTCTGTAGGTGAGTGGGGACATTTCGCTTTAGGTCGACCTTGGGCTCAGCCTTTGGGGTTGGCTTTAGTATGCTCTATATACGTCATTCTCTTTGCACTGACACTGGTCCAGTTCTTCTCATAGTGAGGCACAAAGAGCCATGTAAACATGTTTAAAGCCCCTGCTCATGTCCTCTTATATCGCTTTCCACCAGCCAAGGCAAATCACAGGTATACTCTGTTTCCTCTGCTCCACTGCACAGGAGGGAGTGAAGAATTAAGAATAAGTAGGAAATCTACCACAGCTCTATATAATCTGTTTCTTGAACACCCTGTGCTTATGCACCCAGTTCTTCCTCTTCAATCAGAAAAACCCTGACATCTCCCCTAAGTCAGTTCATCCTACTCGTAGCTCATCTCTCTGAATGATGTTCAGTCTCCTTCATCGGGTCTTGATTTGGCTCTCCATGGTTCAGTTAACTAGACACTTTCATTACTGTAAAGATACAAATAAACTCTCTGGTACACAACAACCACCAAACCTTGCCAAGAATAGAGACTGGTGTCTCCCTGCCCTAGCTGTGGAGTGAGCTGATAGTTTGTCAGTCTGGTAGCCTCAGGTTCTGCTCTTCAGTAAGAACTCTTTTGTCCGTTTTATTTAGTGGTACCTGGCTTTGACCTTGGGAGTCTTCTTTCTTCATTAACCTGTGCCATATCTGAGATGGACATTCAGGAGCACGTCTTTCCTAAGGATCACACATATAGGACAAATCACATCCCTTTAGTATGAGCTCAAGATCCAATGCATTATATTTGGACTATAAATTACCCTAAAAAAACATAGCAGGCTTTCAGCACAGCTGCTTTTTTTGGTCATTTCCAAATGTGAGTAAACACAGCCAAAGATCTTAGATAAATGGAATTTTTAAGCTTGAGGACTCTTGGCCTTTTATCTATAGACCCCTGTGATCTACCCATCCAAATAATTCTCCGCTTGCTATCTGCTGTATTGAAGACATGTGAAATAATGCAGTATCTTTGCCAAAGGCTCACAACTTTTGTGTGGTGGGACACTAGTCATATTTATTGCTAAAACTGGAATTTGCAGACGGTTTTTTTAACTGCTTCAACTGGGTGTTGGCTTTTTTTAAACCTGAAAGTTTTCAAATTACCGAACTCTCAGTCAGCTGAGATTGCAGGTCATAGGCAGAGTGCCTGTCTTAGCAAAAATTCATGTTTTTTCATTTTAACTCTCAGACTGGCCAACGGGTTTCGTCTTGAATTCATCACTCTTTTAGGATTTTGCTGACAACCCATACTAACATTCTGCACATATTGTACTATTTTTTTCTAATACTATTTATAGCTTTTGTCAGCATATGGTATGGTAAGTGATGATTTGACTAAATACTTTGTTGGTGTATAATAATGGTCCTGAGGTTTTCAGCTTTCATTAGCCCCTATTCAGCTCTGCCTCAAACTCGAAGCCACATTTTAGTTTCTATTGCTTGAAACACTTCACTTCCAGGTACTAAATCAGTTGGACTAAGTTTTGAATGCATATAAGTGTGGAAAAACCTAACCGGAAATGACAAAACTTAAATACACAGAAATTTATTTCTCTCTCACGTAAAAGAAAAGTTTGACAATAAAACATCTAAAGCTGCTTTGGTGGTCCCAAGTTGCTCTCAGGGACTAGTCTATTTTCTTCCTGTTACTCCATTTTGAGCATGGGGCTTCTTTCTTTGAAGTCAACTCATAGTCTACAATGGCTGCTGTAGCTCTAGCCATTACTTCTGTGGTAGCAGAAAGAGATGGAGAAGGATAAGAGAGTATTTCTCCATCTTGAATAATTTGGGTCCCAATTAAGCAAACTTCTCAGAAGATCTTGGTAAAATCATATGCTTACATCTCAGCCAAGACTTAGCCGCATAATACATCTTGCTACAAGGGATGATGGGAAGTCTAGTATTTTATTTTTTAACCACATAGAATTGTGATTTGGTTATTAAGGAAGAAGGGGATCAAAGGTACTGGAATTCTGCAATTAATAGTCTGTACCAAAGACTTTGTTTTGATACTTTTATTTTCATTTTCTAGAATATGTTGTTAAGTTTTGACATCTTGAAAAGACATAAAATATCTCTTCTATCATCCTCATATCATATTTTAAGTCATTTTATTATAATAGCAATGTACTCATCCTTCACATACATAAGCAACATTTCCAACCTCTGTAAAAATATTTCAGTCATTAGTATTATTTAAAAGTCAGAATCTTTTTCTTCATATAGCACAATAATAATTCTCTTATGTAGCTCTTCTCAAGCTGACTGGCCCATTTTTTTTTCTTTTAAGTACATTCCAGATTGCTACTTTGTTTATGTAAATAAGTTTTTATTAAATTAGAAATGACCTAATTTAATCCTGTGATTTTGCAGATAAAGACATGGAAGGCCGGAAAGAGCATATTGAGCCACTTTTGTCACACAATGAGGAATTAACAGACAGTGTTTATGTCTGTCTATATCCTTGGCTTTATTTGTAATTGAATGTGTCCACATTTTACTTTTTTTTTGTATAATTTCCCAATCACCAAATTTTTCTCTACCTTTTTTCTTATGCAATTAAAATCTTCCAACCATTTTTACTATATGCAGCAGATAACTCATAACCCAAAATAATATTTCTTATGCAAATTTCTCTTATAGATGGGGATGAAATGTAGTATATTCATAAATCTGGTCTTTCCTCTCACAGAGGAAATCAGACATGTGGCCATATATCTTCCCTTTCAAATCTCATGTATCTTTGAGTATTTACATTTACATTTGTATGATTGGCAACTCTTTTCTCTTTATGTTTTTTTTTTTCTTTTGTCCCCTGACCAAGTTTTTATCTATGCAAAGGCAAATTACCCTTTTGGTCCTTCTAAAATGAATCTCATCTCCTACTTTTATTCTTCTTGGTTTTGATTAAATTAACAATATTTACAGGGTACTTTGACATGCAGGGTACCAAGAATCCTACGACATAAAGCAGGAGGATGCAAATAACACAAATAACATGAAAACATATATTTTGCTTATTCCCATAAAGTTTTCTTTCAACTCTCAGGTCTCTTTCCCTACTGTGATTTTTCTTCTACCATTTCTCTTTATTTCCAGAACACAGAAATCAGTAAACAGCCATAAGTGTTTTTTTTCCCCCACTGTGTTGAACCACAGACACTGTTATGGTATTATCCCTTCTTGATTTCTTCTTAATCCTTCAGCATCTCATTTGCAATGGATACACATCTTGTAGTGGTTGCCTGGTTGTGAAACAGGAAGTTTGGGTGAGTGTGAGTCACAGGATGAATTAAAAACTTAGTATGAACACACTCAGTGTACACGTGTAACTTATGCTTTTGGTATTGTTGCTATTGCAATTCTGATCTTTTTCAATGTTAAATTGCACTTAACCTTGTTGACACCATAGTTTCATCTTTTTATTTATCTCTTGACCCTGAACCTTTCCTGCTGTGTTCATTTTCCTAATTCCTTCCCCTTCCCAAGCCCCACCCTTATTCCCCTTAACCCGGGGTAGGAGCATTGAATTCCTTCCAAACTGCATGGTTGTTTTCCACAACAGAGGTAATCATGAATATAGATCCTAATAGGATGGCCAACATCAATAAATAAAAATTATTCTTATCTTTATTAAGTGATCTTCACCATATTTCTGCATTGTTCATATGACTGGCATAGAATGAGCTAACTAAACTACAAGATATTAATGTGGGTACTTAAATATTATCCAGCAAATTATTATTACAGTGAAGCAAAAAATAGATTTAAGATCTTCTTTATTGAATTAGACTAAGTGACTTTATTCTTGCAAATCACACCCTGTTCATAGAACTGTTTTTTCTTCTTTAGTTTTCAGTGTGTTAATATGAGAAAGAAAAAGAGGCAAAGAATTTACAGTATGATATGCCTGAGTTTAAGACTAGGCTCTATCAGAAACTATTATGTGAAACTGGTAAGTTACTTGAACTCTTTGAAGCTCAGTTTCTTTTAGATGTGAATTGAGGAATATAATACCTACTTCATTAGAATGGTGTGGGAGCATTAAACTGAAAAAAAAAAAAAAAGAACACATCCAAATTTCTGAGTGCATGTTATAGTTTCCACAAAAGCTATTTCTCTTCTCTCTTTCTCTCTCTGTTTCTTTTTCTTTTTCTTTTTTCTTTTGCAAGAGTTGTTGGGTACTTAACCAGTGTCATTTATTGGATACTACTCTTAAGGTTTTTTAAATGTATCTTCTTTATCTCTTTCCCATGTCCATCCATAAAAGTCTTTCTAATTTATTTTTCATTATATTCTTAAGAATCTATAAATGAAAGTATGTTTATTCTCATTTTCAAAGGAAAAAAAGACATCAAGGAAAGAAAAGATAAACTAGCAATCTGGATAAAAAAAATTTAGCGTTTAGCTTAGACTAAACCTATTGCTTGGTGTACCTGTTTTTCTGAGAGTCTGAGGTAAGATTTATGCTTCTTATGGTGAAGAATTGAAGTAATTTTATTTTGAATAAGATTTGAGGGGGAAAGCCATATTTCTTCAACATTTTTTCATCTTATCTAAATAAAATAGAAGTTTATGTAGGTAAAAACTCCTCAGGAGCTGGTCTTGTAAACTTAGCTCTAATAAGCTAAATGTCAATTTGATTTTAAACAAAGTCCTTACTAAAGAAAAAAGAAAACTATTTTATGCCATTCCTGTAAAATGTGCTCTGCCACAGCTCTGAGAGGCTTTTTGATATGCTCTTAGGGTCCATTTACTTACTTTTTACACAGCACAACTTCCAAGGAGAGGTTGGGTGATAGTCACAGTACTTTTCTCAGTAGAAGTGGCAGTGAGGCACAAAAAGGGTTTGTATTCATTTTACTTCTTGATTAGTTCTTTTCATTGGAAGAACTGGCTTGCACAAATCTGAGGAAGAAGGGCTCTTGTTCATCACCTTCAGTGGTGACAAGGATCTACATTTGGCAAAGGGAGAATGGTGAGCTAATTCCAATAAAACAACATTTCATAGAGAATAATGTAAAGTCATTCAACTTTTCTGCTTAGAAATTTTTGCTGGCTATTATTGTCCAGAGGCTAAAATCCTGACTTCTTCTTATGATATCCAACACCTGCCATAATATGATCCTAATGTATTTTGTAGGATTAATCTCTTAACTATGTCTGCTTTATATGGAAGTATACTCGTCTTTTTAATTCCAGATTAAATAAAGAATGACCTGTTACCCCTCATGTGAAATTTCTTTAGATTCTGTCATTGGCTTTGAAGGGTGGCCTCTCCCTCTCCTTAGCACATCAAGAACCTTTTGTCATACGGTAGCATGGGTTGAATATATAATCAAGTTGAACTCTACCTTGTTTTACTCCAGAAATTTAATTTCTATTTTTGGATGCTACTTAGTAGCATTAAATTCAATTAACATTTTAGTTTATTAGTTGAACATGTTGTTTATTAAGGGTTTTTATGTACCAAGGTCTTTGTTAGGTCCCAAGGAAATAAACAAACAAAACTGATTGTCATGAACTCCTCCACAGTCCCCAGGAGGAGATGCATAATCTAACAGGACAGATAAATAAATAAACATAAAATCTTACGCAGTATTATAAGCACTGTACTAGACATAAGAAAAAAGGTAACTTTGACAGTTAATGTGTTTCCAGAGTTTAAAAAGTCATGATGATGATCAGGGTACTAGGAACTAAAAACTGAGTATTTTGGAAAGAATTAGTTTCTACAAAACAGACAAGACTATGAAACAACTTGAAAGCCATTCAGTTAAACAAGAATTTTATTTATTTTGCATATTTTTAGAGAACAGAAATAGAAAAATAATAAGTGGAAGTTATAAAGAGTTGGATTGGGATCAAGGCGAAAACCTTTTTAAAAGTGAAAGTATTGAAAAATAGAATGAATTTTCTCAGGAAGTGAGAATTTCCCCGTTGCTGGAATTATTCCAGTATGTGTAAAATGACTAGTATCCTTTGTTGACTCTGTAAAGTAGAATGAAACAAGAATATTCATGATGAAATGATTTGGTATAGCACATAGCTGTGTGGAACATCAGCAAATTGGAATTTTAGTCTTGACACTTTATTTTCCTGATCATATGGCATAGGGGCTGACCTCTTTGACTTCATTTTCTCATCTGAAAAATAAAAGCAGTACAATCTGCTTCATAGTGTTGTTGTAAGAACTAAATGGGATAAAGTAGTTGAAAGTTACTTTTAAGTTGTGAAGTACTATATTATGAGCTATTATTTATGTTGATAATAAGAAGAATAATGATAGTCACATACACTATTTGTGTCTATAGTCCTAGAAAACAGACAAAATTACCATCTTCTCTTTTTAAACATATGAAAAGTATTGGATTACAAGTGACTTTTCCATAGAGACATGGCTGGTGAATGAGTGGCTGGACTGACTGGTAGTCACAGCTTCTCTCATAGAGCCGGAATTATTTCCCTGAAGCACACTGCCTTTATAATAAAGTAGAGTCTGACATTTTGCAGTTCCCAAAGTAGTTCCAAAGTAGTTTTGATTAAAGTCATTCAGTAATGATAGATTCTGTGTAGACACCATTTTCTGATATATTTATGTGATTTTGCACTGAGTCCTAGAATAAAAATAACAAATGTTGGCTAGATCTACACTTTCTTTAATAAACAATGCCCTTCTTTAATAAATATTGGCAAAAAATTTTTTCAAATAATACGGAGAACAAGTACTACTACTTTTGGGTTCCTTAGCACCCGCCGTTCATTATTCCAGTGACTGACTAGACCATATCTCTGCTCTTGTCCTTTTCATCCATTATCTCTGAACTGCATGTTCCCTCATTTAAATGTTCTAGTTCTTGATCCCCTGATAGCAACTAATAAACCAATCATTTCTTTGTGACAAGGGAGACATACTCTCAACAGAATGTTCTCAGTGATGATTCAGTGTTCAGTCATATACATACAGACACATTCTGCTTAAACTATTCAGAACTTAGAAGCTACTTTGATATCTATTTCTAATTGCTGTTACATAAATGCTTTAAGAAAGAAAATGTAAGAGATGTAACTCTCTTTGTTCTCTATAAAAACCCAATGTTCTATGTGAAAAATTTCTGGGGCTTTAATAGCAGGTGTTTTTATGGTATTCCTTACATGCAAGGGTAAAAAATGAATATTTTCTAGTCTGAGTGCTACTTTGTACACCGTCTGCTACTATTTAAATACTTTTTTCTTTTGTCTTTTCCCATTTCTTACCACAAAATCTCCCTATCTATACTCATTTAGAGAATTTGGGATTAAAAACTCTTTGTTGCAACAAAATGCTTTCTCAATAGAAGCTGGTTGTTTACCTGTTTGAATACCACTACATGAGTTGCACTTTTATATATTTAATCTTATAAATATATACCAGAAAAATTAAGTGGTTGTATACAGCCAATCCTTTGAAAAAATACTGCCTTTCAATCTCTTTTTCTGTTAAAAGCTCACAGTTCACTAGCTAAGGAGTTTGTGAATATTTTTGTATTCTTTTTATCTGTCAAAATGTACAATTTTAAAGGACTTATGAATTTTTTAATTACATTGAGTTTTAATGCCTTCTCTGAGCTGGTGTGCAGTAGCATAAGAAGGAGATCAGTAATGAAGATTTCACTTCACCTACAATTAAAAAATCTCAACAACCTAGGAAAATGCCCTCTTCCATAAAAATCACAACAGGGTCCTTCATTCCTATTATATCTATCTTGTATTTTTGTTATATATCTTTATAAGGAAATTTATAAATCCATTTAAGAAAAAAATATTTTATATCAATAATATAGTCATTGCCTTTGACATCAGAGTAGGAAAAGAATATATATTTTTTCTATTTTAATTAACCTGGAAAGAAAAGAATGAAAATGGTACTGATCTCAAAGTTCTTTCTCTTTTCTGAAAGCATCTGAACATGTAGGAAAAGTTTTACTTTCCCGTCTAGGAGGTGATGCTGTACATGTGCCAGAATTTTCACTTTCATGCTTAGGGGCCATTACAAGTGCTATCCACTTATATTCCATTACAATTGATTGAATATTATACATCAAAAAGTGGAGAGAAATGTTTAAGATTTTATGAATGCAAGTAAAATGATTAGAGCTCACAAAAGCTTTGAATTCTGAAGCTTGGCTTCTGTCTTGTCCTTACATAAGAATCTTTGATCTTCTCATCACCCAGCTTTTTAGATGACTTTTATGTGATCTTATGATTGTTTTATTATGTTAGGAGATTTAGTCATGTCAACTTTTTTTTTTCCCCTATGGAGTCAATTTTTTAAAAAGTTTCCATTCCAACATGTCAGGAGATTTTGCAGACCAAATGGAATTAGTGTTTACTCTTCTATGTGTTATAAGGAGTAGAAATTGGAAAAGATAGTTTGTAATATTGGGTCTTCCATAAAATATTTTTGTGATCTTGGACAAATCATTCATTTGATCTGCTTATTTTTTTCCTCTTTTTACAATAACTACATGTCATCTTTTTCAGGATTAATGAAGCTGGTTAATTTGTAAGAGATTTGAAAATTATTTTTTAAATGTGTGGCATTATTAATATAAAAATCCAAGTTTTATGGTTAGGTTTATAATAAACATTCTTTAATAAGCAAGAAGATACTGTACAAAGGTAGTCAGCCTCCTTTAAAATTGTACTGTTTTCTCATTGATATCCACCCTTAACTTTGCCTTCATGTACAATGGCTAGTTGCCAATGCTGTGCAAACTTTTCCTATAGGGAACCCATTAGGTATACTCTCTCACAATAGAGACAGGATTAGGATACACCTGGAAGTCTTGGTTTCTGCATGAGGACCAACCATTGGAAAGTCTCCAAATGATATAATTTTAGTAATTGTGGTCTTACTACCATTGATTTACTATTTGGTCTATTTAATAAATAATTGTTAGCACTCTCTCTGTGACAGGCATCATTCTGCACACTGTAGATACAGTGGCAAACAAGAGACCAGGATCTTCTACTTTGAAAAGAAAGTGGAAAACAAGAGACATTTTGGAGAAGCAAGTAGTAATTTTTCAGAAAGTCAAGAATAGACTTTTTTGCAATGCAGAAAAATTTTGCTCCAGCTGCACACCTAAGCTAAGTTTCTATTCCAATCCAGGTTTTCAATTTTCCTGACTTGAGTGATACAAGCAATCCCCAACCAACCTGTCACATCCATTTTGATCTCTGCAATGTATTATCACTTGTGTTTTCTGATTTTTTGATCAGTGCATTTAAGGCAAGTTTTTCCTAAGGTATTTGCCATGGAAACAAGTATATTAAAGGTTCCAAGAAGTCCTACAATAAGAATTCTCTCTAATTTAATTTAACAAAGGGGTTTTCAGACTTATTTTGACCACAAACTGTGCTTCATCCCACTGCTCCCCTAATGCTACACTTTGGTACTTACTCTCTGAGTACAACATTTTAGGAATTGCTAATTAAGCAATTTTTAAAACACCTACAAGCTTCTTATAATTCTTTCTCAAAGTTTAGGTCTTGGTTCAAATGTTGAAACAAGAACATTTTCCCCATTAGATTATTTGTTTTAATTACTGAAAGATAAGAAATACAATACATCATTTATTTCTTTTAAGATTAGCACAAGTGGTTTGAAAGAAAAAAGGTTAATTATATGAGGAAGATGCTTAAATGAGAACAGCTATGAAATTATATAGCTAGGTAAATATAATAATATTTCTAAAACTTTGAAGATGACACTTGTAGACAGAATATCACTATTTAATACATAAACTAAAGCTCTTTGGGGACATTAAGACATGTGTTGAGGCCTTGTATTTGTGGATTTATTCCATTTTCTCTTTTCGAAACTATTTTGAGGAATAATTGACAAATACAATTTTATATATTTAAAGTCTACAAAGTGATGATTTGATATACATATACATTGGGGAATGATTACCAAGATCAAGATAATTAACAAAACTATCACCTCACACAGTTATCTCTCTCTTTTTGTGGTGAGAATGCTTAAGATCTACTTTTAACAACTTTAAAGTATACAATACCGTATTATTAACTATAGTTACTATGTTGTACATTAGATTTTTAGAATTTATTCTTATAACTGCAAATTTGTACCCTTTGATCTATATCACTCATTTCCTCTCCCCCTAACAAGTCCATGGAAACTATCATTTCTTTCTATCTTTCTCTGAAATCACCTTTTGTTTTCTTGTTTTGATTTGTTTGTTTTCAATTCCACATTTTGATACAAGTGATACTTGAAAGCATTTATCTTTCCCTATCTGGCTTATCTCGCTTAACATAATGCCTTCAAGATCCATCTATGTTACCACAAATAGCAGGATTTTCTTCTTTCTCATGGCTGAATAATACTCCTGTGTGTTTGTGTGTGTGTGTGTGTGCATCTGTGTATAGTAAGTTTGTGTGTGTAACATATATATCACATTTTTTCCATTCACCCATAAAGGACTTTTTTTTTATCCATCTCTTTTTTTATTTGCTTTAATGAAAACCTTATGAGCTTCTCTCATCAGAATGACAATTCAGTGTTTTCTTAACAATATTGAGAAAGATTTTATTCAAGCATTTCTGAAATGTGGTTCTGTCATAAGGCTGCATACAAACATATGAAGATCAAAGAAGTCTACACTCTCAGTCATAGATGAAGATGTCATTTACAAAGATGGCTTTTATGCCTGTGTTAACCCCTTCCTGTTCCTCAACTATCCTGTTCTTCCATGTTCTGTGTTCCTTGAGCCCTCTCTCTTTTTACTCTAGACATTCTCCCTGAGCAACCCACCTTTTCATTGTTTCATATGATTACATATATAATATGTGTGTGTGTGTATATATATATATATATATATATATATATATATATATATATAATGTGTGTGTATATATATATATATATACACACACACACACATATGCATTTTACTATAAAATTAAGTCTCTAAGCAAAATGTTTCCTCTGAGCTCAAAGTCTAAATATTCATCTGTGCATGACTCTTCCTTGTGCCACAGTCAGCTCAGTCACAGCATATTGAAACTGAACCATTCACCTTTTATGTCAACCCATCCTTATACCCAGCATATAATAAAGATCAAGTTTGTGTTTCACTTCATCTTTTACAAATTTCTATCTTAGCATCTATAGTACTTTACTCTTATCTGTTTAATGACAGTTTTTTCTTATTGTATTCTAAAGTTTTTAAGAGCATCGATTAAAAAATATTTTTTTACTATCTTTTATCTTTATGTGTATATTTCATCCTCAGAGCATAGCATAAGGTCTTGGACTTAAAAAGTTCTTGATGCTTTTTTGCATTGAGTGGGTAAGACCAAGGAAAAGTATAATCAGGTGACATGTTATATAAAAAAAAAAGTGCATCATGGTGATTTCAGGAGGTATATTATCCTGAGAAGATATACCTCCAAGTACAGGATAAGGCTCAAGAAAAAGCAGGATCCCAGTTATATTATGAGTGGGTGAGAGTGAGGTTGATAGCCCTTATTGAACATGAGTCAAGTTGCTGTAGTGAAAAGAGCCACAGGACTCTGCCTCTATTGCCCTGGCCATGAAGAGTATGTTAACATCATGTGTTACCTTTCCCACCAGATGTGATATTATAAGGTTGGAAACCCTAGCACAGTCATTTTTGTGTCCATAGTCTTAGGTTAATCTCTAGAACATAGTAAACTCTCAGCAAATAATGTTAGATAGATAAACGACATAGTAAAACTTTTTGAATCTTACTTTTCTGATATATAACATAGAGATAATAATAAGTATTTAGTGATTATTTTAATGATTAAATTGAAGCATGTAAGTAAAGCAACAATCACAATTACTGCAAGGAAAGTACTATAAAAATATGTCTCTTTGCTTATGTGTTGGCTATTCTAAGACCAATTTTGTTTCCAAAGTTTGAGAGGGGCAGTGGGGAGGAAGAAAGAGATGATATGCTTTAACATATTTATTTTAGGACTCTTCTCAACATTGTGAAGGAGGTAAGCCATTTTCTAAGTAAGAAAAGTGATGCTTCATAAAAGTGAGTTACCAGCCAAGTCAAATAGTTAAAAGTAATTACAATAGGATTAAAAATTATTGCTTCTAAATCTGACTCATGAGCTCTTTTCCCTATAAGGAGTAAGAATCACATTCTCTCAGTAGTAGTAGGTAGATGGATTCAGACATAGGGAGTCAGATAGGAAGTTAGTGTTTGTCTTATATAAGATAAACTGTTTATGATAATTGTGCAGAGAGGTTATTATAGCACACCCAAGAATTATCAAAAAAACTATTATTAATTAATAATTAACAAATGCTTTCTTCATGAATCACAACTTTAAATATTCCTATACTTCCAGGAACTTCTCTAGGCTTGTGTGTGTGTGTGTGTGTGTGTGTGTGTGTGTGTGTGTGTGTGTAATTTCTAATATTTATCACTAGAAGGAAGGGGTGATATTGTGAAGAAATATTTCAACGTACAAAATCCTTTCTCTTGGGATCTATGCATGATGACTAGCATACTTTTCCCAGCTTAACGAGCATTTTCATTCTATTTCTTTGTATGAGAATGACTCCATTTTGTGGATGATGATAAATTGATCTTTTATTACTCCCATCTTTACTTCTGTCCTCTCTTCTCACTTTCAGACTTGCTCTCAGGTCTTTTTAAGATTTCCTTCTTGACTTCATTCTTCTACATTATCTGATTTGGCAGAGCAGCTTGGAGCATCCCTGGAAATAAAAGACTAACGTATTTAAATGTTTACTGTAGCTGGGGGAATTATAGTTACAAGCATTCTCAAAGATGACAGAGATGTCACATTCAAAATGTCTAAAAGAAAGCTTAAGGGGTTTTAATGTTTTGACTTTCTTCACTTAGGTCAGAAAGACTTACACCTATCTAATGTCCCAGGTTAAATTGTGTGATGGATTAGCTTCGTAAGCATATGAAACAGTCCTATTTGATATATTACAGTCTAGATATTCAATCTGTTACACATGGGGTTTTCCTGAATGATTTTATAGGTAATAACTTAGCCTTGCATTATGTAAACCCTGGAAATAATCTCCTCTTTCAAGGAAATTTAGGTTCTCACATGGTAAAAACTGCTTCCCATGTCACTGGAATAATGAAATGTGAGAAATTTTGTTTTGTTTTAGTAATTAAAACAAAACAAAACACATATGGTCCTCTTATAGAATAAATTACCAATAAAAGTTTTAGATTCCTTAATAATGCTTATTATGGTATATGTTCTTTATTATTTTAATGTTTGAAAATAAGAAGCATAAATATAAAATTATGTTGACAATTATCAGTAAGAAATCATCAACAGTCACAAAAATATTGTTGAATGCTTGACATGATACAGATATGGTCTCCACGGAATTTAAAAATAGAAGCAAATATTTCTATTGCTGGGTTTAAAGAGAACACAACAAACTGTAAGCTCCACAATAATTTGGAGTTCGAGATAATTCTTAAAAACTTCAACTTCTAGCACCTGATTTTCTGTTTAAAAAACAGTCTCTTCCACTTAATGGCAGCATGACCTTGGACAAGTCACTCCACCTTCCTCTACCTTGATTTTCTTGTCAGTAATATTTGGAGATTAATGAGTTCCTACTTCATATGCAATTTGAAGGAGATAATACATCACAAGTGCTTATAATAGTGCTCACCACATAGTGAGATCTAAACAAATGTTCTCTATTACTGCAGGTGTTTATATTGTTGTTAATATAACAATCATTAGTATCATATTGACATCTTTTACAATGAACTGATAGTAAATTAATAAATGTATCCCAACTTACATTTTTTATTTACTTGGTTTTTGTCTTCACTTTAAGGATAAACTAACAAACAAACAAACAAAAAGCCTTCCATTGCAAGTGTGGGTAAGATATTGTTATTGTTCTCTTGTTCAGCAACACCTGTGGTGAAAAGAGAAGCACTGTCACTTTCTGTCCCATCTTAACTCTACTCCAGCTTGAACCGGTGGGCAATGAAGATAGCAGGCTCTCAGTAGCTTTCTCCCCATTTTAGACAAATGACTGAAGTGTCGGGGGTTAATAGATGATCCCACCACCTTACAAAATTTGATTTTAGAGAAAGCTTGCCTTATATTTTCTTCCTCCTGATGCCTGTATGTCTTAGCTACGTTATCAGTTAAGATGCTTTCTGCCACAAATAAGAGAATGTTAAACTTAAACTGGATAAATCTAAAGCTATTTATTACTCTTCTAGCTGGGAGTCTAAGAGGATGTGATTCGGGGTTGGATTCTTCTGGTGATGAGTCTCCACCTCTCTTCAAATCCCTTGGCTCTGCTCTCCTTGGAATGCCGGCTTTCTCCTAAGGTGGTAGCCAGTCTCTAACTTCACATCTGCACACTGCAAATTCTATAAGAAAGTATCTCTTTCTGTGTTCTTCGTATCGTAATCAGGAAACATTTTCTATGATCTTCAGAAATTTCTGCTTGCACTTGATTGGCCTGAATAAGGTCAAATGCTCATTTCTTTTAGCCAATCCCTACGGCTTAGATGTGAGACCTTGAGGGATGACCAGTACTGGTTTAGGCTAATGAATGTCTACCATTTCCACAGCTGGACTGTGAGGATTGGGTATTAGGGAGTCGACGACAAAATCCACTATAAATACCTTGAATTCTTCCATCATCCTGACACATTTGGGAACTTAAAACAGATTCCCATCTGGAGAGGGGGCACATTTCCAGACATGGTATTTCCTCCAAAGCATTCTTAGGGACTCTCCCTAATTCCTATCTACCATGATCTAAACTGTGTATATACTTGGATTTAACAACCTGATTAAACTGATTTTGAGCAAGATTGTTGGCATTGTTTCAAAAGTGGTGTTTTATGTACATCCTGGAACTCTGACTAAGATGTTCCAAAATATTAAAATGTGACCAAAACTAATTTTTCTGATTTCTTAGGTTTGATTTGCTGTGGATGGCTGTCTCCTTTATTTTTACTTTAGTCCCCAATGTTGCCCATATAACAATATTTCCCTTTCTTTTCCATTTTGTCTCCCTGCTTTGACTTCCAGTTAGTCTCAAACTACTCTATAGTTTTTGCTCGATGGCCTAACTTACACTAGTTTGTCATCCATTCTGGGTATAGATTATCAGTATTTGCACAACACTTGGCCTACCTTTCTTTAATGATTTTGGAGGTAGGGACTGCAAGATTTTTTTGTTGCCAGGTAAATTGTTAGGCAGTAATTATATAATTATTAACTAAACTTGTGTGATTGTTAACACATGAACACCAGAAAGAGAAACAAGCAAATAAACAAAAGCAGATATGGACTCCAAGCCTCATGGAGCTCACACCTTAACATCTAGTCAGGCATTAAACAAGAAAGTCTCCTCCCCAACACATTTTGTGATAAGTTCTATATAGAAAAAGAATAAGGCAATATGATGTGGACTGATAAGTGGTGGGTGAAAATTTAAATTGGATTAGATTGTTAAAAATCTGCACTGGGAAATTAACATTTAAGATGATACCTGAAGGATGAGAAGAAGCCTAGATGTGAAGAGTTGAGGAAAGACCTTTCAGGTAGAGGCAACAGGATGTGTGAAGACCAGCAATAGAGTCTGCTAGTACTGAGTGAGTGTAGACCACAAGAATGAAGAGGTCAGCAGGACCAGATCACTCAGGAGCTTTGAGACAAGTTAAGAGAATAAATTTTATTACAAGTCAGTAGAAAACCTCTGATAGATTATAAGCCAGATAGTGACATTGTCAGGGTTTAAAATTTAAAACTCATCATAGATTATTTTTAGATAATGAAATGAAGCAGGGGAGAATAGAAACGGCAACTTAAAAAACTATTGCTGTATTATTTCAGGCCAGAAAAGACAATACATAGATTAGAGTGGTAACAGTGAAAAAATTTAAAAAAAAAAATGAATTACTGACATACTAGGAAGGTTAAAGTGACTCAGCACTAAAGTATTTTATATAGACACTGAAGAAAAATAAACAAGAAGGATTCCTGTGCTTCTGATGTGCTCAAATTTGGGGCAATGACACCTCCAAGTTAAAAAATTAAGACAAAGGTGCTTGGGTAGTTTGAGTTTGGTTTTATCCAAATTAAATAAATCCAAGCAGAGCTGTCAAAAATCTCAGTCAGATTTAAAGTCTGCTGTTAAAAAAGGAATCTTAGCTAGAGCTAAAACTTTGGAAATTGTAAACAAATAGATGGAGCTGAATGAGATTATTAGTGATAAAAGTAATTAGAGATGAAATGTGAAGATGAGTGAGAAAAAAATCTCTCCAAATATACAATTGCAGGTCAGGCGGAGGCAATGACACTGTGGAAAGAGAATAAGAAAGTGTGGGCACAGAGGGAGAGTGGAAATCTAGGAGAGTATGAAGTCATGGAGGCCATGTGATATTTCATGAAAAAAGAAGTGAATGCTCTTGAATAACTTGAATGCTGCTGAAAATTTTAGGAAGATGATAATTGAAAAATACTCTAATTTGTTATATGTGAGCCATTTGTGATTTGGCAAAAACAGTTTTCTTGGAGTATTAAGGGAAGAAATCAAATTGAATTGTTCAATGTTGATGGATAAGAGAGAATTGGAGACATTGGTTGCAGACAACATTTGTATTTTTGGAAATCAGTCTTCTTTATTTCTGAAAAAAAGTTTAATAGTAATGTGATTAGAATCATGTTGAAGAAAACATTTATCAAACTATACACTCCTATGATAAGCGTTCTAAATCTTTTTTACCATTAGAGACTCTCATTTCTTCTGTTGTCTCACATTTCCCCTCCAACAGAAATGATATATATCAGAATTGCCATATGGTGAGAAGAAGTAGGCAGATAGAAAGATGTTTATAAAAACAAAATAAAACCCTGGAGAGACAATGTAAGCCAAAAGAAAAGGGGCAGATGGATAAGCTTATGCAGAAGAATTAGCCCTTAGCCTCTGCACAATCAATAAATGTTGACTGGCTATTGACAAGAAAGGGGACAGGAGAGCAAAAGAAGCACATTGTGGGGAAAGACATTTCTTTATAACAGCTGCTGTTGCTACCACCAAGCAGCTGTTCAAGTCCACAGCTCAGAACTTTCTGCTACCCTTACAACTCCCCTTTGGGGCTCAGACTCATACCCTGATGTTGCAGTCTTAGAAGAGATGTCATATGTGATTTATATTGTATTGAGCCAGAAATTATTAAATCACTGAGTAGGCCAAGAGCAAACTTTGCCTATGCAATGAATGAATGAAGCTTACACTCTACTCTCTACACCCTGGGTGATCCTTGAAGCCAAATAATGAATTGTGGTCAGAATTACAGCCTTTCCAGCTATAAAAAGAAAATCATATTTTAGAAAATTTTAAAGGAGAACATTCTCTTATCTCCTCAGTGGAAATTTATGCAGGATGATTACCTTTGGGTCAGGTTTAGCTTATTGTACCCTAACTTCACACATTCATGTCTGCTGAAAAAGCTATTCATATATATGCACAATCTTAGAGTATTTTACTAATGTTTTTCTTTGTTCCATATGAAGAAGCTCTTTTACTGCCTATTTACATAGCTCATGTGATAACAAGTTTTCCTTTTACTCACAAGGAATTGACATATCAAACAAATTCCCTTTATTTTAAAAATAATAATATAAATTTGTTAATGATTGGAGGTGTCCTGAATGGAGGCAAGACCATTTTCATAATTATAAAAGCACATATCTCAAAATCAAGTATCCAGTCAGCAGCATTAGTAGCCATATATCTGTTTGGTAAATGTGGATGTGATGGGCTGCCTCTCTCTGGCTTCAGGAAAAAACGAGCAGCTACTCAGTCTCACAAGAGACTACCTCTCCATAGATATAACAATGCTTTGGGTAGGGTTATTGATTTCAATACCAGAGAAAAATGACAACACTAAATATTTTGGGGTTTTTTAATACCATACAAAAACATCAATAGCAATATAGATAGTTTGTAACAAACGTTCAGATTTTCAAAACTAAAATAAAAAACTGAAAATAAATATGCTTTACAAGTTCACACAACTATTTCACCCCATTAATCTGGAATTATTGGTGATAGAGGGGCAAAGAGAAATGGCAGGAGATCAACAGCTGGTAAGAGATGAATGACAAAGAGAGGCTAGAAGAGGTTCAGCTGAGGATATCAGAGTTGTGTGGGGGTGATTGGAGAACTGAGAAGGAGAAGGATGAGAATGCAGAAGAGAGAGTAAAAAAAAAGGTGAGTAAAACTGCTTATGAATGTCTGAAACAATAGTATTACATATGCAAGAATACTTCCAGTTCAATTCTGACAAGCATCCCAAGTATCAGAAGGTCAGTATTATATTTAATAAAGAAGTCAGGAGAAATACAAACATTGGCCTTTTGCTTTCCTTTCTTCAAGATTTGTAAAAGACCACCCGGAAAACTCTTTTTTGTTCACAGTCTGTAATTACTAGGTTTCATCTTAACTTATTGCTTCTGACAAATAAAAACATATGTGAACATGCTCTAATCTCGATACTAGTGTTTAGCACTAATGATATAATTACCATTGCATTCAATCTATATACATATTTGTTCTATTCATTTCCTGCATTAAGTAAATCTTCCATGACCCAGGCTTATTTGGAAAGTGACAGTGAAGTGTAAGAAACTAATCCAAAACATTGGATGTTTCATCTAGGAAAATCAGACCATGTAGAGAACAAAGCTGAAAGAGATGGGATTAATTTACTCTGTGTATATTTATTGAGCACTATACTAAACATGAAAAAAAATAAATAAATGAGTTCAGGTTTTGCCATCAAGGAACTTATCTTTTAATAGGGATAAAGAGGAGTGACTGTAATAAAAAAATAAATCAGATGTGACCAGTTTTAGGAAAAGGTAAGAAAAGGGAGAGAACAAAGTGCCATAAAAAATTTTAGGAAAGAGCTTTTATTTCAGACTAGAGGGGGGATCAGAAAGAAGGAATCAAAGTCAGGGCAAAGAGAATGAGTCCAAAGTTGAGGCTTGGACAAGGCAGAGGTGTGTTAATATTTCAGGCAGAGAGCCATGAGCAATAGTCTAAAGTTGAAGTTTCAGAGAAGCAAAATTAGTTGTTCATGTGGCAGGGTCAGACATGGAATCTTTGTCAAAACAAAGCAGTTATGGATGAATGGAGAGAAAATCAGAAGCAAGACCATTAAAGGTCTGTTTTTGAAGTTTGGAGTTTAATTCAAAACTATGCAGGAAAATTGGAAAAAATTAAGAAGGGAGGGACATAAGCATATTTGCACTCTAAAAAGATGTCTCTGATAATATTAAAGAGAATGAATCAGAGGAAGTGAGGCCAGAGTGAGTTATGAGTCCATTATACAGAATAGAAAAAATGTAAAATTAAAAATTTAAAATCAAAATGATTTGTTTTGGGGGGAAGAAAGTAGACTCAGCTATTAAGTGTGCCAAGTGCATGAAGAGTAATTTCTTGAGCTAAGATACATAGAATCCTCCAATCAGCCAAAATTCACTGACTGCCTACAATGTCCCAAGCACTCTCAAGGGTGCCAGGTCAGAGCAATGCGAATATTGACAAAGTCCTTTTGCTCATGGTCCTTTAACTCTAGTGGTAAGAGTGGAATCAAGCTTGGTGGCAGGGGAAAAGCTGGTAGGTTTCCTCTTAAACTCAGTAAGTATGAGGTGTAAGAGAGAAGAACATCCTCTTAGGGTTTAGTAGGAAGGTAGGAAGGTGGGAATTTTGGCTAGAGGTATTGACATAGAGTAGACAGCATATAAGTCATTCTTAGAAAAAAGAGAGTAAATGTGAATACTTGGAAGAATGAATGGAGCAGATCCCATAGATGAACATTAAGAAATTGGTAAAAATTTCTTACATTGTATGTAAAAAACATGACATTTGTTCCTTTCCCTGGCATAACCTTGGCTTTTAACAGATTCTCAAAGTGATTAGGAACTAACAATTTTGAGTTAAAAAAAAAAAAAACTTTAGCTATAAAATCAAATGGACAAATATAGGGTAAAGGGAATCAAATAAAAAAATGAGGAAAATAGGAAAAAAATTTTAAGAAAAAAATAAAAATGTTCCATCAAGTGGTCCAATGAGCAGAGTCTCAAGAGGAAATGATAGATAATTTTAAATGCTGAAGCCAAGAAAGATAAGAAATTAAGTAACTGGATTTCATAACAAAGCCCATCGATAACCTTGGTGAGAATAGTTTTCACGAAAAAAAAAAAAAACACGAATAAAAGTTATATCAGTGAGTTGAAAATAAGTGAGAGTTAAGAAAGTGAATACAGTGAATATTCTCAGTACTTCAAAGAAATTAGGGTGGAAGTGAAAGAATGGATAGGGCAACAGAGAAGTAAGCACATGGCTCAGAAGAAGCTTATTTATTTGGTCTAAAATATATTGAGACTTGATATATTTAAATATTAAAAAGAAAGATCAGGAGACAAGAAGTTATGGAAAATACTAGAAGAGATAGTAACTGATATTCAAGTACGTAAAGATTGAGAAGGGAGCAGGAAGGACCTAGGACACCATATTATAAAGGACTGTGGATACCACATTCTTGTTAAAAGAGGAGCAAGGAGAGATGTTTGAAAATAGATGATGTTGTAGGTTCAAGGGCAGAACACAGAAATAGTTCCCATAATGTAGCCTCCATTTTCTCCTATAGTGGATGGAGGGGAGATGGAACTCAGAACCTGAATCATGATGATGTGATGTATATGCTGTGAGAATGGGAGATATAGACTGAAAAGGATTTATGTTTGGACACCTCAAAGTTTTAGTGGCATCAGTTTGCACAGATGTGATTTTGTTTTTCAGTTTTCAGCAGCAGATTTATTGAAAGATGAAGTTTTCTAGGTTTATTCAATCAAAAAATTGGAGATACCTGGATTAAAATATTAATCTTAGTTGTATATTGATTAGGGTGATGGGCCATGAATTTTAAGCTAAAAGGACAATGAAAAGAATAGAGTGACTGAACAATTAGGGGAGAATCAGGGAACCAATCATGTATTCAGGAGATCAAAGAACAAATGTTGTAGAATAAAGGAGGAGATGTGAATGCAGTGAGGGGAAGATGGTGGAAACATGAGAGGAGTAGAAATGAAAGGAAAAGCCTGTGAAAAACCAAGAAAATGGGAGAATTTATCTGCTTTGAAGTAGGGACCACAAAGGAACAATTTATAGAATGAGGAGAAAGTAAGGATTGAAGGTTTGGAGAAAGGAAGCTCAGCACAGTCTGGGGGTTATGCTCATGGCTAAGGATGAATAGCTGGAGGAGTTTGATTTGGCCTATGACAAAAGATGACAAGGACGTGAAGCATCTTACATTCTCTGATGACTATTAAGCAGCACACAAAATGGTGAGCCGGGGGATTTGTTGAAATTTACTGCTTTCCTAATTGCCAGTCCTGGTCTACTTCTGGTATATTTTTATAATTTTTTTAAATATATGTTTTTAGTTTCAAGGTTTATCATTATAAGACAAACACATTCCTTTGGAAAAGATAAATCTAAAAGCTAGTGAAAGTTTTTTCTCTAGTTTTCAAAATAAGGACATTGATATTATTTTTTAAAATTAAGTGTAGCTGCTTTTTCCCAAAATCCAAACTCTTTCAAGACAGGTAACTAATTACTATACACTAAAAAAACTAAAAAGGAAAGAAGTTTGATAAATATGTCTGTATGCATGTGTGTGTGTGTGTGTGTGTGTGTGTGTGTGTGTGTGTGTAACTGACAGGCTTCTAAAGCCTTTTATTTTAAACAGTACAATTGGTTTTAATAATTGAATTGCTTTAAAAAGTTTATGGGAAAATGTTTTATAGACTTCCAGGTACTGGTTAAGATATGGGCTGAAATTCAATTTATAATGACAAACAGTATTGAATTAAAAAAATGCTGGCATGTGCACTGGAATAAAGATGCTTTCCTTATGGCACATACTTCAAGGAACATCTACTAAGTATATGCAGATGGAGCCAACTGAATGCTGAAGTGAAAGACGGACACTTGACACCTACCACTACAAAGCAACTAACTGCTTAATCGAAAGTTGAATTCAGAATCCTTTACTCCTGACCCTTATCTATATACCCTGCATGCTTATCTTTGGTATTTACTTAACCAGTGATAACTGCTCATACTTTTAGAGTGAATTCAGAAGGTTGTTTTTTGCTTGTTTGTTTGTTTGTTTGTTTGTTTTGTGAACCACTTATGTTCATTGTTAGTACACATGGTTGGAATGAAGCTGATAGTATTTGTATTTAAAAAGATTGGATTTAATCATGAATGAAAACCCAAGATAATACTTGAAACATGGTTGAAATTTATTTTTATGTAAATTAAAACTGAGAAGAGACCAAGAGTGTCAATATGCTTTTGATGTTATAGATCTAAGCTCCATCATTTTTGTTGCTCTCCCATGCTGTATCTTTAAGTTCCCTTCCCTGAAGTGGTATGTACCACTTCTTAATTGCTATTGATGATATCACAGCCTTAAGCATACACCTATCTGCAACAGAAGCTGGTAAATAAAGCCATAAAGCCATGAAACCAACAAAAATTCAAGGGATGTCTTTATGAGGGTAGAAAGAATGACAGGATTTTCAGCGAAACTAGCAATTTCTGCCATACCACTCTTGGCTCTAGAATGGGCAATCAGAGTATTGCATTCTTTTGGGTACTATGATTGGTTCAGAGAGATAGCTTCATGTCCAAAGCCTCTGAACTGTAAAGTGTATCAGAGATTGTAACAGAAATGGCAAATTAACTATTCCAGGAAGATATGACTCAATTCTGGGAAACTCTTTTCTTCCAGACTTGATGGTGAATTGATATAAGACTGGAGTAGTTGAAGGCTATTTTATAAGAAGAAAGCCAAAGAAGGACACATCCAAGAGATGAAGAGATTGAAGACTGACAACATCTAAGTCTGAATAGAGCCATGTCTGAGCTTTTACTAGCTCTGGATATTTCAATTAAGTGAGTTGATAACTTCATATTGGGTTTTTAATATACAGCATGAAAAGCTTATTGACAAAAAAAAAAAAAGGGAGAGCCTGGAGATAAGGGAAATACTAAAGAAGCATACCATTTGAATTCTATCTTATTACCATTGATTAGCATTTAAAAACTAAGTCTAGGACAGGATAATGCACTTCCATTCACAGAAATAAAGAAATAAACAAGCCCACATCCAGGCACATTCTTGTAAGTTTTAGAACAAGGAAAACAAAGCATTCTAAAATTTTTTAGAAAGAAATCAAAAATTGTCCACAAAGGAATAAAACAGACTTGCATCAGAATTGTCAACAGCAATATTGAATACTGGAAGATAACAGAGAAATGCCTACAGCATTAAAGGAAAATAAGTTTCAACCTTGAATTCTATAATCACAAGGAGAAACAAGTATGACAGACTTGAAGAACTTTTAAATGTTCTAGAGCCTAGAAATTTTACCACCATTTTAATATGTAATCATATTTAGAAGCAAGTAAAGGAGATTAGAAACAACAGCTGTTCAAATGAAATACAAGTTTTTCTCTCTTCCTCGTAAGATATGTTTGTACCAGTAACCTTTGTAAGTAATATGTAATATGACGAGCAAGAGGTAATATGTAAATTATATGTAGTAGCCATGTTTGTAAGCAGTTCTATAACATCAACAAGGACTCAGGCTCTCCTCTATCTTTTTGTTTTGTTATCCTTAGTGCATAGTTTCCATTCTCAAGATTGCCTCATGTTTCAAATGGCTGCTGGAGTTTCTCCCATCACTTCTGCATTCCGGTAGAAGTAGGTTCATTTATATCTGTAGAGTGCTTAATAGCTATTTTTACCTATTTCAGGAGTGTTCCCTAAAATTCTTTAGGGATTAGACTTACTGAGATGAAAGATGAGATCTTTCATTTGGGCACTTTGGAGCCTGAAAAAAATGGGGTTGCGTCTAAGTAAGAAAATAATAGACATTGAGGAGGCAACCAGGTAGGTCCCATACCATCTAATGAGCAACCGCACATCCCAGGTATCATTTTTTTTTTGTAAAGTTAGCTGAGTTTGAACTCTGGCAAAATAAGAAATAAGAAAACATAAGAACAGAACACCAGAGAACGATGAAGAAAATTTTCAGGATGGCAATGGTGTATCAGGCCTAAAGGCAGCTGTTGTAGAGCACAGTCAGAATGGTGGGCTCTGGGAGGGAGGTCTCTAAAGATAAATGATTATTTGAAATATATTGTATGATTAAGGGAATGGGCCAAACCTAAGGCATGATCAAACCTGTTATTTGAGTTAAAAGAAAAGGCAATATGAAATTCCAATAAAAATTAAATTGTATATAAACAATTAGTTTCAAGGAATTGTTTGAACATAAGAAAATTTATCTTGTCTTAATGTTCCTGATATTCTCTTCCAGGTGGCTCAGGAATTATGGTACTATTCACACAAGAAAAAGAATGCAATCCTAGCACTTATTTGTAATAATATAATGTTTAAATGATTTTAAGTTTTAGTCAACTCATGGATAAATTGTGTAAAGCTTAGTTGTGGATGCAGAATGGATGTAAGTATTAAAATAAAGCTGGTATAAATTTAAAATAATAGCACACAGACAATGGGAAGTGGAAGGGCAGAGGAATTGTGGAAGAAAATACAGGGACACAACAATTTAAAATATTAAATGTAATCTAATAGCAAATGAAAGAATCATAGCAAGCATTGAGAAGCGAAAGAGGTTAAAGATTTGCTAAGCAAAAAATATATTTTTTTAGGAATTTAAAGATTTTAGGAAATCAATCAATATTTTTTGGAATGTTGAAATTAAGAGACAGAGATATAAGTATATTATTTGGTGTTTTGAAGATAGCAGAAGGTAAAACAGGTTGCTCTGAGAAGTGAAACTACAGTTTTGAAAGGTATGGATGGAGAAGTATGGAGATTGTGAAGACTAACATTATTAGATTTATCGACATGTGCACTCATTATTTTAAAAAACATAAATATCACAAAAATTAAAACAGAGCTGCAAAAAGGTTTCAAATTTTCTTGGTAGTATTACAAAGCTCAAATCTCAATAGAGAAGCAAGAGCTCATTACTAGTGTAAAATGGGTTTCTCTGATGCAGTGGGCATCAGGTAGGGGACTGAGTACAGATAAAGTGTAACCCTGCTCCAGTCAAACAGGAACTGGCTACAAAAATGTGACCTTTGGTGAAGAAGCTTTACTAAACACAGATGGGAGGAAACAAAAAATGTTGCTTTGCTGGGACTACATTCAACTTGGCCTCTTTCCTCGCAAATTGTTTCATAACTTAATTATTGACATAAATTTAGACCTACCAACTCTTTTAGCATGTTTGAAAATTCTAATAATAACTAGGTATTCAGTAAAGGGAGGCAAGGATATTCTTTGTTTAAGGATATATACATGTTAGATAAATATCAGAGAACACATGAAAAGATTCACAAAGTAAGTAAATAGATAATAGCAATTATTATGAATAAACAGATTGCAATTTTAGAATAATTATGACAGTAAATAGAAATAGAGTATACACACTAATTGCTGAAATATTAGAAAAGTATTAGGAATGGTTATATAGTATATTAGTCAGCATAGATAACGTTTGTTATAGTAACAAAACATTCGAAATCTCAGTGGCTTAAAACAGGATGATTTTATTTCCCGCTTATGCCACATATCTAGCATGAGCTGACCACAGGCTCTGTTCCACTTTGTTTTCACTCTAGGACACAGAATGATGAAGAAGCCATCATTTGGAGTATTGCTGATTACAGAGGCACAAAGATTATGCAGAGAAGTATGGCAAATGTCACGTGATTCATAAAGCCATATAAACATGCAATTGAACAGTTCAATAAATTATCCCCTGAGAATACAATTGTGTGCCCACTACTCAGACCAGGAAATGGAACATTTCCTGTACCCTAAAAACATCCCTGTGCATTCTCCTCCCCAAAGGTAACCACTATTCTAGCTTCTAACTTTCTATCAGTTTTGTTTACTTGATATAAATGAAACCACATAATCTAGGTTCTCAACTTTTTTTCTTGTATTATGTTGTTGAGATTCCAACATGTTGCTTTATTGTAATTGTAGTAGAATCAGATTCTTTGTTGTCTATAATTCTGTTGTTTATTCTAGTGTTGGTACAGTTGATAGAGTTGTTTCAATTGTTTACTATTAGAAATAATGATTTTATAAACATATGTCTATATGCTTATTTTGCTGCACATACACACATTTCTATTGGGTGTGAAATTGTGAAATTGAGCACTCCACTGTTTTCTTTATTCAAAGCCATCTCTGGTTGGCATGTTTAAAAACACAGTCCTCCTGCCTTCTCTTAGAATTCACCTTATTTCCCTGCTTTAGTTTCTTCATAGCATTCAATCTTCATCTAATAAACTATGCTCTACTCATTTATTTTGTTTATTGTCTACAGTTTGCTCACTGGAAAGTGAGCTCTATTAAGGCCAAGACTTGTGTTTATTTTGTTAATGACTGTTTCCCAACATGTAGAAGATGTGCTCAATAACTTCTACTGAATATATTATTTTATATAGTTATGAATGAGGCTAAATATCTCTTCAGATATTTGACACATTTGTATTTCATTCCTGTATGCTGCCTTTTTTTATTTTTAGCTCTTACTGATTCTTCCTCAAGTTTCTATATGTGAATTTTGAAATTTGGAAAGTTTCTTATTTGTCTGCTACGTATGTTGCAGATTTGATTTCCAGTTTGCTGTTGACTTAGTTTATGGTAATTTAAAAAATATATGTTTTATTTTTATGTAGTCAATGTTACCTGTCCATTTTTTATTAGAACTTTAGGTTTTATCTCCTATTTAAAAAGGCCTTTCTCATTCCACTATTATAAATAAATTCACAGTGAATTTATAGAATTTTTATACTTACTTTAAATCTTTCACTCATCAAAATTTATTTTGTTTTAAGGAATGAGGTGAGAACCCAGCTTTACTTTTATTTAACATGATTTATAGAATTATCTATGTCTTCCTCACTAATTTGAAATGAAATCATTACCATAAAGTAAAACCAATCATGTTTGAATCTATATATTTTGCTCTTATTCTGTTTCATTGTTTTGGTATAAATTATCTCTAGTGCCATTGTAAACTTTTATTTATCTCTAATGATAAAGATTCAAAAAATATTTTATATTTGCAATATATTTTTAATTTGTATGACTTTCCATCTCTCTTAGATTTTTCTAATTTTCTCCATTCTTAGAAAATTTTCTATCTATCTTTATATATTTATTGTATAAAGTGAACTTAATATAACTTTGTTTAATCTAATACAGGCGTAAAAAATTCAAGGCACAATATAAAAACTATAAAAAAAGAAACATGAAAACAACCACAAAATCCTCTTGATATATTGATTAGGATTGTGTTGAAAATATAGATTAGTGAGTAGTGACATACCATGAGAATGTGTCTTCTTATTCCAAAGTGAAATATATCTTTTGAATTATTCAAATCCTCTTTTATGTTTTTTATAGATTATTAAGAATATTTTTGTTAGTCCAAGTGCAATATTTGTAAAATTTATATATATTTTATCACATTTCATTGTTTGTTTGAAACAAAATACTTTTTCTAATATCTTGTTCTAACTGGCATTTTATATTATAGTAACTTTTCATTTCACCTGACCTTATTGTAACAAGTTTATAACCAATTTTCATGGCATGTAGGCCATTACTTTCTATAACTATAATAATTTTACCTAGGACAAATGAGGTGATAAAAACAAGTGAAAAAATTATAGAATTGATTTATAAAGCCAAAATTTAAGAATATCGAAGACCCAAATAATATTAATAAGTATTTATAAAGTAGGTACACATTAGAAAGTCTCTCAAAAGAGAAAGATGAAGAGAGGAAAAATAAATATGTACTTATGAAGAGATTTAAAGTATTATTAAAATGCTAAGTACAACTTTTTAATTGATTTTTGATGCAGGTGACAATGCATATTAATGGAGGAAAAAAATATTTTTTAAATGGCACCAAAACAGCTGGATATCTTAGAAAATAATCAACTTTGACCCTTACTTTAAATCATATGCAAAAATTAAGTTAGAATGAATTAGACATAAATGTAAAAACTAAAAGTATAAACAAGTTTGAATTGAGAATGATTAGAAACCTAGTAATACTAAGAAATTTTTCTTAATTGAATTACACCAAATACATAAACTTCTGCTCATGGAAAGACAAATAAAATAAAAAAGAAAGCCAAAGACATGAGACAATATCTAAAAAACATATATTTGATAAAAGAACTTTTTATATATATGTGCTATGCACATTTTTACATTTCATTAAAGAAGACAAAAGAAAAGAATTAAAATGGGCAAAATTTTTAACATATACTTTATGAAAATGATATATGTTTGTCTAATTATCATGTAAAAAGATGCTTAACATAATGGTTGGGGAAATGCAAATTAAAACCACCACTATATTGAGACATGTCAATATATCTACTTAATGGCTAAAATTTAAAAGTTTGACAATACCACCTGTTGACAGAGATAAGAAATAAGTGAAATTGCATATAGTGTCAGTGAGGTTGTAATCATTTTGGAAAACTGACAGTTTCTTATAAAAGCTAAACCACATTTACCATACAGATCAGTAACTCTATCACTAAACAAAATTAAAAAAATATAGCCACAAAACCTCTTGTTCACAAATGTTCATGAGAACTTCATTCATAATATGTTCTACCTTGTATGATAGGCAAAATAATGACCTTGCAAAGAGCTCCATGTACTAATCTCTAGAACCTGTGAATATCTACTTTATATTAAAAAGGAACTTTGCATATGCAATTAAGTTAAGGATCTCAGAATGAGAAGACCATCCTAGATGATTTGAAGGGGCACAAATAATCACAAAGGCCCTTATTAATGGAAAAGGATGGCAGGCAAGTCAAAGATGAGAAGATGTGATAAAAATATCCTGGTTTTCAAGATAGAGGTTGCTAAGGAGCCTAGGAAATTTGGTGATTAAATATTTGACATGTAAAGATATTAATGATATATGGTTGAATAAAAGTCAATTATAATTTTACTTAATACTTCCTGAATATCTACTGTGTTCTAGTCATAGATTTTGGAAAAAGCAAATAAGATCCCTGTTTTCACACTGCTTACTGCCTTGAGATGGAAAAAATTGTAAGCAAAAATAAAGTACTATGATACTGTGAGATAAATTATAATAGTAACTATATATTTGGGCTTTGTCCACTATTCCTGGCACAAAGCTCCTAAAACCCTTATAATCTCCTAAGTAAAAAAAAAAAAGTGAAAAAAGTGTCTTTTGTCATTTTAATGATGTGTGGTTGAGCCACACCAACCATGTTATTAGAGAATTGAAACTTTCAGTCCCCACCCCTGACCTCTGCGGAGGGGAGAGGAATTGGAGATTAAATTCAATCAGCAATGGTAAATGATTTAATCAATCATGCCTATGTAATTAAGCCTCCATAAGAACCCAAATGAACTGTGTTAAAAAATATTCTGGGTTAGTGAACATGTGAAGATTTGAAGACTGAAGACGGGTGTACCAGGAGCGAGCTTGGAAGATCCGTGCTCATTTCCCATACCTTGCCCTGTGAAGCTCTTACATCTGACTGTTCCTGAGTTTTATCCTTTTATTACACATCAGTAATATAATACATATATGTTCCTCTGAATTATGTGAGCAACTCTAGCAAGCTTTGTAGGAATGAGCCCTTAGCCATTGAGATCTGATGCTATCTTCAGAAATATTGTCATAAATGAGTTGAATTTTAGGACAGCTGTTGCCCAAGAATTGCTGACTGATAAGGGAGACACCCTCTGTGCACACACATGTGCACATGCTCACACACAAACACACACTGGAATTGGTGAACAGAATAGATAGGTACATACTAAAATAAGAAAATTGTAGGGTACTGCATAGGTAGGAAGAGTGACTAATTTAGATTTAGGCCAGTGAGTATAGCGGGAATCAATTTGATGATATCTCCAAAACAAAAAATATTCAGACCAAAAATTGTGAAATAAACATTCAATTAGAAAGTCATTTATTCATCATACTACACCTAGTCAGTATATTACCAGAAAGAGAATTTTCTCTTTAGTCTTCAATCCACTATGAACTGCCTCTACCATCCACTGAAGTGTTTCTTGCCAAAATTAGCAATGACTTATTTCTTAATCCAACAGACACTTAAATTCTTAGTTTATTTTCTTTCTCAGCAGTAATTCTCATATTTGATCACTCTCTTCTTTTTGAAACTCTCTCTTCTTCTGGTTATTGTGTTAATCCACTACAGCTACCATAACAACATATTGCAGAATGAGTGGTTTAAACAACAAAATCTATTTCTCATAGTTCTGGAGACTGGAAGTTCAAGATCAAAGGGTTAGTGAGTTTGGCTTCTCCTGTGGCCTGTCCTCTTTGGCTTTCAGATAGCCATCATCTCAATCTATCATCACATGGCCTTTTCTCTCTGTGTGTGGATCATTAGAGTCTCTTCCTCTTCTTACAAGGACACTAGTCCTTTTGGCTGAAGGGCCTTCCCTTGTGACTTCATTTAAGCTGAATTGCTTCTTTAAAAGCCCTATTTCTACATATTGGAGGTCAGGGCTTCAAGGTATGAATTTCGTGGGAACACGATTCATTCTAGAACAGTTTTCAGCCTAAGGAACATTTTTTCCCTATCTTCTTTTACAATCCTCCTTTTCTTCTATCTCCTAAATACAGGCATTCCTCATTTTATTGTGTTTTACTTTATTACACTTAACAGATATTGTAATTTTTACGAATTGAACTTTTGTCACAACTCTTCATTAAGTCTATTAGCACTATTTTTCCAAAAGCATTTGCTCACCTGTGTCTCTGTGTCATATTTTTGTAATTTTCATAATATTCCAAACTTTTTAATTATTATATTTGTTATGGTGATCTGTGATCAGTGATTTTTGACATTACTATTGTAACTTTTTTTGGGGGGATTATCACATACCATGCCTATATAAGATGGCAAATTTTATCAATATATTTGTGTGCTCTTACTGCTCCACCTACTTAGTCTCTCCTTCCCTGTCTCTTTCCTTCTCAGAAGTCCTTATTTCCTGAGACACAACAATGATGAAAATAGGCCAATTAATAACCCTACAATGGCCTCTAAATATTCAAATGAAAGAAAGAGTTGCACATCTCTACCTTTAAATCAAAAGCTAGGAATGATTAAGTTTCGTGAAGAAGGGATGTCAAAGGTCAGATAAGCCAAAAGTTAGGCTTCTTGCCCTAAATGGTCAACCAAGCTGTAAATGTAAAGAGAAAGTTCTTGAAGGAAATTATGTGTGCTACTCCAGTGAACATGTGAATGATAAGAAAGTAAAATAGCCGTATTGCTGATATTGCTGAGAATGTTTTAGTGATCTGGGTAGATCAAACCAGCCCCAACATTTCCTTAAGTCAAAGTATAATTCAGAGCAAGGTCCTAACTCTCTTCAATTCTATGAAGTCTGAGATTGATGAGGAAGCTGCAGAAGAAAAGTTTGAAGCTAGCAGGTTAGGCTCATGAAATTTAGCAAAAGAAGCCATCTCCCTAACATAAAATTACAAAGTGAAGCAAAAAGTGCTGATGTAGAAGCTGCAGTAAATTATTCAGACCATCTAGCAAATTAATAAAGGTGGCTACTTTAAACAATAGATTTTCGGTGTAGACAAAACAGCCTTAAGTTGAAAGAAAATGCCATCAAGGACTTTTATAGCTACAGAAGAGAAGCCAGTGCCTGGCTTCAAAGCTTCAAAGTTTCAAAGGACAGGATGATTCTCTTGTTAGGAGCTAATGCATCTGATGACTTTAGGTTGAAATCTATGCTCATTTTCCATTCTGAAAATCCTAGGGTTTTTAAGAATTAAGCTAAATCTACTCTGCTTGTGCTCTATAAGTGGAACAACAAAACCTGGATGACAGCACATCTGTTTACAGCATGGTTTACTGAATATTGACACTCACTATTGAGACCTACTGCTCAGAAAAAAAAAAAAAAGATCCCCTTCAAAATATTATTGATCATTGATAATTCCCCTGGTCAGCCAAGATGAAGGTGTACACACTCTGATGAAGATGTGCAATGAGATTAATGTTTTCATACCTGCTAACATGTTCATTCCGAAGGCCAAGTTTCAGGAAGTAATTCTGACTTTCAAGTCTTATTTGAGAACTACATTTCATAAGGCTGTAGCGGCCATAGATATTGATCCATCTGATGGATCTGGAAAAAGTAAATTGAAAATCTTCTAGAAAGGATTCGCCATTCTAGATGCCATTAAGAACATTGGTATTTCAAGAAAGAGATAAAAATATCAACATTAAAATAAATTTGTAAGAAGTTGATTCTAACCCTTGTGGATGACTTTGAAGTGTTTAAGACTTCAGTGAAAGAAGTAACGGCATATGGATGGAAATAGCAAGAGAACTAGAATTAAAGATGGAGCCTGAAGTTGTGACTGAATTACTGCCATCTCATGATAAAACTTTAACAGATAAGAAGTTGCTTTTTATGGATGTGTAAAGCAGTTTCTTGAGATGGAATCTACTCCTGGTGAAGATTTTGTGAAAATTGTTGAAATGACAACAAAGTATTTCGAATATTACATAAACTTAGTAGATAAAACAGTGGCAGGGTTTGAGAGGATTGACTTCAATTTTGAAAGAAGTTCTACAGTGAATAAAATGTTACAAAAGAGGTTGCATTTTACAAAAAAAAAAAAAAACTTCTGAAATTTGAGTAATTGATGCAACAAGCATCATTATTATCTTATTTTAATAAATTGCTACAGCCACCCCGACCTTCAGCAACCATTTCCATGATCAACATCGAGCAAGACCTTCCACCAGAAAAAAAAGACCATGACTTGTTGAAAGCTCATATGATAGTCAGCATTTTAAAATTAAAATATGTACATTATTTTTTAGATACAATGCTATTACACGCTTAATAGATTACAGTATAGGGTAAACATGACTTTCATATGCACTGGGAAACCAAAAAAAATTGTGTAATTTACTTTATTGTGGTATTTGCTTTATTATGATGATCTGAAACTGAACCCCCAGTATCTTCAAGGTATACCGATATGGAAATAACTTAAGGCTAAGTCTCAGGCCCTCTTTGTTCCTTTTTCTGACGCTGATTTTTCTCTCACACTCTATTTCACATTCTGTCTACAAGTCATTGGTTTCTAAACACATAACTTCAGTTCACTGAGTTCCTTTAACCATAAGAAACACATAGCAAGTTTTCCAAGTAGTGACATCACATCAGAATGGAGGGTCATATCACATTGAGGCAGAAGGCAGATGTGGGACTCTCTTCAGAGGGACCTTTGGGTTTAGTTTTTGACAACCAAAAGTGCTCATCTGAAATTGTGTTAGTGCTTTATTTTACATCCCATTACATAATAATGATGACTAACAGTTACTGAGTATTTATTATATATCAGGTACCTTTCTATGAGCTTCACACATATTAACTCTTCTTTGTAATCCTCAGTACAATTTTATTCTCTCATTATTTTGATTTTACAGGTTAGGAAATTTAGAGGGAAGTTAAATAAATTGCTTAAGGTTACACAGCTTGTAATTGATTATAATTACCTTTTAGCTGACTCCAGGGCTCACACTCTCAACTCTTGTGTTAAAACTATGATTATACATATATCACTTACTTATGATAAAGGTTGCATTTTAAATCAAGATAAGAAAGTTTTAGTTTAAAAAATTAGCATGATTGGAATACTGTTGAAGAAAACATTAGACATTGTTAGCTTTTTTCCTCATATAAATATAATGTATGCCAAATGAACTAAAAACTTGGATATAAAAAGCACATTCTTAAAAAGTAGACAACATAATCACCTTTAAAATATTTTTCAGTGGGATGTAGAGATTCCTGTACAAGAAAATACAAACTGAAAATGAAGGTCAATCTAGTAGATTTGACTATGACCACTTATTTAAGCAAATCTTACGACACCAAATACCACAAACAAATGAAGATACAGACATTTAACAGGGAGAAATTTATTATGAATTAACAGGAAAAATAAATGCTACAATAGATAAATAGGAAATAACAAGTATCTCACAGAAGGGTACATATACATATCTCATAAATATATGAAATCACTATATAAATAAAAATAAAAACAGCATTATTTTTGCCTCTCAAGTTAGTGAACTTTTTTTTAATGATAATTCTCAGTGTGGGTGTAGATATGAGAAATTTAATATTTTTACATTACTGAGTTAGTAAGTGTATAATTGGTAAAACCTTTTGAGAGAATAATTTTGTAATAGATATTTTGCCTTAAAAAATTGTTAATTTGTCTTGCGAACATTGCTATCTTTTAGCCTAGCATTTCTAAAGTAAGGAAGTTACCCTACTGAAATATTTCCATGTCTACACATTTATAGTTTAAGGATATTTACTTGAGTTAAGTATAGCAGTGAAATATTGGTAACAATCTAAATATGCCTTATGAAAGGAATGTAATAATGAGTTGAAAAATTAACTTTGTTACTTTATCTTCAAATACGTAATACTTCATTGTAGGCTGAAGGTTGCTTACAAAAGTAGGATCTCCACAGTGCCAAGTCAAATTGAGAGTATAGATGGAGAGACCTATGAAAACACTCAAGATGGACTCTTGGGCCATATCAGAATCTTACATTTTTTATATGATGTGATGCTGTCATATCATGTAAACTAAAGTTGGTCACATAGTGATTTAGTTTACTAGATGCTAGGTAAAGTAAAACCTCTCTTTATGTCTATCAGAACTTCCATGAAAGAGTCGCTTCCCTTGAAAAAACACTAGCAGCAGTAGCAGCAGCAGTCACAGCAGCAGCATTCATGGGATGATCTGTATTGTGTCAGTTTGGTTAATCTGGGATCTACAGAACTCTTTTTTCTATGTAGTTCTCAGTTACAGTTGGGCAAGAAAGATATTTGCATAAGATCTGGAGGATAGAAATAAATTAGCAACCATTACCTTTTTGAAGCTTTAGTCAGATCTAGTAGTGATGGACAGATACAGGGAAGGATTCCTGTTTCTTCTTATTTTCCCCTGCTCCATTTTTCTAAATTTCTGAACCTGTTGACCAAGAATAGCTCCAGACCCACTCCTAAATACTGGTCTGTGGAACTTTAGTGGTGAGATTGACACAAAAATACCTTCCCATAGACCTCTTTAAAAACTTCCTCTTCATAGTTTTAGTATTGCCAGAAGAAATATAAGACCCACATTTAAATTTTAATTTCAGATAAACAACAAATACTGCTTTATGTAAATGTGTCCCCAATACTGCAAGAGTTGATTACAGTAGTGAAATATTGGTAATAATTAATATCCCATAATGGAGGGTGGTCCTGAACAGGTAGGCACTTTATTTTCAAACCCACAGTCCTCCCCTGCAGAAACATGCTTATTTATCTATTGATCATCTATCTATCTATCTATCATCTATCTATCTATCTATCATCTATCATCTATCTGTCTGTCTATTTATCTATCTATCTATCATCTATCTATCTATCTATCTATCTATCTATCTATCTATCTATCATCATCTATCATCTATCTGTCTGTCTATCTATCTATCTATCTATCTATCATCTATCATCTATCTATCTATCATCTATCATCTATCTATCTATCTATCTATCTATCTATCTATCTATCTATCTATCTATCTATCTATCTATCTATCATCATCTATCTATCTATCATCTCTCTCTCTATCTATCATCTATCTATCTATCTATCTATCTATCTATCTATCATCTATCATCTAATCATCTATCATCTTTCATCAATCATTTTTCTCTCTCTTTCATCTATCATCATCATCTATCAATAATCTATCTATCTTTCTTGTTAATCTGAAATTTAAATATAACTGGATATTCTGTAGTTTTTACTTGCTGGATCTGATCTTTCTAGCTTTGGTAGATTAATGGGCTTAGCTTTTAGATTAACTGACTGATGACTCCTTCAATTCTCCAGCTCCTCTTCTAAGCATTCACTCTTCCAGCTCCTTCTACAATTGTGTAATGTTGAGTTAAGGGAACATTTGGGAATAGAATTTATCATCTCTAAGATTTCAAGCTGTTGTCTTTACTTTCGCATTAAGCAATACTGTATATCTTTAGAAGAGACAGAAAAATAGATCTCAGTATTTCAAAGTAATCAGCTTCTATTAAGTTTCTATATCCTGTACAGGAACATATATTCTTAGATCAAAATGTCCAAATAAAACTTACTCCATGTTTTAATATTTATTTTTAATCCAAGAAGCTTTCATGTCCTTTTGTTGTTCTTATGAAATCAAATTTTATATTCTTTATCAAACATATGTTTGAGTTCAGTTTCTAAACATAAGCATGGTTTTCATGTAAGTGCCCCATAAGACTAGAACAATGGGTTTCATATGTAACCTGGAGAATATATTTTAAATAAACTTTTGAAATTTCTTTCTTTATCAGAAGTTCTTTCTTTGAAATGAGATTTAGATGAGAACAGTTTCAGATAAAAATCAAAGAAAAAGACAAGTATTTAAGGAAATGAATGAACTAGATTAATATAAAATATTTCAATGAAAGGGTAACACTAACCACTTATCCTTAATAAGTCAGCCTAGAAACTATCTCATGAAGAATAATGTGATTTCATCATAATTCCAAGCATTGCTATAAAATCTCTAGGCATAATAAAATTTTTTTTTACATAATTGATTAAATGCAGAATTTCCAAAAATGGGTATTCACTTTCCTCTCCTAATATTATTTGGGGGATATTTGCCAAATGTAAGTCTTTTTCTCCTAAAGGTCAAACTCCCATGTACCTCTTCTTACTTTCTATGAACTATATGATATTTATTTTGAAGAATAATTAGTGTTTTGGTAATGCCTTATCTGATGTCCAGAATGAAATAAGAGGAAAAGTAAAAGGAGAAATTTGCCTAGACCAGTAGGACTGATATCAAGGACCTGGTTTTAGTTTCATGAATTTTTATTTTCATAGTAGTCATAAGTACATTCCTTAGCTTAATTTAGGTGTCATAATTTATAAAACCTATTTTTTAATTTTCATAGAAAGGCTACTTTACAAATTGCCCATGATATGCCAATAAAATAATCAATTTCAACTATATAGTATGGTAACTTAAGTAGTGATTTTAACTACTTGTGATGAAAAATATCATTCTTTCTGATCTACTGCAAAACAGTATTTTGTAAAATATAATAATATAAATTACTATAAAAATAGTCACATACTTAGATGCTGAGACAATATCGAATAGTTATAATAGTTTTCAAATATTTATGATTAATGTCTGTATTTACCTTGTTGTAGACATGCACCAGTTGATGGACTGCTCTCTGAGTGGCATTGTATTAGAGATTAGACTTTTGTATTCAATTGCTTGGGTTCAAATTCTATCTCCACTATATTCTACTTGACTTGTAATCATGTTTAAGTTACTTAAATAGAAAAGGAAAATAATATTAGCATCTTCTTTAAAGTTTGCTGTGAGGATTTAATGAGATACAACTGACCCTTGAACAACATAAAAGTTAGGTTGCTGACCCTTGTGTAGTCAAAGACCATGGATAGCTTTCGGCTCCTCAAACACTTAATAGCCTCCTGTTAACCAGAAGCCTTATCAATAACATAGTCCAGCAGTCCCAACCTTTTTGGTACTAGGGACTAGTGCTCCTATGAGAATTTAATGTCTAATCTGAGGTGGAGCTGAGGCGGTGATGCTAGTGCTGGGGAGTGGCTGTAAATACAGATGAAGCTTACTGGCTCTCCAGCTGCTCACCTCCTGCTGTGCAGCCTGATTCCTAACAGGCCATGGACTGGTACCAGTCTGTGGCCCCCGGGGTTTGGAGACCCCTGACATGGTCAATTAACACATATCTTGTATTATATATATTATATATTGTATTATTATAATAAAATAGAGAAAAAGACATTTTATTAAGAAAATTTTAAGAGAAAATACATTTACAGTATTCATTGAAAAAAATCTGCATATAAGTTGACCTTTGTGGTTCAAATCCATGTTCTTCAAGGGTCAGCTGTTCTATATGTGAAACACTGGGAAGATGTCTAACACACATTAAGTGTGTGTTAAGTCATTATAATTATTACCTGCAGTATTACAATATACATTATGTTTTCTCATAAATATTTCATTTATTTTTCACAAAATGTCTGTGTGAGAAAGCTAAAGAAGTTGTGGTTATTCTCCATTGTACAGTTGAGAAAACTGAAGGTCAAACGTTTAAATGGTTGTACAGCTGGTAAATGATAAAGCAGGAGTTAACTTTGATGCTAGTTTTGTCTTATTCTATTCTCTCCTTCCAGGCATGTCAAAGCTACATAAAGTAGTTTTATTTATACAGAACAAAATCTTTCTGCTGCTATTTGAGCTTCTTGGTCTCATGACATAGCTTGACCGCCCCCCCCCACCCACCCAAAAAGCAACAAAAAAAAAAAAAAAAAAAAAAACCAAAAACAAGATCATCCTATCATTATCAGGATCTCTTGATGACTTCTTATTTGGTAGATTTCTTTTATAAAAAATGGTTATTGTTAACCCTGTACTCCCTTTTCCTTTTCATTGCTATTGAAGAGAAAGTTGTGTAATAATTTATGCTTTCTGCACAGAGTATTATATACCTGGTTAATGTGATGGCAGTTATATTTTAGATGTTGGAAATGTCAATTTAAAAGTAATTTCAAATACTAAGATGAAAAAAATGACCATCTCTTTTCGTGTGTTAGTGGATGGTCTGGCTTATCTTTTCTATTTGAACATGTCTAGATGACATAAAACTTTTTTTGGTTGAAGTTTGGATATTTTACTTTTACAAGTCTAAAAAAAAGTTTACTTACTCCTATGGTTAAATCATGCATATAAATTCTCAGAGAATAATAAACATAAAAAATTTATATGAGACATTAAATGTTCTAGTAATTATGATCTCTTTTTGATTAGAAGACAAAAATAAAAACAAATCTAAGATGTGTTAAAAGACTAAAATTTTCCTGTTAGAAAATTAAAAAGAGAGTTATAAAAAGCAAATACTGCTGTATTTTCTCCAGTAATGCCTTCAAAAAAACTTACATTCAGAAAAAAAAATTCAATTATATAGCAACACAAATGAGCTTAGTGTTAACACACCATTGTCCACTACTATAAATAAGGTAACAAACATCCCATTAGCTAATTTAAGAATCAAATGATAAAATGATTTTAAAAACTGTGGGGAATAAAAAAAATGCGGGTGGAGGTAAACCCAAAGCGTTCAGAATTATGTCTAAATGCTACACCGTGTATATCAAACCTCTAGGAATGAGTCTTTTAGGATAAAACACTCTCTCTTTTGTAAAATGTGTCAAGTAAAAAATTAACTCAGCCACACTAGTTTGGGAGCAACTATCATTAGATAGGCCAAATTTTGGCTCCTAGCCTTAGCAGTATTCTGGGCTGAGGTGCTATAGCAACCACGATGGAATGTAATACATGCTTGTGCCCTAGACTCTTGTTTATTGCACATAAAAAAAAAACTTTACATTGGAAAAATATAGAGAATTCCAGGCATTGCACTGTTCGTGGCCCAAAAATAAATGACCTTTACTTGGAAAGTAAAGCTGTTGCAGATCTAATAGACAGGGATTGAGAGTTCACTGCTGTGAACATGGTAGAAACTCAATTTTATTAAAGGTGAAGGGAGATTACTATAGTGGATACAATATTGCCTGCAATCTGCTTAAATATTCTCTTTGCTATACATTCTCAATAGGTGATCTAAAATTTTGAAGCTAGAATAAAAGCATGGATGTATATGAGAAATAAGAATTCTAGTGAGAAAAAAGAAATTCATGATTAATTTGAGTTCCCTCAGAAGTAGACCTGGAGGCTAGGATTAGAGAAGTAGTGGGTTATTTGGCAGGTGATCTCAGAAAACATTTTTAGGAGAGTTAAGAAATGAGGCAGAAAAGAGAAAACACAGGATAAAGAGTACATTTTTAAGTCAGTTATCACTAGGGCAAATTGGAAAGTAATCCTAAGTAGGAATGCTGGGGTCTCTATCGGACGGGTGCCTCAGAGTTAGCTTAGCCCATGAGCCAAGGAGAAACAATATCTGTATACTAAATCTATCATTAGTTGGGGAGAGGAGGAGATTACATTTTAACAATACTGAGCTGATGTGTTAGTACCTCCAGAAATTGAATGTCCAGTATGGCCTTAAAGTGGTGAGGCCTGAGGAGATACAGTTGGAGTATCTACTATAATTCATAAAACCAGATTTCTTTTGGATTTTTACGGCAAATGGTACTGCATCCTCAGGAATTTACACACAATTATACACACACATTTGACTTAGAAATTATTTTCATTTGCTTTTAAACAGATAAGAGTGCATAAAGGCAGAAAACTCTAGTGGATTGATGCACAAGATGATAAAGTAGAAAGATTAGTGCTTTGGCATTAGATAGACCAAATTTTGGATCCTAGCTTTATCAGCCAATTAAATTTGACAAGTAATTTAATGTGCTTTGTCTTTGTTTTCTTTAATGACAGAATGAGTACATAATATGCATTTTGTAGAGTTGCGATAATATAGTTCAAATGTTAACCCAATGTTTGTAATATAGTAGTACATCAATAAAGATTAGTTATGATCACCAACATCTTCTCCAGGACTACCACTACCACAACAGTTTGTAACAGTAACATCGTCATCATCATCATCATCATCATCACCACCTACATCATCTACATCATCTACATCATTTTTTCTGCTTAAAATGCTTGGAGGTTTCTTTGCAAAAAGGAGATATTCCTCTTTTGATATAATGAGAAGAAAATCATAACAATTTTAAAACTTTAAAAACATGTGAGAAAGATTCAAGACTTCTTTGAAATGAAATGTGTCATATTTTTATTGCACTTAACATTAGTTATACAGCTGCTTATGTTCAACACTTGGATAGGGACTAATTAACAGACACTAACAGCTTCAAAGAAAAGGAGTCATGTGAATACTTATTTAGAAAATATTTTATTTTAATCATCACAAAGATTTCCCAAATTACCACATATTTTATGACAATTTATTTTCTAAAATGAATCAATGGGAGTAAGACATTTGGTTACAATGCCATGTAGTAACACCACCATACAACCAGCTGCACCATCATATGTCTCCAGATAAGTATTTGACACAGTATTTCCTTTTCCTCACTTCTAAAATTGTAACATTAAAGAAAATACTAGTCATTTTCATAAAGTAACTATACCAACTGTTTATCATGGACTGAGTTTATATACATGAAGAATTTGGAAAACTTAGGCTCTCCAAAACACAATGAATTAAATATATTGTTAAATGAGGCCCATTTTTGTTTGATACCTCAGTGATTTAGATGTGAAAATCTAAAAATTGTTCTACTTCAACTGAAAAATCCAACGATCCCGATAATAATAGTTAAACTCTTCCCTGTACTGAACTTATCTAACTACATAATTTTAAACTTTCATTTTTTTTTACCATGAGGCCTGACTTGTTCATTTTAATATCATTCCTCACCCCACTCCTTGACCCAATATCTTTATTAAAATAACTAATAGGTATCTCAATATTATGTGAACAGAAATGGTAAAGTTTATTTTACATCCTCTATGCCAATGTGCTCATCCTCTAAGCAAATTTTTGGGAATCATCTTTGATTCTTCGCTTTTCCTCTTCCCTCATTTCTAATTCATCAGAAAATTCTAAAGGTTTTGCCTCCAAAATCTTTCCTGATTCTGTCTATTCCCACTGCTCTCATCTATTCCAAACCAGCATCTTTTGTTGCCGGGACAACTTAAAAACCCACTAATTGAACTTCCTGTTTCAAAGCCTACAATCCTTTTTTATCCAATCTAGAAAGACATCTTTAAAAAAAAAAATTGCATTAGATCCTGTTTCTTTTCTGCTTAAAATTTTCCAGTGGCTTCAGCTCATACTCCAAAAACATTTAAAATGCTTATCAAATATACAAGGTCCTTCATGGCCCTTTGCCTTTGGGACTCTTATTTCTAGTATTTCCCCTATTACTTTCCAGACAAGGTAGCTTTGTTTATCAGGTACATACCAAGTTTCTTCCTGACTCTGGACTTGTTTCTTGCCATCTAGAATATGTTTCTTCCAAATCTTTTTATGGTTAGCTCTATATCATTTAGTTTTGAGTTCAGATATCATTTTTTAGATGAAGTTGCTTCAGCAGCCCTATTTGATATCCCCCCAACCATCCTCTTCAGTCACTCTATTCATACCTTATTTTTTCTTTATCTCATTCACAACTCCTTGAAAGGTCTTGTCTATTTATTAGATAATTTATTGTCTATTTCATCCACTAGCATATAAGATCTAGGAAAGCAGCTGGTGACTGGAACTCCATGACTAAAAATAGAACTTCCTGTATGGGTTAACATGCTCCTCCAAGCTGTTCTTTCCTATGTAGATAAATAGTATCCCCCCATCTACTTCAGGAGACTCTGACATGCTGCCCAGACTGGTTACCTAGACACTCTGAGTTTTCCAGAACTTGTTTTCTGGTCTTAAATAAGATATTTTCCTGAAGAAAAATAGTAATAGTTGATTCTTCATAACCTCAGTTATGTTTTATTCCTAAGTAAGGGCGATTGACCTGACTACAATATGGAATGTGTCAGTCACACTGAGTCAAATATGCCCAATTACATAGCCTGAGACTTGAGGGCACTGTAGACTAGCATATACTTCTTAGCAAGAGTAGTTTTATATAATAAAATGACTTTTGAGTGTTGGCTGCCTAAGAGGGTACTACACTTTGACTAGCATCATGTTTTATATGGGTTCTTATGAAGTGGAAAAGTAAAGCAATCGTTCTGCATATAGTAACTGGCAGGATGTTGTCTAAGGCACAACCATTTGGATTTTAATAAGGATTTTTAATAAGAACTTGAATAAGACTTTTAATAAGGGTTTTAATAGGAATTCTTTTTAGTAAAAACCTGGGACTGCTTCTCTTGGTCAGATCAGGGCTCCCACAATCTGATATAGTTTAAGATTTCTGGTGTTATTCTTTGAATTATTTTTTTCTCTTTACTGTTGAATCCACCTTCCAGAGTGTACCATATCCATATATGTGACTAGCATTATAATTATTATGTGTTAAAATTGTTTAAGTTGCTGACATATTAGTATGTAATCTGTAAGGTTTCCCTTTTGTGATCAAAGAAATGGTATAAATGGAAAATCAAAGATTAGTTTGTCCAAGAATTTTTCACAAATCGACCTTCTACAAAATTTCATGAAAACTGTCCACCACTTAATGTTTAAGGGGGTAAACCAAACCATCCGTTTATCATACCATATGAGCTGCAAATACAAGGTTTAAAACCCAGCTCTCTGATCACAGTAGGTGTATTAGCTATCAGTGTTGCATAACAAATTATTTCAGAATTTAGAAATTTAAAACGAACATTTATTATCTCACAGTTACTGAGTCATTAATCCAGGAGTAGTTAAGCTGGGTGGTTATGGTTCAGTGTCTTATGAGGATACAATCAAGGAGTGGTGCCTCTATAGAAATTTTAAGACTTGACTGAAGGAAGGTTCACTTCCAAATTTACTCATGTGGACTTTGGCAAGGTTTGAAAGATCTGCTTTCAAGTTCACCCGTGTGAATCTTCTCCACAGGGCTTCCCCATGGCTTGGCAGCTGGCTTTCCCTAGAGTGAGCAACTCAAGAGAAAATGAGAGAGAGAACCAAAAATGGAATCCAAGGTCTTTTTATAACAATCTGGCGAGTGGCATTCTACTGTATTCTATTCTTTATAAGCCAATAAATCCAGCCTAGACTCAACAGAGAGGAGAAAATGTGGATCATTAGTGATCATCTCAGAGCTGCTTCAACTCTTTATAGAGGTAGGTGATTCCTATCTATAAACAGTTTGCATGTACAACAGAGTTGGTTTCTGTGTCATATTGCTGTTGCATCCCAGCCAGACAATATCATTAAGTGCTAGTGTTTATTTAATCATTCAACTTGGATGTCCCCCTCCCAGTAAGATTTCCAGCCCCTTTAGATCTCTGTATGCTATCCAAGAACACAATGAACAGTGAGAAATTTGAATTTATACTACTGCTCTGTCTCCATAATTTTCATAATTTTCCTTTTTACTCACTATCATTACTGTTAAGAGTGGCTTGTTGCTAATTTAGCAGATATGGCTTATACTCTGTCAGGTCATTTACTTTTTTGTGCATCACTTATTTTTGTTATTGTTGCCTTAGTATTTTACATACAGCCACTATTTCAAACTCAAACTTTCCTTAAGTTGTGTATATTCACTTTAACTAGATTAAATCCCATTGGGTTTTAATAAATTTTAAATAGATTTTTTATAATATTTTAATGGAATTGAATAGATTTTAATAGAATTTCTTGAACATTTCTTTAAAAAAATATCTCCTGGAGATTTTTAATGTGCTGCACAGCAATTGAATTTGGTTTTCCTTTACCATTATGTTGGGGATAGTTTAACTTTCATTTGGTGATGAATTTTCTATTTCTTTAATTTCTTATCTTCCTTTTTCTTTCTTTTTGTTTGTTTAAATTCTCGGGTTCTCTTTTTAGTAGCCTCTTGAATTAGAAGTGCATCAGAAATACAATTGTAAAACATCGGTATAGAATTTTAGATTGGAAATTTTTTTTTTCTCAGAATTTTGAAGCCTTGTCTACTAGGTTGGAAAATGTCACTATTAAAAAGTTCCACATCTTTGTATAGTATATGCTTTTGTTTTGTTTTGTTTTACCTCTTCAATGCTTTGAAATTTCATAATAATATAGGCTGATTCACCCACATGTTTTTGTTACTTGATGGGCTCTTTAAATCTGGAGCTCATGTCCTTTATTTCTATAAAATTTTCTTGATTTTTTTTATTAATGATTTCTTTTATATTTTCTATTTCCCACTTTCTATAATATATATATTTTAATGCAGTTATCACCTCCATATTTTTTTTGATTTGGGAATTAAAACCCAAACACCATTTTGGGCAAAAAAAAAAAAAAAAAAATCTTTGTTCTTGTTTTAATGGCCTCATATAGTTTATGAGCAGAAGTTAAATATCAATATTCAATCCATTATATTTATCTAGGTACACTGAATTGTTTTTTTACATTGATTTATGGACATTTCTATGTAAATTGAATTAGGGTTTTATTCAAAATATTTGATAAAATTATTGATGTGAATGTGTTCATATCTACTATCTTGCTATGTTTTTCTAATTGTATTCTCTGTCCTTTTTCTGTCCTCTTTTTGGTTAACTGCATATATTTTATTCCTTTTACTATTTCATTAATTTTTAGCTTCTTTTTTTTGCATTATTTTGTTAGTGGATTACTCTACTTATTATAATGTATACACTTAACAGTCTCCTATGAGCTAACATTATACCACCTCTTTTACAAGGTAAGAACCCTTCAGCATTATAATTATATTAATGAGCCCTCTTATCTATTGTGTTACTGTTATAGTAAATCTTGCTTTACATCTAAGCCCCTCAAAGTGTTACTATTTTTGTTTAAAGGAATTAACTTCCAAAGAATTTTAAGAGAAGAAAAAATATATACTCTTTTATTTTTACCCAAATATTCACCATTAAATTGCTTCTTAAAAATTTATATTTCTATATGGTATTTGCCTTCACTTGGAAGATTCTTTAGCATTTCTTGCAGTGCAAGTCTGTAGATGACACATTCTTTAAGATTTTACTTTTCTGTAGATATATTTATCTTTTAAGGATGTTTTCCCTTTTATATTATCTTAGGTTAATATTTTTTTCTTACAATCACTTTAAAGAAGATGTTTTCTTGTCTTCTGTCCTTCACTGTTTCTGATGCAGTCTTTTTTTTATTGTTTTTCTCTTGTAAGCAATTGCTCCCCCCAATCTTAATCAATTTTAAGACTTTTTTCCTTTTATTTGACAATTAAGTGCTTTGTTTTGTCTTGTTTTCATATTTAAACTGTTTAGAGTTCTCTGACTTTTCTGGATCTATATATTGAAAAGTTACTTTTCTACCCCATTTTATCTCTTTTTTCTTTCTGGAAGTTTAATTACGTGTGTATTAGATGGTTCAATTTTGTTCCACATGTCATTGAGTTTTTGCTCATTTGTTTTAATCCTATTTTCTCTCTATGATTTATACCCATTCTTTCTTCTGTTGTGTAATATACTATTAAATTTATCAAATAAATTTTTGATTTAATGGAGGTTTTTTTTTTGTCTATGATTTCCATTTAATTCATTTGTAGAGTTTCCATGTCTTTTAAAACTTCTGACCATCTTTACCCATTATGGTTATCTTTTCAATTGTCAAAATCTTTTATGAGGGTGATGAGCTTTGTTCTAGCAAGCAGTTTATTGCACAATTGGTTTGGGACTTTGTTAGAATGAATCTACTTTGTTTTTTACATTTGTCCTCAGGTATATACTTTGGTGTCAACTGAAAGCACAGTGTGTTTAGTAAGCCCTTCTAACTTAGCAGAACTTGAACTCTAAATACTGTCTCTCCTGTGATGGGCAGCTTTTGAAATCTCTAGTCCTTTAAGTCTTCCAACTTTTGCTTTCTGCTAGTGTTCCTGAAGTTTAATCATATGTGTGTGTATTTTAGAGACAGCAAAAGATTTGAGAGGAATTTGTATTCAGAACGCTGCTCCTTCTGTAGTTTCCTGTCTCATAGGTTTCTCCCTCTCAATTTTCCACCATTTTGGGAGCTTTGAACTCAAATATATGACTTCTCAGTCCAATAAAATTGCAGTTTTCTATTTGATCTCTGTTCCTTCTTGGGCTGCAAAAATAGCAGTGTCTTGAAAGAAAATGTCAATATTGAGTGTGGATTTTACCCAGTGTGTTTTTGTTCTTTCGCAAGTAACACCTCCTCCAGGTTCTCCTGCTTATATATAAAGAGATTTATGATACAAAATTAGTTCATGTCATTATGGAGGCTGAGAAGTCTCAAGGTTTGTAGTCATAAAGCTGGAGACCTGGTTGAGCTGATGGCGTAGTTACAGTCCAAGTCCTAAGGCCTGAGAATCAGTGGAAACAATGGTGCAAGTCTGAAGGCCAGCAGGTTCAAGACCTAGGAAGAGCAGATGTTGAATCTGAAGGCAGCTACAGACTGATGTCCCAATTCCAGGCAGTCAGGCAGGAGGAATTTGTCTTATTCAGCGTTTTTGTTCCATTCAGATCTTCAATTGATTGGATGAGGCTAACTCACATTGGGTAAGGCAATCTGCTTTACTCAATCTATAGATTAAAGTGTTAAAATCATATAGAAACACCTTTATAGCTGTACCCACAATATTGCTTGACCTAATGTCTAGGCACCTCATGGCCCAGTCAATTTAACATATAAAATTAACTATCACATTCCCATGTAGAATTGAGCTCAGGGAAAAAATAATTTCTCAGGTACCTACTTTCTACTTACATTGCTTTCTCTCAGATTTAAATTGTGTCACTATTTGAAGCTTTAAATATATTGTTACAAGGAAAATTATGGGTGAATTTTATCAGAGCAGGTATATACAACCTTTAGGCAAAGTCTTAGAGTAAGCCAGGCATTATGCTATTTATTTATATTTTACGGTTTAAGTGTCATGAAAATGAAAATAATATTGACTTAAAATTACAGAGAAATAAGACAGTTTGGTGGGCTTTAGGTTACCTTACTCAGAGCTATAGCATCATATCTCTGTGACTCTCTTGGTTTTCTCCTGCTGAGTGTGGCACCATTTTTGGGGGGATAAACTATTTTGTAGGCTTGCTATGGCTAAAGAAATACCAGACTTTATTTTCACTATCAGGAGCTTTAGTGTCTCAGAATTCTCCCCTAAATTATTCATAAATGTGCTAACAGAGTCATCTCTTAACTAATTTCTTAAATAAGATAAATACACGTAATGTTTTAGTACCTGGCATGTTAACAAATTTTATTAGCCAGTACCACTGTTCCTTTCCCTTCTAACTACTTCTACATTTCAGGTCATACTTTTTACCCTATGTTCCCAAAGCAGGGTAAAAAGTGATCTTGATATCTCTAGTCCTGTACCTGACATTTTAGTGTGATTAAAATTTACCTGTTTTCTCTGCCAGAATAATTTGTTAAGAATGGAATCTATTGATGGTAACAGTGGTGGCGATGCTGACAATCACTCACATTTGTTGAGTGAATAATAGCTTACCAAGTGTTCTCTTACCTATGATCTTATGTAACCCCTATACCAATTACAATAAAATGCATCTCTTTTGGTGGAATGAAAGGCACTTTGGAACCTGCCTATTTATGGAAATGAAGGAATTGCATAGTACCTCTATGATCAGATGTAGGCAATTGCTTATTTTACATATCCATAAAAACAGCTGTGTTTAGGACTCCAGTGAACATTGGAATCACAAAAACTACTTCAAATGTCCATGATTGCCTTGGAATCAGCTCATCTTCTGAGTAGATGCTCTGGATTAAATTTTGTTCAAGAATAGTGTGGGCTTTCCTGCACTCTATCTGAAAATCCAACCCTAAACTATCTTCTAAATTTAAGGTGAATTACCAATCATTTGTTCTTAGGTAGAAGCTAATGTGAGCTCAGGAATTTTGGATACACAAGTAAGAAAACATAGCTATATTTTTCCCAGTTAAATAAAATGTACTCATAGATACTATTTCACTTGATATTCACAATTCTGACAAACAGGAGTGGAGAGTGGAATAAATACTTGTTAAAGGCATAGTATAAGCCAGATTCTAGACATTAAAAAAATAAAATATAAATAACTGTAACTCCTATATAGTCCTCAGGACAAATGTGTGACTTATGAATTCTTCATCTAGATTTTAGAGATTAGCAAATTAAATCTCAGAGAGGTTAAGTGACTTGCTCGATAACACGAAACTAAGAACAAATGAAGATAGAATTCAATATGGGTCTTCCAACTCAAAGTACTGTTGATTTTGCATCATCACAATTGCTGCCTCTGATACTAACAATGCATGTGAGAAATAAATTTTCTCGACTTTCTCTGTTGTTTGTTTGGTATTTTAAAATAGATCAGAGAATAATTATTATCTTATTTTGTGTGTGTATGTGTGTGTGTGTAAAACCTTTTTCCATTTGCATATGCTTCTATTTGCAGATTTATAGTCTAGACGGCCAGAGCTACAAGTATTCACTGGTGAGCCATTATGATGATGTTTGCTCTTTCTCAGTAATATCACAAATGTGTGTAAGGCTTGATAGCTCCAAGTGACAGAAAAATATATTTATAGGTATAGCAGGCACTGATGTCTTTGTAATTAAACTTGCTTAAAATAAGACCAAATGCATCAACATATTTATGCTATGTTTTGTGTAGCCTCTTTTCATGTCGTTTTTTAAACATAAATGACGCCTTTAATTATGCAGAGCTATAAACTGCATTATTGATATTCTATAAACATTAACTATAACCTACTCTAATAAAGCAAAAACAAAATGTACATTCTTATTTTTTTGTAGATTCTTAGAAAGAAAAAAAGCCTGTGCTATAAAATAGACGTAGTTAAGGCATTATTTTCTTTGAGTCATTTCTATGTGTGAATATGGATGTAATTATTTATATTGTTGGGATTTTTCAGCTTTATAACTTTTGTTTAAATGTTCCTGAATTATAGTCACATATTTAAAAAATGATGTTGGAGACTCATGATCTGACTTTACTTTGTACATTTTAATTTTTTAACATGTCTTATTCCACGCAATCCACTGGTAGATTTATGAGAATATTGAAAAAATGTTGTCTTTTACATGGCATTTAATTTGGAACTCTGAAATCTATCAGTCAGATTAAATTTTTAATGTATTTAAAATAAATTTAAAGGAAGTAGCAACTTTTCAGAATCTGGTACACTAGATTACTTTTCACTAAGATTTGTATTGCTTGTATGGCCACCTGAGTCTGGCTTTGAGAGAGAAGGAGAATTATAATAATTGTCCAATTGCATGATCTTAACTTTAATTTATTATAGATGAGTCACATGAGATTTATTGCCATTAGAAAATATTATAGAAGTTCATAAAAAAAGGAATCGTAAAAGTAATGCCTACTATCTTCCAAGCATAAGAAAATTATTAGAACCAAAAAAATCAAGAAACTTTGTCTTACTTCACTCTGCTTCACCTATAGCACTTATAGCCAAAATCCCTTCCCTATTAGGATCAACTATAAAAAAATTAAAATAGTTTGAGTAAAATGATTCCTAATACTATATAACTCTGGTAGTGAACACTATATATGCCATTGGAACCATATTTATATTTTGAGCTTTACTACAGTATATTTCTGAGCATTTTTTATGGTATTGCTCTTGCAAACTTTTGATACTTAGATGGTCTAATCTTTTATTCATTCACTCACTCAACAAATGTGTAATTGGTATTTTTCCTCTAAATGAAAAATATAACTAACCAGTCATGATCCCTTCATTCCTAAAGTTTATGATCTACTTGAATAGAAAAATCATTGTAGAGAAAATCCTCAAAACAATTTATAGATGTTGTGATTCGTAGGCCAGAATTTTAAAATGACTGTTAAAATATGTTAAACAAAATACAATAAATATATAAATACATTATATATATGTACATATATGTGTGTGTGTGTGTGTGTAATATATGGAAAGTAAAAAATAAAGAACCAGACAAAAATTCTAGAAATAAAAAATAAAATATCCAAAATAGAAGTAATTCATTTGAGGTTAAAAGCAGATTGAACACTGCATGAAAATAATTGATAAACTAAAACACATCAGTAGACATTCAACTGATACATAGATATCAGAAAGATGAAAAAAATAATCAGCAAAGCCTCAATGAGTTGATAAAACACTATCAAGTTATTTAACATATATGCAATTGGAGTTCTAGAAAAAGAAGGGAGAAATAATGAGACAGAAAATATATACACAGAAAAATAATGGTTGAACATTTTCTAAATTTAATCAAAAAGTAAAAAATAAAAAAGAAATCCAACAAACCCTAACAAAAATAGATGCAAAGAAAACCATATTTTTGCCCATTATAGTGAAATGCTGAAAATCTGCGATGCCAAGTTGGCATTAAGAAAAAATAAAATTAGCCAAGAAAGAAAAAGAGGAAGGAGCAAAATATTACTGAGATGCTTCTTTGTCCATTTCAGATATAATTCTAACAATCCCCATCCTACAAAAATCAGTTAAAATAATAATGACAATAATATTAATTATTTTATACATATGTGTATATATGTATATATATGAATACAAGTGAACTATATATACATGATCAGAGTCAGATAAATAAAAGCCAAGGAGACTTATTTTATAACTATTGATGGAATTATTAAGGAAGAATTTCACTTCTTGATTTTACAATCATCTCCTTCAACCTCATTTTCTTAAAATGTTACCAATTATCTTTATGTAACACATATCTAATTACTCTTCTTATTAAGAAAAACTTCACCATGCATTACAAAGAGAATGAGATACAGGTTTAACTATAACTCAGTTTTAATCCCAGTTCTGTGATTTATAAGCAGGGTAAACTTGGATGTGTTTTGTAACCTCTCCAAACCTCAATTTCCTCAATTGAGAATAGAAGTAATAGTACCAATCACAAAGCTTGGAATAAAGAATAAATAAACTAGGTTCTTTATTCAAAGATGATGAATATGAATGTTTAAAACTGTTATAACCTTTCCTCACCCAACACCACACACATGCTATGTTATACAATTTATCTATTTTTCTCTTTATGTTAGAATGGTGAGACCACATAATTCAGTTCTACTATGTCTACAAATCATGTCATTCCTCTTACTTCCTTCTATTTAAGCAATGTTCTAACTTTATTTTGCTACAGATACCCCATCAAGTGTGTGTGTGTGTGTGTGTGTGTGTGTGTGTGATAACTTTGCACATAATAGAATTAAATGTCACTAGTTTACGAAAGTAGTCTATAAACTTGGAGATAGTATGTGTATTTATATTACATTACTTCTTGTATTAAGAATCAGTAAAATAAATTTTTATTTGAATGATTTGAAAAAGTCATTTCCCATAGCAGGCAGTATCCATTGTGTAACCCAATATCTTTTGTCATGATTCTTGGCATATACCTTGAATGTATAACAAGTTTCATGCAGGGACTCTGCTCTTGAGAGAGTGCATTAGTGTGCTAGAAACAGCCTTGAAAAGAGGATGGTTTTTAAGATTCTGCTGAAATACCTTTAACAAGCGAATAAAGGTTTGAGAGAAATAAAAAACAAACAAAAAATAATAATGTTCAAAGATGAGAAAAACAGTTTTATTTTCTTCTGCTTTGCTATGTTTTCTTTTCCTGGAAGAAACTTTCAGTTACTATTTTTTTACAAATATATTCAGTTTAATTATGTCTCACACACATGTAGCACACATACCTTCACATACATTGTTCTATTTTATTCTTAGGTTAAAAAAACTGAGTGTTATATATTCTTATTTCCATTTTTCTAAATCTCAAATCTCAGTTTTGTCACCTCTAAAATGAAATAATTAACATCCATCTATAGCACTGTGTGTATTAAATAAAATAAAAGTGCTTAGCACATGAGATTTCAGCAAATATTGTGCTTTGTTTTAGAAAAAAAAATATTTTAAAATATTCTGCCTATTCAGTAAGCATGGTAATTCTCTGTTTCAAGTCTAGATGCAATTCTTCCTTCTCAGTCATTTTCTTTGCTTTCAGTGGGAACAAGAAAGAAAATTTAAGGATAAAACAATTCCAAAGTCTCCCATATGTAAGAAAGCAAGACTTTGAAATTACCTCATGGGACTCCAGAGATCAGAAGTAAATGTGAAGATAAACAAAGGAAGCTCAGAAAAAAAAATAAGAAACAGAAGCTATGGAGAAAGAACTATAATGACAGACCATGGAAATCGGGACAAAAAAGACAATTTATGATTGAAGCACACTGAATAATTCTGGTTTTGTTTTTCTCCTAAGGCTACAAATAATTTGTCCTAAAGGAAAAATGTATGACTTTCCTTGTTCAAGCAGTAGAGAACCAGAGGAATAAATTGTTAGTTGAAGTAGAGACTTTACTGGGCTCTATTTGTGAAATGTTTTAATTAGAAGTAATCTGGTTACAGAAATGATTCAGTCTGACTTTATTATTATTATTATTAATTATTATTATTATTATTATTATTATTATTGCACTAAAACAGCCTATGGTAGGAAAATATCATGCACTTTTTTTTTTTTAATTGCTTAATTTTTTTTTGGTAGAAGCAATTACAAATGACCAAAAACATAATATTTTATTTTACTAGCTATCAAGAAATACCAATTAAACTGCTATTTAACCATTTTTCTACATATCGGAGTGACAAAAATTATAAGAAATGATAATGCTAGCATTAATGAAGAACAGGGAATACAAGCACTTTTAAAAACTGCTGTTGAGAGTATGCAGAGGGACTGAGGAAAGATGAATCAAAACCTTTGGTAGAACGTGGCAATATTTACCTAGGTACAGTCTGTTCTTCTAGGAATTTATCTTAAGTAAATAAATTATTGCATTACCACAATAAAACAGTAAGAAATCATAAAATAATATTGCATAAGGATATCCAATGAATAAAAAATATTTATAATATAATTCCATGTTTAAAAATGGTTCTGTTTTGTAATGCCTTTATGTACATGCATTTCATGTTAATATCACTTGATAAAGATCATAATGAATCAAATGATAAAGGCCTATCTTTTTAAATGGTAGAATTATTTGTAATTTTTTTTTTATTTTTTCTGACTTCCATCCTCTGCCAAAGCTTTCTACTATAAAAATGAGCAAATTTTATAATCATTAAAACACTGTAGTTTTCATAGACTTCATTTTTTCTCTTTAACCTAATCTTCACATACTCTAAATAGACTTTTATTACTTTTAACATGTTTTATGTAGATAATTTCTGCAGATTTGGAATTTCTATTTTACATCTGAAAACAGAGGACTATGGATGAGTTGGATGTGCTAAGAACAACACAAATAAATTTTTTTTTCCCATAAACTAAGAACCCATGGCTTATATTTTAGTTATTCAAATAAGGAAGTGATTGTTCACTGGGAAAAAATGCTATCAATTTTTGAAGAAGTTTTTAGGTCTTGAAGCCTTTAATGAGGACCGTGGAAAGAAGCACAAAAAAAGTGGAACAAGAGCCTGCAGTGTGTCAATGAAAAGGCAAGGGATGCAAAGCGACAACATAATGAAATGTGACGAGCCTCTGCAATGGCATGTCAAGCCTGTACAATTCAAAGAAAGAAGTTTGCCTAAAACCATGGGGAAAGCATGGTTCCAGTTAGTTACATGTAAGGGACCCTCAATGTTTAAAAAAAAAAAAAAAGTTTATTAACAAAATACTTTCACTATGGGAAAATCTTCCTGTGACATATATTACCGGTAGAAAAATGGTTTGTATTGCAATTCTATAAATGAAGTAGACGTCCCCCCCCCCCGCCCCGCTACAGACTGCATGCCAATAACAAAGTTTTAAAGCACAAGAAGACTCCATTATTTTTGTATTTTCAGTGCCTTCATTCAAACGTTCTTTCAGTCTGTTAACTACACCTGTTTACTGTTCTGTTTTTCTTCAAGCACACAAAATCCTGGAAATTTTACTTTTCTGATTATTTAACTTAGATCACATTATTTTTAAGTCTAACACCCATGCCAATTTCAGTATTAGTCCCTCAGGTTTCTGTTTGTTTGTTTTTGCTTTACCATTTAAAAAACTATATGATGATTGACGTTATACTTTTTTTTTTTCAATTGCACGTTCATGTTAAGGCTTCTTTTTCAGTTGTTTTACAAGAAAATGCCAGGACTCCATCAAATGATGAATAGATATATATTTTCCTCATTCCTCTTACTATCTATATTCATGGAAACATTCATTGAAATGTTTTCCAAAATTTAACACTTTGTTGAAACTTAAAGTTAATGACTTTTTAAATTCACTGTAAATTTTCTACAGACATTTATAACATGATCTCTGGTTACTAAAGCAAATACTGCATATTTTCAAAAATCCAAATGAGAATTACCCATGTTTAAGTTTTAGGAAACATCTTTTTATTTCCGATTTTTTAAATGTGGTCTTAAAATTTATGTAACAGACCACAAGGACCATGTTTCTTAAGACTAGTACCTACATTAAATACTCAGAAGTAAGCAGGTAATGCTATGCAGATGTCGTCATGGTAAATACTCATGATAACATACTTGAAAATGGCCAGAACTCAAGTTTAGATCTAGCCCAGCCAGACTCAAATTATTGGCTGTTATTTTTCTTTATTTTAGTCTTAATGAATAAATATTTTCAGATCTGATACAATAATATTTGAATTCTGTTAAAACCACAATTTTCTTCTATTTCATACCTACCACAAATGATATGGAGACAAAAATAAGAGGTTGTGCTTCCCTCAAGGTCTCCATTTAGTGCATTAACATGGTTTAGGTTATTTTCCTCACAGTTTCAAGTTGGTCTGCTAGAGACATCTTATTAAAGCAGTCTGGAACTGTTTCCTTACAGAGAAGGTATTTTCTCTTTAAATGATTTTGCATCCAGTTATTCACTGGAAAAATAGAATGAAATACTAACTAAATGCAGGGTTACCTTTAATTCATGACAGACCTTCTCTTGTTCAGAAAAAGCATATTTTTAAAAAATCACTACATTTGAAAGCCACTGAAGTTCTCTTTTCCTGAAACTTTTATAGCTGAAATGGAATCCCTGGACTTGTGTTTGTGCTTCACTAATACCCTCAGGTGAAAGGCAATGTAAAATCTCATTATGTCTATTGTTAAAAATTGATACTTTATGCTAGCTTAAAACTCCTATTTGGAGTTATCAGCTAAAAGGTTCCCTGAAGACTTTAAATGCAAATAATATTAATCCCAGAAGAATAAATCTAGGTTTGTGTCCAAATTCTGGATTGAAAATTTTAAAACTCCTGGAATCTTTTCCCAGCTTTTTATTACACAGAAGATAGGCTAGTGTTCCAATTTCTTACAGACTTTGTATCCTTAAAATCACTTAATTGGCAAGGGCCTCAGTTGCTTTGACTCTTAAATGAGATTTATATACCCTTATACATTGCAAGACATATAGCAGATTACTGATTTACTGCTTTGAATTGCTTGCTGTTTTATCTAGCCTATGAAATATAATAGGATAGGAATAATATAGTATAATATAATGTAATTTCTTCTTAGTATCTGATAAAGTACCAAGCACACAGTAGGTACTCAGCAAAAGTTTGGTGTTATTGATGGTGTTCTGTCTCTTACTCTTACCTTGAATTCAGAGAGCAGAGTTAGAGTTGACATGCATTAACCTGCCTTATCTGAAATGAATGCTTTCTTTTGCCTTTAGTGATAGCATGCTGTTAACAGCATGCTCTGTTACCTAATATAATAATATCTGAAGTTTAATCACCAAAAGTAGCTACTTTAGAATACACTTAGAGGAATGACCTGATTAATGGGGCTTATTCCCAAAGCAGACACTTATGCCTTCAACACATTCTAAAATGTGGAACCTGAGTTTAGATGAGCAACAAGCATTAGAATATAAATCCCATTCTGTTATTCATTTTGTTCAATTACCTATGAAAAGAGCCTTAATCTGTGATTGTTTATGACAAAGCACATTATAATATGTTTATGTCCTTCAACTTGAGCTCATGTAGTAGTCAGTCACTTTGTCCTGGGCAATCAGTTCTTGTGAAAAGCAGTTGAAATATTTCCTTTCACATAAATGCAAAAGTCCTTCCAGAGAATCCCCTCTGGGAAAGTGTACAATAATATCAGAACATGGGCTGGCTTGAAGTCACAAATGTTGACAGTTTCTGCCTTTAGGGACAAAGAGACAGTGGAGACTTTCTGACAAATGCTGTACTTAACTTACTTCCCCCTTATCTGTTCACAGAACAAGTGTCACACAAGGGATTACAAAGTCAATGGTGATTTCCCTATTTAAATACTCTAGGTATTGGGCTGAGTTCCAAGATGGGAGAAACCAATCACCTACTAAGGCTTCATGACCTGTCAGACCCAGAGCAGCTCAACCTTTTAGTAAAACTAGTACATAGCCTGAAGGCTTTGGTTTTCAGCACAGAATAAAACTGATGTGTTTAAAAAACAACAAGCAGGCAAGACTGCTGAAAGGTCCCAGGAAGAAGACATTTCTTCAGATAAAAGTTTGTTAGTAATAATTTTAAAATATATTGTAGAAAGTTACTTTGTTCTGTTTGGTTTTCTATAGAAAGATAAAAACAAATGTGATAAAGTAGAATGCATGACTCAACAGATTCCTCTAATTAACATTCCTGGTGACCCAAACATTCAGGTTAGTTAGTTCCTTTCCCTTGGTCCATTGCTAATAAAAATGTGTACTTGAATAAAAACATAAGTAAGGATGGAGAAGTTTGTTGTTGACAGAAAGCCAGCAAATAATATCGTGGTTTTGCTAAAGCACCAAATTCAACTGAGTAAATTTGGAGATTTAATTGACTTTATTAAGCAGTTTATGAATCAGGTAGCATCCCACCTAGCAACTATAAGAAAGATTGCAGAGGTTGAATAGAATGAAAGATTTTATAGAAGGAAGAGTGGGGCAAGAGAGCTATTAGCAAATAAAAAGAAAGGGTTATATTTAGGTCAGGACATGTTTTTTGGGAGGGAAGGGAATGGCCAGGGTTTTTTATCATGAAAATTGCCTCTTCTTTCTATGGGGGGCCCTTGTGATGGATTGCCTCATTAGTGTTGACCAGAAAATTTTAGGCTGATTGATTAAGATTATATTTCTGGAAGAGATTGAAATAGCAATTAGATACTAAATCTAGGTTTGTTATCATGGGCTTTAGAACCAGGGACACCATTTTGGGCCTGTGGTGTATTCTTTAATAATTTCAGTTAGATGGCCTGCAATTTCACAGGCTTTTAAACATTACAGGGATAAAGACTCTTCTTTTTAATAAAACACATTTATTCTGAAAAACTTATGTTATACAAATTTTCCTGAGAAAAATTAGATGGAATTATGGTAATTTACACTTCTTCCCCAAGTGTATTTGGAAATGCATCAGATTTAGAAGCTAAGGAAATACTTACCATATGTTGGAGGGGGAGGGATGAAGTGAAACTGGATGTTTTTCATATGTGAATATAGTTTTGCTTGAGTTCATGAAAAACATGGAAGAGCCAGTACATTTGTATACTTCACTTAAAATAGCTTTTTGTTTTACGTAAACTTGCTTTTAAACTTATACTGTGCAGTTGTACAAAATTTTACATGTTATGATACAAAACTAATGTGTATATATATTCCTCTATAAGAATGAACACTTGAAAAACTGCAGATGAGGCTGGACTTTCAATACATGTAACTCATTAGACTCAAACAAATAATGATTTAAAAAAAAATTTGTTTTTTTTTTGGAAAGACAGGTGCAATGCAAACCCCAAAGCACTCTAGGTAGAATGCTATAGTCACAAGATGACTACATCTTTGATTTCTGCCCATGTGGGGTCTCCTGCAGAGGTGAAGGTCTTGATAATATGAATGTTCACATAGCTAATTTACAGAACCTTGGTGTGGAACTCTTTAATTCAAGAACCCCGAGGAGATACCAGCTTCCCTGGTGAAAAAGCCATAAAATGACTGTTTACTTAAATGAGTTAATCTCTAGCTCTTTAAAAGTATCTACGAGATTCTCATTGTGAAGTCTATGCCTTCTTAAAGGTATTGGCTCTTTCACAAAACAAAAATCCTCTCATTCGGAGTTTGGTGCCTAATAGTTCCAGAGCATTACACTTTTAATTACCTTTATTTAAATAACAAGCAATTTTATTAAATAGTTAAAGGCACAGCTTCTCAAATGCTTTCCCAGTCCTAAACCTCTTCTTATTCCAATGAATTAGCTTGAGACATGTAACTTGGATGAAAATATTTCAGTCTGTAAACTCCTTGCTAATGGTTAAACACACTGCCCATTTGATGCCTAGCTTGACACTCAGATAAGACATTATCTTACTTCATTATCACAAAGCTCACCTATTTTATCAGATGAGTTGAGCTTCAGTAATTCAGACAATGATTAGCTGAAGAGCAAAATAGCCCCCAGCAATTAAGAAGCATATTTAAAAGCACTTTAGACCAAATGTACCTCATGCAAGATTTTTTCTTCATTCTCTTAGAGCATTTTCCAGACTCAGTCTTATAATTGAAAGAAAATTTAATCCTGCATTAACCATATAATCATTTTGCAAGCTAGGTACTGGAACTCTTCTTTATTAAAGTGGGTTAGTCCAGAATTTGTGGATTAATGATTTCAGACCCTATTTAAAATCTTGTAGACTTAGCATACCTCACAAAGTCTTTATTTTCATGCTTATTATCTCACTGGAATACTAATTCTTGGTATTTAGCATTTTTCTTCTAAAAGCTCAAAGTGTTATAAGAATTCTAACAAAAGAGCGAAAATTGTCTTATAAGGTAAAGGGAATATATTGAACAATAAGATATTGTAGAGACAAATCTGTAGATATTAAGCTGGCTTCCTAACTGTGAAATAAATCAAGTTCTCCTAAAGCGGCAAGGTTAAGGGAACACAAAATTAATTTATTTAAGATCATGTTTATTTCAATAATAAGCACAACAGAATTTTATTTTATATAGTTTATTGTAGGAAAGTGAATGAAATAATAGTTATGATAACATATTTGAATAGTTATTGCATTTTTAAAGTATCGTTTGAATGTCTAGCTAATTAAAATTTTTTAGTAAATTTCTAAGGTATTATATTAGTCGATGTTTTGCATATTTGTGCATATCTAAGTGTTAGAAATCTAAGGAAAATTACTATCTTAAAGAAAAAAAAAGAACCTAGTGGCTCATGAAACAAACAAAATAACTGGCTTCAAGCATTTCAATTCAGGAATTTAAAATGATGTTCTCTCTTTCCCTCAATTCTGTTCCCCTCTACTAACCTTTATTCTCAAAAAGGCTCACTCCAAGCAACGGCAAGATGGCCACTAGCAAACTAAAGTCAAGTTTTTCTCTTTGTTCTCAATCTCAGGAAAAAGTGTTTGTTTCTGCTTAACTCCAAAAAAAATTCTAAGAGAATATTAATTAGTCTATCCTGCTTCGAATGTCTATTTCTACAGCAATTGCTGATACTAATCTTGATTGGCCAGGCCAAGTCAAGTGTCTACCTTAACAGAACTACATCAATTTACACTAATGAGTTTTCTGTGCACAGGCAATGACAAGAGTGAGGTAGGAGTTGGGGAAATTTCAGTCCTGGTTCTTTAAAAAAGCTCCAGGGCTGGTATTTTACAAATCCTCTTTTATAGATGAAGAACCTGAGAGAGAAAAACACCTTGATTTGTGTTTTTTAAAACTCCTAAAAATCAGATTTAGTAATTTTAATTTGTGAGTTACATTACTGAAAGAGCATCCATCTGTCTCATTTTACCAATGAGAAAACTAAGGCCTCCTAGGAGATGTAAAGTTTAAAAGTTATGAAACCAAACAAGACCATAGTTTTTTGGTGTCCAGTTGTGTCCACTTTCTAACATTTCAGACAGTCAATTATATTTCTCTTTTTGAGAATTAATAATCCATGTTTATATAAGTGCTAGCTTTATATTTGCTCAAATATGTTATTAGATAGCCATACTCTCTACCATTATTGTGGTAAATATAGTTTGCCATTTTATAAAGGACTAAAGATCTGGCCCAAAAGTCTGAGATAATTTTTTTCTGAACTGATATTCTAAATACAATTTTTTTTTTACGATCAGTGATTAAAACATAAGACATTTAAATGCTGAATTACTGGTGATAGTCTTAAATGCTCTTTTGAGAAGTGAATTACATTGGAAGAGAAATTGAAGCATTTTTATTTTGCAGTAGAAAATATCTAATAGCAAATATCTATTAATATTGTGACATTTTTCCAGAGGCCTTTCTTCTCTGGGCAAAGCACCATCTCTGAAATCCTGCCACCTACCAGGAATCTGTCTATACCAAGAGGGAGCTTAACACAAGGACTTACAACTTAATGCTGGTATAAACCTTTTTCTTTATTTCTGATTAGGTCTGCTTTTAAAACCATTCATTTGTACCTCTCTTTTGTCCCAGATCATGGCCTTACTCATGTGAAAAGACCCTCCTGTCTAAGAAGCACTTCCTGCTCAGAAAAGGGCCTGGGTAGAACCTAACCTTCATTCAGAGCTGAGAGCTACAGTGATTTAGGAAGAGGTGTCTGGTCATAGCTGAGAATATTATTTTCTAGGTTTAGTATCCTAAGTACATCTCCTTGATAACTAAGCCAAATTCCTGACAAATTGGAAAAGAGAAGGGCAACTGTTAAATTTAATGTAAAAACATTTTATTTTGGCAGTTGTAAGAAGAGTCCTGCGGAGACCTGCCTTTGTTGGGAAAATTCTTTGATGTGTCTTTGGGAGCAGATAGATAAGAGGAGGCAAGAGAAGAAATGGAGAGGTGTGTGTAGCTATGAATATAGAAGAAAAATCAAGGTTTCCTACATAATCTAGAAAATTAGCATTGTAGAATGCTCCGTGTTGTTATGTGTGTGTGTGTGTGTGTGTGTGTGTGTGTGTGTGCGTGTGTGTCTGTGCGTGCGCAGAGAGGTGGATGGGCTGTGAAAAAGGCATGTGCAGAATCAAGAAGGATACAGAAGAACACGGCTGAGAAGTAAAACCCAGAAAACTGCAGAAATTTTTAGCAAGTGCGGAGGCTTCTCACAGGTGGTAAAGCTGGATCTTAGACCCAAAGTAGCAAGCTCTCTAAGAAGATTCTATATTTCCCACTTCATAATTCTCTGATGGTTTCAGGGGGCCTATGTTTTTAGCGTGAGTGTCATTTTGGCCCATGCACTTACAGTCTGAACATCTGTAATATTCTACCCCACAAGTTATTAACCATACATGAAAGAAAATTTTGTAAAGTTTTTAAATCTATCGGACTGTCTCTCACTGTAAGTAACAAAACCTGAAACAAAGTCTTTTAAAGAGTAGGTCATTTACTAGCTCATGTAAGAAGAAATCAGGTGGGCAGGGTTTTGTGTTTGTTGACCTAGCAACTCAAGAACCTTCTTAGATTTTTATTTTCATTCTAATTCTCATTTCTTCAAATATTTAAGATGGTTACAGAAAGAAATAGGGGCTCTATGTTTTCTCATTCACAACCATGCAGAGGAGAGAAAAGCTTTTCTATTCACTCTGAAAAGCAAAAAAGAACTTCTCAAGGGCTTCTCAAAACCTTTCTGTGTAGCTTAGTGGCCAGATTCGGTCATGTCTACTAAAACAATCTCTGGCAAGTAAGTTGGGATTAAACAAGGACCAATTAAACCCACGACTGGATCTGGGGTCAATTTTTCCAAATGCAGGCTTGTTACTTGATAGGGAGAATTAATGCAGGCATACTATATCAGCTACTGGATATTATGCAAGCTCACAGAGAAAACTGTGGTAGCCACTGCTGTCTACCTGAGAAATTTCCAAATAACTACTGATTTCAATTACTAAGACAAATATGAACAACTGACCATAAACCTGCTTGTCTTTAAAATTCTAAATACTCTAAAGAGTCTTAGTTACAGTAAGACTGAGAAAATAATTCTGAAATATTGTTAGAGATATTAAATGAATTAACAATTTTTTGAGTTCTATGAAGATATTTTCCTAGGTATGTCTGATTATTTCTTTGCACCTTGAAAAAATAAAAAGCTTTTCTGAATTGCTCATCCATGAAAATGACAAAGCTCAAATATGAAACCTTGATGTAAACAAGGACATCAGAAATGTTATTGCATATATCACATTTCCTGTAGAAAAGTGGTCCTTAATGTAAAGAGAAATCAAAGTAAACATTCCCCCCCTCCTCTATTTGAATTAGCACTGCTTTTGTAAGAGAAATGTCAGGAAGAATAATGTAGATTATTCTGAATATTTTCACAGACCAAAGAGGAAATTTACTCAACTAAAGTGCTAGGTAATGATTTGATATCCAACAGAGAACACTCTCTCCGATGATTGTTGGCTGCACCCATGTGTTGTGGGTTTGTTTATTTTTTAATTGCTCTTATAGTTGTTCCAGAGTCTGAGAAGTCACATTCCATTGAGCTGGCTGGCATTGCTAGTTTTAATTTATGCACGACTCTGTTCATTTTTTTTCTCCTGCAGTTCTCAAAGAATTTTATGGGCTATTACTGAGTGACTAAAATGGGTGCAGATTTTGCAAGCCTCTGCCAGAAGATGTTTATTACTCTCATCATTCATGGGAAAATCATGTTCTAGCAGGTTAAGGCAGTACGCAAAACATGTCACATGTGTGAATTGGCCATTTCACACTGCTCTTACAATATTGTCACTAATAATAAAACCAAGGGGGGAGTCCATGGGGAGGGGAACAAGCTACATATTATTTGGTCATGAAATTTTGATATGTGGTCTTCGTTAGAACCAGAGATGCAAAGTGCAGCTTGTGTTGTAAGCTTTTCACAGAGGAGGCCTAAGGCAGTTGCTTTATTTTACAGGTTCCCACTTCTGAGGTATGGTATTCATGTCTAGATTGTAATATCGTTATAAGTTTCTTGATGATTCCATCTCTGTACTTGTTTTGTTAATTTTGGAAAAAAAAAAAACACCACAACTTTTCACATAGCATCTAACACTGTAGTGATAAGGAAAGCAAAACACACTTAAGATGATATTTCAAATTACAGCATGTCACTAGCTATATAAAACTTTCCACAAATTTGTCCATAGTAATTTACCCACCTGGAATCCTTACCTTTCTAGAAACATGGTTTGTTTTTGTTTTTGTTTTTTTTTTTAGGTGGGGGTGGCTGTTTTGAGGGCTTGTAGACAGAGCTCAAAATTATAAATTTAGAAACAAATTCAGCTGAATATCTCTAGGATCTCTACTTTTGGACTATTGCACTCTTGCCCCTATTTCTTTTTTTTTTAATCCAATGTTTCATTGCCATTTCTTTTTTGATTTTTCAGAGTAATTCACATGATGTAGCCCTTTTTATATATCTTCAGGAACACTTCATTTTTATATTTAATTACTATATGCAACTTATTAATTGCAAAAATTTTATATGGAGACTAATACGTTTAATATGATCCCACAAAGTTCAAGCTTTATTTGAAACTACAAGATTCATGTCATTCATGTAAATTTGTAGTATATACTGGGCACTTCTCTGTACCAGCACATGTACATTAACAGGCATCCTTTGCATTTCAAAGCAGGGCATATAAACAGTACCTCTCTCCTCTCAAGTTCTTCAAATCACGGGAAGAAAAGAAGTGATAGTTGGGGCTGGGATACCATTTTTATTATTTAAAAATATCTAAGTTAAAAGAAAATCCTTAGAATGAGAGTCAAATGAACTTTCTAAATCTCAAGCAGTTTGGACCAAAAGACTTCAACTGTAACAGTAAACTTGTCCTTTGAAATACTAGAGTAAGCTTCTTTCTAAAAAGAAAATAGTACAGACAGAAAACTATGGGACTTAGATATGTCCTCCTCATTAAAACCAGTAGTGATGAACTGATTCTTCTCTGTAACACTTTCACATGATTTTGGATATATGTGTGGTCATTGTATGGACTAATCATCTGAAAACTACAGCCACTCTTAGTCTTATCTTTATTTATTTTGTTTTCCATAGGAGTTATTGTCTTCATTGTTTTAATATTTTAAATAAATCATTCAGGTATTGTTAACATGTATTTCAAATAGAGTGTTTCAGAGAACATATTATACTAAAAATTACTCATTATCTGAAATTCAAATTTAACCTGGTGACACATATTTTTATTTGTTGAATGTGGCAACTCTAATTTCAAGAGATTTTATTTTTGTTGAAAAATGTTAGAAATCATCATATCTAGCTATAGTTATAAATTTCCAAATGTTTTCTCTCCAAGTTTTACACTTCCCAGTTGTTTAAAAAACATGGACTTGGATGTTAGGGATACTTATTTTCCCCCAGCTCCAGGGATAATTTCTCATAACCCTTTTAAGGTAACCCTGTGCCACTTAACATAATGCATGATTCAGATATTTAACGTCTTCTCAACCAGTGTATAAATTTTTTTTCAATAAAGATTTTTTCTGGAATAGATATATGATCTATTCAAAATTCAAGAATTCTGCTATAGGCATCTTGGAAAGAGGATTTTTAGAGTTCTCAGAGAGCTACCTGTAGCCAGCTTGTATGTCATTCAAAAAGATGTAGTGTAAAGGTATGTAGCCTATAACTCTCACTCGTTTTAATGCCTCGTTTTAATGCCATTAGGGAAGTCAACGTTGGGACAACTCTTATACTGTGGAACATAGGAAACCAAAATTAAATTGGATCTTTGATGGTGAAAATGATTATCTAAATTAAGCCAAATAAAATCTACTCTTCTTTTGGAACTTTCAGTTATGTTAGCTAGTCAGTCATATATATTCTCTACCCTTTATTAAGTCAAGTTGGGCTTTAGTCATTGTTGTTATTTTTGAAGACTTTTTAATAGCAGTTTTAAGTTCCATTGAAAAAATGAGAGAAATATACAGAGATTTTCCATATATCTTTGCCCCCAAAGATGCATATCCTCCTCCATTATCAGCATCACTCATCAGGATGGTACATTTGCTACAATTAATGAACCTACATTAACACATAATCACCCAAGGTCCTTAGAGTTCACCCTTAGTTTTGTGCATACTATGGATTCAAACAAATGTATAGTGACATGTAGCCATCATTATAATGTTATACAAAGTACTCCACTGCCCAAAACTTCTTCTGTGCTCTGCCTGTATGCATAGTTTTGTTTTTTCAAGAATATCCTATGTCGTAGTTTTATGTTTTACATTTATTTCTGTTATCTATTTTGAGTTAATTTTTGTGAAGAGCATAAAGTCTGTGTCTAAATTCATTTTTTTGGCATATGTTCTAGCAGTATTTATTGAAAAGATAGTCTCTGTTCCATTTCATTGCCTTTATCCCTTTGTCAATGATTAGTTGACTATATTTACGTGGGTCCTCTTTCTGGGATCTCTATTCTGTTTTATTGATCTATTTGTCTATTCTTTGGTCAATATCTACTACCTTAATTATTATAGATTTATAGTAAGTCTTAAAGTTAGTGTCATTGTCCTCCAACATTGTTCTTCTTCTTCAATATTATGTTAGCTCTTCTGGGTCTTTTACCTCTCCATATAAATTTTAGAAATGGTTTGTTAATATCCACTAATAACTTGCTGGGATTTTCATGGGAATTGTATTAAATTTATAGATAAAGTTTGGAAATACTGACATTTTGACAATGTTGAGTCTTCTTAGTCCTTCATAGAATATTTCTACATTTATTTACCTCTTTTTGATTTCATGCATCAGAACTTTATAGCTTTTTAAATATAGATGTACATATTTCATAGCTTTATCATGAAATATTTAACTTCTGGGGTGTTAATGTAAATAGTATTATCATTTTAATTTCTAATTCCACTTATTCATTGCTATTCTACAGGAAAGAGAATGACTTTTGTATATTAATCTTGTATCTTATACTGTTATAATCACTTGTTAGTGCCAGAATGTTTTCTTTTTTGTCAATTATTTCTGATTTTCTACAGGATGATTTTCATTAATGAACAATGGCAATTATATGTCTTTCTTTCCAATTTGTATACATTTTAATTTTTTTCCTAGTTTATTAACCTAAAACTTTCAGTATAATATTGAAAAAGAGTGAATAAGTGTATCCTTGTCTGTACCTCATCTTAATGGGAAAGCTTTAGGTTTCTCATCAAGTATGATGTTAACTGTAGGTTTTTTGTAGACAGTTTTTATCAAGTTGAGAAAATTCCCATCTATTCTAAGTTTACTGAAAATTTTTATTGTGAATGAGTTTTGGATTTTGTCAAATGTCTTCTCTTCATCTATTGATAATTGTGTGATTTTATTTTTTAGTCTGTTGATATCATGTATTACATTAATTGATTTTCATATGTTGAACCAGTCTTTCATGCCTGGGGTAAATCTCACTTAGTCGTTGTGTATAAGTCTTGTTGGATTTAATTTCCCAATATTTTGACAATTTTTGCATGTGTTCATGAGATATATTGTTCTGCAGTTTTCTTATAATGTCTTTGTATAGTTTTGATATTATATTAATATTATATTATTTTGATATTATCTTGGTTGCTTCCAAGTTTTGGCAATTATGAATAAAGCTGTTATAAACACCTGGGGGCATACATTTTCAACCTCTTTGGTAAATTTAAGGGGCACAAGTGCTGGATGTTATGGTAAAATTATGTCTATGAAGAAATAACTCTTATAGGACTGACTTGCATTTCCATTTTAAAAACCTAAAATACTGAAAAAATATATAAAAGCATATTTTTATACATTGAAATGCAGAAAAATATTGACCTGGAATATTCAGTAGAAGCCAAATGAATGTGTGAGCTCTCTGATTACTATAGCTTTTTATCTGGAGACATTAGACATGTTAAAAACAGTAGCATAAGGAAGCATTCAGGAAAGGGAGTAAACAATTGCATGTTTTATATACATGTGGTGTGGTATAATATTGGTTGGAGGTAGAATTAATAACTTAAAGATAGATATTTTAAACTCTAGAGCAACCACACACATACATGCGCGCGCACGCACGCGCGCACGCACACACACACACACACACACACACACAAATCTAATTTATAAGCCACTAGTGGAGATAAAATGACATCATAAAAAAATACTGAATTAAAAGAAAAAGAGAAAAAGTTAAGGAAAAAAAATTGTATAGAAAATTTATCTATTCAAATGCATTAATAATCACATTAAAATTAGTCTAAATGCTCCAAATAAAAGGAAGATATTTTCAGACTAGATAAAAAAAGTAAGACCCAAGTATGTTCTTATTCAAAGAACCCACTTTAAATAAGAGGAGTTTACTATAACCAATGGGATAATTATATTATACGGACACTAAGTATAAGACGTTGGAATGACTCTATTAACACTTAAATAGACTACCATGCAAGGAAAATTATCAGAAATAATACCTAAATTTCATAGTAATAAAAGTTTAATCAAAGAGTAAAAATTTTTATTAGATACCTAAATATGTATGTACATATCCAGTAACAGAGCCTCAAAGTAGATGAAGCAAATATTGATAGATCTGAAAGAATAGACATTTCCATAATTATAGTTGCATAATTATATCTCAGAAATTTATAGAACAAACAGACTAAAAAAAATCAGTAAAGATAAGAATGCCTTGAAAAATACTGTCAACCAAACCTATTATGACTGATAGATCTATATAAAGTACTCTACCTAAGAATAGAAGAACAGAATTATTTTTAAGTGCACATAAAACATCCTCCAAGTAGATCATAGACTATTAAAATAGTGTCAAGAAACAGATTAAAATAATACAAAACACATTCTCTGAATACACTAGATATCAAAACTAAAAATACGTTTAGAAAATCAACCAATATTTTGAAACCAAACAAAATCTTTGTAAAAGATTTTATAAAATTAATTGGAACTAAATAAAATTGAAAACACAATTTATTAAGATGTGTTGGAGCAGATAAAGCTTAATATTTCTTCAGAGAAAAATTTGTTGCTTAAAACAATTATATTAGAAATGAGGACATATTTAGAATTAATGGGAAAATAGCCAAAATAATTTTCAAGAAAAAAATTATATTGCCTCATTTCAATACTTACTAAAAAGCTATAGTAATCAAGATGCTAGAGTAATCAAAACACTACATTTTCAGTATTAGGAGAAACATATAGAACAATGAACAGAATAAAGAGTCTAGAAATAGACAAATGCAATCATAATAAGTATATTTTTAAGAACTATTTTAAAAACTGCAAAAGAAAATATTATAATTATTTAATGGGGAGAGAATAATGTTTTCAACAAAAAGATAGCCCTGTGAAACAAGTGAACTATAACCTTCACTTCATAACATTCACAAAAATGAATTCAGAAATCTACAATAGGATAAAAGTTGCTGTAACTTTATTTGGGTAAATGTTTCTTAGGTAGAATGCCAACAAACAAACAAACAATAAATAGAGAGCTGGTCAATCTGACCTCACCAAATACCTTCATTAAATAAGTGAAAAGACAGCCCACAGACCAGGTAAACATTTTTGTATTACATGTTTCTGACAAAGGACTTTAGATCCAGAATTTAAAAATATTTTTTACAAGTCAAGAAGAAAAATAGATTAAAAAAATAGGTAATAGTTTTAAATAGATATTTGAAAAATGAAATAATAAGATATTGCTATATTCCATTAGAATGGTTAAAATTAAAAAAATAGTAAAAATACCATAGTTGACAAGGATGTGGAACAGCTGGAAATTTCATATATTACTGATAGAAATGTAAAAGTGAATAACCACTTTGGCAATCAGTTTTGCAATTTCTTACCATAAAACTCATTCTACTCCTAAGTATTTACCTAAGAGTGATGAATTGCCTTGACATGAATTCTCATAGAAGTTTTATTCTCAACAGGCAAACAACTGTAAACAATCAAAGTGAATGAAATAAAGTGTAATAGATCCATATAATGGAATGCTGTTTAGCAATAAAAAAAAAAAAAAAACTGCATTGTGATACCCCAAGAACATGGATGAATATAAAAAGCGTTATGGTGAGCTAAAAAAGTTGTGCAGTGTGATTTCATATACAAACAATTCTAGGTCAGAGAAAATTAATCTATAGTAACATAAAGTATATCAATGATATGTGGAGTAAGAAGTAGGGAGATTAAATGACAGCAAAGGAGTTCAAGAGACGTTTTAGGGCAATAGAATGTTCTATATCTTAATTGTGATGATAATTATCCTAGTGTAGTCAAAGCTTATCTTTTGTTTAAGTAAATTATACAAAAATTGTAGCCCCTCCAAAAAAAACCCCACCTGATTAAAGAAGCATGTATCATTTAAACTCATACAGAAATAAAAAATACTGTGTGATTAGGGGCTAGTTCTTTTTCTCTAGACATTTTCATTTTCGTCTGTGTTAAATGAAGGGGAGTAGAACAAGAAAAACTTTGACTCATCACATTACACATTTCTAAGAAAAATCTTAAAAGTTTTCCCCCCAAGGAGGAAGCTTGACACAGAAGACAGAAGATTATCTTGGATCTAGGCAAACTAGAATAAATATTATGTTTTACATACTTACTAGTTTGCAGAGCAGGAATTAAACCCCTCATGGTTATAATTTCTTCATCAACAAAATTAGGATAAAATGCTATACTTTATAGAATGGTTGTAGAAAAACAAAAGATTAGAAATTTATGAGTGTCTTGACCTTCGCCTTACACCAGAGAAAATTTCAAGACTAAACTCAAAATAAAAAGAAATAGAATTTTTCCAGAGATCATATGTGTACCCTTATCAACTAAATCCTCCAGGGAGGACATTTGAGTTTCTATAAAAGATCCCGTCTTCTACTAACTGCCTTTGCAGATGCTCTGAGCACAGCACCTGTCATGCTGTTGAGGTGAGAAGACAAGCATTAAGAAATGGCGCGACAGTGGGAATAAGGTAGGCCATCCTAGGGGAGCCTTCACTCTGCACTGGATTCTCATACTGAGTACCCTTAGACAGCTGAACATACAAATCTTTTCTTACTCTTTGATTCAACTAAAAGACCCCTAAGTGAACTTTAAAAGTTATTTAGTGCACTTTCTTGGGTATCTGAAATGTATAGTTGAATTTGGGGTGTTCTGGAAAATTACATTTTAAAAAGTCCTACTTTGATTTTGCTTTGGTTATGTTTCTTTCAAAATATAAAATAAATAAAATAAAATAAAATAAAATAAAATAAAATAATAAAATAAAATAAAATAAAAAATAGAATAGAATAGAATAAATTAAAATAAATCCATCCCTAGCTACTTGTGTTTACCAAAACCCTGAAGCCAAAGTAGAATGATTTAGTGTCTTAGGAGCCTACGTTACATAGCTTCGTAGGAAGCAAAATGCAACATCTTCTTAAACATAGACTATCTCCTTCACAGGCAAAGACTCAAGGTTTTACCAAATCATGGGCAACAAATAGTTTAAATGAAACTAAAATGACATACTAAACCAGATCAGAAAAATGTAGATACCTCTGAACTCAACCACCACCTACAGACATAGAACATTTCACTACCAATGCATCAACCAACCACTGCTGATGGGGTAGTTTAAATAACTCCTATAGGGCCAATTATAAAGGGTAAATGTGAGATAAGCTTTTATTAATGCTTCCCTTCATCACAAAAACAATTTCCCACTGTCATCTGAGCTTTTTATGATAGCCCACTACCAGCACAAGCCATTTTAGTTTACCTCTGACTGTGCGCCAAACAGAAAACAAATCAAATAATTAAAATGCTAAAAAAATTACCATTTCAAAATGGCTCAATTCTTTAAAATATTTATAAGAACCCATTTTTCTGAAGAAGACAAAATGTGAAGGAGGAAGAGAGCAATGACTTTCTTCTATTCACAAAATGAGCCAGGGCATTCTAAATATTTTCTAAGAATGTTAAAGGGTCTGCTCGCATTGCTACTGAACCTGCTGTTGCCTATCTTCATCTTTCCAACTTTAGGTAATATCTCTAGTTATAATATTGGATCCCAGTGCTTTTAGGACTAAAATGCGTTTTGACTGATTTAAAAAAATTCATACTGGTCGATCATGCAGAGAAGTGAAAATTATCCCCATTTAGACATAAGAGGACTGTGACAGAAATAGGGTTAATCTTTTCCTCTGAGTAGGTAGCTTCCACACCTGTCAATCATCAAGGTCAGGCTTGCCAGGAACCTAGGAGTGAATGGGCCTGGGCGCAGCTGTAGCAAATTAGTGTATCCTGAGGAGGTCCGGCATAAAAGATGTGAACTCTCGCATATGTCTCTATGGGGTTTTGACTGATCCAAAAACTATGTTGCTGTGGGGAATCAAGAGTGGTACGTGCCTTAGAGACTTCTACCACACACAGCCTTCCTTTAATAATGTGTAATATATAAAATTGTATGTATGACTAAATTTGTGTGTATATCTATGTATGTTTAATAAGGCCTTTTGTAATTATAGCAGAGTATTGACATTTATTCATAATTTTCAAACTATAAGAAATGAATTGGGAAAGAATATAATGATAAAAAAGGTCTTACGGCTATCTCCATTACCAGATATTAAAACCACATAATTATTGATTAAACAATATGTAATGCTTTTTATCAATGCCCTTTCTTAAGAGTATATAGGTGTCATAATACAGCAATCATGTATGTAGATGTTTTAAATGAATGATTTGGAATAAAAATACTCGCAAAATTGTGACAATATCTTGATATCTGTAAAAGTCAATTTCTTTGTTAGTTGAACACTAAATTCTGATTTGGGTTTGTTTTCTTATTTTTTTTTAAGTGTGAAAAATAGAGAGTTATGTCATAATTGAGTCTCTTTCATTCTTGCAGGAGTATAAGGTGTTCTAGGCCTTTGAACCCTGCCCATTTGCAGCTTTGCGTATAGCATATAAAAGGAGTGAAACTATAGGAAGGGTAAAAAGGTTATACAGTGAAAAAGATATAAAAGATGAAGGAAACATGGAGAGATGCTTAAATAGTACTTTACATTCCTGTACTCATTCAGTTTCTCTGGTGGTATATGAGGCTGATATTTCAAGCAATAGAATAAAAACATTGCAGAATGCTGTGCATTCTCCTCGCACTAAGCAGGAATTAAAAGTTGGGACAGAGGGACCCATCTTAGTGAATCCACAAAGCCAGCACATATTCTCTGCAGAGGAGCAAAAAAAGTGAATACATCTAATTGCTTGTGATAGTTAGGCCCAGTGACTCCAGTTTAATTACAGTCTACCACCAAATCCAAATTAGTATAAAAAAAGTACAACTCTAAAGAGTAAAGTAAAATGACATTTTGGCTGAGCCAAGGTTCCACAATCCCACAGGGTCATGATTTAATGTTTCACATCCTGTAAGCATCATTAATAGCAAAGACACAATGAAATCAATTTTGAAAGAGATTTTCTCCCAGGGTTCTCTATTTAGATCTGAAAATGTGAAGTTTTTGAAGGAGAAGAGGGCAATTGACGAAGTAGCATCTCATTTGGCCCAGCACAGTCATTCAAAGCAGTTAAAAAAAAACCAAAACCAAAAACGAAAACAAACAAACAAAAAACTATCTGAACTGCTATTTGAAAACTTAGAGAACTTGCAGAGATCATTGATTTAGAGACTTTCCAATTCATCAAAATACCCCAAGCATCTTAAGAAAAAGATGCTTTAATTACAGTGGCTATTATTGAACATTGCAGAACCTACTTCTTAAGGACCTGCAGAGTCTGCAGAGTCCTGCTGTGCAGAACTTGCTCTACAATGGAGATGGCTAGCTGGGTCTTAACTGACTCAGCAAGGTCAAACTGACCTGCGGAATAGAAAGTCCATGCCCTTTCTTTATTCACTTTTCATTTACACTGACCCATGATTTCCTCTCAATTCTGTCCTCAACTTTTCTTTAAGGATGGAGGAAGTGCTTAAGAAGAGTGAGGTACCTTGCTTCTTCACCAAGACTGCAAAATTGTAGTATACACGTTTTAGTACATGTATACTACAATTTTGTGTGATGTGTGCATTTTCAGTCACCTTAAGAGGTTCATTGGAGAGCAATTATTTCGTATGTGATTGTGGGAAGGCAATGACTTGAAAGAATTTTTTCATTATTACCAGTTGAGTTCAGTATAAACCATTGATCTAAGTATGCTCTACTTATATCATTTTTCCTCTTGAGGACATTCCCATTTTAGTACTATGAAATCTTAATTGAACAAAAGAAATGGATCTCTAAATTAGAATTTTGATTTTAAAATTAGTTTAATCTTACACATTGTTTAAAATTAAAAATTGTCCATACTAAACTTATTTGATGGACTATGAATGGTCTTAAATTAATGGTAACCAAAGGGTATTTGTGATAATTCCCTCCAGAACAAAACAGATGTCAACACATATCAACAATTTAATTATGTAAGGATGATCATGCTGCTACATATTGAAAGTATAGACGTATTCACTCTCTAGAAGTTATCACAGGTGTGATATTATCCCTTCTGGTATAGGGATAGAGTCAGCAATGATAGATCAGGCTCCTGTTTCTCTGCTCAATGCTGTCATTAGAACTGGTTTTAAGAGAAACTAGGTATTACTAGTGTAGGGTTTGTGGTTGAACTTGACATATGCTAAACTCATATATGCAAAAGTAACTTTTTAAAATCAATAACTATTTTCATATTTTCCTCAGACATATATTCTCTTTAATTGTGGCAGTAGGAGCTAGGATAAATGAAATTTTAAATATGCCATTTAAAAGTAACATCTCTTCATTTTAAAGTCATTCCTTTCATATTAACTTTGCCCTATTATCTTTCTTCTAGCCAAGATGCTGCCTGGGCATAGCATGAGGTGTCAGAAAAACTCAAATTTGAATAGTGGCCTTCACTAGGATGTTTCTTCCCCACTTGATTATTATTCATCCTGCTGTCATCTAGTTTTGATATCTGTGGCTGATGAAAGTTATGTTTATGTTTTGTTTTCTCTGCACTGTAGTGCTTAGATGTCTCTTTCCTTCCACAAAAGACCCCACTTCTCTGATATGGTCCCTCCTTAGCCTTTCCTGCCACTGCTCCTCTACTGAATCTCAGCCATAATGATAATTGGATCCCTCCCTTAGGAACTTATCCTTAAAGAGTCAATAGTTTATTTATCTGTTAGAATTTGAAAGAGGTTTCATGATGGTGACCAAATTATTTAATTCATTTGAGATAAAATTTTTCATTGTATACTGTCCACCAGATATTGTATTGGGTAGTGCAGATTAAAAAAAAAAAAGCTAACATAAAAAAGATTACAATTTGTCTATTTATTTTTTTCATCATCTTCATTAGCCTACACTACTGCAACCACTGTTTAATTTTCTCTGATTTTGTCCTTTTCCAGGTCATACTATTTACTACTAAATAGGTCATTTCCCTGTCTTTTGATGGTTTCCCATTTTACTTGGCTTAAAGCTCACCATACTTACTGTGCTTTACAAAGTCCTTCATGATATAAACTTAGTCCAAGACCCTCTTAATGTATTTAGTCCAGTGGTAAGAGCCATGAGCTCGAGTCACCTAATTTGGCTTTGAATCTTGATTCCACCTTTAACTGACTGTGTAAACTTGAACAAACTGCATATACCTTTTCTACCTTTGTTTCTCCATCTATATAATGAAAAGAACAATTATATCTGTGCAATACGCTGTTGAAAAGTACATAAGACAATTTCTATAAAGTGCAGAGAAAAGTACTTGGAACATAGTGCACACTCAATAAATTAGTCTATGATCACATGTTTAATTTTGAGCCTTTCCAATTTTTACTCCTTACCCCTGGTTTGCTTCTGTGATACTGAACAAACCAAATCTATGAATGTGATGGCCTTTTCCCTGTAATGCCCTTTTTGACACCCCCCACTTCTGTCCTGCTGTGTCCTATGTCACTACTCTAACTTCATGTCCCTGTCAAGAATTATGAAGGATCTGAGATTTTAGTCTGTTTATGATTTAGTAAGTTAGCCTTCCAGAGTTTCATGAATACTGACAGAAGACACAAAATTCCTAGGTTAGGAACACAGGCCTTTATTACTCATAGTAACACTAGCAGAGTTTTAGTATTTGCTCTGATTATCTGAGCTCAATCCCCACAGAGTGAGGCAAAGAGGGTCAAGTGACACTTGTACATGCAGTGGGTTACCTTACAGGAAAGCAACTCTGGGCTTAGAGAAGCTAACTTTTATAATGGTCAGTAAGCATGTCTGCCTTTTGCTGCTAAGACACTATATATTCCAAAGCTATAAGAAAATCTGCCCTTTGCTCTAGAATGAAACACTCTATCTTCCAAGGCTATTCATTGTGCAAACACTGGGGGAATGACACTTGAGTACAAAGGCAGTCAGTGCCTCTGCTTGCAAGTAGAAATGCAAGTGTCCTGAAACAATGGTATCCTAATGGTTTCAACTAGAATTCTATTCCATTTTTCTTGAAGACAAGGCTATTGACCCATGTAGACTACAAACTCTTTAAAAACATATTATCATATTTCTCACAACTTATCCCAATGCCTAGTATTGTTCCTTGTACATAGTATGCACTCAAAAAAGGTTTTGAATAAATTAGAGTCTAGTGTAAATGACATTATGTTTATTCCTATCATTACAATAACCAGGAAAATCAAATTTAAAAGTACATCTCATTCATATGAACAACAACATAAATACTTCAGCAGTGTGCACACTTCATGAAAGATGTGCATAGAGTATATATAGAAATCTTCAAAATAATTTTAGTGAAATAAAGATTTTGATGCATGATGCTATATGCATAATGATGTAAGTAGCACGAATTTTGAATTGAAATAAGAAAACCCGGATTTTATTTGCATCTTTGCAACTTAAGCTACATGCTTTCAGAAAAAAATGAGTCTTCATAACTTTTATGCATTTATTCAACAATGATTTAATGATGTCCTAACAGGTGCCAGGCTCTTTTTTAATAGTGATTGTCTCTATTAAACAATGCTCATTATTAAGGATGTCTCTTTAGAGCAAACCTAGAACAGAAAAATAAAAGCAATTGTTACTTCTAAGCTCACTAAACGTATAGAAAAAATGTTTGTGTCTTCATAATTACGTATTTAATATATATGATATAAACTATTATATAGTATATTAACAGTATTTTATTCATATAATTCAATATTACTTTACTTTTGTAAAGAAGGAATAATTTACAATATAATAATCTGTATTTGTTCTCAAAACAAAACAAGGCAGGTAGTTAGAAAACTGAAAAATGATATGTTCAAATTATTTCAATAAATGCCATAGCTGTACATACTGTTTTGTCCCCACTATGGATACAGCTTCCCCCCTCCCCGAAAAAAAAATGTGGCTAATAAATTATTTTACATCGCATAACTAAATGATAATGTGCAGTACTGGTAAAATAACCAGGAAACCAGGCCTCTGGACAAAATAGTCTCATTATCACTCCCAATAAAATTGCACTTTAGTATTCTGCAAGACTGCTATGACTGCCAAAGATCATTGGGTAGTGTTTACAAATAGTTAACCAGCCTTCTTCACAGCTGTTCAAAATTGAGGGCTATTGAACACTTATACAGAGTAAAGTCTTATGAGCACAGATGAGCAGGAAGAGCAGTGGTATACAAAATGCATAACAAATAAGAATTTTAATTCATGTCATCATGAAAACAATAAGACATGAAGAAAGAGAGGACAGAGGACATGGGTGCCCAGAATTACAGATTTAACTCAGATCAACAATGCCTGTCAGACTTAACGAAGATTGTTTATAAACACAAAGTTGGCATATTTTAGAGCTGGATATAAGAAATAAATACTCAAGTTCTAGATTTGTCGTGTGGCTAATGTTCAGAGATAGTTTTAATTTAATCATTGCTTAGACAATGGGGAATCTAGGCCACTAGGCATTTAGATACTTGTATAATTAAAGTTTCTCTGGAATATTTTGTATGCCATGTTTGATAAGATGTTTAATATTCTCCTAAGATTTGGTTAATCAATTTATATTTCATGCAAAATACACAGACCCAAATCCTCAGGTTATAACATTTTTCTCTTTAATCTATTGTAAAAAACAAGCAAACAAAAAAACAAAACAAACAACAAAAAACAACAAGTGGTGAAATCTATCATTATTCTGTGATTTTAGAATTAAATCCAACCTCCTTGACAGAGAGAAGTCTTACTCAAAGGTAAAAACATCATAAGTAGTAGCTCAGGTTTTCTGTACCTTAGTCTGAAGTTAGAGGTACCATTCAGCACTTCTTCAGAATGAGATAATTCAATACATAAAAAACCAAAGTGTAAGATTCTAGGAAATTAAATATATTAATGTATGTGGTGTAAAATGCCCCAGCCTGGAAATGCTACTTCTGAAAATTGGTGGGCCTTGATATTTCAAAACTGTTATTTCCTTTTTATACTCTCTTTTAATGACAGTGGCAATCCACATTGAAGATTTAGCTAGATGACATAAAACACTGGAATTCATCTAGATCTTTGTTTTCAGACTTGTGATTTAGAATTTTGCTTCTCTTCCTGATAAGTAAACAAGTTTGTTTCAAAATGTAAAATTACATTATTTATTTATTTTATTTGTTTATGTGTTTTGATTAAAGACTTTCAATATAGTGACATAAAATCTTAATTTTAGAGTTTCAAGTAAGTATATTTTATTCAAATATTAGCTTTATTTTGAAGGAATTTTTTCCTCAGTCACCGCACTTATTTTTTAATTTCACTAATGTAAATGATAAGAATTAATAGAATATTTTTATAATTGATTTTATTTAATTTTTATAATCCAGAAAAAAAATCAATGGACAACTCTAATTTTCAGGTAAGCCTTAATAAGCATGTAAAGTGTCACATTATTACTACTTTGTATTCTTTTTTATAATATAAATTGATTGTAAAGTTAACTTTAACCTCCTTAATATGCTGAATTCATATAATACCATCCAACGGGGTCCCTCTTTAATATCCTACATATTGTCACCATTTTAATACCTTGAGAGCCTGGTTTCAGGAAGACACTACTTGCCTTTATACTTCTTGCAGAACAAAGTCTAAATATATAAGAAATCTTTTAAAAATGTTTATGCTTTCATCTCACATATTATAGTTCTTGCTCTTCTCCAGAATAAACATTTTAATCTACACAGGCAAGTTACTTTACTAACTCCTAATAGATTATTTGTGTACTCAATATTTATGAGCACAGAGGAGCAGCATAGTTTTGTATAACTTAACAAGTATAACAGAACTATGCAAAATAAATAAAATAACAGTTAAATGGATATTAAAATATTACTTATCATTAATATAGTATAATATTAAGTATACTACTTATTAAATGCAAGTTATTTAATAGACATTGTAGGAGATGCTTGAAGATAATATAATCACAGCTTTAAAAAAAATTTAATGTTCAGTGAGAATGTTAACCACATTAGAACCTTAAATACACATAATAAAATGTAGTTGAATTAATACCTTAATTTTATTGTGTTTCTCTAGTGGTATAACTTTTTTTCTTCCTACCCTCTACTTCCAACCCTGGTTGTACAGTATTACCTATATGATAATAACACTAATAAAAAGAAAACTGAAGTAGCTGTACTAATTTTATAAAATGCAGACTTCAGAACAAGAATTATCATAGCACTGCATAATGAAAAAGGGTCTCCAAGAAAATATAACAACCCCAAATGTATATGAACCTAACAACAGAACATCAAAATATATGAGGCAAAGACCAATAGAACTGCAAGGAGAAATAGGCAAATCCACCATTGAAAGCTGTAATGCTTCTGTCAGTAATTGATAAGGAGATAAAAATATCAATAAACAGACAAAAAATTAAGTAAAGATATAGATGACAAGAATAGCTCTATCAACTTGATCTAATGAGTACTCTATCCAACAACAGCAGAATACACAGTTTTTGAAGCTCACATGAAACATTTACTAAGATAGAGTATGTTGGCAACCATAAAACACATTTTAACAAATTAAAGAATATAAATCATATGGAGTATGTTCTAATATGAGAAAATTAAACTAGCAATTAATAACAGATATATTGATGGGAAATACCCAAATATTTATAAATTAAAGAACATAGTTCTCAATAACATATGGGTCAAAAAAAAAAAAACCTCAAAAGAAACTTAAAAAAATATATTTTGAACTAAGTGATAATAAGAGTACAGCTTATCAAAATGCATGGAATATAGTGAAGATAATATAATCAAATATGATTTATATTTTAAGTGCAAACATTGGAATGTATTTAGAAAAAATGAACATCTCAAATCAATAACTGAAATCTCCATCTTAATAAAAAAGAATTAAGTACAATTTAAGCATAATTTAAATGACAGAAGAAAAATAATTCAACTTGCAGCATAAACATGTGAAATAAAAAAGAAAACAGTAAAAATAATCAACAAAACCAAAAACTAATTTTTAACAATATCAATAAAATTGATAAGCCCCTAGCTTGACCAATGAACAAAAACAAAAGAGAAAGACATGCAAATTACCTACATAAGAAATAAAAAAGGAATCAGCACTATTGGCCCCACAGACATTAAAAGTAGAATGGAGGAATATTATGAACAACATTATGTCCAAAATTTGATAATTTAGACAAAATGTTTAAATTCTTTAAAAGATAAAAGCTATAAAGTCCACACACAAAAATTAGATAACCCAATCAGTCCTATGTCTACTAAATAATTAAATCAATAATTAATACTTTCCTAGAAGAAAAAGCAGTAGTCTTAGAAGTTTTCATAGGTGCATTCTACTGCACATTTAAAGTATAACTAATACCATTTCTCCAAAATTTCTTCTAAAAACTAAAAGCTGTAGATTATACCTCTTAACTTATTTTATGAGTCTAGCATGATAATAATACCAAAACCACATAAAAAAACATATAAGAAATTACAATAAAAAAATTACAGAATAATATCTCTCATGAACATAGACATAAAGATTTAAAAAAATATATTAGAAAATAAAATCCAGTAAAGAACTACACACCACAGAAGTGAGATTTATTCTAAGTGCAAAGCTGGTCTAACATTCAAAAATCAGTTAATCGACAGAAAAAAGAAGAAAAATCCTATTTTCTATCAATTATCCCATAAATATCTATGAAAACTTATTTGCATTTATAATAAAAACTCTCAGCAAACTAGAAATAGAGAGAACTTTCTTATCTTGATTTTTTAAAGAAGTATAAAAGCCTATAGCTAACATCATACTTAACCGTGAAAAATAGACTTTTTCTGCTTAAGATAAGAAACAAGGCAAGGATATTTTCTATTACTACTCCTACTCAACATGGTTCTAGAAGTGCTAGCTAATGCAATAAGACAAGAAAAGAAAGTAAAAGACATACATATTTGAAAGGAAAAAGTAAAACCATCTTATCTTTCAGATAACAGATTACCTATGTAAAAAATACCTATCATTTTGAAAACAAATTCCTGGTTTTAATAAAGAAATATAGTAAGAATATAAGGATATATGCACAATGCAATTTCTTTCTTGTATACCAGTAGTAAACCATTAGAACTTAAATTTTTAAAAGCTTCACTTACAATAGTGCAAAAATATAAAATCCTTAGGAATAAATGTAACTAAATTTGTACAATAACTTTATTCATAAAAATACAATACTGATTAAATAAGTTTTCAAATGTATGAATAAATATTTTCTGTGGGGAGATATTTCATATCTCATGGATTCAAAAGTTCAATATTGCTAAAATGTCAAATGTTCTTTAGGTTCAACACAGTCCCAAACAAAATCCCAGCAAGATATTTTGTAGATATTAACAAACTGATCTTAAAATTTATTAAATAATCAAAATACCTAGAATAGCTAACAAAATACTAAAGAACAAAGTTGGGAGACTATTATTACCCAATTTCAAAATGTACTTTTAAGTTATAGTACTTAACACAGTGAAGTATTGGTGAAAGAATACCCAAATGGATCAATGAAACAGAATAGAGATTCCAAATATAGACCCTCATAAAGACAAATAAATTTTGACAAAGGTGCAAAGGAAATTTAATGAAGAGGAAATTATTTTTTTTAATATATGGTGCTGGAAGAGTTGGTCAAAAAATAAAAAATAAATAAAAAGAAAAAGAACCTAGAAGAAGTAGACAGAAATCTTATACACTCTGATAAATGAACACTAAAAGAATCACAGACCTAAGTGTAAAACTTAAGAAGAAAAGGGGAGAAAATTCATGTCACCTCAGTCTTGGTAATGAGTTTTTAAATATTCATTACAAAGCATGATGCGTGAGGAAAAAAGTAATAAGTTGGACTTTATTAAAATTAAAAGCTTCTGCTCTACAAAAGTTACTATTAAGAAAATGCAAAGACCAGTCACAGACTGGAAAAGAATATTTGCAAAACATATATTTGATAAAGGATTTGTATTCAAAATATTCAAAAAATCTCAAACATTAGAAATAAAAAAAATAAAACACCCAGTTGAGAAATAAACCAAAGGTCTGGAAGTACAGCTTACCAAAGAAGACATCCAGATGGCCAATAAGCATATAAAAATAGGCTTGACTTCATTTGTCACTAGAAGAATAGGGAGGAATATGTAAAGCACAGAGGATTTTTACGGTGGTGAAACAATTCTGTTTGATACTGTAATGATAAATATAAAACATTAAGAACTTGTCAAAACTCACAGAACTGTATAGCATAAAACCTACAACTTACTGTATGCAAATTTAAAAAATTGAAAGATTGAATATTTCTAAGATTTAGTACATACTGTGACAGAAAGTATAAATGTGTTACAAATATTTAAAGTAACCTCACTGAATGGGTTAGGAGAATAAAAATTGCTGACATAAGTAATTTTAGAAATGAGTTCAGTCTGTAAGACTGAAGTCAAAGAGAAATATAATCTATTATTTAAAATTGTTTCAAACAGGGTTTAGGTTAACAATTCTTAAACCACTATACATGTATATAAGAATTTAAGAAGTGGATGAAGAATAATGAGAGTCATAGTTCTCACTGTTGGAATGACAGGTTTCAAATAAGCAATGGGAAAAGGTTGGATTAATCCATATGGTAATTGATTGAAGTTCAAGCTATCGGTGTAAACTAATATTTAGTTGAATATAGATACAAATAGTTACATTTGGAAATATTTATAGATATGTGTATGCACATGATTTGGTTTGCACAAATATATTTTCTAGTTCTGTTAGCTTAAAGAGCCTGGAAGCAGTAAAAACTCAGTAACAGCAAGCACACCAAGTTCCCAGATCTTGGTTTCTAATATCATTCTCAATAAAAAGAACCAGAAATTCTTGGAGAAATGGCTTAATCTAGGACTTGGGCAGAAAACATAAGATTTGCCTGTAGCATTTTGTAGTGCCTGAAAATAAAAAAAAAGTACAAACAGGCACATACACACACACACTGATAGGGACACAAGAGCCGACTAAATGAGGTCCCAATGATCTAAACCAAAAAAACAATATATAAACAACAAAGAAAGTAATGTTGGATTATAAGTAAAATAATAAAATGAATACCCATGAATACTGTCTTGGACAGAATATGTGCACTCTCAAAATTCATGTTAAAGCCCTACCTTTCAATGTGATGGTATTCAGAGATGGGACTTTGAAAGATAATTAGGATTAGATTATGGTGGGGCCCCAGTCAGATAAAAATGTGTGCCCCTATGAAGAGATACCAGATGAGCGCTGTCTCTCTCTTTCTGTGTTCACACAAAGAAGAGATCATGAGAACACATAGTATAATGGTGGACATCTATAAGCCAAGAGAAGTAGTCTCATAATGAAACCTCCCTTTCGGGCACCTGAGCAAGTACATATTGATTCAAATAAATGGCTGAAAAAAAATAAATAAATGGAAAATAGAAAATCTCCCATGAAAAAGAATTATAAATAATTTACGTAAATACTTCCCTTCAAAAAGTCAGAGCATAATTCTTCACTCCTTAAATATAGACTCCACATATTGACTTCCTTGTAAAGTACGAGATGGGGGAAGATAGTTACTTTACTGGAAAAACCTGACATGCACTACCTCAGCCAGGTGTTCAAGATCAATATCAATGGTGTAGTGACATTGATATTAGGTTATCAACAGATTATATATAGGTTATCAACATTAAATGTGTAAATATTCATATAATAATAGCGGGCACAAATTCATATGTGAATCAATAATTTAAAACTTAAAATTTATGTCGGGCAATTAGAATTACTATATTTAATTTTAATTTCCACAACAATAAATTTAAAGCTATTCAAAGAAATTACCTTTTAGAGAGGAAGGAGGTGTGAGCCACACAAAAGTTTGAATTGCAGCGAAGGAAATCCATTCAAGAAACTATTATTCAAAACTATTGTTAATTGTTTGGCTTCTAGATTTGCTTATATCCTCAGCTCTTTCATTATTTTAACATCTATGCTAAAAATAATTCTCAATTACTATAAAATTACTAACAGGTAAAAAGCTAGAGAAGGGACAATCAAGTTTGTGAGAAACTTGAAAATAATGATGCTCTTCTGAAGAAAAGCTCTTTTTAAGGATTTTATTTTTCATTTTCTTTCTTATGAATCTGTAAAGTTTTTATTAGAATTTATATCATGTCAAAAGCGAAAAATAAAATTGAATAGCTATTTCTTCTACCTCATAACTTTCATGAGTAAAAAATCCATCTTTCTTGCTAAAGAAAGAGATGCTAACTTCATAATTCTTTATTTTTCTGTATGAGATTATTCTCAGAGAAGACTATAGAGTTGGACTATAATGTAAAAAACTAGGATAAAGTCTTTAATTATTTTGATATGCAATGAAAAGAATTATTTATTCAAGTTTTATCACCCAGTGCTTGAAAAACACAAAGTATTTTCAGGTGTACCTTTGATAAATATTAGTTAAAAATAATCTCCCTTTGTATGTTAAGTTTTCATTCTTATTCCAAATGAATATAAACTATTCAGAACACTTATCATATTATCTTGGCTGTAGATCTGGCGATAAAGTATACTAAAAAGTATTTGGAGCTGGCTGTTGATATGTAGTACTAGACTACTATAAATGAGCATGTAAATAACACTATTTAGATGGAAAATATATTTCATGAGCCAATTGATTTGAATCATTTAAGTATCTTACACTGTGCCTTCTTCTTGGTAATTATATCAATTGGATTGGAGAATCCTTTATCAGGGTGCCAATTAAATGAATTCTATACTATCTGAGACTTAAACAAGTGTAAATCAGACAGACCTAACAACTTCTATGTTTAAGGGTACTTTAGTTGACTCTTGATTAGGTAACACGACAATAATTTAACTAGTGTGTCTTACTCCATGTACTAGGGTTATAGCTAGCTGAGAATGTAACTATATTCATTCAGTTTGCTCAGCTTGAAATTCAGTTTGAATCTCAAAGTAAAAAACTTTAACCAAAAATATTGACTTAAAATCTTACTTTTAATATTGTTTAAAAACTGATTTCTATGAACATTTCCTTTTAGTTAATGGACGAATTTAAAGGTTAATTAATTTAATGATTCTTGGGTTGGTGGACATGTAATTATGGTGATTAGAAATGTGTGATTTTTTTTCCAGTGACACATTTTTCAGAAGATGAAGAACACTGGATTAAAAATTAAGTAACATTCAATAACAATGGAAAGAAACTTTTAAAATTCTTATAATAAAAGAGTTAAAGAAGTCTCTAACTTTTTTAAATTTTAAAAGTGAATGTTTCTAATAAAGAAAAGAGATGTTATTTAAGCAACTATTTTAATCACTCTGTGAAGAGAAGGATAAAAAGTTGTTATACCAAGTTACTCTTTGAGTAGCTCTATCTAGTCAACCTTTCAATATTGGATAGAGATGTCATAAAGTACATAGCCTTTAATAATTCATTTTCCCATTTTTTTGTAAAACTGATAATTACAACATTATAATTACATAATAATAAAAAGAGACATGAACAGTCTGAGACAGAACAATTTTGCTGGGTATTCTCCAAGTCATTTATCTGTCGCCAGTATCTATATACACAAATATTTTCACTAAGTCACATGGAATGTTGATGTAGGTAAAAAAAAATTGCTCTAGTTGTTTTAGGTGAAGAATGGATTTGGGTGTTAAACATACTCCAAATAGCTCTTTTTACAACCATGTAGATTAATGCTATGGGTGTCAATGTGTTTTTGTTTGTTTGTTTGTTTGTTTGTTTTTTACTGAGAATACTCTATATTGCCATAATATATTCTGATAGTATAGAGAAGCTCTTATACATTTATACAATACAATACGGTAGCATTCACAGGTTGGGGATAGGTGAGAAAAAATTAAAGTCTTAATTGAATTTGAAGAGACATATATGATGAGGAAATATGAAAGATAACCTCTGTGTAGATGAGTGGTACACTAATTGACAACACATGTTCTATAGGTTGAGTTGGGAGAGCTTAACATGTATTATAATAATTTATAAAATATATTAAAAAAAACATAGCACAAGAGCCAAAATAATCAAATAAGTAATCTCAAATCTTGAAGTTAAGTTGCCATTTAATCAATTCTAAATTATATACAGGCAAATTAGTTTATTTGCAAAAGTCAGAGAGAACCTATTATGCTTAATTACAGTCCTTATAAACATTTCTTTCTGTATCTATTTATTCTTATAAGTTGTACCACCAAGAAAACCCTTAGAAATCAATATACTTAATATCCATAAGTAGAAAGACTTAAGTTAGTTTAATATATACTTGAGGATCTACTGTGTGCAAAATATTGTCCTGAGGACTTGATAAAGTATAAATATGAATGTGAAGTACTTCCTACTCGTATCAGTTTAAAACTCAATAAATAGGATAGAAATGTTCACATGTGAATTAATTATATGATAGAATAAGATGAGTACCAAAGTACAAAATGGTGCAGGAGACTTTATCAGAAGTAGTAACAGTCTTAGGTTATTATGAGGGGTCAAGAAATTATCTAAAAGGAAATAAGCTCTGCTTATTCATCCATTTATTCATATCCAAGAGTAGAAAAATTTGGAAGATGATACAGAAAAAGCATATGGTTCAAACTTGTTGAAATGTAGTGCAAAAGGTAGAAAGGTTGGGAAAAAGGCAGATGGGGGTTGTTAAATTGGAGGACCTTGAATACTGGGTTGAGAAACACTGGCCATAAAAAGTGACATTTCCTCTTCCATCACAGAATAGATTATAGTAGACAGTTTTATGAGAGATTTGTATTAAGAGAGTATAAAAACACGATGAAGTCTAATTTAATCATCAGTTACTCACTAAAGAACTATCATGTGCCAGGACTATTTCGATTGTGAAATTTCTGCCTTGCATGGTGACTACAGAAATGAAAAGTACAGTTTTAGCTCTCAAATAGTTCAAAAGCAAGTGGAAAAGACAAATAAGTGAGTAGCCAGGTAAAGTGCAGAGCAAAGGATGTTAGGATATGATCAGAAAACAAAGTAGTGATTTAGTTATCTACTGCTAAATAAGAAGAAACCCCAAAATAGTGGTGTTATAAGATGGATTGCCCCTATTTTGTACTTCAAAGTAGTACCCCCCAGAATCTTATAACCCCAGAATGTGACTATGTGTGGAGACAAGGCCTTTAAAGAGGTGATTAAGATAAAATGAGGTTATTTGGGTTTACCCTAATCCAATAAAACAAGCGTTTTTATAAGAGACAGAGACTAAGATAGACACAGAGGGAAGACCATGTGAAAAGACAGAGAGAAGCCAAAAGGAGAGGCTTTAGAAAAAATTAACTCTGATGAACATTTGATCTCATATTTCTAATCTCCAGAACTGTGAGAAAATAAATATCTGTTGTTTAAAAGAGCCAGCCAGTCTGTAATACTTGCTTTTGGCAGTCCCAACAAACTAGTACAAGTGGTTTAAGAAAGTAACACTCATTCAATTTTCTCTTGAATCTAGAGATGGTCTAAATCAACTAGGAATTTTTATCCTGTGACTTCTCATTGGCTGTAGTCATATTCTCTTTCTCTCTCTCTTCCCCCGTCGCCCCCACCCCCTGCAGTCTCTTCATAAGGCACTCTTAATGTAGCCAGATTTCTTACATTACAGCTGAACATTTCACAGCAAATGCTGTAGGAGAAACCAGTCACATGGCCTTCTCTAATCTAAGCTCAGAAGTCACACAGGTTCACTTCCACTGAGATGTATTTGTAGAAGCAGTCACAAAGTTCTTCACAAGTTAAAAAAAAATAGATATATACTCCACATGGTGATGGAGATAGTGTCAAAGAACGTGCGGACATATTTTCGAACCACTGCTGTCTGCCCTTCCGTTAAAAATTACTTACATTCTTCCTACATGCAAAATACATTTTCCCTTTCCTGGGATCCCACAAAAGTATCTGTTAAGGCAACAAGTTCAGGCTTGAGGTCCAGAATCTCATCAAAATTAGGTCTGGATGTGGATGAGATCTATCATACAATTTTTGAGGCATACAGCTCTTTGAAAACCATTCTGCTCAAAATGAAGCCTTCTGAAGTAAAGAGAAAACTTATCTGCACCTCCCATTAAACATCCAACACTCCATATGGGGAGACAAGCATAGGATAATCAGCACCATTCGGAAAGGGAGAAAGCAAGGGCCACACAACAGTTACTGGTCCATAGTAATTCTGTAACCTAGCAGGGCAGATGCTGCCAGTTCCTTGATTAGTTCATTTTCCTTTGCCTGAGACAAACTCTTATGAAATAGTCAAGTTTAAGAGTGGAGAATGGGGGCAGTAGGAGGATGTTTGGGCAAATTCTCAGGATCCATTTGAGGTTTATGGTCATGGAATTTATCTGAGAGCAATCAGAGTAGTTGTATATTTTTCTCCAACCATAGCCCACTGTTGGGTTTAGATTCAAAGTATGAGAAGAATTGAGATTTAACCAGAGTTAGAATTTTCCAGATGAATATGAAGAAAGAAGGAGAAAAACACTGGGGATATATATAAATGAATAATTTTTATGAATTGCTTCATAATCTAATTAAGAAAAGGTGAGATGTCAGATATGATAAATATAGAAAAAAAGTGGAGAACCTTGTGTAGTTAAACAATTTTTGTGATGAAATAAAATGAACGCTATATATTCATATATCTTACCAGAGAGATCAGTGAGTATCTTTAATTTCAATGCCTGACACTTTTTTGGGGGGGAGGGGGGGAGTCTGAGAGATTTCTCTCCCTCTGCAAGCTAGAAGTATAGGAGAATTAATACCCCAATGAGCAGCTCTCAACCAAAAACTGATGGTGGATGGTATACAAATACTTTAACTTCTTCTCCCCTTGAGAGAGACAAATCTGAAACATGTGTTGTTCTACAATATTTACTAGATTTCACAAGATGGATTAAGCTTTAGTTATCCAAGTGGGAACTTGCTTGATGATGCATATTTTATTGACTCTATCCCTTCTCTGTCTTACTTTCTTACTCTCCTGCTGGTGTTTTCCAGGATTGCCTCTCAGATAAACTAATATAGTCAAATCCTTGTCTCAAGGCCAGCTTCTGGGAGGACACAATTAAGAAAACTCTTGTTCAATAGAAAACTTACAGAGCACCTACTTTAAACCCTTAAAGCTCCTATCACAGCTTTTTTTTTTTTGTGTCTTTTTACTCATCCTTCTCTCGATTAGACTGTGGTTCTCCACAAAGGAAAAGCACATCTCCATTTTCTTAGAGCCTTCTCCTAGCATAGTTCCTGTTACCTCATAGAATCATTACATATTTAGTAAATTTAATTGTATGTTCAATAAAAATTGATGGTTTTCTACCTAAGGATTTAAAATATCTTTTCAACTCATAGAGACAAAGTTAGATTGGGTTCAATATATTGTAAATGTTAATTGCTCTGTTTTTGGCATATAATTCTTTGAAAATTGATAATCTATTGTAGTTAGACTGTCAAATATGAAATTTTGGATGGTCAGAATATATCACTATTTTTAGAGTGTTACATTTGCAAAAATTGAATAACATGATTTAGTCTCTTCAGATGTATATTTAACAAAATTATGGAGTTGTGAGGTTGAGCATTTATCATTTTCCCCTAAACTCTTTTTTTATGAATTATTTTATTTTTAGCAACAAAGAAATAACCAAAAAGAAGTTTTTATTTTTTACATTATAAATACCTAATATACAGGGTGTTGAATAAATATTCATAGGATAAATATTTCTGTAACAGGAAATTATCATTTTAATATGAATTATTGTTGAAACTAGATTAAACTGATTTTTAAATTGGGAAATGAAAGCACAGCAATAAAGCTCTTTACATTTTTTAAAATTATGATTTGACTATCACCCAAGTAACTGCTATTTATATACCTGTTTGCTGCTACTAATTACTTTATAAAGTTCAATTACGATAATGGCTAAATATCACAATCATTGTGTAATTCAGCCAAAAGCCATGGTAGCTGTGATAGGAATACATTTACGATGAAGATCATTTGCATTTGCAAATCTCAACAACTGCTCAAGTGTCTGCTTTCTAGCAATTAGGCAGCTGTTACTTAAAATCAATAGTGGCAAACTCTAGTTGTGTTTGGTTTAGAAACTAAGTGTCTTGTGACGCATTTCGGGTACTTTACAGTGTATTAATGAAGCCACTTTGCTTCATCATGCTGTATCATCACTACTTGGCATCCTGTCCTCCTCAGCTGGCTGTTGCATGAGTTCATTTATTTTCTTTTCATCCTTTGTCTTATTCACAGGCTTTGGCTTTAAATAGAACTTCCTTTGTCCAATTTCCTTTGTCAAGAGTTAATTCACAGTCTTTTAAATGTACAGTTCTGGAGTTTGACCTGGGTGAAATAATTTATTACCAAAAGCTATGTATGAAATATTTAGAAGTTCTATTCAAATTTTCTAAAAAAATTGAGGAATTAGTTTCATTGAGGGTACAGGTATATAAGGTGAAGACTGGTAGGCAAGTAGACATTAATAGTCTGAAAAGATAACTGCAATTATACTGGCTTTTGTACAAGTAAAACAGTCAGGTTTGAGAGATGAGTTGTATCTTACTATGTGCTAATAATTGAAATATGTACAAAACACTCATATCAAATTTCTTGTACGCATTACTTTTGAGATTTTATGGTTTATGCTTAATATCAATTTTGCCTTGTTTTGATGTTTATGTAAGGCTTCTTATCCCAGAATTGTGTTTTAGATGTATAATAGGAAAATTGGCTGAAAAACATAAATGCTGAAGTTAACACAATTAGAATAATGCTTTAAAGTTTTTAAAAACATCCTTCAGTTTCATACCAGTGTACATTTGCACATTTAAATTTGTTTAAAATTTATTCTCTCCAACTCAACCTAGGAAATTCTACATTTCTTTCAAATCTCTGCATATATTTCAGCTGAATCTCCGGCAAACTAAGACAGTCTGTTCATCCTGCTTAATTCCATTGTTATTTTGCACATGGAAAGCAGGATTACACATGCCATGGGATTATTTATGTTCAAAGGGCTTTAGTGGAATATTAACCAACTTCACAACTTCCTACCTTCTTTAAGTATATATCTAAAGAGACAATATTGTGCTTTCTCACTAATTCTTACACTTTTACAAGATTAGACTAGGTAAACAAATATTTCTGAACGCATTGCTTTGCAGATATGTCTCATACAGCCTCCTAATTAGTTCTATTTTAATTCAAGATGTAATATTACTACGTTGTTTTTCAGCCTTTGGGCTATATCCCCATAGAACATACTAGTACTTCTATTTCTCTATCACCTGAGGTCTCATCACTTTTCTCCCAAAACTTCACCCCTTTTGAAGAGGCTGCCATATAAGCTACCTTAAAAATAGTAAGAGCTACTGTACACTGGAAACTAATACAAAATAATATTGAATATCAACTCTAATTAAAAAAACAAAAATAGCGAGAGCTGCAATGAGAGGCTGACAGCAACTTCTTGCCTGCTATAAACACTGGAAGTAGTTGCCATCATACTAGTTTGGTTGACCCTATTACAAAATCAGTCTTATCCTCGGGCCAGAAAAATAAGATGCTATCTGTTGATAGAAAAACTTTAAAAATGTTCAGAATGTTCAGACTCATCCTTGATATTTGATTATATCAATCGCTCTAGTTGTCCTCCCTAATTCAAAGTTAATAGAACACTAAGAATTAAAAAAAAAAAGATATATGTTTGCCTCTCATTGTGCAAGCATTACATTACAGTGGCCATTGTAAAAATAAATTTTATTTTACTGAGTCTTACTGTTGCCTTGAGTTTGGAGAGTTTAATGGTCAGACATGAACTTATCAAAATGTATTAATTCTTTACACCATTTTTTTATGGGTAGAGATGCATGTTTATCTTGGGACAATAACTATAGTCACTGGAAAATGATCTGGAAAATGATTCTCATTTTAAATATTCTACTATTTATTAAACTTTAGATCTGTGAAATATATAAACTTGACTAAAAATATTAGATACTGTGCTTTAGAGGTCAGTAAATGAGTTGGGTTGAACTAAGAGGATTTCTGAGTTCATTAAGAGCCTTTCACTAAAAATGTCATAATGTTTAAACTGAAACATTTAAATTTGGGGTAGAAATAATTCAATTCAACTAGAAAATCATAAAAATAAGAAAATATCTTTTAGGCATTTGTTAACCAAATAGTCTCTACTTCCTACATTTAATAATAGTTATAATTTGGAAAGTATCTGATTTAGAAATATGTTTATCTTTTTAATCAGCCATAATTAAACCATTTAAACTATGATGAAAAAAAAGGAAGAAAAAAGAAAGGATTGAGACTGGCTAATGCCATTGAGTGTTGTCCATCAGAAATGCAAATATAAAATTATCTAAAGTTATAAGCCCCAAATACAAACCACTGACCCTTCTTAGCAGAAAGTTTGATGAATTCAGGAACTGGAGCTTGGTTTTGGATGGCTATATAAACAAAAAAAAAAAAAAAAAGAAAGAAAGAAAAGAATTATTACTCCACCTGGAGTTGTTTATCCAGTTTATGTGAAGTTATAGCCAGCCTTCTTACAGATTTTTAAAATCTTAATTTTCTTGAAATTCTAAAATATTTCTATAACATAAAACTATTAATGTGTGTGAATGTGTGTGTGTATGTGTACATCTGATCTTATTGAAATGTTGGAAGGTGTTTGTTTCTACTATGTCCACTTACTTAATCCTGACACTTGACATATTAACCAGCTTGCCCTTATCTCCATCCTCAGTAATATCAGGCTTATGAGCCTGGTTGGCAAGATAATTCTAGTTTTGGGGAGCTTCACATAACTGAAATATCAAGTTGGAAATAAAAGTTAAACAAGTAATTAGAGATAGGTAGATAGGCTTTGGCTTGGTAAAAATTATCTCAGGGAGTAAAGACCATAGTAATTATTTCAAGGCCAATTTAAAATCTCTGCTTATAAGCCTTTAAATGGCTATTAATGATGTTAAGAATAGATTCGTTTATTCATTTATGCATTTATTCATTAAACATTTGCCAAGTGTCAGGCATTGTATTAGTCATTGGCAATAGAAAAATGGATCGCCTGTGACTTCTACTGTCTAGAGGCTGAGAGCCAGGGGTGGGTGGAGGTGATTGGATGGTGATGGAGGGGAGGCAATAGACAAATATTTTGTTACCTTTTTGTATTTAGATGTGCATGACAAGGAAAGATAAAGGTGCTTTTTGAAAGTTGCAATCTTGTAAGATTAACATATATACTGTAAAAAATATATGGGGTACAGATGGAAGTTTCTCAATAGAGGGTAAAGCATTGGTGAAGTCATGGAAACTTTACATAATCTGATATATCTAGGAGTAACCACAGTAGGTTGCTATGGTTAAAGCATGGGAGGTTACAGAAATAGGTAACATTAGATAGCTGAATATTTGTATATGCCACAGAAGAGGTTTAACCATAGTGCTATACTTCTATGAGTGTTTAGGCTTCTTAAGGACAGGAGATTCTTTCAGAAGTTAAAATTTCATTTTCTATGTTTCTTCATCTTCTAAATGTTTTGAACCATTAAAGAGACTAAAAAGTAAATATGGCAAGTGGTCTGTATATAATTTAAGCAAACTCTTGGGACGTGAGTACCATCTTTCTGAATGAACTTCAGATAGCATGCCATTGATAGAAAGGCAGACAGGACCAATAGGAACAGTGAATAAGGAGGTAAGCACAAATATTATGCTTTGGCTTGGCTTCTGCCCTTAGCAAGGCTCCCACCCAATGACCTCAAACAGCCTCTGGGCTGGCATCAAAGGTATCCGTGATCTTTTTTTTTTTTTTTATTCTGACCTCCCACTACTCTCAGCCACCACTCATTTTCTTTTCTCCAGGGTATCAGCATTCTAGAATGTGTCACTTCTCCTCATTCTTCCACACTGTCTTCAGCCTTGCTGATATTCCTTCCCTTATTTCTCCTGGAGTAGGGGCTGGATTTCAGTAAAAATTTTAATTCCTTCAGGTTTCCCAATTTGATTTCAATTCCTAATTACTATGTTCTTTCCATCTGTTTCATTCAGTCTTACTACTCTAGCCATGTGAATGCCCTTACTTAACTAAAGGTAAATTACTTAGCAGGCTGAAGAAAGGCATAATTGTTAATATGCAAGATATTATAAAGCTATCGTAGTTCATAGAACACCTTTTATCTTGAAGATAATAATGAGCCATTGCAGCAAAGGAGAGGAAATAAAAACTAATCATTTGCTTCCTTAGAAGGTTCCTTTTGTCTAAAGGGTGGATGGTGGTTGAACCAGATTAGAGAAGAGAAAATGTAAAGAAAGTATTGCTCAGCAAGGAGAGAAGTTCCAAAATGAAGACAGAAGCAGAAAGAACAGAGAGGCAGTTTTATACTAAAGAGATGTTAAGGATAAATGGAGACTATATTTTTTGGAAAACAAAAAATAAAAATAAAAAAAATAAACAAAAATTAAAATGGTGTCCTTCAGACACAAGCAGCTAACTAGTAGTATCATTTTCAGATATGAAATACAGCCTATTTGAGCAAAAATTGTTATAAGTTCAATTTTGAACAAACTGAGCTTGTCCAGGTGACACATATATATCTTGACACACGTATATCTAGTTCAGCAGAGGACCTGGAATAGAAATCCATATCTGGATGTCACCTACTTTCATATGATAGTTGGTGCTCTGGGTGAGAATGATGTGAAGATGGGAAAGCTTGCCAATTGAACAGAAAGCCAATGACAAAGCATTTCTTCTCTCTTACTTTCTCTACAGAATTATGTGTCATTGATTATTATCAGCTTTCCCTACATTCCTCAGTCTACTACACTAAGATTTAAGAAGGACCTTTTCTTAAACCAGTGCTATCATTGGGGATTCCTTATATCAATAACTTTGAACACTAGTCAGATGGCCCAAAAGGAGAAACATTGTCAAATGAAATATAAGATTTTACCTGACTTTACTCTTACAGGTCTACTAATATGGTCAAATATAAGTTGATGATATCGATATTGGGCTAAAAGTGCAATAGTGAAATGTCTAAGAATAACCTCAATAAAGATTTATAGTACACATTTAAAGAAAGCTTTCAAATAAAGAAAGCATAATTGAGAAATTGAATAGATATGCCATGCTTTAGATAAAAATGGATGCATATTTAAAGATTTTTTATTTCCAATTATTGCATTTATTTTATGTAATTTATTTAAAAAGAAAATGAAATAATTTTTTTAAAAGTTGAAATTATAATTTAAGATTTTACATGTTAAAAACCTGTCAGGAGAGCTATTTTTTAGAATAAAATAAAATCAAACAAATAGGCAAGACCAGAAAATTATTTTTGTTTCAAAACCCATAATATTGAAGTATGCATAACACAATTATATAGATATAGATAAATAACACAGAATATACATATGGGAATTGGATCCCATTTCACACGAGAAATACTACATGTCATAGAGACAGCACACACCAGTGAGCAAGGAAAAGATTATTTAATAAAACTATTTGAGTAATCATATTACTTATTAGAAAATAATGAGCTCATATACTCACCTCATACATTATACCAAAATAAGATATAAAATGCCAAATTTAAACAGGAATTTAGGAAGAAATAAAAATAATTATTCATTAAATCTATAAAGCTAACGAGATTTTTATGACCTTATATATGATATTATAGTAAAATTAGATTTGAGGTACATAAAATTAGACTTTATTTGAAAGATAAGATTAAGTAATATAATTAAAAAGGTTACATTAAGAGAGTATTAATATTACTACTATGTGATGATTTTACAAATCTGTTTAAGTCCTATAATTTCATTAGATAAGCAACTACTGGATATGGTTTAATGTTTAATGAAAGAGAACATGCAAATGGTTAATAAACACATGGGAAATATTTTGCCTTATCAGTATTTGGAAGGCAAATAAATTCAAATGTATATTTTAATTCTATGTAAATTAAACAAATATGGTAACACTAATGTACAGAAGAATAAATCTGTGGTCAAGTATAATGCAATAAGAATTATCTCATAAACAATTTGGAAAAATTATGAAAATTTAAAATACTTGTGTACTTTAATCTGATAATTTCACTCTAGAAATCAATTACAAGAAATTAATTATTCGTTCTGAAATAAAACAAAACAAAAAATAAAATTGGCTTAAATGTTGATGATAGAATATTTTTTAGTAATAAGAAATAAAGCAACCTGTGATGGTTAATTTAAAGTGTCCACTTGACTGGGCTGTGGAGTGCCCAGATATCTAGTTAAACATTATTTCTGTATAGGCTGTGAATGTGCAGATGAGATTAGCATTTGAATCAGTAGAATGAGTAAAGTAGATTGCTCTTTCCAATATGAAAGGGCATCATCCAATTTGCCAAAGGCCTAAATAGAACCAAACTGCAAAAAAAAAAAAAAAAAAAAAAGAATTATCTTTCTTTTTGCCCGAATCTTAAACTGAGACATCAGTCTTCTCCTGCCCTTAAACTGGGACTTACATCATCAGTGCTCCTGGTTCTCAAGCCTCTAGACTTGAACTAGAACTTATACCATCAACTTTCCTAGGTCTCTTGCTTAATAACTACAGATCATGTGATCTCTCAGCCTTCATAGCCATGTGAGCTAATTCCTTATTACCTATCTTCTTATCTATCATCTATCTATCTATCTATCATCTATCATCTATCATTTATCCATCTATTTATCATCATCATCATCTATCATCTATCATCAAATTTATCATGTATTATTTATCCATCCATCCTATGGGTTATGTTCCTCTGGAAAACTAACTAATACAGAAGCTAAAAGTTTATGATAAGATTGTGATTAAGTAAATTATAGTATATATATTTAGTGAGCTCTTATGAAGTCATTAAATATTGTCTAAGAGGTATTAGCTCCTGGAAAAAGTGCGTGTTATTTTCATAAGTGAAAAGAAAGAATTTAGGATTATATATTCACTATAAAAAGAAAAAAAACATATATATATATGTATATATAGAGACATATTTATATTATGTTTACATATATATTATAATATATATATATATATATATATATATATATATATATATATATATATATAAAACAGAGAAGTGAGTATAAAAAAACACTTGGTTTACTATCAGATCGTAAAAATATGGGTGGCATTTTTAAACTTGAAATTTATGTTTCCAGATTATCCAGAATAACTGTACATTAATTTTAAATTAGAAAATTCACTTTATTTTAAAAGAGGGAATTTATTAACAAGGTTAAAATGTTAAATAAACTTGATAAAATGTATGCCTCTTTATGCCCTGAAAAGAACATAAGAATGCTCAGTGGGGACTCACACATAAGTACACACACATGTCATTGAAAAATAGAAAGCATTGGCCCATTTGACTGCTAATGCTTCCACAAGTTCTGGTAAACTTAGACTTCATTTAAATGCAGCCAGTTAAGCAGGATGGGGGAACATTAAAAGCTTAAATGCCAAGAAATCACTTCTTTTGGTATAACATGGCTCCCAGGCAAAAACACCCCAAAAGGCAGTAGGATGGCTCATTATACACATTTTTTACTAGAATGTGCCCCAATTTGCCCCTTTAGTGAACAATATGTGACATCTTTGCATACAAACTCTCACACCCACACACACATTTTTTTCTCTTAAGCAAAAAGAAGCATGAGATATCATTAAAAAAAATTTAGAGAATAAAAATTTTAGGATAAAAATAAGTTGAAAGCTAAAATGTTTTTCTATATGTTTGAGCACCACATATAGAAAAAAATTAATATACAGTGTTCACTTATGAAATTTGTCTTACAAAATTAATGCTCACCTTTTTTAGAAAAGGTCAATAATTTATTTTTATTGCATAATTATTACAAGTGACCACTATTGACTAAAACCAATTCTTTGTTACAAACATATAATATGAGAGTATGATTTTTTAAGATATTGATATGTGGTTAAGTTTTATGAAAATGGGTCCATGTTAATTTTTACCTAAAAATTATAGATAAATAATACAAAATACAAACCTTTCTAGATTTGTTTCATTTTGGTAGTTCCATATTCTTTTACTTTAATGTTTCATTCTGGCACAAAATTCTGTAACCCTCATTGGCTCTAGGAAACCCAACTACAGGATGTAGTTTATCCTCTGTTGACCCTAGCTTAGGAATGACGTGATGTGCGTGTCATCGTCACTAGCTCATCTCTTACTGATTTACTAAAGCAACAGTCCTCCAGCTTTCTTTGGGAAAATAGGTCAGACAATGAATACATTCATTATACCATGCTAACCTTTCTAAACATTTTGATCCTCTCCACAATATTCTCCCAAGACAATTTCTGCATTTCTATCCAATTACTGGAAGCCAAGATTTTTCCAAATTTTAGGCAGTCATTCCAGTAGCAAATTAGAAAAAGATTTGGGTGTCCTTGCAAGTATGTTGACTCTGAAGTCACTCAATTGTAGTTCATATTTACAGACTCTCCTTATTTAGTTTCATATTCTGTATATACCCACTGCTCTCACCATTCATCCAGCACTCTCAAAATCTATTCTTGGTGTTCTGTCAGTAGGTATTTACAAGATATTATTGTTATTTTTTGGGGGGGGAGGGAGTGTAATCCCTTTTCTCTTAGAGAAAATACATTTGTTTACTAAACTTTATACTAGCCATTAGTTTAGGAGTGATATGGTGTGGTAGAGGGAAATCTTAAATAAGGCCGTTGTCTTCTTAGGAAGCATCAATCTCAGTAGGGTCTTCTGCAGGGTCTCTAGGCAAAGAAAGGCTGTTATCCTCTGGTAAAGGATGTGGGGCATTTCTGCAGTCTTGGAGGGTTCAAAAGAATCTGAGATTCAAGATTCTCAAGTGTAACCATGCAGGTTTTTTCACCGCAAGTAGTTGGGGCTCATTCCTTTTCTTTAGCATAGAAGACATATCAGGTCTAGGAACCATGCCTTCTGTGTGATTCAGCTACTCTCACAATTAGATCTTGAGTCTAGTTTTAGCCTGATTTGCAATCCAGTTGCAGGAAAAGAGAATTTCTTTAAATATTATCAGAGATATCCTTTGGCTTTTACTTTGTGCAAAAGTTATCTATTTAACATGTCAATGAAATTTTAAAATAACTAAATGATTTCACAATCTTTATAATTGTCATTACAAAGATGACAGTGTTGATACTGAGAAGTCAGGTTGGCACTCATAGAAGAGAGAGAAGACCCAAAGGTATCTGGGTAGAGACTTGACAATGATAACAGTTGTTTGATGTGTTTTTTGCTTCTTATTTAAATAGTGATAAATAATACATAGTCTTATTTTTCTGGATAAAATTTAGGTTTTCTGTAAATAAGGAAAATTAGATAATTCTGCTAAGTTACTTCACATATCAGTAACAGACCATAGCCATCAATATACATTTTAGTCATAGCAAAAGGAAAGATAATAAAGTAGGAAAACACCTATATAGCAGAGTTGTTGCAGAACTTCATTTATTTAAAAATTATTCATTAATGCTTTCTCAAGAACTTGGGATACACAGGAACACAAACAGTCTATATTATCAAGTATATAACAGGTGATTGGTTAGTGCAAACTCATTTCTTATCGATGTAAATAATATATTTAATATTAAACAATTTTTAAAAAATCTTACAAATTGGTGATTTTTAATGGATTAATACTTAATAAAAATTAAACAAGTAACAATACTTTTAAAAAAGTAGGAAATTTACCAAGAAGTGATTCACAATTTAGAAAATCATATCTAAGACAGCAAGGCTCTTAGTTGTATTTAAACCAATATAAAACACTTGCATTCATTCTTTTAATCATTTATTTAGAGCAAACTATGTGTCTGGCACAGCTTCTAGCACTGAGGTACAGCGGTAAATGAAATAGTCAAAAATCCTTGCCTTCTGAAGTTCAAAAAAAATTTACTTGTAGCTATAGCTTTATGGTGATTACACCAAAGGGTTCAAGTACTTGATTATTTTGTTATGTCTTCTAGTGTTATTATGTTTGAACATTTATATAGAGACTAAAGATAGAAAAGGGAGCATTTCACAATATTTATTATAAAAGGAGGCTTTAAATATGATCAAATTGAAAACAAATTTATGAAAGTACACATATTCTTTTAGACAGGAAAGTGAAAAGGTCCTTGAGATCCATTATATTAATGGCAGCCTGAAAGCTTTTGGAGATTCTAGAATAAGAGTTTTTGTATCTTCAAAAAGATATAATGTCCACTAAAAATACTCTTTACTTATAAAGTCATTTTATTGCCAGAGAGAAAATATAGTATAAACATGTACAAAGTTCTCACCTAGAAAATATTTAGGTTACACTTGGAAGCTAGACATTGAATCCAAACCTTCCACTCCCCAGTGAGAAGCTGGGAATTGTGAATTTCCTCCTGATTTTTTTTTGCTGTATCAAAGGTGGTATTTATGGTGATAGAATGTCCCAGCCTTTCCTACTATTTATTTTAATGTGAGTTTTTTATTGTTATTTTAAATAAGTTAATAATTTTAAAAAATTGATATTATATTAACCATCTTTTTTTGACTACAGTGATATGAAACTAGATAGCAGTTACAAAAAATGAAAAAATCTCACAAATATGTGGATTAAACAACATGCTCCCAGAAAACTAATGGGTCAAAGAAGAAATCAAAACAGAGATCAAAAAATATCTTGAGACAAATGAAAAAGGAAACACAACATACCATAAGTTATGGGATTCAGCAAAAGCATGTCTAAGAAGATAATTTATGGCAATAAGTGCTAACATTAAGAAAAAAAAATCTCAAATAAATAATCTGATTTTACACTTCAAGGACTTAGAAAAACACATACAAACTAAGCCCAAAATTAGTCAAAGAAAGGCAATAGCAAATATCAGAACAGAAACAAATGAAATAGAGACTAGATAACAGAAAAGATCAGTGAAAGTAAAAGCTATTTTTTGTAAAGATAATTAAAATTTAAAAATCTTCAGCTAGATTTACCAAGAAAAAAGAAGACACAAATAAAACGAATGAGAAACAAAATAGGTGACATTAAACTGATACAGTAGAAATACAAAGGATAATTAGAGACTGCTATGAACAGATACATGCCAACAACTTAGACAACCTAGAAGAAATAGGTAAATTCTTAGAAATATACAACCTGCCAATACTCAAGCATAAATAGAAAATCAAAATAGATTGTTATTAGAAAAGAGATTAAATAATTAATCAAAAACTTCTCAATAACAACAAAAAAGTATAAAAGCTGGTAAATTCTACCAAACATTAAAAAAAAAAAAATTAAAACTAACACTTTTTAAACTGTTACAAAAATAAAGAGGAGAGAACACTTCCAAACTCATTACCTTGGCATTAAAATTAGACCAACACTACAAAAAAAGAAATACAGGCCAATATCCCTGATGAACATACATGCAAAAATCTTCAGCAAAATGTTAATTTAATAATACTTTTAAAAGATCATACACCATGATCCAGTGAGATTTATTCAGGTATGCAAAGTTCTCAATATCGCTAATCAGAGAAATGCAAAGATATCACTTCACACCTGTTATAATGGGTATTATCAAAAAACAAGAGATAACAAGTGTTAACAAAATGAGGAGAAAGGGAAATCCTAACTTGCTATTTTTGGGAATACAAATTGGTGCAGCCACTATGGAAAATAGTATGGAGGTTTCTCAAAAAATTAAAAATAAAACTACCATATAATCTATCGATTCTACTTCTGGGTATATACCCAAAGGCAATTAAAACATTAATGCAACTAGATATCTGTACCCCCATTATCATTGGTTTATTGCAGCACTATTTTCAATAGCCAAGACATAAAAATAGCTTGTGTCCACAGCCAGATGAATGGTTAAAGATGTGATACACATGCACACATAAACACACACACAAAATGGGATATTATGAACCACAGAAAAGAAGGTATCTTGATATTTGTGACAACATAGATGGACTTTGAAGGCATTACACTAAGTAAAATAAGTCAGGCAGAGAAAGACAAATGTTGTATGATGTCACTTGTATGTGGAATCAAACAAAGAAAACCCTGAGAAACAGAACAGAATGGTGGTTGCCAGAAGCAGGGTGAAAGATGGGGGAAATGAGTAAAAGTGGCTAAAAGGTACACACTTCCACTTACATGATAAGTAAGTTCTGAAAATGTAATGTGCAGCATAATGACTATAAATATAATAAATAATGTCACTACAATATATTAAACAAAAGCATTTGAAATCAAAAATAAAAATTATAATTAATTTTGGAAACTTTCTTTATGATGATCAAATAATCCAGTCAAATAGTAAAACTGAGAATCTGAATAATATTATTAATATTGTAGCTCCTAGGGAGTATTAAGTATTCATAAGGCCTTTTTAAATATTGATCATATTTTGAGTCTTAAAAAATTTTCATAAGAAAAAGGAATGTCATATCAATTCTCTTTATTTGTAAATAAAATGAAATAAAAATTGACCTTAATTATAAAAGCATTACTTCAGGAACACATAAATCACATAGGAACCAAAAATAGTAACCTACTTAACACTTGAATAAAAGAGGATATTAACTTCTCAAGTCAGAATACACCAAGTAAAGAACATAGATAAATATGTATTTTGTAAAATTTACACCTTCAAAATAAAAAAAAATAATAATAAGTGATCAAATATTCTACTTGTAGAACTGGGGCAGACAAAATTCTTTGTGACCTCTAAGTATACGCATAAATTTTCTCAGTTATTCAATCACATACATGTTTAAATGCTGCTTTGAAGGATTTTGCAAATGTAATTAAGGTCTCAAACAAGTTGATCTTAAGAAAGAAAATATCCTGGTGTGCCTGGCCTAATCACATCATCTTTTTACATATAACCTAGAAAAAATAGACAAGAGCTTAGAGCTCCAAAATAAGATGATTTCAATACACTGTTGCAGATCACAAGATGGATGACCACATAACAAGAAATGTGGGTGGTTTCTAGAAGCTGACAGCAGCCACCAGATGACACCAAAAAGGACACAGGATCTCAATCCAAAGACAGCAATGAACTGAAGTTTAAAAATAACAACAATAAGCTTGAAAGAGAATTTTTTTTTAGAGCCTCCAGGAGAAGACAGCTTGACTGACATCTTGATTTTAGCCATATAATACCCTCAGCAAAGAACCCAGCAATGTCATGCCAAACTTCTGACCTGTAATGAGCTAATAAATGAGTGTTGTTTTCAGCTGCAAAGTTGGTTGTAATTTATTATGCAACAATAAATAAATAGTAAAACAAGGATAGTAAAGTACATCGAAATAACCTCCAAGAATCAGTAGAAAATAAGTTATAGAAATAGTATAACAATAAATAAGGAAAGTTAGAAATAAAATACATCTAAACTAGTTATTTAAAAACTGGAAAGAAATACGTAAACCTCTAAAAGATACTCATGAGAAAGTGTGTAAGAATAGTAATTTAAAACATTAGGCATATGAAAGGAGACAAAACCTCAGACAGAAATTATATTTTCCAGATTAATTATGTACATCAAATCATGCTCATGAAATTTAAATACTTAATAAAATAGTTATTTTTTGTCATGAAGTTAAATTATTATATTGATTAAAGAAATTCCTCAAATTATTTTATGACGCAGATGGTTTTATAGATGAGTTTGTACAAACTTTTAAAAAGACAGAATTTTTTTGCTTTTTAATCTCTTTCAAGGTACAGAGAAATAAAAGAAACTTCCCAGTTCATTTTATGAAGCAAAAATATTTTGCTAATTCTTCAAGAGTCGGAAAGTAAAAAAGAGATATTGTACATGCTATACATAAACACAGCTATATCAATTATTATGTTAAATATAAGTAGACTAAATCATTAAGTAAAAGACTAAAATGATTGAGGTGAAAACAACTATGTATTATTGCTTATAAGAAGCATGTAAAAGACAACGAAATGACTAAAAGTGAACTGTTGGAACACTGTAGTGTAAAACACTGACCAAGAGAAAGTAGTTGTTGTTATGCTAATATAAAGTAGACTTCAATGTCATAGCATTACAGAGATAAGAGGGCCATATTAAAATATAAAGGGGTCAATTCAGTAGGAAGATGTCATGTCAAATCTGTAGTTATCCAACATCATAAATTCATATTACAGAACAAAAAAAGAGGTAAAGAAATCCACATTTAACACATTTCCCTCTATAACTTATAGACATAAACAACAAAAAAATCAGAAGATATGAACAATAAGCTGTTTAAACTAATTGATATATAGAGAATATTTCACCCCAAAACAAAAAAAATGTATATATTCTTAAGTACCATGTATAAAATTTACCCATATGAGAGATCCAAAAAAAAGCTTCAAAAGAAAAAAAAAAACCAAAAAAACAAAATTTGAAATTATTCAGTTATGTGTTTTGATGAGGGTAGAATTAATCTAGAAATCAACAAATAACAAAAACAAAATTAGAAAAACCTCAACTGTATAACAAATAATGCATTTCTAAATAATCTAAGGTGAAAATAGGAAATGACAGCAGAGACCAGAAAACGATTTGAAGTAAGTATGAACATGTAACAGGGCAAAATGTATGTGGTACAGTAGTACTTCCTCTTCCAGCCAACGTGATGTACCAGGACTGAATTTATCCTTTCCTTTAATGACTAGGAATTGTGGGGAAAATGCAAAATAAACTTTCAGAAATTGGACAAAAGATAGAGCAGGGGTGTGATTCACAAGAGAAGGATGGCAAACAAGGTGAACCTTGCAACTGACAGAGCTAACCACTTGGAAGCAGTTTCAAACCTGCAGCATCAGAGAGGAAAACCCAGATTTAAGGTCTTGCTGAATTGAGGAGCCAGAGAAGGGAGCTGGGCAGGCCACTTCAGTAAGAATTTGTAAAGACGATATATTTTTTTTATTACATGTTACTGTTGTATACAGTCTGCTATGAAGTGACTACAGAAATGGAAAGCAAAATTTAGAAACGTATTAATGCAATTTACATTAGAGAAATAGATTATGCTCATTTTTTTGCATTAGAAACTTTAAATATTGATTTGCATGGTGTTGTTTCAAAATATGCTGAAAATATTGATATGGGAATTGGTTTTATACATAACTTTTTGTTTGGTTAAAATTAAAGAAGGACAAAGATATCAGTATAATAGCTATTATCTACGTTAATCACCTATACACATATTTTAAAAGAACAATTTGCATAAATTGTATAGTTTTCTTTTTTTATGTTATATTTCTTCCATTATAGTTAGTGAAATGTAATTTTTATGTACATTAAATCATAAAATACATAATTTTGACTTGCATTTTAGATGTCTTTCTCTTTTCATTTCATTTTTTTAAAAAACAAAATTATTGGTACCTTGGTACTAGAGGAGAAAAAAAGGAACCAAAATCTGGTTCTTCACCACAGGTACTTTGAAATTCACTGCCCTGGAGAGGGAATATATTTCTCATATCTAAAATTTTTTACTATTGTTTTACTTCTAGAAATTAATTCATTACTACATACATACTATGCTAAATATATATTTCCAGGTGAAGCATTAGGGTGATCTTCCCAAATTAATTAAAGAATTGGAAATACCAATGATTGCATCAATATAACATCATTTAAATCAAAATTATTTAATAAAAATTTTACCTAAAGCATGTTAAAAAAAAATATCTCCCACTAGACTGACGAAATTGATTAATTGCTTTTGAATTGTGGACAGAGCTACTATAATGAAGAAGATGAATTTTTAGATTTAATTTTCCAGATGTTTAACTCAATTATTCTTTTCCTTTTGTCATTGGACAAAAATCACATTTATTGAGAAAAATAAACATAACTCTGGAAGAATACTTCTATCACTTGAATATCTGGTCATGTGCCTCAGATTAGACCGTGACACTTCACTTCATCTTGTCTTTCCCTTAGTGAGGTTACTTTAGTAGATAAGTCTTTTGTCATAGCTGATCTGAGATGTATCTCTGACACCTACAGAGTCTTGAGAAATACAACAGACATGGCTCCCCTCAGTTGTTAAAACACATAGAGTGTATTTTTGCCTATTTACATATTCTTGCATTCAGATAAATTCTTTGGAGCTTCTCTCTCCACTGTGTCATGTTAGGGAGAGAGGGTCATGTATTGAAAAGAAATTTATAACATAGATCTGGAGTTCATTAATAAAATCAAGTTATAGTTTATCAGTATCTCCACAAACAACTACTAAAAAAGAAAAAAAAAATTACCAGTACAGAAGCAGATTTTGTCTAGCTCCTACAAATGGTCTTCCTAATGTTTAATGTCTACATTTCAAAGACCATTCTTGGAATTTTTTGTCTATGCGTATGTTTATAAATGTTTACAGATTGAAAGGATACATGGTTAACATTTTTTCGGAAAACTTTCTTGACAGCGAGTCTATCTGTTCCCGAGGCAAACTACAGTTCTGCATCATCATTCTCATTGATCAGAATCAGGCAGTTCTGACAGTCTGATGAAAATGCATTTGTTTTATTTTAGATCGTATGAGTTCATTAGCTGCTGCTTAACTATGTATCATTCATTCATTCTTTCACTACTATTAGTGTACTTGTTCTGTGTTAGAATAAGCAAATTTTTCCCCAGGAGAGCTCAGAGTATGATGATATGAATACACAAACAAAGAAAAGCAAAATACTGTGATGATTTTCCTAAAAGAGTTAGTGTAGCTTAATGGCTTTAGAGTCTAGTTCTACAGCCGGATTACCTAAGATTGAATTCTAACTTGGCCACTTGCTTGCTGTTTGATATTGAGTTAGAAATAATAATAATTATAATTGTAATAATAGAAATGATAAAAATAACAGCATAGTTCTGAGATTATGTAAGACAATATATATAAAAGTCTTAGACACTGCCTGACAACAGTAGGTACCCAATAAATATTGACATTTTAAGCCAAATTGGGATAAAGAAAAAAAACAATCCCATCCTCTTAAGTGAGGTATATTGGGGGTGATTGGCAGTTGGATAGAACTTCATGGAATTAGAGATCCTGGATTTAGTTTTTGTTTTTATTTAAGAACTATAATCTGAGAGCATGATCTGCATCATATGCTCTTCTAAGCACAGAGGATAAAGGAGTAGATAGATTAATAAAGTTCTTATAATCAGAGTACATATTTCAGTCCAGAAGATAGACCCAAAATAAAGCAAATAATATAATTTCAAAAATAAGTACTATGAAGAAATAAAAGAATAGGCAGTGATGAGGTTGTCTACTATTTTAGACAGAATCATGAGGAAGGTCTTTTCAAGAATGAGATATTGAGCAGAAACTTAAATGACATGATTAAGGCTTGTCAAGTTCTAATGAGAAATTAGTTCTAAAAAATTAATTCTTTGACAATTTTAAGTAACAGCAAGAGATAGATTTGAGGGACAGTGAGGGGCCAGATTATAGCCTTCTAGGTACTGTTAAAAGCACTGAATTTCATTTTAAGTATAAGGAGAAGTTCCTTGGGGAAATTGTATGATATAATTTAAAAACCTTTCTGGATACTATGAGGAAAAAGACTAAAGAACAAGCAGCAGAAGCAGAGAAACCACGGAGGCGGGATTGGAATAGTCCAGAATAGAGAGAATGATGTTTTGAACTCAAGTGCAAAGAATAAGAGAAGTTGCTCAGAATATGAATCTTCAAGGTGAGACATGGAAAAGTCTTCCAGAATGAAAACAGCAAGGACAAATACATGGACACTAGAAGTAACATGGTTACTTCTATAATTAAAAAATTATAAATTAAAATATTGTGCAACTTAAAGAAATCTCTTTTACATATCTTACAGTATTGTCCCGAAAAGAATGTGAAGTTTGTTAGTGTCTTTAATAATGTATGATGATACGATTAGAATTTTTCTTACAGTCTTCTATGTCCATACTTAATAGCATATTCACAGTCTCCTCATGGAAACACTAATCAGTTGTGAGATCAGTGAGGATTTTATAATATGCTCAATTAGAAGAAACAAAATTGGAAGAAATCTTCACATGCTTAGGGGAGGATAGTTTATTTCCAGAAAGTCTCTCCTTCTTTGCCTTGCAGAATGTTTGTGTAAATAACTCATCTGTCCAAAGGGCTTGCCTAGCAATTTCTGTACAGAAACGGGAATATAAAAAATAGAAGTAGCTAGGACCTAGCTCTTTGTTATAAAGAAAGATGCCTAATAAAGCACACACACACACAAAAAAAACCATTTATTTGTAAGACTGCTGAGGTTGGAAGATCAATATTTTAAAATTTCATTTTTTTCTAGGAATTTAATGTCTATTTTAAAATAAAGCAAACTATTTTTTTAGTGTAGGCAAAAGTACCAATAAAGACATACACATTTCACACCATTCTTTATGCAAGCAAACTTAACATCTCTCCCTACTGTAAAATGTAGAAATATTTTCTCAATGTGAAGAAAATATTAAATGCCACAATATGTGACCTTCTGATTATTAGCAGGATTCAATTTGGAAAGGATTTTTTCTATGTTCATAAACATGTTACCTGTTTTCATCACATAATTTATATTTTAGTGTTAAATCTCCCCAAATAAGAAAAACTAATTTCTTCTCACCGAATATATATCATTATTTTCCCATTTGTAATACTTCATCAATAAAACATTCTTTTTTTAAGACAACAATGCTGTGATGCCTTTTTTAAAGTAACATTTAGAAATTATGTTTTTTCAAAAAATAAAACACTTGGTCTTTCATAAGCAAGATTTTTTTTGTTTAGATAAAACAGCTTTTAAAAAGTATTTTGTTTTTAAAAGTACATCTCTCATGTCTGTTAGAACCTACATCTGTATAAATTAGTCTTGAGCAGAATGTAAACCACTTGCACATATTCTGAGAGCTGACTCTCTTTACTAGAGCCAGATGGAATAATTTAGATATTGACATAATAAATCATGATTCGCTAAAGGTTAATTTTTCTAACTAAGTCAATTATTATAAACCTATAACTTCAGGTTTTTTCTTGTCCTTTGCTTTTATAGTAGAAGCAAATTGATTGATATAAAACAAGTACAGAAAGCTATTTAATAATTTAAAAAATAATTTTGGGGTTATATCTTCAGGTCATGTAGTCCAATCTACTTCTTTCTTCTAAATTTATATCACACAGATTTAGTATTTCACATAATGAGAACTGATTATCAAAATAATGACCATGAGGCACCACAATATTCTGAGTCATCAGGAAAAATTATGTAATGTCCACTATTGTTGTACTTATTAAGATATAAAAGAATATTAAGACTTCTATAAAATATATTTTGCAGAAATGACTGAAATTTAGAGACTTTTTGGTAACCACATTATTTATTTTATTAGAATGGTATATTATTTATGGATCCAAATTAAGCCAGAATTATATTAAATTTTTTTTCTGCAGAGTTCTTAAAAAACCAAAATGCACTATTGAAATGGAAACTTTTTCCTTACCTTGAATTTCTGACCATGGAAAAGAAATTCTCATGAGAATTACTGTTAAAATGACAGTATATTAACCTTTCATTGTTAACCTAAGAGTTTGGCATCAGACTACATTTTTCACCAAATACTAAAGATTATAACATTTTGAAAAAATCTATACCTTCCTATCTATCTCTTCTGTCTCCAATACCTTGGCCTTTATTATAAGTATTAAAATGACTTGACAAGAACACCTGTTCATTTGGGTATCATCATCATTATTCTATAACATTAATTTATTCACTAAAATTATCTACTTTCTTGATACTTTAGTAAACAGTGACAAAGTAAGCTTAAATAGAAATACAGATAGTCTCTTATTTCATGGAACTTGCATTCCAGTGAGGAAAATAGGCATTATGTTTGAATTGTGCATTAACAATTATGAGATTCAGCTCTGACAGTGGTTATAAAGGTGTGCTCAGTAGTACTAAACCTGTTATAGGAGAATTTGACCTAACCAGGAAGTCTAGTGCGACCTCCCTAAAATGTGCTACATAAGATGCAGCTGAGAGATGAATAAAATGAACTTGGTTAAGAAGAAAAAAACATTCTCAGAGAGGTAATTGTGTGAAATTCTCATGGTAGGAGGGAGCATGTGTAATCAAGGAATTGAAAGAAGTCTACCTTGATGGTTCCACGGAAGGAACTAAGAAGGTAGATGAGAGAGGAACTGGAGAGGTGAATAGAGTTTATATTTTACAGTCATAAGTTTTTTTATTTATTTATCCTGAGGTTCTTTAATAAAAGACCATTAGTTTAAGACAAATAGAAAGCTCTTGAAGAGTTTTAAACAGCAGGGACATTTACAAAAAGATCAGCAGTTCAAAAATCTCTTCCTGCTCTTAGGCAGTGAAAGAACAGTCACCTTCATGCCATTTTCTTCATAGCCTTTCAAAACACACTTCTCAGGAGGCCTTTCTGCTCTAAGAAGAACTGAGAATTTTCAGTGATATCTCTTATTTATTTTCAATTCCCAGAGATAGCCTGTGCCTGGAACTGACATAAGAGTCAGAAATATGTTGCAAAGCAGAATGCAACCATCCACACCAATTTCTTTAAGGAGCAAAAGCATCAGAAACTGTACTAAGAATTCTGACACAGAGATATACTCCTACTGAAATGGCTGGGGTATTATCCCAGGTACAATGGCTTCATGACACAATTTCACTGCCTGTAGGTCATGTTCTAGAAGCCTAGATGATAGTTCAAAGACCTCACTTTTGTAATCTTCTCCAGAGTCTGACATAAGACATATTATTTCAAGGCTTAACTTATTTCAGCCACTCACTTTCTCTTATGTCCTAGCTCTCTACCATTATTTATTCAAATGTCCATAATGTCTTACTTTCTTCTCAAATACCTTTAATTCTCTCAGAAAAGATTACTCGCCAAGCAACCCACCAAGTACATAGAGCACGTAGGTCCATAAAATCATGTGACTTTACTATTAATTGTACCTTTTATCATGCCTTTATCATACCCAAGATGCTCATATATTTAACATAGTTTATCTTATTTGTTTTCCTCTTATGTCTATGCTACATGTTGGTCGTAGACCATAAGCTCCTAGAGGGAAGGGAACATAAAATATAGAGGGTTTTCTGTAGTATAAAATTAAAAGCTGAGAACATTATTTTAAGATGATAGGTTATTTAATGTGTGTAATGTTAAGTATATTCTTGACCATATATTCATTAGAAAGATAAAATTATGTCACCATTTATTATCCATTTATTACATATTTTTACTTTTTTTCCATGATTTATCAATATACCTTGTCTGTCCAAGCTTAGGTAAATATGAACTCCTCCCTTTTAATCTATTTTCTCATTTGTGGCAGATAACTTTATACTCTGGATCAGTTAATATAATTTATATTATATTGCAGTAACAAACAGCCATCATATCTTGATTCTTGTTCCTGTTTAGTGCAGTTGAGCCATAGGTTTTTAGCTCAAATAACCAGGATAATGGACACTGTAACATTTTTTGATGATTCCATCTCAACACCAAACAGAGTTTTGTAACGACAAGGGAAGAGATTGGAGAATTGAGCAAAAATAATTAAATGCTTTATTCAAAGAGATATTTCACTCACATTTTATTGGCTAGAACTAATGATGTAGGCACACCTAACTTTAAGTGGGCAGGAAAGAACAATTCTCTGTACACAGAAATGAAAAACAAAACAATGGTCAACATTAATAGCCTCTATTTGTTAGTGTATTCTAAACATTATTTGCTCAATAGTTAAAAATACAATAATTACTTTTTAAATTCTATGTAACATTTTTACACTACAAAAAGTATGTTCAACTTTTAAAGATAGAAATTTCTTCTGTATACAACCTCTATAACTTTTATCCTTTTCATATTAATATTTTGAATGCTTTCACTTTAATCAGTTATTGTAGGGCAAAGATTTAAATTAGTTATCTTTTCTAAGTAAGAATATAATATTCTTATTTTAAAGTTGATAACATTTAAATTTTGAAAAACTAATAAATTCCATCAGGGATTTATAGCCAGAAAGAGCCAGACTTAGGATCTGAACTCAATATGATAAATATTTAATTAGTAAATAATATAGGTACTCTAGTTTAAAGTTTAAACCATTTTCTAAAGTTTAAATTAAGTTTCATCTCTTCTATAAGTCTCACCACACCTTTGGCCCTCAATGATCAATCTTATCCCTCACCTTTTCAAATGATTGTCTATGAACACGTTTTAATTTTATCTATGCCAGCATATTTGCACTAAATTTTATTAAACTGAATTCAACCTAATAGTGTGGTGAACATGTTAATGAAATTAATTATAAATTAAGTTTACGTCCCCAGTTTCAAGCTTAAATCTCCTTGCTGATTAATTGTAGGAGGGCTGTCATCTTTTTGTTCAGAAAGGATACCATTCTCTTCATGATTAGCTGCAGCAAGATCACCAGCCAAATACTTTTAAACATGACCCCATTTGTTTATGGGATACAGATATTAATCAAAATTACCTAACAGCATCTGAGTTCCAAGTAAAATTTCAGCATGAACACTGAGAAAATGAAACTGTAACACTAAGTTGAATTGCTTGCACCTCTTTTCCAAGGATTCTCATCTCCACTCCACTTTAGCCTAAAGGCATCATGCATTTGTCATCACCAGGCTTTGTTCACGTTTAGATTTATAAATTTAGACATCTCACTCTCTGAACACAGCCTCCTACCAATCCAGATCTCTTGCAGTTATTTGCTCCATGGTTGTGAATTCAGATCTTGATTCCTCTTTTTTTCCTCTTATCTGTCACCACTTCCCAGTTTTCACTTTCTTACCAACTGGCCTGTCCACTATCTCAACCTTCATTAATCACATAGATATCTCACAGGAAATGTTAGTTCAACAGGTTTACAGTTAAAATTATCTTTATTACCAAAACTCATTTGTCTTCTTGTGTTCCAGCGAATGACATTTTACTGTCACTCTATTGTCCTGGCCAGAAAACTAAGTGGCATCCCTGAATCTTTCCTCTCCCTCACTTCACACAGCCAGCCCTTTACCTTGTTGACTTTATTTCCTAAATATCTTCCAAATCTATCTGTTTCTTCCTCCTGCTACTACCCCTCGCTGAGCCCTATAAAAACTTATGAGGGTTGCTGCAACAGCTTTTTAAGTGGTTTCCCAATTTTCAGTCTTGTCTCCCTTCAGGCAATTCTCCAGACTGTGGCAAGATTGACCTTTCAAAAATAAAAATCTGATCATGTTAAATTTCTATGCGAAACCCTACATGACTTCTTATTACCCTTCTCAAAACTTTGAAAATTTTTTGCATGGTTTGCAGGCCCTTTCAAGATCTGGCACAGCTTACTTCATAGGCTGGTGTGCTAATCCACACTGCCTACTTAATTTCCAGGCTTTAGTTCTATTGAGCTTTCATTCTTTCTAAATTGCCACCATTAAAAAATAATAATAATTCCATGGTTAAAAAACATAATTTTATGTACAATTATTTCCTAGGATGAGAACACTTCCCTCCTCCTCCTATCTGTCCTTTTCTCTTTCATGTCCGTAATTATTTCTCCTTAAGATCCTAGCACAGGTTTGTTTTGTTTTCTCTTCTTTAGACCCTTAAGTCTGATTTAGAAGTCCTTTTGATATGTTTTAATGAACATTAAATCTCCACAAGAACTTTACATGGAAACACATTTGCTGGTTTTCATAATCATCCCCTATGCAGTTCATCCTAGAAATGGTACCGGTTGAACCTCTATGCATCTATTCCAATAAAATTACCATTAAGTCATCTTCATTAAATTTTCTATTTCTAGATGAAATTCCTATGCTACTTTCAAACTCTTTTTCTGATATAATGTTTAAAAGGTGCTTTAAATATATTAGATCCCATAGGAAATATATAAATTTAGAAAGTCTATATATAAAACACATCTTTGAGGTGTACTTCCCCTGCAAATATACTTAAATGACAAAATCACAAAATTAGGTCTAGTTGTCTGCCTCCAATTACATGTATTCAATTATGCTGTAAAGTCGTTAGTGCTATATTAATGTATAAATATGCATTTTGATAAGAAGGGGTTAATGAGATATTTTTATAGTAAGTTATAAAATCACCTAGAAGGACAACATTTTAAGTTTCTATTTTACTGTCAGTGACATCCATTTCGCTTTTGCTTAGCTTACAAATTGAAACAAAAAAGAAAGTTCTTTTTTTCCTAATTGCTCATACTGCAAAGTTTGGAATATGAAAAATCAAGCTGTGTTCTCTCTGGTTCAATATCACCTCAAGTAATAAAATTTCTGCAATTAGCACTTTACTGACAGTTCGGTTGATGATGCATGAGGCAGAATAGAAGCCAGCTCACTCTTCCACAGCTGTAATATCACAGCATAGCTAAGGGAAGTGTAAATTTTGAAACAAAAGCCACTTGATATGTCTTGAAGATACTCAGGGAGCTAATACACTGAATAAGAAGGTGACATTTTTTTACATAGTTGACTTTTCTGAGTACAGCCAAACCACAACTGAAATTCATGGTTATCGGCATTTTATTCTTAGCAAATGGAGCTTGAATATTTTGGGTTTGTATAACTGTACAAATCTTTACAACATACTTTTTATGTGTTATAATTGGCATGTGCTTGCCAGTTGTTTTCAAATTAACCTAGATTAATTTAACTAACATTAAAATTTTCCTGGAAGTTCATTCCACTTCTATAAAACTGGGCAACTGCAAAACTAATTTCTATCCTTCTCCACCCCTTCATGGAGACAAAAATTATAATTTGGATTTATAAAACCAATGCAGCAGAAGCTATACTTACATGTAAACTGAAGGCTCTGTAAAAACTATTTGATAATTGACTATATTTACTCACACTTTCCTGACCTAATTTATCATAAGAATTCTGTGTAGAATTCATTCCAAAACATATGCCACTGTCCCTTAATTTCCTCTCAATTTATTTTTATTCTAGATTAATTCTCCTATATATTTTCTGTTCATAACTTTGTAATAACACTTACTTTAGTGATATATATATATGTATATATGTAGTTATAGAATTTTATTTGATTTTCAAACTGTCCTCTCTTTCTTTATTAGACAACAGCTGCAAAACTGGCTTTCATACTTCAAAGAGGAACTTTGTGAGAGGAAGAGGCAAGATGAATTTGAAGTACTGCCTGCCAGTCAAGAGTTTAGTTGCTATTTTTGAGACTAATTTATTTTAAAATCCAAAAATTCATTGTTGCATAGTATTCCTGGAAGCATATATAACATTAATTCACTTTTTTTACTTCCTATAAAATTAAGAATAATATTTCTATCAGACAAGAAAAAAAAGTCAAAAATTAAGCAGACTCTTGTGGAAAAGAGGGGAAATACTATGATCAGCATCTTGGCTCATTGCAGAGCATACTAGCATCACATGAAAGCAAACCACTTTAGGTTGGTTTGGTAAGTATCAGTACTTTGTTGTTCTAAAGTGTTTTCAACGCGAATCCTGATATGAGTTTTACTTTTTAGCAGGAGAAATAAATCAGGCTTAGAAAGCAGTGAAAAGCATTTGAAAATTGACTGCTTTTACTCATTCTTTGCTGACCTATTTTTAATTTACATACATTATCATAAGAACTCTGTTTTATAATTCACTCCACAATATTCAGTCCCAGAATTCAGCCCATTTATTTCTTTTTCTAGCTATTTTCAATGTCTTTACAAAAGAGGCCAATAAATCACTTGTCAATCCTATATCCTACTGTCCAACACATGTATCATAGTAGGAAAACATTTACATTTGAAGCATCAAATTTTGTAAAACAAGTGTGGGCACTGCTTTACTAATTTTGAAATTTCAAATTGCATATAAAATCTTTTGAGATAGAAAAAGCATTTATTTTCTTCCTGATCTCTAGTAAACTTTTATCTAAATATCTCAGAAGGAGTTATAAATAGAAGTTTAATTTTTATAAATTTTTCCAAGATTGAGGTTCGAAGATTTTTTACATTTTTTTTATTTATAAAGGTGTAACATACAAGACAATTATTTTAAAAATCTTTAATATAAGTAAAGAAGTTCTCTATATTCACACCCGACATTCTGAATAGTAATGGAGCAAGAATACAAACACAGAGAGGTTTTCTATTATCTCTTAAGTTACAAATGTAGTCTTCTAATACTTTGTTGTCTAAGTCAATTAAAATTCCTTTATAGGAGTGTTGCATATTATCTGGGTTACTGAACTTACAAGTATTTTTTTGCAGTACTCAAGTACATTATGGAGGTTGGGTTATGCACAGACCTTTCTAATGGTTATGTATAAAGCACTTGAAGCTTCTATTATCTTATAATGGCAATACCTAGATGAATAATGAATTGGACTCATCTTTGTTATGTGACTCTAAAGGTCAAACCACATCACCTGAATATTTTTATCCTCTATGAATATTTTCATTTAAGAATTTATTTAAAAGAATTTTTAAATCTTCTCATTATGTCTAAACAGCATGATATCACACTCTACTTTTTTGATTTCTCCATTTGATATGGAATAAAACTGCATCATATGACCAAAGCACATTCATTTACCGTCTTCAATTTAGAAACTTTATAGAATCAAACTGAGTCAATCTACTCTTTAAAAGTTCCACACACAAAAAAAATCCTACATAAATTACCGTGTGTTTAAAGGTTTCTGATTTTAATCTAATAACGGAAATATCAAAACTACATTTTAATTTAGGCATTTTGGCATTACTAACAGGTGTTCTCATCAGATTTAGGAACCCTGCAGCAAGATTTATCAGTGTCTAAATGACATAATTCTAAATTTAGTACCAGAATCTCTTTCAAATGGCATTTATATTTTGATATCTTAACTTACTTTGAAACCCTGAGCACCTTGTCTATTTTTATTAGTAGATATTACTGATTTTTTTTAACTTTTCAAAGACTCTTTAAATTATTCTAAAGTCATACATTTACCATAAAAAAGCAGGTGGTTTTTAGAGTGTAGATGCTTAAGTAGATCATAAAATTAATTTCCTCAGGTTTAAAGAATGTTTTTAAACTCTAATTTGAAAACCTTAATCTGGCATTCTGAAAACACTGTATCAGCAGTCAAATATAATAAAAATGAAAACATAACAGCATAATAAATTTAATTTGTTCTGGTATGGCATAAGAGTAGGACATTTTTATATAATCAGCTAGAGTTTTTCAGAGTCAAACACAAAGCAGTTGTGCCTTTGGCAGTTGTGGGGTGGGGATGGGGGCGGGGCGCTCTTTAAATACTGCCTTAATAATGTTGCCTTGCTCACCTCTTCAGTTGTATTTCCTGCTATCAACAGCTCTGTATATTATAGTTTGTGGAGAGACGGAGGTTATTTGGCATACAATAAATGAACTTTATAAATGTTTTTATTGATTTATTTAAAATAAACAGCTTATAAATTAAATAAACAAATTTAAATATGAGATTGTATGAGAAACTTGAATGTATTTTTTCCATATTTATAGCATTTTTGGTTTTACTACTTTTATATAATTAGAATGCAATAAAATATATTGAACAATAAAATTATACTATATATAATTTAATCTTGGGTGATTCAGAAGGTACTTACAGTTTCTCAGAGTCAATATTAGGCACTTTATAATTTTTTATTGCACTGGTAAAACATGAAAATATTGATTAATAGAGATTTCCAATAAATACAATGTTTTATGAGCTGATTTACTATATCTTTTCTCAACATAAAGAGAGAACACAGATAAACTTCATATGTAGGACATATTTCTAACAAATTGACTTTAGGCATCTCACTTTAATGTTTCCAAAAAACAAAAATAAAAACAAAAAAAAAATGAGCACTTTGTCTTTAAATCTCCTCCTCCTTCATTTTGACCCCAGTTTTATCTCCAAATACCCAGACTTCAAACCACAAAAATCATTGTCATCCTTTTCTATTTTTCTTTTCTCATTCTCTGAATCCAAATGGTCATCAGAACCTGTACCTGGTACCACTTAAAAGACACCTGCATCAATCTTTTAGATTGAATTGGCCACTGTCTTTCATCAAAGTTTACTTTGACTAGCAATAAGAAGAGTTGAAAGTATTGCATGTCTAATACTTGTCAGACTTTGGCTAAATTCTGAACATTCATTACTTATTTAAATCTTTAAAGAAACCCTACTTTTTGTTTTTATTTAAGCCATGAGTCAACCAAGGCTTAGATAAATTTGGTAACTTGCCCAATTTTAGAGAGCTAGATGTTGACAGAATTGGAAGTTGCTTTTAACTTCTGTACTCTACTGTAACAACAGTCAACTGTTACCTTCTCATTCAGAGTAAAATCCTGACCTTTAACATGCTACCCAAACCCTTTAATAAAAATTTTCTTTTCTCATATCAACTCCCACTTTTTATTCCATGTATCTAATATGTGTGAAAATGAACTTTTCTCCAAACTAGAAAATGTCACCAACTTACAGTGCTATGTTATTGTACCAGCTTTTCTTTATACTTTCTTTTGTCAAAATTCTATTTATTTCTCAACACTCAGTTGAAATCTCAATTTCAACATTACAACCTCCCTGACTTTAGAAGGCATAATAATTTAACTGCTTGCTGGAGAGTAGCATACAGCAGTGCCTGAAGAGCCAAACTTCATAGTTTTGAATCTTAGCTATAATACCAACCAGTGTTTTGACCTTGAGAAAGTTACTGAATGTGTGTGTGTGTGTGTGTGTGTCATTATATATATCATCATTATATATCATTATATATATCATATAATATGATATATATATCATATATATGAGACATATATATTTAGTGTTTAATCAGTTAATATGCATAAAGAAAACAGAACAGTGGCTGATACACTGTAAGCAATGTATAATGATTCATTGCTACTATCTATCAATTTCCACATCTCATTCCTAAAGTTAGTTGAAGGGTGTTACATATTTACATGTAATATAACAAGAAAAAGAAGATGAATTATGAATTAAATATAAAGTATAAGTACCTGTGAAGAAAATATGGAATAATATTTATATGTTCTTTAGGAGAAGGCTTGTTGAGTATATAAACAATTAAGAAACTATGAGATAAAAGATTGAAATAATTAACTGTATATAAATTTTAATTGTTTATATACTAAAAGGCAACACAAACAAAACTATAATGAAAGTGATGGGCTAGAAAAGTATATTTGCAACTTATACCATAGATAACGGTTTAATATCCTTATCAAATAAAAAGCTTCTACAAATAAATATACTTTTAAAAGAAACTAATAAAATAAAAATGTAAAGTATGAAAATGTAAAAAATAATCAAACACAAATGGTACACAAATATCAATGAATATTTAAAATACTTTATTTTTTAAAACATGTGATAATACTGCCCCTTAAATTGTGTAAATTTATAAATGTCAGTATTAGTTTGGTTTGGGCAAGGGTTGTAAAAGTGGTCAGTCTTATACGTTGTTAAGATGGTATAAATTGAAATACTATTGAAGGATATATAAAGTCTATTAAAAATTTTGGAAATGGATATATCTTTTGTATGTATTACACACACAAATATACATTTTATATATTTCAATCGAGATCCTGGCTAGTGTTTCAACCTCATGTTATTTTCTATTTTTCTCCATCTCGTTGTAAATCTGTTATGCTGAACTTCTTGCTGTCATTTAAACAGAAAATTGCTTTTATTTCTCGAGGTCTTTATATTTGCTATTACTTTGTCTGGAACTCTCTTCCCTCAGTTATGTGAAAAACTCACTACATTTCAATAAGGTACTTTAATCAGCTATTACCTTCGCCAAAAGGTCTTCCCTAAACACGCTATGTAAAATAACACCCCTGTTACCCTTTATCCCCCTTTTTTAGCTCATTTTTATTTGTAGCCCATATTAGTAACTGGTATTATCATTATCTTCGTTGCTTTTATTTGAATGTAGGTTTCATTAGGTAAGAACTGTGTTTTGCTTAGAGCTGAATCCTTAGCACCTATAGCAATGTACGCTGTGTAGTAGTGCTTAATGAATATTTGTTAATCAAATGAGCAAATTCCCAGGCTTTCTTGCTTCCACTGCCTGGGATCAAGAAAGTACCAGAAACCTACCCATCCTTCCTACTAACCTGCGCTTACAGATCTGTGACTATCATGTGCCTTGAATCCACCAGCATTAATTTCTTTTATCTTTTATCCTGACATGGTTTCCCAGACATCTCTTACTTCCCAAACTCTAATCCCCATAATGCTCTGTACACCCCATATTTATACCCTGTTTTATTCCTTTCCATCTTCCAATAGTCTTCCATTGTGTTCTTTGGAGTTCACAGTTGATCCTTAGAATAATTTCTTACATCTATAACCTCTTTCTATTGTTTAATTTTCTCTCTTTATCTAATGAAAACTTGGCTTTCTCCCAGAGACTCTTGTTTCCCTGAAAGCCTGTCAAATAATGGATGGTTGTACTCCTACAATCTTTCTCTTATTGGGCCTGAAGTTGAAGTAGGTATATTTTCTCTTCCTCATTTCCCCTTTTAAACCATTTCATCTTACCTCCTCCCCCCAAGTTTCTTATTTTTGAATCTCATATCATGTAGTTATATCATCCAGTACCCTTCATTGTTACTGTTGTCCTTAAATTTTCAGACCTATCCTATTGATTTCTTGACTTTTAGCTTCTAGTTATCTTTCTATCTGACATGTCATTTTTGAAAATTTCAATATTTCATGTAGGTAATCCTTCTGACATCCTAAATTTTCTGATTCTTAAATCTCATCTTCCACTGGTCTTGACCTCTACCTGCCTTATGTGCTCTGTCATGTGTCATTATCAAAAACTACAATCTTAAGACTCCTCCAAAATTTTAGCTACATATATCCCCCTCTGATCATCATCTTTCTAATTTATTATTTCTAATCCCAAGCACCAACAAATTTTTTGATCCCACTGGGAAATCCAATCAATTGATTCAACCAACTTTTCAATGTCACTTACCCTTTTAATGTTCTTATTATCCTCTTTAACTTAAGTTTCATGAGAAATCCTTCTAATCACTCCCTGATATACACCCTTACCTACCTGACTTTCATTATTTTCACCTGTTTGGCAAAATCATAACTTGTTAAATTCAGGTCACTATTCTCTATGCCTATAATTTTATAGCTAAACATAGATAGAGAAAAATAACCAGTCATTTATACTAATGTCTTTAAATTCATAACCTAGTGTTAATCAAGGAATCATACTATTTCCTGTTTTATTAATTTCTTCACTCTCCTATTTGAATTTCACTTTCTCCCCCTTCTTTATACTTACGTCACTTCTTCCTCTGTCCTTTCAGCTAACAACTGCACATCCAATCACATGAAGAAAAGTGAAATTATAAAAAGGGAACACCATAGATTTTCATCACCACATCTGCCAATTTACCACATATGAACCCACACTATTCATCTCATTGCCAGAGGTGAACTATTATATCCCTCAGGACGTGGACTCGTGGACTGATACTGGTTCATGCCCTGTAAGGAACTGGGACTCACAGCAAGAGCTGAGCGGTGGGATTGTTAATGCAGCTTCATCTGTATTTGCAGCTGCTCCTCAGTGCTAGCATCACCACCTCAGCTCCACCTCAGAATAGCAGGCATTAAAATCTCATAGGAGCACCAGTCTCTGATGCCAAAAAGGTTGGAGACCTTACAATCTAAAGCTATTTCTCCACGTGTTCTAGATCCCAGCAACTCATATTTAACCAAAAACAATTTTCAGCAATTTCTCCTTCTCTCTTGTAATACCAGTGGCTCCTATCTCTACTGAATTATTCTCATCAGCATACAGACAAGCATTTTGTTGTCTTCCAGTCTAACCACATTTCCCCCCCATCTTTACTACTCTAGTCTGTGCTTTCATTGCCTCTTTGCTGGATTATTGTAATGACCTGCTAACAGGGCTTCTTGCAGCCACCTGCACCTTGTGCCCAATACACTCTATTCCCAATATACCAGGGACAGTTATGCAAGATGAATAAGATCTGAAGATCTAATGTACAGCATGGTGACAATGGTTAAAGATACTGTATTATATACTTAAAATTTGACAAGAGGATTTTAAGTGCTCCCACCACAAATATACATACAAAAATGAGCCAAATCTAGAGTTTTTTGACCTATGGTTAATTTTTTTAATATTCCGCAAAAGGAAATTTCTTGATCAAATATTTAAGAAAAATTTATATCAAACCAAGTTAAATATGCTTCTTCACAGTAGGGACTTCTTAGAGCCTTTAATTTGTAAATATACGTTATAAATCTTTAAGAGTGAAATAGAAAATATTGTGTTTTTCAAGCAAAATTAACTCTGAAACTCTATTTTTGAAATAGCATCTCCCAGAGCTTTGGTTCCATATAGATTGTAGAGCACTTTAGGTGAACAATATGAACAGATGGCTCTCCCTTGTTTTTTGTTGTCCTTTGTTTGTTTGTTTTTTTTAAATGAGGCTATTAAGTGATATGACTTCTTTTGACCTTATATTAGATTTTTAGCTTTATTATTATATTTTCTATTTTTGCTGAATCTAACATTTTTAGTTTCTCTACCACTTCGGAAATCTATCAAGAACAGTTTTTATTGTTTAGTACTTAATATTGCCAGTGCTTAACATAGTGTTTATTAAATACTTGTTGAAAGCAAAACCTAAAAATATAGGTTAACAGGGAAAAAATTATAAAGCATTATAGTTCAAAGATATTTTCCATATCATGACTTTCTATGTATTAAAAGTTAAATGACATTTCTTTTTTGCAGGAATTATACCAACACAATGTGTTAATGATCATATGACCGAAAACTCTGATTGGTAGCTGCATATTTCTTTTGTAATAATTGGAAAACAAATTAATAAATAAGGTTTAACAGAAAAAAAATCTTTAAAAATATGCCAGATAATATTGAAGTATTTCTTGGTGAAAAAAGAGTTGGAAAAGTAGTTCAACTCTTACTTTACAGAAGAGAAAATTAAAGCAAATGAGGCAAAAGAGATTTGTCTACTATCACTCAAATCTTTTAGAGCACAGTAGATATTAAATTCACACTTCCTGACTTCCATGCAATAGGATCTTTTTTATTTCTCTTTTCTAGATCTCTCCCTTAACAGGTTTCATTGTAACATTTCTCTTTCTCCTTATCTTATCTTTTTTCTTTCATTTACATAGCATGTGACATTCTCATGTAGCAAGGACTCTTGCTATGTCAGAGACATGAGGCCCTGTAAGTTGGCAGTTGGGGAAGCCTGCTTGTTTATTGATGGGAAGCACTGCTTCTGACAGAGCTGATTCACAGTGATGGGGCAGACTGGCTGAAAACTGGTAAGAGGACTTTGCAACAGCTCTGGAGCCAAAGCGAGGCCACAGGCCATATGTCTGCTTCCTCTGTCATAAACAGACAACCAAGTGTGCACATTCCCAGGTGTAATGTCACTGGGACCTTATTTGCAAACATATAAACGAATGACATTCAATTATGTTCAAAGGCAATGTTGTCAAAACCACCAAGGAAATAATTTACTACTCTTACACAGTATGTAATTCAGAGTGCATTAGCAGGTTTTCATTGTTCAGTTGTTCAATTTGCTTCTGAAGAGGTTCTTTTGCAGCCTGTTGTATAAGCATAATACATATACTTATATAACATACATAGATATAATGAAGTTGATGGTTATTACAGAATTAGCAGGGTGAAAATATTTTATGTACTATATTAAAATCATCTCATTTCTTTGTAGGCGCTAGCCAATTAAAAGAAGAAAGACAAGGTTTCTACAGCTAGTGAATTTATCTGCTAACATCAATTGGTGGAAAATTGATGAAAGGCTTAAAATTTTGGCTCCATGATATTACATTCTTGCTAAATGGCATCACATTTTCTGTGGTAGAAAAAGAAGCTCTCTGATTTACATAAAATGTGAGTATAGAACAAGAGATCATGTTTTAACTTTATGAGGCCTCACAATGCCCTCATAATGTTCTTGGCATACAGCTATCTAAAGCAATCTAAAATGGCTCATTCCTAGATTTCCTTATTCACACAATTACTGTTGATAGGGAACACCCAGAAAAAATTGAAATAAGGAGGCGAACTATAGCTTCATACAACAAATAATAATAACAATAATAACAACAACAATAACAAAGTTTCTTTACATTGGCCCTGTGTTTTATGGTGTATTTAAAAATGAATTATGTCCTTCAATTTTTACATATTAAATGAAATACTGACCAGGTGATGTGTGTGTCAGGGGGCAGTTTCTGAGGGAGCATATCATCATTATTATCATTTTTATGCTGCTTATTTAGCAGACTACAAAACTGAGATTCTGAGAAGTTAAATGACTTATCCAAGTTCATAGTCCAATATTACTATAGGAAGCAAAAGTAGATGTGTGTGTCTTCTGAATCTTAGGTCAGTGTGTTTTCTACATGACACCAGCTCCCCAGTCAAGAGACAAAAGGTCTATTTTGCAGCTGCAGTTGGTCGAAGAGTTTTAAAAAACAGGAGATCAGGAGAGGTAAGAGGAAGCCTAACTAGAGAAGTCTGAGACCTGGAAAAAAAGGTGATGCTCAAATTCTAGAAGAAAAATGAAGGGAATTCTCTGCAAAGCAACAGATTGTATAATGGTTGGAAAATAAAACTTTATTTCTTGATTTTAGAAATATTATGCCCTAATGGGCACAGACTGGTTTCTAGGTGATTCAGCATTGACCAAGAGAAAAGATCCCTGACCTACATTACAGATAGAGTAAAATAGACTATTAAAAATGCAGTTTTTAAAATTAAGTGTTAATAGCTATTTAAAAAATAGTGTAAATGAATAAAGTGTGGTAGAGGCAAGAAGTATTTCTCCAAGTGGTCAGGGAAGACTTCTCCTTTTAGCATATTTGTGAATGGTAAGGAATATTCAGCTATGCATATGTCTGTGGGAAGCATTTTCTGCTAGATGAAGCAAGTTGTGTTGCTGAGGCCTTTGAGGAGAGACTTGTAGATTAAAAATATGATTTCTTTCTAAAGTGTGTTGAAAGCCATTACAAAGTTTTGGTGTGTTTTTAGCAGAGCATTCTGCTTTCCACATAAGTCCAGAGTATGTAATGAATGAAAGCAAGGAGAGCAGAAAGGAGGATATCAGTATCACCCAAGAGATACTTGAATTGCGATGACAGTGATGAGGACAGTGCTAAATGATCAGTTTGAGAATGTATTTTGAAGGCAGGCCTGATAAGATTTTTAAATGATTTGAATCCAATAGGAATTTTTTTTTTTTTTTTTGGAAGAAGGTAGAAGGTAAAATAAAAGCTCAAGTCTACCTTCTAAATTTTTGGCACCAGTATTTGAATAGATGAGGTGAAGTGAATTTTGAACAATTATATGTGGTCAAGTACATGAAGTAGAGAGGTTGTGAGGCTCCCCATGGCTACTAAAAGGGTGTATATGTTTATGAAGTTAGAAAATACCAGCTGGCTGTATGTCATTCAGGGCTGTGTTTAATGCCATTGGACTATCCTAGACTGAGCTATGATGGGGCATGGGTAGAACTGAGAGGGATAAGATCTGCAACTTAGCCACAGTTTCTAAAGAAACATCCCAGTCTCATTGGCACTCATTTTTATTATCTGTTAAATGAGGAGTTAGGCCAGATTGATAATGTTAAACTGAGTTTGTAGACATCTTTTAGCAATCTAATGATTACTAATGAAGCACAAATGAAAACAAACAAACAAAGGAAAACTACACATACATTAGAAATTTACACACAGAGGCCTAAGAACTCCTCAGCCACTAAATAGTGTCAAAGATTCCTCTAGTTTGAGATGTATGACTTCGCAGAGTATCAAAATAATTCCCAAATCACATTAGTCTCAAAAAGCAATATATATGGCTATTGCAGTGTGGCAAAGAGCTCTGTAGCTAAATTTGCCCAAGATGTGGGCTGGTGGAAGTAACATCATGAACATCCAGCCTACAGAAAGGGATAGTATGAGGGAGAAGCCTAGTTGAATTCTGAGAAATCCAGGAGAAGGACGGGCTGATCGCAGAAGATTGGTGAAACTAAATCTGTAATGATTTTATTAGAGGGGTCTGCTGAAGCAAAACAACCGCGGGCTTGAGTATAAAAATGTAGTTGTTAAGGCAATAAAGAGAGATTCTGATGCATGATCCCTGAGTACTGTCCCTTCCTTCGCCGACTCTGCAGACACCCCTCAGGACCTGGACTCTGGAGCTGGGGCTGGCCCCCGGCAGATAAATAAGAAGTTTTCCAAAGGAAAATAATTTTCCTCAACAATTAAATTTTGTACACTATTTCAACTTGATGTTCATGAAACTTATTGTCATATTTTTATTATTAATGGTTTATAGCTTTCAAAGTAAAAGCAATATAAAATCAAGGTAAAAAGTATACAAATTTGAAATAAATAAGGATTCAATTTTTACCTCTGCTAGTTGTGTTCCCATGAGCTTTTTGCTTAATCTTTCAAAGGTTTCATTTTTCCTCCTGTAAATTGGAAATAATATTCATTACTTTGTGTGATTCTTATGAGAATTGAGATCAGATTCTTACACAGTTAACACCTGACATATCTTATCAATATGTTATTATTAGTATTACACATTGACCAACTAATCCCAATTTAGTAAAATTTATTAGGAGTTAGTGCTACAACAAAAATTCGGAAAAAGTCAGATACTGTTTCTCTTTCCCAAAGCTATGGGGAGACTTTTAGGGTGAATAACAAGTTCATTTTATTTCTTATCATAATCTGTGGAGGTAGAAGGAGTTTCAAGGTATGTAAGGACATGATGAAGCCACCTGAGGTACAGGAAAGAGCATGAACTAGAGAACAGGGAAGGTCAAGAAATACCTTGACATTTGGAAAACATGGATTGTTGTTCAGATTAATTGAGATATTAGTTGGAAATACAATGATCACATTGTAAACATTTGCTAAATTCTCCTTAGCATTTCATAGTAAAATGAGAAGATAAATAACTGAGGCCACTGAGCCAAACCAGAATTCTAAAAAAAAAAAAAAAAGAAAAAAAAGAAAAAAGAAAGAAAAAGAAAGTTCTTTAAGAAATAATCCATATTTGGGGAAAGAGAGTTGGGAATGAAAACATTTAGATAATTTGCCATCATACTTCAATTTTACCATATTATTAAATGTTAGTATTTTGTTTTCTGAAATCTTTCCTCAAAATTATGAACTTTGTATAATTTTAAACATGTTTCTTCTTTCTTTTTAAGCTTAGTGTCTCTCTAGGGAAATTTAATTTGTATGTTTCTGATTCTTTTATATTTCATTCATCCAAAAGTTATTTTGTAAGAATTCTTTGATGTTCAGAAAGCCTTATAATTTTATTATAATATATTCAAGATTTTTTCCTTCAGAAAATGGAAATTATTTCTTGCTTAAAGTAAATAAACAAAAACACCCAATTTTTATGGTAGTAGGTGGTTTATAAAATAATTCTCTCTCTCTCTCTCTCTCTCTCTCTCTCTCTCTTTTTCTTTTTAACCTTTCTTTGTGAGTACCTTGGCTTCGGGCAACAGTCATTCTAATTCAGGAAGGAATTGGAGAATTTAACCTTTTTCAAGTGAATACAATTCAATAAACTTTTTTTGTTATCTCTGATGTTTGGAGAAATATGCAAATTTCTGTGGGTGCTAGCAATGAAAATTACACAGAAAAATAAAATAACTGCATATCCTCAAGGAGTTTATATTCTAATGACAGAGATTGATGTAAAAAAACTTTAATATTTGTCTGAATAATATACTCAAAAGAAGGTAAAAACAAAGTTTTGTATGAATAGTACAAGATGAATTATAAATTGAATCTAAAGAACTGTGGAAGGATTTCTTCTAATAAGTGAAATTTAGGCTAGCTTAAATTACTAGAATTTTGGGAGTTATTAGAAATTTAGTGAAATAAGAAATTTAAGAAAGTGTTATTCTCTCAACAAAGCCAATTAGGCATGATGTACAAGGTGAAGCCTAAAGTTGTGGCACTTTAAAGTCAGGCTTAGAGTTTGGATTTTATTCTGCAGATAATAGGAAAACAGTTTAACTGTCCTTGAAGAGAATAGTAATACAAATGCAACTCAGGCTTTAGAAAGATAAAGATGATGGAATGTGAGGGTTTAGGAAAAGATAAGGGAATTGGAAAGTTTAGTGACCAAGTCTGTGTGAGTACTTCAGTAGATCAGGCAAGGGTCAAAGAAGACATCAACTTGGGTGGAAGAAAAGAAAAGTTGAAGAATAAAGAAGATATCAATCAGGATTTCTGGATTTTTTTTTTAGTGAAGGTATACATTAGTTAGAATATAGACCAACAGTCTATAACAAACTAACCTAAAACCAGAGGGATTCAAACAAGAGAGAATTTTATTTTATTCTATGTAATGGTGCAGAAGTAGGGACATGTTCCAGGGCAGGGAAGTGACTCTAAGATTGTTCACAGTGTTGCTGAAATAGTCAAAGTTGACTCTCAACCACTTTCCACTCCAGTTTTGAAAAGAGGAATGAGATAGCTGAAAGAAAGTAGCTTTCTTTAAGAGAAGTGGCCCTAAAGTTGTATGCACTATATTAATTCATATTCCGTTAATTATATGACTCTAAGAGAGTTTTCTATTCAAAGTTCAAAACAGCAACTCCAGAGTACAAGAGATTATTTCCTTACATCTTGCGCCCGTATCACAAATAGTATTTGAAATTATTTTTTGGTGATAGGAAGAAGTAGGCTAATAGGTTCCTTGGATGAAAAGATGAATAGGGGCAAAAAGTATGGGGAGAAAAGAGGGACAAAGGCCAAGGTAAGAAAGTTTCTTTTCTTGATTAGTGTTTTGGTCCTGATATAAAGGCTCTGAAATTGAACAATTGCCCTGCTACAGGTTTCTATTGCTAGAGCACACCAGCAGAGGCAGAGACCCACATGGATTTTATATGAACAGAAAGGAAAGAAGAAAGAAAGGAATGAAGGAAAGAAGGAAGGAAGGAAGGAAGGAAGGAAGGAAGGAAGGAAGGAAGGAAGGAAGGAAGGAAGGCAGGCATACCTCCAACTCTCTTTGCAATTCCTTTACTTTTAAATATACCCAGTCTTTGTGTTTTATCCTCACTTCTAAGATAACTTATTTAAAATCATATGGGAAAGTTTTGTTGTTGTTGTTTTGTTTTATTGATTTTTTACAAGATAGAGTCATTTACATAAATGTTATTTATGAATATTCTGTGAAAATACATTCAATTTCAGGACCGTTTAGAAAGTTATTATAAACCAAATGAATCTTAAAATTAAATTTTACAAGTGCTTAAATGAATACTTGTTCCCCAAAGAATAATTGTTAGCAAAACAAAAAAGAAAAAGGGAAAAGGCAAAACCTTGAATGGAGTAGAGGACATAACCTTTCTTCACTTTGAGCTTTAGAAACTGTCTTTATTCGATATTCTTGCTTTACATTGAGAATAGTGATTTAAAATTTCAGGTACTTACAAACACAGGTAAGAAAAAAGTCATTTCCAGAAGGTTTAGAAGATCCTAGGGAATTTCTCTCTGCTGGATGAATAACTTATAAGCATTTTGATGATGTTCATAGATAATCATATAGGTAGCAGCAAAATATCAATAAGCTTAATACTATAATTAGACTATATATAAGAGATTGGAAGTAGGATAAAAAAAAATTCTAGCAAAGGATCTGAAAAAGCATAAAAACGGATGTTAGAAAATGAATTTATAGTAGGCTTCTCCAAAAAATATAAAGAGCACTGTCATTCTTAAAGAACCTACTAACTTCTCAGGGACCCAGAATTAACAAATGGCAATATAGAGATAAAAGTTTAAATTTATCTGACAACGAAATAAATTTATATTTCTTTACCTAAATGTATAGTCTCTCATTTATGAAGAATACTTAAACAGAGGGGAATTTCTGTGTTGGAAAATCTCATATATTCTTTCCTCTGATTAAATGGAAACATCATATTGTATATGAATATCCAACACCAGAATATTGGCCAAAAGATTTGTTCAGGGAGTGCTACAGTGCATATTTGCCTTATTCCTGTAGAGAAGTTGAAATTTTCAGACACATTTATACATATATGAATTGCATATACCTGTTTTTTCAGCTTTTCACTTATTGTATTTACCCTCACAGTAACCTTGTAAAGGGAGCTGTGAAACTCCTAGTATTCCCATTTCAAGGCAAGGTAAATGCAGAACATCAAGATTAAATGATTTGTCTGATGTCTCACAGTGTGTTAGTACCTCTGAGAAGACCATCTACATTCCCTGGCAACCCCTCTGTTGAGCAATTTATCATCTAGGAATTTAGAATTTTCAAGATCTTTTATTATTATTATTATTATTATTATTATTATTATTATTAAGGAAGATATTAAGCTCAATTAAAATTATAATTAATCAAATCTATTGTTATTAGGGAGTTAATTGAAATTTTAATGTTCTAGATTATATTAACTCTTTCAAATTATGATTCCTTAATTTGAGATTACCCCTGTCAGACTTGCCCTATATAGCAATGGACAGACCACATCTTCTCCCTTATTCTAATATGTAAAAGAGACATCAGGAGAGAAGAAAGCTGTGCTTATAATTATTCAAAGTGGTTACAAAATTCTTAACTGTTATCTAGAATGACCTTCCTTAGTATTTATGTAGTCTCTTTAAAATCTAATGTAATACATGGTCACTATTCTCAGAAAAAAAAAAACAAACAAAAATAAAAAAAAACTAAAAAAACAAACGTTGGGGGCAGTTATAAATGAGTCAGTGCACTCACTATAGATTAAGAAACGCTGGTCTAGAAATATGTGATTGAGTCATTGTACCAGCTTTGGGACATAGCAAGAACTGAAAGACTAGGAGATGACAGAATGTAACAGAAGAATTCACAATGAGTCATGAAGGAAAAGGAGATCAAATGCAAAAATAGAAGAACCTGGGCCAGAAATATGACACTCCTTCAGGAGCATGACTTAAATATTGATCCGCATTTTTTCTGTGAGCTATTTCATTTACCTGAATATGTAAAATAAAAAATATTCAAGGGGAAAGTAATAAAAATAAATAACACAATATAGAAATTAGTGGAGAAATATTAAAAATACTTTAGATTGCTCCAAAATGACAAAAGAAAAAGATGAAAACAGCTCCAGAGATCTCTAAAGTATAAAGAGAAGAAAGACATTTTTATTTTGATTAATAGTTATAACTAGAATTAGAGAAAGTCATATACATGTATGCATTTTTGTGAGAATAAGCATCTATACTCACACACAATTGTGTACATTTGTATTGGTGTGTAACTGTGCTATCATTTTTCTATTTTTCTAGCCATTAATATAATTTTCTTGACAACTTCATTGCTAGTAGATTCAGGTACAATCTCTCAAGGGAAGTGGTGAATAATATAGCTCTTTTTGTAGAATGATAAAATAGACCAGATATTCTGAGCAGACTGGTATATACAAAACAAGTTGCCTGAAAAGACCATAGAATTCTGGAAACATGTCTACCACACAGAATAGATTTCTATATGGTCAATTGTTATAAATATGCCTAAAATATTAGCTACTAATTAAATTAAATAAAAGGCTAGTCATTTTAGAATTTTGCCACAGTGTCTCAGTAATATGAATAAAGTTCTAACACAATGTGAGATGAAGAACAGGCTACCTAGCAACATTTTAACTAGTTTCCCTGAGGTTCTCAATAAAAAAAAATAAATGGGTGCTTGGAGTGGGGAGTATTTGTTTTGTTTTTGTTCTTATATCAAATTACCAGGATCATTTTTAACTAGTCTCTCTAATTATTTTTTTCTTTGTCATCATTTTCTGAAAGAAACAATAACAGGAAAGGAAGGAAAGAAAGAAGGAAGGAAGGAAAGAAAGAAGGAAGGAAGGAAGGAAGGAAGAAAGGAAGGAAGGAAGGAAGGAAGGAAAGAAGGAAGGAAAAGAAGAGGAAGAAAGGAGAGAAGGAATAAAGAAAAAAGATCAAATTCAACATGGGCCATTTTATACATTTATTCAAGAATTTATTTATAATAATATAAATCAAAGAGGTGCTTATGATTATCATATACAGAAATATATATCATCTTGTGAAATAATCACAGATCAAATTCAAAGCAATGACATCGGCTTGACAAACTACAAGTTCATTAAAATATGTGAGAGAAAAGAATATATGTTTGTGGCATTTCTTTACTCAGAATTCAAAGGCAACTTTGAAATGCAATGTCTACTTTGTGAAGCCATAGACCACCAGGAAGATGTCCTCATAAAGAAAATGTAGCAGGTTAAGTCATTCTCCTCCTTCCAGACTTCCTGGTTAAGTAAAATCACACTCATAAAACATTCACAGCATATATTTATATGATGTCCTATCATGTAGGTCCCTGCCAATGGATGGAAGAGAAAGTGCTTGATGGTGACTACAGAAACAGTAGCTTTATGTATTTTAAGTGTTGAGAGAGAGAGAGAGAAAGAGAGAGAGAGAGTACCGACTTAGTTTTCACTACATATCTGTTATATAGTCTTTATGAGTTTGAGAGGAGAGAACAAAGGATGAGTTTCAGGTTAAATTTCAGAATTAATGGCGTGTTAATGAGGATGGAGAAAGCAAAAATGATGATATAAAAAAGTTATATATTGAAACAAAGCAGAAGAGATGAATCTGGAATATAATTTGTAAATCATAAGATGTTTAAAAACATAAATTACATATCTTCCTATGTTAGTAATTGTTTTTACAGCTTTGATTCCATTTTAAGACTATTACCAATTTGGTTTAGTAAATACAGTTTTGGAATCTTGCAATATAAAGGTGTTTCAACAATTAAAATTGTTTTTTTTATAATCATTGTGAGTAATACAGAAATAATATTCTTTCCAGAATTTATTCTGAGACCTGAGTTCAGTTGCAGTTCCATCATTGACCCAATATAAAACATATAATTTATTTACTGTTTAGTACTTTCCTGATGTGCAGACAAGAGAGTGGTTGCATTGCTTTGAATTACTTGAGAAATTGCCATAATTTGACACTTCACAATGCAAGGTTGAATTTTCTAAGTTAGATTTTAACTTAATGATGAGTTTAATGCCAAGATTATATTTTAACTATGCTGAGGTATAAGCATTGAAGAAAAGCAGAAAATGGCACCTCAAAATATTCCACTTTAGTGTATTAATTATTGTGAATTAAAGTTACTTAAGAAATAGTAGATGCAAGGGAGACACTCTGACCCTCCTTTGTTTCCTAGAAGGCAGAAAATAAGTCTATCATGTCAAGATATGCCTCCTATACCAACAGGATAAAAAAACATCCTTATCACCAGAGATAGGGAATTCAGTGCTGAGAAGGCTGTATAAACAAATGTTACTTCTTCAAAAATTTGCTAATCTAAGCCCAAAGCTCTTTATTTAGTCAATTTTTCAAAAACTTATTGTTTCCCTATATATAAGATATAAAAGCTCCCTGTTTTGATCACTTTGAAAAGTCTCATATTTTTTATGGGCTCCTGTATGTATAAAATTATTTTTTTTCTATTAATCTGACTTATGTCAATTTAATTATTACTCTAGTGAGAAAAAAAAAAAAACCCTAGAAGTGAATAAGGGAAAGGTTTTTCATCCCTGCAACATACACAAACTCCATTTCTTTATATTATAATGAAGACATTTTGACACATTATTCTATGTATTTTAAGCATTTTATAATCTACTATGACATTACTAAAACAAAATCTCTTTTTTTTTTTGAGGTAAGGAAGCTTTTCCATTTTCATATTTTTAATATTCTAGTTATCCATGTTTCCTAAAGGTAAATAATACATAAAAAAACCTATAGTACCTTAGCTGGCATTTTTCTTTAAATATTAAATATTATTCTTGAAAATGTTTAAACTATGAATAGTTGTTAACAATAATTTTCCTATTGGAAATAAGCCTGATATTTATCCATTTTCCCCTTTGATTTACTGGTATACTAATGCTATGCCTAGTGGCTGACTACTGAATTTCTTCCAAAAGTTATGAAACTTACAATTTCATAACAAATCATATATACAGATAGTCTTTGAAAGATTGATTTGTATGTTTAGTAGGTTATTATTATTATTATTATTTTTGCAGTGGCTTCGTTTTTTTATTGATGTCATTTCACAACTAAAAATAGGATAGAATTTTTTTAAATGCCATGATAACTCTAAATTAAGTCCACTAATATGTATAAATAAACTGATTCCATAGATAACACTAGGAGCACTTTATTTAAATTTTACACTTTCCAAAGGACAGTCTAAATTGCTCCCACCTAAGGTGGGTATCTTATATGAAAAAGTCTACAGCTTTATTCACCCAGGTTTCTTATAAAGATTTTTATAAATGCTTAATCTATACAGCTGAGGAGTTTATAATGAAGGAAAGATTATGGTTGTTTACAAGCAAGCTAAACTAGGTACAATGACGGATGCTACTGAAGTAAGAGATGAATTATATTCTAAAAATGCTTCAAATCATTAATAATAGTACAACCTCTTTCCTTTCTTCTTTAAAGTCTTCTGTTGTAATCTCACCTCTGGAATATCTTTGCATTACTTCTTAGCAATCTCATACACAGCATAGAAAGAATGATAACAGGGTATTAGTAAAATACATGCACAGTAAAAACAAATTACCAAACCTATTAGCCATCTGACCTAAAAACATGTTGTTTGAACTTTCTGTGCCTTCATTTCCTCATCTTTAAATGAGGATAATAATAATACCCATCTCTATGACTGCTGAGTAGTAAATAAGTTAATATAGATCAAGAATCAAAAGTGTCTGTTTCAAACATATAGATTATGATATGGTATTATGGTAAACAATGTATTTGTTGATAAATACTTTATTAGTTTTGTAATTTATTGCTTTGGGGTCTACCAAATATATATTTTAATAGGTTAAGGGAGGGTATACTTTAATATTTTTTATTCCTTTAGCAAGTCTTTATTGAAGATGCACATTTGAGTTCTGAGGTATTTAGGAGGCTCAATTCCCTGAAACTATTGATGTCACTTAAGAATCCAGAAGTACAGTGAAAGGAATCTGTTGCTGTTTTTCATGTCTGAAATCATTCACTTAGGATATATGAATAATTCTGCCTGATGGACAGAATTAAATTTCTTTTATGGGGAAGTGGACACATATTTAAAGACATTTTATAACCAAAGGCAAATCATAGTCAGGGTCATACTTTAATATTTTAGCCAAATGAAATATTAAGAATTTAAATCATCTCAGCCTCTATAAAGATGTAATGTGAAATAATATTGCCTAATGTAAGTAGCACACCTATTTAAAAAATTGCCAGATATTCTATCTTATGTGCTTTTTATAAATAGCTTCGTTGACAATCTAAATACAAGCCATTCTGTGTCGACCTCTGTTCTAGGGGCTGCTTACCCAATAGTGAGCCAGATCAGCTCCTCTCATAGGATGCTCACTGATATATATTTATAAGACAGTGTTTTGAATTGCACGAATAGTGATGAAAACCTAGTTGGCTTAAACAAGGGATTAGCTAGGCCACATTAGCTTGAACCATTTTTTTTTTTTTATGTGCTGAGCAGATGAGCATTCTAACAGAATATTCAAGAACATTGTTAGCCTTCCTAGGATATTTAGTGCCCTGTAAAATATATCCAGTCATAACCCTTAATTTGTCAAAGACTAGTTATCTCCAAAGAGCAGACACTAAATTTAGTAAAGTAAATTTCCAATGTGTACAAATTTAACTGCTACATTGGATGCCATGAAGAAGCCAGACTGGATAAAATGATAAGAGGGTCCCTGATGGAAGTCACCACAAGTGAAGGCCAAATGCAGCCTACAGAGCAGACCTAACAATCAGACTTGGTTGTCAGAGAGAAAAATTCAGAGAAACAGGATGCTATGCCTAGCTTTCTGGATGTATTTGAGCCTTTTCCAAGTCTGGTTTTGTGTAGGGAAGGAAAAGGCTGAAGAATAGAAAAGGAATGGGGTCACTAGCACCTCTAAGATGCTGCTACACAGCCTGTCAGAAAGAGCTGTCTTGGGGATGCAGAAGGTGTTCTTCTGCTGACCTCTTAGGGTGAAAAAATGACTAAACAGAAATGACTAAAGGAGGAGAACAGCAATGTCAGCAACCTCAGAATGCCAGGAGGAAAGGGCAGGCAGCTCAAGGGAACTGTTTAAGGGCAGGAGCAGCATGGGACCAAATGTTTTCACCCAGCACTCCTGCTTTGCAGCAAACGTTCTCCCGCCACCTCTAGGAGATTCACAGGGATTCTGGTCCATTAGCCAGAGACCAAGAGAAACACTCTTGCATACCAGAATAAAAAAGAGAAGAGGGCAGGTCATTTAACTTGCTTCAGCAAGAGAAAACATAATTGAGGAAAACACAACCATTGAAAGGAGTGAAGTGGTGAGGGTTTTTAAGAGTTTAGGTTTGTGCTGAATGATGTAAGGAGGGATTAAGGATATGGAGCCAGCTCTCAACATACTGTCAAAAGGAGGGGCAGTTAAGTTATTGTGCGCCTTAGTAATCTCTGTCAGGAGGTGAAATGAGCTAAGCTATGTGGAACTGCTATTAGTGAGAAAGCAGCAGTCACTCAGAAGCAGCTTCAGTGTGATATTGCACATATCCTGTTAGAACATGATTCATTTTTTGTTGGCATTGTCAGGTCCTGTTGAGAACATTGTTGATATTTCTTACCCAACAACACCAGAGATCGATTGCTAACCATACTGATTTCTGTATTCTCAAGTGAGAGATGCTTAAAAGGACAGGACTTCAAGATATTAAAATGAGAAAAGGGACAAGAGTGAGAGGTAAGGTCAGAATTTTGATTTTTTTTTGTTTATTTTTGTAAATGTGTCACACTAGTCTGATTGAGACTAAGAGACATGTGGATTTTAAGTCAGTAGTGTGAGCAAAGAGTTGTAGTGAAGAACATAGTGGGGAGGAGTGGCAATAATGGTGCTATGGAAATACCATTTGGAAAACATTTCGTAAAATGCATGTTTGAAAGAATCAGTAAAAGTTTGATGGGCCCCATTAAAGTAAGCTGATTATTAACCAAGTGTAGATACCATGAAGATATGGAGAGAGTGGAGAGAGATGTGGCCCAGGAGAAATGAAGGGCACAAATATTTTAAAGCATTGAGACCTAAACATGTCAAGCTATAAGAGACATTTAATTTCATTGAACAATGTATGTGAGTGAAAGTAAAAAACGGTTGGGGTAAAGCTGGAAACAGAACTGTAGAAAGGATTCATAAATTATTCTTTTTTTTTTTTTAATAATAGACTTTTTTAGAGTAGTTTTAGTTTCACAGTAAAATTGAAAGGACAGTACAGAGATTTCCAATAAACCCTCAAATACACACATGTACAGCCTCCCCCGATATCAACATCCCTCACCAGAGTGGCACATTAGTTACAACTGATGAACCCTCACTGACAAATCATCATCACTGAGAGTCCATGGTTAACATTAGAGTTCACTCTTGATGTTGCATATTCTACGGATTTGGACAAATGTATAATGACATTGTAGGATTGAAGGGTGCAGAATATCTCTTCCCAAAATATACCACTTTGATATAAGAATTATTTTAAGCTAAAGACACTTGAAAAACAGCAGATGCAAACTCAGCTTTGTAATCTTATTTTTCTTCCTGAAAATGAGAGATACAAATTCCCATGTGAAAGATAGTCTTTATTTATAAGGAGAAAAGAAACATTCTTTAAAGGGAAGTCAGAGCCAAGAGAATTTTGTGCAGACCATTAAAACAATTCTCTTTCTTTGGCCTACTTGTATATTTTAGTTTCCATTCCTCAACTGCATCTCTTTGTTCAACTGAATGTAAAAGCATGTGGGGTTTTCCAGTTCTTTGGGGGTTTATTCCTTATGAGGACACCCGTGCCATGTAAAACTTGTATAAAGTTGTATGCTTTTCTTCTGTTAATGTTTTATGCCAATTTAATTCTCAGGCCCAGCTGAAAAATTTTAAGAGGGTGGAAATAAAATTTTGACTTTCTACAGTATCATACAGAGTAATTTCACTGCCCTAGAAATCCTCTGTGCTCCACCTATTCATCCCTTTCTCTTCTCAACTCTTGGCAACCATTGATGGTTTTGCTGTCCCCATACTTTTGTCTTTTCTTCAATGTCATGTAGTTGGCATGTGTTCTTTTGAAAGATCAAAAAATATATTTTTATGTTCTCTAACTTTCCCCCAAGTACGAAATATGATAAAAATAGTTTTCCAAGACAGTGGATTTGGTCACAATTAGCAAAGTAAAACAGATTTGAAGAAACATAAAAATATTACTAAATTAGTAAAATGTTAGGCTTATGTTTATGTAAGGCTAGCTTGCTAAATTACTGCAAAAAATATCTTTTTAATTTTTTATTTATTTTTTTTTTTGGTCTTCACAGCCGAGAGGAAGCAAAGGCAAAAGGCTAATTATATTCTAAGCCTCAATGGAGCTCCCTGGCTGTCTCCATTATATGCGTACAATTTCCACATTTTAAATACACTGCAAAGTGGATATTGCTATTATCCTCAATTTACAGATGAAGAAATTGACAGCCATTGGACATAAGTAGTTTGCACAGGATCACACAGCAACCAAAGGCCACAACAGAAAATCCAATCCAAATCTATCTGTTTCTAATTTGATATTATATTATCTTAGTTATCCAATTCATTTTTATTTCTTATGTTCACTTGATCATTACCTTCTACATATTTCAGGTTTTTAATAATGTCATTTCTCTACTATAAAAAACACACAAAAGAATCTTTTTTTAATTTTGTCTCTTCCTTCAATAACTTCCTGATTCCCTTTACAGAAAAACAGCTCCAAAGCGTTGCTCTTTCCACTTCTTCACTTCTCATTCTTTTTTTATTTCAGGAAGATAAGATATTTTTAGTAACGGTTTTATTGCAGTATAACTAACATATAGTAGTAAACTGCACATAAAGTGTACAATTTAATAAAATTTGACCTGTGTATGTATCTACCAATCCCAAACTGTCATTACCATTGTGATAATAAACAAATCTGACACCCACAAAAGTGTTCTCATGCCCCTTGTTACCCTTCCTTCCACTCCTTATTATGGGCCATACATTTCTACTTCTTTGCATTTCTGGTTCTTTCTTTGGAAGGATGCCAGATGTTGTGAATTTTACCTTGTCAGGCACTAGATATCTTTGTATTTTCATAAATATTTTTGAGCTTCCTTTTGAGATGTAATTAAGTTACATGGGTCTTGCTTTAAAGCTTTGTGATATGATAACCAAGCAGCATTTAGTTTAGAGCTAATTTTATCTACATTGCTTGAGCAAAAATCTTCTAAGAATTCTATTTGATGCCCCGTGAGTCATAACTTTTTCCATTCTGTCTGTTGGGATCAGCACTATTCCTATACTTCTATGAGTCTGAACTCTTTCCTCTCATCCTTTTAGGCAGTTCTTTCCCCAGATTCAAGCAGGGTCCTCCATGCACTGAGCAGTATGCAATTGGTTGCTTGTGAAGGATTCTTAAAGGTTCTCAGTCTTCATCTCACTTGGTCTCTCATCAAAATTTTATGCATTGTTTCCTTTCTTGAAACATTTTCTTAGCTTCCAGAATACCATACTTTCTTAATTATTTCTTCCCTTTTACTTTACTGTTATTTTCCTAGATTTGGATTAAGAAAGTACTGAGTGTCTTAGTTAGAACAACAGAAACTTATTGCCTCACAATTCTGGAGGCTAGAAGTCTAAACTTCTGGTACTGGCAAAGCTGTGTTGCCACTGAGAGCCAGAGAAGTGTCCTTTCTCACTTCTGGTGGTTTGCCGGTAGTCCTGGGCTTTCCTTAGCCATGTGTTCATTGGCTGCACCACTTCAAGTTCTGCCTCCATCATCACATGGCACTCTCCCATCATCTTCTCTGTATTTCTTCTCTGTATTTCTCTAGCTTCTCTTCTTATAAGGACACCAATGTAATGACCTCAAGTTGATTACATCTTCAAAGACCTTATTTCAAAATTCACATTATAGGTACAATGGTCTGGGACTACAACATATCTTTTCAAGAGACATAATTCAAGCTATCACACTGACTATTCTGTTATCCTTTTCCCAACTTCTAAAAGTTTGAGTGTTCTCATTTAGTCTCCAGATCCTTTTTTTTTTTTCTGTACTGATTTGCTGATAATCTCATTTAGTCCCAAGTTTTTAAATACCACATCAACATTAAAGGTACCATATGTTATATCTGTGGTGTTATTTTGAATTTGAGACTTACATATCCAATTTTTCAATCAATATTTCTGAGTAATGATATTCAAAAGAAAATACTTTCTTCTCATTCTTTCTCCTACCACCATCAAACCTGCTTTTTCTTTGGTACTTATTCATTTCACTAAGTGACAGTGCTATCCCCCTAGCACATTAAAAAATTGGAGTCATCTTTTATTATTATTTTTTACCAAATATATCTGATACTAAACTATTTAGTACTCTCTTTATCTCTATCATTTTAGATTAGTCACCACTATCTTTGTTGTTTTTTGCTTTATATTTTAACTTCAAGCGCTACAATAGTTTTTAACTGGTCTTCGTTCCCTTCTAACTCATTATAATCCATCATTCACAAAATAATCACAATGGTCATTTTTATGTTAAAAAATGTCATTGGCTTCCCATAGCATTTGGAATAAAATCTACATTTTGAACTATGGACAATATTACCTTATGTAATCTGGCATGCTTATCCTCTTCAATCTCACTTTCTTTGTTTATTCCCCTTGCTCACTCCACTAGCTTGCTAGTTTCTCCTTAAAATCAATCAGATTTCTACCTTAAGACCTTGGCATTTGTCCCTTCCTGCCTGACACAGTTCTCTCATCTGTTCTTCAGATTTCTTCTGAAATGTATTTGACAGTATACTCTCTCACTTCATTCAAATTTCTGTTAAAAAAAATCACCTCTACAGAGAGGAATTCTTTAATCACTGTGACTAAAATGGCACTCCCAGATTTTCTTTATCTTTTCTCAATGCTTTATTTTTCTTCCTAATTCTAATTTTTATTGACAATGTATTTGAGAGACATTTATTTGTCTCTAGATTGTAGATCTCTAGATTCTAGATCTCTACAATCTAGATCTCTAGATTGTAGTATGTAAGTAAAAAGCGTGCTTATGTGTAGGAGACATTAAAAAATATCTTTGAAAACTGATGATTTTTATTTATTGGTATATACTTAGTATCTAATCAGAGTGCCTGGCATAAAATAGGTTTTGATAAGTATTTGTTCAGTAAATGTAGGCTTTCTTAATGTGAATATAATAAACAGAAACAAATAATAAGAAAATGCAATTTAGATTAAAAATCCCTCTTTGTTTATAGATGAATTCTAATCAGGTAGGTATTAGAAGCATCTTAGGAAGGTAAATGTTATCATTGGGATTATCACTGCCCTTTCTGAGTAACTTTGTATATTTTTATCTTAATAGCAAGCACAAAGCTGATAGGATTGTACCAATACTAAAACTGTGGCAGTGGTAAGAAAAAAAAGTCTCTTACTCTTCAGTAATTGATATTACAAAATATTAGATTTGATTATTGATATGGGACTTACAGCTCTAAATATCAAGCTCTAAAGAAACCACTAGTTTTGAAATAGCTACAGAAATTTATAACTCTTAAGTCCCCAATGTTATCTTTTACCCAACTTCTAAAAGTTGGAGTTGATTCTCTTTTTGCCAACAAATACCTTTTGAGTATTGGAGTTGATTGTGATAGAATATCTCACATGAAAACAAAATAGAGGCTAATAATGCCTAAATTTACAATTTCCTATTCAATTTCATATCACCAGCTTAGCTTGTGCGTTCATCTCTCACCTAGACTTTTGCAATAATTTCCAATCTAAATTTTATATATTCTGTTTTCCCCCATCTTTTTCATTCTCTACATTGCTTACCAGATTTTCTTTTCTAAAATAGAAATGTCAAGTGACTTACTTGCTTGAAAATACTTAATGGCTACATTGCCATTGCCTAAGCTTTCAAATTTTTCATTGTATTATCTACCTATAGTTGCATAACAATGTCACCACAAACATTGTTTTAACGTGGCACACATTTATTACATCACTGTTTCTGTGAGTTAGGTGTTCAGGATGACTTAGCTGTGTCTTCTGCTTCAGGGTTTCATAAGGCTTCAGTCAAGATGTAGACTGAACTGTCACCTCAAGATCTGAAGCTTGATTGAGGAAAGATCTGTTTCCAAGTTCAGATGGCTGTTGGCAGCACTCAGTTTCTTATGGGTTTTTGATGGGATACAGTTCTCAGTTCCTGATTGATTGTTGGCTAGGGCTGCCTCCATTCCTTGCAAAATAGGTCTTCTCAACAAGGCCACTTGCCTCCTCAAAGCCAGCAAGAGACAGAATCTTCTTGTAAAATGGACATTACAATCATATGTAACACAATCACTTTTATTTCACCTTTGTTATGTCCTATTTGTTAGAAGCAAGTTCCAGGCCCTGCCCACACTCAAGGGGAGAGATTATTCAAAAATCTGTTCTTAAACTTCTTTCTTTCTTTTACCCTAGCCCTGCACCGTTTATTAAACTGGGCCACTTATTTTCTTAGGAATTATATTGGAGCACATAAAAATTTGTTCTTTTATTGCCTCCATATTTTTCTCTTGTTGTCTGTGCCTGAATTATATTTTGGCAAAGTCTTACCAAAGAACTTGCACAAATGCCAACTTTTCTTAAAACTCTTATGGTCCTACAGAGCAGAATTAAATGCTCCTTCTCTGTGCTCCTAAACCACCTCATTTATTCTCTTAATTTTTCACTCTCTCTCCCCTTCTCTCTCTCTCATTACCTCCATTATTGTTTTATAATTCTTGGAGCCACTGAATTTAAAGTACCTTAAAAGTAGATAGTGTTCTATCAATCCTGAATCCTCAGCACCTAGTACAGGATCTGTTACTACTAAGGACTTAAACATTTGTTAATGAAGTGAACTAATACTGTGCTAATTTTAGATGTTTGTGAAATTGAATTTTTGAACACTCTGCTGACTAAACTACTAGCAGGGCAATGTGATAGATGATTTAGTGTTTCATCTTTAAAAACTTATACCTTTGCATTCCACACACTGTCTTGACTCTTTCCAAAGTTCTACAAATTAAGTGAAACACTCATATGAAAAAATTAGATAAGAACTCTAATCAAGCATAACCTATTTTCCTGTCTGACATATTTTTCACATCTTATGTTTCCTGAAGCATAGTAAAAATAAAACTGCTTAAAGAAGTTGTGTGATAACCTGTTTTCATTTCTATGACTCAAGAAATTATGTATAATCATTTTAATACTCGTTTTAAATATTTCAAATCAATGTTATCAATTTTTACACATTAATTTCTTTTCATAGCATATGTATATTTTGAGGCTTGAAAAAGTTAAACAGCAAATCCAGGCCTTTTTAATTGAATCTCTTTGACTAAAATTTTTGTGGATTTGAACTAGATGTGGTTGAAGTCTTTGCATTAAGCAATAAGCTAGATAATAAAGAATAGCGATATATTTTCTATTTTTGGGGGGATGAAGAAAATCACATAAGGACGATTTCTCAGGTAATTGAAATTAATATTCTTTATGGCTAAATTGTTTTTATTTTTAAAATTTGGAATGAAATATTTCTTAATTTTGTCACCCATAATGTGGCCTCTTGGGCCAGAATTCAAGGTAATTTAAAATTCCAAAATAAATATTGATCATAGTACAGTGATGTGATGTAAGTGTGCCTTTAAAGCCTATTACAAGGAACCTATACTTACAGACGCTTACAACTACAATTCTCTTGTTTATACTTGGTTTATAATTTTCTTTTTAAAATTTCTTCCTGCTTATCAATATACCTGCCACTAGCATTGCCCTGCCCACTACTAACACAAACATCTCTTAGGCATTAGGAAACATGGACCTTCAAGAATAAATACGACTCTGACACTGAAACAAATTTAACACTGATTGTAATATTATCACTAGTAATAGTGAACGTTGATTGAGTTCTTCCCTTGTGCCAAATACTGTTCCAGGTTCATTATGCGTATAAACTCATTTATTCTCACAAAAACTATGGGTTACTGTAAAATGAGAGAGAGTGATAATCTAGTAGGCAGATGAACTACCTTGCGTGAAAGAGCTTTGGGGTACAAAGAATTAGTGCAGTTAGACATGAAAACAAGTTCAGAAGAGCTGGAGTAGAAAGTGCCTGAGGAGCAACAGCTAAAATTGGGGATTAAAAGATAGGCAGGATCAAGTCTTTTGAATATTCTGATCAAATCTCACCTTCTAGAAATATTCTGTGATACTCACTGAGCACAAATAAAGCATCTTTTCACTTTTGTTTCATAAGACATTGCTTCCACTTTGTATTATGTTTGGTTATTTCTTTAATTATTCTTCATTAGTTTGGCATTACCTCAAGGACTGCAAAATATCTTTATTCCTTTTAAGTACTATTCAACATCAGTTTCAGTATTTTATACGATAAATGTGTTACAAGTTTTGTTGAATTTATTTCTACATTACTAAGATTTAATTTTATGAAATATGGTCTTTAATATAAAAATATTTTTATTTCTTTCTGTTTTATTTGAGTATGATTATCTTAGCTCTTTCCTGCATATATGTTTACTTCTTCCATCACTTTGTGTACCAATGCCCCCAACTTCCCACATGCATATTTAATCATATTTTTATCAAAAATTCTTTCAGATTCCTTCAATTAAGTAATTCAACCTACCTATGAAATTAGTCCAAGAATTCATTGACATTGGATTCTCTCCCAAAGTGAATCTTGCTGGTTTTCTTCTTTAGACATTAATGTGTAATTTTTACTTTAAATGTGAGAGCACAAAACAAATTCCTTTCATTTGGGTGCATATTTGCAAAGTTAAACGTAAAGCAAACATAGCTTTATAAAAATCACCTCTCCCATAAAACAAGGTAATGTCAGAGAGAAAGAAACAATATAACAATTAGAAGCAACCTGCCTTAGCAAGGTGATGAATTCTTTGTACAGTAGAAATGTGTAATCATCAAAAAATTTTATCTCTGTCTGAATGCTATATCACATAGGCCTGTGTAAATGCCAACACATCTGCCTGAACATTGAGAAAAACACAAAGGCTCCATCATTCATTCTTATACCAGGCTCAATTTTTACCCTGAGGTCCCGTAGGCACTCATGTAACACTGCATATTTTAAGACATTCAACACATTGCATGAATGTTCCTGTGCCAGAGCAGATTATTCAAAATAATAGTCTGGAGTGGTGCCTGCAAACTGCAGAGAACTGCCTAACCCACTGCTTGTTTCAAAAGGAGAGGCAGGTCCCTGAGAATAGATATTGCCAATCACATTTTAATGTTGTACCAAATCCTCTAAGGAAACCAGGTTGAGGGAAAGGTAAGCACTTGTTTGTTAGAACTATATTAAGAATTCTCACCTAGAAAAGAAAAAAAACAGCCATAAATAAACATGCCTGAAACTAGAAAAAGAGAGTATTGATAATCTGAGAAAGGAGAGATAAGAAAAATATTTCTTCAAATCTAATTTTTGATTGAGAGAAGAAAGCAATGAGAGAAACAGAGGAGAGAGAATGTTTTTCTCCAAGATACTATAACTGAAAATCTCTACAAGAAATTTCCTCCTTCAGATTTAGTTTTGCTGTTCAAATTTTACAAGTAAGAACAGCGGCTACAGAAGTAACACTCTTGAATGCATTTGTGTCTTTCCACGGTGACAGGTTTACTGGGTGGAACCTTCTCAGATTAGCCAATCAGGTACCCATGCAGGTTATCACACAACACACAGAGGAAAGTACAGTCTTAGGCGACAGAGCAAAGAAATGAAAGTCCTTAGCGTCTCCAAAGTGAGCCCTGTTAACTGGAGGTGCAGAGAGCTGAGCCTCAGTCTCAAGTCAGTAGCTACAATGGGTGAGAAGATCATAGTCTTTGGCTTTAGTGCACCTTTTCATGATGCTTTCGGGTTAGGCTTGAGCATTATCTGTCTAAGATGTTCAGCTTATATGGACCTTATAAGGTGAGACCCTCATGCTTATCAGCCTCTGCAGATGGGGGCTGATGTTTCTATGGTTTTGAGCATCTGGTTATACCCTAAGGGTGTTCTCCTTTGTGCAAGTTGACATTACTGTCATGGCTCCCATGGAATCCATTTTGTAAAGTCCAGAAAGTCCTGATTTCTTTATGCTCTGTACATCAAATAAAGTCACTGATTAATAGTCATCATTTGGTTGTGATTAAGCTTGAAGAACACTTTTGGAGTGTGGGAATCTGATATAACAGTATAATTAAACCTAAGAGGTTTGGCTTTCCATGTCTGAAAAAATATATATATCAATTTTACTAGACTATAACTTCTAGTATGACTGTAAAGCAGTATTATTTCTCTTTTGTCCTGGAAATTATACAAAAACAATAATGAAAAATATGTAAAATTTATTTTCAAGGAACTTAAGAAGTATACAATCTACTGACTTCAAAATGTATGTAGGGTCACCACAAGCAGCTAAAGAACTAAGTGCATATGGGAATATGTGAAGTGAAGAAGCATAGAAAATGGCAGAAAGGCTAAGTGGTAACATATTTCAGAATATACTGGCAAAACTCTGCTCCCAGAGGTTAAGTACTCACCCTGAAGTTCTAGTCATGGATCTTGTTTGAAATAAGAAATGAGGAAACTAGTGTGAGCAGAACTTGTTACTGAAGCCTTTCCAAAATTGGTTTGGGTAGAAGAAAGAGAGGAATCAGGAATCATATTTGTAGGTGGGGGCCATATTTGTAGTTACCTATCTATTTTTGAACAGCAGAGAAGAAGAGAACCTCTGGGTTATACACTCTGGATGGCTACCCTGCCTTCTTTCCTTTTGCAGGAATGAAATCCAAATAACCAGTCTGGGAAAATTCAAATTATTTCATAATAACTAATAAAAGACAAATGATATTGGCAAAAACTGACACAAATATGCTTTAAGTAAAATGGTAAAAAAGAGCAGCAACTTGTTAACAAAAGAAAGTCATTTGAAACAGTACAACACTACAGACGAACAATCTCATAGCAGGTAAAGTTCCATAATCTGTTCTTGAGAAAATTATGAGTGCAAATTTCAACCAACCAAGAGATTTACAACTGGAAGTATTTCAGTTGTGTGTGGAGGGGTGGCATTTTTGTTTTTGTTTTTTTGCATCACTTTGGGATCAGTCTCAATTACTGGCCTAAATGTATGATTCTCAAATGTTACTCATGGGGAGCTGGCTTTCAGAAATTTCTGTCTGCACAAAGTGAGAGCCACCATTTTCACAGGTAGAACCCATTAATTTGAATGTATTGGGAACCAGAAGGCAGACAAAGAACACTAGATGAATTATAAGACTTGGAGATTCTCACAGAGCTTAACCTCACCAAGACTGGTAGCATTTAGAAGGAGCCGGCCTGCTTGTTCCCATTAACAACTGGAACCAAAACTGGAAGAGTAAATGCAATGGGCTTAAAAATTACGAAAAAAAAAGAAAGAAAAAAAAAGGATGGAAATGGAAAAGAGCTGTGGGGAAAAGAGGAATTTCTTTTAAATCAGATGTTGGGTCTCTGCCTTGGATAGTAACAGTGGCAAATGAATAGTGAGAAAATATATTTAACTGAAGAATTAATACTAAAACAAATTTGGAAATTAGTGTCAGAATAAATGTAATTAGTATATGACTGATAATAATTTAACACTGGAAAAACATATACAAATTGGGAAGACAAAGAAAGAAGGCAGAAATAAATTTTCTGATTGCCTCTGTGTAATAACTAGAATATTACTTTTTAAAATTTTTATTGAAGTATAATTCACATGCAGGAAAAGTATTCTTTTTCATTGTATAGTTCTAACTTTTGATTAATGTGTATATTTGTATAAAGACCACTATATCAAAATATGACACAATTCCATCACCACATATACATACAGCCTTGCAATTCCAATCCTCCCAACTCCAGCCCTTGGAAATCTATGACGTCTTCTATTCTTATAGCTTTACCTTTTCCAAAATCTCATTAAATGAAGTCATATAGTTTGTAGTCTCTTGAATTTAGCTGCTTTCATTTAGCATAACTCACTTGAGATTCATCAATGTTATGTGGTAAATTAACATCACAGTCTTTTTTACTGCTGAATAGAATTCCATTATATTATTTTTTATCCAATTTTGTTTAATCATTACTTTAATTGAGGAACATTTGACTGGTTTTCAATTATTGGCAATTACAAATAAAGCTTCTATAAAATACTCATGTACAGGTTTGTGTGTGAACATACATTTTATCTCACTTAAACAAATAAAAGTGGAATTACTGGATCATACGCTAAGTAAATTTATGCTTTTATAAAAATGCTAAACTTTTCCCAAAGTGTCTGAACCATTTTACAACAGCACCAGAAATGAGTGAGAATTCCAGTACCACTACACCCTCATCAACCTTTGGTGTTGTAGACTAGTTTGTTTTGTTTTAAATCACTCTGGTATGGGTGCGGTGATATTTCATATTTTGTAGTTGCATTTTATTGTTTTCTATATAATGAGCATTTTTTTGTGTGATTATTTACCATCTGTATATCATCTTTGAAGTGTTTGTTTAAATCTTCAGTCCACTTGTTAAATGGGTTGTTTGATTTTTTAAGTGAAATTTTAGAGTAATTAACAAAGTCTGATTACAAGTTTTTTATCAGATAACATGATTTGCAAAAATTTTCTTCCTGTGGCTCATTTTTTCAAATTTTTAATAGTGCCTTTTAAAAAACAGAAGTTACTAACTTTAAGAAGGGTCGATTTATCAATTTATTATCTTTATGAATTGTGATTTTTGTATGATCAAAAAATTATATTTATATAACTCTGGGTCACATAGGCATTGTCCCATGTCATCTTCTAGTTTTATAGTTTTAGGTTTAGATTTAGCTATACAATCTGTTTTGAGTTTATTGTATAGGGAGTGAGGTATACATTGAAGTTAATTTTATGCATATGTATATTAAATGTTTTCAGCATCCTTGTTGAACTCTCTCTGCACCATTGTTGGGAATCAATAGACTTTATTTGTTTGAGTCTATTTCTGTACTCATTATTTTCATCTATTTATCTATAAGGATACTCTTTTAGCACCACTATCATGATTGCTGTAGCTTTATTGTAAATTCTTATATTAGGTACAATGAATCTTTCAACTTTATTTTTTTTTTAGTTCAAATTCATTTGCTATTTTATTACTTTTGGCTTTCTACATAAATTTTAAAGTCAACTTGTCAATTTCTAAAGAATACTTGCTGGAATTTTTAATGGAATTCTTTTGAACTTGTAGATTGGTTTTGGAAAATTTAACGTTTTAATAGTGTGTGATTTCAATTTTTTAAAGATTTGTTAAAGGTTGTTTTGTGATCCATAACATGGTCTATCTTGGTGAATGTTCCATTTCTACATAAAGAAAATAAAATGTATATTCTGTTATGGGTTTCATAAATGTCAGTTAGTTAAGTCTAGTTGATATTTTTCTGATATTTTACATTTTTAATAAATTTCTGTCCTCTTATTCTGTCAGTTCTATGAGGATTGAAGTCTTCAACTGTAAGTATTGAATATGTTTATTTCTACTTTCAATTTTGTTAGTTTTTGTTTTGCATATTTTGTAGAACTACTATTAGGTGGATATATGTTTAGAATTGTTATGTCTTCCTACTTAATTAATCTGTTTATCATTATGTAAAAGTGATATTATCTAATAATATGGCCACGCCATCTTGACCAGTGTTTGCATGATATAACTTTTTTAAACTATTATTTAAACCATTTATGTATTATTTTAAAATAGATTTCGTATAGACAGCCTGTAGCTGTCTTGTTTTTTTATTTAATTTGATAACCTTAATTTTTATTTACCATTTTGCCATTTTTTATACTTATTATTATTTATTTTCCCCTCCTCTGTCTTCCTCTATATCAATTCACTATCTTATGGGATTTATTTTATGTACAACATTGATTTATTATTAATAACTTTTTAAAAAGTAGTGAATCACATAGGGTTTGCAATATACTTTTAATGACTGTGTACTGTTTTATAGGTGAAGATCTTACAAATATATACTCGTAATCTATTTCTTTCATCTTTTTTTGCTAATTTTGCCATACAATGTAGTTTCATTTTTGCTATTAAAATCAATTTCTTGCTGCTCTCTTGCATTAGGCAGCCAGTTATTTTTTAAAGTAATTAGAAATAAGAAAAGATTAAGCTTTATACCTCTATTACTCTTGCTTTTGTTTTACTTGCTTTGCTTTGTTGTGTTTTATTCATATCCAAGTTTATGACTGTCATATTTCTTCTGCCTGAAATCAACCTTAAACATTTCTTATTTGATTTTCCATTTTTCTTGAAAAGATATTTTCTTTATGTATTGAATTTGGGGTTGACAATTGTATTTTTTCAGACTTTAATGATAAAACCACATCTTTCTCTTGAGTTGCATGTTTTCCATAGAGAGTTCTGTCATAATTCTTTTCACTGTTTCTTAGTAATTTTTTATTCCTTTACTATAACTACCTTTGATAAGAATCTATAGGTTTATTTATTTATTTATTTATTTATTTATTTATTTGGTTTTCATTATTTAATTGTTCTCTTAGTATTTTGGATCATCAGTTTTGTGTAGTTTATTATATTAGTAAATTTTTGAACCTTATCTCTTAAAATATTTCCCTATTACCATTTTTTTTTCTCCTTGAGAATTCCAATTATATTGATTTTAGATCATTTTATATTATCTCACAGTTCTTAGATACTCTGTTCCTTTTTTTAAAACTATTTTTTCTATTTGTGTTTTCTTCTGGGTGATTTTTTAACCTTTTTTTATGTTTACCTTCCTTAGCTATTCAAGCCTTTTGAAGGCAATCCTCTTCTCTGTTATTGTGTTTTTTGTATGTAACAATTCCATTATATTATCTCTTAAAGTTTCACTTCTCTGTCAAAGTTCCCTATCTAGTACTGCATTTTGTTAACCTTTTCTACTAGGCATAAACATATTAATCATAGTTATTTTAAATTCTGTTTGATAGTCCCATTATCATTGCTATATTGAGTCTAGTTTTATTGATTGTTTTGTCACTTGAAAGCATGTTATTTTTCTTTCTTTCTTTTTTTTTTCATAACTTTGTCTTGGGATCTGGACACACTGTGTAGGGGAGTAGAAACTGTATTTTTGCCTGAAAAATGGAACCACTTTATTCATCCTTTACTGTGATATGAGGGGATTGTTCTTTGTTGTCCTGGTTTAGCATCAAACTTAGGCATGTATATGTCACTGATTTCAGTGACTGGGGTCTTCTCATGGATCTTGACTCTTTCCTACAGGAGACCTCTCATGAACAGCTCTCACAATGTATTCCTATCTCTCCTCATTGATAGATTTTTTTTTCATTCCCTATACCTGGATACAGTGGGTCCTTTCCTGTGTTTGATGCCTTTCCTTCAGCAGGTTACCTTGTATTATATAGGCAAGATAAGAAGTAGGATATTGGCAGGACTCATGCCTTTTCTACTATAGCTGCCATTGTTTTCCTCCCAGGCTGAAACACAATGGAGGCTTTCCATGTATCTTACCCTGTCCCAAATATTTTTCATGGATCTCCACACTAGAGTCTATGAAAAACAGGTTTATTAGTGGTTGAAAATTCTCCTATGTGCAGACCCCAGGACTAGGTGCTTTTATATTAGCCTATTTTTATACTAGCTTTTAAGAATTTATTAATAACTTTAGCTAAATTTTTCCTATGGATTGTATAGCCTCTGTTGTCTATTTCAGGGAAACAAGTCTTTCCATCTTGTCTTTCCTTGAAGGTACAAATTTATTAAAGTTTTCTTCTATGTGTGCGTGTGTCACCCAGTATATAAGCAATAAATTTCTACAAGTAGATACAGTAAAGACAATATCCTCTCACCACAATGCAGAAAAAAGAACAAACAGAAATTATTGACAAAATATGAAAACAAAAAGCTGTTAAGTTTATAAATTGTAAAAGTATATCTATAATAATTATTGAGTCAAAAGAAATTTAAAATAAAATTAAAGAATTATATGAAAAAAGTCAAATGTATTACATATTCAGCTGTATGTTATATTCCTAAAAGTGCACCCAGAGGAAGACTCATAGCCATAAATTGGAACATCAATGAAAAACAAAACAAGTGAACTCAACATTCAACTAAAAATTTTGAAAAATAACAATAAAACAAAACAAAGAAAAGGTTAGGGAAGAAATAAATATCATGGCAGGCATAATTCTAAAATAGCATCCTTACTAGAGAGAGGTGGGAGGTAGATGGGGTAAAAGGGTCAAATATATGGTCACAGAAAAAAATCTAACTATGGATGATAAACACACAATGCAATATGTATATGCCTTACTGTTAAATTGTACAGCTGAAACCTACTAGATTTTGTTAATCAATGTCACCATTAAATAGATTTTAGAAATCATAAAACAATAAAAGTAAACATTTTAAATTTTCAAAAAAGTAATAATTTTTTTAAAAAAATGGACTCCCAAGATTTTCTGCCCAAACCCTGATACTGTAAATATGATATCATGCTGTGATTATGTTATATTACTATTCAATCTCTCTTTTTTTTCAGATGTTCTTAGGAAGATAATCAGGTAATTTCGAGTTAATCAAAATTGAGATTATTTGAGTATACCTATTCTAATTACATGAGACCTTTAAAAGAAAAGAGCTTACTTCATAGCAGAAAGGAAATTCAAAGCATAAGGATGATTCTATGTAACTAACTTTGAAGATGAAGGGAGCCACGTAGGATGAACTTCAGAGTATCCTCTAGTAGTTGAGCATGACCTCTGGCCAATGGAAAAATGAGCAATCAGGGACTCTCGTCTTACAACACCAAGGAACTGACATCTTCTAACAACCTGAAAAAGGCTGAAAAATGATTCTATCCCAGAGTCTCCAGAAAACAGTCCAGTACAACCCAGCTGATCCTTTGGCTTTAGCTTGTGAGATCCTAAGCAAAGAATCCAATTAATTGTGTCTAGATTTCTGACCTACAGAACTATGTGATGTTAGTTTTGCTTTAAGCTGTTAAATTTGTTGTAATTTGTTACATAGTAATAGAAAACTAATAAAAAAATAACAGAATTAAATGAGTTAGACAACAGAAAAGCAGTAGAATACATACATATAAACATAAGCTGTTTCTCAAAAAAGTTTACAATATAGATAGTCCTTGCATAAACTAAGCAAAGGAAAAAGGAAGACAAAGCAAATTATTGGGGGAAAATAATGACAGATATGGAGTAAATTAAAAGAAATAAGATATTACTTTGCAGAAAAGGATAATATATATTCATATTTATAGTATATGTATAAAGAAACTCTGAAAGAATACAGAAGAAACTGCTAACTAATCACTAATAACCTAAGGTGGAGTAGATGTGGAGGCTGAAAACTGAGTTGATAATAGACAGTTGTGGGAGAGATTACACACACACACACACACACACACATATATATATACATATATATGTGTGTGTGTGTGTGTGTATTTTGTTCTTCAAATGTGTTTATTTCCCTTTCAAAAAATAATTTAAAAATCATATGAATGCAAAGATAATCCTAAAACATTAGTAAATCACTTTTCTGAACTACAGAATTGTTTGTACATTATTTGCATATATTTCAATTGGTCTTATTAAAACATATAATAGTTTATAATTTTTACTACATTATCATAAATATATGACAGGTAGTGAATTGTCAAAGCCTACATACCTTCAAACACCTACAGATTGTTTTTCTTTTTTTTATAATACTTTTTTTTTTTTAATTAAACAAGGTGTCCTTTGGAAAAATTAAAATAGAAATATTTAGAAACCTCTTTTCACTCCTCTGTGGAAAGTGGCGTAAATGAATGATGGACATAGGTAATTAAAATGAGAATTTTTGAATTGCCTAAGATGACATTCAGTAATACCAAAAGGACACCCTTGGGAACATGCTGAAAAATCAAGTCTTCCTAATGGGCATGAAAAACAGGACAAGAAATAAGAATGACTCTTGTATTTAGACATGATGATAATGGTACTCTTAGATTTGGTTCCTTCTTAAGAAAGAAGTGCTTCTTGTTATGAGTGGGTAAAAATTATTTTAATAAGATTAATATGGCTGACTGATAAAAAATTTTTTAAAAGGATGTCATTGTCATTGCTTTTAGATCTTTTTCTCCTAAAATATGCCATGGAGAAAGATAAAGAAGGATGTAATGTCTGTATAATGAATATATGCAGGGAACATATAGTAACACTGTAGCTCTCGAATGACATCAATTTCAAAATAGTGCTCTAATTTGGAATACTACCGACAACCTAATTTGGGATCTGTTTCAAGACCATCATTGTATTTATCTCCCCCCTACCCTGCAAAATCAAGGACATTTACTTTCAAAATAAGGGAAAAAAAATTTAAATTCTGGTCTAGTTGTTAATGAATGCACTTAAGTAAAATAAATTATACAAGTTACATGATGTGTTATGGTACACGGCATGAGGAAGAAATGATAAATAAGATGACATGCTTATCAAATTTTTATATATATATTTTTTTCTTAAAATGTTAAATCTCTTTAGAAAATTTTAGAGCAAAGGTTAATCATAAGTAGTTAGGAATTCTTGCAGAATTCAGTGTGGGTTACATACACCCACCACACACACACATGCACATGCACCCACAGGCTCACACTATAAGTTTAGTATATCCAGAAGTGGACACAGGTAATAAAGAGCCAACTCATCACTACTTACAATAAAGTCCTCAAATAAAGAATGAACCTTATTATAAGGACATGAAATTTCAAATAGAAGTATAATTGGGTTGCTGCATTTTAAGACTGCATTACTGAGATACAACATTATTGTTGTAACTTTATTACATACATTTAAAATTGAGCTTCTTGTAAAGCAGTTTGGATTCTCTGTATCTTTATGTTTGTTTCATCATTCAGCCTGCTTATTCACCCCAATTCCTCCTTGACGAAGAACAACTCTATCTCCTGACTGCCCATGCAGTATATGTCAGAGTTTGCTCTCAACTTCCCACAGAGTGTTACATGATCTCTACAATATTTTTAGTAATAATTGTTACAATATATCATATATAGACCCTCATACTTTTTAAAATTCCGTGTGTAAGCATTAATTCTCAGCTAATATCATGAGAAAGATATCTTCCTGTCAAGATTGTTCAGAAACTTGAAATGTTTAAGAGCATAACTGCTCTAGCTTTGTTTTGAAATGGCCAGGATCAGTCAGAAAAAAGCAAACTGTTTTTAATCTATAGTTTTTAACTGTAAAAATTTGTCATGCTTATAGAACAGCTTAATTATTTTTATTTAGTTCCACCCTACTAAAAGATGACCAAAGCAAAACAGGAATGTTCTGCTTGAAGATAAATTTTCTTCCATTCTAAGTGCAAAATATAGCCTTCGACAAAAATCATATTTGATGTAAACACAATACTTAGGAATAAACAATTTATTATCCTACCATGCAAGTATAGGGTAATCTAAGTTTTTTATTCAGACTGCTTGGGCTCAAATTTTGACCCACAATATACTCAGCTGTGTGAGTTTCAGCATTTTCTGAACTGTAAAATCAAGTAACAAAAAAAAAAAAATACACACACTCAAAAAGTCTACTTTATAGGTTTGTTAAAAGATTAAAAGATTAAAGGAGATAATACTTGAAAAGTGTTTTGCCCGGCACCTGGCAAATTAATTAGCACTCACTTAATGCTAGTTTTATTATTTTATAAACATAAGAGTCATCTAGGGATTACCTGAACAACTATATCACCTTTAAGTACAATTATCTCCCATTTTTTACACAAAATGGGAAAAGTGGGGAGTGTCGGCAAGGAGAAAAATGCTGTATACAAAAGAAATAGCATGCACAAGAGCCCAGAGACTTGACATAGTTCTGCATAATCGCAACACATCTTTATTTTATGATAACTTTCTCAAATTAAGCCTTCACAATGAAAACAAACAAAAACTTTATTGTAATCTCCCTCTCTTGCTATTGCCTCATGTATCTTCTACCCTTTGCAGTCACACTTCTTTAAATAGTTGAACCTTGATTGATTTCCTCAGCATTTTCTCAGCCTTTAACCAGTGATAACACAGTTATAACCATAATGTTCTCCTTATTTGCTTGGACATATTTCATAAATTTCTTGAACATATTTCAGTTCTTATTCTCCTTAAACCTACTTGTTACCAATCCATCCTGTTTGCTTAAAGACAACCTCTTATAACAGCATTTCATAAAGTACATTACTCTTCTTTACTTGATGTATATGGCCTTACTTGTTTTTTCTCTACCTCTATGGGTTCTCCTTCTCAATCTCCTTTGAAATTTTCTAAAATAACGATGCTCTTTATAGCTATGGCTGTGCCATCTCTTCTGCCTGATATCCTAAAGAAATTTCATTCACTCTCATGCCTCCAAGATCTACATTTCCTACCTAAACTTATTTCCTGTGCTCTTGACAAGTCTATCCAAAAGCCTTCTGAAATAGCTGCTTAAATGTCTCAAAGTACCTGAAAGTCAATGATTTTAAAATGAATTCTTCTGTCATCCTTGTCTTTTAAAAGTGTTCCCCTTTTAAATTTCTCTAGCCCATTAAATGGTTCCCACTATATGGTTGCTCAGTCAATAAGCTGAAGAAATATCCATGATTCCTTTCTTTGCCTTAGAACCATCAACCAATCATCATGAAGTCCTATCTCTTCTATTTCATCACATCTATGTCCGCTTAACTTCATTTCGAGAAAATGCTGCTGTCCTGCAACAGATATGCCCTTAAATTAGTGCAAAGCTGCTTGACTGCTCTTCTTGGCTCCATTCAGAATTTCCCTATTTATTTTCCACCCTTATTCAAATACCAGTCTTTTAAAAATGAATAGCTTGTGAAGGTTTTCCTCTTCTTTGATGAAAAGGTGATAAGAACTAAAGCAGCCACCAAGGGCCCAGGGATGGAAGATATATATTGCTCCTCTAGCCCAAACTACTTAAATTGAGCCATTTGTACATGGTTTTTATCACTACATTTTCAAGTCTAATTATAGCAGCTTAACATGCACTTAATACATACTATATTCTTTAATTATAACATTTATTACTCTGCATTACAATTTTTCAATGTCTCTTTAATTTGGTATGGTCTTTATCTTAATCACCACTAACTTCTTAATGCTTAACACAGAGTCTAGATAAAAAGAAATGAATGAATGAATGATTGAATAAAATGAATGAGTCTATAAGGTAAAATTGGGGCATGGTGGGATTAGACTTTAGCAGTTTCCTATTCTCAGTCCACTGCTCTGTATTCCACAGTGTATTTCCTCACAAATAGGTGCCCTGCCATAGCTTGAACTCATAATATCACTGATCCCCCCACTAATACAGATATCTAAGCACTCTTCGTTGAGTGGATGTTCCAAATCTTTTCTTACATAGATTGGACAATCCAAGCAGTAGAGGCCCTTAAATCAAGGTTCAAAATGGGCCATTTCTTGCTGACATGCTACATTTCCCTTTTTGTTTTCAGTGAAATTATAAAGCACACTTAAATGATACCTTCAGTACTGAATGATTTTGGCATTTGAGAGAATTAAAAAAGGCTTTCCTTACGGTTAAAAGTAAATTACAAGAAAAAAAATCCTGGCAAGCAATTGCTCTATAAGCTATAGGAATGAAAGAGATTTCACAATGTGAGTAGTTTAGATTCATATAATGTGGAGAGCTGTTGGCAAGTGGGAAATCACTGAGGAATCTAAAAGAGAGCGCTGAGATTATAAATACCATCTCTCCTCTCTCTCTCTCTCTCTCTCTCTCTCTCTCTCACACACACACACACACACACACACACACACGCACGCACATCCCACAAATGTACTAAGTGTAGATATTCCAAGGTAAGGATGAAAAGATTTAGCTCATGTTCTGGATATTTGGCACATAAGAAAACAAATACTATAAAACGAGAGCTAAAATAAGGTCATTTACAAATCTGTTGACATTAGGTAGTAAAATTTAAAATCTACACTTAATAAATATGACTTTGAATATACTCTGGTTTGGATTAAATTGTATCCCCTCAAAGTTAATATGTTGAAATCTTAATTCCCACTATGTTAGAATGTGACCTTATTTGAAAATAGCCTCTTTGCAGATGATTAAGTTAAGGTCATTAGGGTGGGCCCTAATCCAATCTTACCCATGTCCTTTAAAAAATAAATTTGATTCAAGACACACAGATGTGGAGAACACCAAGTGAAGTAGAAGGAAGAGATCAGGGTGATACATATGCAAGCTAAAGAATGCCAAAGATTACCAGCAAACCACCAAAAGCTAGGAGACAGGAATGGAACACATGGCCCCTCACATACCTGGGAAAATAACAATCCTGCTGAGACATTGATCTCTGACATCTAGCCTCCAGAACCATGAAACAATGAATTTCTGTTGTTTAAACAACTCAGCCCCTGATATTTTAACACAGCATCTCTAGCAAATGAATATATAGCTTGATGATTTTATGATTTTTCAAGATGCCAAATTTATTTACTTAACTTTTTAATGCTTGAAAGATTGATGGTCAGCACAGCAGATCTTTCAAATATGATGCTCAGTATTATTATCAAGGAGAGTGCATCTAGAAGAAATACATTTTAAACTCTTTGTTGAAGGAAAAAGAGTCCTACTTTGTAAAATTCAAGGAGCCCACAGATTATTTTTCAGGGTTATAGCATATCATCGTATAGGTAAAACAACACTGCATAGCCCTACAGGTCATATTGTACATACTGCAGATTTGTACACATACTAAAATAATTTTCTGGCAGATGATATTATATCTCACATTCTAATTTTGACATGTGGAGGTAAAGTGCCTCAAGAAGGTTATAAGCAAGCAATTTTCTGGTATGTTCATTCAAAACTATTATCTTCAAGTCCTATTAATACATGTAAAATTGTCATAATTTCATTTCTTTAAATTAAAAAGGTTATACATTGCCAGCTTCAGAGCCACACTTGGCTTGCAGAGATATTCTTTTTATTTTGCATACTTCATTTTTTAAACACTTGAACTAAAGTATAAAAACTGGATAACATTAAAATCTAGATGTCTGGGATTTTTTGGAAAACAATCAAAAAATTTTGCTACAAGGACCTGTAATCTGACCTGGTGGTAAGGGGCAGTCAGATTGCATGAGTACTCACACTAGCCTCACCATAGTCTAAACAACAGGGTTCAGTATCAGGTAGCATGTCATCAAGTTGTACTTCTTGTTTATTTTGCAGTAAAACAAACAAATGCACCTATTTCTCTGGGCAAACGTCTTAACTAAAGTAGAAAAACAGAATAGACTGACATTTCAAGAAAACAGAGAGCAACACACATCCCCTATCACTTCACTCTTGTTTGTGGCTTACTCCTGAGGCGTTCTAGGTTGAGACCCAGGGTAAAGCATACCATTCTCTTAAAATACAAACACTCTTAGGAGAAGCCATTTAGCCTTATCAGTCATTAGCACCTTCCTGGGGATGTGCTTATCAGATGTACTGTAGCCCCTGAGGCATGTGGTGAGAGCAGGATTACTAAAGGAGAGAAAAAAGTATCCAGAACAAGATGAGCTTCTGGCAAGAGCCACCTTGGGGTGGAATCCAGATCATGAAGCTTGTTTTTATGGACATTCTTGTAATAACTTTATCTGAAAATTGGAATTATCTCCTCAATATGTGAAAAAGAAATCATTTATATATTTACAGGTCTCTTTAACTCTCTGGGGTTTCAAGCTTCTACCTTTACTTGGTACTCTTAAACAAACATTATAATTGATTCAGCATGTAACCATCTTTACATCCAATTTCACTTTTGTTTGTAATATTAAGGTTTTTATAAATTAATTTCTGTTCAGTAGGAACTCATGTATTTGGCACAACACTATATGTACATTGGGACAATTGTTTAAGAAAAGTATAAAGATACGTATTATTAAAAAGGTAAGCATTCAAGTGAACAGCTTATTAACCCAATATAAGACAACAGGAAAATTGATTCCAGAATCAAATGACCTAATATACACCATACTACTTGTATTGGTTTGGCCTAGTTATTTAACTTTTTAAGCCTCAGTTTGTCCCTTTATTAAATCCCTGCATATCTCCTAGTTTGATGTGAGTGAACATCAAGAACAGTGGATCAGAAAACATTTGTAAATGATAAAGTAGGATTCTGTAAAAACAAAGCACCACTATCAAATCAAATTTATTGTATTTAGAAAACTTCCATGTTCATGGTATTCAAGTGTGTGTACAAGTGTGTGTGTGTGCATGTGTGAGAGAGAGACAGAGATAGCTCCATATTCTGATAGGTTTCAATCTTCTATATTAATGAATGTGGAAATTGAACTGAAAGCAAAGAAATGTTCGCAAAGTTATATGTTAAATTAGAGAAGTCTCAGGCATACAATCCAATTCTAAACAAATTATTGACAAACAAAAAGAAAATAAACTCAAAGTTCCAATTTTTAAAGTTTGCGTGAATTTTGAACTCCAGTGTCACCCCAGTGGTGTGGGGGAGATAACGATGCAGAAGTGCAATTATCATTTTTCCTCAGTTCTTTCCCACTGACGCAGAAAGAATCACAGGTCAGCAAGTTTTAGAAAAAGGTTTATTAAAGGTATATTTTAGAAGGAGACAGGCCATGCTAAGGAAGGCTGCAGCCCTGTGGAATTTGGGGTGTGAAAAGGTAAAAGAAATAAAAGACAGAGTGCTTCAATGGAAGAGAAGCTTTTCAGCCAAGAGAGCTGTAACAATGCAGAAGTGGGAAGGTCTGTATTATATTGGGGCTGTGATGGGTGGTTACACAGGCATTCCCAGGTGATTGGCACATGAGGTCATTTCTATTGAAACTTGGCTGGTATATAACTCTTTGCCTAATGTGCATGAGCTTACCTAGAATTCAGTCTGTTATGATTAGATTCACTAACTTCTAGGCATAAACGTGATATTATAATGATTGTATAACAAAGCTGAGATTGTGGGCAGATTAGGGTAGTACTTTCTGTGCAAATGTCTGTGGCCAGATTAAACCAGCTATAAGTTATGGCCCTCCAGTTCTTTGTCTCCTGGGATATAGGACAGATTATTCAACTACCAATAGGATGTCCTTTGGGTGGTCTCTGGGCTGGGCCTCCAATCCTTTGTTCCCCTGTCGATCATGTCTGACTAGCTACCTAACACAGTGCTTCTAATTTTCCAAAATAGGGTTTAGGAAGGCTAAATAATGAAGGATAGCAAAATATGTCTATGACCCCAAAATATGCCACTTCAGCATATGAATTATTCTGAACTGAAGACAATTGAGAATCAATAGATACAGAAAGAAGCCTTCTAGAATCTTTCATTTTCTGACTAAAAGAAAAATATTCTGAGAAATTATGACTGATTTACATCCCCTCTCTGGGGAATTTTGTGGCCATGAAGATGAAAAGTTTGCACCCAAATTGAGTCTGCCCAGACAAATCTTACTAAAATGACTTTCATCCTTCATTAATTTTTCATATTATCCTCCCACAATTTACCATCCCTAGAAGCCCACAACCCTCCTTTTTGTTATCTAGTTACTTCTCCAAAATTTTATCACCAGTTGTTAAGATGGCATATAAGCTTCCAATTCTAATTATTTTAGGGTGATTTTCTATTCTTTTCTGTGTGGCCCCAGTCTATATAAATTAAATACTTCAATTAAGTGTGTACACTTTTCTTTCTCTTATTTTGCCCTTTGCTAGTTTAATTTATGGTCTCCAGTAAACAAACACGAGTGAGCAGAAGAAAAAATTTTCCTCCCCTCAATGGCATTGTATATAATTTAATATAATTATGTTCTATCTCATTGTTCCTATTTTTCATGAAGAATTTTATTGTCTTGATTCTGATCTGACTTGGATCTTTACTTAAACTTTAACAACATTGTGTTAAAAAAGAACAGTATACAACAAAGATATAGAAATATACTTAACTCTAAATGTAAGTCAAAGAAATGTAAATTAAGCCATAATGAACTATTTTTTTCAGCCATCAGACTGACAAAAATTCAAGAACATTAAATTCTCAAAGATGTAGAAAAACATGATTAAACTGATTTTTATTGAGGATTAAATAGAAATTATTTTAGAAATCTGACAATGTTGATTACAATTTTAAAATCTCTTTATCTTTGATTTAGGAATTCCACTTTGTAGAACCAGTCCTACAGAAATAACAAGATTAAATGCATCTTCATTCATATGTAAGGAAATGCATACAAGGATGTAAACTGCAGTGTTGTTTGTTAAGAGGAAATGAACTAAACTGAAACAACTTGAGCATCCACCAACTGAGAAATAGTTGAAATAATATAATCTATCTATGTAATATTATATAGGTATTTAAAATGTATTGACTTGAGGAATGTCTGAAAAAACTAGGTAAAATGGCAAAATAAAAAGTCATGTTTTTTATTATCCCATTTTTATAATAAACTAAAATAAGAAAACCCTTTCCCACCCTTATCTCAGGTATATAGACAAGTTTAAGAAATTAATCATCAAACATTTGAAAATTGAGGCAAGATATTAAAGAGAAGATAGAAATTTTTTCATAAAAGTCTATTTTTAGCATAATAAAACAAGTTTTAGTTTGTGATTTAAAATAAAATTTAATATATTTTTGAAAAACAACCAGCTCATAGTTTTCACTAATGTTTGATGAATTGAAATTTGAGGTAAGCTACAGCCAAGTAAATGAGCCATTTATACTTTTTTTCAAAAATGATATAAAAATAGAAATTAGAGGTGTCTCCATAGATGCGCCTAAGATGTTGTTATGAAGATATTTTGTAGACATAATTAATATTTATAATCTGTTGACTTTAAGTAAAGGTGATTACATAATTATGTGAATGGGATTCATCTGCTCAGTTTAAGGCCTTACGTGTAAAAACTGAGGTTTCCTATTAAAGAAATTCTGTCTTAAGATTGCAGTATTAACGCCTGCCTGACTTTCAAGAGAGCCAGCCTGGTTTACAAATTTTGGACTTGCCAGCTTCTACTATCATGCCAAACAATTTTTTAACAAATAAAAAGAAAAGTAAAAATAAACTATTATCTCTGTTTCTCTGAAGAATCCTGACAGACAGATTACCTAACTTTAAAATGAAGCTGGCCTTTTACAAAATTATGAGGCTAAGCAAACATTTTAGTGATGAGTGTTTAAATTAGTATATATGAACCTAAAGTGCTGATTGTATTTTTGTTTTCAGACATTGGAAGCTGATACTTTCTATAATCATGATATCATCAATAGTTCCTAAAACTATCGCCTGGACAGAAGCACATCTGTTACCAGAAATTTTCTGGGTGTCACACATGTCAACTTATGTTTTTATAATGTCAATAATTTCTTATGAGATTTTTAAAATACTCATATGTGCTAAATGTACATATGAAGAAATATACAAAAATACCTGGGTGTGTCCATTTAAACATTATTAAAAGCTATTTACAAAAAAAGGTCATAGAGTAATGAATGGTCAAATACAGGACTGATACTCTGATATTTTACGTAATTAGATTAATTTTAGCTTTTAAGAAATTAGCAAAAAAAATAACAGAATTGTGATTCAGTTTTTCATAAAGTACAGAAAATCCTCTAAACCAAGATTGAACTACACAGATTTAAAATATTTGAAATTTCAGTGAAGATTGCATTTTTCCCCATGTACTCAAAAAGGCCTTAAGCACATAGACCATTATAAATAGTGAATCAGAAAGATTGTTTGACATACGGTTATCTCCTTTTCATTTATCTCCCTAGACCCATCTCCTCATGCTAGTGCCCTCTGGCCTTATTTCCATTGGTAATAATCTGTAATTTCTGCTATTTTCTTTTTCTCGATACCACTAAAAGTCAGATTTTCCTTAGGACATATTACCTATTTATAGCCATTTAGAACATTTTACACCAATTGGCACTTTGGAGCTGTATCTGGCGGTGTAACTTGCATTTACAGAATTTCTGTAGACTTTTATTACATGGTGTGACATTAGATTGATGGACTGTCTCAATCTTATTCTTTGTCAATTGTACACTGATCCATGACAGCATAATGGATATGTGACAATGTTTGAAAGGGTGCAAATGACTACAATAACATTTTGGGGAGGATGGATATTAGGTTTCTGTTAATATATTTCTTAATTTTCTTCTCATAGTAAAATTTTAAAAAGCTGCCAACATAGGATATACCAATTTTCTTCATCAGAAGAAAAAAAAAAGGTACCTGTTTTAGACAAATGGTTTTAAATGTGATGGCAAAATAGCTGTCAGTCACACTGAACTGGGCTATTAGGCATTCCTGGTAGCAAAGAGACTCCCAAGGACCCACTCAAAAAGGACTCATGCTATGTTCCTGTCTGAGTCAAGGGTTATTACATCTAGGAAGATATTCTCTGTTGAGGTAGGAAAAGAAGAAGAGTTTACTGCTCTCACAGCAAGGAGTTACTTGGGACTTGCCTGAGGAGATAGTCAAAACGTCCCTGAAGCAGGTATTCAGAGGCATTGATAGGAAAGATACTTCTGTGACTACCCAGAGATCCTTTCAACACTCAATGAGTTCAAGTTTATTCACTGTTTCAAAGGTTCCACCAGTGTCCTCTCTTGGAGAACAGAGAAAAGAGAGCAAAACATTGGCAACTCTTTTCTCCCTTTTGAAATGTCATAAGTAATACCCTTAAGCCTGTGCCTTTTGTTTTGTCAGGGAGAGAGGTGCCAGGAAGCTTTAGGTAAGTGGCAGAGAGAGGACGAGTTAGTTGGAGGAGTTGGTAAAGTGAAAGGAACTGAAGGGAAAGAGCTGTGAACTACCCTTGGCTTTATTTCAACACAAATGTGGATGGGGGATGGCAAGGTTAACAGAGAGCAGAAAGGCAGGACGGCAGCCTACAATATATGACATGGTAATGCATAAAAGATGCAGAGTCTGGGAAAGGTGATCTACTCAGCAACAAAGAATCAGTCAGGAGTGCATGGTACTCTATTTGTTCAAACGGAGAAGTTTACTGAAGGTTTGAAAGCTATGTGAATCAGTCTTATTTATTTAAACTTTACTAGGAACCATGCAATGCTTTTATTTTTGGAAGGGATGGGTGTTTTAAATTTTATGCATGGGAAATGTATAATGTACATCTCTCATTGCAGTGGGTCAATGCTACACACACACACACACACACACACACACACACACACACACACACACCTGTCCAATTTTCTCCCGGGCTTAAAAGATGCGAGAGCAGTACATATAACAAAAAGGTAAAGGTATTGAAGATGCCAGTGGGTTGGACCAGAGAATAGTAAGAGTTAGAAATCAGAAATTCTTGTTAGTACAGGCAAAAAGTATCAGTCTTACCCCCAAGCTGTCAAATATTGAGACCAGATGCAGAGGGGTCAAAAGACTTGCTATCGTGATCATGGCATTCTACTGCTAACCAGGACTCATTTTCACTGAATCGAGTGTGTTACTTGACACTCATCCCATAGGCATGATTCTCTGCGGCTCCAAGCCCAGTAAAAATGACTGGCGTGACTGACTCAGGTAGAATGTTTGGACTATGGATAATAGAACAGCCAACACGACATACCTTAAGCAAGTAAGAATTGATTGGTGTGATCAAAAAGAGAGAATTCTGGCTTCAGAGAGGTCCACTCTAAACAATGTGACCAGATCCTTCCTGTTCTACTCCTTCAGGATTTCTTCCTAAGACAGCTGCCAGAGACTGGCTGGATTCATGCTTTCTATTTCACGTCCAGTGAAGTTTGAGATGGAGTTGGAAGCAAGTAGAGGCCATGAGAAGGGACAGATACTTTTTAAAATGTTTCCATCCAGAAAAGAAAGGAGAAACCGATACTGAGTGGCAATAAGTAACAAATGTCCACTGCTACTCCTGTGTCATTGTGCTTCGTCCCTACCATTTTATCTTTTGAGCCTCATCCTTCCCCATGCCAGTGATTAACTGGACTTTCATTTATTCAATTAATGAAACTGATTCAATTAATCAGTCAGTTAGCAAGCAATTATTGAGCACCTACTATATGACGTGTGCTATACTAAGGCTACAATAATGCGTTCTCACTCCTGAACTCTCCCTGTCGTAAGAAGAAGAAATGAAAAGTTCAATTAAAACATTATGTAAAAATTCTAGCTATGGAAATGTGTACAAGGTGCTGTGCCAGCATATCTATGCAGGAGGATGTCAAGAAAGGCTTCACCAAAGCTGGATTTGGATTTTGAGCCCAAGAGGAATTCCTTAAGCTGGAGACCAATTATGAGCAGAAGCAATAGCATATGCAAAAGAAGGGAAAGGAGTGATAAAACCAGCTCCTATTTTTAAAGAATAGTTAGTAGTATGTAGCAGTTGAAGAATAAATTGTAAATATAAGAGCCATAAAATTGAACTTAGAGAAATGATCAGAAGCCTGTAATTTTCAGCCGTGGAATCTACAGCCCTGAGACTCGCTCACACCAGGCATCCCAGCTTTGTGCAATCACAGGGAACCCTGTTTGATGGTGATCTAGAATGGGACCAACCTCATCTGGGATTCGTTCAACAAAATTTTGCCAAATGTCTGCTATGTGCAAGCAGTGGGCTACTACAATTGAATGCCATCTGAACTCAAGCAGAGTCTTTCCACTGACTGGAAGTAGTCTGAGTCATCTAAGACAAGTCTTTATTCTCAAAGCTCTTGTTCATTTCCTGTCCTCATTTTCTCTTAAGATGATCTTGTCTTTTAAAGTGACTGAATATATTCACACCACATATAAATTCTTCTATTCATCTACTCTTAGTCTTCAAAATATGTCTACTATATTGGTTTTCAAACCCTAACATCCATTTTATGATGAGATTTTTCTCCTCCTGTTCTCTGGTTCCCTGGTCAAGTCCCCCACAGGAAATACTTAGCACTTTCTGATGAGAAATGCTCAGCCAATCTCTTCAGTGGCCGTTTCAATGTTAAATATGCTCATGATTCTGCCTGAAGGAACCCAGTATGGCGAGACCCTTCTATTTTCTTTTGCCTCCCTGGTGCTTTGTTCTGTCATTTATTACTTTCCTCTCCTATTATCTCCCTCTCCACTGATGCCTGCCCAGTGACATTCAAAAATGCTCCGATAATCTATCCTCCCAAAGAAACATTAAAAAGTATACATTAATTCCAGTCTCCCTTCAAAATCCTTACATGAAAGTAGTTTATTCTTGCCTTTTTTTATATCTTTACTACCCCCATTCCTTATACTATTTGTGGGTTCCAGGCCTGGCAGTTCTCAGGTCTGGCTGTGATCCAGGCTCGTGGCTAGGAATAGGATCCCAGATTTAGAATGTTACATTAGTGTAGTAGGGCACCTATGCCTAAAATATGTAAACATAATTCAGCTTATTGTATCAGTCACGTGTGGCTGAATGCCACTATTGTACTCTGACATGTGCGGAGCCACACAGTCCCCGGAGAGCTGAAGGAGAGTAGAAGGGGAGCAGAAGCAGAAGCTCACTCCCCGCAACAGAAGCGCGCTCCCCTCAACAAAACTGGTGCCTGTCATTTCATCCTCATGTCGGCCTCTTGTGCATTCTTCCAACTGGGCATCTCACCACCGAAACCTCCCCTTCTTGATCAACTCAGAGCTAACACTGTTGAAATGAACTTTCTGTACAGGGCTGGCCGCATGATTTGTGTGGCCCAGTACAAGCGGAAATTGCAGGGCCCTTTGTTTACAAAGCAGGAGAAATGTGTCCTCTTTTCTAATTCGAGGTATCTCTCTTGACCTTTCATAGAGTTTTTTATTTGCCTTTTAATACCACATTACCTCAGGTGTGGCGATACAGGAAGAGTGCAGGCCCTCACAAGTGCTGAGGGCTCTACCCTGAGACTCAATACACTGGGCATGTGCCCAATCTCAACCTTTCCTATCCATGTGTGCATCCTGGATTCCTCTGGGGGCAGAGGTCCACAGGGACAACACTATATCCAGACAAAAGCCCTGGTAAAAGGTGTCATTGAGTCTCACCAGGTATTGCAATAGCTTTGTACTCACCTCTGAGCACTGCCTTCCCCGGATATTCCTAACAAAATGATTAGAGTCATCTTAAACATGTGTCAAGTCATGCCACTTCTCTGCACAGAAACCATTAATGACTAACTTCTCTCTCACTTGGGGAAAAAGCCACATTTCTTAGAAAGACCTGTAAGGTCCTCTGTGATTTGGCCCTGTGCTGTCTCTCTGTACTCAACTCTTGCCATTCTCCTTGCCTTACACACCACACTGGCCTCTCTGCTGTTTTTCAGCCATTCAAATATGTCTTTACTTCATGGATTTTGCACTAGCTATTTATGCAAAAAACTGAATTTTATTGTCTCATGTAAGTTAAAAGTAGAAGATGAAATCGAGCAATAATCAAGCCTAGGTATCAGAGAATAGAATGAGGAATTTAGCTCTTAGTGCTTTAATTAGCTCTCCTCAGTGATAGCCTCATTCTTGCCTCTCACAGAAACCCTGGGTTTAGAAATCACCTTTGGAAGAGTGACAGTGTCTCTTTCCAACAGTCTGGCAAAATTTTTTGAGAGTCCACACTGAATCATTTGGAGTTACATGCTCATCTTTAAAAAAAAAAAAAAGAAAGACAAAAATATTTGGTACTTGAGTAGACCAGGCCCGAGTTATTTGCTCATACCTGGAGTCTATGGAAAAGGAAAGAGAATAAGAGACAATTGCTTCCTGGAAGGAAAAGATCTTATTTCTCAAAATAAAATATGTCAAATATGGCTATTTAATGAAATATTGTGTTACTATTAAGATCAGTTTTTTGAAGACTATTACATTTAATGACATAAAAGCCTCATGTAATGTTAAATTTAAAAGTAAGATATTAAATGAGTAAGACTGAGTGAGAGAGATAAAAAGAATGAAAGTCTGTAAGAAAATAAATGAAATATTAGAAGCATAACCCTTGAGTAAGGGAATTATGCAAAATTTAATTTTATTTCTTGATACATTATGTTATTGATATTTTCCATTGTGATAATGTATTTCACAAAAACATTCTTAGATGATTAGATAAATAGATGAAGATACGTATAAAATGCAGTGGGGCAAAGTGTTGTGATCTTGACTTTCTGGGTGTTAACCCTGAATTCACCAATTACTATGTGTATAAATATATACAAGTCACTTTACTTTTCGCACTTCAATTTCTTTAAGGTATAAATGACAGTGCCTACTTCATAGGATTATGACAAGGAATAAATAAACTATAAAGTGTAGCACTTGGTCCCATAGTTAAGACTGAAAAATGTTACCATCACTGAGGATAAGACATGCTTAGAGGTAAGCGGAAAAGCAGAGACGCACCTCAGCATTTTATGAAAGATTATCTATTCTTATAGGATGATCATCTCATAACTTTTTAAAGTAACTTTTAGGTTAGCTTTTATAACTGGTGGCTGTGTGAGGTTGACTGAGTCAGGGCAATAAGAACCCCTGCCAAGAATTAATCTAGGGACCTTGGTCACACACTAGGAATGTCAGATCACTATCATCCTATCAGTCATCAGGGGGTCAAGAAAGTGATAATGTAGGTAATTTAAGCTATGGCTACCTTTTAGGTAATTCTTCAGAGCTCCTCATTTCAGAGAGACCCTTTTTTTTATTTGCTTTTAGTGAAATATTTGTGGCCCAAGTGTAAACTGCCTGAACCACTAAGTAAGTGCCTAATTTTTTTTAATGAAAATAATTTTTAACATGTGCCTATTAGATGAGAAAACAAGAGAGGAAAATGGCACTGGCTGCTGCCTATCAAATAATTGGAGTCCTCGAGAAAAGGCCTTAGATGACACAGCAGCATTAAATAAAAGATAAAATGGAAACAAGACTCTTTGAATAATACTGCCTGAAAGCAATTTCCTTCTTGAACTAGGGCACTGCTGATCTGAAAGTCACAAATTTTAGAGAATCATGCAGGGCCTGAGACTTTGATTGTATAGTTAATAAAGGATAAAAAAAAAAAAAAAACTTCATCTCATACAGTTGATGACATGCAAAGCAAATTCAAGATGTTCAGCAGCAGAGTTGCAGGGTTCCAAATAAAAAATAAAACAGAAGCTAAGGCTGTTCTTTTAAGTGTCCACAAAGTTATACCTATAGAGTCAATTAAAAAAATTTTTTTTAACCACTGCATTGAGGTTTGAGGTCAGAAACTTATTTTAGATATCAATTCTCAAGATGCCAGTGCCATTGTTATATTGCCAGAGATTTATCAGACAACAAAAATTAAATGCCTAAGGACTTTTCATGTATCAAAGAAAAAAAAAATGTTCTCCAAATGGGAGTGTGTTTTAGGAAGACCCCTCCTTCCTTTGCTCCTCACCTTTTCTCTGTCTTTGCCTCTGTGTGAAGGAAGCCAGTATGTTTAACTTTTAATTCAAGCCATTTAGCTCAAGGCTTCCTGATAATGTGTGTTCTTTCCCAGAATCAAGAAGTTTGAACTTGAAAGAAAATAAATATAGTTTACATTTTAAAATATTGTCATTCAGTTATAAGCACATTCTTTTGCCAATATTGATGATATTTAAAAGGTTAATGAAAAAAATACAAGAAATGAGCCAGCCACTAAGACTCCAAGCAGAACAAGGATTGTCTGGCCAGATGATATAATTCCAGAAGATAAAAGGGGTTAGGACTCCATTTAGTCAAATCTAGCAACAGGATGTTGAAGTTCTGAAATTAGGTTTGATGGATGTAAGCAAGAGAAGAACATGCCATCATTTTTAAGAAGTGAAAGAGGAAATTTCAAAGATGGGACACAGAGGTGAGCAATGGGATAAATCTTGGCTTGGTAGCAAGATCTATGGCTCTTCTGCCAGACTGTGTCTCTAATTATGGTAATTATTTTAGAAAGCAATCTTGAAACATTCTCTTAATGTATATATTTTCACTTGATTTTGCTAAGTTCTGGGAATATCCTTAGACATGATAAGGGTCACTAAAGTTTTTCATTTCTATTTAATGAAACTCTTTTTTTAATGCTAAGTTCCTATCAATGTGAATATTATTTCATGCTTTTAACAATCAGAGTGTTTATGTTCTGCTTATTACATCTTCTTAATGAAGAGAACTTTGCTACAGTCTTGACCTCTTTTATTTCTCCAGACTATTTTCAACCAGCGTAGGCCAATTGAACTTGAATCTGTTTCTTCTTTGTGCTTGATCAAATCTGTACTGGGAGCAGGGGTTGAGTATCAGAAAGGGGAGAATAGAAACTTGTGTTGTGAAAAATGGTAGATGAATTTAAAGGTGGCTTCCCCCACAGCCCTTTTAATCTTATCTTATTTAAAGTTATTGTTTTTCTGTTTTTTGTCTTTAGAAATTATTTATGGATGGAAATGGAGACTTTATTTTATAACATAATCAGATAATTCTGGAACAAAAATCCAAGGTTTTTGGCCTTTGGATAATAATCTTCTTTGGCTGATGTCATCACCTGATCTGCTCTCTGGAAGTAAATATAGAAAAGTAAAATCTGTTTGCTAATTTCTCTTTTTTTCTTTTCTTTTCTCTTCTTTTCTTTTGTTTTTTCTTTTTCTTTTTTGTGAGGAGAAATATGGCAAAAGTTCTACTGGCTGATGTGAACTGATTGTTGCCACAAGGTAAGTTGATGGCTGATATATTTAAAGTTATTATAAAATTACTTAGACTTAATCATAAATAAGGCTTCAGAAATACAACTGGTATATATTTTATAGTATTTATATACATAATTAAACTCCCCACATGATAATTCTTGTTTAGTTTTCAAAGTTTCATAAATAATTAATTTTGTATAACAGATAGAATGTGGGAATCCATTTTTTCTGTGAATTTCACAGGTGACAAGTAATTTTAGAACATTTTGAATCTGTGTCTATAAGTATGAGAGACTTTTCTCTTATAAGAATGACTCAATATGAAAAATCAAGAGGGAGACTGTCAAGCAGAGGACTGTGCACCAGTTACCAATCATAGGAGAGTACTCTAAACTGCCTATTTCATGCTGGCATTGCATCACCAAGGAAAACACAACACAGTCAAGCACAAGATGGGACAACACTTCAGTGACCTAGGGAAGATACAGAGCAACATCACCTTTAATGCTGGGCACTGGTCCCCCAAGGCCAGTGGATTTTTCTTGACTGCCCATGCAGTATAATTTGCCTACTCCCACCTTTCTTGTGCTGCAGTTGAAGGACCCCTTTCACTCCTCGTGGAAGACAGATATAGCTGTGGATTTGGCCAGGTGTTGTATGATGCACATGCTTAAGCAGAACAAAAGGGCACACCGTGAGCATAAAACAGAAAAAGATTTTCCCACACAAGGTAGCAAACCTGGTACAGAATGTGTGGGCTCTTCATCTTCAGGTAAGGAGGTGTTCCAAGTCTTAGGTCCATTCTTATGTGACTGAATGGGGGCCAAAAGACTGTGAACATTAAACTGCCTTTCCCAACAGGGATGAACACAGATCTTGGTCTATCAGGTATGTGGTTGCAAGGTATTGGTTCCAACTTCCTGGTTGGGAAGTTTTGGTTATAATTTTGAAGAAACTGAATCATTTAGAAAAGATGTGTTAACACAACGTTTTAATAGTCAGGGACATGCCTTAATTTTGTTGTAAACTTTAATTGAGTGATAAGACCACTTTTCATCAATATAGTAGGACACCTTTCTTATTCTGGACTACATTTATTATCAGTTCTTTTCTAATTATGGACAGTAAGATGACTTTGGCAATTTCCTGCCTGAATAAATGTTTAGCTAAATGTGACACAGATTAGAAAAGAGGCCCAAACCCATGCCACTCGAAGTCACAAGATCAGGAAAAGGATGGATGTTAATATATGGGAAAAAGTTAAGTAGCAGATTATTTAGGGCTTGCTAAGGAATATTTTATCTGAAGTTTCCAATTGAATTCAAGATTTAGGTCACCAAGCAGTCATGAGAAAAGCAGTCTGCAGGGAACACTGTCCGTAGATGATAGCCAGTGGGAAATACAAAAGAGGAACTAGGGCTCTAGAAGTAGAGATTGGGATTTAGAAGTAGAACATTTATTTCTGTTTTTTTGTTTTGTTTTGTTTTGTTTTGCTTTTCTTCCCTAAAGCTACATAACTGAGATTTATTCTCGAGACAAAAAAGTGAAAACTGAATAAACAAAAAATTAGGATACTTAAGACTTGAGTAGAACCAGACATAAAGCTGATCATGTTTAATCAGTGATTGAGAGTCTCTTAAATCATTAATTCTTTGGACTACTATTGATTCCACAGTTTGAGAGAAAGAGATGCAGAGAATATATCTAAAGGCAAGGAAGAATAAACTAGCTTATCAAAATTACTAAGTAAAACCGGTGTGTGTATGTTAATTCTTATGAAAACTTTATCATCCTTACCAAATCTTATTTGGCTTAGTTGAGTTATATAGCTAGGTCTCACTTTTTTTTTTTTTTAAATCCTAGAAAGTCCACAGGTATTGAGATAGAGAAAAGAAAAGACTAAGGTTAGGGATTCTCCCATGGTAGCCTTAATCCTAAATGATCTGTCCTTGAATTAAAGAGACAACCATCCACTGCCCAATTGATTGATTGAAGAATTCTACAAGCAAATGATGGCTCCACTGGAATTCAAATTGGCAGAATTCTCTTTCTTCTCTAAGCTGGAACTAAAGTCCCAACAAAGATCGCACTACATGTCACTACATGCATTCTCTATAAAGCAGAATGAGATGAATTCTGAGATAAATCAATACTTATAGAAGGGAGAAAAAACAGGATCTGGCGAAAGGAGTAGTTCAGTTGTGTTCCTGGTCTGATGATAACCTCTACCAATAGCCAACCCCATAAAGAAACTCAGATGCAAAAACATCCTATTAATGTAGCTCTGCATTTGATGGGTTAAAATAACCTGGCATTTATATAAACCCCTCATCAGTCATTTGATGTGGGCTGCTACTATAAGGGCATGACCTTGGGCAAGGAAATTTTCTGTAGTTGAAGCCATCCCTGAAGGTGTTGCCCCCTGCAGCCTGCCTGGCAGCTGGAACAATGAGTCTTCCTTGAGAGGGATCTGAGCAGCAAGTACTGCCTTGAAGGGGGGTCCAGAGAAAGTATCACCACGATCACCACAAGTTTCCTTCTTGTTGTAGTAATGCCTTTTGAGTCAAAAAAAGGTGCACATTAGGGCGAGTCTCTCATTACATGTAAGAATTTATTTAGTAAAATTTATTATAATTTCCATGAAAACCTTAGATTTAATGTTAATTCTTACATACATTTTATCTTTGTAAGTGAAGGCTTTCTAGACATTTTTCTCCAACTAATAGTAGCAAGGTGCCTTGATCATAGAATATATTAGTTCATGGTTATAGACTTGTCTTTTCAAATCCAGGAGCTGTCAATTTGGAGAACTGCTAATGAAAAGAGACTCAGGGCAGTTTTAAGTGTGATGAACAGCAATGTAGTATACTTTAGGGTTCAAAATCCACTTAAGGTTTAAATAGTTTTAAGGAAAGCAATTTCAAGACCCAGAAAGCAAGAAGAAAGGGTCTCTTATATTCTTAATTATAACCTACCTGGTAGAAATTCTACCCCTAAAAAGCTATTTATTTTATTTAAAAAAATAATGAATACTATTTTATAAAATTTAATTACTTGAATGCAATGCTTTAAAACTTAAGATCAGAGCCGGCTTCACAATATTTCTCATGTAAAACAACATCAAGTACAAATATTACAAAGTGTCTTTTTTTTTTTTCTTAAGTGGTCTATATCATGCTATACACCTTCGATATACTTGGGCATGTTCCCTCACAGAATTCTCTTACACCCTTGGGGACCATAGGTGAGTGTACAATGCTCAATCCTAGGATCAACATGTGGGAGAACAGACCAAGTTGATTTCTTCCAGGACAACACATTTTTCTTTATTAATTCCTTATTTAGCTCAACTATAAATATTATTAAACATTTGCGTATGAACTGCCAGAGCACCATGCTGCTCAACAGATGAGACTGGTGTGTTTCAATTTTATGCACTTAGAACATGCTTAGTTTAGTTCTCTCTCTGCACTCCACATTTCCCTAACTTCCAACTATTGGAAAAAATTTTCCCTTACAACACAAGGCACAGATTTTCTTATTTTTTATTTTTATTTTTTGGTAGAGGTTGGTTTGGAGGCATGTGTGAGAACAGGAGGATTATGGGGGTGGAATGGTTATGACACATTTTCATTTGCAGCTGCTATGACTCCTTTGCCTTAATCCAGCCCAGATCTCAGCAGAAACCTAACACCACTCCAGTGACCCTAGAATTGCACCAGCACTTTGAATCACCAAATAAGGTAAGTCATTTGTTATCTGAGCCATAAATATTTACATCCACTGGTGACAAATGTATAAAAAGCGTAGAGTGACTGTAATTTTAACTGCTCTTCTCAAGCCTGTCAATAGTTCCTCTTATCTCTTGAAAGCCCTGACTGACATGTGCTAGTTGAATAAGAATGTATTCTCTCTCTTGTTACCCTACTTTGATTGTTCGTTATGACCATGTAGGTTGCCTGAAAGTTTTAATTTTCCTTTTCAATGTAAGTCCTGTTACAAGAAATTGTTCAGACTGGCAAACATTCAGCATCCTCTGGTCTCCTTCATTCCTTCCTATGCTGTCTCCATTGTTACCAAAAACTCAAGACATCTTCACCATTTTTTTCTCTTCTTCACTTTAGTGACATAATAGTGGCAGAATAACTGTTTGCACTTTTCCCCTGATATTGATAATTTGGAGGTTAAGACTTAATAATATTTCTAAGTAGCTTGATACTTTCTAAATCTAATAGGTAACCATAGCACAAAGTACTTTTGATATAAAAATGTATTTTTAAGCAAGTGCTCCAAAAAAATATTTCAAATACTAAATGGCCTGAAACTGAGCATGCTCAGGGAAAAGTGGATTCTCTTTTATTCTTCTATCAAGAGCTATACTAGTAAGAAAAAAAAAAACCAGAAAATCAATAAAATCATACTATTGGTTTTATACCCACTAAGTCATTATGTAGAGATTGTACTTTTATATAATCACTAGATGAAGAATGCTGAGGGTCAGTGAGGACAGTAAAAGTATATTTAATGAATTTGAAAGATGAGAGCTAATGATATCAAAAAAATTTGATAGATCAACTTTAGAAGACCTGAATATTTTGTTAAAAGAACATGTTGACCAGTACTGACTAACTGTACCACATGCCTTTGTCAAAGTTGTAACCTTTGAAAAACTGATTGCACATTTCTCCAAAATATTGTATTGGTTTGATGGTTAAAATTTAGTGGCTAAATGACACCTAGATAGACCAGTCTCTAGGATTTTTCGTGTATGGAGAATTTAGATTTTGCAAGAACCTCAAAAGAGCCTCAGAAATAACAGAGTTGATTACTTGCAGAAATTTGAATCATACTTGAAAAAAAGATTCAACGCATATGCCCTGCTATGTTTTCTAACACTCTAGGCTAAAGTAAGTGCTACTCTTTTCTTGTACACATGCCATGCTGTTTTACATTGCTGTTGTAGCACCACACTGGAATTTGAGCTCTTTGAATGAAGAGATCTACTGACTTATCTGAAAATCTCTAAAATTTAGCACAATGCTTTGGAGATAATTTGAACATCGAAAATATTTGTTGAATAAGTGAATGAGAAGGGAAGCTGTCAAAGAAAAAATGGAAAGGATCATTGTTCAGTTTCATATGGTCATACTCTGCATTCCTCTATATTCTTGAGCAAGTGTCTTTTAACTAGAAAATTCCAGTGAAAGGAGAATTATAATTGATAAATGCAACAAAGTTTAGAAGACTCATGATTCAAACTATGAGTCACAATAGATAGGAGTGTCCAGAGTTGCAGATAACTCCCCTTGGAGGCAGACCACTTGTGATCAAGTTACATGATCTTGGAGTACTCACCCTTACCATATCCATGAAATTGGAATATACTCTGTTGCAGTGTAGATCTATAAAATTATATATGGAAAAATAAGTGTCTTTTAGTTAATATTGTTATTATCAAACAATAGAGAGTTTGAGTAAAATATTTAAAGTATAATCATTACTCTTGAGCCAACATTTTCTCTAAAAGAAAAGCAAGATGAGTAATTTTTATTTTGATTACATTTTTATCCTTAAAATATAGTTTAGTATTAGATTTCAGAATAAAAAAGCAAAAAAAATTTTTATCATTATTCTGCTGCTTAGTTTTGTTTTGTTTGTTTGTTTTTTTGTTTTCAAAGTTTAGGAATAAATATTGTGAGGTAGGAAGTGTAGTATGAGAGGTGACCTAATAAATTATTTGAAGCACAGAACTCACAAATAATAATAAGCCCCTAAAACCATTCTTAATTGATAGTTTTTCTATAACATACCTTGAGAATATCACCAAATCTCACAGATCCAGGTTTTCTTATTGTTTAAAAGAAGATAATTTAACCATTTATTCAAGAAATGCCATTGAACACTTTCTAAGTGTTTGTCATCAGTGATGCAGACATAAATTAAAAGCTGTTCTTGCCCCCGAGGGCTCCCCTGCCTTGTTTATCTCATAAGAATTTCATAAGGAGAAATTATATGTATAAGAATGTGACTTGGCAATTATAAAATTATCATAAATAGATAAAATTAAATCTTCATCATGCAGAGGGTTATTTTCAAGTTGGGTAAAGAGCAATGTTTAATCTTTAGTGAATATATGACCAAAGACAAGATTTTCAAATATATTAATAAGGTCTACCAAGAAGGTATATGGTTTGTCTTATTTTTTGTTTCTTTAATTTTTCTATTTTTTTTTTAAATCAACAAAAGCTTTAACTGCAAAAAAGAAGTGGGAGGCAGGACAAACAACCAGACTTTTTATTTTTCCTTCTATAATCTTATGAAAGGCAAATGTCAGTAATAGCTGAGGTATATATTTGAATAATAATGCTGCCCTGTTCTTTATTTTATTTTAATATGTTCTAAACAGAGTCATTTTACTTGAGTGATCATCTGTCACTTAAATAAATCTAATTTTAGTTAGTTTCTCAGGAACTTATAAGTCATGAGCTGGGTGTGCACACAAAAAAATTCCTTTTTCTGAAATTAGATTTAAATGATGATTCATTAGTAAATTAGGTTATAATTTATAATAATATTTTTAGAAACTGAAATTTAATACCAAGGATTTGTAATGAATATTAAAGCTCAGAGAAAAATTATAGTTTATCAGGTAAGTGATAAAACATGATCAGAGTCACACATTTAATAATAAAATTATGTTCTGTGTGAGATTGGCTGGCAAGAGTTACATGCTGCACCCTTTGGAAAGAGCTATTTTTTTTCAGCTAATGTTCCCACTTTCACTATTGCCCTTGAAAGGACCCAACAATTCTAGTTACATGTATGTATAGTATGTTTCTACTTTGAGTTGATTCATTATATTGTATTATAGTTATTTTAGACAAGATTTTTATCTGCTTTAAAATAAGGGAAACATGTTCCATGTGATTTGAAAAAAATAAAGAAAAACAAAAAAAGAACTGGGGATCAGAGTGTCATGAAGAAAATACATTGCAAATCCTGAAATGCCTAATCAGGTTGCAGCTAGAAGGTTCTCAAAAATATTAGTGACACAAGAAATGTCTTTGGGAATATCTTCATTTTATATATATATATATATTTTTTTCTGAAATGCTTCATTATTCATATATTATGAACTGTTCATAGGACTTGGCTTAGATCCTCTCCTTCAGGCACTTTGGTCTCCAGTGACCTGTTAAAATGGTCTTAGCACATTCACAAGCCTTTTCATTGCAGTCCAGCCTGTTTGTAAAAACAATCCATCAATATCATGTTCAGATGACAGTCTATGTAGAACCTGCCTTTACTTAACCAGCCTGTCTAATGCTGAAAGCATAGAATTCTGTCCAGGAATGACATCTTGAATAAGTTTGGGTTGAGGCATATTGCATTCTTCTTCAAGACAATTTTTTTTCTTCTCTTCAGACATTTCCTTGCTTTTACAAGGCTATAAAAATAGGAACACATTTTTCTTGCTTTTGAAATGATGTTGGCCGAAGTTTTACTCTTCTCTAGGGTACAAAATAAATCTGCATGCAAAGACGGAAATGTTTACAAAGCCATGATTTTAATGTCATATGCTGTATTCAACCCCAATATCTCTGGCAGCCCAGTCAGCCTCTGCTTGTCGACATCAGTTGAATTATCTAGGCTGACATTTTATGGGAGCTATCATTTATAGGATTTTACAGTCCTATATGTAAAAGAGTTCTCCAAAAGGCAGTTTCACTATTGTAATCTACATTCTGACAGATTCCTATACTTTAAGAGAAGATATGACTAATTAGTCAGAATTAAAAATATTCTAGAAAGCTGTCACTATAGGTACTAGCTCTAGTCCAGATCCTGAAGATAAAGCATACTTTTCTCTCTTTAGTAGACCTCAAATGAGCATTGAGTTGGTTTTTGGTAGTTTTGAAAAGATTTACTGCTTCAAAAAACAAACAAACAAACAAACAAACAAACAAACAAACAAACCCTGACTTTTTCTTCTTTTATTTTAACTTTACTACTCCATTAGTAATCCCTCTCCCAGGGTAGGCTGGCAAACATACAGCAGTTCCTCTTTCCTAGATATGATTCTGTTGAAAGGGGTCCCCACCACTTCCTTTTTGCCTTCAGCACCCTTCAATGCAAGCTCTAAGACTGCTTGTGTTCTTAATAGTAAAAATGCAAACAGACCTCAAAAGGTATGAGTTCATATGCTGGAGAATTGAGAGGAGGAGGAAATCCAAGAATATAATATACTGTTTGCTATACATCTTTGTAGTTCCTACCTCTTATTGTAAAGTGTAGAAGGCTGCAAACAGTTTACTTATTTGTCATACTTGGAAAGGAATGATGCCACGCTTACATCCCTTCTTTGTGGAATGCCTAAGAGCGCATTACTCACTATCATTACATCTAACTTTTATAAAACTATATGCCAAGACTTGCATTACATATATTTAGAATGTCATTTTATTGTTAATCTTCTCAACAATACCTTGAAGAATGTGCTGTTATTGTCTTCTTTCTATAATCTTTGAAACTGAAGCTTAAAGAGATGACTTTTTTAAGATAAGAGAGCTAAAACATGGAAGAAAGAGGACTCTAGTTCAATGACATCTGTCCCCAAAGGGCCGTGATCCTAATGCTTTATTCATTGCATACTTAGAGTCATGAAGTAGAAAAGAATTATCTATTTTAATATCATCATTCTATAAATGATGAAAATAAGATACTATGTGAGGGAATGTTAGTTCCTCATTATTTAGTGGCAGAACCAGAGCTCCAATGTATAAGTCTCTGAACTCTCAATCCACATTCTGGGCAATAAACTTATGTAAAAATGGCAAATGCTTGAAGAAATAATATTGTTAAAATACACTATCCAGATTAAGCTTAGGTTTTACATCTGTTTACCTTTTTATGTCCAACAGCAAATAGGTATTCATCATTGCTTATATATTAAGATACAAAATTGTGAAATTTAAGGCTGTAAAAATCATGGCCCCACTTCACCTCAAGGCTCGTGTCCTATTGTATCTCTACGCAAACAGTACTCTGTAGTCGTATTGCTTTACTCCTATCTCTCTGAATACTCTGGGCATTTTTCATTGTATTATTGATCCTGTTTGAAATATTTTCCAATTTCTTTTTCTAAATCTTATGGGAAATTATTATCATCCTGTTCGAAAGGAGAAAATTGAAGTTCCTAAAGGTTAAGTTTCTTGACTTATTTAAACTGTGATTCCCTTAAGGGGTGGCAGCTTTAATGAAATTAAGAGTTTGTGTTTGAGAGACACCTAGTTTAGTCTTCATTTCTGAAAAGCATTGGTTATGCAAATTTAGTTAATTCCCTCCACCTCGCTAAACCACAGGTCACTCATTTGAAATATGGGAGTAATAATATCCAAGTCATTGAATTGTAAGGTTTTAAGCTGACAAAGAATATCACTCAATATATAGTAGATTCTCAAAAATGTTTAGTTTTCTTTTTTTTTTAATATTTCATACAAATGCCCAAGAGATATTTGTTGTCAGCCTGAAATTTTTTAACTCAAGGATTTGTTAAATTAGGGAGCAGCCTGAGTAAAATGCTTTTTGTTCAACTACTAAAAATGCTGAGTAATCTGTTGGGGTATGGATTCAAAATGAAATGAAGCAGGTTAGCAAGAAAATCTCTTTCCAAATTTCCAGACTTATTGAGAAAGAAGTCCACCAAACCATTTCCCTTTTTCTTCATGAAGGAATATAAGTCTGGAATGTATGATGGTCAGAAAAGAAGAGAAAGAAATATAAAGGAGCTACTCAATGAAAAAAAGAATGTCTATTTGCCTTATGACCGTGGTAATCAGGGTTGTATTATTAAAGTTCAGACCCCCAAATTTTTAAGCATCATTCACAGACACACTGTTTCATCTGATGATTATAGTAAGTGGATTGGAATTATATAGAAATAGTGATATTCAACTTCAATGTTTAACAACCATATAACTAAAAATTCAAAATGTCAGTGGATAGTATTTGACAGAAAAATAGAAGAAAAACTATCTAAATCACTAAACATTGAACTCCCATATTCTAAAGTTTGACTGATATATTTCTATATGCTTGTCTCTCAGTCAATAGCAATAATAATGGCAATGAACTCATATCTTTATTATAGTGAGTACTATTACCCCTTTCATAGAAAAAGGCTAAAGTAGTGAACTGTGTTTCATGGTCTCAGTGAATGAATTGTATTGTGCCAAACACTAGAAAAAAAATCTTTTTGGTTTTTTTTGTTTGTTTTCTGAATTGGGAAATCATTTTCGTTATGTGATGATAATATTTTGACCTCAAACCTTTGCTCACCAATCTTAATCACAGAAAAAAGGTGAAGTTAAAATTGACATTTTTTTTTCTTTCTACATGGTCATTTTAAATCTCTACTTAAAATCTTAATTAATTTTGTTAAGTAAAGTTTATCTGTGTATGTCACATAGAAATATTCAGAAATCATTTTCTAAAGAATTTTTTCACTAGTAATTTTAGGAGTTACTGAGTTGCTAAACTGGACTTTGCTATAGATGGTGTTCTTTGAAATTAAAGTAAGAGAACTAAAGTGTTTCTACTTTAGCTCCAGTTGGTAAAGTTATCAAGTATATAGTTTCCCCATGGCCTAGTTTGTTTGTTGGTTTGTTCATTTGTTTGTTTTTAATACTTTTATGGCATGCATTGAACTTCAAAAGTGATGGAAAATTTCAATAAGCAAAATCTAACTTCCCAAATAGAGGGCTTATTCATCCATTGGAATAGGCTAGATTTTGCAGTGGTAACAAACAACTCCATAATCTCAGTGTTCTGACACAATGCACAGATTTTTGACTCAAGTTACATGAACAGAGCAGTTCAGCGGGGAGATCTGCTCATCAAAGCAATTCAATGGGCTCCAACTCACAGACGTTCCATCTCAACACACAAAGTGGAAGGGAGGATGGTATATCATACATTGGTTCTTGAAGCCTCTACCTGGGGAGACATATGTCTGCTCATATTTCACTGGCCAAAGCAAGTGCATGACCATGACTAATTTTAAAGAATGTAGAGAAGTATAATCTTACATTTGTCTAAAGGATAATGTCTGAATTATATATAAACATCCTTAAAGCCTACCATAGCAGGTTTGGTGTGATTTGCCCTTGGAGTCCCTCTAAAAAGGAGAGGTCAAGACACCTACTTTAGAAGGGGCTAAACTCCTTTATGCCAATTTATAGGCGGTTGGCCTTAAAGCTTTGGCAAGATGTATATTTATTTTTCTATGCCTAAGGAGTTAACTTGTTCACATCTTTGACCAACTCTACTATGAGTGAGAACAATTAAATTTTAAGTATTAGTAAAGATCTAAAGGCAAATTTTCAAAAGATGCTTGAATAAACATCAGTCACTTAGGCCTCATGAATTTGCTCTTATTCTATCCACTGTACTTTATTTGGACTGGCTTACAAGAATGGGATAAGCATAAAGACTAGAGTTATTTTTTCAAATTCAGGAATGCTGTTTTATTATCTTTCTGATATACACCCCCTTCTCTCTCATGAAAAAGATGAAGGTACAATATAATGATAATTACTTCAGCTTTGTAACAGTTATTAGAATAATTCTCTAAATTCAAATATAACACATGATCATTTTCTTTTTTAGAGTAAAAAGAGCCTACTTTTAAAGCACAGAAAAATTGGCTACAAATTATGATTCAATATAGATTAAAGAGAAGTTTAATGGTCAAACTGGGTGATAAGAACACACAGACTGAGATATTTGACCGCAAATAAAAAAAATTCAGTATGTAATTTTACCTAAATAAATATCAGTGTAAAAGTTAGTATTTAATATTTGTAACGTTTTATAAATTTTACTTAATTTGCCACTCTTTTTAAAAAGAGAAGTAAATATTTATAACCTATAATTTCAGGAAAATTGTGCCTAGCTTTGTTCAGATTTCATATATTAGATTGCATTTGTCTTCTGGTTCCAAGACATCCTTATGTCAGGATCAGAACAAAAGGACTTTTAATCATTAAATATGAACATCTAAGGTAATGAAGTGAGAGTTAATGACAAAATAACCACCATCTCTGTGAGAAGCTTCTATTTCTGTTGTTACCAACATAATAATATTGAATGTCATGTAATAGTTTTGACCTTATTCTCTAACACATGTGATTATGTGACAATGACATACTCTTTTGTTTAAGGTAGCTAACCCATTTTAGGATGAAATCCAAGATAGCTTTGTGATATATTATTTTTTTGTACAGCTTTTAGCAAAGCATTAAAAGATTCATATTAAGATGGTATTTGGCCAAGGAGGACTTGAAACATCCAATACTCTTAGTGTTGTCATCTTTATACCATAAAAGAAAATAAATTAACCAAAGGGAAACACCTGCACCAAAGACAATGCTTATAAATTAATATTACTCTGAGACTATGGTCCCAAATCCCAGTATAGAAAGAAATCCTATGAGGTAGACATCCATATGTGTAGGGTCCTATTCAGGCTCAACTGTTAGCTCTTCTCTTTTCCTCACTAAAACTACACACTAATAATGAAGAAAGTAAAAATAAAAGTATCTCTCATTTGAGTAGGTTTTTAGAAATGGGGGAGATAGAGAGGTCAGAAGGGTCAATTTTAGAGCTTGCTTCACCTCAGTGTTCTGACATCGAAGAGAAGACATATACTGCAATATATGCTAATCATGTCTCTTTTGTTAGCCTTTAGAATGGAGTAGGATTAACCAATTGTGAGGGTGGCATAGGTGAATCAAGGATAAAGAACAAATATGCTGGAGTTATTCTGCATTTCTTAAAATAATTGCACAATAAACTTGTATTTATTTATAGAATGTAGAAAAGAATGGTTATAAATTCAAGTGTATGACCAACAAGGTCTTCCATATTGCATACACCTATAAACTTGGCTTTGATTTATTTAAATTAAAAGACAATATTTAAAAGTAGCTTGTTTGCAACTCTGGCTTTCTAGACTCAAGAATATATCAAATCTTTGCATAAATTAACCACTACACTACTTACCTGCTGATTGCCAAGCATGACTCAGTCTTTTAATTATTGTCTAAAGTTATATATGTTGAAGTTGCATGGTAATACCCTTTGAAGTATTCTGTTCATGTTGTTTGCAGCAGTCTTAATCTGAGCATACTAAGTGGGCACCTACCTTTTTTCCTCCAATATCTACATTTGCTGATTTCAGTGAAGTTATCTTTTGTTATGTCTGGTGTCGAGGGTATGAACCAAATGGTAGAGTAGAGATATTTAAGAGTGGTCAGATAACCAAATCACATCTTCTAACTTATAAACCTTGATGAGTTTAGAATAATTACCAATTATTAAAATCTATTTACTTGTAAGAAACTGGAATTAGTTCTTTAAATATAGAGTATTTGTACTGCTCAAAACTGCCCTACCAAATACATAAAAATAAATACTTTAGAATTAAGATCTAGATAGTTAATTAATTTGCCAGATAGCACTGAGATTAAAATCCAAGTCTTTTTTAATACAAAACCAGCAAGGTTATTAATAAGTTCAAGCTCTACTTTCTCATCTATAAAATGGGGATCACTATATGTATTCAGATGGATATCGTGATGGTTATATTAAATACTATATACAACAAGTTCAATGGCTAACATCCTAAAAAGTGACCTATCGTCATACTACCAGTCAACTTCACCCACAAGCTGATGACTCTGGGCAAATCATAACATTATTTTCTCCAGTTTTCTCATATGGGCACAATAATAGCACCTTTCTATAGTTATTTTGTGAGCATAAAATTAGATGACATATGTCAACTGCCTGTAATAGACCCAGAGCATAGTAGGAGCTTAATTAAATATTTGTTAGTATTTGTCAATTAAAAAATGCCTACCATCACTTGATCCAATATTAAGCATAATTAATAATGAATTAGGGTAATCTCACTCAAGACTTGACAGATTTCAAAGTCTTATTAAGAAGTTTGTATATTATCCTTTCTTATTTCCTCATTTTTGTTTGAGGTTGAGATTGGAGTACTGATTTTTATCTGTAGACTTTTTTCCAAAGTATGCTAGCCTTCTCAATGTAATTTCCCATACATCCATCAGTGTATCATTGACTAATATGTTGAGGAGTATAGTAACAGTGTCTTCAGAGACAGTGCAAACTCTAAGTGTTCACAGGGGATCTCATTTTGTCATACCCTCTGTGCTTAATTCCTTGCTGCCATCTATTCTATCAGTTCAAGCTGCAAGTGATCCTCAGTGACTAAATCTTTTAAGTTCTGGCATTATTCTATTCTAATTTCAAAAACTGGTATATATTTTTGATAAAATTTATGTCTTAGCCTTACTCATTTAAGCCAGCTGGTCCAATATGTTGTTTTTGTGAAGATTTTAAAATACTAGGCTTAATAAATTCTTTATTTTTTCTTTTGCATTTCATTACATTACACTTGGAAGTGCTTGCTGATTAGCCACTTCACAGAAAGTGAAGTTAAAGTTATTAAAATATCTTAAATGTCTTGGAGAAAGTATTTTATTTAGAGAAATAACAAAAAATGAATTGCTTATCATTTTACTCATTGAATGTTATACCTCCCCACACCCCACCTCTGCAAAGCTACTGTAAGTATAGATTCTGAGTACTTGAAAGAATTTTATTTCTTGATCTTATATATTTTTGGAAATGATTATAGCTCACATTTAAACATAATTCTAAGGGCTCTGAGAATATGTACATAAATCAATTTTAAAATATAGAATATAACATTTCTCTATTTTTGTCATAGTTAGCCACATGAGACATCATGTACACACTAAAATATATAATCAATTTTCAAAAAATAGAACAGAAAAAATAAGCTTTAGATTTCTCACAGTATAATCTCTCTAGTGATTGTAAAAGCATTTAAAAACTGAAATGCCATGTGGTCAATATTATGAACACAATTTATCTCTGTAACATTTCTTTACTATGTATTTTCCAGAGGTGCCAAATGAATAGCATACTCCAGTTAATCAATGATAATTCCTCTTGACTGGATGACTGGTAAACCTTAGAATTCTTATTTCAACTTATAATTGACACTAGTCTTTATTTTTGGAGGAACTATATCTGAGAGTAATAAGTCTAAATTCTCTTATTTGTCTATGTCACCAGCTGGTGGCATTTATTCACCCTGCAGAATGACTGAGTGATGGCAACAATAACAAAAGTGGGAAAGGTATCAGGAATTTTGATAGATGTTTTGTGTTGGAAGTATAGGAACTGGAGGCAACTCTTATTATTTTTAATACTCAGTAAGTTTATGGGAGATGGTTAAATTGTGTCAAAGTCATCTGAAAGAGGATGGCAGACCCAGAAGTATTACATTTAAGGTGGTTGTAGCAGCTTGGGAAGGTTTCATCAGGCCCTTTCCTCCATGGGTTAATCTTCAGTGGTAAAATTCAGAACAACAAAAATCATTAATATAGCTCTCTCCCTCATAACTCTTGAGGTCTGAGCTATTCTCTTCACAGGTGTCAAGGTTTAGCTTTCCCTTGTCTACCTCAGAATTGGTATTTTCCTATTCCAGCAGTTGTAACTTTGTCTTTTTTGCCATCCGCTTCTATTTTCACACAGTCTATTCATCCTGAAGGGTAAAATACAAGCAGGACAGAAAATTTTCATAAAACTGACAAAGATAAATTATGTCTCTCACTTTTGGTATGTGTGAACTGCTGTAAGGGAATTTGAAGAGAAATGCCATCAACAATACAGTCATTATCCTTATGATATAGGATTGGGTAAGAGTTAATAAGAAAATCTAGGTAGCAGAACCAAATTGAGTTTAAATCATCTAGACCTTCTTTTGGTCAGTCTGCCACTCTGAAAGTGTACTAAACAGGCCCGTGTAACATTGATATCACGATGAAAAAAAGACGAATTATGCCCAGGAATGATCAGGGAAAAATACTGAATTTTCAAAATAAGCCTGTGTACTCCCCACCCTTCCCTCTAATCATTACCCAGGAAGCCTTACTAAGGAAGAGGTGAGTAAAGTAGAGTCAGAAATATTTCTAAGTTAATTTTTGAAAAAGCTCTTTCACTACTCAAACTCATTGGATACCTATAAGTGATAAAGAGCATGCAAATCCATCAGCTTTGTTGTGTGGGTCATCAGATTGCAACTGACTCAGAAAGTTGCAAACATGGTATAGATTAAAATCAAGAGACATGGTAGTGTGGTTAGAACTGGCTGATTGAACTGGAAGAGCAACACAGTGACCTGAATAAGTGGTGACAGCCGTGAGACAGCACTAATAGCACATGAAAGTGGTAAAAAGTCTGACTTAGTTTGTCAGAAATGAGTGGAGGCCATGCCCCATGCAATGTGGCCTCCTTCACTGAGAGAAAACAGGTCAGTTTTGTCAGGAACCACAATTCTGACAGGGGGTAACTTCTGCGTCAGAGACATAGAATCCTATACTTTGTTTCGAGTCTATGCTAATAGATATGCTGCCACGTCTGGTAAAATAAAGAATCTGGGCAACAATGGTGGCAATTCAGGGTGTGTAGTCTTGATCAGCAGTTTTATTTTATTCAGTCTCATCAGAGAATGGTATTTTACCACCAACATGAGTGACTCATACAGTTTAATCTGTAGTCATGATTTATTTCTATAGTTCATAGCTCCAAAAGGGGTAGGTTTAATCTGTCAGTTCATAGTTTTCTATAACAGCTCAATCATTATCAATGAGTCACTAAAAATACAGCAAAGTTCACTGAAGGAAATAGTGGTCAGAAAGAGCTGTGAGAATGGCTTTGGATTCTGTCCACTGGGTGGAGGGACCACATCCATTATTGATTATGCATATAGCAGAGGCTGAACTTGAATGGCTGCAGCAGCCCGATAGACAACATCAGGTTTCAGCACAGCCAAACCTTCAGTGAATCTTGTCCAGGCTTTTAGGGAGCTTTTGTGAATGAAGAGCCTCTTAGAGACAGTGACTTTCTTCACATGGAGGAATAGAAAGTAAAGTTTCTCACAGAGGAAGAGCTATCACTTATTCTTGTAAAGCCAAGATGCCTTGAGTCTAGCTGCGTTCTTAAATATATCATCTTAAATGCAAGATAGAGTGGAGCCTTCCCTCCCTCTTCGTTGAGTCCAGGTTGATATAGACTCAAATGGAAATGTCAGGCAGGAATGTCATAGCAAGGTTGCCATAAATCAGTTTGGTAGCAAACTAACAGTTGCTTTTCAGAAAGGGTGCTGGCTAGGTCACAGAGGTACTAAGTCCAAACCTTCATGGTGTCCTCTGAGTGGAGGTTGCTTTTATTTGACAGAACTACACCCAGCAAAGTCATTAGTCACAGAGACTTAAAATTCAAAGGGGTCATCATGGGAGTGGTGCCCCAAATGTATAGAGTGTGCCACAACTTCCTGGACAGCTTCCAACACAGCCTGTTGATTTGGTACCCATTGAAACCTGGCTGATAAATGCCTTAGCTAATGTAAAGGACCAAATAGAATGCCCAGAGGGGACACATACTGATTAATCCCCAAGCAGTCTGATAAGAGGTCTTATTTTTGGTGGCAGAAAGCTGAAATAACATTTTTTTCCTTGACTGCAGAGGAACTGACATTATGAATCTGCCTATGTAGTCTTAAGGAACTTTACTTGATGATTTATATAATGCCTTCTCCTTGTTCTAGTGGGAAACACTCATCTTCCAAGACTGCTCGTTATACAAACATCCTTGAATGATAGCCCTAAAGAAAGGGCAGTCAGTGCCTCTGCTCTCAAAATATGCAGAAATGTGAGAACCTATAGAGAATTGTCTCTCAGTACTGTGCACTAAAAGGGCAAATTTTACTTCATGTAAATTATACCTGATTAAAAAAAAAACACACACATTTAAGCTTTTGTTAAAAAAATCAGGAGGATTGGAAGAGATGATCTGAAAATTGTTACTTCCTCTCTGTCCTCAAGAGAACTGTTATCTTTTTTGTTTTAATTTAACATACATTATATTAATTTCAGGTATACAACATAGTAATTAGACATTTATAAACCTTACCAAGTGATCATCCTAATAAGTCTAGTACCCCTCTGGCTTCATACATAATTATTACAATATTATTGACTATATTCTCTATGCTGTGTTTTCTATCTCTATGACTATTTTGTAACTACCAATTTGTACCTCTTAATCCTTTACCCTTTCACCCATTCCCCTCAACTTCCTTCCCATGATTAATTTTTTTATGTGAGCTTTTTAAAACATATAATTGGATTGGAAATAAACAACAAAACTGTGCATGTTCTTAAGGAAAAGAACTGAATAGTATTCTAAGCACTTGAATTCCATTAGCACTGAACTCATTAAATTGAGTTCAACTCTATGTTCCTTGAAAAATTTATTGAGATGAGTGACTACATATCTCTTTTTATTATAATTATTGATTATTCTCAGAAAAGGCAGAATGTATTGATGTATTTGTTAATAGTCTACAGGATACAATCAGGAAGAAATGAGTATTGAAAAATTCCATTAAAAAATGGAAGTTTCTGTAATTTATTACTAAGAAACTCAATAGTTAGTAATATAGAAATAAATTATATTGTTCTATAGACAAAGGGTTTCTGGGTCTTTGGCCCATGGTTCTCCAATATGACTGCATATAATTAATTACCTGGAGACCTATGCAAATAATGATGTTGGACGTCATGCCTATATATTCTGATTCAATTTGCCTGGATGGGGCTCATGTCTTGGTGGCTTTTTATTCTTTAATTTTCCCCAATTTATTGCAGGTTTACAGCTAGAGTTGAGAACCACTGGTTTATGCAATGGAATATGTTTCTGTGTAATTCTCTTTAGCTTAACTTGTGAAAAACTTTCAACACAAGCACTTAATGTTATTTAACTATATGAAAAATAACAGTACACAAAATAATTCAAGAATTTTATGGCTTTGACTTTAAAATTCAAACTGAAAGGTCAGACTAAAAATATGTTATTAATTTATCTCAGATGTTCTTAATTTGGGAGATGGAAGTGGCAACTCAGAACAATCTGGGTTTGTGGGTTTTTTTTAAATTAAAATAACCATGTTCTTACTAGGAAATTCTAATATATGAAAAGGGTTATAAGAAGGGAGGGAGAAATGTATAATTTTTCAGACTTTTCCACATGATTCTGATTCTTACCATGGCTATCACTACACCATCTTTTGTGGAATTATCTCTTTTACTTCTAACTTGCTAAATAAGATGTATGTTACAGTGTATGAGTGGTCAGCCCCAAGTCTCAACCCTCTTGTTATATGATCAGATAAATCATGTGGGAAGCCTCAAAACATGTCTGGCAAGAGGAATGCTATTGGTTAAGAAAGACACCACAAAATAGAGAAATTTAGGCACTGAAATAGCCAAAAAATTTTCTATTCTAAAAAAAAAAAATTTTATTCTAGAAACAACTACAAACTTGTGCTTACCCTTGGAAATGTAAAATTCATACAATGAAAAAAAATAATCATATTAGTAAATCCAAAGTATCATATTCTATTACCGAAATTTCTCAATAAAGCTTTTAGCTAACCCAGATAAAACAACATAAAAAGTACCAATACTTTGAAACTTTAAAAAAAAATGAGTTTCAAAACTTCATTTCTATGGATACACTATGCTTGAGCCTTGTTCAGAAATTAAGTAGAAAGTGCTCTCACTAGTGTCTTCTAACCCTTTGTTACTCAAATTAGGATTCAACAGCTTCTTATTGCCTTAAGACTTGTTAAAAAAAATGCTGACTCCCAGGCTCCATCCCCAGGCCAAGTGAATCAGAATCTTCATTTTAACAAGATCTATCAGTGAGTCACGTGCATGTTAAAATTTAAGAAACATTGCTTGAGCCCATTAATTTTAAGAAAGGCATCAAAACTATTATCCAGAAACACAATAGTGCTTAGAAATGTCTGTAAAACAAAGAGCATAAAAGATAATCTATTTTAATAGAATTCTTTAGAACAGACAAAAATAAGAGTTTTAAAAATCTCTTCAGTTCTTTCTTTAAACAATCGAACAGATCCTTACAATATAGCATGGTGGGATTTTCATCTTTCTCTTTAAATATTGTCAATAGGTGATAGAACTGAAGTGAGCTTACTGATGGTGTCAGTAGTGGTGGCATTAAGGGTTTTGTTGCTAGTCTTTTTATCTCAGTTTTCCATTTCTATTTCAGAAAGTGAGCACAACAGTCTGCAATGTGCTAAGAAGCAGAAGTGCCAACTTCTCTTGGGGGAAAAAGAAAAAACAAAACAAGATCAGAACCTCCACCTCTTTTTATTTCAAACCGACTCCTTATAATGCTATTAAGGAGCAAAGGGAGGAGAAGAAAACTACAAACTTAGATTGTGTCACCTTAAGTATAGAAATGGCCTTTTATTCTTCAAAATAGTAATTAAAATTAGGCTAGTTTCCAAAACCAGCCCTGATTTAAACAATAGGAATAATAAAACAATAACAATAATAGTAAAAGTATTTAAAAGCCTCATTTATTCCTACTGGCATGTCTGAATGTTTCATCATATGAGCTTTCCCAGTTTCAACATTTTCTGTATCCCCCTCAGTTCATACTGTGACCTTCAGATGCGAATGCTTTTGTATAATCTTTCTTACTCAGTTAAGTGATGAGTATCATTGCTAGGGGAAATCTCTAGACTTGTGTTAAGATTGCACAGTAAATATTTTGAACTGGAGACCATTTTATCATGTGCATGATATTTTCACAAGCAGGCAGACAGAAGGGTTTCTTTTCATAAGATATAAAACACAAAACTTTAACTTTTCCAATTTACGTAACTTGAGTCTGGATGGATAATTATGTCACTAACAAAGACCATGCCCGAGAGTAACATGTAGAATAGGTATTTAGTAAAATCCTTGGAAAGTTGTGCCAATATGTGGACCATGTATGATGTAAAGGGCCAAGCCCTAATAAAGACCGTGCTTAATAAAGAATGCAGGTGGATTTGCCTGATACACATAGAAACAGGTCTGTGCTCTCAAAATAACACGTTGTGCCAAAACTCATGATATATTTGGCTTGATGCCGCTGTAGTAGATTCTACCTATAACTTTTATATTTCTGCAATGGCTTTAGGCCAATTGCCTAATCTCTGTAAATAAATGATTAAAAACTCAAGTTATGTAAAGAGAAATTAGAATAACATGTTTAATGAAATCATAGTTTGTTTTGTTTGCTTTCTTGTTTTTTTTTTTTCCCCTGTGATCACCTCCCTTTTTCCTATTTCAGAGGCACTCCTTTGTGTTATGGGTTTAGAAAAGAAGAGAAAAAAAAAAAATCCAGCCTGACTTTCATTAGGTTTTAATTTAATGACTCTATTTTTCTAAGTCTGTTCCAATATGATTGTGATTTCATGCCTGTATCAACAGTAGGAGAAATAGAAGTTTTTGAAATGCTAATCTCTTGGGAAATAGTAGGGGGCTGGGATGATTGCTAACACTGCAAAAGGAAATTTAAATAGAATTAGGACCTAGAAAGTTATTAACCTGGAGTTTATAGTGTAAGTCAAAATTAAACCATTCATAAAAAGATTGGTGCTAAATTATACATATATAAAGTTGAGGCTGCAATAAAAAAAAAACATAGAAGGCAGTCTTAACACGTTATTTATTCATAAAATGAATAGGGATTTCACTAGTTCATCATTTTTCAATGAATTAAAGAAAGCCAGTTAGACAACCTAACAAAAATGTGTGTTCATTTAAAACATTTTCCAAGTGTGCCAAAAAAATAAACTGCAATTTAATGGAAGCATCTTTGTTTCATCCTAAGCCACTTTGGGGCAGCTTTTGACACAGTGGACTACGTGTTTCTTCCAATGTCTTCTTTGAGAATTTATGATTCCATGGTCTCCTATTTATTTATTATTTATTTATTTGTTTGTTTGTTTGTTTAGTTTTTTGTTTTTTAATTTTACTGACCATTCTCAATGCTTTTGGCAAGCAACTACTTTTCTACTCTGTCACAAAGTCATGGAGGCCCTCTGAAAATATTTCAAATTTACATTAGCCCATAGCTATCTTCTGAGCTTGTGTCTTATAAAGCCAAAAGTTTAATTGTTCTACTAACCTAAAGTCTCATTGGCTCACAGATATTAAAATTCACATATTTAGAAGAACAATAAGAAATTAATCTCTAAATATTTTCCACCACATAAATTGGAGCCATCATACGCTGAATTCTTCTAGTTAAAAACAGAAAGAATGTTTGATTTCTATCTTTTCCTTACCCCATTCCCAATGTATAGTCTATTAATAATTGCTATCGCTTAGAGCTTCACAATGTGCCTTAAATCTATTTACTTTTCTCCATCTCTACCTTCAATTCTAAACATTCTTTATCTTGCTGCTAGATCACTGCTAAATTCTCTCTATCTCTGTATGTCCATTCTTTTCCACTTCCAATTCATTCTCTTTCCAACAACCAGAATAGTTATAATTTTCACTAACTGGCTTAAAGTAGTTTCATAGCTTCACATTGAACTCAGGGAAAATAAACCCATCTGGACCTGTGAAGCCTTGAACATATTCCCTCCTGCATCCCTTTCTCTATCTCATGTTACTCTCCTCTGTTACCCAAGCCATAAATACACTAGTCTCCTTTCATGTCTTGTATGCCAAAATATTTTTTTACATGGTGTCTTATTCTTTTTTGTCTGTAATGTTTCCCTCTCTATTCTTTCTCTTGGCATAGTTGGCTCCCTACTACACTTTAGGTCTCAAATAGCCTCTTTGCCTTTTCTGTCTATAGTACAACCATGATTTTCAACCATCATAGCTACTCACTGTCACATCTCCTACTGATTTGTTTCCGAGTATTTATTACAATCATTAAGTATCTTCTTCCTTTCTTCCTTTATCTTTTCCTCACTTAAATGTTATCTCCATGTGGATAAAAAGCTCATCTTGTGTCTTACACTCTGCATGTTACAAATATTTAATATATAATAATTTTATAAATAAATGAGGCTACGTATGAGTAGTTATACTTTACAAATAGTACATTTTTTTTTCTCAACATCTCAAAAGTTGGCAGAACATTCCTATTGTACCATCTCTAAAACTCTTACATCGTGTGAACTTATAATAAGCTTATTTTCTCTTCTTTGGGATAAATGATGATGTTATGGAGGGAAATCAATACCTTACTCATGTAGTTTATATGTTTAAATATGAAAGTACTCAAATAAAAAGCTGCAGATATTCCCCTAGTTGTTGGGTTTAGGATGACTATACCTCAAAAATCAGTCTCAGAGTAAAACATTAAGGTATAGCAATTACTACTTTTTACCACGTGTTGAATTAGAGCAGTGAAGCTAGCTTTGTAGAGAACTCTTCAGAAAAACACAGGACTTATTGCATGGTTCAAGGCTTGTATTTCTACCCTTCCCATAGCTCCATTTTTTCTTTATTTCCTTTCTTTTCCTTCACATTCTTATAATGATAAGATATTCTGATCATTCTCAGTTCTCTTCAGCAGATGTTAGCATGCATATGCTAATTCAACATACTTCCTTCCTACTCATTTCTAAATGCACAACAACTTCAGTGTTTCTAAACAGAAACACTCCAAACTATCCAGATTAAAAATACTGATATGCATGTACTTGGCAGAAACTTTAGCTGCAGGGAAATGCATTTTTTTTTTCCTGAAAAGTTTTGCATTTCTTTAAAACATTGCTGAAATTCTGAACTTCAGTTTTATCACAGTTTTTATCCCTGGTGTGTGTGTCAGAAAAGAAAAACATTTGTATCTGATTTAAAACATGTATTTTTACACAATTGTTTCAAACTCTTTAATTGGAGAATAGCTTACGTATATAAAAAAAAATACTTAAGCCAGTAAATAAAACAGTATAAAACTGTGCCCTAAAAACCATTCCTGAAACATTTCTCCTCAAAATTACCCATTTTTTCATGACATTATTATGATTTTACTTCCCATGTCTTGAATTTGCATATTATCTATCTATCTATCTAATCTATCATCTATTATCTATCTATCTATCTATTATCATCTATATCTATCTATCTATCATCTATCTCTCTCTATCATCTATCTATACAACATTTATTCAGCCCCCTTTTTGTATACTTTGTATAGTATAAAGACCTAGTAATTCCCTTTAAGGAGTTTATAATTCAGGTTAATAGACCAGACCTACTTGAGCATAATTCAAAGCAAAAAGTGAAGGCCACTAAGAGAAGTAGAAATAAAATAATTTCAACTGGACCGTAAAGAGTGAATAAATTCTGATGGTTTTTTGTCATTGATAAAAGGAACAGCATTAGCAACATCAGAGATGAAAAAGCAGGAAAATTTGTGCTTAGAAATAAATAATCTGGAAATAAAATATAGGTAATGATAGAAATAAGGCCTGATAAGAATAAAACTATATATTGAGGCCAAGATCATGAATGCTAGGCTAACATATATTCTTTATTCTACAGGAAATAAAGAATTATTGATAATGTTTAAGTAAGGGAAATGCTTGATTACATGTGTTTTATAGAATTAAAATGGTAGACAGGATGGATTATAAGGAAGTAATTTAGAGACAAAGAGATCAAATAAGTAAAGTATAACAGACAACTGAGATGGCAATTAGAAGTCAACTATTAAATAAAGAGAACAGATGTGATAAATATCACAAATGTATAATAAATTTGGAAATAAATTATATATTAATGTGAAGGAAATGAAGATTTTGAACTTGGATGCATATGGTAATGTATTCCTATAAATGATATTTGACAAGTGAAAGGAGATACTAGTATGAGGGTAAAGATAATAAAATCATTCAAAGCACTTTATGTATGTAAATATATCCAGTTTACAGATGGTAATTATGGACTCAAACTGGAATGGTAATTGTGAAAATAAGGAACTAAAAAAAAAAAACTCTTTAGTTCTCCTGAACTCTATAGTGATTGTCTTCTAGTGATTTAACTTCTATAGCTTTTTGGTAATCAGGGTTTATTTGAGGTTATTTGGTCCAATTACCCATGAACTAGTAAAGTGTCATTTCCCCCTCCTCTTTTTTTTTTATTTGCACTGCTACTGCCAGCATGAAACACTTTATTTATATATTGTAATTATCATAAGAAACTCATGAGTACTAATAATTTACAATCGAGGAAATCAAGTCACAGAGTAATTAAGTAACTTGCTCATGATCTAGCAGTTAGTGATAGACTTATTTAGAATTTCTAATCAAGATATTCACCCTATAGCTACATCTCACCATAAATTCTGAATTTCTCCTAAGGATGTCAGGAGTCATTCATACCCTGAAATTAATCTCATAGCTCTAAACCTGTTATTTAGGTGCCTAGAGAGTGAATCATTGGTTTTCACGCTTCTACTGAACTTTTGCCTCCACTATGTTTGGTTTACTGAGTGAGGTACAATTTACCTTGTTGGTCTTTGGGCCTAGCACCATTCTCTTGGTTGGAATGTCACTTATCTTGGCATACATTTTTCTAGCTCCTTGGACCAGAAAATAGATTGGGCCTTAATCTGCACAGCTCCATCAATTGCTTGGGGTTTCCTTTCCTTCAACTCAGTTTAATGGTGTTAGAAACATAGTTCTATAACTCATGTCACTTTGCCCAGAGATTCTCTACCTCCTTCACCACAGATAAGTTTATTAAAAACAGACTGTTGAATAATATAGAGCTGAATTGCCACCTCTTCCTTAAACGGTCTTATCCAAGAAATGACATCATGGGCATGTTCCCATCCAAGGAGAGTAATATTTTTCAGCTCAAATACCAAATAAAATTTTCTGAAGGAAGCAGTAACACTAGAGTCTCCTCATGGCTATAATACAAGGCAGAATGTAAAGATAAATGACTGACAGACCCATGGAACAGTGTGAGGAGATAATGTAGCTTAGTAGAAGAGCAACAGACTTTGAAACTTGTTTTATGACCCTATACAAGCAAAATTTTTTTTTTGTCAATTTACAATAATATGAAGTAGAAATAACAACTATTTTTGTATAGTTTTTGTTAGGCTTAAATGAGATAATTCTTATAGACTCATTCCTAGAGTTTTGTGGAGTCTCAATAAATGGCAACCATTATTATTATTATCATGATCACTTATATTATTAGGCAGAGATTTGGTCTATAAAAAGAGAAAGTATTTCTCATTGATAAGAACTAACATCTGGAAATTTTAAGGCAATTTGGAAAAGAAACAACCTTCAATATAAATGATAATCATTAAATATAAAGCTCAATTTGAACAATTCTAAATGGAGAGATGCAGAATTTTCTACAAATAGTAAAAAACAGTAAAAAGAAAGAAAAAAGTGACATGATAACATAGAAACTTATAGAAAGTCATAACATGTGACACAGTGAAGAATTCCTACAAAACTTAAATAGTAAAAGGCTGAGAGAAATTTATCCTGTATTAGCAAACAAACAAATAAAAAATAACCACAGGATGTTTAGTGAGGAGAACTGGAACTTAATATTAGAACTTTAATATACCATATCCTAGTTGATAGGACTATACTTGAGGTGTTTTTAACATTTAATTAAATGCACTTTTTAGTCTCTAGTGTAGAATGCTTTTTTAAATATGTTGTTATAATTGTCTTCATGAAGTGCATAGATTGTAATCTGTACAGTGTAGATCTTCTTCCTTTTACTCAAGATTTTTGTGCTCTGACTGGACAAAATCGGTGGCTAAACCTTTGTAAAGGGGTTTGTTAATAAAGTGAGCCCTTCAGTAGACCCATATACAGTATCCATAACATTGAGTCACCTAACTGCTGCTTTGAAAAACAGTGGTAAGACCTCTTGTCACTTGTAGAAATGATCTCAGTAAGTATAGGGTAGATGGTCCTGCAGTAAGAACTCCCAAACTGTATTGGCTTACAACAACAAAATTGTTTAATTTCTTGCCCACATCAGTATCAGCTGAGAAGCAGCTATAGACCTGTTCCATGTCATTTTTAGTCCCGGATCCTGGCTAATATTGCTTATCATCATAATAAGAGAAGGAAAAGAGATTTTGGTTCTTACCTTTCCTCAGATTCTAACATTTCATTGGCCAAAGCAAGCTGTGTGGCCTAGCCTGACATCCATGGAAGTGGGATGTATAATATGCAGATTGGGAGGAACAACAAATGTTTTTTTAATAATACAATCTATCACAGAAAGTCATGGTAGCTTTTGTCCCACTTAAGTGTATATTTTTTGAATTCTTCTTCCTAAGTTATGTCTCTAACTTTCTCATGTTCCTATAAAAAAATAACATTTTAATATCCTTTTTCATTTAGGTATCTATAGCTGATAACCACAATCTAAAGTAAACATTATACTTCATACTAAATGTTATTTGTATCACTGTTACTTTACTTTTTAGGAAATCTATAAGCACAGGAGTTAAAGAATAATGTCCCATACTAGATTTTCTGTGTATCACAAATCATGTGTTGTCCACTTATGTGTAAAAACTTGATAATTATACCATGTAACTTCAGAAGGATAACTGTCATAACTCAGTGGGAAACAGTGTTAATTTCAAAAAATTGAAAAACAGATGGCATTTCTGAAGCTTTTTTTTTTTTTAGTAAAGTCACTTAATAAAAAACATACATGCAAGAAATTTAACAATGGCATTTGGTATTAAAAGTAAGTAACAAAAATAATTACTTTTAGGAACTTAAATAATTTCTTGTATTACCAGACACTTTGATTGTCAGGTCTAACTCCCTGACATGTCTCCTGAACCCTACGTGGAAACTTCTTATTTACTGGTAGACATTCCTAGGGGCAATACCAAGGAAGGAAGAGGAAATATGGGAAACTGTGTCACTGTAGAATAATGTTAAATGCATTTTCCTTTAACTCCTCCAGGTCCACAGAATACATTTGTTTGAAGAATGAGGTCTTGGTAGAAGATGGTTTGTACAGAGAAGGAAAACTATATTGGAGTAAGAAATTTCAGACCCATACAGTAGACTCCTCCTATTTCCCTTCTCAGTGATGCCAAATAGTTGTCTTTCTCAGCCATATAAATAAGTCTCAAATCAATGGATACTGATTACAGAACAAGTGCATTACACAGGACAGGCACACACACACACACCCGCCCACCCACACATACCCATACACCACCTACACATACACTCTTTCACTCACACACACACACACACACACACACACACACACACACACACACACACACACAGCTCTATTAAGAAAGATAACATAAAGCAGTGCTCCACAAACTATCCCCACACACCAAATCTGGTCCTCTACCTGTTTCTGTGTGGCTACCAAACTAAGATTTTTTTAAATATATTTTTAAATGGCTAAAAAATTAAAAGAAAAAATTATAAAATGTGAAAATTATATGAAATTCAAATTTTAGTGTTCACAAAGTTTTGTTAACACTACTCTGCTTGCTTCCTCCTGCATTATTTATGGTTGCTTGTGTGTATCATACACAAAGTCTAAACTGTTTGCTATGTGGCTTTTTACAAAAAAAATGTTTCTGACCTCTGACTGAAACCTATTCTTAAATTAAAATTGCTACAAAACATGTTTTAATAATTATAGGTATGAAATAATATCTTCCATGTTTGTGAATGTTTCCTGTTTTTTACATTTGTTCCTTGTTTCTCTTTCCCTTATCCTTCTGCTTTCTTTGGTTTTAATTTTACATTTTATAAGAGTATTTGTCATCTCCTCTCTTAGGATATCAATTGTACTCATTTAAAATTTTTGATTGCTTGTCTTAGAACTTGCAATATAATTTTTCACTAATTTAAATCTGTCTGCAATAGTACACCAAATAATTTACAGTACAGATATCATAGAGCAGGGGTCTCCAACCCCTAGGCCATGTACAGGTACCCATCTGTGGCCTGTTAAGAACAGGACCATGCAACAGGAGGTGAGCAGTGGTCAAGTGAGCTAAACTTCATCTGTATTTGCAGGTGCTCCTCAGCGCTAACATCACCACCTCAGCTCCACCTCGGATCAGTCATTAGATCCTCATAGGAGCATCAGTTTCTGGTGCATAAAAGGTTGGGGACTGCTGTTTTAGAGTTCCCCATTTCTCCCTTCTTATCTCTTATGACATTGTATCTTTCATTTCACCTAGCCACATGCTGTAAGCACCCAATACATTGTTACTACTGTAATAAAAATGTTTCTTTTAAATGAAAATAAGAAGAGAAATAAAATATTTTATTTTGCTTTTACATATTCTTTCTCTGAAGTGTTTTCTTCTTTGTGTTGATCAGCTTTTATGAGGAACTCCTTTTAACATTTCTTGCATGGTGAGTCTGCAGCCATAAATTCCCTCAGTTTGTTCGTTTGAGAGTTTTTAGTTTTCATTCACTTTTAAAGATAATTTTTCTGGATATAGAATTCTAGGGCCTCCCCCCACCCTCAACCCTTCAACACATTAAGTGTTTCACCCCATTGTCTTCTTGCTTGCATTGTTTCTTAGGGGAAATTCATTGTATTTCTAATCCTTGCTCTCCTAGAGAAGGTGTTTTTTTTCTCTTTGGCTCATTTCAAGATTTTCTTTGTCTTTGGTTTCCTGTTGCTTCTTTTCTTGGCCTTTTCCAGTATACTAATGAACCTATTAAAAGCACTCTTCATTTGTGTTACAGTGTTTTGATATCCAACATTTTATTTTTTCTTTGTTTTTTCTATCTCTCTGCTTCCATTACTCTTGTCTTTCTGCCATTTGTCGACTTTATTAGAGCTCATAACCTATTAACCATAGTTATTTTCAATACCTTCTCTATTAATTCCAAAATCTATATATTATCTGAGGCTGCTGCTGATGCCTTCTTTGTATATTTAGACACTTTTTTCTTGCCTTTTGGAAACCCTTGTAAGTTTTTGTTGAAAGCCAGACATGTTGTATTAAATAATAAGATATGAGGTAAACAGGCACTTAGTATGAGGATTTATATTAATCTGGCTAGGAGCGAACATGAAAGTTTTCTATAGCTATATATTCAGAGGCTTCAGATTCCTCTAGTGTTTTTGTTTTTATCTTGCTCTTGACCTTGGTCTTCCTGAGTACTGCTTCTTAGAGAGAATCTGCATTTTGCAACTTTGTCAGCTATAATTAATTGGATTATACTGGATCACTCTTGATGTGATAAGCAGGTGTGTGTAGGAGCAAGTATTCTACAATATTATGATTAAATGCCCGTTTTTTAGAGATTCTGTGTATGTGGGCTGTTACCTTCACAAGTATGTTCCATTTGAAGCTTTCTTTCCTCTTTAGATGAAAAAGAAAGGCTACTCATAGAATAGGTGAAATGAACTTCCCCCAGTTGGGATAATGCCCTGAAAAAGTGTTTCACCTTAAGAGAAGGCCTTTGTCATAAAGAAAATTCTAGCCATGTTTAACAACGATTAGTCGTTTTCTCCTGACGAGTCAATTAGTCTTCTGCTCCTGTCTTTCTTGATTCATCACTGTGAGAATCTTGGAAGGTTCTTAGTGATAAAATTTACAAAATTGTGTCTCCCCCACCCCACCCCACAACACTGTGGCCTCATATAGTTTCCTACTCTCAAGTTAACTCAAACGAAATGTCATAATTACCTTTTGAGTGTTCATACCAATTTCTGACTCTAATGCCTTCTGCTTTATTAGCAGATCTTAGTTTTTACTGTCTGGTTTCAGGTCTCTTTAGGTTTTGAGTGTCAATTTGTCTTGAAAACTTAGTTCTCTGATAAGTCTGGGGAAAAAATGTTGATCTTCAGTTTGTTCACCTTCTTTTGATGCTGTTGCTGTAAAGAAAAGAGTGACAACTACCATGCCCTTTACAAGTCAGTGATGAAAACCAAAGTATCACACCTCCATTTTTTTTTTTTTTGCATGAATAGATCTTCCTTAAAATTCAGGCTCAAATATCACCTTTTAAAACAGTCTTTTTATCAAAAATAGACAACCTCTAAGATTACTCTACAGCACATCACTTTATTTAACAATTTAAAAAATATGTCATTTGTATGTTTGGTCTAATTGAAAGGAGCAGTCTGATTCTTGAGTTAACATTTGAAAACAGAAAGACTCAGAAAAGCCATTTCAACAATTGTAATGTACATAAGAAATAAATATTTATTATATACAACTACTAACACATATCAAAGAAGACAATTTCTATATGGTTAAAATTATATGAACTATGATTATTAGAAGACCAACCAGCTTCTGAAAAAATAGACTGAAATCAAATTCAAATATATAATAAATATACTCTTGACTTAAATAGCTGTCAAAAATAGATAGAATCATGCAATTAATGGCTTTTGTTTGAAGGATGATAAGACTAGAGACTAACAAAATTTGGTCAGCATGAAGTCTACATGAGGGTCCTAGGTGTGAGAAGTAGAGGAGAGAAAAGGTAAGAAATAATTTCTCTGAATATGATCGACTACCTCTAATGTCTTATGGAATTCATGTGTCTTTGATCTCTATAGTCCCAGCATAAGGCAAATGAAAGAATTAAAAAAAAAAATAGAAACTTGTTTGCAGGTAGGGTGAATAATTAAAAATTAGTGATACACCTCAGATAAAGATTAGTATTATATTCATAGAAAATGGAGATGTAAAGAACATTTTGGCACAAATCTTGTGTATAAACCGAGATCAGCAGGCTTAAAAGCAATTTAAAATAAGATATTTTTCTGCTTTGATTTATTACATAGGCAGCCTAACTATAAAGTTGGTAGTTCTCCTATTACAAATGTAACTCCTCATGGTTCATTGAAACATTTTCCTACTTCTAAATCTAAGTCTTTTAAAAATAAATTAATATTTGGTTTGCAATATTGTACTTTAGATCCTTTACTTTAGAAGCAATATAATATCTTTCATTAATCCTCAAACACCATGGACCACCAAATTTATGTTTATTATTCTCATTTAATCATTAAGCTTCAGTGGTCAAGAACCTCAGTTTGGAGCAATTCCCTGAGATTCTGCAGATGGTACAGAGAAGTAAGGCTTCCTCTCTGTGGCCCATTTCAAATCACACTACTGGTGCTCACAGTCAAGACTTGCCACTACAAAAGACAACATAGACAATTAGAGTAAAATTGCCCAAGTACTTTTTTTCCTCATCACTTTTTTTGAAATAAATTTTGATGACAAATATGACACAGTGGTCATAAACATGGATTTCAGTGTCAGGGAGAATTCGGGTTGAATCTCTGAACTTCCTTCTTCTTAACTGATCTTATACAAGCCTTAACCTCAGTTTCCTTTTCTCTAAAATAGAGATCATACTAGTATTTAATTCACAGGAATATTATAAGTACTGAAAATAATAATGTTATTAATGTGTTAGCTTTAAGATGGAACAGAGTAAGCATTCAAAAATGTTAACATTATTTTAATAATATTGTTTTAGCCAGGAGCCTTAAATTGATAATTTTCTTGTGCTCTGGGGAAATGGTCATAGAAAAACAAAATTGGATTAATGTAATTACTCAGGAAAAGATTACCTAGTAAGTTGATATTGCCTAGTAAGTAAATATTTCAAAATTTAGTCTCTGACATTTTGTCACATGATTGGCATATATGCATATCTATATCTATATCTATATCATCTATATCTATCTCTCTATATATATGTATATGTGCGTTTACTTTTTAGGAAAAATGTAAAGGCTGTTATTATCAATTACACTTATGATTATATGATCTTACCATCTGGTGGATTTTTTTTTGTTTTTCTTATTCTTTCAGAAAGAAAATACAAAATCTTAAATTTAGTATTTAAGATTTCATGTATTCTGAGCGTCATTTCCTGCAAAGGGAGGGTTAGTGAGAAGAATTTCTATAGTTTTCATTGTTGCAGTTGGTCCCAAGTCAATAACTGATGTCATCATCTCCTTTTTTACCAAACATGTTGGAATCTCTGACCCCTCTTTTATACTATTACTGGTTTAGGTTGCTATTTCCATGAGTTTTGAAGTAGTTCTTACAACATAACTGGTTAGTCTCATTAAGGATGACACACTATTAATGAATCAGTATTGGTCTCTGCAGATCAAGGAATGCAAGCAGTTGCATCTTTGCAGAGCCTACATCCCTTCCACCATAAACACTCTGTTTATGAATCTATTGTGCAAGCAACAGCATTGCTGGGGATAGAAGCTGGCTGACATCTACTGGTTGAATCACTCTGTCCAGTGGTTTTCCAACATTGCCTCTGTAGTGGGCTATGATGCAAGACACAAAGATCTATATACTTAATGCTCATTACTGTAGGCATCCATCTTCAAATCTCCTGTGTCCTTCCTTAATACTCTATCAGCATGATTCTGGAATTTCAGCATTGTTTATTGCAGGTCATCTTTGTCTCTAAGCCTCAGGGAGACATTAGAGGTCCTTGTAAGGATATCGAATCATAAGTCACAGGAGAGTGCCTTACGTTTAGTATGTCTCCCCTATCTTGCCTTATATTCTGAACTTTTACCAGTGTGACACTCTAAGGTCACTCTCATAAGTGATATTAACTGCTATTCTATCTTATGAAAAATATTTGGTGAGAAATCCATACCAGGTACAGACTTTCCCCCATTAATGTAGGACAAGACATGATCCTAGTTATTGATCTAGAATTACTGGGTACAAGGAAGAGAAGAAAGCACAGAGCTAGATCTTCGTATGGTGTGCAAGTGAGAGAACGATGCTTTCCTCTAGCAAGCATAAGGGAAGATAAGATGTAGGGTTGGAAGTTCTCAAGCATATTTACCTAATAAAATTTTCATCTGAGGCTTTAATATCTCACTTCTTTTTATCATTGCATTGAGTATGGCATAGAAGATTTTCTGGGGCTGTGAATTTAAATATGTTTTTAATTATAACTCTCTTATGATCAAATGGTGGGCCCAACTGTCAACACGCTGTTTACTTCTGCTGCAGAAGAGGATGTCAAACACTGCTGTAAAAGCTTTCTGCTTTTAGAACACTGAGTTGATAGTTGGTTGACCTAAAGTTGTCATCTCTTTCTTCAAGGATTTTATGTCAGTTATAAAAGGTCAATCTACTCCATAATTCTTCTATTTATAGTCATATATTTCAAGTTTTAAAGCATTGGCTCTTAAACTTTATATTGCATTAGAATCACTTGGAGAGTTTATAAAACTTAAATCTTGGGCCCCTGATCCCTGAGTTTTTGATTCAATAACCTGAAAAGAGGACCAAAAAAAAAAAAGGCATTTCTACAAGTACCCACATTATACTCATGATGGTGGTCCAGAGACCACAGTTTGAAAATCAGTGTGCTAGAACTATGCAAAGCTATATCACACTAGGCTATGACATTCCATTTTTCCATTGAAAGTGGAATCCCTGTCTCCATATGATCAGCAAATGATTCAATTTCAGATTCTCATCTTAGAGAGTCTGCTTTCTAATGTGTTTACTATGATTTAGAGTTTTAGTTTGGATTCCCCCCCTCCCAAAAAAAAAAGATCCTGAAACAAAAGATTTAGATTCATGTAGTTTCTTTGAGAGGTGTGTAAGTCTGGATTCAGTCAGGAGACAGGACTTACACAGAAATTTGAACATAAAGAAGAACTAACTATAAAATAAGGCTGCAATAACAGATTAGCTAGCAAAGAGTAAAGAGAACTCTAAAAAAATATATAGAAATAGCAGATATACAGAGCATCCACTATCCCAAAGACTGAGATAAGTGTCATCTCTGGTGGAGGACCTTTAACACTTCACCACAGGCACATGTGTGAATGTTGTGCCACTCCCACTTTACTGTGAGGCCTCCCTTGAGGCTGCCACGAAAAATTTTTCTATGGGAGGTGCTGTGCAAGAGGCGCTTTGCTGCAAATCCACCTGAGGGATGTACAGAGGGAAACCATTCATAAGGGTTGACTTCCAGGTGCTGTGGAAGTTCAGAGTGCTGGGGAAGTTTAATGTGCTGCTCTAGTTTGTGTAGAGGAAAGTGCTGAAAGCAGGAGAAAAAAAATCCCCTTTTTCTCTTGTGAGTCTCTCTAGCACCCTCTACTGCAACAGCTTAACATTGTGCCAGTTGGCAAAGAAGAAATGCCACAGGGCCCATCTCCATTATCACAGAACAGAAAATAAAGGATAGATTGGAAACTGAGAGGAAATAAATGAATAAGTGACATAGGAAGCAAAATATGGAAGTGAGGAGGTTAGACAGAGAAAATAGAAATTATAAAAAGCTTCATTTAGGCAGATTACTCTTCTGGGAAATGGAAGTCCATTCCCACTAGGGATCATCTGATTAAATTTCCGGAGCACAGCTCAGAGCTGTTCAATGAATGGAGAAACAACTGGGGATATTGATCACAAATCCCCTTTCCTCATTAATTGAGTTTGCTCCTGGGCTTCCACTTCTTGTCTACTTGTGAAAGCCAAGTTTCTTCCTGTGGCCTGAGATTAAACTTAGGCAGAGAAATACAGGAAGCAGCAAGCTTCATGGAAACTTTATGAGGGCTTACCTGGGTAGGCCAAGGGGACATGGCAGGCACAGCAATAATAGTAATCTCTGCACCATCATAAACTCTTAATAAACCAGGATCTAATTCACCTGAAAATAGAATAAAGTGGAAAACAAAAAAAGTGTATGCCCAGAATTCGTGTTAAATAAAAGTGTCTAAGAGTTACAAATTGATCTGTATAAATTCGACAACTTTTGTCTGAGCTTTAAGACCTTCTGATAATGATAATATTTGTTAATAGTTACTGAAAGCTTACCGCATTCCTTGCACTGTGCTGAATATTTTGCTTACCTCATCTTTTGCTCACACAGTAAAATTAAAAAAAAAAAAGACATGTTATTATTATCACATAACAGTTAAAGAAACCTTAACTTAGAAAGTCTAAATATGTCTCCCAAATCCCAAAGAGAGTGGTTGCCAAAGCTACTGCTTACCTTTGGTTCTTAGACTCCTAATCTCACACTCTTAACCACTGAGCTGCTGTACTTGTTTCTTTTTTATATATTGTACTCACTCAGAAAAATGTAGATCAATAATAATGGCCTTCAAGATGAGAACATTGGAATTAAATCATCTAAGAAATGTTGTGACATTCTTAGATACTATAGAAACTCGCCTTTTCTACATATCTCTTCAGATCAAACCTTTCTGTGTACTGACAACTTCTTGATATTTCCATAATACTTGCTACTTTATATCATCTCTCTTATACCAATGTATTTAGACTCAATTCTGTTACTCTATTCCAATCCCAAATATTTTTTTCATTTTCTCACCCCCCTAGCATTCTTTTATTTCTAGCAGTGTCTACCATTGTTAAATCTATATTAATTCAATAAGGATTATTTAAGCATTACTAAAAATAGGAATAGCAACAGGAAAACATGTACTTTTTGGTCTTAAAGCCAGAATTAACAAGAAATTTCATTATCCAAATTCAGAGTGTTCTATTAATCAAGGTTCTACTGTACTTTCTCCTCTTCTGAGTAATTCAAGCTCTCCCAAACATACTAAATAAGAAGAGATAGTGCAGTTCTTAATTTTATTTTCTCTCTTAAATTCTACCAACATCAAACAGAAAGGTGTTTTCACCCCACAGTCAGGATTCATTTTCTCCTCAAAAATAACACTTGTAGCCTTTAGCTTGTAACTGCTCAACGAACACTGCAGAACATAAGTTACCTTCTATCAGAGTCAGACATGTACTTTCTCATGCTACTCACTACATCCTGCAATTTTAATTTTGAACCGACAAGAATACCTGGCAGAGGGATTTATATGCAGTAGGCATTAAATAACTATGTGATGGATCTAGCTTAATTAACTGGTATCAGGAAATATAGCTAACAGGAGAATAGTAACCATATATGGCAAGCAAAGCTATAGGTATTTTTACATATTTCTTATTCTTATCTTCTTATCAATATGTGATGCAAATATAAAGTTTTCACTTTACAGATGTGGAAATGACATCTCACGGAAAGCAAAGGTGAGCATAATAACTTTGAAAACTTCAACTACACATTGTGTCCTCTACCACATGCTTCATTTAACCATTTCATTTTGTACTCATTAACCAGGACACTAATATTCATAACTATCTTGTAATTCAGTATTATATTTCTATTGGATAAGTGAAATTAAGTCTGAGGAGGTTAAGGAACTTATTTAAGGTGAGACCGTGCTGATGGAGTTGAAACTCAGGTGTTTTTTCTCTTCCAGGACCACAGTCATGCTATGGTTATACACTGTCTGTTTAAAATTCAAAGAAATAAAATGATTCCTGACCGCAGGAAGTTTACGATCTTATTTATGAACTGATTCTGAAGGCCAATAGAATTAGGAAGTGGCAGCTTTGGCTTTTGTGTGTGTGTGTGTGTGTGTGTGTGTGTGTGTGTTTCAATAAAACACTCTTTCATTCCAAAAAAAAAAGGTCATAATGTTTTTAGAGTTAAGGTCTCAGGTTTCAGTGTGCATAGTGATTACCTGGAGAGCTAATTAAAAAGTCAAACTCCTGAGCTGTACCCTCCTAGTTTCTACCATGCCAGTTGATAACAATGCAGGTCACCTCTCAGGATCTTGAGGAAAGGCTCTTTCAAAGAGAGTTGAAATGACCAGCATTGCTCTGAACTGAATGCATAGCCAGAACAAAAAAGTATGCATGGATAAACTATATTCCATTTCCCTAGATTCAAATCAAAAACAGAAAGAACGGTTATCAGAAAATAAAATAAATTAAAACAATAATCAAAAAAATATATATATATAAAAAAACCAAAATGCACTTATTTCCTTTGTACAAATCAGGCTCTTCTTTACCAAGTCAGCAGAGGCTCCACTTTGCAGCTCTTAGCAGGAGACTGAGCATGACTTAGCATGAGGGCTTCTGTGTACAATGTGCTGTGGAAGAATTTGTGAGCGTGCCCAGAGCATCTCTTCAGATCATCACTGAGGTGTCAACCTTAATTAAAGAAAAACAAGAGGGAAGGCAGAGAGGGAGGCAGAAAGGTAGAGAAGACGGGATGCAGACAAGACAGAGAAGGAAGGGAGAAAGAGTAGAGAAGAAAATGAGATGGTGAGAATGTAAGAAATTGCAGTGACAGGAAAACAAGAATAGATTTGGAAAAAAAGAGAACAATGCCATGTTTCACTATTATAATCTTGAGAGCCAGAGAGGGCAATTCTACTGCATGCTTTATTAAACAGTCTTCTCCATTTCTCCCCAGGCTGGACTGCACAGAAGAAATTCATTAGCTCCATTTAAATGCACACCCCAGAGCCCACCTTCAGTTTCCAGCAGAGCACAACAAATTTCACATTGGGTAAACCACTATGACTCCAGAGAATGATTTTTTTTTAACTTAAATCAACCTTCAGTTTGTATTCTTCTGATTTTTACATTATAAGTGAAGAATTACTCTATAGATGAAAACGAGGGAAAGTCATTATACTAAATAATCCATAGTAGAGAATTTTGTTGTAATGAGATCAACAAGGCTCTAATGCTCTAGGCCATTGGCCTGGGCTTAGAAATAATTTTATTATTGCAAACTTTTCTCTCACATTGGTTCTTGTTAAACTGGAATTCAACTGGGCAAATAAACTTACATATATTTACAGTTCACCATTGGATACCAGTAACCCATATTCAAAACTTTAGAATTATTTTTAAGTGTTCATGTGTTATCCTTATGTCCAATAAGTGACCAAGTTCTTTTCTCTGCTGGTTTTTCTCTTATTCCTCTTGTTTCTCCCACAGTATCCTTTCAGAATATAAATCACTGGCTGTCCTTTAAATGTTGATGACCCTATGTCTGACACCTTCTTCTATTATAGACTTCAAGAGGTCAGTTATTCACTCTCATGACTTTAATCACCATTTATATCTCGATCACTTCCATAGTGATATTTCTAGACCACAACACTCTCCTAAGATTTATTTGTATATTATCAACTGTCTACTGGTTATTTTATATGAACTTAATATAAACTAATGTCAAAAATCAAACTTTTCACAGACTACCAAAGGCACACTTTCATTTGTCTCTGTAATCATTAACTCAGAGAATGCCATCACATTCATCTAATTTACCAGTCCGAATGCTCCTTACTTCTTCCTTTCTCATCCAAATTGCCACTATTGGAGACATTTTTTAAAAAACTAGAGAACAAAGTTACTCAAACCCTGGGACTTTCAGAAAAGTCTGTAGAGATCCTTTGGTAAGAACAATGCCTAGCAAATATGTCTGTAGGGTTTTACACCATCATATATAAGTTATTTCAGTGAAATGAGACATTATTATGGAGTCAAAACTGGATATGTGAATGTCCTTTTTATAATAAATGTATACATTTGATCCTAGGAACAAGAAAATGTAGGCTGTGGACAATAAAAAAAATGCCATAAATAAAAGTAAATATGACAATATACTTTTTAAAATTGCAGTTAATTTGCTTTTAAGGAGAACCTATGCTATTTTGAAGAAATCTGAATAAAAGCTAAAGAATTATAGTATTGAATTTTTATCACAACGATATATGGATATGGATTAAAAGAAGCTTGATAAATTAGGATTTTTTTAAATGTAGAGTTTGCTTTCAGAAATAAGTGAAGGAACTGACTAGCTAGTCACCCAGTAACATTCTAGGAGTAAAGAAAGGACTGAATCTAGGGAATGGAGAGTTTCTGGGAAGCTGATAGGAAAGAAAAAACAGTGTGGCAGGAACTTGGCCCCCAAGAACAAGTCAAATATTTAGAAATAAAGTACAGACCTGACAGGCCTGAGCAATGGGTGCCCAGGACCTGGGCAGTATGTTGGTTTCCTAATTAACTGACTGACTTACAAAACAAATTCTTCATCACACATCCTCTCCCATATCACCAGAGTCCTGGACAAGGACCCAAAATATATGGATGCCTGGAATTACACTTTAGAAAAGGTATTCAGAGGAGGTACTATTATTTATTTCCCCTGAATCAAGAAGGGTTTTAACACTTTAAACAAAAATCAACCATTATTATTTTTTACCGTGTGGACATATAGGTTGAAAATTATTAAGATCAGTCTACGTCAGTTCTAACTGGGAGCAGGCAGCTTGCGCAGCATGACATGAAGATATCAGCACACTTTCTTCAGCGACATACTTTAAAGAAAAAGAATTTCATCAAGGAAGACAAAATTTGCAAACTATGTAAAAATTTATGTTAATAGTCATGTATGTGTGTTTTTTTCTTCTAGTGGAGTGTAGGACTCATTTGCCTGAATCCAATCAAAGCAATCCACATCACCATTGAAACTGGAATCAGAGTCCTCTAATATAAATGACTTACTTGCAGCCTGTTACCTGTCAGGGAGGAAATTTTCATTGGTTCACTACAAAGGTTCAGAGAAATTTAACCTCTCTCATAGTTTTTGCAACAAGAATTAATCTCAAAGCCAAATTTATGAAATAATGAGGAAACTTTATTACATACTTTCTCTTTGTTGTTATAATTTCTGGCTCCATAAAGATGTCCACAATCATCACTCTCAGGTCCTTGCCACCTACTTTATTTTAAAGACTTTTCTGTGCCTAATCGACTTACACAACCTAACAGATATGAGAAAGTGTTCTGATTTTTTTTTCTTTTTTTCCATTACACAATCATCATCTATCAAACATGGTAAAATACCCAATATGCTTTTTACCTTTACATCTTTAGATCTTTCAGACTAGAAAATCACTTCTACGCTGTTGGCCCTGAAGACCAAAGAGCTGGCGGTGTTGCACATGACAGCATTTCTTGGCTGTGACATCCACATCTGACTGCCTGCATTTCTCCTTTTCCTCACTCTAATGGGAGCCTTGAAGCCATAGTGAAAACACAATAAATGCTGGTCTTAGCCCTCCCTCCTGCCCCATTGATATGTTTCCTGAATATAATATATTTGTTTCTATTTCTTCTTTTATCCCTTTTCCTTTTTTCTTTTGTGATGACCTGGAGAATTATTTCTCCCATTTCCAGGAGAGCAGCTGTTGCTATAAAAGTTCACCAAGTTTTATCCTTGTAACAAGAAATCTTATGCTGCCATAATGATAGCTTTAGCGTCCCTTGGCATTCCTAGGCACAGAGAAAGGGAAAGTATCAGGGAGCACATAGTTGCAAACAGCCTGAGTGGTGCCAAACATCAGAGAGCCCAGATCTGGTTAGTGGTCATTTTGGGTCCTGACATCTAGACAAGGAATGTTGGGAGACCTGAAGGGGATTTAGAGCTATTAAAGAATCTAGCCAGTGTTTTTTCTTTCTTTTTTCTTTTTTTTTTCTTTTTTGCAGCAAAATGAGATTAGTGGTGTCTAGTTGATATTAATGCTACATTTCATGTTTTATTTTCTTCTTTCATAATGCTTTTTAAAAGTTTTCCAACCACACAGCCATTTAGCAATCATTAAGCAGTATTATACCTACAGGTCACCTGGGAATTAATGTGATTACATAAATTAACACAGAGCAAAGTAAATCATCTCTATAACGTTTCTAAACCTCTACTTTGTTAATGTAGTTTTAATGTAATTTATCACAGCATTTATTAAAATGCCGGTGATGGTCTACTAAGTCCCATTTAAAAATCTTTACCACTACTTCTTGTGATTGGCACCAATCTGGGAACCAGCAGGCTTAACAATATCCTTGTCCCAAAATAAAATGTTTCACATGACAGGAGATGCAATGCACTTCCAGATTAAGATCCATTCTCAAAATTAAGCTGCTAACAGATCAATTTGACTCAGTACCCAGCTCTGACAACAAGATCTGTCTGACACCCCAACCCAAGTCTATTCTATGTGCCTGTTTTTAAAACTGAGCTCTATCTTTTTTGAGTTTTGGTAAATGGCCTAGTAGTCACATCTTCTTCTTAATCATTGCTGTGTGTATTTTTTTTTTAAAATCTCTAATCTTATATGCTTATGAGATCTGACACTGTTTAAATCTTGATGGAAGGTAGGCCCCTGAAGGGTAGCCAAGGAGAAAAAAGATATTTGTTATTTTAAAAGTAGAAAGAATAGTTAATGGGAACTCACGTTTGGGTTAAGCTTGTCTCATTTGACTCCTCCTTCTAAGGCATAGGAAGTAAATGTCCAAAGAAGCAGGAATGATTCAGAATTTATTTGGGCAGGAGTTGTATAGCATCCTTTGTAAAATGATAGTGGCAGCAACAAAACAACAACCCATTTTCTGAGCATGGTGCTCCAGGGTTGGTTGATTTCAGCTGATTATAACCAAGAAAAAAAAAACAGAACTTCTTTTGCTTTTTTATATCTGACCCTAAAACCCAGCTGCAAGTCCAGCTTTCCTGATGTTGGCCACATAGCCAATTAAACTTCTGAGTGTCATTCAACTGAATTGAAATCTAGCTTCCACTTTGGACTTTCATCCCTGATTTTATTCACATTTAATACAATTAGAGTTTGATTCAACCTATGTGCCCTGTGCCTGCCCTACATTCATCCTGCACAGTAAACATCTGCAACTGGGTCCATTCTTCCAGGAACGGTTCTGTTATAGTGAGTGAGACTTGATCAGAACTAGGCTTCTCTCAGCCTGATACCATCTTAGAAAACAGGATCTATTTCTGAACCTGAACATAGGAGAATCAATAAATGTCTCCAAAGAATTGATGGTGTGTAAGTGTTGTGATAAATGTGGGAGGTAGGAGGTGAAGTGGATAGAATAGGTCTTTCAGGAACCTAGAAACTCAGTTACTTAAGACTAGTCTCAGAGTAGTGTTGCTTCAAAGTTATAGAGATTGATTTTCAAAATCCTTGAAGAATAACTGATTTTTATTATGCGTTTTCTTCAAGAGGAGGTATAAAATTTTACAGACTTCTTCCCATAGGAATTCTTCCTAATATTCCCTTTAAAGCCTTTCTCACTGCAGCTGCTTCTATTCATTCTGGTCCCCTGTCCGCCAGTCACATCCCCTTCCTCTTGGTCATGCTTTTCCTGTCTCCAACCCTCTGTAGGCCACAGACAATTTCCCCTCTTCACACCTCCATTCATAGAACAAATAGTCCCTGAATGATAGAATTTCTTTCCCACTTGGACTTGTTTGCTTTGCTAGAACTCCTTAGGAATTCTAGTTCATCCATGGAACACTTACTGATCACCTATTATATGCAGATATATATTCATTACACATAGAAATTATATAGAAGTCACAAGAAGACATTTGAAAACATATTTTTTGAGGTAGACTTAAATTATAAAAAACGTTTAAAATAATGCATGACTCATTCTATTTTATTTTTTATGATCATTGTATTAAATATTTTATGATATAGAATTTTAATAACATCTGGAAATATCAAAACAGTTTCCTGCATTTGGAGTTTGCTTAATTGTCTTATTTGTAATTTAATTGGAAATTTGTGTAGTTCATAATATCAAATAAAATATAATAGGTTATATATGAAGATTAAGAAGAAGGACTATATAACATACTCACTACTGCTGAAATAATTTTAAATGGTTGATGACTCTCTGGCCCATGGAAATGCATAAAAGCTGTTGGAAGAAGAGAAGGATGGACAGTAACTTCAACATGATACTTCAAAAGAACATTAACAAAAAATTCTTTACTAACAAAACTGCCATGTGGTTTTGTAATTTAACAAAATGCATGCGTAAAATATATAGAAGGATCTATCAACTCAATGTTATTTGACAGCCCTAGTTCCTGTTTTGTAGGCACCCCTGAGAACCAGCTGCTGGCAGAGCTTAGTTAGAGGGGTCAACTCACAAACCTAGCTGGAGTTAATTCTGTGAGGCTTTATGAGCACTCAGCTGAAGAAGAAGGAACAGGGATCACAAGGGCATAGAAAAAGCCTGGAAGGAGACACCTTTTGTTTTATTCCCAAAGTACTAGTAAAGAAGGCAAAGCTACCCTCTGGTTGCTAGAATGATCTGTTCTAACTAAATCTTCTGAATAAGACCATGCAAAAATAAATATCTGAAGGAAAGCACATGGATATTTTGCTCTATGCATGCAGGATAATGAAAGAGTCTAAGGTTTCAAGAACTCGGTGAGAGATGTAAAAAGATGAATTGAGAAGAGGCTGAAAGAGAATTTCAAGAGAATCACACATTGTAACTGAGTCTGTGATACATAGAGGTCAAATGGCACCATTATCTATACAGTATTTGTCCCAGGGAATGTTATCGAAAGACTATATAGTAGAAACTGCTTAGAAAAGGAAAATAGATTCCAGAGGCTACTCATGGAGAGAAGGGATAATATGGTTGTGAGCAAAGTAGTTTAAAAACTTAGTAGCTATTGAGTCAAGGACCACCAAATATTCACTGGAATGAAGAGTCTATATCAGTAATTATGGCTGTTGATGAATTCTTAGAAATGGGAAACATTCTAAAAAATAGGCTTTGAATGACCAAGTGTGCCTTCCAAATAATTTACTTACCTTACTATATGTCACCTCTCCCAAAGAATTACATTCACAATATTATCACAGGTTACACAAGCTACACAGCCACAAGACTATTTCTGATTCTGCAGACAGAATATGGCTGGGAGAATGGATCTGCTTTCACTACTAAGTGTCTTAAAGTATATACATCTTACAACAATTTCTTTCTTTTAAACATCCCTTTGCTACAAGAAAGTTCTTCTATGTATTTACTTAGGAAATTTTTAATGTTTGCTTCAATTTTTCCAATATCAAAATATTTATATCAAAATAGTAACCCAAATTTAGTGTGACTTTGATAATGTTTAACTTCTCTGGGGTGCAGTTTTTTTTACATATATATAATTTGGAAATGCAGTTATTTGCTTCATACAATTAGATGAGAAAATCCATGTAAAAATCTTTGAGTGTGTCTGATACCTAGGTATGAGCTCAATAAGATGTTAGTTATTGCTGTAAAATTTATCAATATTTTTATCATAACAATTGTCATACTAAAAAGACCACATACAACCATGTAAACATGTGTTTCTTGTTTTACTCCATTAAACGAGCTGAAGAGTGTAGAGTTTGGGAAGTGGTGACCATGGGCAAATGTGCTTTGACATATGTGCCTTTTGTAGAAAGTGTGATGTATAGTTAAAGATGACAATCAGTGATTTATGATCACGATTACCTAAAAATGATACTCAATTAGTTCAAGTCATAGAATTTAGGACAAAAGAAAAAGGGAAAAAAGGAAGAAAAAAAGGGAGACAGAGAGGGAGAGAGAGAGAGAAAGAAAATATAAAGGAGAAAGGGATAAAGAAAGGAAGGAAGGAAAAGAAGAAGAAAGGGGTTATGTTATGTTTCATATTACTGGAGGAATTCAAGAAAATACAATTGATTATCTATAGTTGGAACCTGAAGAGAAGATTGGGTTTATCTAACATAATAGGATTGTCATTGCTATGGTCTAAATTATTGTGTCCTCCCAAAATTCATGTTGAAATCCTCACAGCAAAAGGTAATAGTATATAGAGGTAGGGCCTTTAGAAGGTAATTAGGTCATGAGAGTGCAGCCTTCATAAATGGGATTAGACCTCTTAAGAAAGAGATCCTGCAGATCTTCCTGGCCTCTTCTGCCGTGTAAAGATACAATAGGAAGTCTGCAACCTGATAGAGAGCCATGCCAGTACCCTGATCTTAGACATCCAGCCTCTAGATCTATGAGAAACAAAGTTCTACTGTTTATAAACTACTCCATCTGTGGCATTTTGTATTAGCAACCTGAACAGACTAAGGCATTATTATTATTTTTTTAAATAGAGCTATATGAAGCTAATAATACTGTTAGTCATTCCTTCACAATTTGCTTTGTTGAGAATTGGAACAGTCTCTTCTGCTGTCCAACTTTCCTCCCAGATTCTGAGGAAAAAGTGGGTGGAGCTAAGGGCATTTCAAAGTACTTGTTTTAGAAAACAGCTGCAGGGCCACAGAGTTTTTATGTAGCCCTCACATCATAAAAGTCAAGGGAAAAAAAAAGAAAGAAGGATAAATTTGAAATTCATGTTTTGAAGGAAAAAATTAAGTCAAGCTTAGGTGGCAATAAAGTAATAATAGACTGAGGGGGAAAATGTATCTTGCAATCTTGAATACTCTACAGAAAATTGTTTTTTATTATTGAGGAGGGAGACCATGAGCTAAACCAAAAAATCACCAATCCACTCATCATAACTTAAAATGCATTTTATGCTCTTAATATAAACAAACTGGTTTTAGTTAAAGTGGGAATGTATAACAACAATATTTTCAGGGGAAAAACAAAACAGAAACAAAATACATGATCCCTCTAATCTTAAGAGCTGCATCAAAAACAAAAGGGCAACATTAAAAAAAAAAATCTGCAAATGTTAAGAATTTTATTAAAAAAATTCTGAGAAACCCAATGTTGCCCAGAATTGATTGCCAGACAGATCTCAGAAACCAATGTGAGGAAGAGCTTCTGTTTTGAGGAATGAGCCAACTCAAGAAGGGTTTAGGCAGACAATCTAGAACATGAGTTTAGCAGACACTAGAAGAGCACCTAATGTATGCTGGGCTCTGCTCTCAGAGAGAAGGATAGACTCACAGGGCCCTATAAATGTGGCAAATAGCATTACGATAGTCTAAAATGGCCCATGAAATCTAAGTGTCATTTTCTCCATTTCTACAATGTGACAGAATCAAAAGTAGTTGTCAGAATTTGAACTTTTGATTTAGCCTCAACTTTATTTAGGCAGATGAATGCATTCCCAGTATTCTCTGTAGAGACTCAAGACTGCTCAACTGTGAATTTTAGACATTCTTAGTAGAAACAAACTATGTTTTATTACATATAAAATGCTTTTGATTGTAAGATGCAGTATTATTTAATGTTTCACTAAAAGAGAGATAAAGATAGATGCAGAGATCCAGTGATCAAGAGGGAAATAGATGACAGATAGATAGATAGATAGATAGATAGATAGATAGATAGATAGATGATAGAAAGATACTGAATGAGAAAGAGACACACACACTATGGGATTCTAATAGCTGATTTCCACAAAAACCACTCTAAATTCTCACTGCAGAGATAAATAAAAATTAAACCCAACACATAGGAAAGGACAGTTTAGAAAACTTGTATGTTTTGACATTAGCACTATTGGGAAGGGAGGGGAATATCTCTCTTGAAAATCGGAACTACAATCAATCACTTCTGCAGGTGTACAGCCTGAATTCATAGTTCTATGTGGTCCAAAAGTCCTCAGGAGAGGATTTAGTTTAAAATGATCTCAGCCTGATTTAGTTGAAAATGATCCCACCCTGGTGACTGGCAAGAACAAACACAAAAGTTTCCTGGAAGAAGGAGAAATGAAAGTTCAGTTTAGGACAGTAAAGTGGTAAGATACATCAAATATGAGGGGCATTCTGATTTCTGTGATATCCAAATGTTAATAAAGTGCATCTTAATCTGAAGAAATCAGGCAGCTTCTATAAGATTTTGTTTGGTCAAACAGTGGTTTTCATATATACTCAGTTCAGCAAAGAACATGTGATTTTTTTTTTGACCTTGTTAAACTTGATTTGGAGAAATGTCTGTCGTTTGCGGCTGTCCTGATTCTGGTTATCCTGGAGCCTTGACCTAAGACATCTCCATCTGCTTTGATTGCATCCTACTGTTTGCTCCTTATCTCTTGTTTTATAGTACTTTCCTGAGTTTCTAATGTATTATTCATTAATTAATTCAGGGATATTTATTTGGATGACAAAACTTCATGACATAAATAGATTTTTGTCTTCATGGATTTCAAAGACCTACCTAGGGCTTGTTAGACTTTCATTAATGTCAACTGTACCTATGAAGACTTAAAAATATATTCCTTCAAGTCCCTCTTTTGGAGTCTCTCATTTCAAAAGTCAGGTATTGGTTTTTAGTACCTGTGTTTATAACAAGCTACAAGTGAATGTGATGCAGGCTTGTGTGAGAACTCCTGACTAACCCACTGGTGTGTGTGCTTCCATCCCACTTCATCATTAACCCTGCTTTATTTCTGCAAATCACTACTACTCATAGTCCTGGATCTAAAGAAACAATTAGAATTCAAACTTTTTTTTTTGTGACAATTCTTTAGCACTTCTGACCCAAGCCAATGGAATCAAATTATTTTAGAATTAGCCAGATGTGATCAACATAATGGGATCAGCCATGTAATTCTTACTGAAGTGTTTGTTCCAACAATATCTGAACGACCTGGAAAATGGCCCCAATCTTCTCCTGTGGAGGACATACCCTCATAACACAGGGCCATGTTTTGGGGGATTCCTATTAATTTGTGAGTTCTCTATAGATGTTTGGTGAATGAGTTGGAGTTTCTGGAAGATTCTTAAATCCCCTCCAAATGATTAGAGAAAGGTTGTATTAGAAATAAGGTATTCTGTTAATAGCAGAGAATTCTGTTTCTATGTGGTAAATTGTATTCTATCCCCTGGGGACACATGGCTAATTACCAGTGTGTATAGTAGAATCAAAAGATCCCATTTTATAATCATGTCAGACATCAGACAGTTTATTTTGTTTTGCTTGTTACAAGCAAATTTGCAAACACCTTGTTAAACATCCTGATATTTTTTCAGCTTGATTTTTAGAAAGAGGAGGAGTGAAGTTTCAAAGTTCTCGTTCCTATTCAGTCACAATTTCTACCACCTGGGCTTCAGTATCTACACCTGTAAAATGATGAGATTGACTTACACGCAGACTATACTCTCAGGTTCACTGTAAAAATCCCATAAATCAATATTTGATAAACATAAAATGCAATGTATAGCTATCATTAACAATAATGTAATTAGAATGAAGGGACCAGCTGCTATAGCTTGGTTACTTTCAATAATAGAGATTCAGCATATGAACGGAGCATATCATATATAACCTGCTTGCACACTGTGTAAATATAAGCACCTTCATTCATTTAGCCAATCCGGTAGGTTTTCAGTTTAGGAAATGAACAATGATATAACTTTAAACTTGACATCACTTCACACCTCTCAATCAAGATTGTCCTATGTCAGGTTATTAAAAAAGACACATGATCCACCTTCTTGGTACCATCTTCTCCAGTTTTTAATTTTGCTATAAACTGTTTATACACCATGCCTGTGGCTTCATTCTGAAGAAAGAAAGAAGGAAAGTTGATTGTCAAGCCATGTTGCTCTGTTCTAATGGCCAAACAGCCTTTCTTGATGCAATAGTTTACTTCTTCTGTGTCATATTGTAAGGACCACAAAAGTGTGAATGGGTCCTCAAAGTGCCTCATCCCATGATGGTAGGTCAGTTGCCCCAAGGAGCCCTCTTAATGACTTTATGTTCAATGACAGGAAGGATAAGGCATAAGTCAAAGTTGTGCAACCATTTCAAAAGATTCAAATTGTACTTCCCAAAAAGTCCAAATCGTTTTTCTTCCTTCTACCTCAGGCCTTAAAAAATATTGAAATATCATGTGGTTTATTATTTGTTTTAACTATTTAAGTGTTATTATTACTACCCATATAGTTGTTATTGTTATTGTTGTTATTATTATTTTAAATAAATGTCTCCAGGTCAGTGAGGAAACCCTAAACATGGATGTTCTACAAACTTTATACACAGGGGCGCTGTTGACTGGGAGAAGAGAAAAGCATAGTAAGTGTTTTCACTGTAGTGTTTATTGGAGGGTTTTTCTGATTATATTAATTTTCAGAAAGGGGGCATCCCATCTTGTGCTGGGGAAATTGAAAGCCTGGCACCACAATCCCATAGGGATTGAAACAACTATCCATAAATCTGCACAGTGCGTCTGATTCTGCCCCCATCGAGCAACTGTAATAGGAGTTCTATAGACACTGCAGGAGCTGAATCAAGACTACTGAGTGAAGGAAGACTGCTGTCAGTGCTGTATATGAATTAAAGTCAGTAGACAGCTGGGCAGAGTATCCTAGAATTGTAGTTTCCCAGTGAATGAAGTCCTAGATTTTGAAACCATTTGTGTTTATTTACCAATACCTTGCTATTTCATTTATTAAGTTTGTCACTAAATCCTGTTTTGCATACACTAGTACTTGTTCATGCATGCCTTATGAATATAGAAATTAGCATCTCATTAACTTGATAATTAGGCCAATGATAAACAGCTGTTTGGTTGCCATGTAGGGCAAGGCTTCTACTGAAGTTACTTATCTGCCATACACAATAGCAGTACAATTATTTGTCACACTATCAATTATAGATAAACAACAGTAGGAAATAAACTTTTTTTTACAAATTTGCTTTCATTGTAATTAAGATCCAAATTCATGTTCTGCTTTTGGAAAAACAATAATGCAGTATTGTCTAACAATCTTGATAATGTACATTTTCAGCTTGGCTTTTATATTTTGCAGGCACATCTCGCATTGCACATTCTGCTATAAATGAGTATTTCCAAGCTGTCCTTTTTAAAACTCTCTTGTTTCCATTTCATGATGTTGAGAACACTGATCATTGAGAAGTTCTCAGATTGTCTTGTTTTGCTCTAGTTTCTACCTTTCCCTGCAAGATTAACCTATATTTTGACTTTCTCTTACTTATAGGCCTTGTGCTGCGAGACATATTAGGAGTGCAATGAAAGCTGTGAAGATGTCTCAATTATTTAGGAGTAGCTCAATACACATTTATTTCTGAAAATAAGAAAAAGAAAAAAGAGAACAATGAATTTCCCTCTAGTTCACATGGATTTAAAACTGAAGATGTAATTTTTTAAAAGCTAAAAAAAAAAATGCAACCAAAACCTGTCTTTCTAACTAAGAAAAAAGGAATTCAATGCTATGCTCACAGCAAAGTCATAGAAGATAATTTGAAACTTCAGTTAGCTTCCTGTAGAGAAAATAACCACCACCAATGAGTAATCAAGGGCCGTTTGCTTCAGAAAACAGGACCCTCACAGAATTCCCTCAAAGTTAACATGCTACATAGGAGGCACTGGGAAATGTTAAGACTATCCAAGTGAGCCCACCTTTCTTAACAAATAAGAGCTAGCAGAGCTATTTTTGCTAATCAAGACCTAGAGATGAAATGTCTTTGTTTAAGTTTCCCTGTGCTGTTCTCTGAACCACTATATTAAAAACAATCTTCCCCATGATTTCTGGTGCTGTAGTGGAGTATAGTTTATGTGAAAGTAAATCTGAAAAGATTACCTTTCAAAACTGCCAGATGCTTTGCATTTTCTGGTAGAAATCTGGATTCCAGGTCTATAATGATATTTCCTGCTGTGCTCAACACTCAATCAGAATGTATACTTTTTGGAGGGCAATATAAGGATTCCAAAGCTAACTTGGCCATTTGGCTTATATATTTTTTCAGTCTAGCTGGGGGGTATAAATTTAAATTTTGGGCCCCCCAAGCTAAACTTCAGAAAGGGGTCTTTGTGAATATTAGATCTCCTGCTGTTGAAACTCCCTCCTTTTGTGAACTTTCCCATGCAGTGTAGTATGATGTTTATACCAATGAATGAAACATTCCCTTTTGAAAAAGAAAACTAAATTATTGTATTAATGATGCAGGAATGTATGTGTTCTCCTTGCCCTTGGCTTTCCCGTGTTTCCATTCAAGTTTCTTCCTCCACCAGGCTGAATTAAATTAATGTTCTCTTGCCTCTCTTCCTTCATTCATCTCACACATTTTGTAACATGGTGTAGTGGTTATCAGAAGGTACTCTGGAGTATGTGATACCAAGGTTGGAATCTTACCTCTTTTTAAAGCTGTTGGACCTTGAGATAATTAGCTTAATATCTCTGATCTGTGGCTTATACATATACAACATAAAGGTAATAATAACATCTACTTCCTATGGTTATTGAGGATTAAGTAAAATAATGTATATAAAGTATTTAGCACAGTTCTGCACATAGCACACATAGCAGTTAATGTTAGCTGCTTTTATAATGGGTAACAGCCTCACAGAGAGATAACATGGTGGTGGTGGTGGGGACTCTTGCACCTAACCCTCTTGGTTTAAATCTCAACTCGAGTGCGTATAGTGGGTGTGATCTGACATAGCTATTAACATTTCTGTGTCCTTTAATTTTTTCACCTCTGTGTAGCAAACATAGGCAAGCGGCCTAGGCATTATGTTGACAATTCTGAAATAATAGTAAACAGAAATAATAGTAATACCTATCTTATGAAGTTATTATAGATATTAAAATTAATAATTGGTAAATGGTAAGTTCTATATACTTTCATTAAATAAACCTATAAAACACTTAATTCAACCTTTCCTCCCATTTTAATTTGGTATAACCTTCTTCCCCTACCACACTGTTGTCTATCCTGTTTCTCATAGAGCTGAGTAAAGGAGCTCCATGGTGGAAGGGAGGTAGAGGCCCTGACATTCATGCCCAAGGGATAGGGAGGCTTAGCAGTCTTCACCTCTGAGTCTGGCTAGATAGAAGCTTGTCCTTCGCATCACTCACCACTCCTCTGCCCAGGTTCTAAAACCAGGCTGGGGTCAGGTGCACATAGATGAAAGAGGTCATGATGGCCAATAGCAAGCAGGAACTCCTAGTTGTAAAACGCTGCTCTGGAGCAGTAAAAATGCCTGCATGGTGTGCTCTTTAAAAAGAAAAAGAAAAAAAAAAAGAGCTCCTTTTAAACCAGTGGGGAGATATCCAAACAGACTTTCCTGTATGGGGCAACATACAACAGCATTACCTGAGCCAGAGGCGCCTGGTGAGACAAACTCATCATTTAAGAAAAGCAAACTAGCTTGAAGGGGGGGGGCTTCTTTTCTAACTTAGTTTATTTATCTAAGAAACTTTATTGTTCTCCAGCCTCTACTCTATATAAAGTGCAAGACATATAAGGTATGGGTCCTTTACTACTGAAATGCTTCCTGTGGTACTTCAAGCCTATACACACTGAGCCTTCACAGACCTCTGATAAGGCAAGTCAGGAGCATTGTGTGTGCTCTGCCATTTCCTTAATTATAAATTTTACTCAGTAAACTCTAGTATATATTTGTATCATGGTGTTAGTATCTCTGCTGTCTTTGAATAATGGTTGTATCATGACTTGTATTGTTTAATGTATGTGTATTTATTTTCTTAACTAGCTGGAAATTGCTCAAGAGTATCTGACTTTATTATGACTTCAAAATGTGGCATTTTCTTTAGCCTATCATAGACATGCAGAAAATTTTTGTGTTTAGATAACCCTGATAAAACTAGTTAGAGTTAAATTTGGTTGCAAATATCAAGGAAAAAAAAAACACAAGTCATTATGAATCATTATGGCTTAACCAAGAGAATATATTTTCTTCTTACTCTAAAAAAAAAGTACAATTTGAGATTGATGCAATAACCCAAAGCACCAGGGATCTAGGTTTATTTTTTTTTTCCTCATTGCTCTGCCTTCAGATCATGCCTTCAGATTCAGAGATCATCTCACAGTCCAAGAAACTGTCAAAGGTCTAGCCATTGTGTTCCCATCTGAGACAACAGAAAGAGAAAAGGGGTGACCTCCTCACCTGAGGAAAACTTGCTGGTCTCTAACTCCAGGCACAGTTGGTAGCATTCTATTAACTGATGGGCCATGCATAGTTGCAAGGAAGGCTAGAAAATGTGGTCCTCTTTCTGAGTGGTGATGAGCAATGCTAGTCCCAATTTGATGACTAAAAAAAAGGAGAAACTAGACACTGGAGATGACCAGCCTGCTTTGCCCTAGCTGACATGGCTTTTTACTTCCTGGTTCTAGGTCATCTTTACTCACTTCCCGCCCCTTTTTTTCTTTCAGTTTGCATAAAATAATCAATTTAATTTCTGTCATTAAATGTAACTAAGGAAGCTTAAGAAATAAGCAGCACATTTGTGTAACCATTAATTTACTTTGTTTATTGATTTTCAAACTGGCAACATAATGCCTAGGCTGCTTGCCTATGTTTGCTACACAGAGTTATAAAGGTGAAAAAATAATTCTTAATTTGGCTAATGCTTACTATATACTAGAGAGCAGGAGATATCTATTTTAATCCTCACAACAATCCTACCATAAGATTTTATTACTTGTATATTATGATTTTTTCAAATCTAAGCCATATTGGTTAAAAATGGATCCCAGTCACACTGTCGGAAAATAATTAGGGATTGGAGTCCAGGGCATTCTGGTATCTACATTCATTTTTTAACCCCTATGCAATGCTTTATAAAAATCAACTGTTGAGATGCATTGTAAATCATGTAGGCAAAATTCTGCATCCTACATATTTTAATTATATGTCTTTATAATTATTGATGATGACTTTATTCTCTTTAAAATAAAGCATTATATGGAAATTTAACATGGTAATATATGTCTTTTAGAAATGAAGACATAATAAATTATTTCAAAATTTCTCATAATTGCATTGGTCTTATCATTAGAACATTCTTCATTTGAAGTTTGATTCTCATAGATCTCATAGTGAGTTAGAGGCATTCTTTTCTGCTCTCTTTATTTTTTCACGTATACCCTAGCATGGTTAGGATAAGCCAGAACAAAACTACGACTTTTAAGTGTACTGAGACGAGCAAGAGTACAGCATGAGGCATAGTAACTAAATTACCATAGTTGTTTACTCAGCACCTCCCTGGCTGCAAACCCTTTTCAAAACTTTTTCCCATATCACACTTTGGTGTGGCCATATTCAAAACAAAACCAAATAGAGCTCCAGGGTGTGGAAGGCTCAAGCTTCAAAATAAATCAATACAGAATATTCCTGTCTATGCTAATATCTTTTCAATGGCAATGAAAAATAAAATATAGGTGATGAATTTCGGGGAAATCCAGGGAAACCACTTAACTCAGTCCCCATTCTTTCAGAACTGGTTATATCATACCTCATCTCCACACTCTGGATCTGACAACAGTGTATGTCACTTGTGACCCCACAATGCTGACCATAGCTAACTGGACCAGTGGAGAGGTTCTTCTGATTAAAGCTCTAAAATTTATAATTAGAACTGAGAAGCAATCAATCATTTTATGTTTCAAAGTGACTATTTTTCTTTTCGTTATGCAAGGAAATGAAGAAAATTGAACTGTAGAGAGTCCTAAGAGAAGCACATGTGCTAAAAGGACCAAAGATAGAAGATAGGGGCATTAAATGCACTGCATCCTCTAGGACTTTTCTCCTCCTGGTTTCCTCATTTCTTTCTTTTTTGCTTGCATTGGCTCAATTTGATTTCTGTTATTAATTGTAACCCAAAGAGCCTTAAAAATTCAGGAGGGAAACAATATTAAAAGAGACAAAGTGGGAGAACTTCTAAAGTAATTGGCTACTTCACAGAAAAGAGGTAGAAAGACCAAGACCCGAGAGATCCAAAGGAGCCCTGGTCCCACCCCCCATCCATCCCAGCTCAGAGCGGAGAACAGTTTTCTCACTTGTCAGGCCACAAAACAGTATCTAAATCACAAAAAGCTCCAGAAGGCATACCAGATCTTTGTCCTGCAAAATATCTGAAATCAAACAGTACGAGCTTATAAACAGACTCTCACCATTCACAGTGTAATGAAAACAACAGGACTTCATGTGACTATCTTTGGGCAGGGAAATCTAGAAGCTATGAAGCCTGAAACCAAAGATTCTTGCACTATAATGCATGAAGACGATGTTCATTACTGTGGCACTCTTTCACAAGCCTTCAATCACTCTGAACTAAATCTCTTTCCATATGTTTTTCATTTACATACATTTAAGATAAAAAAAAAAAAAACATTATTGGTTCTGAGAGCCATTCGATGAGTGGTGATTCGGTGATTCTTTTCATTGTGATCTCAGCTTAGTGATGATGCATATTGTTCACATGATGTTCCAAGAAAATGGAATCATTACTGATGCTATCTGAAGTCATCACTTGGTAATAACAAACTTGCATAGTTTCTTTTCCTCTCCCAAAAAAGTCTGAGATGAAATGGGATTAATATTTGTTTTGTGACTCTATTTTGGATTCATTTCTTTTGAACTCATTTACTGAAAATTTAACATTCTAACAAGGAAAAAGACCGATTGTTTAATTTTGGGACATTATATGTATATCTTATACCAATTGCTGCTTTTAAGACTACATTAAAACATAATTTAAATCTTTTGAGTTAAATTTGGCATCGCTTGTCTTAGTTTACATTCTAGAAAAAAATGATCATTTGATTTTTTTTATTATTAGAAACATTGAAAAACTCTTTTAATATGGTCACATTTACAATAACTGAGCCATTTGACTATGTTGTTTGATGTGTAATTACAGGCATAGCTTGAAGATATTTCATGTTTGGTTCCAGACCACCACAATAAAGCAAATATTGCCCTAGAGTCACAACATATTTTTGGTTTCCCAGTGCATATAAAAGTTATTTTTACACTGTACTATTAAGTATGGAATAAAATTATGTCTAAAAATGTACACACCTTAATTAAATAATGCTTTATTGCTAAAAATTGCTAACCATCACATGAACCTTCAGCTATTCATAACCATTTTACTAGTGGAGGGTATAGTCTCAATGTTGATGGCTGGAGACTGATAAAGGTGGTGGTTACTGAAGGTTGGGGTGACTATAGCAATTTCTTAAAATAAGACAATGAAGGTTGTCACATTGATTGACTCATTAACAAATGATTTTTTCTAGCATGTATTCTTTGGGTAGCATTTTACCCACAGAACTTCTTTTAAAATAGGAATCAGTTGTCTCAACCCCTGCAACTGTTCTGTCAACTAGATTTATGTAATATTTTAAATTCTTTGTTGTCATTTCAATGATCTTCATGACATCTTTGTGAGAAGTAGAAATGAGAATCTTCCTTTCAATTGAACACTTACAGGCCATTGTAGGGTTATTAACTGACTTTATTTCAATATTGTCGTATACCAGAGAATAGGGAGGCCTGGGAAGAAAGAGGGAGAGATGGGGAGATAGCCAGTTGGTGGAAAATCAGAACACACACATTTGTCAGTTAAGTTTGCTCTCTTATGTGGGTGCAGTGCATGGTGTCCAAAATGATTACAATGATAACATCAAAGATCATGATCACAGATCACCATAACAAATATAAGAATAATAATTATTATAATAGTATGAAATATTGTAAGAGTTACAAAAATGTGACACAGAGACACAAAGTGAACAAATGTTTGAAAAATTACACCAATAGATTGCTTGCCTCAGGGTTGTCACAAACCTTCAATTTGTAAAAACTGTAATAATTTCAAAGGGTAATAAAAAAATGCAATAAAATGAGGTATGCCTATACTTCAGTTCTTCTGACATTGTGAGTATGTATCATATTAATGTTAACAATATAAGCATTAAAAAATCTTTAAAAAGCAGCTGCTAATGTAAAATATTTGAGCCATTCACCCAAGTACCTGCCTGCCCTTATTATCTTTGATGAAATGTAATTTTTCTCTTGCCTTCTCTAAAGCTGTGTCTGTCTACTTGACACCAAAATATCAAGTCATTTTGACAAGACAGTCCAAAATCAATGAAAAACATCTATATACCAAGTTCTACAGTGACACATAGCCCTATGTTTTTTCTTGATTGGGATTTTATGTAAGATATTTTGTCTAGCTGAAAAGATAAAATAGATATGGTCATGAGAAACTATTTTCATCATATTATATATATATTCCTGAGCCATCACTGAAACTGTCCCACTTGTGTTTTTAGGATGACAAAAGGCATATTTTGCCTCATTTGCCTATGAAAATATGCCTTTTTGAGAGCATGCAAAACCTACATTATTTGAAGTACAACTTGATGTTTCATTTTTTATGAGCCCCAGGAAAAGAAATTTATTCCATTTTTACAAATAGTAAAGATTTTTTTTTCTTAGAACTCTATTCACTAGAAATTAGTATTATATACTGAATATTTTTTATGTAGATGGAAATTATTCATAAAATATATAATTATTCTTATGACAATTCTTTGAGCTACCACTGAGGTTTTAATTAGTGTAGAATATTTTGCAAATATTATCTCATTTAATCTTTCATAACTCAAAATGTCCAATTATTAACCCCATTTTACAAATGAGAAAATTAAATTTTAAAGAGTTTAAAGAACTTGCCTGGAGTCACATAGCTAGTTAAAGAAAGAGCGAATAGTCAAACCCAAGTTTCATCAAATTGCAAATGCCCAGATTATCAAAATGTCAAATTGTCCGAAGGCACATCCATGATAAGTTTTGAAAATCACCATCAAGGAGAAGAGATGCCAGGATGCCAGGTCTGGACCCAACCATTTACACATAAAGAGGACTTGAGAAAGGCATCTACTTCTTCTGCATAGAAATATACATTTTTTTTTCCTGTAACACAGAGATAATAATTCCTACAGAGCCCGAGAGGGTCAAAGAAGATAATTTCTGTGAAAGTACTTTGAATTTGCCAAGTGCTCTTCACAAAAAAATAGAACTATTAAGCTCATCTACATCTAAAATCTTAAAACTTGACAGTGTGTGTCTGCTGTTTCAGGTCACAGATGAGAACCAAAGTGCTCTGGGCAGCAGGACTATGCATTCTTTTTGAATGAGGAGCAATTGGTACTGAATGCTCGGCTTTTCAAATCATCTGTAGAAACAGAAAATATTGTGTTTTATCTGAGGAAAAAAGATACTGTTTCAGAGTATTCACACTCTCATCAATTTCTCTTGAAAAACATATAATTATACAACGGATGAATCTGAATCCTGAGAATGAAGAGTAAGAGATGGAATAGCAAAAAGTTGTAAAATGTGGGGAGCAGAGTGGAAATATGTATTAGCATCCACTTCCTTCCCGGAAATGATGGTTTTATTTTCTGAAAGAGAAATGGTAATGACAGTTTATAAGAGAAATAAGCTGTTCTCTGAAACATCTTGAAGAATATTTTGTTCAGAGTAAAACTTGGTTTCAGGACTGATCACAGATCCTAATTTTTTTTGGTCAACTTTAATATTTAGAAAAGTTCATCAGAAAAGCTAAATTTAGTATTAACATTCTCTCTCCCTCTTTCTCTCTTTATGTATATGTGTATGTGTATGTACATATACACATATATGTTTACACATGAACGATAAGACAGCATTAATATTTGGATAGCTGCCTCTTAATGAGCACTTATTATGTACCAGGCAAGGAACTTCTTTTCACTTATCCTATATAATCTTTTCAAGGATTTTGTAGGTGTTATCAGATGAAAGCAGAGGCTTGGAGAAGTCAGTGAGCTCTACTCCTTTCCTCTGACAAAAATCTTATTTGAGAACCTACTATGTGACTGACATTTCTTATACATCATTTCTAGTCCTCAGAAAAACATCACAAGGTAATTAACATTATATTTTGCCATTGCAGACACTAATTCTAGGAAGACATGAAAAACACCAAAAGTTGTACAATTAGTAAGCCATACTGCCAAGAATCTGTGCCATGTCAGGCAACTTTAGATTACAAATGGTCAACGAATTCCCTGTCTTTTGTCAGAATTCAGTTCCTCAAGGCATCACCTAACCTACCCTGTCATGTGGCACTTACCACGACATAACATTTTGTCTTTCCAAGACCAGCAAGAGAACATTTCTATTTAGTGCTCTAAATAGGCTTATAAAGCATAATATAATCCATGGGATAACATATCATCACCTTTGGCATATAATGCAGCATTATCAAGAGCATGACATCTTATCATTTTTGTTTTATTCTTTTGGATTAAAATAAAGGTATTTTCTACTGCACACAAGGAGAGGGGATTACACATGGCAATTAATTATTGTTGATAGTGGGAGTTCACTCTAGAATATGTCCACCTCAGCTAATACATCAAATAATTCTACCCAGATTAGAATTATTATATAATCTAAATTTTATTATTCTGCTTGCATTATTATGTAAATTTACAAATAGTTGAGGGGTCAGAAAAGAATGAAATTTTTCTTATACAATTATGTAGCAAACCTACTCTACCTTAATGTTTTTCATTATCACTTTTCCCCCATGTATCTAGTTCTTGATAATTATTTCATATATAAAAGTAAGTACTCACAAGCATCACTAGCTATTGCAATATTTTATTCTTCCGATGATTCTTTTAACATTTATACTTCAATTGACATATAAATATCAGAAAGAGATTTTCTTTTAAGTTATATCTCAAATGTTTACTTATGTATGAAAGTGAATATGTGGATACTAACAATAAATTTAAATGATATATTTTGATTATATTAAAATAGTTAACAGTGATTACTTAATGATAGGAAATTATGTAATCACATAAGCATAGACAATGCAGAATCCAGGGAAGTCAGATATTATGTTGAAAAAGGCATAGACTCTTCTTTAGCTTCCAGAATGCTGTTTGAAGTTGGACCTGATATCAAAGTAAAAATCATAAGCAGTGTTTCTGCAGATTTTTACTCAGGGCAGGTTTAGAATTACTATTGTAGCTGTAGTTCTGATCCATTTTTCATTACTATTTTCATTTACTTGTGTCTTCTATCATTTTCTCTTGATTAATTTCACCAAAGTTTTATCTATTAGTTTTTTAAAGAATTCCCTTTGGATTTTGTTATTAAACTTCTCTGTGCCTCAGATTCATTTCTTGTAAAAACACAGATGGTAATAGTTCTTTTAAAACTGTAATTTCTATTTTAATTAATTTCTGTTTTTATTATTCTATTTTTCTGCTCTATTTGGGTTTATCCTGCAATTCTTTTTTTACTTTAAATTAGGTCCTTAGCTTTTTTAATTTTCAGTCTTCTTCTTTTTAAATATAAGCATTTAAAACTATAAACTTTCGTTTAGCTATTTCTTTAGCTATATAGTACAAGTTTTAACACACTGTAATTTTATTATCTTTCAAACCTGTGTTTGAAACTTTTAATAATGTTTATTCTCCAATCCAAGAGTTATTTATAAGTCTGACTTCTTATTTAACAGATACCTTGTTTTAATTGACCTTTTTATTTATTTTTTATTTAATTGTGCTTTGGTAAGAGAAAATGACTGACACTCCATTTTCTGAAATTATTTGACACTTATGTATTGGAATATGGTAAATATTGTAAGTGTCCTGAACTTTTTAAGAAGATTAGATATTCTTTGTTTGTTTTGTTTTTGTTTTTCAAATAAACCACAACAATCTTAATGATTTAACATAACAAAAGTTTATTTCTCATTCAGGTGGAAGTTCAGAAAAGATATTGGTAGTCACTTCAAGCAGTGATTCAGGATTCAGAGTGCTTCCAGCTTATGACTCCATCATTTTTAAAAAATGTGGCTCCTAAAGTCTTTTTGTAGATTATCTCAATCCTGAGTAGCCACAAGGGAAAAAAATTGTAGAGACCATCTCAGTCATACCGCCACAAATGACAGAGCAGAGGACTGTAGTTTAGCTCAGTGCTAGAAAGAAGCAGCGATGAATTTTGTTGATTGAATACAATACTACCTCAGTTCTAATATTTTTTACTCTATATATTACACATTTTTAAATAGAACTACAAATAATGTTTGTCTTTCACATTTGCATACATGTTTATTAATATCTTTGTTTATCATTTTCTTAATTTGAACTTTTTTGTATTAGCCAAAATAGGCAAGTTATGTGGAGGCAACAAATTAACTCTGAAATCTCAATGGGTTAACCATCACAAATTTATTTCTCTCACACACCAAATCTAAAGATGAGTGGACCCATTTTTAAAAATGACTCATGGACCCAAGTTGATGAAGACCTCATCATATTGTGGTGCTACTCTGAAATTACATGTCTTGCTTTCTTATGGCTCATTATTCAGAACCTGTAGTAGGGCCTACAGCTGACTGCAGTCATCTCACAGCAGAAATAAGGTGGTAAACATATAGTGCTGTGTCTGTGACATTTCATTTTTGGTTTTACTTTCTTATTTCTTTTAGAAATTTTCTCCAATAAACTTTTTTGGTTATGAACATTCTTATTTTTTGTTTCACTAAATATATTTTTATTTATCTTTATTATTTAAAGATACAGAGTTTTATTGGACTCACAATCAAAGGTTATTTTTTCCTAACATTTTGAAAATATTATTTCATTTTCTTCTGGCTTCCATTGGGCTTTTAGAAGTTAAAAGACATTTTACTCTTTTTGTTTCCAATAACTTTGAAGTTTATACATTTTTTACCACAGTATCTATGTGCATCTTGTTAATTGTACTTGGAAATCAAGGGCCCTATCAGAAATTTTAAATTTGTTTTTCTCTGTTCAGTGAATTGGTATTCTATTATTTCCTTGTTTATTATTTCTCATCTGTTCCCTTTTGGCCAGTAGTAATTGTACTATTCATACATTTTGTATCCAAGATCTCTCTTCCATATTTTATATTATTTTGCTCATATTTTTTTCTTTTATTTTTGTAAATTTATTCTGCATTGGTGCTTATTTCTTCAGTTTGATCTTTTGAGATAAATATTTTCTACCATGTTATCTTTCTTTAAAATTGTCATATCCTTTCCATTTCTTCCCAATAGGGGCAACTCACCATACTTCTCTGGATACAATACTGTCAGAGAGATCTTTATTTTCCAGCACAAAATCTATTTGCAAGTAACTCTACTGTACTCATTTTTTGCTTTTGTAACTATTGCAATGGTCAAATATTTACTACTGCTATAAATTCTAATGCCTCACATATTGTTATTCTTTTTTATATTATCTTTAATTTGTCTCTATTCACTTATATCAGCATGCAAACATTCTATGGTAGCAGGAAAGATAATATAGTGTTTCTGCAGTCAGATTGTGTAGATTCAAAGCTTAGCTCTGCTAATTTCTAGCCATGTAACCCCAATAATATATTTAAATTTGTTATAAATCTTTTTTTCTCATCTAATAAGAGGTAAACACTAGTACTTACCTCTTGGTATTATTAATATTGAATAATTTACTAATCTGAAGCAATTGGCATAGTGCTTGGCCCATACCACTCAATAAATAGACTTTAATATTTTTCATCTAAAGAGTGAAAGTAATTTCAATTGAGCCTACAAAATACCCTGATTTTTATTTAGTTTTCTGTTCCCTTTCACATCAAAATTGTTGTCTCAATGTGGTAATATTTTCTTTTCCTCACTATCCCTGTCATCTCATCCATTCCTTGAGTTTATACTATTATAATGATGGTAATTTCCATTTGTTTATGTCTATCCACCTATCTCCTTTGTATCCTAGACTTATATCATTCAATATCTCTATTTTGATTTCTCATTTGCATCTCAGCATGGTCAGAACTGAATTCTTCCTTGATCTTGACTTCATTCCATCAAATGTTCTCTTTTTCCTTTTTCTTTCAATCTCAATAAATTGGTACTACATAATCAATTTATTAAACCAGACTCAAGAATTATCTTTTATCCTTGTATTTCTCTCACCAACCACATCATCATGTATAATTGGTCTTACCTTCAAAATGTATTTTGAATATGCAATTCTACTAATGTCTTCAGGGCCACAACTTTGTTCAATACATCAACAAACATACATTGCACTATATAGTAGTTTCCTAATTGCCCTGCTCACTTCCATTTTTGTATCAATAACCCCTCTACCTATTCTCCAGATGGTTGCCAGCATTATCTTTTAATAACTAAATATTATCATGTTGTGATCCAGCCTAAGATTTCAATTTACTTTGTAGCCTAAAAGTTGAATGGATATAAAACTTACAAATTCCTGCCTGACTATCTCTCCTACTTTATCTCAATCACTCTCTTCACATCTACTACATTCTAAATGCACAGATAGTTCATACGGCATTTGAGCTCCTTTCTGTTTCAGGGCTTTTAGGCATAGTTTTTTGTAACTGGAATAATATTCATTTGACAAGCCCCTCTAATTATCTGGAATTGTGCTAGTACCTCTATTGAAAATATTTTCCTGGAATCTTATATAAAATAGACCATACCACTCACTTTATATCCTATCTTAGCACCTTTTTTATTGTTTTCATAGAATTTCATACAATTTATCATTCTCTTATATTTTGGTCTCTTATTTGTTTCCTGGATCTCCCACTTGAATATAAATTGCTAAGAGAAAAGCCATCTGTTTTACATCTTTTTGAATAATACACTGGCCCAAATCACAATGTATTCTAAATGATTTATTGAATAGATTAATAAATGAGGACTAAATTATTTCTGAATTATATTATTTTGTTAATTTCTCTTTCAAATTTTAAAGTAAAATAATATATTTCATTTTATTTCCAAAATAATTTTTTTGCTTTACCCATATCTCTTCAAAAGACTTTATGACAGTTGTACTAATTTTTTTTCTTGGTTATTCTAATAGTTCTACTTGCACACAACCACCAAGTTAGTTATTCAGCTTGGTTTTTCTCTTGTGAGCTTCCATATCAACTTAAATTGATTGTGATGGTTCCTTGGCTGGTCATATTTGAATTGGCCCATGGTTGATGTCTCTCAAGCAGGGGTAGACTAGAAGTCAGAAAAGATAAAGTGAATTGTTTTGAAATGAGTCAAATAAACTAAAAATCAAATAAATTATATATCAGGGAACTCTCCTTTAATTCATGTATAAAGAAATCTTTCTGATTTTCTGGTACAATTGAAGATAGGCAGTCCTTGGTGCTATCTTGAGAGTGCTACCTCTACCATGAAGAACAATAATATTAGTCTTTCTAAAAACTAAACACTGTGTATTAACCAGAGAGTCCCCTTCTTGCGCTGAGAGAATAATCCTAAATTTATATACTCTGTCACCCTCAGTGACCTTTTCCTAGACTTAGAAAAAAGGGAAGGGCAAAGCACATTTTCAAGTTGCCTTCTTAATCTTCTCTGCCACCTTGTTTAATCACACTGTTTAATCAATTATATACCCTCAGGTACCTTCTAAATTAAGCCTGTATATCCAAATGTATCAGGACTTCCTCCACAATCTAATCATGAACATCTCAGCAGGAAATTGAGAGAGAAATAAAGGGTCCAGAACAGGTTTTCAAGCCCCCATTTTCCATCTGTGTTTTATTTTGAAAGGATGGATTGAATTAATAAGATAATAAAGATCTCTACCTGATGATAAACCTAAGCAAAGATCAAGGAGACAGCATAAAATTTGACTCAGGTATGGAAAAAAATCTAAGTTTGGGGTGGAAGAAAGGGTAGTTGAGAAGGCATAGCATGAAGAATTAGCCAGAAAATTTAATGACTTTTCCAGGTGTTTTTGGCAGTGAAAAGAAAAAAAGTTTAATTAATTGTAATCAAGAAAAAATTTTTTAACTTGTTGATATATATATATATATATGTATATATCATACGTATTACATTTGTTATAATGTATTATAATGTACAATATATATGAGATATATATGATACAAATATACTATGATAAAACACTTGGGTATTATTTATATTCCAATGACTGGTAAATTGCCTTAGATGTCCCCCTTAAGCAGATAATATCAGAAAAAAATATGTTGGAGAATTTATAGAGAACTCACCAGTTATAATTTATGCTGGATCAAAAGAACAAATCTAATGTTTATCTTGATGTTTGTTCAGTGGCAGGAGGTATCTAAACTAGATTATAAGACAATTTATCTGTAAAAATTTTGGTTAAAGGAACTAGCATCGTTTAACTAATGTTCCCCTGCTCCCTTCCCCTCCCTTTATTTTTTTTACCATGATTACTTCCTACAAGATCTACAATTCTAATACTTAAAAAAAGCATGAGACATAGAAAACATTCAGTGAGTAAATGTTAAATGATTGACATGTTCTAGAGCAGAGAATTTAGTCAATGGGTTGATCACTATAGATTTTATTTATTAAAATATTTAGCAGTCAGAAACATATTAATGTTTGAAAATACTATTGTCTTATAGAAGTAAATAAAATATAAATTGAAAGAATTACTGGAAGGAGCAACAAAAACAGAGATTATCAGGAAGTCAAATTAAAGTTCCAAAGATTCTGAAGGAAAACGAAAGAATAAAACTCAGAAGGAAAAGTTATGTTATAAAAAGAAAACTCTAAATAATAGAAATATTAGAATATTTTCTAGTTATTCTCATTTAACAATACTAATCAAATCATGTATCCAGGTACTATAACGATATGAGTCCCTACAGTTTGAGATCATCGTTTTAAGACAATCAGTTTCTCATTTTTCTCTTATAGTTGAACTAACTCATTAATAATAATTGATGAGAAGAATAGAAACATAAAGGACTGATACTTTTACTTTTTCTGACTCTTGATTACTCTTAGGATAAGTTTTTTTTTTTTCAAATATGCTTCTTAAAAACAAAAAGGTGCTCTTTGGGAGCATTGGTGAGTCTATCCTACTTGTAAGTGGCTTTATTGACACTTGAATTTTATAATGCATCTCACCAATAAGTTTTGATGATGTGGTATAGACTATGTGGGTGGTAAAGAATGACACATTGACCCTTATTTGTTTTTATTTAGAGAGGGTGATTTTTGTTGGCTGAATCTCTGCTGAGTAAAGTAATTTCTGGACTAAAATGCAATGCTTTAGAAGTATTCCTACCATTCAAAAGGGCTGAAAAGCTGGCACATTACCTTAAATGTTATTTTGTGGCTTAATGGTATTTGGATTGATGTGAAATGCCTCTCCCTACATCCTTTGTGGGAAGGCATTGTGGGAATGTGCATTTGGAATCATCCCATGACCTTACACATGCTTATAGTGATAGGTGCTTTAGGATAGAGAGAATCTGAAGTTAATGGAATATTCTCATTAATCTGATAAAGTAGAAAACCCACTGTCTGGACATGAACATGATAAAATATAAGACATGAAGGTTAAGCCATAGAATTCCAGAATAAAAGAATTAATAAACTAAAAATCGCAGGTATTGACATATATGGGGTTAGAAACATTCAAATCTTCCAAAGGCACAAGAAACAAATATATTTTTTCTTACAGTGTCACCAGGGAAAAGATGGGTGGATTTAAAAAGGAACTCTAAACAGTAATAATAACAACTAAGATATGTTGAGTACTTACTAATATGCCCATTCAGCATTATTGCCAGCACTTCACAAACAATAGTTCATTTAAATTTTTCAAAACCCTATGAGGCAGAAACTATATTATCCTTATTTTATTATTATTTTTATTATTTATTATTATTATTTATGCCTACAGCACCTGGTATTCCTTGGTGGTCTCTCATCCAAGTACTAACCAGGCCTGAGCCTGCTTAGCTTCTGAGATAGACATCAGGCTTATTCAGGGTGGCATGGCCATGGACCATGTACAGTGGTTCCACTGGGGCATGAACCCAGGGCCTTCTACATGTAAAGCAGACGTGCTAACCGCTGCACTATGGAACCACATCCAATATATTATCTTTATTTTAAAGATGAGGAAACTGAAGCTGAGAATCAATGACTTACCCAATATGACACAGATATAGAAACAATGAAGCTGATATTTGAAACCCTGATTCTGACTCCAAAACGCATGCTTTCTGTTGACTCAATAATAAGCATGTATTAATTTGTACAAGATCCAAACATCTGTCTGTTTTTCAAAACTGAATGGTCTTTTGATGTCTACATAGAGTAGCACTTTTGAATCTAGAACAAAAAGCGGCATTTTCATTTTGGCTCAACTATGGGTTGTAAAATTTTAATTACCTTTTGTTTAGAAAGGGCTTTAGAACCTGAACTTGTAATCAGTGCTGGAAGTAGGCACACTAAGGGGTTGTTGATTTCTCTAGTGAATTTGAGTATCATTTATGGAAGTGTAATTACAGTGGAATCCTGTTATAACGATCAATTTGGGCAACCCCCATTTGATCATTACATCCAAATGATCACCACATACAGACCATAAAACAGTGAGCCTCTCAAACCAGACAGGCTCAACAGTAAAATATCCATCTTGCAAAAACAGTATTATTACCACTAAGTACTTCAGAACCAGCACAGGTCAGTCAAATTATTGGCTCTAATTAGCCTTTCTAAAGGCTATAACATTCTTTAGCTGGATTATAATGGCTTATATGAAAGGTCTGAAATTCAACTAAGTCAATGAGTATTTATTATATACCTGCTGTGTACTCTGAATGAAGCCAGGCACTGAGGAAAATGTAAAACAAATAGGAGTTTCTTTTTGAAGCTTATTATCTACTTCAAGAAACAAGTTGTGTAAGCTCCTTGGAGAATTTTGCCTAAAATGAGTGGGTACCCACAAACCCCCATAGTATAATATCGGTTCGTTTCACAGTTGAAAACGTCAGCATCAGTAAAAAATAGTTTAGGGAATAATCTTTCGTCACAAAAATGACTGCAAAAGGAAATGGAATGGGAAATGAAAATAAATAGTTCTTCCTGAGAGGCAGCACCTTAAGTCAGAAATGGCATAGGGGGTTCGTCTCACATTCTAATTTCCATGAATCATTACCTAAGTCAGAGAGAGCAATGAGATTTTTGTCTCACATATCAATATCAATGAATTGTTAATGGTTGATGCATTGCAGGGCTGAGAAGGATCTTGAGGACAAATTAAGACTCATGAGAAAGAGTGACATTAATGATGAGTAACTTCTGGCATGTGGATTACAGATGCAAGCCACAGGTGGAGAAATGAGCATTATCCTTTCTCGGACTTCTTTCTATATGACACTACTTTAATTTCAAGATCTCTGAATTGATAAGACTGCTGTCTAACTGCTCTCCTAGAATCATAGAAGAGACAACACTTTACAGTGCATTGCACATAGTAGGCTGCTCTCTTTCCTGCCCTATTTACTCTCCTTTCTTGTTGACTCTCCCATTGCCTCATACTCAGCTTTAAACATTAAGAATCCAAATTGCTTTGTCCACATCAGTAATCCCCATCTGACCATTCTTCTCTTCATACTCAAACCAGATACTATAATCAACCACTTTGTTCTAAACCTTTGATAGTCAACATTTTTGCAAAGCCTGATGTTCAAGCCAGTGCACATCTGGAGCCAAGCAGAAAACCTCAGCATTCTGCTCAGGCAGATAGTTTCTCTGTCCTCTGACTTGTAGGAAGCCACAAATATGCAAGCAACGGTATTTGTCTCTTTAACTTGCTATATCACCCTGAAACTACAAGTTTCTAAACACCTATCTATTTCTAGAGGTAGAAGGCATGTTGCCTTGTATTTTGATGATTTCCAATACCCTCCCCATTTTTCTGTTCTCTCCAGAGAACCCACTTCAGTGTATTCCTGCTGATTCTTCAATATAGCATATTTCTATACTTTAGCCCCAATTCACATATATCATATTTTATCACTCAAGATACATTCTGTGAAACTTTCCCTGTCTTCTAAATCCTTTGTATAACATAACCATTATATCTTTAAATGTGCTAATAAGGCATCAGTACAGAATGTTATGATAATATCTTTTCAAATCTACCTTTCTCACATAACTCTGGGCTATGACTTTTCATTTCTTGGTGCTTATCACCTGGCAAAGTTCCATACACAGTAATTTCTCAAGATACTTTTCTCAAGCTCTTTGGGCATTTTAAGAAGAAAGTCATAACTAGACTTGTTGGGTGTCATTGCTTTAGTTTTTTTTTAATATTTATCATACAGAGAAGAAATAGGGTGCAAAAAAATAAATCTTATGAATTAAACTAATATATCTTTTTGAGAATGCTTACCTTAGGAAGTTGAGCACCTATATTTGACTTGAAAATAATTTATCTCTGTTAATATAATAATCAGTGATAGCAGACTTCCTCCTACTCTTTAAAAAGAATAAAAAATCACACATGGAGACTAATTATGTGTTGAGTCACAACAGAACAGTGATGATGACTATATTTATCTCATCAACTTTCAGGGTTATTAAGGTTTCCTGGTCACTGTTCTAATGTTTTCAGGGTTTGGGAGCCCTTCTATCCAGACCCATAGCTCTGTAGGGTAAAATTCATAAAATAGAGTAGCACGTATAGAAAGGATACTCTGAGGGTGAGGTGGCGGGTAGTAAGGCAGGATTTAAAGTGAAGAAATAACTTATTAACATTCAGAAGTGGGAGACTATTTAGTTTTTAAATAAATAGTAAAAAGAGAGCAGGAAATTTCAGACAGAAGAGCTAAGGAAGCTATGTTCGTAGCAGTAAAAATAAATGTATTGTTTGGCAAATCTGTAGGCTGGAAGGGGCAGCCCAGGTAGCCTTCACCAAAACTAGCATTTGAAAAGTGCATTTTGTAATTGCATTCTTTCCCTTCGAAGCCCTAAGACAGATAGACAGACAAACAGAGACAAAGACAGACAGAGAGAAATCAGTTGAAACTAGAACTTCCTCTGTACTAATAGTAACTACCGTAAAACCAACACATCCCATTTATGCCTGTGACTTTTCCCATGTATCCTTTACAGAAATCCAGAAAATGTTACCGGTAATTTTTAGAGATCCTGCAGTGTAAGTCATTCATGAATTTTCTTCTACTCACTTTGCTCACTTTCTATTAAAGCAGTTAGACTTCAGTTTGGGCTACAAACTGCTTGAATGATGACTTTAGTTCTAAACAATTAAAGGAAACACCAAAATGTAAACAGGATTAGTAAAGGAGCTAGCTTTGAGCTCAACCTCGAGTGAGCAAGACAGAAAGCCTTGTCAGTTTCCCAATTATCTAGCCCATCCCTGCAGTAGGACAGCAGGCTCAGGACAGAAGCCCAATCAAGAATAAGGACCAGGCATTTGGTTGGAGCACATTCCCTGTCATACTTGTTAACAACCTAAAAACAGCAATTAGAGATTGTCTCTCATATTGAGTATGGAAAACATCTGATCCTAATACAATTCTCAAGTTCAGTGACTAGTGAGCAAATTTTCAGATTTAAACAGGTCTAGAAACAGGAACCACGAGCATCATCACGTTGATAGTGGTTGAAATCATCAAGTGGCAGGAAAAGTATATGTTAGAGAGACAGGCATGGAAATAGGATAAAGGTGATGGAGGGATTGATTGAGCACATTTTTGCCTTCTGATGTATATCGTCCACCTATCGTGGACAGCAAGAAGCAGGTTGAATGAGACATCACAAATGGGAATATCATAGATCTACATGACATGTGACCTAAGCCAATTCTTGAACTTCTGGATGATAAAAATGGGCCAAACAGTGCTTTTCTAAGAGAGTGGTGAGGACTCAGTACAACAAAACTCCCAGTGTAGAACCCAGCATATATGAGGTCATCCGTAATGCTAATTTCTTCCTTCTCTTCATTTCCTCCCTATTTTTATAAGATTATAAAGAATTAATCGTTAACATACTTGTGATTTTGGTTTTACTTCCCAGAGCTTTTAAGTCAGGGGTCAAAGAATTCCTGGGTGGCAGGTAACACCTCTTCCCTTGTCACCATTTACATTGCATTGCTTCATCTTTTCAGTCAGCCTTTGCTGATGTATTCCCCAGTGTCATATGTTTTAAGGTAGGTTGTTTATGTCCTTCACTGGGTTTGCATGAGTACCAGAGATAAAAGTGCTGAAATTGCAGAAGTACGTGTGAGACTGGAGCCAAGCCCACGATTTCTGCAGGTGCTGGCCCCTTTTTGAGTGAACCAACTGAGCTTTAAGCAGAGTTATTGTGTGTGTCATGTGGTACCATTGCTATGTCCAAGATAAATACGAGATATCAACCTCATATTGTGAAATGCAGGCACTGATGGGTGACAAAAACTCATTCAATTACAATTAGGACAAAACAAACAGCTTTTTGAAATGAAGCTTGTAGTGAAAGGGAGGGAGAAAACTTCAATCTTGTTGTACTGATGGGTTTTCTTTTCTAAATGAGCATGGCAACAGATAGGTTATATAGAAATGCCTCTGGCAGTAAAGATGATAGAGACATTAGCAGCATTTGGGAAAGAAAACAAATTGGCATCATAAAGTACATCATGCACCTTGTAAATTTATTTATTATTTTTTTTACGACTTACATAGCGTACATAGGTATCTGTAATAGCTGTTGAATGCAGTAATGGGGCAGTATAGAATATTCAAGAATTGTATATAGGTATACAGTTTAGTGCATTAATTATGGCATTGTTACCTTTTCAAATAGAAAGTCAATATAGAGAAGATAATGCTATGAGTTTTTGGGTGAATCAGATCTGGGCTCAAGTTCTGCCTGTACCTTAAAGTAACTATCATTTCCGAGTTTTTATTTCTTCAATGCAAAATGAGAATATTAATGGCTACCACGCAAGTAGTGGCCCTTAAAGAACTTTAATGAATATTGGTTGTCTTTTTTTATTCTAGTGAGCTCCTACTCTTTTTATAGGATGAGATTGGATTTTGGACATCCTCCCCTAAGCTCACCAAAGAATTAAGTGACCATTAATTTGAGAAGTTTACCTCAACTCTTCTGAGTAATAAATGTCTGCTGATTTTGCTGTCTTCCTCAACTAGATTAGGAATTTTGGGGGAGAAGGACCCAATACCTATTTTCTATAAACATAAAACGATGCAGAAATACCTTAGTTAAACAGTTCAAAGGAAGGCACCTTCTACTCCCTATCAAACATTACCAACTTTCTGACATTTGGTAATTAGAGATAACCTGAAAAAATATCTTCTAAATAATTTCTCCATTGAGTCATTATAGGAAATTATTTACCAATAAGACTTTATGCTTAATTCACCCTAAGATATGTCGGCCTAATATGGAATAGGCTTTCATATTTATTTTGAATATAGAAACAAAATCAGAACTTTGAACTGGAAAGTCTCAATATTTTCATGAACAACCTGTTTTTCCCCAAAAATTGACATCTGCCTCATGCTTACATATAAATAATAGTACATATTTATGTATGAAGCCAAGTACTATATACTGCAATTCAAAAAGACAAATTTTTTAATTTAAAAATTTTTCTCCAAAGGTTTATAGAAAACTGGTTTTATAAACACAAAATATAAAAAAAAACAATCCAAATAGAGCTATATAAGAGCTATATGTACTCTTAGGCAGGGAGTAAAAAGTGACAAGAGAGTTGTCAGAAAATATTTATTTGGGCCCAAAAGCAAAAGTCATTGCATATTTTATGGAAAATTTTCAAGCTTGTAAATACATTAAAAAATTATATATGTGTGTATACACACAAATAACATGTATATATATTCATACACAAATATATACATTTCAATGTTATTCTATGTTTTTCGCATATAAAATATATATGCACATAATGCGTATATTTGCATACACATACATATGATGGGGTTATAAAATCTATGACCATATAGTTATCATCCAAGAGAGTATTATGGGACTATTTAATTCATGACACAGTACAGTATATAAAGGTAGACATTGGGAACAGAATTTATTTCAATGAAATTACATTCTTTCTTAGCTTAGATTATTTTCAAATGGCTGATCAAATGTACTCTTAGAAATATAAGAGAAAATAAGATCATAATAAAATTTCAGGTTGAACAAATGCTGTTGCAATTAGTTTTTTACACAAAATGTTCCACTAAGTGGTGTTTTATCCTATACATCTAATAGTTTTTCACTCTAGATCTCTCTATAGCTTAGAGAATTCAGAGGCTAAGAAGATAATTTGTAATGATTCTTCCTGTATCATGGACTGGCCTCTTTGCGGCCCCTGCCAACTCTCCTTCCCGTATCAGTATTCACTGTGTTGTGAATGAATGGCACTGATAACATTGTGCATTCCATTTCCCTCCTCTTACACTTGTTATTCAGATGCACTGAACCCATACAATGTTATGAGGTGAAATCCACTTCCATGACCTGTAAAAATAAATGTCACTTTTTGAGATATTGGGAAACTTCTGAGCCTTGGGCAAATCTGCAACCCTCTCTAACTGCAATACATGTATCACTGTGATGCTCAAAAAGTAACAATGCTCTCTCTTCCCAAAGAAAAGTGGAACACATGTGAAGCAGTTCTTTAACTTACAACAAGGTCAGAGGACAAAGTATTTCAAAACAAAATGAGGAAATTGGGGTGTGAAAATAATTATTTTAGAATATTTCTGGAAATATGTTAACCAGTATAGACAGCATTTATTTTAAAGTATGCCATTATAATTTTGCATAGGAACTTTTTATGGGCATTTTTTTTTGTCACTTTCAGAGAGATCTATTATGATATGTAGTGCTGAAGGGAACATGTTGACATGTCTGAGAGCTAAAACAAACGTGAAGAATGAAGCTGAAAATAGCCAGCTGTGAAGAAAACATCAAAAAGCCCTGGGTGGCACTCAACTTTGTACATCTAGAATTCAGAGATGTATTAGTAGAAGGCGTTAACAGGGCACTCTTAGCAAGCTTTTCCAAGAAGAAATTAAGAAAGACATATAATTTCTATTATAGACTAAGGTAATTGGAATCTACATATCTATACACCTCCATTGCTAATAGGGATGCACATGAAAAAGATGCAGCTGCACCTCTCTTTGCATAGTGCATGCATGAAAAGCTCTGTGCAAATCAAATCCCATTATAAAACCAAAAAATGATTCATCTTTTCTGATTGAACTTCAATAGGAATGACTCTTAACATTTAACCTTTAAGATCTTTTGTCTGAGTCACATGGGGTTCAACTTCCATTTCTATATTTGTAGTTCTAAGTATTAGTTCTTTTATTTCAATTAGAGTTGACATTCTATATTATTTTATATTAGTTTCAGGTGTACAGCATAGTGGTTAGATATTTATATAATATATGAAATAATCCCCCAATTAGTCTAGTACCCACATGGCACTATACATAGTTATTACAATATTATTGACTATATTTTCAATGCTGTACTTCACATCTCCCTGACTATTTTGTAACTGCCAATTTGTACTTCATAATCCCTTCACATTTTTCATCCAGCCCCCAACTCCCCATCTATCTAGAAATTATCAATTTGTTCTCTGTATCTATGAGTCTGTTTCTGTTTTATTTATTTCTTTATTTTGTTCTTTAGAGTGCACATATGAGATCAAATAATATTTGTCTTTCTCTGTCTCACTTATTTTACTTAGAATAATATCTTCTAGTTCATTCATGTTGTTGCAAATGGTAAGATTTCATTTTTTATGGCCAAGTAGTATTTCATTATATATATGTACCATATCTTTCTTATCCAATATCTGTTGATGGCACTTAGGTTGCTTCCATATTTTGGCTATTGTAAATAGTTCTGCAGTGAACATAAGGTCGAATATATCTTTTCGACTTAGTGTTTTGGATTTCTCTGAATGAATACCCAGAAGTAGAATTGCCTATGTGGTCTTTTAATCTATGGCAAAGGAGGCAAGAATATACAATGGGGTAAAGACAGTCTATTCTATAAATGGCGCTAGAAAATTGGATAGATACATACAAAAATGTGACACTGGACCATTTTCTTTTACCACATAGAAGAATAAACTCAAAATGGCTTAAAGACTTAAGTGTAAGATCTGAAACCATAAAACTCCTAGATGAAAATGTAGGCAGTAAATTCTCTGACAATGATCTTAGTATTATTTTTTAATTTATTTTCTCAAGCAAGGAAAACAAAAAAAAAAATAAATAAAGGTGACTACATCAAACTAAAAAGTTTATACAGCAAAGGAAACCATTAACAAAACAAAAAGACAATTTACTGAATTAGAGGAGATATTTTCCAATGATACATCTATTAAGGGGTTAATATAAAAAATACATACAGAACTCATACAAATCAACACCCCCCCCCAAAAATAATCCAATTGAGAAATGGGTAGAGAACCTGAATAGACAATTTTCCAAAAGGATATACAGATAACCAAGAGATGTATGAAAGATTCTCAACATCATTAATTATTAAAGAAATGAAAATTAAAACTACAATAAGGTGCACCTAATACCTGTCAGAATAGCTAGTATCAATAAATCAAAAAAAAATATTCATGAGAATGTGGATAAAAGGGAACCCTTGTGTACTATTGGTGGAATTGCAAATTGGTAAAGTCATTGTGGTTAACACTTTGGAGGTTCCTCAAAAAAAATTAAATATTATTTCTTAAGGAGGTTTTCAGCAGGCTATGGTGAAATAAGAAAAATAAATAAAATTTAGGAAAACATTTTATAAGGTAATTTAAATTAAATGGCTCTGTTTTATTTTGAGATTATGTTGTTCTTTCCTTTTTGGTGTTAAAAAGATAAGACTTTTGCTTTATGCAATAGTGCTGCTAATGCATGTTCATTTTAGTGTGTCATTTAAAATTTTCTTAGTTTGTGAAATCCAAAACTATTTGAACCACAGCATACAACCACATGGACCATCTCAATCAAATCTCTATCAAAAGGTAATACATTTCTTTTATAAAGAAAATATGCCATGCCTCATTTTATAACACAAAGAAGTGTCTTTCAGCATTTTTGTTTTTTAGCAGTTGATGCTACATAATTCTTTTCCTTTTAGCAAACTCATCACATTGGTGATATCAATAATGATAAGATCTATCTACTTGAAATATAATAATTTCACTGTTAGAAGTTCACAATTTACAGGTTATGTTACTTATTGCTGTTAGTAACAAGAAACAGAATTTAAGTACTCCCTACCTTTTAACAATGTTTATGAAAATTAGGCACATGTAAAACACATAGAAATAGCTAAAAAAAAGTTATGCATTATTACTCCTCTAAATTCTGATTTGGTGGTGAAAAATGTTGGTTATCTTAGCATAGCTATTCAGATTACACGGAAAATTACAATAGACTTCTGAAAATATGATGCGCATGGTAGCTGGTATACTCTAATTTGTGGTGCTGAGTCTGCTCTGGCAGAGTTCCAACAAGGCTGAGCACTTTTGTTCTCAATCATGAGTCCTACTTACCATTCCCCCTCATCCAGTTCCTAGCCAAAAGAGAGAACCTATTCAGCACGCTACACGATGCTACATATTTTAGTGGGAATAGCAGATATAAATCAATCACTGAAATGTATTATTGGAAATGACAAGTGCTGTGGCAGGAAAAGTATATGGTAAAATAGGAATGCATGACCATGGGACCTGGTTTGGGTCAGCAACTTCCCTGAGGAAGTGACATTTGAACTCAGAAATAGGACAATTAGAAGTTAATGATGTATCCCCTAAAAAGGAAATGGTGAAGATTCAGATCTGGGGGGAGAAGGGTGAATTCAAGAAACTGAAGGTTAGCATGACTGTAGCACAGTGAGTTAGAAGATGGAGAACTGTGTATGGTTAAAAAAAGAGGCAGCGCTTCCAGCAATATGGTGGAATAAACTGATTTGAACAGACTCTCATACAAAAAAAAAAAAAAAGATATAAATGCTTGATATTTAATGAAAGTGATTTTAACTTGAAATTTTTAGTATCATCCTTGAATTAGTATTTTTATAAGTGAAGCTGATGGGAAATGGAATATGCGTGGAGAAAGAAAGGCTTGGAGACTCAGGTTCTACACGGTGTCCCACCTCCTCACCTTCCTGGGTGATTTTTGGCTGCCCATTTCTCTGCCTACTAGTAACACAGATCCCTCCAGTCCTGTACTCCCTGCCACTGCCTATTGACTGTGTCATCCTCTGTCTGAGGTTTAGGGAGGACTGGCTGAGTGCACCATGGCATTTTGGGGTGGAGTATGGCACTGTGCAAGTCATTAGCCTTTAGTCCAACCCTGATCCATTTACAAGTGCAGAGGTTGCAATCACTGAGAGGTTGCCTGTTCATTCCCTTCAGGGCATCAGGCATATAAGATGGTAAGACACCTTAGAAAATATCTCTGTACCTGAGGAAAAGACATTAAATAACAAATAAAAAAACACCATAGCAAGTAGAGATAAAAAATATGAAAGACAAAGTTTTATATTTTAGCATCATTTATGACCTACTTTTTTCTTGCTTTTTGAAGATACCCAACACATTTTGAACTCAGCCTGGATAAAACATGATCACACTACTAGTATTTTGTTCTTCTTTCACACAGATCAATGAGAAGTCATCAAATGTTTTAATTGGAAAAATGACATGATCAGATTTATATTCAAGAAAGGTTGCCCTTTAATTATGGTTCCTGCCATGAGTTCTCATGTCCATCACCCCCACTCAAATGCAGTAAGCAGATGCAATTATTCCTTGAATACTAGTTCTCAATAATTATGAACATATTATAATCCTGTTATAAATATGAATCACCAGAAGTCAAAAAGGAAAGAAAAAGAGCTATCTTCTACCACTTGTCCTGTCTTCTTCCTACTCCATGTCTACTCCCCTTTCAGGCATTTCTCCTTGCCTCTGATTGTCATCCATTTGAGCTCCCCTTGTCTGGGTAGAGGGTCCTTTTGCAACACTACACCTGGAGCACTCAGTGTACGTTCACATGATTACTCTTGTTGATTAGTTTTGTCAATCCCTCTCATCCTTTCAGCAAATTTAGTTGGGTCACCTTGAGGGTACTTCAGTTTTAATTTAAATACATTTTTTAACTTTCTCATACTCTATAACAGCTGCTATCATTCAATTTTCTCTGTGAGATATTCTGCAAGTTTATTCTTTTTTTCCCCTATGATATATTGAGTTCAAAAACAAAATCATAAAATAAGACTGAAAGGTAGCTTCCAGAGGTTATTATACCTTTTCTCTCTTTCGAAAGACTGTAAGAAAGAAACATCTGAACAATGAACTCTTAATCTATTTTCTGAGCTTTCTAGCGAAAAGAGAATTCACAGCCACCTTTCATACCTATTTTAGAGTTAAAGAGGACTGTAAGGGAATTTTTTCTTATATCTAAACCAAATCTAGCCTAATATTCCTTTTAGGGCAAGCCTAGTACACAGTGTTCATTTATTAGTTAGACTAAGGCATTCTTTTTCTCTGACATGCCCCAAGTTGTTTTAGGACAATGGTTGGATATGTCAGAGAGAAAATAGGTTATATGCTATTTTGTCTGAATTTCCATTAGATGCCTATTTGTCTGGACAAACAGACCAGAGTTCCCATCTTTAAATAATAAGCTTGGAGTTACCTGGGGAATTACTTACCAATGAATGTTACTTTCAGGATGAGAAAAAATAGCTGATAAAATTATTACTGAGGGTTATAAAACACCCAGGTGGGAAGTACATTCAGCTTCAGCCTAGATAAATCATGCCTATCTAATCTATTTGGAATTTTTGAAAGAGTTAACAAAATTGTGAAGCATAGAGAAGTAGTGAGCATTAAATATTTAGCTATTCAAAAGGCTTTTGATCAAGCCTCTAACCAGAAGGCAGTTAGGATCCATTTCAGCCTGATGTAAGACCTAAGAGGTGAGAGGTAAAATTTTGTCTTGCAAAGACTTGAAGTTAAATTATATATATATATATATATATATATATATATATATATATATATATATATATATATGAAAGGTAGAAATAAATGGTGTTGTTATCCTAAAAGGAAGTTAACATAAAGGTGCCTTCAGGGAATGGCCTTGGAACCAAATGTCTTGTCTATGTAAACACCCATCCATCAATCTGGAAAGCCTCTGAATAATGAGGTTGCAAAATATGTTAGTAACCGAGAACTATTTAGGCTAATCAGGAGCAGAGAACATTTGAAGAACTCTGGAAGAACCCAACAAAAAATGGGTAGTTAGATAATCTGATATCAGATAAAACTGAGCCAAGACAAGAGAATGGTACTTCATATTGTAAGTAATAATTTAAGCTACTGATACACGCTGGTAGATTTTGAATTAACTACAACCTTCAGGAGAAAGGTCTAACGTCATTATGAACATTTCAATAAAGATATCTATTCCCAGCAGAAAGGCTGAAGGAAAAGGCTACAGAAATACAAGTGAAATGATTAGAAGTGTGTGAAAAGCAATGGAAAGGTCAGAATTATTTCATTTGGAAAGGAGGGAAAGTAAGAGAAAATTTGCTAGAAAAAGTAAAAAATGAAATATTAAAACAAAAAGTGTAGTTGAGTACTCCTCTTCACTCTTTCCCATAATACTAGGAACTCAGTGAAATTAGATAACACAAACTTAAATGAGAATGAAGGAAAATGCTTATGTAATTCATAGTTATCATTAAGCACTTCCTGCACAGAATTTCATTGAGTTGAAGACCAACTACTGAGCAAGGTATCAAATGGGTTACACATTCACAGGAGTGGGCTGAGATTAAACTTTCTCTGTGAGTTCCTATTAAAGACAGTGAGTGAGTGTGTATTCTAAAGCATTTTTCACAGTCTCTCTTGTATTTGAATTAATTTATGTATCTATTTATCTCATTAGATTATGAATTCCTAGAAAGCAGGTATTTTTGTCTTACCAATCAATCTTTCTATTCTTTCCCCTTTCCTCTTCAGTGTCTAGTAATATGCTTTGCTTCTAGGGGGCACATAGAAAGTACTTGCAAATTCAGATTATGTGTGGCTTGTGGCAGTGGGGAAAGTTGAGCAATGGAAGGGATGATTTTCTTTCTGTAGTCTGTTTGTTCCCAGTAAATGTCTATTTAACTCACACTATAACCATCAAGCAGCAATGGAAGGTGATAAGGTGGGATCAGAGAAGGGAACAAAAGGAGAGAAGCGGGGTTGGAAGCCATTAATCATTATTAACAATTGTGTACCAGGCACTTTGCTATGTATTTTGATTTACGTCTTCTGATCAGCCCTTTAAAAATCAGTTATAGGGACCAGTCACCACTTTGGCAAAGAAAATATTATTCCCAAACTCCTTCCTTGTTCTGTCCCTGGCCCATTCCCCAGAGTACACAATAAGTCCAGGAACTGATCTTTAGTTTCTTTCTTGGAAGTTATCTAGCTTTAGAAAAGCAGACAAAAATTCATGTATACAGAACCTACAGAATATGTATACAATTACACACATAGTATGATGAGTGTATATATACACATGCATATATATATTACACACACACACATACAGAACCTATAGAATGCATATGTGTATATATATATAATAGTATAGATATATAGATATAGATATGTATAGATATATAAATGTAGTTATAGATATAAATAGATATGGAGACGAGATAGAAATAGATAGAGATAAAGATAGAGATAGAGATAGAGATAGAGATAGAGAGAGATAAAGACAGAGACAGAGACAGAGACAGAGACAGAGGCAGAGGTATGGATATAGGTATAGGTATAGATATAGACACATGCATATGTTTATCTAGAGATAAAGATTTTAAGGAATTTAAGGAATTGGTCCATATGATTGTAGAAGTTTGACAATACCAAAATCTGCGGAGTGAACCAGCAGGTTGAAGACCCAGGGAAGAAGTGCAGCTTGAGTTTGAAGGATATCTTCTGGCAGGATTCCCTCTTTCTCTGGGGAGGTCAGTCTTTTTTTCTGCTAAGGAGTCAATTGATTAAATGAAGCCCACTCATACTTTGAAGGGTGATCTGTTTAACATGTTATCTACTGATTTAAATGTTATTCTCACTTGAAAAATACTTTCACAGAAACATCTAGAATAATATTTAACCAAATATCTTTTAACATGTAAAATTGACCTTTTCAGTAAAGCTATCAGGCTCAATCATTGGTGATCAGCAGATTATAAGAAGTGAGTTCTTGGCATGAATTTGGCATGGACTCAGTGCTGGATGGATGCAATGTGGCCACAGTGGGGTCATCAGTCATTTTTGATCCCTTCAGGATACCTGAGCAGCTTATATTTGTGGGCATCACACACACTAAAATAATGATCGAGGTAGTATCAAATGTGTTGTCTGGAGTGTGACTATAAGCAAGTGCTATAGGTTTGAATAAAAGCAATGGACAGGCAAACGGGACCAGGAGAGTACATATAAGACCATAGCCAAGCAAGTGAGCATGAATGAGGCAAAGCATTGGAGCTGAAAGGGAAGCAGAAAAGTGATGGAGGGGCAGCGTGAGTAAAAACCATTGAATAACAGGCACTATGCTAGGTGTTATACATATATAATCTCATCTACTGCTCCCCAGAACACAACTAAGTAAAAATCAATATCGTTGTTAAGAGAAGAAACTGGGGTTCTGAGACATCATGTACGTAACTTGGACAAACTCATCTGGCTAAGAGTAAAGATGCCAAATTTATAATTTGTCTTTCTGACCCTAAATCCCAACTCTTTCTACTCTATTATTCTGACCTTTTACCAATTTTAGGATCAAGAGACCTAACTATTGAGTGAAGAAAGAGGACTGGGGCAGCAATAGCAAAAATTTTTGACATGATACAAACCATGTGCTTCAGCTGAGAAACATCGCAAAATATTTCCTACTGAGGCACCCTAGTCTCCAGAAGTTCAGACTCAGGCCTACATGTGAAAGCAAGAAAGTAAGATTTCAGATGGTGGAAGAAGTGAGTATGGGGGCAGAAACATGGGCTGATTCTGACATATCTTTGTAAAATAGAATGAACTGTCAGAAAAAGAAGGCAGTTTTACTTTGAAAATCAGTCACATTCACAATGAGGGTGATAAAAGACTTTGCTTCTTGCCTTTTAGGTGACTTCAATATGGCCAGACTTTGAAATCTAATACTGTACTGAATTTTGTATTGAATGTGGTGGTGCAATATTGAACTATAAAAGAAAGGGCTGGAGCAGTGCTTTTCAAATACTTGCTGCTCAGAATCTCTTTGCCCTTTCTCCACTTACAGGTATGATCTTATCTATTGATATTTTCTGTCTGAAAAGGCCCTCTGTCTATTCTATCAGGTCACTCTATTTTTCATTGTATAATAGGCTGTATTTTGAAAATGAATAGCCCAAACAACTTCGATATATTGCTATTACTGTGCCGTTCTTTTGAAGAAATTCTTCACTTGGTATTTGCACTTTAATCAGACTCCAAGCTGCTATAACAGCAGCACCCCTCCATTGCCAGACCCTTGCACCACTCAGACACTGACTCCTTTGTACATTTCAACAACTTCTGTCATCCTTAACACTGAGTGCCCCTCCTGACATCCTGAGATGGTAAAAGGTGTAGCTGGATGCTTTCTTCCAACTTCTTTCCATCAATGCCCTCTGCTGCCACTCTGTAGCAATCAGTAGCCACACTGCATGGCATCTTTCCTTCTTTTTATTGACCTGCTCTACCTACCCTTGCTCTTGATGCCCACTTGAAATCCTCATGCATCACATGTGTGAGTCCCTGGATGTTAATCTAAGGTGAATATTCCGGAAAGACCTACTGGGAAGTTACAAATCTTTTAGAAACTGTTTGTGTTCTAAGAGGATACTGAAGAGCCAGCTCACTTGTGTACCCACCAAGCATGGAGGGGTAGTATTTCAGCTGCAGTTCAGAGAATCTGTAAATAAGATTGGACTGGGGATAGAATGATTATATAGATATGAATAGCATCAAAAAGATGTGGTCTAGGTTATGCAAGAAACAAAGGGAATGAGATTGTGTATTGAGTGTCTTCTTGGCTTTAAACATTGAAGACAGCAACTAAAGCATCCAGTGTTCTGAGCACTAGAGTGCCATGCTGGCACAGTGAGTGTTCACCCGGTGTGAGTTTAACAGAACTGAATTTGAAAGCATGAGAAACTATGTTTCTTAAGCTTATCAGTGTATGATGCAGAGTTTTGGATAATCAGGTGAAAGTTAAGAATCTTTCCCCCAGAAAGTAAACACATAAAAGTTTGCATCAAATTTTAAGTGATCCTTAGGTACCCATGAACCATATTTGAGATTTTTGTGTACTCAAGATTCTAGTGTAAAACAAAAACAACAACAAAAACAAAAAACCTCAGAGGAAGAACATTGAAGTATCAGCAACCAGGTTACAACCCCTTGTGGAAAAGATGAATGGATCTGACATTTAGATAAAACCACAACATTTACTGTTAAGAAAACATTTCTTAACAGCTCTAAGGCTCATCTACAGAACAGAGATAAAGCATTATTTTTTCTTCTCTTTCTTTATTGTGTCATTTCATACATTAATTTATGTGAAATAGTTATGCAACCTCATCATTATTATTAACGAGAAAGTGTAAGCTGGTTATTTTATCTTTGTGTTCTCTTCCTCCTTGTCTTCTTCTGCTTTTTCTCTTCTGATTCTTCTTCCTTCTTGATGTTTGGTTACAAATATTAGTATCTTAGTTGAAAAATGTATACATGAAGTATCCTTAGCAATAAAAATACCTAATCTCCCATTAATACGCTAGCACTATGCCTTCCTTGGCTCACATTGGTTGTCAAAGAAGTTTGGAGTCAGAGATTAAATTACTGAGATTTGAATACTTTCATTTATTTTGGGCAAATGACACAATCTCTTGTATAACTGTATTTTATAAAGTTTACACATTTGGAAAATGAGGATAATAACACTGGGTTTAGTAGAGAATTTAAGAGACGCTGTACTAAAAAATAATTCTTTGAAAATTATAAAGCGAGAGTTACCTATCATTAGAAAATGAAGATGAGAGTATTGGTTTCATTGCTCTTTTGCATACTATGCAACTGAAGTGGGAATTTATTGGTTTATCTGTCCATCTTCTTTAATAGGTATGAATTGCTCTTCAGATTCCACCCTGTTTCATCATGTATGGAAATGAGAACTCTTAAATATTTTTTTTCCCAGCCACAGTGATTAGTCCTGGGTTGTGTCGATGAGACTTTCTCTAAAATTTTTGAAATTAGAATAGAAGAGGAGCTTTTCTTCTCAAGAGGCCAAGCTGAATTATTTACAATAGCTAAGACATAAAAACAACCTAAGTGTCCATCATCAGTGAATGAATGGGTAAAGAAATTGTGGTACCATTTCTGGCTATTTATCCAAAAAAAACCAAAACACTAATTTGAAAAGATATATGCAACCCTGTGTTTACTACAGAACTATTTACAATAGGCAAGATATGGGAGTGACCTAAGTGCCTATCAGTGGATGATAGGATGAAGAAGGTATGGTACACATATACAATGAAATATTACTCAGCCATAAGAAAATGAATTTGCAACAACATGGATAGACTTAGAAGGTATTACACTAAGTAAAACAAGTCAGAGATAGATAAATACCATATAATTTCACTTATATATGAAATCTGAAGAATAAAATAAATAAACAAACAAAACAAAACAGACTCATAAATACAGAGAACAAATTGGTGATTGCCGAAAGGGAGAGGGTTTGAGGACACTGAGTGAAAAAGGTGAAAGAATTGAGAAGAACAAATCGGTAGTTGCAAAATAGTCATGGGTATGTAAATACAGCGTAAGGAATATAGTTAACAATATTGTAATAAACACATATAGTGCCAGGTGGGTACTAGACTACTTGGGAGATCACTTCATGAAATATATAGATGTTTAACCACTATGCTGTATTCCTGGAACTAAGATACAATTTTATTGACTGTCAAATCTAATTGAAAAAAAAATTTAAATGTCAACAAAGATCATAGAAAAAGAAGTTGTGTGTACACACACACACACACACACACACACACACACACACACACAATGAAATAGTATTCAGATATAAAAAAATTAGAAAATCCTACCATAGATGGACCTTACTGACATCATTAATTTCATCAAGTGACAAAGAAAGACAATACCTAATGATCTATCTTATATGTAGCATCTAATTAAAAAAAAAAAAATTTGTAGGAAAAGAGGTCAGATTTATGGTTACCAAAGATGAGGATGGGGAGAGGGCAGATTAGCATAAGGTTTTCAAAAGGTATAAACTTCCTGTTATAAGATAGATAAATACTAGTGATGTGATGAACAGGATGATGACTAGCTAACATGGATGTATGATGTACAGGGAAGATTGTTAATAGAGTAGACTAAGAGTTTCCAACATGATAGTTTTTTTAAAAATATTGTGTCTGTAAGAGGATTGAATTTAATTAAATCTATTGTGGTAATTATTTCACAATATATGTAAATCAAACCATTATGCTGCACAGCTAAAATAATATAGTGATGTATGCCAATTATGTTTCAATAAAACTAGTGGAAAAAAAAAAAAAAAGAAGCAGCAGCAGCCAACCTGAGAAGTTCTAAGTCTGGAGATTAAATAGCCATAGTTCAGCTTCAAGTAAAAAGCTATTTTTAGAGGATGAATCCAATAAACAACCAGAAGATGGGAAGCAAAATAACAAAAAGAATCCTGAAATGATTTAAATCCCTGAAGTCCTAGAAGTTGACCCCCAACACCTGATTTCACAAGGTTTGGTTGATCTAATTACTTTTAATTATATAAATGTTATCTCATTTTCTAAAGTTAACTTGAGATTGGTTCCTATCACTCATAGACAGTAAAATGCCAAGATCCTGCATGTGCCTTCAGAGAAGGTACCAGACTATAGCTGTCAGAATGATGTCTCCACACACCTAGAGTAAAAATATTCCTGTCCCCACTCTGGTCCTAGCCCAATCAAACCCACTTTTCAAGTTTTGTTGCCCATAAAAGCAATATGACTCATGTCATTTGCCTAAGAACCCAGGAAGATGCCTCTCCACAATTTACGAAGTAGTCCATTCCTTAACCCATATTGTGTGTGGGAAGGCACTGAGATCCTTATGCGTTCATTGTGCTTCTTGCATCCAGAATGTGTTTTTAAAAATCTCAGCTAAGGGACATGACACAAAAAGGGCAATTTGGATTGGTTGGAGAGCAGACAAGCATGAGGAAGAGACAGCAACAGGAAAGGAAAAATTTCTGTGCAAAAAGTACATGTTTGCCAATGTTCGGCTCTTTTAACCCATGAAACCCAATAATAATTTTTTCCATGTTTCATATTTCCTGCCAATTGAGTCCCATAATTACATGTGTAGGGAGCTCTGAATTACTTTGCTTGTCAAAGAGGAGTGTTGTTTATAAGTGAAGAGCTAACACACTCCTTTGTCCTCTCGTCCAGTGAAGACAGACCTGAATACAAATAAGTGAATATCTTAAAAATGTCAGTTAATGCCAAGATCACATGAAAGTTTTAATTATTCCAAAATGAGATTATAATATTTTGCTTTAGGTCTCACAAGAATTAATTCTGACAGTTTTAAAAAATATCAAATTTGAATTGCCTGCATAAACTTACCTATAGAATGAATCATCCTGAAAACAGAACAAGTACAGAGACTAGATATAAATGAAAAAAATTAGGCTTGTTAATTTCCTCTAAAGCCTGGGAACTCTCACAAAATGGCAAAAATAAAATACTACTTAATTTATAGGGTTTATGTGTAAAAATCCTCTGTAAGAATTCCTAAAAATAATAGTTCTTAATCCCCATCCATCTGCACCCACTCCTGATGTCTATCCTCTTTTGCTTTTCTGTTATCACTGTGTTTGTATTTAATATATTTGATACTCTGGAACTTTCTCCACACTTTATAAGGAACCAGCTAGACTGAGGGGTTTTGTTTGTTTCTATCTACAGGTATTTAAAAAATAATTTTGTTCTGCTAGCCTCTTCCTTGTTTCAAGGATCTCTAAATTTAAATAAATCTATAGAAATAGTTGCTAATTCCTTAATGTTGTACTCATTTTTTTTCTGGGTGCTATTGTATATAGCCTGGAAAAACTTTTAAGATAATTGAGTTTATTGTTTGCATGTGTTATACCTCTTATATCTTCACGTACTCATTTAAAAAATGTATGTAGTTTTCAACTTTATAGAAAATCATTTTTTTTCTTTAGTTATGTCTAATTTTCTACTAATATTTATATATACACGTTCCTGGTAACCTTATTCTACTAAAGATAGTTTTATAAATGTCAGACAAACAACTCTTGATATGTATCATTTAATAAATTTTTATTTTTTAATTTCAATTTTCTCTAGATCCACTTAATGTTTTTAGAAAATTGGATTTTAAACATTATATTGATCTAAATATGATTTATGCTGCTGATTGAATTTTTAAAAATTTATCAGACTGTATTCACACATAATTCAAGATGTGTGTAGTTTCCCAGTCTTCTGCCCTTTGATCTGCATAATGTATAGTAAATCCATAAGTACAAGTAGCTTATGTCAAGGTGAATTATTGAACTAAAAGTTTTATATATGATCTGGAGAAAATACTACATTTTTACTAAATGCACACCATGAATCTCTTTGGGGAAAATTCAAGTTGACTACTTAGACACTTACTTTGTGTTTTTTTTTCATTGCATACAGTTTCATGTATATATATATATATATATATATATATATATATATATATATATATATATGTATGTAGTGTGTGTATGTGTGTGTGTGTGTATGTGTGTGTGTATGTGTGTGTGTATATATATACATATATGGGCATACACTATATATATAGGCATACACTATATATACGTAGTGTATATATGAATACACCACATGTACTTATATATTTCATTGCGCTGCTAATAAAAGTATTACAGAAAATTTTAAGAAGACCTTCACATTTCTGTAGAAACTTTAAAATGTCCTGTTAGCAAAATGTCTGATGCAAGTAGTATAGTGGTTGTGTTGGTTTATACATGGTTAACTTTGATGTTTTCAAAACATTTTCCCCACAATATAATTTTATTTATTATATCAATAACACATATGCACATTCTTAAAATAGAATAAAATTTAAACATTAAGAAAAATGTGGAATCCCTCTTTATTCATCATTCTCCACCTCACATACGTATGCACATGTACACATACCTCACACACAACTGCTGAACCCCACTTACTTCTATAAATATAATCACTTTTTATGTTATAGTATGTTCCCCTTCAGAATATTTTATGATTTAAATGCACATATGTAAGTCACCCCAAATATTTTTGTGTTTGCTTTGTTTTGACTTGTCATGAGGTCATATCTAATGTTTATGCTTTACATTTGTGTTTTTCTCTTTCTGAATATTTGGGTCTTATCCAAATATCTCCTTTTAATAAGACCTTTCCTAGCTATAATATTAAAAAATAAAAGCTCCTCTTCTGAATCCATTCCCTGATCATCCCTTTCATGACTTATTTTCATAGTTTGCCTCATTTTATAAGTGACATATATACTCAGCAAATTTAAGTGCACAGTGCAATATTATTAACTATAGTTACCATGCTATACATAGATCCTCAGAACTAATTTATCTTATAATTGAAAATTTATACCAACATCTCTCCATTTCCCACACCCTCAGCCCCTGGCAAACATGATTCTACTGTTTTTATTGGTTTGACTTTTTGTTGTCATTTGTTTACATTTCACAAATAAGTGTTACCATACAGTATTTGTCTCTTTGTGTCTGGCTTTTTTCACTTAACATAATGCCCTTCAGGTTAATTTACTTTGTCACAAAAGGCAGTTTTTTCTTCTTTTTTTATGTCTAAATAATATTTGAGTGAGTTGATAGACACCAGTTATTTCCATATTTAGTTATTGTGAATAATGCTGCAATAAATATGGAGTGTGGATATCACTGCAAGATTCTGATTTTGCTTCCTTCAGATATACACCCAGAAGTGGGATTGCTGCATCATATGGTAGTTCTATTTTTAATTTTTTGAAAATCTTCAGTACTGTTTTACATAATAGCCTTACCAATTTATCTTTCCAACAATGCACAAGGTTTCCCTTTCCTCCACTTCATCAAAAAAGTATCTCTTGTCTTTTTGATAATAGCCATTCCAACAGGTGTTACATGACACTTTTTATTTTCCTGATAATTACTGTCATTGAGCACCCTTTCATGTACATGCTGGCTGTTCATATATGTTCTTTGGAAAAATATATATTCAGTCATTTGCAATCTTTTAACAACATTATTTATGCTTCTTTGCTATTGTGCTGTATGATTTTTTTAAATGTGTTTTAGATATTAACCCTTATTGAATTTATGGTGTATAAATAATATTTAGTCCATTCCAAAGGTTACCTTCTTATTTTGGTAATTGTTTATTTTGCTGCACAAAAGCTATTTAGTTTGATGTAGTCCAACTTATTTATTTTTGCTTTTGTTACTTACGCTTGTGATATTATATTAAAAAAATAATTGTCAAGACCAGTGTCAAGGAGCTTTGATACTATGTTTTCTTACAAGAGTTTTACAGTTTTAGGTCTTACATCTAAGTCTTTGATCTATTTAAAGATAATATTTGTGAGTGGGATAAAATAAGGATTCACTTTTATTATTTTACACATATATTTTCCAATACCATTTCCTAACACCATATATTGAAGAGACTCTCTTTTTCCTATTGTATATTATTGATTACCTTATGAAATACTAGTTGACCACATATATATCAGTTTATTTCTGAGCTTTCAATTCCATTCCTTTGGATTGTATATGTTTTTATACCAGTACCATACTGTTTTAATCACTATAGCTTTGTAATGCGGTTTGAAATCAAGAAGTGTGACAGCTTCAGTTTTGAATTTTTTCCTCAAGATTGCTAAATTTTCAGATTGCTTTTATATTTATGTAAAATATGTCTTTGGAATTTTGACAGGGATTGCATTGAACCTGAAGACCAATTCAAGTAGTATAAATGTTTTAATAATATTAATTATCCCTATCCAAAAACACAAATATCTTTCCATTTGTCTGAGTCTTTTTAAATTTTTTTTATCGGTGTCATAGCTTTCAGAGTACAGATCTTTCACCTTCCTTGGTTAAATTTATTACTGAGTATTCTGTTTTTGATGCTATTGTAAATGCTTAGGTTTTAGATAGTTTATTGTTAGTATATGGAAACAATACCATTTTTTTATATATTGATTTTGTATCCTGAAATATTACTGAATTTATTAGTTCTGATTGTGTGTGTGTGTGTTGTGTGTGTGTGTGTGTAGTCTTTAGGATTTTCTATAGATAAGATCATGTCATAGGCAAACACAATGTTTTTTCTTCCTTACCAATTTAGATTTTTCTTCTTATCTTTATTTTTATTTTCATTCATTCATTCATTCATTCATTCATTTATTTTTGCCTAATTACTTAGCTGTGACTTCTGATACTATACCGAATAGAACTCATAAGAGTGGGCACTCTTATATTGCTCTTGATCTTAGAGGAAAAAGCTTCAGTGTTTCATCACTGAGTATGATGTTAACTGTCGGCTTGTCATATTCGGCCTTTATTATGTTGAGGTACATTCCATCTATACCTATTTATTGAGAATTTTTAACATAAAGGAACATTGAATTTTGCTGCAGCTATTGAAATTATCACATAAATTTTATCTTTCACTCTGATAATGTGGTGTATCACATTAACTGATTGGTTATATGTTAAACCATTCTTCCATCTCAGGAATAAATTCCACTTGATTATGATGTACAAGCCCTTTAATGCACTGTTGAATTCATTTTGCTAATATTTTTGTGGGGATTTTTACACTTATGTTCATCAAAAATATTAGCCTATAATTTTCTTTCCTTGTAGCATTCTAGTCTGGCTTTGTAATGAAGGTAATGTTGGCCTTGTAAAATGAGCTTGGAAGCATACTCTCTTCATCAATTTTTTGGAATAGTGTGAGAAAGACTGGCATTGGTTGTTCTTTAAAAGTTCAGTAAAATTCACCAATGAAGCTATCTGGTCCTGGGCTTTTCTGTTTGTAAGGTTTTTCATTATTGATTCAATCTCTAATCATTGTTGGTATGTTCAGATTTTCTAATTTTCAAAATTCAGTCTTGATAGATTATTTGTTTCTGGGAATTAACCCATTTCTTCTAGGTTATTCAATTTGTTGCTGTGTAGTTAATAGTAGTCTTTTATGATTCTATATATTTCTGTGGTATCTGTTATACTATCACCTCTTTCATTTATGATATTATTTATCTGAGTCTTTGCTCTCTTTAGTTTTAGTCCACCTTAAGTTTTTTTCAATTTTGATTATCTTTTCAAAAAACATTTATAAATTGATCTTTTCTATCATTTTTCTAGTCTCTATTTATTTCTGTTCTGATCTTGCTATTTCCTTCCTTCTGCTAAATTTGACCTGGTTTGTTTTTCTTGATCTAGTTATTAAAGGTTTAAAACTGGATTATTTACTTGAGATCCTTTTTCTTAACATAAACATTTATCACTATAAAATTTGCCGTTAGAACTGGTCTGTCTGTATCTCATAAGTTTTGGTATATTGCTTTTCTATTTTTTTAATCTCAAAATATATATATCTTAAAATTTTCTTCTGATTTCTTATTTGCCTTATTGATTGTTCAAAAATGTATTGTTTAATTTTCACATATCAATAACAGCTCTTTTTCTGTTATTGTTTTCTAGTTTTATAGCATTTGGTCATAAAAGACGCTTTATATGATTTTAATCTTCTTAAATTTGTTAAGACTTTTTTACAACCTAACATATGATCTATTCTGGAGAATATTTGTATATATTTATAATTGTTATATCCCCTAGATAAACTGACCTTTTCATTTTATTTTTTGTGTCTTGTTGCAATTTTTTACTTAAAATTTATTTTTTCTAAGTTAAGTATATTTACCTCTGCTCTTTTTTTGGTATTCATTTGCTTAGAATATATTTTTCCAGCACTTTACCTTCAGCCTATGGCTGTCCTTAAAGCCAAAGTGAGTCTCTTATAATAAGGTCTATTATTATTATTATTAATTATTATTATTATTATTATTACTAATTTATCCACTCTGTCTTTTGGTTGGAGAGTTTAATCCATTTACATTTAAAGTAATTATTAGTAAATAAAGACTTGCTATTGTCACTTGTCACCTTGTCTATTGTTTTCTGGCACCTTTGTAGTGTGTGTGTGTGTGTGTGTGTGTGTGTGTGTGTGTGTGCTTCCTTTCTTTCTCTTTTGTTGTCTTCCTTTATGATTTTATTTTGGACAGTGGTAGAGGGTCCTTTCTTTGAGACATGGATACACAGACAAGAGCCATGGGGCCTATCTCTGTAACACAGGCACATGTAAAACAACTTTGGCTCTGTGTCTGGGCTATATGCATTATTAGGGGCCACTGAGTTCTGGGTGGTACAATAGTAGATCATTCTTGGGGTGGGAAGGTCAGCAATGTATCCCTCTCCAGGTATTCTACTGCAGTGATGGCTACTATTTACCTCAGTGACAAACACTGCTGGTGCCCAGCGGATTGCTGGGATCTGCATTGACAAACACTACAGGATCCTCTGCTGTGAAATCTGTAGGAACTCTGTGACTGTCTCTGTTTAAATACTCAGTGGAAAAAGCTGCCAGGGTCCTCTGCAGAGCAAGTCACCAGAGACTGTGATGGCACTAACCACATGGCTGATTTAAATAGCCCCCACCCTTCTTCTTTGTTCCTAGCTGTCTCTAAACATCTCTGCTGAGCCAGTCTCCCTGGTTATCTTTCTGTGTGGCTTTTCTTCCTTTTTTGCTTTACCCTGTTGCTGTTCATTCTTAATTGGTCTCTAGAGCCTTCCCAGAGCTATTTTTGTTCATAAATAGCTATCTAATTCTTTCTTCTTTTTTCTTTCATATTTTTGGGGGGATGCTGGTATCTCCTACTGTGCCATCTTGCCAACATCATGTGTTGTTTTAAACTAAAAACTTTATGTTATGGCATATGTTATGTTATGGGAGAAGTAGAAAATGAGTGTAATTTGTTTAGTAAATATGAATGACCAGGAGATTATTGTGGATCATGTATCTAGCAGGGAAGTAAAAGCAGGGAATATTTTCTGACTATGGTCAAAGAGGGAGATGTGACTACAGAGGAATAGTCAGTGAAATATAATGATGTTGGCTTTGAAACAGAAGGAGTCAAGGAATGTGTGTGCCCTACAGAAGCTAGAAAAGACAGGAAAATGGACTCTCCCTGGAAGACAGGAACACAGTCCTGCTGACACCTTGATTTTAACTTGCTATAAGATCTACATATTCTGCAATAATCAAAAGAGATTTCAGGAATATTGCACCAATATAATAGTAAGGAGTCTGGGTGTGCCCAGACTGGCACATCTCCTTTGTCAAAGGCTGATGGCCTGAGATTGACAAACTTAAGTTAGCCCTATCCTGTCCTTTCCTCTATTCTCTACAAACACATGAATGGATCCCCAAGTTCTAAAATATGTTAGATGGCCACTTTTTCTAGGGTATTGTAGAAAATTATTATATTGTCTGAAAGGGGCATAGTATCTATTCATTCAACAAATGAATATTGAACTTTACTAGCTGTCAGTACTATAGAAATACAACTGTGAATAAAATAGTGACTGCTCTCAAACTGTTAGGATTGAGTAAGGGATTGGCAAATAAACTGAAAGTTTTATTATAGAAGGGGTTATCCTAAAAAAAGTAACCTCAGTTAACTATGGAAAAAAGCAGAAGGGGATGGCTCCTAGTTCAGTGATGAGAGATCCTTTCCTTGAGAAATTGTACGAATTGTAAGAAATAGTAAGACATACTTTCAGGCTAAGAATTAAACAAAGAATAAGATTTCAATTAAAGAAGAATAGGTCTTAACATTTTCAGAAACTTTCTTCTGCTTAAAGCATAGATTGTACAAAATACAGCAAAAAAATGGGGGGGGAGGAGATAAAGAAAAATAAAACATAAGAGACAAGTCCAAAGAGCTAATAAGGGTCAGTTTTTGAATAATTTTATAAGCCACACTTAGGAGTATGAAGACCACATAAGTATTTTAAGAAACGTAACAAAATTGTACTTCAATTTTTTAAAAAACCACCTTATTATACAATAGAGAAGGGACTAACTGAAATAAGAAATCAGAATATCAGATAAGATATATTGGGATAAAATTTGGAGGAGATAATGACATGACCTTGGAAAGTGACAGAGATGAAGAGATGAGTAAATTTGAGAAATATTCAAAAGTTATAATGCATAGCACTTGGCATTTATTTTACTTATCTATAAAAGAACTATCTTAAAATGTAATGGCTTAAAAGACAGTGAAAGTATTTTTACTGCTCACATGTATTCTATGTTAAAAATTTATCCCTGGTTAAGAAGAAACTGCCCATTTTTGCTTTACATGATGTCAGCTGAGATGGCTTGACAAAGGTCAGAAAACCCATGATGCCTTTACTCACACATCTGAGGCCTCGGTACCAGCTTTCTGCTGAGATCTTGGTTTTCCTTCCTGTGACCTCTCTCTCTGTACCTAGTCTCTGATCACTTGGTAATTCAATTTGAACCCTTCTACATGGTGACATGTTTCAAAGAGAGTAAAATTGGAAGATATAAGCCCTCTTAAGGTCTAAACTGAGAAGCCACACAGTGTCACCTCTATTACACTCTTTTTATCAAAGCAGGTTTCAGAACCTGGTAAAATTTAGGGAAGGGAAAATAGACTTGACCTCATTGATGGATGAATGGCAGAGTCACATTTTAGAAGGGCATGTGGGTGGGAAGTTAAGGGTACTGAGACACTGAAGGTATTAACAAGACGAAAAGGTGGAGCTGTCACTTAGTGGCATAGCTAATACCGGAGGAAGACCAATTTGAGAGGAACATAATGAGGTAGATTTGGAATATATAGATATATAAATATATACAGGTATCTAAAAGATATCCAAGATGAGGTTACAAATCAAATACTTCTATTAGTACTTTCCTGGTGTTTTAAGTACTTTGTAAGTGGTAACTAAATGTCATAACAACCGTGTAAAGGGAAGATAATACTATTATTTTTATTATTCTAATTTTGCAAATAAAAAATTAAGAATCTGAGATGTCACGTAATTTACCCAAAGCCATATTATTAAGGAACAGAAGCAAGATTAAAGCCTGGGTAGTCTACCTCCACATTCCTTAATTGAGCAACTTTTCTCTGCCTTCAGTAGAAAGATAAGCATGATTTTTTCTAGAGTTCAAGTGAAACATCTTATAAAATAATTTAGATGTTTATAATGTTTTAATGTTTAAATCAGAAATTAGTAAAATTGCAATTTAAAAATTTAACCTAGGGAAATATGTATACAGCACTGAAAAATATAATTCTTACCTTTTGTCTTCTTATATTTTTTGAATCATAATAGAATGATATGAACTTCTGAACTCTCTGCAACAACATTCATACAACATTTTGTGATGAGATATATAATTGTCCCTAGGAAGAAATGTACAGTTATTATGTGAAGATGCTGTGCTGACTCAATTTTATAAAGATTCAAGTTTTTATAGACAAAAAGTACAGAGATGCCAAAGATAAAATTTTTTGGCTAACTTTTACCTTTTGATAGGCCATTTACAACACAGTATGTACTCAATGAGCTAACTATTATTTAAAATTCTGTGATATCATGATATAATAAGAAATTTTTATATTTGACCTTTTTCTCAGGTTCTTGGTACAGAGCTCCTGAAACCTTTGGAATTTCTGAGTGATAGAAGTAAGAAGATTTTTGTTATTCATAGCAAGCTGTTTTCAACAAAAATACATGAATTTATGCTAATGAGGTGATTCTTGGAGAATAAGGGCTGGCTGTCAGTGAAGCTATGAGATTAAAGAGTTACAACTTTCAAGTCCACCCACAGATTTCTGGGGAAGGCAGAGGGACAGAAGATTAAATTCAATTACCAATGGCCAATGATTTAATCAGTCATGTCTACGTAATGGAACTTCCATAAAAACTCTACACAGTGGGGTTCCCAGAGCTTTCAGTTGCCAAATACAGCAAGGTGCTGGGGTGGTGGAGGAGCGTCTGTAGAAAGCATGAAAGCACCACATCCTTTCCCTTATGTCTTGCACTATGCAGCTCTTACACCTGGCTTTTCCAAATTTGCATACTTTTACGATAAATTGGAAATTTGGTAAATAAACTTTTTTTGAGTTGTCTAGATTTTCTAGAAAATTATTGAACCCAATGACGGGTTGTGGGAACCCCAATGTATAGCCTGTTGGTTAGAATTACAGGTGACAATCTGGGTCTTATGAATGGCATCTGAAATGGGGGACAGTCTTATGAGACTAAACCCTTAATCTATAGGGTCTGCACTAAATCCAGTCAGATAGAGTCAGGACAGAGTTAAATTGTAGAACACCTAGTTTGAGAATTGGAAACTTTCTTGGTGTGGAGAAACCTACACTTTCAGTGTCAGAACTGCTGAGAATATATAAAGAAAAAGAGGGTAGTTTACCATTAACTCCACATTACATGACACTCTCAAACCAACGACTATCAAGTGTTTCTGACTATTGCCAAGATATTTTGAAAGCATAGAAATTTTTACTTTTAGTTTAAATTTGGCTCATTCTTGGGAGCCAGCCTTTGATTCTAATCCATTATATAAGAGAATGGGGGTTGAATCTTATCACAAAGAATTTTCCTGTCTTAGACCAGGAGAAGTGCCCAAAGAACCTATCAATATTTCTTTATAAAAATTATTTTGAATTACTATATTAATTCTATAAACTGATTTCCTAAATATTAATGATATATCTATAACGATGAGATTTTTTAAATCATTGTTTACAAAACATTTGAATACCAATCCCTTTTATAAACCACTTCTCAAAATTTTAACAAATGTTCTCAGACAACTTAAGTTATGTGAATCAGTTTGAAAAACTTGAATTATAACCTAATGATGTTGACAACAGAGGTGGGCCAGAAAATTTGGATCTGTCCTAAGATGAAACAGTAAAACTTAGACCCTTGGCAGCTATCACTCAAATTCATTATTTTGTCAAATAAGAATTAGGGTCCAGTGTAGAGTTATATTGCTTATCACAATTTGTGGGTGTTTAAAATGAATTTTAGAAAGCAAAACATAAAATAAATCTGTCTTAAAGTGTACATTCTTCTGCCTATAAATGGCAGAATAGTATTTATGTACAGAAAGAAGCATTCTTTCTCATATTGCTAGACTCAATTGGACAGTAAGGGAAATAGTCTAATGTAGATATCAGCTTGAATTCAGCCCAAAACTCTCTTACTCACAGATGCAACATGTTAATGCCTGTAACACCTAGCAGAGACTCCATGTTTAACTTTAGTAGTAAATATGGCCAAGAACAAGGGCACGTGGCAAG